>JAXGFM010000012.1:5002500-7502500 GCA_039880935.1 Streptanthus diversifolius | reverse complement strand
CGTTCCGCGTGATGGCTCTGTCACACCTTCTTCGATAAGATTCCACCATTCTTTGGATCGAAGTAAGTTCTCCATCAGCATGGCCCAGTGTTCGTAATCCCATCGAAAACTTTGGAATGCTTAACATACCATCTTTCTCCATTTCACTCTCTCTCTTTCTTTCGTATGTCACTCTCTCTCTTTCACAATCTGTTTCACTCTCTTACTTGCTTATGCTTTCGCTTTCTCTTTCACTCGTGTTTAATGTTTGTTTTCTCCACTCTGATTTCACTCTCTTCCTCTAATATCAAACCTGGCTCTGGTACCAAATGTTAAATGTAGAATACTTGTGTTTGTTTGTAACGAACAAGAAACTCTGCTCTGAACTTGTGCTTTCATTGATACGATTACACCTTATTTATAAGGTCACTACAACGGCTCTCTCCTACGTTATCGGAGCTAACATCAGACTGAATCAAATACATAAAACGAAATGAAAAACGTCTGTATTACTCGGACTTACATGAAACAGAAACAACTTTATTCAACTGCAACTCGTTATTCTTAACAAAAATGGCTGATCTTCCGGGCGGTTGTAAGAACTTGCAGCAATACGGCTACTTCGTAAGATTTTATAGATCCAAGAATCGAAGAATCTCTTCGAAATCATGAATAATTTCCGAGGATTGATTAAAAAACTTTCCTTCTTCCTTATTTGCTCTGTTTCAGGTCCTTTGAAAAGTAATGGAATGTATAATGGAACGCATGAGGAAGGAAGAAACTGCGAGTTATCTAAGGGATCAGTTTCAAATCGAATCAAGCATGACCAACATAGGTCAAGTAAATTCCTTTTCACCCAATCATTTTTAATGGGTCCGAGGTAAAACCCGCCATAATTCGAATCTTTATTTTGTAGTTTGGGAAAATACTAAACTATCGAATCCAGCTTTCTTTAGAACATACGGTGCAGAGAACAATGGGAGGATCCGTGAGGGCAATGCACCAAGTACGCAAATAGAAAATCCAGAAAGTACCTATTTTTCTTCTTACACAAGTTTCATATTTTTTGTTTTATAAAGAAAGTCTTTTCTTTTTGGTCTTGCGACTGGTGAAGCAGTAAGGGCTATTGTTCTCTTGTGTTTTTTTTTTGTTTCATTCTCTTGTGTAGCTTCGCCACCAGATTCAGATTCAGCAATGGCCAGAAGGAGAGCTATACCGAGGGCGAGAGAGCAAGAGCAACAACGTCTAATTCCTCCTACTGCTCGTCGCTGTAAATAAACGTGTCCTTGTTCATTGAGTTTTTCTCACTGTGTGTACCCAAAACTTGAAGAATCTGTTTGATGACATTTGTCTTTGCTCTTGTTAGTAATGGAGACTGCTCCAAATCTCCAGAGATACGCTGATGCATCAACACAAATGCCTCAAGAAGCTGCTAATGCTAATGCTAATGCGGAGCAGATTCCAAGTAAAGCGGGACAGTCCAAAGCTCTAAAGAAACAAAAGCTTCAAGCTTCTCAGCAGCCAGTTTATTCCAGTAATTAAACTAATCTCAACTCTCCCCTCTGTTTCTCTCATTGTGCCTCCCTGAATCTTAGACCTTGTTTTTGTCTTTGTGTTTGGCTTCTTTTATAAATTGAATTTTGGCAGAAGCTTTTAAATACTTTGGGTCAGATTCGGAGTAATACAGATCAGATGGTCAAACTACTGACTGATCGACATAAAATAGGACGACATCGTTCAGCTCCAGGATCCTTCATTAGACAGCGAGTTGAGCAGGCAAAAGAGAGAGCTGACAATGAAGAAGCGGAGAAGCTGCAGGAGAAAGAGAGAGGTGACAATGAAGAAGCAGAGAAGCTGCAGGAGAAAGAGAGAGGTGACAATGAAGAAGCAGAGAAGCTGCAGGAGAAAGAGAGAGGTGACAATGAAGAAGCAGAGAAACTGCAGGAGAAAGAGAGAGGTGACAATGAAGAAGCAGAGAAGCTGGCAGGATCAGAATCTACAACTTCCACAATAAACGCATGGACAAACTCGGGGAATCAAGGCAAAAAAGATACATTATACGATTGACAGAGAGATGCGATTCTCACTTTAGCATTGTTTTTTTATTTTTTTATTACCAGAAAATATTGCAGAGGGACATGTTGGTACGATGCTTACTTTCTTATTATCATCCTAGACACTAGTACTAGCAACCCAGTTTAAAATTCATTTGGCAGAAATTTTATCTGTTTTCTTGCTTGGCTCTCTCTCGAGGCTTTGTATTGTTGGTCCCAGACCTGAAACTGTGGAGAAGAGATAAACATGTAACAAGTTAAGAGCATATGTTCATTCTATCAAACCTCAATCCATTTATTTTTGTGATGCTTATTCCGAAAGAGAAGCGAAGCCAAAAAGGATGATCTAATGAGACTTGTTGAACCAAACCTTCCATCTCCCAGAGATCTTCCGGATTGTTAATTATTATCATATCCACAGAGCCTCCAAAGTTTTGAGCTTCTAACTTGTTAGACAGAATGAAGTTCCTCGATCATGGACTGAATGCTGAAATGACCAAAATGTACATGATATAACCAAAGCCATTAAGGTGAAACAACATAGAAAAACTCAAATGGGTTTAGAGTAAAGACAGTAAAGTAGGAAAAAGCTGGAATCTGATCCGACAAATGGCATAACATTTTCACTAATGCAAAAATTCAGATGCAGCGGAAGTAGCAGCCTTCCTTGCAAGGGCCAAAAACGAAGGAGCCTTTGCGTCCTTAAAATTGCAAAAACCTCATTTGTTATATGCTTATCATCTATGCAATAGGGGAAACACCTTAGTAATGATTGTGTAGAATAAGAATCCCTAAAGTATACCGAGTTTCACTAATTTATCAATCAACTTAGAAAAACCCTTAACATCCTCCAAAACCCCTTGAATCAAAACACTTGCAGTAACACGATTCGGCGAGCATCCTCCATCTCCCATTCTATCCACTATCCATCAACGCCCATATATATTTAGATTAGGTTACATGTGATAAAATTATAAGTCCAAGGTAGACTTCAGATAATTAACACAATACACAGCCGAACCCTAACACTCTAAGAGAGCAAGAATCTGTGTGTTGACATCGTCACTCAAAATACATCCCGCAGTGCGATGGTTCTATAACGTAATGTCCCAGAATACAACTGCGTAAATCTTTTAACTTGCGTCATCCAATCAAAATTCTGACGAACCTAGTTTATGTGTGTACTCTCAATAGATAAAAAACAGAGGAAAAAAAGATTGAGAGAGAATTGTTATATATTCTCATTTGTCAAATCTAGAAACCCAGAACACAAGTTCGAAAGCTCTAGAGAACCAAAACCTTCAAGCCTCTCAGCAGCCAGTTTAGTAAAAATAATCTCATCTTTCCTCTCATTGTGCCTTTCTAGAATCTCAAACCTTGTTTTTGTCTTTGTGTTTGGCTTCTTTTAGCAGTCAACTTTCGGCAGCAGCTCATGATTATGTTGGCTAAGATTGAGAGGAATATAGACCAGATGGTCAAACTAATGACTGTTACACATCGTTTTGCTGCGGGATACCTCAAGAGACAGCGAGTTGAGCAGACAAAAGAGAGCGGTGGCAATGAAGAAGCAGATAACCTGCAGGAGAAAGAGAGATGCGACAATGAAGAAGCAGAGAGAGAGAGAGAGAGAGAGAGAGAGAGGGATACCTCAAGAGACAGCGAGTTGAGCAGACAATCTCGGGGAATTAAGGCAGCAAAGATACATTATATGATTGACAGAGAGATGCGATTCTTACTTTAGCATACTTTTTTTATTACCAGAAAATTTTGCAGAGAGACCTCTTAGTACGACGCTTATTCATACATATATACCATACCTACTTGAATTATCGGATTAAATCGTAGAGAGACGACGGATGAGATCATTATCACCAGTTTTCTTCAAAGCTTCAATGCTTTTCTCAACATGCGAAACTTTCAATCTCATTTTCTTATCAAGCATCGATTTCGCAAGCTTAGCAGCTTCCCGAGAACACCCGTGTTCGCATAGACCGAGCAAAAGAACAGAGGGTATATCCGTGTCCATCGTTGATATCACATCCGCCTTCTCGATTTCTTCAAACAGACGGAAACAATCGTGATACCTTTCCAACAAACATAGCTCCCTGAGAACAAGACTGCACGAAAGACCATCAGGTCTAATCCCACGGACCAACATGAGACGGAAAATCTTCTCCGCCTCTTCCCATCTTTTCTTACGGATAAGCGACACAGTAGCAGAACTATAACATTTAGAAAGAGAAACACCGCCGAGTTTCACCAATTTATCAATCAACTTAGAAAGATCCTTAACATCCTCACCACTCTCCAAAACCCCTTGAATCAAAACACTTGCAGTAACACGATTCGGCAAGCATCCTCGATCTCCCATTCTATCCACTATCATCAACGCCTCTCGAACCCGCTTCTTCTCACAGAACGCTTGAATAACCAAAGTATAAGTAACCACATTCGGACTAAACCCACCAGTACCGTCTTGTTTCTCCATCTCTGTCAACAACTCTAACGCTGTCTCCATGTCGCCAGACTTGCAAACTCCTTCTAGAATCCTCGAATACGTCACCGTGTTAAGCACGCATCCGTGCTTACTCATGGCCTTAGCAAGCTTCCAAGCTTCATCAATCTTACCCGCATTGCAAAACCCATTGATCATTGATGTATAAGTCATCACATCAGGGACAAGATCAATACAATCCATCTCTTTCATCAATTTCTCAGCCATATTCAAATCTCCCTTCTCAGAAAACAACCTAATCACCAGATTATACGCAACAGTGTCTGCACATAAATCGAATTCAGGAAATTTCCGCAACACCCACAATGCCTCATCAGCAAGTTTCGCTTGATTACAAAGAGACAGAACGATCCTCATCGTCTTAAGACTAACAAAGCATTCCTCTTTCCGATAATCTTCGACAACGCCTTTAATCAAATCTGGGTTTGTTTTAATCTTAAGAAAGTCGCAAGCTTTGTTATACATAAAAGGACTGTGTCTATGTCCGGATTGAGTTCCTGCCCATACGAAAAACCTAAGACCCAATCGAAATTGATTGGGATTGCATCTTCTTATTACCTCGTTGATACAAGATGCGTCCACTGTCACCTTCACCGAGGCTAATTCCTTCTCGACGTTGCTCGTGCATCCCTCAAGATGCTCGTATAATTTCTCGGCGGCTGAGACAGTTGTGGAAAATCGTAAAGCTGAGAGTTTTGAGGGTTGAGATTGAAATGAGGGAGTAACCCGACGACAAATCAAGTGGAGTATCATCTGGTTGTTCGCAAAGGTGTCGCGATTGATAAAATCAAGGGGACGGGACTTTGAGAGTTGATTGTGAGAGAAGAGAGCTTTATAGAGTTATAGCTCATGGAAACGATGACGAAGACTACTACTATGGGCTACATAGTCGGCCCATTATCATTCAATTAAGGACCCAATAACAATCGCTCAATACTTTATATGCAACAAGAAAAGGTCACGTGATTGTGTCAACAAAAAACTTGAACCCCGCCAAAATGCCAGAAAATTATATGTATTCAGCAACTGCGAATGATTAAAGCTTTTGAGCTATTTCTGCTAAGATATAGCGTAAGCTTTCTATTTTAATTCAACGTAAACAAAAATATAAATATACAACAAATGAATAGAAGTAGTTTTTTATTAATGAGGAAACGATGTGGGACAATGATTTTGCTAAAATTGCAATTAACCATGCTCAAACACACTATCATCACCGCAAGGATGAAGGACCGAGAGATCCGAATCGGTGGATTTATCTAGAAAACGTTTGTGAATTAGTATTTTGATTCTCAGCTGGTCAAGATATTTAAAAAGAGAGTTTTTTTTACATCAAACTAATTCAAAAAGAGAGTTTCAAGATTGGTTAATATTGTAACTAATTCTTTTCTAATTTAAATATTTGAAGGTTTCATCATACATATAGGCACTTTTAACTTGGGAAGGCCAACAACGACCCCACACAGCCACATTCATATCAATACTAACGCAAGGCTTCAAAATTCAGCCCATGAGCCACTTGACCAGCACAAGCAACCCACGGGTTGATCGGACTGGGCCGGTGATTGTGATGATGGTTTGATGATGGCCCACCCACACGCTCACACGATGGACACATGATGAGTGTAGTGGGTGGAGTCATTTGGCCATAGAACTGTGGAGACAGCTTGAGAGTTCGAAGTTCCATGGCCTCTTTCTGAAGTCTACGATTCTCCTCCGTCAGTTTCTCTACGCATCGTTTCAAGTATTCACAATCCACCTCCGTTTGCTTTAACTTTGTTCTGTAACAAACCAAAAAAAAAAAAAAAAAACTCGTCAGAGATAAATTCGTACCAATCTGAAATTGCATCAAACCGAACCAAAGCTAAACCAGGATACAAAATATACGTATGTAAAATAAAACTTGTAGCCTAGGGGCTATAATTGTCATTTATGGCGAGTTAGAGAATATCTCACCTTGCTCTTCTGTTCTGAAACCAAACTTCCACTTGTCTTGCTGTCAAGTTCAACTTCTTGGCCAAAGCTAACTTCTGTTTCTGTATAAATACAAAAATACACTCGTTATTCAGAGTTGTTACAATAAAAACCATTGGGTTCTCTGACAAAAGTACATCAGATTTTTTTCTCACTTACGGGATTGAGAGTGTTGTGTTCTTTGAAAGTCTCTTCAAGAAAAGCAGACTGATCCTTAGATAATCGGAGTTTCTTCCTCGACGTTTCGCCGCCGTCTTCTTCTTCGTCGGAGGTTCCACGTGAGTAACCTCTATCCGGAGTGATATCATCGTGGTCGTCGCCGGTGCCGGAGATTCCTTCTCTCTCACTCCTCTTCCCGCTTATGGTGCTCGAGATCGTACTGTTAGGAGACGAAACTCCTGCTTCCTCCTCGCAATCCACCGTCAATGGAAGACTATTCACGTCTATTTTGCGAAGATCTGCAAAGAGAAAACCAAGACAGTCAACTACTGAAAACTTCAAATAGCCAAAACAAACAATCAAATGTATAACACATGAATTTAAACGGCTTTCCAAATAAATACAAGTCCAGTAAACTCCTCCTAGCCTTGTGGGAGACCAAGAAAAGCCTGATCTTTCGATTTTGAGGGATTAAGTTAAGATCTGAAACTTTCATAAGCAAATACCTGATGTAGAAGCGAATGTTTGGTTCCATGGAAATCTATGGAGATTGTTGGATGTGGACGAATTAGGATTCTGATTCAGCTGGAGAGGATTGTGATCTTGAGCAAATCCTAAGCTTAGGCTCAACCCCAGATCTTCTTTTTCCATCATCATGATTTATCCACGAAAACTTTCCTATGTAAGGTTTTTCAGGTGGATTTTAGCTCCAAAGTTTTTATCTTTTATTGTGAATCTAGACGAGAAAAGAGAACAGTAAAAATCTGAAAATTAAAAGGTTTTGATCTTTCTGTGTAGAGAAAGAAACTCACAGATGAAAGATGGTTTGTTTCTAAAGAGAGATCAGGTTTATTGTGGAGAGAAGTAGAGAGAGAGATGATGTGTGATGGTATTGCAGGTAAAGAAGGGATTAATATAGGAGTTGAATGATGAGATTTTTTCAGGTGGCTAATTACAATCCATCATTATTGGTTTTTTTTTTTTTTTTCTAGTTTATTACTTTATCCCCAACTTGTCCCCTTTGGCTTTTGCCATGTCTTTCTTTTCTGTACTTTCTCAATATCATGTATCCTCTCTTTCTTTTCCCACAAGAACCCATGTACTCCATTTTGTGCATAGTTGTGTTTGTGTCTTCTGTCTTGAGATTCTAAACCAGTGTCATAAAAACCAATAGAACAGTCCGGTCTACATATGAGAGAGTATCGCATACCTTAATTTTTTTTTTTTTATAATTTCCAAAAGCAACAAGAAACATAGTCTAGATCATGTAGTGTAGTACTCGAAGTTAATAAATATTGAATTTTAGTACTTGAATATAATCTAGTAACTCAACAAATTACATACAAAATATTTTGAACTATGATTAGTTACGGCATAGCAGGCTCAGTCAAATCTCCAACAGTGTAGCCAATTATTTGTCCAGAATTTTGAAAGGGAAAATAGTATTTGGGGTTGGATATAATGAGAAAATTGACTAATTCGAGTGGTTGGTACAAAACACAATCCAAATGAATCTGAACTTCTCAAAGTTGTGGGCCAATCAATGGTTATAAACCAATCATATACATGTGAGGTGAATATTTACATATGAATAACATCATCATGGTTTCTACTTTCATCAACAATGACATTTTCAAAGCTATTACTTTCTCTTTTCTTTCGTCAGTAAAAGCTATTAATGTTGGTGCTTTTGCCTTTATCTCCATTTTAATTTGACATATTTTCAAATTTTAAATGTGAGCAATATTGGTAGAGTTTTAGTCACTTTGCGTACAGTAACATGGGAGATGGAGCATGTGGGTCGTCCCGCGGGTTCGTTCGTGTTGAGTTGTTTACTCACGCGCCTATGTCATATCATGCGCAACACGCGCCTCTATCAATGAAAACTTTTAACATGATTATCGCTCAAGTTTACTTCTCCCCCTCCCCCTCTAATTGCACCTGTCTCAACTAGTGAAGAAGATGGGAACCTTAAACCAGAAAATTATAGTTTTTTAATTGATGGAAGTAAAAATTTCCATAGTGGCAGCGATGATTGAATTATAATAGATGTGAGTTTATTGGGACACCTATTTTTTTTTTTTTTTGTCAACTGGGACATCTAATTCAAGTAGACTTAATGACAATCTTAACCATCAAAAGAAAATGTCAGTAGGTACATTGATTACAAGATGGGACAAGTTAGTATTGGTGGATTTCCATCCAGACGCAGTGGTGGCAGTGAAATTTATTTGGATAATTATCAATAAAAATTTCTACACTATTTTACGTTTTCACCAAAAAATTATATTTTATATCTGAGTAAACACAGGTATACATTTTGCTAATATTTAGGTACAAGAGCTTATGCAGATTATGTAAAATGAGTATGTTCACATAGGATATAAGATTTTGTGTAAAAAATAGTGTGGATGTACCAAAGATAATGATGATGATGAAGAGCCTAATAATGACGAGGATACACAGTTTGATAACAACAATTTGAGTTGTTGACTGAGACAAACTCAATAGTGGATCAACAAATAAATCTATTGAAAAGCAATAGAAATGAAATAGGTAAAATGTAAATTTGATAGTAGTTATTTAAATGTTAATAGTTTTGCAGGTATTAAATAATGACAAAGTTAAAACTTTTAAGAATAGAATTAGAAATCGGTTGATTTTAAGAATATCCAAAATAAAATTTTGATAATAGTTTTTTCAGTCTTTAACAAAAGCTTTTTAAAAATAACTTTTATTAAAATATTTAATTAATAGCTTTTAAAAATATTTGTTAGTGTTTTATTAAAACTCTTTAAAGATCTCTTTTTATTAATATTTCAACAATTAAAAAAATACAATAAGCTTATGATACTATATATAAGAAAACATAAAAAGCTCTTAAAACTAATTAAAATAATAATTAAAAATAAATATATAAACTTAATATTTAATATATCTATTAAGTACTCCTCTGTTTTTAATTAAGTGTCATTTTACATTTAATTTTTTTTAATTATGTGTTGTTCTTATTTTCCAATACATTAAAATATTTCAAATATAACCTCAATTAAATTAACATAATTTATAAAAAACAATAGAATCACAACTAATAATATCTATATTAATTATATTTATTGAGTTAAAACAATCAAATAACAAAATTTCTTAATTTATGAGAAATTTTATAAAACAATATTTAATGAAAAAACAGATATATGATTGCATCAAATGGTCATAAGAGATATGAATTATGTCATATTAAATTTGGTATGATGAAATTAGAGGGAGTAAATTCTTCATCTAAAGCACAGACTGCTTGATTTGGTATGGGTTTCAGAATAATAAAAAAACATGGATTAAAAAGAAAAATGTGATTTTTAACAGCATTAGTTCGATATAAAATTGTCGGACTTGTAAAAGTAAAAATCGTTTGCACACGCGCCCTCTTAGAGAGTGAAGAAACTCCACAATTGGCGACAATTATTGAGAGCATATGATGGTTTCGTGGTTAGAGATATCATTATAGGTAGGACCCACACTTTTACAGAATATCCGACAGTATGTCGGAGTAGTGTTTCGGTGTGATCTGCTGTCCCACGTGTTCACTCTGCTGAGCCACACGCTAGTAACTAAATGAGCGTTAATTCACGCGCGCATGTTTTTTTTTGTAATCATTTCCTCTTGATAAAAAAACGAATCCACATTCCAAAAAGCATGATTTTATTTTATTTAGTAAATTTAGGTTTTTGTTCTGAAAACAATTTTTTTTTAGTATCTGGGTTACTGGTGCAGGCCTACGTCACAGATCCAAAGTTGAGTCACTCAACTCACACACAAAAATAAACTGTAAAATAAACAAGGAATTAAAAAGTTGAAATTGGGTTATATATTTTCTTCCTAAGATCAATAAAAGAAAAAGTTAATCATTTATGTTTTGTTAAACAGTAACCAACATAATATAATAAAAAATGATTTTTTTTTTAATTTTACTGGCAAAAATTAAGTTGAAGTGAAAATAAATATTTTATTGCTAATGTTTTTTTGCTTACGGTGAAATCCAGTCAAAACCTAAATGTTATATGTTATGTATTGCGTGTAGGACTAATAATTGTGATTTTGCTCAATCATATATTTCATGCATGTGTACATTAGGTTTGATTGTTCTTTACAGCATTAGCCGTAGAATGAAGTCATCATTAATTGGTGACATCTAATAATTTTTTATTTTTGCGATATTTAATATCTTTTAGTAAACCTAACTGACCAATTATTTTCTATTTAAATATATTTGTCTAATTGTCTTCTCACATGTACTTGATCTATTTATTGAAATATTTGATATTTTTTTCAGATTTAGGGAATATTAATCTCATCAGACAAATTTGAGGTTTGCATCACATGATTGTTGGATTGTTATATGTTCTTCATATAACTAAGGTTTAGTTGATACATACATATCAAAGAGTAATGCTTATGTGATAGTTTTGATTATTTCTGACCCATAAATGTAGGCTTATTATGACTATTGGTAATATGATCATTGAGATTCCCATGCCAGAAATAAAGAGAACGATTATAAGTGCGTCAGTGATTACAGGGAAAGAGAATGAAATTGGTTTGAAGAATCTTGAGAGCAAGCTTCGAAATTGTAATAGAAAATGGAAAGAGAGGAGCAAGTTGTTGGTGCGTAAAACTTTGCATCCCATGTGGAACTGACGTGGCGCACATATTCCTATGCGAGCTAAAACCACCCATTACAGCGAAGCACACACGTGTGTGTGTGTGACACCCGCACGTGCATTCCTAGTTAAATATTTGCAGTCAAAGGTCAAACATCCGTTCATCCTTTTTTCCATCGATTCTACATGATTATATTTTCTTTGATAGTTTTAAGCAAAAAAAAAATATCATCGACATACCCAGTAGAATTGTACAATTCCAAAAGCACCTAGCTAAGTTAATACGTGAATAACTTTTATCAAGTTAAATAATTATTTATATTATTTATATTATACAACTAAACTATAAAATTTAATTAGATTAACAAAAAACTTTAAAATTTGATAAAATAAATATAATTACAATCATTAATATTAATCATAGATTCATCATCCATCATAAATAATACTCAAAAAATTTCAATATATGGGCCTGATTCGACTACATCAGACTGATGGAGTCACTGGGCCTAAACTACAAAAGGCTGTGAAGCCCAAATATTAAAGCTTCGTCGTTAACAATCTGTTGCTAGAACAGAACAGAACGTTGCAAGTTGCCATTGAAGAAGATTGAAAAAACAAAAGTTTAACAGAAAAAGAGATTTGAGAATCATAGGGATTCAAGAGCGATATTTCTTCATATTCTAAAGTGAGATGGTGATCGTATCTTCTCTTTCGCAGTGTCGCTAATTGCTTCTTGTAATCTCCATTGATATTTTGTATAGAGTTAGCGCACGGATTGAAAGGAAGAGAATGATCGGCTGTTAAAGCACACAGGAGGTTATTTTCAGGATTCATAGTGAATCATTGAGTTCTAACCATCCGGAGAAGGACTTTGATAAGATGTTGAACTGATGAGTCAACGGAAGTCAATGGAAGTCAACGGAAAGGTTTGCAGTTGCAGCTCGTGTATGAGTTTAAAATACAGAGATGTTCAGAGATATTCCTCTCATGCTTTAATGTTGTAGATGAGATTTTAGGCCATCTTCATGACATTGTTGTACATTATCATTTCCTTTTGTATTTCTTGATTGAAGAACAGAGTTGGATCACGATAAGGATTCAATATACTACTACATTATTTGGAATTTGAATTCTTATCAGACTTTCAGATGCCTTCCTTTGAAATGTACTGGCAAGACAAAACTAACCATATAATGGTTAGAGATTTAACACACCATGATATTCTTCAATATGACTTATGGTTCTTCAATAACTTGAAGAGTCTTATGGTCAATAATATCTTTAGCTCGGAGTAACGCGACTACAACAGAAAATTCTTCAGTCAAGAAGCTTTTTGAGCATCTTACAAGTCTCGAGCTTGGCTTTATCTATGAATCTCTGTACACAAATGTCTCTGTTCTTCGTACTTGGGTTGAAGCTGCATCTAGGACCATAGCCTTTAGAATCATTTACTGTCAGCATTCTACAACTTCAATTATAGACCCAAGAGCAGCCATGAGTTCTATGGAACCGATATCATGATCAGTACCCACATTTTAGATCTAGATCTCGCATCTCTCCTCATGGTCCTTCCCTCAGACTGGACATTTGCTGAACTTCTGTCTGAGCTGTTGAATTATAGAAGACAGAAATCGGGGAGCTATTCTAAAGGTCAAGAAATCCATTCCATTGATGATATTCTTTCTAATCTACATGGCTCATAGTTCGATGATAAAGACTGCTTCATATGCGTTGTTGTTCATAACATTGACGGCCCTGCTGTAAGGGATCCTGATTCACAGCAAACTCTTGCCCAACTTGCTTCCTGTTACGCACATACGCTTTGTTGCCTCTATTGAACTCTCGATGCTCCATTATGCAAAAAATATTCTCCATCTCTCTCCTTCTAATTGCTAATCATGGATGAATTCTACAACAATTCTTTCAACTCAATGCTATCTGTTAAAAAATTCTAAGATCTTTTATGTTCTGCTTCTTTGACCAAAGGCGATGCTTCCTGTATGTGGAACAAGAAAATAGTGCACAAACAACTTAACTGGCTATGGCACCATGTTCTAACATTTGCACCATACAATGTCGAACCTGTATATAATCTATTATGCATGTGGTTTATTTTCTATTATAATTGGTATGAACTGAGGTTGATTAGACCCTCTTTCAGCCACATATAACTCTAACCTGCCATCTATATTTCATGCTGTTCACCAAAGCTAGATTACCTGTTAGCAACTTTTTTTTTTGTATTTATTGAATCCAATTTTTCCAATTACAATTTTCATTGTTATTCGAGAATTTTATTATTTTACTATAAATTCATAAGATATGCTAAGCCTATTGTTAATATAGTAGAATTTGAAATATTTTTAAGTTTTATTTTGAAATATTGGTTCAAAATCAAATTCATATAATTTATCTTAGATTTTTTACAGTTTTAGATAGTAGATTAGATTTGGTTACCCATACGAACAGACGACACATTAAATTCATTATAATTTTTCACCTATGTGTAGTTTCTTAGGATGATTTATTAATTGGTTTATTCCTACTAAACTGACTACAAAATTATCAGTCCTGGCAAATTCAACAGTGCGGAAAGCTCTTTTTTTATATTTTTTCCTCTTCCATTGTATCATTACAAACATTACAGGGATCTATTGAAAGGGCATCGAGAGGTTTTCTAGACAACATTATTTCAAACCCACCAAGGCTTTTTATCCATCAAGTCCTTTGAGAAAACATAACGAAACCTTGAACTGCATGGCAGCCATTCAACGACCTGAGATGATTTCTTGTAGTTTGATTTACCTTCCACGCATTTTTGTATCGATTCTCCAAGCTTTACGTCTGCGTTATCGATTAACCATCTCATCAAATCGTCAGAGCTAAGAGAAGCTTCCTTTGTAAACCTCTCTATAATCTTTGGTAAAAACACTTTCTTCTGCATTTTTACAACCACATTTGCCTGAAGAAACTCTCTTTTTGAAGCTTCTAGTTCCTCTATTACATTTGTTGCAGTGTATGCTTTTAACTGCCATCGATTCAATCATGCAAATGCCAAATCAGTTCCCAATAAAATCTATGGATTTTCACAAATAAACCAAGGTTTGTAATATGTGAATAACATTAGTATTAAAGAATCAAATAAGTTACCACTGGATCTGAAAGAGCACCAGTGCAAAGAGCAAAACAGAGAAGTGGCTCTGGTTTGTGAAGGCTGAACTTTGAGCTAACTTTATCTTCGGTTGGCTTCTTCCTCAAGGCGGTCGAGATAATGGTCTCAAGCCACTATATTTTATGGGTGAATGCAAAGTGTCAAAATTTTATTTCATTGTTGAAAAAGGCTAAGGAATAATGCTTCTTACACGTCCATTTCGTGGAGTCTGGAAGCAGAAGATAGAGTGTTCAATGGTGTTTGCATTTACGATGTGTCCACCGATATTATACGCAGACTGCACTACATTATGAAACCCATTAGTCTCTGCTCAAATATGAATCTATGTTCATGTTAAGCATTGAGATAATATTGGAATACCTTGTGAAACAAAGCTAACCTCCTGAGGGAATTAGCAGGTACACCATATGCCAAGTATGCCTATAGAAGATAAATAGATGATTATCCTCATAGAATCAAGAATTAGCAAAGCCAAAAGGATTTTGCATCAAATCAATATGTTCTTACATGCATAAGGAGAGCATTATAAATGTTGATCCAAAATGCTAACTTTGCATTTGCTTCCATTTGATTTATAGAAACTCTCTCCAGTTGTTCAACAAGGAGCCTGTACGTCAAATTCACCTCTTCTTGTAATCAAAATCAATTAAGAGGTTTTTTTTTGGTAAAAAAATAACCACATTGTTGGACTAACCTATAGTTGCCAATAGCATATGATGCTTGAGAAAATCTTCTATTGTCTGATGAGATCCAAGATACTTCCACCATGGATCTGCAGGACCAAGCTCGGTCTTCACCCATAACGTTCTTGGGGATAACCACATTGCTAGTCGCCAATCTTGATAGGATTGGTGAACTTATTTTTCTCTTCTCAGGATCTGCTGACATGGCACTACTGCAGAGGCAGAAGTACACTGATGCCATACACTTGACCATTTCTTCAGACAACTTGTTTGGGCATTGGTACAAATGATCCTTTAGAGTTCTCTGTGATGGATTTTTCTCCGTTACTGAAACCTTTGAATGGGACTGAAATAAGAAAACAACAAAATATGTAAAAGTTAGAAGTAAGTCTTAACAGTGATGAAAATTTAAGGGAAGTTAGTTTTTTATTTGATTTTTCATTTACTTTTGCTTGGCCTGAGCAACTTGTTATTGAAGGAATACAACTTTGATCCTGGAACTGAGAAGATTGATCTTTTTTGGAGGTTTTTCTGCTCAAATCTTTAAAAGTAACCAGAGCATGCCAAGGCTTAAGAGGGAAATTGTTGGAGGAGGAACAAAATGCATTTGAAGTGACACTTGTGTGTTTTCTTGGTGGTTGCTTTGTATTATGGTGAGCTGGAGAAGAAATCACTGAGCTTTGTTTTGAAGATTCTCTGCTGATTGTCTCTTCAAAGATACTCCGATAGAGAGAGAGCACATGATGCTCGCGATTCGCGACCTCTTCTTCAAGCAATTCAATCTCCGTGATAAGTTCCTTCGCCTTGAATCATCCAAATCTCATAAAAAAAGTCCCACAAATTTGTATTTGCAAAAAAGGAGGCTTTATTATTTCTATCTTAAGTAGATTAAATAAACAATGAAGTTACCTGAGCAGAAAAGTGTCTATGCCCTGGAGATAAACTACTTGAAGCACGGCCCATTGCTTTCTCTAACATCATTCTCATAGATTTTTCTTGTTGTAAACGAAGATGAAGCTGCGCAACCTGTGTACCCAAATCACAAAGATCATCACATGACATCAATTCACTTATCTGCATGGTCAAGAAGAGGAGACATGAAACTGCTGATCTTACGTCTCGTTCCAAAGATGCTCTATCGTTCGAAGGCCGATTCTTTTTGATAAGTATCTGATGATTGTGCAGAGCTTTTGGTTTCTTGTCTGATGTTGTTTGAACAGAGGATGTCTATGGACCAGAAAAAACAAATCAACTTCAAATGAAAAAAATAATAATCATATGAAATACAATTTTTAGGTCTTACTTGCATTCTGGTGAAATGTTTTGCAGATTGTGAAGCTCCATCACTAGAAGCTTGGAGATCTCGCTCTGACGATGCACTGGAAATATCATAAAACCAGAAATCACTTCAGTGAAGAAACATTATAAACAGAATAAACAGAATAAAGTTCAAGATGACTTTTCATTGCATAAACAGTCTCTAAATTTTTCTCGTTTAAGCAAAGACTTGGTGTACAAGAATCAACCAGAGTAACTTTCAGACCCTGAAGCTTAAGGGTTTAATCTCACAACACATTAACAACCCATTAATGGAGTTAACATATAGATTCAATGTAGTCAAGAACTCAGCAAGAATACCTTTTGGACCGTCCGTGTTTATGAGAACCCGGGCAATGCCAAGAATCTTCATTTTCTCTGTTTCTTCTCTGTTTTTTACGATCCTTAATTAAATTTAAATCAGTCATCTCAGTCAAATGTTAAACCGAGAAGATTGAAACATGAGTGATTAAAAGTCTCCAGAAAATATCAGTAGAGAGGAGTATGAAGAATTATAACTAGAGAAGGTCCAGAAGGAGTGAATTCAAATTTGTAGAGAAAAGAAAGAATGAAGAAGTAAATGCAGAGACGAGAAATTGTAGCTTAACCAAAAGAAAAGGGGACCAGGTTTGATCAGATTTTGCTGCCTCCAAACATTCAATTCCCTTCGCTTTATGGTTGTTGAATTGCATTCATTTCGTTTTTTTTTCAATAATTTTTAAAATTCCTAAATCCATTTTTTTTCTCCTCTTTCGAGGAAACAAAATCATACAACTTTTTCAAAATTATTTACTACTCATAAAACATAAGGCTTTTTAATTAATAATAGTGTACCTAAATATTTGCTCTTACAGTCTTTACATACCCCATGTTTTTGTGTGATATTCGCATAAATAGTAATACTATTGTTTTCTCTGGTGAAATACTGTTGAGATCCCGCCAAAATTCAAGGAGTACATTAATAAAAGTTGATGCCACTACGAATAAATTGAGAATTTAATGTTCCCATATAAATTTTCTTGTTGTTTTCCTAGTTTTGACAAGTCCGTTCAATTTTACTCATTCAACGTGACCAAATATTTTCGGAATTTCTTGGAAGCAGATACAACTTGGGCCTTGAGATTTGAGTAGGCCCAAGATCCCAGGTTGTTGGGTCAACCACAGTTAAAAACCTTCTTTTTTTTTGGGTTTCAGTCAAACTTTATTACAACCTCAGTCAAACGAACATTTACATGATAAATTATATAATACAGATTATATTCCTATAACTAATGTACATATGTGGATTAAAATAGCTATAAATTTGTTCTTAATAGAATTATAATTGGGTGAAGTTTTGCATACAATGATTCTAAACAATAAGATTGGAGAGGTCCAAATATGCGAAGGTTGCAATAGAATATGCCACCGACGAAGAAAGCCACGTGGACGGCTGAGAAAAGTTCTCAGGGAATCCTATAAGATCTGACCGAAGCAAAAATGAATATTTTCCTTTCTGGATAAGCCGTTCTCCTCGTGTCCACGTGGCCTTTGATACGTGGGACCTACTAATCTAAATGACTAAACCCATCCACTCATTATCTATATCGTGATCATCTACTTTCGTCCTTTTTTTTTGGTACGCTCGTCCTTTTTTTTTCGTCATAACCAAAACTTTTTTCATAAACAATAATCGTGCTGTCTGTAGTTTTAATTTTCTTATAATGCTTATAATAATTTTAGTACTTTGATCATAAATTTTTTCACATTATAGATTCTTAGTATAAGATATGACATATGGGGTTCACAGTAAATATATATTATATATACATAAGGGGATTAGTCAGTGGTGCCTAAATCGTAAATTACAAATAATATGAAATCGCAATCATTAGCTTTTAAAAAGATAACATATTTTACTTATGGGTCTAATTTTGGATTTTTATTAGTATTATTTTATGTTTTTTGTTGTATTGTTAAAAACATAGCTTGTAGTCGAAAATTCCTTAGTCTACGTTGTTTATGCGTGAGTTGTCATATTTGTTTATTTTTGTTTGTAATTTATAATAATATAGAAAAGGTTTTTCTGTCAATGGAAGGCGTGAAAGGCTAAATAGTTGGCCAATTGTAATTTTTCTGGTGAACTTTTGCAGGTTTTTGTATGAATATCAATTCTATTGTAATTAGAAAAAAATAAAAATCATATCAGACAAGAGATTCGTAATTATGTAACACTTGGATAACCATACGAGCACTAAACTAAGAAATTAGCCTATCATGAATCGATGCACATTTACACATAGAAAAATCATAAGTTACAGTCATCCGACTTGTTGTGGCATTAAATTGTAAATTCAGATATTTTTCTTATGATGTTAAAAAGAAAATGAAGTTGTTATAGTAAAAGAAACTTTAAAAGATGTACACAGCTTGTATACTTGCAAAAAAAAAAATTAAATAAAAATGGCATTAATATTTAATAGTAATAGCTAAATAGGACTTAGTACAAATAAATGTGGACACCTTGCATTGACTTATAGTCAATATGGAAAAGAAAAGGAAAAATCCACCTATGATACACCAAACATTTTCCGATTATATATGTAAACATAACACAACAGCAAAGAAAATAACAGAAAATCTTACAATAAGTCCCGGCCAGATAAATCGAATTTTTTTTTAATAAATCCGACCAGATAAACCGATATTATTGTCTTTCTTTCTTCCTCTCCTTCTCTCTCTCCCTCTCTCTCAATTAGATTCTGTGCTTCTGCGATCAGCTAAGATCCGATCCGCGACGAAAGAACACGTTTCATTCAACTCTGATCAGATCCGATTGAGGATAAGAAAATCGGGTTCGGGCCATGACTCGTCGATGCTCTCACTGCAATCACAATGGTCACAACTCTCGGACATGTCCCAATCGTGGGGTGAAGCTTTTTGGTGTTAGGCTCACGGAAGGTTCGATCCGCAAAAGTGCTAGTATGGGCAATCTTAGCCATTACACGGGCTCTGGATCAGGTGGGCATGGAGGTAACGGGTCGAATACTCCGGGTTCTCCGGGTGATGTCCCTGACCATGTCGCTGGTGATGGTTACGCTTCTGAGGATTTCGTTGCTGGCTCTTCCTCTAGCCGCGAGAGAAAGAAAGGTATCTTTCTTCGCTCTGATTCATGTTTTCATTTTTGGGTTTTCCTTTTTCCAACATTGAAACTTTTTCTATCGAATTCGATTTTTTGTGAGTTTTTAAAGACTATAATCAATTCAATCGAACAAGCGTGACATGTGAAATTGAGTTTAATCTTGCATAAATTACAAGATTGTTTATTGAAGAAATCTGTTTGCCAATAACGGAATTGTGTGATTGTTTATGGATTTGTTCATTTGATTTGGTTTTGTAGGAACTCCATGGACAGAGGAAGAACACAGGATGTTCTTGTTAGGACTACAGAAGCTGGGTAAAGGCGATTGGCGAGGCATTTCAAGAAACTATGTGACTACAAGGACACCAACTCAGGTTGCTAGCCATGCTCAGAAGTATTTCATCAGACAATCCAATGTGTCTCGTCGCAAAAGACGTTCTAGTCTCTTTGATATGATTCCTGATGAGGTTAGTCCTTCTTCTTTCTAAACACCATTCTGATCGGTCTTAAGCACGTTTTCACACTAGAGTGTTTAGAGATAATCAAAGGATTCAGAAGCTATGGTGCGGTTGATTGAATGAGCCATTTGTGACTTGGCCTGCCTTCTATATTTCGGTACTCAACGAGAATTACAGGATAAGTTGGATTCTGTTCAATGCTAAAAAGGATAAGTTGCAGCCTATTTGTTGGTCAAGCATTTGGATAGAGATTGGAGTGGTCTAGATCTTAAAAGCATGGAACTTTAACTCGCAAGATGGCTTCTAATTTGGATAGAGATTGGACTGACAGGAACTTGATCTTGAAGTGGAATCATTTTTTTTTTCTTCCAGTTCTCCTTAAGCTGTAATTTATCCTTGCAGGGAGGAGATATACAGATGGATTTGCAAGAACCGGAAGCAGAGAACATTCCCGTGGAAACAGTAATGCAAAGAGCTGATTCTGTTCATCAGACACTTGCTTCTAGCTCCCGCCAAGCACCATCGATCTTGGAAATCGAAGAATGTGAATCCATGGACTCAACAAACTCTACCACTGGGGAACCAACCGCAATCGCTGCTGCTTCGTCTTCTTCTTCCATACTAGAAGAAACCACACAACTGCAATCACAACCGCAACCACAACTACCGGGCTCGTTCCCAGTACTATATCCAGCATACTTCTCACCATATTACCCGTTTCCATTCCCGATATGGCCTGCTGGTTATGTTCCTGAACCAACCAAGAAAGAGGAAACACATGAGATTCTCAGACCAACTGCTGTGCACTCGAAATCTCCTATCAATGTCGACGAGCTTCTCGGAATGTCTAAGCTCAGCCTTGGAGAGTCAAAAAAGAAAGGAGAATCCGATCAGTCTCTTTCGCTGAAGCTAGGTGGAGGTTCATCTACAAGACAATCAGCATTTCAACCAAACCCTAGTTCTGATAGTTCGGAAATCAAAAGCGTTATACATGCTGTTTAATGATTCGAGGAAGTGACTGTCTAAAATGGCAATTTGCAGGCAGATAACTCTTTGTCTCTGGTTTGGGGTTTACAGGTTAGTCGTTGGTCATAGTAACTTAAGTAAGATTCGGTTTGTTAGGTTGTTTAACTGCGTAGGGTCTTTTAGTTCAGCTTTGATTATTAGAAAGAAAACAAAAAAAAGGAAGAAAAAGAATTGAAAAGGTGGGGAAAAAACAAAAGTATTTTTTTTTGCTTAAATTTATATTTGTATTTGTATTTGTATGCTTTTATTTTGCCTAAAGGATGCGTCGTTAATTCTCGTTTGATGTCTAATATTTGTTGTTTATCCACTGACCAAACTTAACGAAAATGATTAAACCGGAACCCTTCATTGGTCCAACATTAGACTGGGCCCATGGCTAAGGTAAATTCTATAAGCAGCTCGACTAACAATGGCGAAATTAAGAAACATCCATCCAACACTAAAAAAAAATGTCTGTAAATAAACAATATGGACGCTATTTTCAATCTCAGAAGAACAAGCGCGCAGCAATGGCCGATCAGGAATAAGCAAGCGAGCAAATCTCGAATCTTTCTCTTCTCCGTATCTCTCTTGGCTGTTTTCATCTTCTTTTTCACTTATCTCTGAGATACCCAATCCCCTGTTCTCGATCTCTGCTCTCTTCGGATCTGTTTAATTCCCGCAATGCAGATCCGAGATACTAACCCGCGCTCTTCTAGGCCAAAATTTTCTCTGGTACGCACCTCACAGTTGGTTTAGCAATCAGCTCTGGAAGTTAAGAACGGCGGTTTTAATGGCGGGAATACTTAATCGAACCCTATTTGTTCCTCCTGTTCTCAATCATCATTCTGTCGTTCTCGATCGTTGCCCTAAATTCGCGTTTCTGTATGGAATCACTCTATTGAGCTTCTCAGAGCTGACAGGTCAGCTTCACATTTCATTGAAATCTCACGTTACGTGTTTGATTACTGTATTGGTTAAGGTCGTTGTGTATTTACAGGTACGTTTCCATGGCTGACATTGTCGACATTTCGTCTCTAGTGTCTTCTTCCGCTGTTCGAATCACTGATCTGAGATATTTCGTATCTCTGTTGTGTGGTGTTGACATGGAAACTCTATGTTCGGGTAAGTTATCAGAACAATCGCCATCTTACAAAGCCTTATAGCAGTGTAGTTCTCTGTTATCTGGGGCTCGTGGAAATAATAGATAAGTGTCTTTTTGCGGTAGAGGAAGATTGTAGAACCACAGTTTGGACTTACTAAAATGGAGATTCTGATGGAAGACTGGATTCATTCCAGCCTGATGATAAGCTAAAGAAGAAAAAGAAAGCTTCTTATGTGAGGAGGCGGCGAGATGTGTATAAGAGTCTTGGATATGGTAGTTTCTGCAGATTCAGTAGCGATTCTTGCATTTGGAAGCCTCTTCACGGCTCCATTCAGAACTGTATATTGACATTTATGAATCTCCAAGAGATGGAAAGATACAGTCTTTGATTAAGAAATTTGAGTTTCTTCGTTTTGTCCCTGAGATAATGAATGCAGGAAAGAGACTTTCCACAGATAGGATAAAGGCGCCGTTTCTTTGTGCGCAGCTTAGATTATTAGGTGGACAGTTCAAGAATCACAGGGAGAACACGTTTGCCGGAGTAAGCCAGAAGTTGGAATCTGAGCCAAGTAAAGAAGACTCGGCGTCCAATTCACGTGTTTGTAATGACAGATCTTCCTGAAAGCAACTGGACCGGAACTTACTTGGGGTAATTTGTCTAGAAACTCTTCATATTTCAAGCTTCACTTTTTGAATGAACAAAACGAAGTAGTACTGCAAACGCAAAAGAGCTTGCTTCTGCTCGTCATGGTCAGAAACTCGGATCGATTCCAATGAATCTTGATAGTATCAAGAAGATGCAGAACTATTGCTCTCCTCGAGAAGTATTTAATGTGCAGCTTTACATAGAGGAAGCTATTTGCAGCTGTGCTTCACTGGGTTTCATTGGTACTGCTGGATCTACAATAGCTGATAGTGTAGATCTGATGAGGAGATGTAATGCTTGTAGTAGTAGAACTCAGACTGCACTTTGTTGAATTTGGCTAAGTGATTCAATTTGTTTACAACGTTGCCTCCAGAATTTGAGAGATCAAATTGGATAAGTTTCCCTTTCTGCTTGCAGCTTAGCCAGGTTTTTCGGTAGATTTACATAAGCAGAGAAAAGCAATTGGGCTAGACTAAATGGGCTTTAATGGGCCTTTATGACGTGTCAAAATCAGCAGCGTTCAATTTAGGGCGTTGTATCGAGAGTGTTCCCGCGTTCATCGATGAAGTATTTGTTTTTTGTCCCTTTTGGCCTTTTGGGTTTCTCATTCACAAGGCGCGATTTGGGTCACCTCGCATTTCAAACCCTTCTCCGGCGTAAACTCTCTCTCCGTCTCTCGTAAGAAACCCTAGTTTCGTCTTCCGCTCCGTTTACTTCACCGTATTTTAGCGATGCTTCCGCATTCGTACACCGTTGATTCGCTCTCGCAATCTCAAGACCTAGCATCGGCTATACTCGCAGCTTCGACGCCGTCGAATATCTCCGCGGCTTGCTCTTCCGTGAAATCGTTTCTTCAGTCGCATAGGCCTGATCAGTGTCGCCATTTCTTCTCTATTACCTTTCCGAGCTTAATCTGCAAGATCTTCGGCTTCGGCGACGCAACCGCTGCATCTCCGGCGCAGTCTTCTTTGCCGCCGAACGGTTGGATCGATGTAATATCGGCGGCTAACGATTTGGATCTATCGGACAAAGTTTTCTCTCTTTTATCCCCCAGTGGAATACTCATGAGCTCAATCTTTGCCGTCGACAAGGTATCTCTTGTTAAGTACGTTTTCCCAACCGAACGTCTACCGGAGTATGCTCGATTCATGCTATCAAGCGAGAAAGATCGAAGTGCGTTATCTAATTTGTGCCCCTTTTTGAAAGGTAAAATCGAGGAAGATTCACTTCGGGGTTCATCGTATGAAGTTCGGCTAAATGTTTTCGAATATTACTTGTTTTGGCTCTCTTATTATCCGGTTTGTAGAGCAAACAGCGAGAGTTCATCTATGATTCCCATCCAAAAAAAAAAGATGTTTAAGCTAGAAAATTGGACACTTATCAAAGGTTTTCCAGGGAGTAACAAGCGTGATTCAGATCAGAAGTTGGAGTGTAATCTCTACATAAGGATTCTTTACTCCTATCTGAAAGCATTTGTTCCTGTTTTCGACTTAAACGCACACCAGCCTTATCGTAGCTCTCTTTTGCAATACGTAAATGGATATGATGGGTCAGTAATGACAAGAGCTGAGTTCTTAGTGAATCTGTTCGTACACTATTGGATTGTTGAGAATGACTTCTCACCGTTTCCTGTTGTTACGGCTAAATCTTTTGGTGTGGCTCCTCCTTTCCGTTCTGCTGTGGAGGAGATTCCACCCACTTGTGGGTTAGAAGAAGTAGTGAAGTTGCTTGTGAAGTATCTGAATTTGAGCTGGGTTACAAGTGGTAGTGGGAGTGAAAACTACATTGACCATGGTGAGAGTCCACGGTGGAAGACTCCTACTTCAGGATCATCATTCCCTGTCGCTAATTTGAGCCTCAGGCCGCTCACCTCCTGGAATACCCATTTACAGAGGCCACTCTATCGATTTATATTGAGGAGTATCTTGTTCTGTCCCATAGGGAGTTCTATTAAGAATGCATCTCAGGTGTTCTCCATTTGGGTTATGTACCTAGAACCATGGATGATCAGTTTGGATGATTTCTCAGATCTCGAAGCTGCTTTAAATGGATCTATAAAAGATGCGAAAAAGGAAGAGTCTTATGAATCACGTGGTTGTGGATACACACCTTTGTGGCAGAGCTATGTGATATCAAATTATCTCTACTACAGTTCTCTGGTTATGCATTTTATTGGCTTTGCGCACAAGTTCCTTCACATTGATCCAGAAACAATAACTCAGATGGTTTTGAAGGTTTGATCCTTGCCTTAAGCTACTTTTCTCAGACATGGTTTTACGTGTTAGAATATGGATTGCAAGACTTCTGCTTCTAACTCTTAATGTGACTGAATGATTCTATTGTGTTTTTCTAAATAGGTGATGAGTATATTGACATCGTCGAAAGAGCTTTTGGTTCTGATGAAGAATATTGACAAAGCCTTTCACTCTAAGAAAACTGGGCCAGGAAATTCAACAGCGAACGAATTCTCTAGATTTGCTCCATCTATCCGTGAGCAGCTAAAAGTATGCCTATGTTTTTCCTCAATGCCATTTGTTACTGTTCTCTGGGGATTCATCGTAAAAAAAAAAGAATTTAGCTTTTGTCATCATAGCACCCTTGGAAAATTTAGTCCCTTGCCACCATCACTTTTTAAAAAGTAAAAAAAAAAATACTGCAGAAGCAACCCCTTTGAAAAATCATGTTTAATTGCTTGTTGAACTTCAGGACTGGGAAGATGGGCTGTGTGAGAGCAACGCTGACGGGTCATTCTTGCATGAAAACTGGAACAAAGACTTGAAACTCTTTAGTGATTGTGAAGATGGTGGACAACAACTGCTTCAGGTTATTGTCTTCCCTTTGTTATCTACTGCAGTGATAGGTTAGAGATATAATAAAGCAGAAGATTGATTTTTTTGTAGGATAGTATCTAGAACTGTGTTTGAAAACAGCTCTAGTATCTTTATAGTTGAATTTTTCTTATGACAAACTTATGGATGAGCCTTTCCATTTTTTAAGCATACTATCTGAATTAACGGAACTTGGAACATGAATCATTGTCTTTCACTTGGCGAATAATTGATTTCGGCAATCATTTGGCAATGCTGTAAGTTATTAACTTGGGATATTAGTCTCGAGGAAGTGTTCACGTAACCATGCTTTCAAATCTAGTTTTTCTGTTGTTTGTTTGTTTCAGTCCTCGAGATATATCGATGAGTCAGCAGAACCCCTGACACATCTGCACACTTGCTTTCTAAATTCAATTGTATAGGCACTAGAATCCCATAGTTCATAGGCAAGTGGAGCTTTAAGTGTATTTGACATTATTCATACCATCTTTTTTTTCTTTGAAACAATTGCAGCTATTCATACTGCGCGCAGAAGCTGAACTGCAAGCTGTGCCAGAGAAAAACCTCTCTGAAGCCCTGAAGTGTCTAGATTCACTAAAACAAGTGGTGTCAAATTTCTTCGGCGGGCATGTCATAAAACCAATCGCTTTTTCCTTTGACCTGGACCATCCCCAGAAAAATCGTGACGAGCTCTTCAAGCCACGCGGTACTAGGAACCAAATGGCAAGCAGTGTGAAGTATAAAGGAGACTGGATGACCCGTCCCGTGTCAGAAGACGAGGTCTTATGGATGGCTAAGCTGCTAATCAACATCTCTATCTGGCTCAATGAATGTCTCGGGCTAAACCAACCTGAGACCAGCAATGAGAAGGAGAATTCAAAGTCAGTGTCATATGTAGATGTAACTGAGGAGGATGCGAGAAATGTTGCTGGACCTGGAGATGCTGCGAGGATGATGTTGCGAGGGATGGTGATGGTATGTGATTCGGTGTTGCAGCTGATGAGAAGATATGGTGTTCGAGTCAACCTCCGGGTCATGGCGTCCAAAAAGTTTCTGATGCTTTTATTTCTCTATGTCGTGTTTGTTGTACTCAAAAGGTTTGTCACTAGGATGATTTGGTAGAAAAGTCGAAGTATAGTTTCGTAATGAGTATACCACAATGACCCTCGTACTCGCGCAGAGGGTTACGATAGCAATGGCAAAGCCTTTTGAGAACAGGGACTGAGTTTTTTGGTATATACGTGTGGATGCCACTTAGCTAATTTATGACTCTTTTCCTGATAAACGTGTCTGCGCTTGTTACAACCAATGAGAAGTCTCCACGTAATCAATTCCACGTAATCAATTCCACGTGTCTTCTGCGAGTAAGATCCACCATTAGCAATTTTTTCTTCTGTCGTTCGTCGTGGAGTCGGTGACTCGCCGAACACCGCTACTTTGTGAAAAATCGAATTTCTAAGGGTTCGTTTCCAATCTGATCGTTCCAAGATTTAGTGGGAGTTCTATTGTCTTCTCGGATCTGTAGGGAGAATTGTTAAACCTCCTCAGAGGTTTTTGCTTCCAGATTTTCTGTTGTCTTCACCACACACCATGGCTGCACCGTTTTTCTCAACTCCATTTCAGCCCTATGTGTACCAGGTTAGCTTCTTCTCTCTTTCGATCAGCTCGGTATGATTGATTATTAATGCTGGGGTCGTGTATTTTATTTGCAATCTGATACTATTTGAGGTTCAATGTAAGTAGGAGTTAGAGAATTCCATGTTGATTTTGTTGTCACCTCCTTCAATTAGTTTCAATTTCAATACTTGAACGCATGATCCGGCCAATTGGTGATAACTAGGTTTCCATGTATCTGTTGTGATTGCTAAAGCTAATATAGAAATTTCTCCTCAGCCATAGTTTTCTGAGATGATGCGAGTATGCTATTGGTAACAATTTTATGCCTGTATCGTTGTTGTGTTGCCTCATACGTGATCATGTGATGCAGAGTCAACAAGATACAATTACACCTTTCCAGATTTTGGGTGGTGAAGCCCAAGTTGTTCAGGTAAACCTTTCAACAGCTTCATCTTTTTTAGTTTGCGGTTATATGCCATATCCTCATTTTAACTGTTACACACCATTGATCGTTTTCTTGGCAGATAATGTTAAAGTCAGAGGAGAAAGTCATTGCTAAGCCTGGTACTTCCCCTGAAAAATGACTTCTCTATTCAGTTTTGTTAGACGGTTTTAGTTGATCTCTGTTTACTAATCTGATACGGTACTGTAGGTTCCATGTGTTACATGTCTGGGTCCGTCGAGATGGAAAATATATATACTCCTGAACAAGAAGTTGGAGTCTTGCAGTGGATTTTGGGTAAGGGTGTAAGCAGCGTAGTTCTTCGGAATACTGGGCAAAACGATGGATTTGTGGGTATTGCCGCACCTTATTTGGCTAGGATTCTCCCGGTTAGTGGTTTTAGCTTTTCATCGTCTTCCTTATCGCCCTTATTGTACCGCTAGTTCTAATTCTTGAGTGTTTTTGTGATCGTTGGTTGTTTTGTTACCCTGTAGATTGATTTAGCAATGTTTGGAGGTGAGATCTTATGCCAGGTAGAGTCTCTGTTCCCAAATGTGGACGCTCAATGCTCAGCTTCTTCCTCATTCAGATCAAGATTCTCTATAGTTGCATAAGACCTTGTCTTTTTGTTGTGTAGCCAGATGCATTCCTTTGTTCCGTCAATGATGTGAAGGTTGTCAACTCCATTGACCAGGTTACAATCGTATATATTGTTTCTTTCAAACAGCATGGCCCCACTTGATAAATGAGCATGTTTGTGCCGCATAAAAGGGCATCAAAAATCATATGAGACGCGTTAACTATGTCCTTAGAGACAAAATCAAATCTCGTTTTACAAATATAGACGAAATCAAATACATTATGACATTTAAAAAGTATACAAACCCAAGATTTGAATTGATTGTGATAAAATGAGATTTCTAACCACGATAACCTTTTGCATTATGCATATAATAACGAATACGTATTTCTCACGTATATTTGTGCATGAAGATAGTGTCATAATGCATGTCACTGTCACATTTATTTAACTTTGCCACTTTACGTATACGTACAACGTGTTTAAAACGTAAATCGTATAGCATATATATATATATTAATATATTCATATACACATGTTTGAGTTAGATGGTTGTGATTTGTAAGTCTAGTTTGCTTAGTATAAATAAATTCAAATCATGATATGTGTACTTAACTATAAAAACATCGTTGCCGCTGGTGCAGAGGTAAGAAGAACGCTATGTTGCAGTGTCTTTTTTAGATATATTTGTTTACAGATTTTGTATTTGGGGAAAGATTTGCATATGAATGTGCATTCCAAAAATTAAAGAGATGAAAGATCTACAGTAGTATTTTTTATTTCTTACCAATCCCACATATCCATTTCTGGTTTCTACTCACATTAGTATTGTTGTTGTAGGGATTTCTGAGACAACGCCTATCTGGACAAGGTCTTGCTTTTATTCTCGCAGGTGGCTCAGGTGAGGTTTATTTCAACAAAATGCTGTTCGTGTTTGCGCCTCGTTCCCACAAAAAACTGACATTACTATTCCAAACATGTTAGTCGTACAAAAAATTCTGGAGGTAGGAGAAGTTCTCACCATTGATGTATCTTGCATCGCTGCTCTCACTCCTTCAGTCGACGTCCAAATCAAATACAATGCTCCTCTGAGACGAGCAGTATTCGGGGTACATTTATACTGTCCCTCACATCCTAAATTTTCACTGAGAAGATGATTCAGATTTTTGTTTTAGTTCCTTCTCTCATTTATCTGATTTCCTCTGTGCAATTTAAAAGGGTGATAACGTATTAATGGCGACCCTAACGGGACCAGGCATCGTCTTCATCCAAAGTTTACCGTTTCATCGGCTCTCACAGCGTATCGCAAGGTAAAACCAACAATCCCAAATCTCCTTTTGGTGGATTTGTGTAAAGAAAAGCTTTTGCGACTGGTTTTGTGACAGGTCGGTGACGTCACCAAACATGAGAGAAAACCCAAGGTTGTTGATGCAGATAGCGATATTTGCGTTCCTTGCATACGTAGTGATTCTATCTTCGTTGATCTTGACCGAAGTTTGAAAGCAGAAAAAGAATTTGTGCTTTTCTCCGACCAACAACAAACTAACGATGTAGTTGTCCACACTCGGGTTTTTGGACTTCTGGATAGAATGAAAATGAATGGTACAGCTCACCGTTTTCTTTTTGAATTACGAGTGTCTAATTACGAGATCAGATAACTTCATTTTCTTGTAGTAACTAGCCCTTTGAAAATTTGTTGACCGTCTTACCCCTGAGTTTACGTGAATTTAAGTGGGTTTGGCCGCACTTCGCTCTGTTTTACAAAACTAAATATGTGTACTTAGCACAATTTTTCTCTCTGAGTAAAGTCTGAGGGTCATTTTTCCCCCATTTGCTCTTGTCTCTCATTGAGTGTTTCTACAATACCTTTTGGTATCTTTGGAGTGAACCTCTGGAGAAAATCGTTAAAAAAAGTTTTAACAAATTTTCATTAATTTTAAAAAGTATTTTTGAGTGTTTAGAAACTTTCATATGTTTTTTTTTCTGTAAGCCTCCCTTCATCTTCTCCATTGGTTATGTTTAATATCTTTTTATGTTAGAAATTATATTTTTAACGGTTTTCATGAACAAAAAAATCGATACTTGTGAGTGTTGATAAAAAAGAAAAATCGATACTTGTGAATACGGTTAATGCAGAGAAATAGATAACGAGTGAGTTTTACGCACATAATTTCTCAAATCATAGAAATGTTGTAGTATAAAATAGATTTGAATTGTAACAAGGAAACATTTAAAAACTTATTTCTCACTGTAAATTCGCTTATGTCAACTAGATCAGATAAAATAAATAAACAAAGAACAAATCCTCAAGCAAATGTCGGAAAAAAAACAGTGACGAAATCGAATTACATTACCATAAAAAAACAAGGAAAGCATTCGATGACAAAAAAGAGCTGTTTTCTTTGTTAGTTAGAGAAAATAAAAAGATTCTCTTATTTAAAAAATTTCTGCCTTGAGAAGCAATTTTACATAAAAATAAAATAAAATAATAAATAACGTTATGATGAAGAAAATCAAAATCGAGGTCTCTCTCCCTTCCCGCGTTTCGAATATCGATGCTTATCATCACTCACATCAGTAATCACCAATGGTGGAGATCGCTCGTACCTTGACGGCTTCCTCTTAAAATGTCTATCTTCGTCGCTTGATTCATAATCTGCTACCTCGACCTCCTTCCCACTGTGTCGATGGATTGATTTTTCGATGGATACGGCGGCTGTAGCAGGCTGCTCCGTCACGGAAGCAGTAGAAGACGAAGACACTTTTCGTCGTTTGCTAGAAGTTTCTTCCTCCGGAAAGCTTATCCGAGCGAATACGCTGGACTTGTGACCATTCTCGATCTCTGATTTAGTTGCAGCAGATGGCTCCGGCGACGGAGGTTCTGATCGTTTACGCTGGTGATGTTGGTTGCGTTCCGAGTCACGGTGGCTGTGACGATGTTCTCGGCTTCTGCCTTCATCGCGACGATCGCGAGTGCGGTGGTCGTGGTCACGATCTAGTTCTTGGTGACGGGACGACCTTTCACGGTCGCGTTGCCGATCACGTTCCTCAGGATAGCGCTCGGATTTTCTCTTGGAATCGCGAGACGGAGAGCTTATCTTACGCGGGGGCGGATGCTCGGGAGATAATCTCTCCGACCGTATGCGGCGGTCGTACTCCGCATTCGGTGGCGGAGGTGCTTGGCGCTGTCACAAATCAGTAAACAAATTAGCAAAAATATATAATTCGAGGTGTGATATTAGACCATTCAGCCCACGATTAACAAGTAATTGGGCTTTGAAGTCCAAGTACAATTATAAGCTTACACATCTTGTCATCTTTATATGGACTATACCAAGATTCTTTATATTTTTGGCCATTTATCATTCTAATTAAATTATCTTTTTGGTATTCAAAAATGCATAATTCGCTTACAGCCAAGTTATTTCAGAAAATTACGTTTCAAACCAATAATGTTCCATAAAAACCCCACAATTTCCTGTAATTAATAAGTTTTTTAAAGTTTGTTAGTCAAATGAGGGATTAATAAGAGCCATTTTTGAATATAAATAATAGAACCAAACCAATAGTAAATGAAGAACACTGGTAAGTGGTAAACATAAAAATAGAGAGAGAGAGCGAGAAAGATGAGACAACAAGAGGAAACATACAGATTTATTAGGATTGATGGATGATGCAGAGGCTGGCGTCCCAGTGTTCATCATCATTCTGCTATTCTCTCCATCCCTAAACATCTTCCCTCTGTTAAACAAACAAATGTTTAGGGTAATGGCATATCCTCGTCTGAATGTAATAAAAATAGAGTTTTACAATGTTTTATGTTTCTTTTGATTGATTTACCCTTCCGTTCGTCTCTCATTTTCCCGTTTTCTTAACATCTCAGCTTTCCGGGCTTCGACTTCGTCTCTGCCCATCATGGCACGTTGGAGGTTCATACGGTTTCCCAACTCCGCTAAGTCCCTGCATTCACACAAAGTTTCATCAAGAAATTATTATTAAGAAGGCTTGGACGCTTTTTTTTTATAAGAGCAATAAGTGAGTGTTGGTGTACCTATGAGGTGGTGGTATATTAGGGAATCCAAATCCTTGTGCAGCAAATGGATCTGGATGCATCATATTCATACCCCCGCCAAATGCCATGTCCATCGGGTTTATTCCGTAACCCATAAATGGAGGCATCATGCCCGGAAAAGGGCCTGGAAATCCATTGAAGCCGGGATGAAAGCCGTTGAAGTTAGGCTGAACGCTGTTGAAGCCAGGTTGAACACCGTTCAAGCCAGGTTGCATGCCATTGAAGTACTGGGGACCTGGACCCATTTGCATCATATAATCAGGGCCTGCTAGATCCGGCACCTGATTCCATTGCGTATCTACGACAAATCACAAAAAAACGATCTATTACATCTTCGGTTCGATTCACATAGACTTGGAACTTGAAAAATGAGCATGACCGGGACCTTCAGCATAAGAAAGAAAGCTAACCGTTTCCAGGCACTCTGGTTTTCTTTTTCTTCTTTTTTCCTGACAAGAGACAAAAAAAAAGTACGAATTTTGTTATACATATACAAATCTCCAAAATCTATGATAATTAAGGTTTCTCAGTAACTGAAACAAAAAAGTCCATGTGGAAATGTGATTTTCACTACCAGCCACAAGTCATTCGCAATGTACCGTAATGTTACTATTAAGAATTTCACATCTTTCTTTTACCTGGCTCTCCAGCCGCAACCTGCTGCTGCACTTCTTCCTTGGGACCTTGCGTATTCAACTTTGAGACTGTCGCTTCTTTCACAGCCACGGACCCTTGAGTGCTTTCACACGCATCTGCTGGTTTTTCCACTTTATCTTCTGCAGATGCCCGAGGGGCACTTGTGATCTCTGCAGCTTGCGTTGGCAGCTTTACAGTTGAAGCATCGTTGTTGTTACTATGAGCTGGTTTCTTCTCGCCTTTAGATGCAGCAGATGTAGTAGGATATCGAACCTTGGGAGGAGGACAGCGAGCAGACTCCAAATCTATATTATGTCCACGATTTAGCAGTGACGCCTGATCACACAGTTTAAAAACACATGGATTAAGATAATGAAAAACCTGCGATATGGCCCACACTGCCGGCATTCTCAGTGCTATCGTTCCCCGCTTCCAATATACGGTTTATAGTATCCCTGAGAGTCTTGTTTGGTAGAAGGTCGTCAGCAAGTACGTCAGTTGCTCCACAAACACACCTCGACTTCGTAATAATGTGATCTCTTATACCTGAATTGCATATAATCGAAGTAAGCAGGCTAGTTATATTGAATTGGAACTTGTAACAGCTAACAGAAGCTTTGTACAACAGCAAAAAGGCATTGGAAGAACTTACACTTGTCACAAAAGCTCTGAAAACAACATTTGCTTGTAAGCGCAGCATCTCTCATTACTTCTTTGCATAGTGGGCATTTTAGCTCAGGTGGAAGTTCTCCTACAGAGCGTGTTGTTGATGTCAATCCCTCCATTTCCTTCTCAAAAGCATCCCTGAATTTATCGAAGACACATTAAGCATTCACATTATAATCAATATATTAGAAAAAGTACCAATAAGCAACATTCCCATACTGATTAACCACAACTTACTCATTTGGTTTCAGAACTGCAACTGCGCCACTTGGCAACGAATAAGAACCATCTGGGGTTGCCATCAACATGGACTTGGGGATACCAGTTGGTGGTTTAACTCTCTTAACATCATAAGTAGGGTCACCGTTTGTGGGGCAATGCTGAATAAAATGTCCTGATACAGTGAATAAAATGCTTTCAACATTTTTTATCTGTACACAAAACTGTAAGAAAAATAAAGTATATCCAAAGCTGACATACCAGGGACATTGCAACGATGGCATATATATCCAGGAGGTGTTGTTTTCCTTTCCATGCCTATCCAAGCAAACAAATCAAACTCAGTATCTTAAAACTTAATGCAAATAATAAAACAAAAAAATCTTTGAACAAAAGCTAATGAAGACGTTCTAGAATGCAATAAAAACAGAGAAAATAAAAAAAAATAGAAGTATTACCAAAGCCACGTCCACCCATCCTTCCATTCATACCTCTTCCGTAACCTCTCCCACCCCCAAAATTATCTGGACCTTGTCTGTTACAATCAAGAAAAATAAGTCAAGTGCTGCCAAAATGTCAAAAAGTTAACATTTTCACGTCCACCATTTGTGGAAGATAGCTTACCGCTGCCAGTCAAGTGCTGGAGTGTCAATCAACGCCTGAAGTTTGCTTTCTTCATCTACTTTCTCGTCTGTTGGTGGAGGAACAGGACATGGATTATTGCGCTGGGCATCTTGGACAACAGGAATGGAGTAAAAATCACTCCCGAACTCGTCCAAGTCATCTTCAGGCTAGAAGGTGAAAATGGGTGAAAGTTAGTACTTCTGTAGTTATATAAAATTTGGTGTAACTCAACGCCAACAGAAGCCGATAAATGTTCACCGTAATCGACTTACATATTTCGCAGCAGGCGGATCAGCGACATGAAAATTGCTGGTCTCAGCTTGAAAGTTTTCCACTTTGTTCTCCATTCTAGGCCTGCAATGTTCAAATAAATGCATCGTTAGAATGAAAAATTCAATAGTCACACGTTCAACTCATGTTATTTTGTTGAGCTTAAGGTAAAATTGCTAATAACCGGACCAATCAAATGGAAATCAAAAGATCTGAGAAAGTACTCTTGTGTAGTAATAACTGTGATGCGAGGGCGTCCAGGGACTCGACGAATTAGGACAGATGTATTCTTTGGTATTAACATCGCTTCATCCAGATACTCTGAAAATTCAAAACAGAGAACATATAAAGGTCGCATAGAGTGTAAAACATGTTGGCAAGACACAACCCCAGTCAACACAAAATCTTAAGTAAAGTAATATAAACCACAATTAACTCAAAGATAGGAACAGCATAAAAAAATCAAGTTGACTGTGTTATGAGGTGCAACCATATCGTCACTTACTACCAAAGCAGCTAAAGCAAAACAGCAGCACAACATTCGATTTAGCAACAAAAAGACCATGTTTTGAAAAGGCATAAACAAAATCCAAAATATGGCAAGACTCCAAAAACATGAGTATCTGATAATGGTCACGAAGAGACGAAATTCAACCGTAGCAAGCTATATAAAAAGCACACGACAATAATAAGTCTTGATATAGAATGCAAACCTTCGTTGGTTTGGGCATTGGAGACGACGATATCAAGGTCTTTACCACTGCCCAAATGCTTAGTTTCGAAAATTTTGTCTTTGAGAATACCGACTGATATAAAAGGACCATCCATGTTGATGGTATCATATTCCCTTGCACTCTTAAACTTGTAATAAATTGCCATTGAAATTTTTTCTGATAAATAAAGCAAAAATACATATGTATTACTAATTTGTAAAAAGATTATAATTGACACCACGACGACGAACTCATAACACAAAGCTACTATTTTGAAAACCCTAATCAAGGCCTTCGGTTTAATAATAATAAAAAAAAAGAAATCGAGGCCAAAGATTTGATTTCCAAAAGTAAATACAAACAAAAAAAAACCTAAAGTTTCAATTTTTACTTCGCTGATTCGACTTCAAAGAACGAAACCTCCACGCGTGCAGAAAGACCACACCAAATCTACAAACCCAAAAGAAGCCCCTACAGATTCAGGCACGAGAACGTCCGTGTTGAATAAAGAACGAGCTGTAGATCGCAGGTGGGGAAAGAAAGCTGTGATAGCTCCGCCAGATGTCTCCAATTCTCCTCCGAAGATCTTCAAAGCCCAAAAGCGATAACCGAATCGGACGACTTGCTTCAGTCCATAAGATCCGGAAGCTCCAAGCACCTAATCCAGTAGAAAAAAAAGGATCGAAATTCAAGAGGACCCTCGATTGAATCTTGGGTAGATTGAAAGACGATCTACAGAATCGTCATAGAAAATCAAGCTGCGCGATGCCTTGACGAGAAGTAGATGGATCGATCTCGAAATCTAGGGTTTGGACAGAGAGCGCTCTCTCTCTCTTCTTTCTCTCCCGTATCGTATTTGTATCCCCAAGGAATTTCTTTCTCTTTAATGTGAGTTAAATAAAAATTCTTAGGGACTTTATCTTACGGACATGTCGTCTGGTAATTATAGTGGGAGAATACGAGCAGAAGTACGGTTTTTTTTTTCCTTAAAAAATGTTAAATTTCAATTAATTTGTTATTGAGATATTTATGTTTAAATTTTTGCTATATTTTTGCTACCGAGGTCATACACGAAGAAGGTCAATGGTCATGGTTTGGAACCTATATTTGGGGCAACAGAAGTGGATCCAACCCATAAATGGTTATTATGGATCAGATGACACTTACTGTGAGGACTGTTAAGAATTGTAATTATAGCTATTTTAACTCTAATTCATGGTGTGCCTCTTGAGAGAAATATCTACTGGGTTGCTAGAGAGATAGAAAAAACAAACACATGGAACAAAAAATTCTTCATATGATTAAGGCCCATTTGACTCTTACACTGGAGATGTTGTGACTCATATCTAGTGTTAGAGTAAATCAGATTGCCGTGTTATTTCAGAGATGGAGAACATCTGAGATCGAGATATGGATTACAAGTTAAGATTAATCCCAAAACGGCATCATGGAGCAAGTTCTTGGCCGTGGATACGAGACTGACACCATTCTTTGGTCGATGGAAGAGAAGAAAGTCATTGTGCTTGCTGATAAAGACGAAGAGCCTTACAACATTAGAGAAGAAGATGGATGCTTTAGAAAAGTGGATCTCGCAAAAGTTAGAAGCACCTCTGGTTGCCTACCACTTACATGTTCTTACGTTCCAAGTGTAGCGCATATCTAATAATCTCTTTGGAAACTTGTTAATTAGTCATTACACAGACTATTATCATTTTAATCTCTTGGATGTTTACTTATTAGTTATTAAATATGGTTTTTGAGCAATTCCTCTAGCTTCTCTTTACGTTTATTTAATCTTGCAAAACATCTTGAATAAAAAGACCACAGTATATATGATCCAACTGAAAACACATCTGAGCCAAAGTAAATGCAGAGAGCCAATACCTAACAGCAGCAAAACTCAGGAAAAAACCTTCTAACAACATTGCGCAACTGTCTTCTGAATTAGCAACTCATCCTTGATGATATATAGCACAAGTGTGTATGTTTTATCCCTCCAAATTCGTTTTTGTAGTTGACAAGAAAAAACTTATTTTTCTACTGAATTATATAATGAAACAAAAAAAAAAAGTAAAGTGTGACAAAAAAACAAATAACAAATAAGATAGTGGAGGATCCTTTGGGGAATCGGGACCGTGGTTGGTCTCGTTGAGGCTTAGAGTAAGAGAGACGATGATGATACGAAGAATCTTCGAGAGAGCTTCTGGTATATCTAAGAACTTGATTCTCAAATCGTCGGCGTCGCGATTTCACGGCGAGTCTCTCGATTCCTCCGTCTCACCCGTTCTCATTCCGGGCGTCCATGTCTTCCATTGTCAGGTTAGCCCATGAAAAAAAGCCTTGTGCTTTTGATCTGTTGGTTTGAAATCAAAAAAGTCAAATTTTTCATTTAAAGAGAAAAACGAATCCTTGTTTGTCTGAATGATAGGATGCAGTTGGAATTGTTGCAAAACTATCAGATTGTATTGCAGCTAAAGGCGGAAACATTCTCGGCTACGATGTTTTTGTTCCGGAAAATAACAACGTCTTCTACTCTCGCAGGTATATCCCATCAGCTTTTTTTTGCTCCATTTTCAAAAATCTCTCCTTTTTATGAAGAAATGTCTTGACAGTGAAATTTGCTATGAAATTCAAAAGCTTGGATAATGAAATCACAGACTGCAACCGATTGGAGGATTGTGTTTTGGTGTTTAGTTTTGATGAAAAGATGGTTTCTTTGACAGTGAGTTTATATTTGATCCGGTGAAATGGCCGAGAAATCAAGTGGATGAAGATTTTAAAACTATTGCGCAAACATACGGTGCCATGAACTCGGTTGTCCGTGTGCCTTCTATAGATCCCAAATATAAGATAGCTCTTCTGCTTTCAAAACAGGTATTGGAATGTTAGAAACCTCCTTTTTACATTTTTGTATACTCTATCTTGCTGAAAAGTATGTGATTCTATACATACAGGATCATTGTCTGGTCGACATGTTGCATAGATGGCAAGATGGAAAACTCCCTGTGGATATAGCCTGTGTGATAAGGTAAGCTCATAGTTAATTTTACCTGACTGCATCCATATATTATGTAAGCATGTATGTTTTAGTGACTCTGATGTTTATGTGTTAACAGTAATCATGAGAGAGCTTCAAACACTCATGTTATGCGGTTTCTTGAGAGACATGGCATTCCGTATCACTACGTATCGACAACAAAAGAGAATAAAAGAGAAAATGAGATTTTGGAATTGGTTAAAGATACTGATTTCCTAGTTCTCGCTAGATACATGCAGGTATATTACATTTTTTTAAGTCTTTGCCTAATCTCTTTTTTCTTTAGTTAATAAAATGGTTAGCAACGGATTGTTACTATAACTAAACAGTCATGTTCAGCTTTCAAGTGAATTTTACTGCCTACAACTTAGTCGCTTCTTCTTTTTCTAAACCAAGAAAGAAATAGAATTTAATACTCAGGCAGTTGCTGCTCCACAAATTAATGTCTCTCCAAGGCGACAATTAATGAGCACATTTTCCTTCTGGCAGATTCTATCGGGTAACTTCTTGAAAGGCTATGGAAAGGATGTAATCAACATCCACCATGGTCTCTTGCCATCATTCAAGGGCGGATATCCAGCGAAACAGGTCTTTTGGTTTTCTCATGGCTCTACCTTGTCTGAACTGGCTATATGGTTTGGTCTCTTTGTTCTGTGTCTCTTAGTATTCTACATTCTTTGTGCAGGCGTTTGATGCAGGTGTTAAGCTAATTGGAGCAACAAGTCACTTTGTTACAGAGGAACTTGATTCAGGGCCTATCATTGAACAGATGGTTATGTTATCTTCTCAATCAATCTGTGAATTTTTATTCTTTTTTTTATCTTATGTGTTGATGTTCTTTGGCATCTTTTCAATTAATCTGTGAATTTTGTTTCTTTTTTTTTTTCAGGTTGAGAGTGTTTCCCACCGGGACAATCTAAGGAGCTTTGTCCAGAAATCTGAAGACCTCGAGAAAAAATGTCTCACAAAAGCTATAAAATCATACTGCGAACTACGGGTATTACCTTATGGAACAAACAAGACTGTTGTATTTTAATAAAGCAAGCAAGCACTAAGATTCTCATTTGATTTTTTTTTTTGTATGAACAACTCAAAAGAAGTTATAACTGTTCTCTGGAAGATTTCTGATTCATTTGCAGTATTTGGGAAACTGTGAATAAGTAGTATATACAGGATTCTCTATCGCGTACGATTGCTGAGACTCAAAGATTCGAGAGAGCATTTTTCAGCCTCGAGACAAGTTACTTGGCGAAGAGTAGACTGAATCCCAGCAACCCATCTCTGCTTCTGAATCTTACTCATGCACTTGAACTCCAACAGACCCTTACCAGTTTTCAGACCGAAATAGACTTCTTCTGAGCTTTCTCTCTCATTCCTGTAAGGCCATGCAGATATCTCGTCGCAGACTCCATAAACAACGCCTTCAAAAGGAACAAGAAGCTTCAGACTAAAATGTTTCAAGTAATTTCCCTTAACTCTTGAAAACCTAGAAAATGCTTACATGTGATCTTCTTGGAGAATGCCCCTCCGACGAGTTTCCTTTTGAGTTTGATCATGACCTGAGAAATTTATAGAGCTCTCGAGCTTAAGCATCTGGGTGACAATATGAATCAACTTAATATGTGTCTCTGACAGATAAAATCCAGTCCGCTCAAGTACCTGAGACTTCTTGTTGATATAGACACAAACTCGCTTAATTCGCTGTGCTCCTGCTGACAAAGTTCAGTATAAGCATCTTAACTAGTGGAACCAGTCTTGAGCAGAGTAATAGGATTACCATTTCGAGCACATTGCACCAGTTCACCCTCTATAGGAAGATTTGCAGTCCAGTTAGAGTCAGAGAAGCTCCTCTCACAGGGTGTGATAGTCGCGTTATTCCTTGCTTCCTTCGGCTGCCTCGCCTTCAGAGCCACTTCTCCTCTCAATGCTGGTTTAGTTTTCCACAAAATCAGATCCAATACAATCTTACTAAACCAACCAAAGCCTCTTAACACCCAACTTTTGAACAATAGCCTTACCAGTTGCTGCCGCGGCTGTGAGAGTGGTGAGATCGCCAGGGCTGTGGATATCAATGGAAGACCTAACCTTGGCAGCAACACATGTGCGATCAGCACCTGCTTGCTCAGCCATCTCAATGCAATGCGAAGCCAGTAGCTCAGTGGCTGATGCTAGAGCCAGTGCCATCCTGGAGGCTGGCCCTTTGGCGCATCTTTCCTCGGATGTCACAGACGCTAACCCAGCTGCCAGAGCTGCGATGGACACAGCTGAGTGAACATGGGCTCTCTCCACACGCGCTTTATCTTTCCTCTTCGGATTTTTCATGGTGTTTGGGTTGATGTATTGTTTGTGGTGAAACCACTTTGATAACCTCCCTGATCTATGTGTACTATTTGAGTTCATGATCTTCACTGTCTGCATTTCCAACGGATTGCCAAAGTCAGAACTCAAAACTGGTCAAACGGTCTCATAAAGTTGTTCTCTTCTTTATAATTCTGTCAAAATTGTTAGAACATTGCAATACCAGGAAGAAATCATACCATGAATGGATCTGTAGCAGAATCTTGGAAGAAGACACTAGAACTGTTTTGCGAAACAGTAGACAGACCTTGGTGTTGTCTCTGTTTCTGCGGTAAAGCTTTGGAGATTTCAGAAGCGGATAGACTCCACGACCTGGACAGAAACTTCATTGGCTCCCTTGGTGTCTGAGGCTGAGGAATCCGAGAGAAAAGCTCTTCAGCTCTCACAGTTCCCTCCTCCAACTCTTCCTCCAGATTCTCTGATCCAAATAACGATGAAGAACTATCATTCCAATCTGAATAGAACCCACCTTCCATTTTCTCCTCGGATTTGTAAACCAAGATGACGACAGAAGTTTTGGAGATGAAAACGGTTAATGTTGACTCAAGTTATATAAGAGGACACAACAGATCACCAATAAGCAAAACAAAACCCTTTCTTTAATAACTTGGAATTGTTCAAATCCAGTCAGAAAATACTAAGTAAATCAATGAAGCGTCCATGTTCCTTATATAAGTAATGAGAAAGAGAGGTAGACAGAGGGATCACAGATCGAAGTAATTGTTGAGCACAGTCCATAAATACAGGAAATGTCTCATCAAATGGGCACAAGATGTAGATTAGAGAAATCATGGAACTCCTAGTTTAAATAATTAAGACAAAAAGCAGGATATCATGGAGACATGTGCATTGGTTTAAGAGCCCATTAGCTGCTCTTGTGTCGTATCTTTTTGAGTCCAAGAAGATTTGACCGGACAACTTTAACAGAGTTCGTGACTGTACCGACCAGTTCCTTTCTGTTATAATTGTAATCACACAAAACCATAACACTTTTCGTTTTTCTATAAAGATACTCCCCACGAGTTCAATCGGCTGTTGAGTATTGTTTGTTCTATATATCTATTATTATATTTTACATATCTATGGATACATCACGTAACATAAAGAATAAGTATTCCACTGCATGGTTCTACGAAAAATCGAAAACAATGTGACCTTCGATGTTATAAATGTGTTTATGTATCTTTCAAGACTACTGATGATAATTAAAGATCAGTGATGATAATTAAAGATCAGTGATGATAAATTGTTTTACTAGAACAATGGTTTTTTTAAAAAAAAAACAAAATTGCTAGAACAATGTTGCCATCCACAAGATTCATCAGATTTTTAGACCTAAAGTCGAGTATATATACATTTTCTTATTATATATTAACATGATATAACTTTTTTTCTTTCTCTACATACAATCTTGGAAGAAACGGCCAACGAAGCATCAAACAAGCAAACACACCATCAAACCAACCAACAAGAAAACATTAAGCCATCACAACCCCGGCTAATTAAACTCGGATCTCGTGGGTTTCAACCGCTTCATATGAACCAATGAATACGTCGCCGTAGATGAGTCCGGCAAGTGCACCACCAACGAGTGGACCCACCCAGTAGATCCAGATTTGTGACAAGTCTCCACTGACAACAGCTGGTCCGAACGACCTTGCTGGGTTCATGGAGCCACCGCTAAATGGACCAGCAGCGAGGATGTTGGCACCAACGATGAAACCGATTGCGATCGGTGCGATGGTTCCGAGCGATCCTTTCTTTGGATCAGCAGCTGTAGCGTAAACGGTGTAGACCAAAGCAAAGGTCACAACGATCTCCATCACAATACCTTCGACCGCTCCTAAACCGGCTCCGAGACCGTGGGTTGGTACACTCTGTAGCAAACCGGGAAAACAAAAACTTATTTATCAACCAGCTTCGTACCTCTAAACCGTTTTATTGCCACGTAATAATACTATTGTCAGGTATTAATCCTAGTGTTAGTGTACATGTGTGACTGTGCAAGCTTTAAAATCAACTACCAAACCGAAATAATAAACCAATACATCTCAAACTAAATTAGTTTACACTTGTTTGGTGTACTGAGCCAACTAAATTTCGTGAAACCGTTCGAATTGAGCTGATTTAATTAATATTCACACTTTTGTTAGAATAGATCATTTACTAAAGTAATTGTCTTTTTCTACCACAAAAACAAAAGTTGTCCTTTTCTCCGTCTTAAATATTGTGTACAGATGTTCTCTATTCTGTAAAAAAAAGTTATAAAAACCGAAGCGAGTCAAAAAAACAAGAATAGCCAGTTCTACTCTAGTAGTACGTACCTCGCCGTTGGTAACGAAGACAAGGAGAAGGCAAGCAACGATGGAACCAAGACACTGAGCAACCCAATAGAAGAAACCTGTGATCAGTGTGATGTTTCCTCCTACCGCAAGGCCGAGAGTCACGGCCGGGTTTAAGTGGCCACCGGAGATGTTAGCTGCAACCGAAACTCCAACGAACAAAGCGAAGGCGTGAGCCAGTGCAATCGCCACAAGACCAGCTGGGTCTAACGCTGCATCGGAGGTTAGCTTGCCAAAAGCAATAGCTGAACCAACGCCAGCGAATACAAAGAGAAGAGTTGCGATAAACTCAGACAAGTAAGCCTTTAGAGATGCAACACTGAATGAGTCACCCACACTTCCAACTTCGATCTTTACCATTTTTTTACTCGGAAGACTTTTGCTTTTGGTTGGTTTTTAGTTAGTAAGCTCCTTTTTTCTGTTCTTGGGGCTTTGTATGGGCTCTCGTTTATATAGCGAAGAGCAAATGACGATGATGGAGCCAGTATTACGTGGCGGATCATTATTGGATGCCGCCCAAACCGCCTCTTATTTGATTAATTGAAGCTTAGCAAATATTTAACACGATTAATGACAACTAAATGGGATTTAATAAAATGTGAGGATAAGAGAATCTTCTGTTGGCATTTTGAAATTCCGTTTTTAAATAAACGTTGTGTCACACCAATAATGATAATAGACTTATTATATTAACTATTTGTTATTTTAAATATCGAAATGGATTAGCTAGATAAGATGGATTGTCAATATATTTGTAGGGATTATAATGTAAAGTTCAATTAATCAATACATTTGTTGTTTTATTTTGGTGTTGATGGATTTGGTCAATTTATAAAATAAAAAAAAATTAAAGTCGAGTTTTAACTAGCTGCGATTATAACTTTTATTCTACTGTAATACTCATAAAACTAACAGTAGACAGAATATTTATTCTTTTCTGGGGTGATCCGGGATTATGTTTTTGCATACAAAAATTTACATGATTACATCTGTAGATGAATATTAACTTTTTGGGCCTCAAGAAAATATTTTTAGTGCTCCAAGATGATGACAAGATTATCTTTATGGAGCCGACTTTTGTTATATATTATTCATCACACCTTATACTTAAAAGAGTAATATTCAATACTTAGTTGAAATAGAAAGGTGATTAATTAATAGTTGTTTAATGAAAAGGTTTATGGAGGGATAACATTAGTTATTTATCGCACGGAATGGAAATGTACATTTTTAGTGTCAGTAGTTTGGCTGACACGTATGTTCCTCTTAGTCTCTCACTACATTGCCAAGTCAAAAACCTCACCAGCTTTAGCTTTTTAGTAAATGGGCTTAGGCCCATTTATATTGTTTAATGGACACTCCCATATTTTCTCAAACCCAACAAAAAAATTGCGATATTTATTTTCCGGCTTTTTTATTTCTCCGTTCGTCCGGCATCCTAAAACCCTATAAATCCTCTGTCAAAGAAGAAGACGATCGAATCTCGCTTTTCCGGCTTTTCTCCATCTCTTACAATGGCTTCTGCTTGCAACAGATTCATGAACAGATCCTCCGTCTCATCTCTTAGATCCGCCATCAGATCTTCGCTTCACAAATCTCCAATTGGCGCCGAGTCTTCGCCATCTGCTTCATCCGCCGGATTTCGGATTCCGTCTAAACCCGCTGCTTCTCCCCGATTCTCCTTCTCCAGGTATGCTTATAATCAATTAACCGTGTAATTAGACATGTTCTGTTTTCATGAATCTGCTTCCATTTCGTCTTTTCTTTGACTTTTAGTGTTTTGTCAGTCTGAGTTTTAGGGTTTTGATTTGATGAACTGTTGTGGCTACATGTAGGTGTCCATCTGAGCTTGGTTGTGTTCAGTCGCTGTTACCGCTTCACAGCACGGTGGCAGCTGCTCGGCTGACGTCGTGCCTTAGCACAACTTCCAGAAGCAGCCGAGCTCTCTCTCAGGGTACTCTATGCTGCACCTCTCCCGACCTCTAATACTCTTTTCTGCTTTCTTGCTTGTGAGTAGCTTTTTTTTGTTTTACTTCCCTATATACATTTTATCCTTCTTTCTTTGAGTCCTTATATAATTTGCAGTTCTGTGTGTAGAATTCTTAATTGCCCTGACCTGATTAGTTAGCTCGCATTAAAGCTTGATACTTTATATGATTTTAGTTAGACTTAGAAACGGATCATAGCTTCCTAAGATCTATTTTACATGTGAGGACATTAGATTGCTGTAAGGAACAGATCATACTTGTAGATGAACTGTTTGATTGCTTATGTGAAGTGTCGCATGCTCTATGATTACTTTATGACTGCTTATTCCTTGTTTGCGTTAATTCTTGGCTTTATGACTTTTCTTGTTTGGCGAAATAGTTGCATCTTGTAGTGTTGATAGATTTAATGTTTTGACTCTTAACACAAGTAGGAAGATGGACCCTAATAAAACTTATATAGGCTGAGTAAATGAGTTTCTAGAGCTGCGATAGAGTTTTGTGCCATTGTGTCTGTCTAATTATGAGTACTTGATTAATGCAGGCACATAATGTCACCGTTACCATGTGGGATCCTTGCATCTTTATCAAGTACGAACCTTTTTTGAGTTCTAGTAATCCAAATAAAGTATTGGATAACAAGTTTTTAGTAAAGAAAAAACCCTGTAAAAACTGCAATTTGAAGGGGGTAGCTTACTAAACCAAATGTTAAAGCGGTTCAGATTGACGTTGTGTTTCCTTGCTGTTTTCTTTTATATGAATGCCAGTCTAGGAAAATTAGTCCATGACCTATGTATAAGAGTGGCAACAATATTGTAGTAATTTGTAAAAGTGCTCTTTGTCCCAGATGGAATCGATGGCACGTGAGACGTATTTGCAGTTGTTTTTAAAGGTGGGCTCTGTCAGCAAATGCTTTGGTGATAATTAGATTTAGGAAGCTACGTTAGATGAGATTGCTTGACTAGTTTGTTGTTTCACTTGATTCACAAGACGTTGTGTTAAAGACTCTTACCATAGAATCAATAACCAGAAAGCATTCGACATTCTTTCTTCTTTACAAAAGACCAATTTTTTGTTTCTGTCCTAATCGTTATTTATCTTCCTATTTACTACTCTAGAGATGGGCCTTTCAGTCCCAAGGTGACCACCTGATACATTCATGAAGAGTATTACTATCAAGGGACGCAAGTTTCTTCTCTTAAACTTAGAGACGAGGTTTGTTTTTTTTTCCTGTTTGTTTACTCCAAACTCTTGTTTTTTAATTCATGAAGAAAAAATTGTAATACTACTATTTCTCCTCTTTACATGATTCATCTCTCAGTTTCTAGCCATGTTTGGTTCCGTAACTAGTTTGACATTGGCCATGTTTGGTTCCGTAACTAGTTTGACATTGTGTTAGCTTAACCAAAAAGCTGAAAACTTAATAAGATATCAAAGTTGTATAGAAACATTTTGATCTTGAATCCAGCTATAGCCAACTTCTTTCAACACCCCTTTCTCTCTCATTATCTTCCTAATTTGACTAACTTCTTCCATCTCTCATGGTAAGCATAGAGATTCGACATCACTATATATACGTACTCATCTTCATCAACTTCCCCTAACGCAACCATCTTAGCGGCGACGGCTTTTGCAGCTTTCAGATCCTTTCCAGCACTACAAGCACCAAGCAACGCCCTCCAAGCCACACCATCAAACCCAAAACGGAATTCTTGAATTACCATTTTCGCCTGCCAAATCTCTCCTCTCTGCGCCATAGCTCTGATAAGAGAACAGCAATGCTCTACACTTGGTTTGATTCCATACTCGTTAATCATCATCTTAAAGAATCCAAGCGTGAGCTCCATTGGAACTTCACAATGAGAACACACAGCTAAGAGATTCAAAAATGTGATTCGATCAGGTTTCAAGAATCTTTCTTGTTTCAATTGGTTAAAGAGCTTTATTGCCTCTGTCGAATCGCCATTACGAGCATAACCATAGATCATTGCGTTCCACACAATCAGATTCTTTCTAGGCATCGTCCAGAACATCAGCTCAGCTTGCTTCAACATTCCGCATTTAGAATACATATCTATCAGAGCACTTGCGACGACAACTCGAGAGTCTAGGCCAAGCTTGAGAGCACAAGAATGGATGAGATTTCCCAATGGAACCACAGCGAAAGCAGCAATGGCGGCCAGAACTATTGACAAGCTGTATTCGTCGAATTTAACCCCCGACAAATGCATTTTGGTGAAAAACTCAGTAGCTTCTCTTGATTGCTCACTGTTGACATAACCTGTCAATATTGTGTTCCATGAAGATGAATTAGGGTTTGGCATAGTCGATAGAATCTGAAAAGCACTGTTGAAATCTCCGGCCTTGACGAAAGCATCTATGAGCTCGTTGTATGTTACAGTGTCTGGATTTGGCATCTGACGGAAAAACCAAAGTCCCAGCTCGGGCTTACCGTTCCTTGAGCAGGAAGCAACGATGGCATTCCAAGAAAATGTGTCCGTTATTTCCATGTGTTGGAATACCAAAACTGCATCATCCATGGAACCACATTTCCCATACATGTCGATCAGACAATTACCCACTACGACATTGCCTTTCTCTATGCCAAGTTTCACAATCTTTGAGTGGATGCAGGCTCCAAGCCGCGAGATTTTCAGTCGTGCACAAGCAGCTAAAGCGGCCGTAAAGGAGAATTCGTTAAGGAAGACATCAGATCTGTGGAGTTCGAGAAACAAAGAAAGTCCTTCCTGGAGCCTTCCTGATTGAACGTAACCAGAAACCAATGAATTCCAAGAGATGACGTCTGGGTCAGGTCAAACAGTTTGTGAGCATCTTCCAACGAGTCGCTTGTCTTATAAGATCTCATCAGCGAATTGGAAAGACGCGTATGTGAGATAAACCCATGTTTTACGACGTAACCATGAAGCTGCCTGCACAAAGAAACGTAGCCATGGTTTCCCGAGACGCGGAGCAAGTGAACCAACGCTGAAGCATCATTTGGCTTGTCGCCGTCATTGAGCAACTCAACGCAGAGTGTAACGCGTCGATGACACCGAACTGAGCCAGAGCAGGAACGATGGTGGTCCATAAGTTCGAGGAAGTAGTGGAACCAACTTGGCTCCTTCTGGAGTAGACACGAGATGTGGAAAGAACTGTGAATTTATTCGACACAGATATTAGCATTTGATTTTACCCTTTTAAACAGATGCTCCCATGATGCATCATATATAAAAATGTTTTTTTTGTCTTTGTTTTGGTCTTGTTGTTTCTAAAGGAAGCAATGGCCCAATGAGCTTAGCTCGAGGCTGATTGCTTGGAATATTAGGTGAAATCACTTAATCTCGTTTTAACTACGTCGATCACGTGCTCCAACATTTACTAAACGTTTTTCTGTTCTGCCCTCTTGGATAGGTTAGAGAAGATGAATATGAAATATGTGTACAGCAAATTGAATTCCATGGAGGTCTAAAACATTGGCTGAGTTTCCGGCACCGATTTCTTAGGTGCGATAACGGCATTGATCGGAGTGTTGATAACAACGCTGGTACAGTTATTGCAAAATCAGATGAAGCCAACTTCGTGTTGAAGCGATGGCTTCAAATATATGACAATTATAAAACTATTCAACCGCATCTGTTGTGTATACAAGCGATGGCTTGGACTAATGGAGAACAATATAGGAAACATATTCCGTAGATAACAATGATAAAACAAACGCAATTTGTTTAACCGACAAAGATCTTGTCGTTATGTTATAAGATCCGAATATGTTTGGTTTAGTTTTTGTCATTAGTTTTTATGGAGTTACGGAATGGCTTAATATAAATCTTTAAGTTCTAAGAAAAAATGGTTTTGATAATAGTTAATGTTTGATTACTTCTTTTTTATTCTTTTTAACTGATGATTGACAAATAAAAGAATGCAGTGTGGGAGGAATGGCGTTGTGTTTATAGGACTGTTGTACCTTGTGCTATGGGCTAAAGGCAAAGAAGGATTCTCACAAATTGAGAGTTATGAGTGTGAGTTCGACGCCTAGAAGCCTCTTTTGTCTTGACAATTTGTTTGTTCTTATAATCTTTTTCATATCAATTTATATACAAAAAGTCAGAAAATGAAGATATTGAATAGTAGTCTATATTTCTAGTCAACATTTTTTTTTGTCAATTTACATTAATTTTAATATTTCATTTAATATTGAGTTCAAATCATAAATATATATCATGAATTTTAAATATGTGTACCAAATGTGTTACATAATTTCGACTTTAGTCAATAATTTACACAAAGAAAATAGAAATCTATATTTTTTTATGATGGATGAAGCCATAAAGCATATCAAATAACAATTACGAGTTTGTGTTGTATGTTATGTTAGTAAAATTTCATGAGTTATGAGGCCATTCACGTCCATAAAAATATTACAAGATTGTAAACCAAATATAAGATATTGTTGGAGGTTTAGTTAAATGTATATCATCAGTTATGGAATACAAGAAAAGTAAGAAAATCTACCGTTTTCAACTGAGGTCGAAAATACAAAGTTTCTTGTGTTGATTTTTTTGGGTATAACGTTATAAAAAAGGAAGATAATTTTATATAAAGTGATTGGGTCAATGGTGATTACGTTACCAAAATAAACAAGTTGGGTTCATTATGGGCTCATTCATAATCGTCTCTATGACAAGTTCATACTTCACAGTCATATAATACATATACAAGGGTAAATTCGGAAAAAAAAAGAAACGCAAAAACGAAAAAAAATAAATAACAAAGAATCTCTCTCTCTCTCTCTCGTTTCGATCTCGAAGATTTCACCGACTAATCGGAGTTTGGATCAGGGATTGGATCCAGAAATTCACCGAGAATCCGTTGTTATTTTTTGGATCTGTAAATGGCACTCTGCTCCATTTGATCTTGATCTTCTGTTTATTCTACTTGGTTTCGCAATTGATTATCCCGCGAAGCTTTGCAGATCCGTCGATCTCTCTCGGAGATTTTGTGAGGGGTTTAGGTTAGGGTTTTGATCCTAGTTTCAATATCGTTTTCAAATTGATGGCTTTGAATCCTCAGTTTCTGCTGGATGATCAAACGGACGAGGATTTCTTCGACAAACTTGTTGATGATTCCTATTCTCCCAGCGAAGCTCACGCTTCATCTTCTGCTAAACAGCTGAATTTCGACGACGGAAGTGACTCCGACGACGCCAAATCGTTTGCGAATCTCTCCCTCGTCGACGATTCTGTGGGTGATGGAGATGGAACATTGGATGAAGCAGCAGACCCTGGGAACGATGTTGCAAACGAAGGTCCAAGTAGTTTGCTTGGTAAAGAGGCGCCTTCATCATCTATTTCTCTGGAAGAAGCTGCCCAATTTGTCCAAAGTGATGCGAATAAGTTAAGTGATGATGTGCTGAGATCGGGGGTGGAGGATAAACCACTATCTGAAACAGCCGCAAAAGAAAGCAATTCAGTCGATGGATCTGGGAGTCCTGGGGTTAAGGAGGTTGATTGGGGCTCTTTTTATGCGGATTCATCTGTAAATGACGGCCGGGGGTTTGGTTCATACTCTGATTTTTTCACCGAGTTGGAGGGATCTACAGGAAATTTACAGGGAAAGGCGGAGGTAGGTGTGGCCAATGCCGGAAACTTAGTATCCATTGATTCAAAGAACACAACTTTTGGTTTAGATAATTCGGCAGGTTTCGAGCAACATCAGGGTGAAGTGAATCACGATTTGACAAGTGGGCAGTTCGTGGATAACAGTCAATCTTGGGAAAATCAATATCCTGGATGGAAATATGATGCAAATACTGGCCAATGGTATCAAGTTGATGGCCATGATGCAAACATAAATTCACAGGAGAGCTATGGAAACTCAGCGAGTAACTGGGAAACCGTTGCTTATAATGATAGGTCCGATGCTGCTTATCTGAGACAGAGTACGACATCTGCAGTGGCTGGTACAGATGAGAGTGTGTCTACTTGGAACCAGGTTTCACAAGTGAGCAATGGATATCCAGAACACATGGTCTTTGACGCGCAGTATCCGGGGTGGTACTATGACACTATTGCTCAAGAATGGCGCTCCCTGGACAGCTACAATCAGGCTTCTCAAACAACTGGAACTGTTCAAGCTCATGATCAGCAAGTTCAGAATGGCCATGCTCTTACAGCTACGTATCAAAGTAGTAGCGAGAGTGGCATGTATAATGTTAATGATACCAGACAGACATTCAAAGCGCAAGAATTTGGTATACAGAGCAAACACGGAAGTTGGGACCAATCTTACTATGCCAACAATCAGCAGGCTACAAACACATGGCAATCAGAAAATGGAGTTAAGGCTGAGGTGGCTGTAACTTCTGCCCCATTATCAAACTTCGGAGGAAACCAGCAAGTAAATAGTTTGTACAGTACAGAATCTGTGGCTGAACAGTTTAAGCCAAATGAGATTGGAGTTCAAGGCTTCATCCCTCAGCATATTAATGTGGCTAGTGTCATGCAGAATGGACCATTGAGTTTCTCAAACGATTTCTATAATAGACAGAAATCCGTAGATCATGCTCAACAGTCGTATCAGAGCAATCAGCTTTTCTCCCCAAGTGCAGGAAGATCACCTGATGGGCGTCCACCACATGCACTTGTCAGTTTTGGATTTGGTGGGAAGCTCATTGTTATGAAGGATACTAATGGCTCTCTGCAGAATTCATCATTTGGGAGTCAGGTTAGTCTTGAAGTGTTCTTTCTATTAGTTTTTGTTTGTAGCCTGGGAAGTTAAGCAAACTATTCTAGGGGTATTATTATATTTTGTATGCTTACCATTGAACATATATCAAATATATTAGTTTAACCTTAAAAAAAGAGTTTCGATTCTTGTTTAACTTCTAATCTTTTTCTATTCAAAGGGAACTGGGGGAAGCTCTATATCTGTCCTAAGCTTGGCAGAAGTTATTTCTAGGAGTGCCTCTTATTCAAGTCCTGGAGAAAACTCTTCGAGTTACTTTCGTTGTCTGCATCAACAATATCTTCCAGGTCCCTTGGTTGGAGGAAATGTTGGAAGTAAAGACTTAAATAAGTGGCTTGATGAAAGAATTATACACTGTGAATCTTCCGATATGGACTATTCAAGAGGGAAGCTTTTAAAGATGCTTCTTTCTTTGCTCAGAATATCTTGTCAGTATTATGGGAAACTACGGTCACCTTTTGGAACTGATGCAACGCAAAAGGTGAGCAGTTTTGGAGATCCCTTGTCAGTACGCTTCTTAAAGAAGCAATTACGTGTTACAGTTTTCTCATCCTTATCTATACTGCAAATAGGAAACGGACTCTGCCGAGGCAGCAGTCGCTAAACTTTTTGCATTTGCTAAGAAAGATGGCGTCCAAAACGGTGGCTATACTCCTTTTAGCCAATGCCTGCAGCATCTACCACCTGAATCACAAATGCAAGTGAGTATTCACATCTTATCCCATATATCTCGATCGCGGAAAAGGTTCTAAAATAGTCGATTGTTGTAATTTTTTTTTTGGGGTCTTAACTCATTTGGAAGAATTTCCCAGGTAACTGCTTCAGAGGTGCAGAATCTTCTGGCTTCTGGTAGGAAATTGGAGGCTCTACAATGTGCACAAGAAGGCCATCTATGGGGACCAGCGCTTATAATCGCTGCACAGCTTGGGGATCAGGTTCCTTTCCCTTGTTTACTATAGATCTAAACGACTAAACCTTCCATTCTTGTGGTTGTTAAACTGACTTAGTCGATGTCGTAAATTGATGCAGTTCTATGCTGACACTGTGAAACAAATGGCCCTTCGCCAGCTGGTACCGGGGTCTCCTTTGCGGACATTGTGCTTGCTGGTTGCAGGACAACCAGCTGAAGTGTTCTCCAATGGCAGTGCAAGTGATATCAGTTTTCCTGGTTCCGTAAGTGTGCCTCAACGCCAACCCCAGGTAATACACTGACCATCTCTTTCTTATGAGTAAGAACAAGTTTAGGAATGCTGACAAAGTTTGTAAACATTACAACGGTAAACTTCCCAGAAGGAAATGAAATCTTCTTACCTAGGAATACTAATTATTCACCAACGAGGCAACCAATCCTCTTTTTCTTCGGGCGAATCCAATATAGCATACCACCTACTGCTCTTCAAGAGCTTGTTAAAACCCAAACCCAAACATCCAGTGAAGGAAAAACAGAATTATAACCCCTTAGTTCTCCCATGATTAAGATACTAAATCAATCAATCTATCTCCAAAAAATAATTGCTAAATAACAGTTACCTCATTAGATACGCTGCAATACGAGATATTTCCTCTACCACTGGAAACTAGTTCACTCTTCCATTTCAAAGGACATAGTTTCTTCCGCAGCTCTGCAACGAGGAGTTTGCTAATAGTGTCTCTTTGTTTATTTTAATTGCAGGTTGGAAGTAGTAGCATGCTTGACAATTGGGAAGAGAATTTGGGTATAATAACTGCTAACAGAACCACAGATGATGAACTTGTGATTACTCATCTTGGAGATTGCATGTGGAAAGAAAGGGGCGAGGTGGTTCTTTGCCTTTTTGTATTGTTTACCTTCATGGAAGACTTTATCATGACATTTGAACTACTATTATGAATCAGATAATTGCGGCACATATTTGCTATTTAGTTGCGGATAAGAACTTTGATTCATACTCAGATAGTGCCAGGATCTGCCTTGTCGGAGCAGATCATTGGAAATATCCTAGAACTTATGCAAGTCCAGAGGCTATACAGGTGATATTTTTTTTTTTTATCTGTGTGGTTTTATTTATCATAGTACTCTATTTTGAGCATATCATAAGTAGCCTCCTAGTTCCTCAATATATTTTGATATTTTCCTTATTTGTTTGTTGATCTTTGCTTGGGCAGAGAACAGAGTTATATGAATACTCCAAGACGCTGGGAAACTCTCAGTATATCCTGTTACCGTTTCAACCATACAAAGTCATATATGCCCATATGCTGGCTGAAGTTGGTAAACTCTCGGCTGCACAGAAGTAAGAAGATTCACTTTCCACCAATTTTTCCTTGGTTAAACTGTATATGGCTTCCTGATGTTGCAGTTCCCTGGCTCAATCAGGTACTGTCAAGCAGTATCTAAATGTCTCAAGACTGGCCGATCACCTGAAGTGGAAACGTGGAAACAGTTTGTTTCATCACTGGAAGAGAGAATCCGTATACACCAACAGGTACACCCCACAAAACTTCTAGTTCCAATAGAATTAGATAGAACTGTTTATTTTTCCGGTGGATTATCATCTGTTAGCTGTCTATTCCTTTGATTGAAAATGTGAAAAGGGACCCAATTTTGTGGACATCCCAGAAACAATCAGCATCTAGGAGACCCAGGTTGTTCTTTTCTCTACTGATCCAACTTAACCGGACATTTATCTATTTCAGGGAGGGTATGCTGTGAATTTGGCCCCAACAAAATTAGTTGGAAAACTGCTAGGCTTTTTTGATAGTACGGCAAATCGTGTTGTTGGGGGCATGCCACCACCTGCACCACATTCAACAACAGGAAACCTACAGGTAAATGAGTATCATCATCAGCAGCAGGAAGCCACTAAGTTACCATATAGTCAATCTGCTAATACAATGCAATCTTTAATTCCAACTGCCTCAATGGAACCCATACATGAGTGGGGTGGGAACCAGAGGACGATGGCAGCACATTCTAGAAGTGTCTCAGAGCCAGATTTCGGTAGGACGCCAATACAGGTCAATATCACTAGAAGATCAATTTCTTTTTCATATTAGCGTCTGATGTTTGGTTTGCGGTAGTGCTCGATTTATCCTGAGGGTAAGTGGTCTCTGGCATGCAATTTCCCGCACGCACACCCTCGGATAAATCTATGGGCCAGAGCCCAGGACCAACACATACGTGTTTAGAAAACCCTTGCGTACTGCTTATAGGTTTGCGTTTTCCTGATAGGATCAGCCTGGCCCCTCTAAAGACAAAGCTACCGATAAGGTGACACAGGCGAAATCAACTGGCAATGTGACAAGCTCACGGTTTAGTCGCTTTGGTATAGGCATACTGAAGAACGCCGTCGGGAGGGTCTTACCATCTCGGTCATCTAAAGAGGTGCACCTTGCTAAATGTTTAGGTCGTGATGATATTTTCTTGAACTTGTTCTAAATTTGGTTCATACTTTGGATGAAGGCAAAACTGGGTGAGGAGAATCAATTCTACTATGACGATAAACTAAAGAGATGGGTGGAGAGAGGTGTAGAACCCCCAGCTGAGGAAGCTGCTCTGCCTCCTCCTCCAACATTAGGCACGTACCAAAACAACTCACTGGGTTATGAAAACAAATCTGACATGAAGAACGAGATGTCTTCTTCTAGTGGGAGCTGGAGCAGTGGCAGCCCAACTCCATCAGAGAATTCTTCGGGAATCCCACCAATCTCACAGGGCTCGAATCAATTCTCAGCTCGTGGACGTATGGGTGTGCGTGCAAGGTAAACAGAGCAGTTCGAGACGCTTTAGAATCTGTGTAGACTATACTGGATCATATAAATTATGAGCGCAGTTGTAGTGTAGCATTAGAATAGCATTCAGGAGTGAATATAAGCCCGAAGGTATAAGAGATGAAGCTTTCACTATGAGATAGGCAATAATTTTCTTGGCTGTAGTTACGGGTGGTCTAACTGTTAGTTATATAATGTCCATAGTCGTGAGTCTGAAAGATTATCAGAAAAACTGCTGCATGTACTGGAATCAGATGTTGCCTTGTTAGTAGATAATTTAGATGTTTTAGAGGAGTAATTTTACTCTCTTTTGGACAGATACGTTGACACTTTTAATCAAGGCCGCGGAAACTCCCAGACCATGTTTCAGTCACCTCCTGCACAATCTGCTAAACCACCAATCCCTGCAAAAGCAAAATTCTTCATCCCAGCAGCACCTGCATCGTCTTCAAACGACCAGGTAACGGAAATGGCTGCTGCCGAAACTAGACAGGAGTACTCAGCAGAAGAAGTAGCTGCCTCTGCAGGGGCTCCACCACCACAACCAAGCCAGTCTTCCTTCCAGTCCCCGACACCATCTCCAGTGACAATGCAGAGATTTCCAAGTCTAGATAATATCAAACGAAGTGGGTCAGGAGTAAGTCTTAATGGCGACCTTCCTCCTTCAGGTTCCAGAAGGACAGCTTCATGGAGCGGAAGCTTCAACAGCTCGTTTACATCTCCAACGGGTCCATCACCATTCAAACCAAGCCCACTCAACAGTAGCAGCAGCAGCTTAGGAGAGGAGCTTCAGGAAGTAGAACTGTAAGCTGAAATATGTAATATCAAAAAGTTTTGCTCACTGTCACAAGTAGTCCAATCAAATGTTAATCCATGAGTTACCCAATACATAAAAAAGGAAAAACTCTCCGCTTCAGTCAAATGATAGGGGCAATATGTATGCAGTTCGTATTGTTTGTTTGTTTTTTTTTTTACATTATAAATTCATTAATTTTTCTTTTATAACAGACTTAAGGAGCTATACAACAATACATATTAATGTTTTGTTTATAAGTAGGGTAGAGATCTGGTAATCAATCCCAGTAATCAAGTCTGTTCACCATCTAAAGTATCCCTTGCCAGTTGCCATCAAGAAAGAGTAGCTTCGGTTCTGATTTTTATTTTTATTTTACTAAATGAGAAACCAGGTTTAAGCTAAAACCGACTTATACTTCGTTAAGTTTTAAATTCGTTTTGTTTTCGATTTACTTTCGGTTTTTGATATTAAAAAAAAATACTATTTACTAATAGTATACAGTATTTACATATTATTTTTATTGAATGTTGGTTTATTCGATCCGGTATGGTTGTACCAAATTCGAGGTCAGTTATTGTTGTTGGTTTTAAATAAAAGTTGGTTTTGATACAGTTTGAGAATATTTTTTGGTTCGGTTTATAACTCCATAGAAAGAAAAACATTTAAAAGTGTCCGAAAGAGTGGTTCTACTTGTACGCGCGCTTTGGACCCGAAATGCGAACATTATAATAAAAAAACCGGTAGTATCGACACGCACATATGCATTGTGTTGGCCACACACGTGCCTTTTCATTTGCTTTTTTTGTTTTATACGGACTGGCCATTAATCATTGGGCCCGGCCGATAATTCGGGTTTTGTGAATATTTATTAAATATTTTAAAGTTATTTCAGTTGTTCGATCGAGCTAACGGATGAACCGGTTTGGTTAAGCATCCGGAGGAGGGAGCGATCCAATGCCAACCGCTGGATTCATCAAATCTGTGGGAGCTACAGAGTCAGTCCCTCTTCCTTCCTCGAACGTAAAAACCAGAAATAAAAAATGAGTTACGAAAGATGACATCTTTCTTGATCAGAAGTATTTCTTCAAACACGTTGTGAGCATCTTCCAGCGAGTTGATTCTCTTGTAGAATCTCAACAAAAATATCTAAAATATTGGAAACAAAGCGTATTTGAGACAAACATGTATCTTTATTGATGCATCGATGAAGCTGTCGGCACAAAGAAACGTAGCCATTGTCTCCGGAGACGCACCTAGTTTGTCCCCATCTTTGAGTAGATACGTGATGTCGGAAAAGCTGTAAGTTTCTCAGACACAGATCTTAGCATTTGAATGATCCCTTCTAAACAGATCGGCCCACCATGCTTGATTGCATATAGAAATGTCAATAGGAAGACATAATCCGAATCATATCGGATATTTGTTTTGTTGAAGCAGTTTAATGATATTCGAAGATTGAGAAAGAAAGAGCTTTATGTTGCGTGAAAGTTATTGGAAAAGAAGCAAATTTTGGTTGGATCGAAGCTTGGATCAGAGAAAATCACCGACAAATAGGTTTTTGATCGTAGTCTATGGCATCATGCTCCACTTGATCGTTTGTTTTCGATAAAAGTTTCTTTCTTTGGCATTTGATCTTCTTGTGAATCGAGCAAATCTTTCCATCTCTTGCAGTGATTTCGTTGGGGTTTAGGTTTGAGTTATTCGTATTCTGATCTTGATCTCGTTTTCGATTAATGGATTCGGCTTCTCAATTCCTGCTGGAGGATCAGACAGACGAGGATTTCTTCGACAAACTTGTTGATGATTCCTATTCTCCCAGCGAAGCTCATGCTTCGTCTTCTGCAGCGCAGCTGAAATTTGACGATGGAAAAGACTCCGATGACATCAGAGATTTTTCAAATCTCTCTACTGTTAACGGTTCTGTGGGTGGAGAGAACACAGTGAATGAAGCAGACTTGGGTAACGATGTTGCAAATGAGGTTGTAAATAGTTCGCTGGGAAAAGACGAGCCTTCATCTATTGCTCCCGAAGAAGCTGTCCAATATGTCCAGAGTGATGCTAATAAGTTATGTGATGATGTGCTGAGATCGGAGGTGGATGATATGCCACTTTCTGAAACAGCAAAAGAAAGCAAGATAGTTAATGAGCCTGGGATACACGGGGTTAGGGAGCTTGATTGGGGTTCGTTTGATGCAGATTTATCAGTAAATGGCGGTCGTGGGTTTGGTTCTTACTCTGATTTCTTCACTGAGTTTGACGGAACTGCAGGACATTTACAAGGAAAGGCGGAGGTTGATGTGGTCGCTGGAGGAAATTTAGTAGTATCCAATGATATAAAGAACACAAGCATTAGTTCGGCTGGTTCTGAGCAACATCAGGGTGAATGGAATCACGATTCTGCAAGTGAGCAGTACGTGGACAACAGTCAATCTTGGGAAAATATGTATCCTGGATGGAAATATGAAGCAAATACTGGCCAATGGTATCAAGTTGATGGCCATGACACAAGCATGAATTCACAGGAGAGCTGTGAAAAATCAACGATTAACTGGGAAGGCGTTGCTGCTGATAACTCGGATGTTGCTTATTTGAGGCAGAGTACAACACCTGCAGTGGCTGGTACAGCTGAGAGTGTGTCTAACTGGAACCAGGTTTCACAAGTGAGCAATGAATATCCAGAACACATGGTCTTTGACGTGCAGTATCCGGGGTGGTATTATGACACAATTGGTCAAGAATGGCGCTCCTTGGATAGCTACAACCAGGCTTCTCAAACAACTGGAACTGTTCAAGCTCATGATCAGCAAGTTCAGAATGGCCATGCTCCTACAGCTACGTATCAAATTAATAGCGAGAGTAGCATGTATAATGTTAATGATACAAAACAGACATTCAAAGCGCAAGAATTTGGTCTACAGAGCCAACACGGAAGTTGGGACCAATCTTATTATGCCAACAATCAGCAGGCTACAAACATATGGCAATCAGAAAATGGAGGTAAGGCTGAGGCGGCTGTAAATTCTGCCTCATTATCAAACTTCGGAGGAAACCAACAAGTAAATAGTTTGTACAGCACAGGATCTGTGGCTGATCAGTTTAAGCCAAATGAGGTTGGAGTTCAAGGCTTCATCCCTCAGCATATGGCTAATGTCACGCAAAATGGATCATTGAGTTTCTCAAACGATTTCTATAATAGACAGAAATACGTAGATGATGCTCAACAGTCATATCAGAGCAATCAGCTTTTCTCCCCAAGTGCTGGAAGATCACCTGATGGGCGTCCGCCACATGTAGTTGTCAATTTTGGATTTGGCGGAAAGCTCATTGTTATGAATGATGATAATGGTTCTCTCCATAGTTCATCGTTTGGGAGTCAGGTTAGACCCGAAGTGGTACTTTTCATTTGTTTATTTTATAGACTTGGAAGTTTATGACAGTTTATCATAGAACAGGTAACAAACATAATTGGAAATCTGTTTGTACTGCTAACCTTTTGCTATCTTACTCAGAAGGGAACTGGGGGAAGCTATATTTCTCTCTTAAACTTGGCAGAAGTTATTTGTGGGAATGCCTCTTATTCAAGTCCTGGGGAAAACTCGTTGAGTTACTTCAGTTGTCTGAATCAACAATCTCTTCCAGGTCCCTTGGTTGGAGGAAATGTTGGAAGTAAAGACTTGCATAAGTGGCTTGATGAGAGAATTGTGAACTGTGAAACTTCCGATATGGACTATTCAAGAGGGAAACTTTTAAAGATGCTTCTTTCTTTGCTCAGAATATCTTGTCAGTATTATGGGAAACTCCGGTCTCCTTTTGGAACTGATGCAACGCAAAAGGTGAGCAGTTAAGGATATCTGTTCTCAGTTGACTTCTTGAGGTAACATTGATATTACAATTTTCTCATACTTATACCAACATTGCAAATAGGAAACGGATTCAGCCGAGGCAGCAGTCGCTGAACTTTTTGCATTTGCCAAGAAAGATGGCGTACAAAATGGTTGTTATGTTCCTTTTAGCCAATGCTTGCAGCATTTACCACCTGAATCACATATGCAAGTGAGTATTCGACATCTGATCCCATGTCTCTCTTTTGAGGCAAAAGGTTCTAAAATTTACAACGGTGTTGTTTTTACATATTAACTCATATGGAATTATCCAGGTAACTGCTTCAGAGGTGCAGAACCTTCTGGCTTCTGGTCGGAAATTGGAGGCCCTCCAATGTGCACAAGAAGGTCATTTGTGGGGACCAGCACTTGTTATTGCGGCACAACTTGGCCAACAGGTTCCTTTCTTATGATTGCTATAGATCTAACATTCCACTCTTATGGTTGTTTGACTGACTTGGTCGGTGCCTTAAATCGATGCAGTTCTATGTTGAAACTGTCAAACAAATGGCTCTTCGCCAACTCGTACCTGGATCACCTTTACGGACATTGTGCCTGCTGGTTGCAGGGCAACCAGCTGAAGTGTTCTCCACTGGTAGTACAAGCGATATACGCTTTCCTGGTTCCTTAAATGTGCCTCAACAGCAACCCCAGGTAATGCATAAACCTACAATGTGACATAGAAAATGTATAGAAAAACAGTACAATGGTAATATCCTTACCAAGTAATACAAAGTATTCCCCAACAGTTGCTCCTATGAATCCGATAAAACATACCCTTAGTTCAACAGCTTATTAAAATTACTACAACGTAATCGTTATAACAACTCCTCGCTCATGAACTAGTTCACAGGACATACCTTTGGATCAAACGTACCTCTCATGAACTAGTTCTCTGGACATAATTTCTTCCCAGTTCAGCTGTTCGCCTGTTTCACGGGGAGTTCGTTAATACTGTGTCTTTGTTTCCTTCAATTGCAGTTTGGAAGTAGTAGCATGCTTGACAATTGGGAAGAGAATCTAGGTGTAATAACTGCCAACAGAACCACAGATGATGAACTTGTGATAACTCATCTTGGGGATTGCATGTGGAAAGAAAGGGGCGAGGTAGTTCTCTACCTTGTAATATTGTTCTACTTCATGGAAAAAATTATCCTGACATTTGAACTACTGTTATAAATCAGATAATTGCGGCGCATATTTGCTACTTAATCGCGGATAAGAATTTTGATCAATACTCGGATAGTGCCAGACTCTGCCTTGTCGGAGGGGACCATTGGAAATATCCTCGAACATACGCAAGCCCAGAGGCTATACAGGTGATTGTTTTGTCACTGTGGTTTTATTAATCATCATACGAGCCGGAAGAATATATTTTGAGCCTATCGTAATTACCCTCCTTGTTCCCCAAATATGTGTTGCATAGGAACACTAACGAAATTCATGGAGGACACAATTCTTTTTGTTACTGTTTGATAGTTTCCTTATTTGTTTGTTTATCTTTGCATTGGCAGAGAACAGAGTTATATGAATACTCCAAGACGCTGGGAAACTCTCAGTATATCCTGTTACCGTTTCAACCATATAAAGTCATATATGCCCATATGCTGGCTGAAGTTGGTAAACTTTCTGCTGCACAGAAGTAAGAAGATTGATTTTCCACCAACTTTTCCTTGGTTAGACTGTATATGGCTTCCTAATGTCGCAGTTCTGTGGCTGAATCAGGTACTGTCAAGCAGTATCTAAATGCCTAAAGACTGGCCGATCACCTGAAGTGGAAACGTGGAAACAGTTTGTTTCATCACTGGAAGAGAGAATCCGTATCAACCAACAGGTACAGCATACACAACTTCTAGTTCCAATAGACTTACATGGAACTGTTGAATTTTCCGGTGGATCTACATCTGTTACCGGTATATATTCTTTTTCTCTAACGATTCAACGTAACCGGACAATTATCTATTTCAGGGAGGGTATACTGCGAATTTGGCCCCAGGAAAACTTGTTGGAAGACTGCTAGGCCTTCTTGATAGTACGGCAAATCGTGTTGTTGGGGGCATGCCACCACCTGCACCACATTCAACAACAGGAAGCCTCCAGGCAAAAGAGTATCATCATCAACAGCAGGAAGCCACTAAGTTACCATATAGTCAATCTGTGAATACAATGTCATCATTAATGCCACCTGCTTCAATGGAACCGGTACATGAGTCGGGTGACAATGGGAGAAGAATGGCAGTACATACTAGAAGTGTATCAGAGCCAGATTTCGGTAGGACGCCAATACAGGTCTAGACCAGAAAACCATTATCACCACTAAGACTGAATTCAAATATGGAATGTTTTAATTGGAGTGCCTTTTTCTAGGATCTGGCTGGCTCCTCAAAAGAAAAGGTTAACGGGGTGACACAGTTGAAATCATCTGGGAGTGTGGCAGGTTCGCGGTTTAGTCGATTTGGTTTTGGTATGCTGAAGGACACTGTAGGGAGGGTCTTACAATCTCGGTCATCCAAAGAGGTACACTGCTAAACGCTTTGGTCTTGATGATGTATCCTTTAAGTTATTCTAATTGTTTTGGTTCATGCTTTGGGTTAAGGCGAAATTGGGCGCAGAAAATCAATTTTACTATGATGATAAACTAAAGAGATGGGTGGAGAAAGGTGTGGAACCCCCATCTGAGGAAGCTGCACTGCCTCCTCCCCCAACATTAGGCACGTACAAAAACAACTCACTGGGTTATGAAAACAAATCTGACCAAAATCCATCTAGTGGTAGCTGGAGTTTCGGTGGCCCAACTCCGTCAGAGAATTCTTCAGGAATCCCACCAGTCTCACACGGTTCGAATCAATTCTCAGCTCGTGGACGTATGGGTGTGCGTGCAAGGTAAACAAATAGGTTGAGGCACTTTAGATTTAGAATCTGTGTAGACTATCCTTGATCCTAAATCATGAACGCAATTTTACTGCCACATTAGAAATGCATTAAGGAGGAAATATAAGCCGCCTTTGGTTTACTACTAGGAAAGATGAAGCATTCTGTATGAAACAGGCAGAATCTGTTTTTTTTGTTGCAGTTTCCGGTTTCCAGCTGCTAGTTGTCAATTGTAATTTGCAGAATTGTTAGTCGTTTACTGTATATTATGTGCATGCTTATAGTTAAGTCGTTTTACTCTCTTTTGGGGCAGATACGTTGACACCTTTAATCAAGGTCGTGGAAACTCTCAGACCATGTTTCAGTCACCGTCCATACAATCCTCTAAACCACCAATCCCTGCAAAAGCAAAATTCTTCATCCCAGCAACACCTGCATCGTCTTCAAACGGCCAGGTATCGGAACCGGCTGCTTCTGAAACCAGACAGGAGGAGACCTCGGGAGATGAAGTAGTAGCTTCAGGGGCTCCACCACAAAAGACGATGCAGAGATATCCAAGTATGGACAACATCAAAAGAAATGGATCGGGAATAAGCCTCAACGGGGATCATCGTCCTGCTTCCAGAAGAACAGCTTCATGGAGCGGAAACTTCAACACCTCGTTTACGCCTCCAACTAGTCCATCAACATTCAAACCAGTCCTACTCAACAGTAGCAGTAGCAGCTTAGCAGAGGAGCTCCAGGAAGTGGAACTTTAAGTCACCGGAAATTGGAATTTTCACAAAGTTGTTGGTCAGTGTCGCAGGTGGGGAAGTTCTCGACACATAAACCAATCAATTCCTTGTTGATCCATGAGAAAACAGGGAGCCTCCTTCGTCTTCTTTTCCAATGATAGAGGCACGCAATATAATTGCAGTTTGTATAGATGATTGATTCATTGCATCATTTGGGTTTTGAGAATGGTACCACAAGTTATCTTCAGATAGTTGCAAAATTGTAGCTTTTGCTAAATATATAATAAGGTCAAATCTGACAAATGTTTCATGTATTTTTCATTCATTATTATTTTTCATGCGAAGAGAGGTAAGGAGGAGTTGCACAATGTTCTGTTACACAACTTGTATTAGTCTTTTAATACATTCTCTGACCAATGTTCTTTTATTTTTTGGAACATATGTTTATTAGATGAAAATATTGGGACGATGTAACTGTAATAGTAAAATACATAAATTACAGGGTAAATTTATTTATTTATTCTTGTTCTCAACTTGCTAGGGTTCACGAGACATTGGTACTAAAAAACTAAGTTCTACCAACCATTGATTACAATTGAGTGTACTCCTCCTTTCGTGCCAGTACATCTATTGATTTCTTTATAAATATAAGTTTACACATTTTGACAAGAATCTCGAACATGTATTACGATTAAATCACAATAATAAAATGAATAAACGAATGATAACTAAGCTATGAAAAGAAGGAAAACGACGTTGAGTGTAGTGAGGGGCAAGTAAGTGAAAAACATTTGAAGTAGGTTAAGCATCTCGAGGAGCGATCCAATGTCTCCCATTTACGAAGCTCTTCGCTATAAAAGGATGGGCTGACTCGTAGTCCAAAGCTCTTGCCCATGATACGCCTGTTGTCGCTGCTGCTCCAGGCCCATAGCAATTGTACACTCCGAAAAACGCAGTCCTGATTTTTTAAAAAATTTCTGGATTAACTCAAAATTATATATTTGATTTTTAAGTATAGTAAAAATGAGTGTTCTTAAATACTACGTACTTGCTTTTATTGGATTTATGGTCCCAATCGTCCCAGCCACCATGAGCAACCAGAGCATCGAAGTAGGTGTAGGCGTATACGATGCGTGAGTATTGGCCCATGGCCCGGCCCACGTACAAAGGACCCGTCCCCGTTACCCGACAACCCACGAACGTGAAACCCGTTTTCTCCTCCGGGCATGTCCTCCCGTGCGCCGCTATCGACCCGAACCTTGACGCTATCGAATGCAACTCACAATCCTTCACCAACAGTTAACACATTATTTTTTTATATGAATCTCTAACGACAAAAAAAACTAACTATAACTCAATTGGTCAATATTTTTTAACCGTCATTTTGATATTATAATAAATTATTAATGCAAGTCATAACAATACATATTCATAAAATGCAACATAATTTCCATTTTTGTTTCCTTACTTTATACATGGAGCGGCCATTACCGAAGATAAAGTCTATAGAGCCTTCAATGTAACATTCCTTGAAGTAGTGACGGCCTGCGTCGTCGCATAGAGTATCTTGTGCACCGTAAAATCCGCAGCCGGAAAAGTAAGCTTTGTCGCCAGAGATCCTAAATGCCACCGCCTGCCATCCTTGCATTCCCGGCATCGGTGCCGGCGCAGTATTCTTCACATTTTATGAAAAAAAATAAACGAAATAATAAAGACTCGCATTTTTTTATAAGGGAAAAATACGACTCATATATTTCTTAAAAGTTTTATGCTTTGTATTAATATTAATTAGTACCGTGAAGGTAATGTTTCTAGCGGAGAAATAATTAGCGAAGACTGTGACTGAAGCGGTTTGATAAGTACGTAATTGTTGACCGTCAGGACCACGGTCGGAGGCACGGTCGTGCCACTCTATAACAGTCACGTCCCGACCCGCCCCTTTAAATGTTATGTACGGTTTTGTCGCTGGAACCACCACTTTCTCTCTGGAAAATGTACATATGCAAAGTTAAATGTTAACCCTTAGCTAGGTTGCATGTGTGCATGAAACAAAACAAAAAAAAAAGTAACAAATGAATTAAGAATTAGCTGAAAAGAAAGAAGAAGTAAATAGGAATTATAAATACCGGTAAAATCCGGGAGCAATCTTGATAACGATACTCATGTTATTGTTCTTTGGTATGGAATCCACAGCATCTTGGACGGAGCGAAACTGAGAGTGGCCGTTAAGTGAGACGGTGATGACTTTGTGTCCTGAAGGACCCACCCATTTCCGGTGGTGATGGTGTTGATCTTCGGTGGAGTTTGAACAAGCTGCAACAAATGAAAAACGAAAACATAAGCAATGGAATATGAAGATTAAGAGATAAACTGAAAAGAGATAACTAAAGGAATAAGTAAATGATCCGAGTTGCGCCATGTTAGACTGTGATGAGAAAGAAAATGGTCGGAGTAAGCAAATAACGATGGAGGATCGATGGATTTTATACAATGTACTATTTATAAAGTGGTCCTTATATGTCTGAGTCTTAACGGTCATATTTCTGTGGTCGAGTGATGAAGCCAACATTTGCAAAGAACACAATAGTCTATAAAAAAAAAAATTTGTCTTCATATGTATTAGTTTTTACTGTTAAAACCAAGAACTTTGGTTCTTATCTTATTTTTGTAAGTAGTCTGCTTATATTATCGTGTTTAGGTCGCTAATTTTTTCTATTTGGAATCAAGTGTTTGGCTAATTATTTCAGGTTTGTGAGTTAAGGGGTTGTCTTTATTTCAGATTCGACCAATGGTATAGCTTTATTGTAAAAATATAGATAGGAGCCCATAATATATAATTTGAACTGTAACTAAGTGTGTAGTTCATAGTTTATAGCTGCCATATAAGTATATTAATTATACTGGAATGCCCATAATCATGAGAACATTATCTGAAGCAAGCGAACCCACTTTCTCTCTGTCACGCACTCGTGGGTATTAACATTGCATATCTGCACACACATGCAGTCGATTAATGTGTATCATGAATCGATGATAATAAAACGGTCGTATTAAATATTGATGAGGAGAAGAAACAAAAAAAAAAATGAAATTTATGATAGTGCGGACACACTGCGTCACGTGAAGCCAATTGGCCCCACTTCTTCTGAAAAGTACCACTCATCATCATATCAATCGAGCCTATCAAACCTATTCTTATTTTCTGAACGTTGGAGATTGTTCCAAACCTTCTTTTGATATCCGTTCCGGGTCTTTATCAACTGCATTATTAGTTTAATTTTTACGAAAAGTACTTTCGGATTAAGTAAATTTTACGAAAAATCAAATGACTCGAAACAACATGCATTACGACAGACACTAATAATGTTGATTGAATGGTTTATGTCACCTATCAATCTCGGAATTCTAAAATTTGAAGACGTTGATATCTGTTTTATATATACAAACCTGACATGTGAACTTTAATTACACATGTTCAAATTCTTAATAATTATAAAAATACCGAAACTATACAAGTTAATAAGAAATTAAAAATGAATAATACACATATGTTTTTTTTTACTTGGTTACCTAATATAGATTTTAAGGGATATTTAAATACCATACATGATACATCTTAAGAGTTGATCAAATTCGAAAATGTAATACTCCAAACAAAACAACATGAATTATCGCTTTACAATGTACTACCCATAGCTTTTCATTCATCACATTACTTTTTTTCTGATGAAACTGCTCCCTGAACTCCGAAAGGCTAGTTCGGAATCTTACATGGTGGCTCATGGGATCCACAAGCTTATTTTCACACTATTCTTATGTTTTGAGAGGTAGTTGTTTTGTATTTTATTAAAATAATACTGTATATGTAGAATTTGATTTCTTTAATGTTATGTTTTTATACATAAATAAAGTTAGAGAATAGATACTTTGTAAATCACATAAGCTCTCATCATAAGGAAATTTATAGTTTTGATACAAATATTAAAAAGAAAAGTATTATAATAGGCCCATCTTCTTCATCTTTATAGTAGGCCCATTATATCTAACAACATTAAACCAAAACGACACACAAAGAAAGACCGAACTTTTCCCGCGCATAGAGAAACCAATTATTACATTTTCATCTCTCTACACTTTCAGTATAGCTTTCATTTCTGTTTTTTTTTTTAATTCTTTGAAGAAACTATGAGAATTCGATTCTCAGTACTTTTCTTTCCCTCCTCTATACTTCAACGCAGCTATTTGACAAACTCTTCTTCTTCAAAAAAGAACTTTAAATTCTGAAAACAGAGCACATGATCGTTACAGATGCAAGAAACAGAGGTGAGTATCAGAGATCTTCACATATTTGATGGTGCTGAAGATTCAATGCATTCTGATTCCTTTCACGAACAACAAAACTTAAACAATGAACAAATGGTGGAAGCGTTTCGTAACTTGCTTCTCCTCCATGGTCAGTTACCTGCAAATCACGGAGATCATGATACACTTCTCAGGTACTGTCCAAAATCATCCTGTTAACGAAACTTCCTGCTATAATTGTTTCGATCTTGTGTCAGGTTTCTAAAAATGAGGGATTTTGATTTGGAAAAATCCAAAGATGCGTTTCTGAATTATATGAAGTGGCGGGTGGATTCTAACGTGGATATGATCTCTAGGCTAATAAAAAAAAATTGGAGCTTTTTCGGTTAATTTCTCGTTAACTATATCAGCTCACTCACAACCTGTTCGACGAAATGTCTGACAGAAGTTTAAGTATGAGGAATACAGTGAAGTGAAGAAACATTACCCACATGGGTTTCATAAGGTAGACAAAAATGGTAGGCCAATATACATCGAAAGACTAGGGATGATTTACCTGAACGCCTTTTCGAAAGCAACTACCATTGAGAAATATGTTAATTATCATATTAAGGAACAAGAGAAAACGCTGAGCTTGAGATATCCTGCGTGTTCAATTGCTTCAGAGAAAATGGTAAGTGGTTGATATTTTCCGCCTTTCTTGTTGATGTAAATGTTATACTTTTCGTGGCTGATTTGTTACACGTGAAAAGGGAATGTCAAACTTCTCAAAATCTGCAAGATCTCTCTTCATGGAAATTCAGAAGATAGACAGCAACTATTACCCTGAGGTAGGTAGGTGGATTTTCGGATTTCATTAGCAGCTTCATGAACAATGCTTGTAATTCTGTTTGGGGTTTGGGCTCTAGACGTTGCATCGCCTCTTCGTTGCCAATGCCAGTTCTGGATTTCGGATGTCGTGGCTTGCACTCAAGACCTTTCTTGATGCTCGGACATTGGCCAAAGTTCAGGTTGATGCTTTTTTTTTTGGTTTAAACACAAAGGTTCTCTACTATAGATAAATTTTTTTTTCAGGTGCTAGGACCCAACTACCTTGAAGAGCTACTTGAAGTAATAGATCCAAGGTCTAGCCGACTTTTTGATTCGTTTCTCTACTAAAACCAACGAAATAATGTCTCTTATATGAGGACCTGCTTTGGAACAGCAACTTACCGACATTTCTTGGAGGAAATTGCACCTGTTCAGATCGTGGAGGGTGTCTTTTCAGTGATGAAGGACCCTGGAATGATCCAAACATCAAGACAAAGATCCAGGTTTATGCCAGAACCATTGAATATCCATCAAGTAGACACAGTTATTTCCACTATAAAGGAATAATTTCGATATTTTTAGGAAACTTGCACAATGGGAGATGCTGATTCTGAGGGGCATACCATGGATAAAGTCGCAGAAGTATGCTTCCTTGAAAGCTGCTTTTAAGGAAACACAGAAGGTAAAATTGCGTGCATGCATATTTATAGACATTTCAGGAGATATTTAGTTTCATGATGTTGATGATGGTCAGTCTCATGTGGTTGTCACTTTTTCCTGATTTGTGTGGTTGGTTTCTGCAGAAAGTTGAAATGTTGGAGGTGTCACTCCATGAAACAAAAAGGGTAAAAACAGAGACCTAAGAAGCTAATGCTGCACAGCTTGATCTTCAGCTACAGTTTCACTTGTATATGCTTAAGGTTTAATAGTATTTCTCCTATTTTCAGGCCTTGAATGAACTTGCGGAGATCATTGAGACCATTAAACCGAATACAACCGAAACAACAATAGCCAAACGCAAACTGGTTTAGATCGTAAGTCAATACTACCAAAATGTCCGGTTTGAGCTGAAGGAAAATTGCATCATGATGATGACAATGATGTATGAAATCCGTACTACGGCGATAAATGCAATCATGTGTGGAGCCAATCTGTCGCACATGCAACTGCACGTGTGATCTCTGCACTTCAACTTTCATTATTCACATTTACTTATTTTTTATTAATCTAATTCCACAGGTCGATTTGATCCTCTTCCCAATGGCAAATGCTTCATTGGAAGAACAACAATATTATTTTTTTACATTCAAGTCACTTATAGTAAAAAAAAGATTTATGATGATTAGGAATTAGGAATTAGCAATCAGATTCTATAGTAACGTTTTCTGCAACTTTATGTTATTCAATCATAAAAGAGTGACCATCATCATCATCATTACCATTCGTCAAATTGAATTGAAAAAAGTGGTAAACTTTATAGATAGGAGTTTGAGTTTTCATAAAGCTTCTGCAGTGGAAAATTTACAGATTGCTACACCTAAACACTTCCACGCCACAACACAGCGCATCGCAAATTTCAACATTCATCGCAACACGGACAAAGAAACAATCAAACAGATAAGAAAATTAATCTTCCTTTTTAAGCTCTCTACAATTTCAATTTCTATCACGTAGAACAACACCCACCTTTCTTGGACTCGCTCTGTGCCTCCGATGGAATCACAACTTTCTTGCCATTGCAGAGCAAGGCAGGATCTTGCTTGTTTAGCTCCTGTGAGCTCATCACTTTCCTGCTCAATATGTTGTATATTTCCTTCACAACTGTCTCGAATGCAGCTGCCACGTTTGATGAGTCCAGAGCCGACGTCTCCATAAAGAAAAGCCCCTGTGCTTCCGCCAACGCCTTCCCTTCTGCTGTTGACACTTCTCTAATGTCCTTCAGATCCGACTTGTTGCCCACCAGAATCGTCACAACGTTCATATCAGAGTGTGCTGCAACAGTTTCATAACATCCATTTGCATTAAGAGATTATTTAGTATAAGATAAGAAAGAAAGATGGAGTTTATTTTTAAGTGTGGCGTTTCTTACTGTGCAGCTCGTTGAGCCATCTACCAATGCTGTGAAAAGTCTGCCGTCTGCTGATGTCGTAAACCAGAAGAGCTCCAACTGCACCTCTGTAATACGCAGAAGTTACTGCTCTGAAACGTTCTTGACCTGCCGTATCCCATATCTGTGCTTTGATCTCTTTTCCGTTAATATCCATCTTCTGCGTCTGAAACTCCACACCAATCGTCGACTTTGAATTAGGATAGAACTCATCCCTAGCAAATCTTGCAAGCAAATTTGATTTCCCGACTGCAGAATCACCTATTAGAACAATCTTAAAGAGGTAGTCTTCACTCTTGTCGTCCTCAGAATAAAAAGCCATCTCCTTGTTATGCTATAATATCCCCTTCTACAGAAGCATATTTTTTTACCACTGGCTTTTAACCCGCCTACAAAGCTAAGAACAAAACCAATTGCCAAAGTGAGGAAGAGAGAAAGACAAGAATAAGTAGAGTTAGCAAATGACACTTCAGAAACAGGAAAAATTGAGATCTAAGAGTTACGAATAGCAGACGCAAGAGGATCTTTTAAGATCACTTGTCTAGTGAGGTAGCTTCCTAGAAGGTTCTGTGGAGCAAAGTTGACTAAAATTCAAAAATTTCAGCTCTTCAAGCACCTAAGAATATCTATTACAAGCAAAGGATTCAGCACATAAACACGTCCTGGATTTAAAGTATGGAACCAATACAAGTTACCTCTTCTAAAAGCTGGATCTGACCCTTTACCACCTCCTACAGGATACTGCTATACAAGATCACTTGGGTGGGTACGCCTATAAACAAGAAGTAAAGGCAACTTGAGTTGTGAGATCACCCTGAGAATCTAAGTAAAAGTCGGTGGATATTAACTATTTACAAGGCATCAAAGCCTCCAATAGGAAAGCAGAGCAGTATTCTCTCTATCGAAAAGAAAAAACAGAATTCAGACAGAAAAGACAAGCGCGGGCCCTAGGCAACCAACACTACTCATGAGTGGATCACACAAAGCGCAGCTAAACACTGATAGAAATTCTCAGTCTTGTCATTAAGGTTCACACAAAAGATGAATCAGTAAATGATTGCTGCAGGTATACTTTCTGCGTGGATATGAATCTTCAAATACGGAATGATAAAACTGAGGGTAGGCCACATTTTTGGTGAAAAGATGAAATATTTATAACACAGAGAATTTATACACAAAAAATGGAAATTTCACCTAAGAAACTAAACCCAAGTAAGAACTAATTTCGCTGGTGGAGAAGGAGGCAAAAGAGATTTCTTTTAAAGATATAGAGCGTGTAGTGTAAAATCAGAGATAAAAATATAGAATTCCAAAGTTACAGGAGAGAAATCACAAGACATTGCCGTCAATGACCGCACACACACACAAATAAGACGCTGATCATCGCAAATTATGAATTTTCGCAGACCCACTTCACTTAATGAAACAGAAAACAACAAAAACAGAGATAATCACAAGGGGAAAAAAAACCTTCGTTTTGAGGGAATTGCTGAGGAAAACAAAATTACCTTTCGTTAAAACAACAACGAGTAAGGAAATTGAGTAAATGGCGAAATGGATCCAAAGAGGAGAAACGAAATACGATCCCCAAAATGGAATCGATCCGGGGAAGAAAACGCAGGGATTCAACGCTTCTGCTATGAAATCAAAGAGACTAGTTGTAAATGCAGTAACTCTGACAAGAAGGAAGAGAGAAAGAGAGAGAAAAACCGGAATTTTTTCACTTCGGTTCAAGATGTGTAATAATGGGCTGAGAGTAAATAATATTTTGGGCCGTCAATGGACCCACTTAACCTCGGGCTTACGTGTGTTTCTTACCGTTGTTTTAATTTAGCAATTTCCAGAGTTTTACAAGTAAACTACATAAAAGGTTCCTTGGTTGGTCGAATCTGATTTTGCAAGTTTTTATAAGAAATTTGCCTAACCTTCTTATGAATATATACTTATTATTTGTATATTTATGTGTTATTCATTTGATGGTATCTAAATTTTAATCGTAATCACTTGTTCATTCAAAAATTTTTAAGTCCATAATGTTGAATATTGATCATTAACATTTTTTCAATTAGAGTACCATGGATTTCATTCATATTTTGATAGATATTAAAAATATATTTCAAAGTCTACTTAAATTAAATTTCCAATAACTTAATCACAAAGACTATGGCACTTGGAATCTATTTTGGGTTAGTTTTGGGCAAATTATACCTAAGCCTGTGTAATAGAGTCTTAACTCAAATTGAGCCCAATAACACCAACGAACTTAGTGGAGACATGTGAGAGGTAGTTATTGGAGGTTTGACTGGGAAGGGCAATATAGTTTTATTACAACTAACGAGTCCACACTCCACATCCACGTGCCACACTCCACATCCTCGTGGTTAGCCGTAGAGATTTTGGTAGGTCGCGGCCCAAATATAGAACCTAACCAGCACTTTCATTGGATGTCTCACAAACTCGGTTTTCCGTTAGTTTGGTCAAACTCGTAAAGAAGATTCTTATATGGTAGATGTTTGAATTAAGTAACAACATTAAAACAAATGTTTAAACAAAATTAGGGCACATGCACAACTTTAGTAGTTGGATATGTTTTTACCTTTATTACGCCAAAATCATTCCCTCCCTCCCTAGTCTACTTCATTAATAAACAATACTTAATTTTAAGCCACAAAACCTAATGGAACCTTAAATTTTAGTGTGTTTTATAATCCATTTAATTTATTATACACAACTCCAACTTAATTATAGTCTAACTAAAGAGACAAATGTTGTGCAAGCTAAAAACAGAAAGAGAAAATGGAATTGTGAACAACAAAGGAAAACAAAAAAAAATATACGAGAAATGAGTTCGTAACAAAGTTGGTGAGGCGAGCGTTGACTTGGTTTTTGAATATGAAGAGGACCCATTCATTTTTTTTTACTACCAATTAGTTATTTACTCCATTTATACTATTCTTATTTTTCCACATTCTGTTATTTCTTGGTTTCTACTTAAGATAGTTAAAGACTTGAAGGAACAGAACATTACACGTCAAACCTTTTTGGGAAATAAACACTTTATTTATAATGTTTCTATAGTTTATAGGTTACTATAAGTTAAACATTGCAATTGATAGATGAACAAGATTTTTTTTTTTTTTTTAAAAAAAAAAATAGTCTATATTAAACTATTAAGAAAGGAAAGAAACCGGACAAGTGTTGTTATAATGTGTGATGAAGAGAACTAGAGATTCTTTATTAGACAGATTAACTAACAAACCTAACCCTACTTGTCCCACTTTCTTTTCATACTTAACTTCCTTCTTCTCTCTTCCCTTAATTCATACTCATCTCATTCTATTTCCCCCAATCTGAACTCAAACTTTTCTTTCCTAATATCGATGGCCAAATCCACAAATCTCCTGCTCTGTCTCTCTGTTTTCATCTTTATCATTACCGAATCCGCCTTGGTTCAAACATGTTCCAACTACAAATTCTCCAGCAACAGTCTTTTTGAGTCCTGTAATGACCTCCCTGTTCTTGATTCCTTCATCCACTATACTTATGATTCTTCTTCCGGCAATCTCCAAATCGCTTATCGCCACACAAAGCTCACCCCCGGGAAATGGGTGGCATGGGCCGTGAACCCTACATCCACGGGCATGGTCGGAGCCCAAGCCATTGTGGCTTATCCACAATCAGACGGGACCTTTATGGCTTACACGTCACCTATCACCAGCTACCAGACGAGTCTACAAGAAGGTGATCTGAGTTTCAACGTCTCTGAGTTAGCTGCTACTTACCAAAACAACGAGATGGTCATCTTCGCAACTCTGAATCTTCCTCTTGCGAATGGTGGATACATTAATACTGTGTGGCAAGATGGATCTCTTTCAGGGAACAATCCTCTGCCTCATCCAACTTCTGGCAACAATGTTCGCTCTGTTTCCACTCTAAATCTCATCTCCGGTGCATCTGGATCCGCCGCAGGAGGAGGAGCAGGAGATGCCAAGCTTAGAAAACGAAACGTGAGTTGATGATTTCAGTTTCTTTCTTTCCTGTTTGAAAACTTGGGTTTAGTTTCTAATAATGATGGCAGATACATGAAATATTGAACGGAGTGAGTTGGGGAATAATGATGCCACTAGGAGCAATCATTGCTCGATACTTGAGAGTCTCCAAATCAGCAGACCCTGCTTGGTTCTACCTTCACGTTTTCTGCCAGTCTTCTGCTTACATCATTGGTGTTGCAGGTTGGGCTACCGGTCTCAAACTGGGCGATGAATCAGCCGGGATTCAGTTTAGTGCTCACCGTGCTATCGGGATTGCTCTCTTCTGCCTTGCAACAGTTCAGGTAGGTTTTAAATTACCAGTGAGTGTTTGAATTTCTCATCAAAATGTTGCACAACTCATTTGATTGTGTCACACGTTAGGTGTTTGCTATGTTTCTGAGACCCAAACCAGAGCACAAGTACAGATTCTATTGGAACATCTACCACCACACTGTTGGCTATACCGTCATCATCCTCGCAGTGGTGAACGTTTTCAAAGGGTTAGACATCTTGAGCCCTGAGAAACAGTGGAGAAACGCTTACACCGCTATTATCGTAACGTTGGGATTAGTCGCGGCCGTACTCAGCTTGGAAACGGTGGTCGGTCACAATACGCATAGAGATGGTTGGTGCGTAGATTAGAGAGTGAATTTTTCTGGTTTAACTGGTTATGTATCAGCTTTCTGCTGGGTTAGTTTTGGTTTGCCTTCGGGATTTCTACATGTATTCCTAGATTAAATTAATATACGTTTGATGTTTAATAGTTGTTGAAGTTGAACGACTATTGAAGCCTTGCCTCTTGCTGCTCTCTTACACCATCACGATGTGTACATGTGAACTTATAAGCGTTTAACAAAACCATTTTATTTCATTAACAGTGAAAAGTGTACAAGTGATTCCAGAATTAAATAAATATCTTCTCTGTGTAAGAGAAAGAGAGTCTGTAAGAGAAAGAGAGAGATAGATTTGTTACCTAATAAAGAAAACAACAATAAACTTCGATGCACCAAAAATGTCTTTCGAATGTTTAAAAAGGGAAAGGACGATTTATGTTGGTTGGGTTAAGCAAGATCTCGCGGCTCAAGGGCTGCAATTTCTCTTAAGACCTGACTTTTGTCTGCCTCAAACCTCTCGTCCTCTGCCAACAAAGTGGACCAAACAAAGTATTTTATCAAGGAGGAAAAGGATCAAATACAAAGCGTGACGTCACTTAACAGGACTTTCATACCTTTGTCTGGTTTCAAATCAGCCAACAATTTCAGAAGCTTTCTTCTGTTTGCCACCAGAATGTTGATTATATTTGCAGGCTTGTTTTGGTTCGCTGCAAAAAGCTGTACAACAGTAATGATAATCTTAGTACAGTCAGTCCCGTTGGACCGAGATTTAAACAAGCAGGACAATTATCATCGCCAATAATGGTTACGCTCCACTTCTTTAAGATAACAAAAAAAATACCTTGAAAACATGGAATGCTTCTATCTGGATGCTCTTGCTTGACTCCTGTAATTCAAAGAGATTAAGTTTATTTACCAACTATTATCATCAAAAACAAAAGATTTCAGGAGGGTAGTCGGGTAAAGCGTCATACTCTCAGAAGATTCATGAGAATCGTCAAGTTATCCCATGAGCTCACATATTTCATCATCACAGCTGAATTTGATCGATCCAGCAATATATCACCCAACAACTGTTTAACGTTTACACATTACAGTAAATCAGATGAATGATCCACCAATATTGTTTTAATGTTTTAGACTCGTATAATTTACCCTACCTTAATAGCTTGCCGTCTGGTTATATAATTACTTGATTCAAGAAGCTTTGAGTTGTAGGCCGCGAAAAACTGCACACCAAAAAAACGTTTTAAGAATTATACTAGTCTAAAGCATGAATCATTCATAATGTTCTGCCTTCAAGCACAGAATCATAGCGTTGTAAGAGAAACTTACCCAGTCTTCATTCTTGGTGAGAAACTCGGCAACAGTAGACTTATGCCTTGTCAGCAGTTCCTATAAAAATAAATTACAGGGTTTGAGTTATGATTGCATGTTTGATACTTGATTGTGCCAGCAGGAAGATCCAAGCGAAAAATGCAAGTTTGTTGCAACTCGTTAGAACCTTAAAAGTTGCAGCTGCATCGGCAGCAATGTCGAAATTAGGAAGCTGTATGTAATCGAAGAACTTCTTCACATGATCCGACTCCAAAACATATCTGAATCCAAGGAAATAATGTTAGTAAAACGATTGCCATTAATAATATGTCTGAACCGATAATCACTTTACAGGTTGTAAACTGAAGAGAAAAAGAATGATTTTCTCACTTGGCAACAATCTGATGGCGGATGCACTCCCTAAACATAGCACCATAATGCAAAGCCATGTCCGTGTTCTCGAAGCTGACACAAAACATGGAAAGCTATAAGAAAAATGATAAAATAAAAGAATCTCTTAATTTGGAAACTACCAACTGGTTGCTTAATGCAAATTCAATGATACAATTCGACCACAAACAACAGTAAACACTCACCCTTCTATCAATACATCCATGAGATCGATATTGGCTTCTAGATAATCAGAAGCAATCAATCGATAATTGACTTGCTGCCTCTGTAAATTTGCAACAACTTGTGTAGCATCTTTCCTGGTCTAAACAAACAAAAAAAAGATATAGATTTCTAAATTCGATCATAGGATATTCTCAATCTAAATCTCAAAAAAAAAAAATGATGTCTTCAGGAAGATCATTTATAAAAGACTTGATTTGTTCCTCTTTAAAGGAAATCTGGAAAACTAATTGTTTACCTCCAAGTTGAGTTTAGGGAGACATGTGATCAAGAAGCGTAGAGTATCCTCTTTAAAGAATTCTTGAGTTAATTGAGCACAAGCTTCAGCGACAGGCTCGGCCTCGCTGTTTCCGTAGAGGATTGACTTCATATCACGGATGTTCCGGCTTAGTTCCGCCATCTACAATCAATATATCAGCCTCTTTATAACTAAGCATCCCGACAAGACGAATCCACGCCAAAAAGAAAGAACTTCAACAATCCATTGAAGAGAATGTACACAAAAGCTATAGAGAGCAAGGACATTATTATTGCAATAAACAAACAAACAAAAAAAGAGGAAAATTTAACATTTAATTAAATGAATTCGATTAATATCGATTTCGAAGATTCATTTTTCAGAAGGGAAGGGAGGGAGAATCGAGACGGACCTTTTCTTCGCGTTTGGATTCACGAAGGTCAGGCAAAGAGTTGGATCGATCGGCGTAGAGAAGGAGATCGCGCGTTTGTCGGACGAGGTCAGTCGGAGTCCGAGGCTTGGACTTGAAAAGCCCCTTCATCTTAGCACCGCCGATATCGGATTGATCGGACGGTTCACCGCCGTAGCCAGCAGCTGAAGAACTTAGGGTTCTGCTAAGGTGCTGCGACGGGAGCCTCCTCGCCGTTGCGGAGGCTTCGCGTGCAGCACCTCTCGTTGACAGGCACGACCCTATCCTTACCCTCCTCCCCCTTCCTTCCCCTTTGTAAAATTATAAAAACAAAAAAAAATGAAAAAAAAAAACAATTTCCAAAATTGAAGCCGTCTCTTTTATATCTCCCCTGATTCGCCCCTCCTCTTATATCTCCTCCTGTCTCACCATTTTTCTCTCAGCCTCCATTTTTAGCGTTTATAGCTTGATGCAGGAATAAGAGAGAGAGAGAGAGAGAGAGAGAGAGAGAGAGAGAGAGAGAGAGAAAGCTTTTTCTCTCTGCTATCTCATGCTTCCTTCCTTCCCTCTGATTTAAAAAAAAAAAAAAGATAGTGATTGCGATGTTATCTAGTGAAAATTATCCAAATAATGACATTTTAACGATTCTTCTTTTAATTTAAACCAATGTATGTTTTTAATATAAGTCTTATGAATTAAGATAAATTAATTGCTCTAGAAACGTTCAACTGAAAACCGGAAATCCGGAAATCAATTCGTTAACTACGAATCAATTCTGATAAAAATGTGAAACTGGTAGTTGAATAGATGCTGGTCACATTTAATGAGCTAGCTATATGGACCAAAGACAAATGACATGTTCGCTTTACACCTTCAACACTTGCCTTCACATGTTCCCCTCCTCTCTCCTTAATTTTTTTTTACAGATATTCTAATTCACTATTTAAATAATTAGTAATAATTAAAGATTTAGTGATACATATCTCAACGGTCTCGTGACCCATATCTATCTAGCAGATTAGCCGGCATAATTAGCGGATGTGTTGTTCAATCTTTCTTCTTCAAAAATTAAACAACATGAAATTTGAAATCCAGATAGTAATACAGAAAATTATCATTAATTTCTTTTTGTTTATTCAATTTTTTTTTTTTTTTTTTTTGCAGATTGATTACATAGAGGAAACGGCCATTAATTACATGGCGGGCGTGAAAGAAGTGAGATTCATTGATTTCAGCCACGGTTTCTCCCATACGATCGCCTCGTAGTTTTTGTTCACACGAGCGCTGGTTACGCCTACGCCTTCATTAACCGCCACAATAAGCCGGTAATTCATGCCGGCCACTACCTGAGACTCGCCGCGAACAACCGCCACGAACTTGAGTCCCGATTTGCTCTGCTTGTCGTACTCGGAGACCGCGAATTCGCCTATCTCTACGACGTGGGGGTCCTTAACGTCGCTGATGGGACTCCATCCGCCGACACGCGCCGCCGCATAAGCGTAGAGAGGGAGGAGGACGAGAGAGAGGAGAAGAAGGAAGATTGTGATACAGTTCAGGGAGGTCAACGTTCGAGAACACGTGTCAACCAAAGAGTGGTCGAATTTGATTGTTCGTTTAGTTCGTTATACTCTGTATCTCATAACTCTGTTTTTGTCGCATCTCGGGGTGTATATATAAACCGAGAGATGCTTAGTTGTAACACACATTAAAAATCATATTCTTAATAAAGATTCTACTCTTCTTCTTCTTCATATCATCGCTGAATCTTGATAAGGTTTTGATCATCCGAAAATCAAGATCAACACCCTCAAGTGCCCCCGTTTGTTTGACTGGAACAACCGGAGGAAGTCGCAGAAACAACTGTATTACCGCATCAGTGGTATCAGAGCCCAAAACGACCTCGGAACTATGGCGGAGACACGCTCGAAAGCGATTGCAAATAGAAATCAACCCTCGACGTCAGAACAAGAAGAACAACAGACGTCGATCGTCGCGCTACAACTGGAAATTCAAAGTCTAAAGACCGAGATGCGGGAGGTGCTGAGTACTTTAGTCGCTATACAACACCAAAACACTGAAGCACACTGCGAATCATCACGTCCGACTGGCCAAGATTCGCATTCTGGTACACAAAATCAATCTTACGCAGGAATAACAAGATTGCCAAAGATAGATTTTCCAAGATTCGATGGTAACTGTGTACAAGATTGGCTCTTCAAAGTTGAGCAATTCTTCGAAATGGATGGAACCCCGGAGAGTATGAAGGTTAAACTAGCGTCTATACATTTTGATGGGGCAGCCGCGACATGGCATCGTGCGTTGTGTCAATCCTTCTCGGGTGTTAACATATGCAGGAGTTGGACAAGTTATAAAGCAGAACTCACGGGAAGATTCTGTGATGTGTTGGATGATCCGATTGCGGAATTGAAGAACCTACAAGAAACTAATGGTATTCTTGATTACCATGGAAGATTTGAGTTGCTTAAGACACGGGTCAATCTGCCTGAAGAGTACCTTGTAAGTCAATATCTTGCAGGGTTAAGGCAAGATACTCAGATGCATCTTCGAATGTTTATGCCTAAAACAACAATGGATTGTTTGATGTTAGGCAAGCTTTATGAACAGGCTCATCCTACAAAATATGTAGCCCAGAATCCTAATATCACTCGGGGACTTGGTAATCATCAGAAAGGTATCCTTCCTTACAAAAAAGAAGTGGAAAGTAAATCGTTAGAAAAGGGTAGAAGATGGTTGAGTAATGAGGAGATTGCGGATAGGAAGGCAAAAGGACTTTGCATATATTGCGATGAGAGATACTCTAAAGAGCATTTCCTATCTAAGCACAAGAGGAACCAATTGTATTTGTTGGAAGTTGAGGATGAACCGGGTTATGACGACATTGTGAAAGATGACAATGAGGGAATAAAAGATGAGTTTCATGTTGAACAACTGCCTGACATTGCAAAAATTTCCTTGAATGCAGTAAGTGGAGTATCCGGATATCATACAATGCGTGTTAAAGGTTACTGTGGTAATTCAGTAATCTATATTCTAATAGATTCTGGATCAACACACAACTTCATTGATATTCACACAGCAAAAAGACTAAACTGCAAGATTCATGAGCCAAGGTTGAACAAGGTTACGGTGGCAGATGGGGGCCAACTTAGCGTGCAGGGTCGTGTGGAGCAGTTTGGGTGGACTTTTCACAATCAACGATTTGAAACGGATTTAATGGTGATTACTCTCGGTGGCTGTGACATGGTGTTGGGAATACAGTGGTTGGAAACCTTAGGACCTATTAAATGGAATTTCAGGACATTAGAAATGCAGTTTAAATGGGATGATAAGAAACTGCTACTCAAAGGTTTACATCAAGGGTCAATCAGGGAGATGAAAGCAATGAAGTGGGGAAAACAGTTTGATCAAGGAGCTCAGATATCAATGCTTTATGTGGGTGACAAGGAGGAAGTGAACACAATTAGTGGTAACGTACGTCATGAAGAAGCAAAGGTTGAGGAATTGTTGCAAAGATATGCAGGCATCTTTGAGGAACCTAAAGTACTTCCTCCTTTCCGTCCTCATCATGATCATCACATACCATTGTTAGAAGGATCTAACCCTGTGAACTTAAGGCCTTATCGCTATGCACTACATCAAAAGAATGAGATAGACAAGATAGTGCAAGACTTGTTAGACAAAGGTACAATTCAACGGAGTGTCAGCCCTTACGCATCCCCGATTGTATTAGTGAAGAAAAAAGATGGTAATTGGCGTATGTGCGTTGATTACCGTCGCCTAAACAACATCACGGTGAAGGACCGTTTCCCCATTCCACTCATTGATGACTTAATGGACGAATTGGGCGGATCAAGCATCTACTCCAAGATTGACTTGAGAGCCGGTTACCACCAGGTGCGTATGGAACCAACTGACATTCATAAAACCGCCTTTAAGACACATAATGGCCACTATGAATATGTAGTGATGCCCTTTGGCTTGACAAATGCTCCTGCAACTTTTCAAGGGTTGATGAATGATGTGTTTAGATCACTACTCCGCAAGAGTGTTCTTGTGTTTTTTGATGACATATTAGTATACAGTCCTTCTTTGTTAGATCATCTGAATCATTTGGAAGTTGTTTTCAAGCTCATGAAGGATAATAGTCTATGTGCAAACCGTAGCAAATGTGAATTTGCTACATTAAAAGTCGAGTATTTGGGACATTTTATTAGCAAAGATGGTATTTCCACGGATCCGGCAAAGATTGAGTCAGTCAAGAAATGGGAGATTCCGAAGAATGTTAAACAATTAAGGGGCTTCTTGGGGTTGGCTGGTTACTACAGACGATTCATAAAAGGATTTGGAACCATTGCACGACCCCTCACAGAGCTGACAAAGAAAGATAGCTTCAAATGGTCTACCTTGGCCGATTCTGCATTTCAAAATTTGAAGACTGCCTTGTGTGAAGCACCGGTTCTCGCATTACCAAGATTTGATCAACCTTTCGAGATTGAAACAGATGCTTCTGGTGATGGCATTGGGGCTGTTTTAGTTCAGGGAGGGCACCCTGTAGCATATGTTAGTAGGCATCTAAAGGGAAGACAACTCCACTTGTCTATCTATGAAAAGGAGTTGCTAGCAGTGATTTTTGCAGTTCAAAAGTGGAGACATTACTTGTTAATGAGGAAGTTCATCATTAAAACAGACCAACGAAGTCTTAAATACCTGCTGGAACAACGCCTCAACACTCCAATACAGCAACAATGGCTACCTAAGTTGCTTGAATTCGACTATGAGATACAATTCAGACAGGGAAAAGAGAATAAAGCGGCAGATGCTTTATCAAGAATGGAAGGATCTGAAGTGTTACATATGGCTATAAACACAACTCAGATAGATTTGCTTACGGCTATTAAAGGTGCTTATGAGGAAGATCAAGTTTTGCAGGGCGTTATTGAGAAGTTAACACAAGACCAATCGGCAGTAAGATTCTACACATGGTCACAAGGGATACTAAGAAGGAAGAATAAGATTGTGGTCCCTGTGAGTGCCAGCATTCGTAATCACATTTTGGATTGGCTACATGGTTCTAGTCTTGGGGGTCATTCAGGCAGGGAAGTGACAGTACAGAGAATTAAGAGCCTTTTCTACTGGAAGGGAATGGCCAAAGATGTTCAAAACTTTATAAGACAATGCACGGTTTGTCAAAGATGTAAATCGGACAATGCGGCTTATCCTGGTCTCCTACAGCCTTTACCAATTCCGGAAGCAATATGGGTTGATATCTCAATGGATTTCATTGAGGGTCTTCCTGTTTCATTCGGCAAAACCGTTGTGTTTGTTGTGGTCGATAGGTTTAGTAAGGCGGCACATTTTATGGCTTTATCTCATCCTTACACGGCATTGGACGTGGCTCAATCATTTTTGGATAATGTGTACAAGCTACATGGGTTGCCGAGAACAATAGTGAGTGATCGTGATAAGGTCTTCGTCAGCGAGTTTTGGAGAGAGCTATTCACTCTGCAAGGTGTTCAATTGAATATGTCTACCGCTTACCATCCTCAAAGTGATGGGCAAACGGAAGTGGTAAATAGGTGTCTCGAAACCTATTTGCGATGTATGAGTAGTGATAAACCACATCAATGGTCTAAATGGTTATCACTTGCAGAGTTTTGGTACAATACCAACTACCATACGACGATTCAAACAACGCCATATGAAGTGGTATATGGTCAACCGGCTCCCATACATCTTCCTTACATTCCCGGAGAATCAAAAGTGGAGGTTGTGGGCCGTTGTTTGCAGGAAAGGGAAAAGATGGTTCAGGTTCTTAAATTTCATTTACTAAGAGCGCAACATAGGATGAAACAGCTCGCGGATAAACACAGATCAGAGAGAAGTTTTCAGATAGGAGATTATGTGTTTCTTAAACTACAACCGTATAGGCAACATTCGCTAGTCAGTCGATCAAACAACAAGTTGTCTCCTAAATATTATGGACCCTATAAAGTGTTAGACAAGCATGGAGAAGTAGCCTACAAGTTAGAACTTCCTGATTCGACTAGAATTCATCCGGTTTTCCACGTATCACAACTTAAACTGATGATAGGTTCGAGTTCTACTTCAACAATGCTTCCTTCTGATATTAATGACACATTAAGCAGGGAACCCGAGTTCATTTTGGAGAGGAAAATGGTCCAGCGGAATGGAAAACCTGCAACAAAGGTACTCGTGCAATGGAGTTCGGAATCGGCAAATGAAGCTACTTGGGAATTTTTATACGATCTCCTACGACGTTATCCGAATTTCAAACCTTGAGGTCAAGGTTGTTTAGGCAGGGGGGATTTGATACAGTTCAGGGAGGTCAACGTTCGAGAACACGTGTCAACCAAAGAGTGGTCGAATTTGATTGTTCGTTTAGTTCGTTATACTCTGTATCTCATAACTCTGTTTTTGTCGCATCTCGGGGTGTATATATAAACCGAGAGATGCTTAGTTGTAACACACATTAAAAATCATATTCTTAATAAAGATTCTACTCTTCTTCTTCTTCATATCATCGCTGAATCTTGATAAGGTTTTGATCATCCGAAAATCAAGATCAACACCCTCAAGTGCCCCCGTTTGTTTGACTGGAACAACCGGAGGAAGTCGCAGAAACAACTGTATTACCGCATCAGATTGCTTTGTTATTATTCATTTTCTGCTGATTGTAACCGTTGTTTTTCTGGAATTGGAGGTAATGCAGAGAGTTTTTTGTAGGGTTTTTAATAGTAAAGGCTCACCACGTGACGTGGCATTACGTGGCGCCGACTAATTAATTTCTTGTCGATTTCTAATATATGGCCACAAGTGAGGCAATATGTTAAAAACATTTAACATTTATGGAAATGTTATTAAATTATGTTTTCTTTATTTGCATTCTAAGTTTAAATTTTTTTATCTTTTTCAACCTTTTATTTTGTAAACACATACCTTTCAACTCATTTTAAATCATAAATCGCAATGGTTTTACCATGTACTGTACGATCTATATTTTCATCAACGAATAACCCAAACTATAATAATATTTTGACATTATAAGTAACACATTTATAAGTAACACACTTTTTGACATAAAGCCTAAGTGTACATCCTTTTTTTGGAATACAGCCTAAATATAGACAAACGAAGGCTATGGGGTACGGAGTGCCACTCGTAACGATTGGATTTGGTTTATGTATTCTGCCATGGCCAACTACTACCTACAAAAATAAATACACAAAGGGATATAATGATGATTATCATATTAATTAATAGCTTAATACACAACTATATAGCGAAGGACAAATAAAGAACATAAATGAATGTAACGGTATCTCCTTTAGTAGGTCCTATCAAGAATATCTCACTATTTGAAAAATAAAATATAATAAAAAGAGAAGAGAACATTTATCTCAAAAGAGAAATTGTGAAAAACCTACTAGAAACTTTTGGGCCTCATATATTAATATGATTGGTTCAGTTTTTTTTTTATCCTCAAAAACTTAATTCAATAATTTAATTATATCAAAAATATTAAAACTGTATTTTTATGTTTTTGTTTAGTTGACACTTTAGAATATTCACACGAATTAAGAAAGCTTATGTAATACATAATATAGTTTTATATAGTATTATTTAATATTAAAATATAAAGGTCAAGTTTGATTATTATTCAGTTAATAATAGAAATATAAAAAAATTATTTCACATTAATAATGTAATTTAAATAAAAATGGAAGGAATAATTATTAGATACTCCTTAGCATTTCTAGATGGACATGGTAAAGGACAGAAAGTATTAAAAGCAAAGACATACAAATAATTGATGTAAACAAACAAGGCATTAGCGTTTTCTTTTCCTTTTTATTTTGTGTTTGTAGAAACCCGAAAACAGAAGAAGATGCGCTGGACAGTGACGTGGCTGGATTATCAACGAGACGGATATGATACGGACAAGTAGGACCGCTCGATGGATTGACACTTAACTGTTGGGAGTTTTTTCTTTTCTTTTTAAACTGATATGAACTTTGCCGAAGCTTTAGAATACACATATTTATTCTATTGAATATTTGTTCTCAATATACATCCACATCAAAACAAAAAAAAAAGGACCAAACTTACCGGTACGCTGTAAGCACAAAAGAAAGCAATCGTACCGGAAACTATAATCGACCGGGTTACAAAAATGGGCCGGTTTGTCGACCACATCTATATTTCCCGTTTCACCTGTGACTGACATATCTAAAATATGATGCCCCCTTTCAAGAATATAGTACAGTGAATCAAAAGTATCAATGATCTTGTGCTTCAGCCCATGGAACTAAACTCCTCCTTTTGATGCAAAAATGTAAGCCCCTGCCATGTAATATATAGATAATTAAGCAACTCATTTTCATACTGACTATCACAAATGAATTATTAAGAAAGTGGCTATGATAAATTGAGTATACCAAGGGTAGGCATCAAGACAGAGAGTAAGACGGTTCCTGCGATCTTGAGAGGCAAGCCTGTTTTAATCATGTCTTTGATCTCAATATGCCCTGTTGTGAATCCTACCACGTTAGAGGGTGTTCCTGTGGGTAGCAAGAAAGCAAACTGAGACCCGATGGCACCAGGGACCATCAGGAGCAGAGGATGAATTTGCATTGTCTTTGCAATCTCGATGAGCAAAGGAACCAACAGTGTTGTGGTTGCGTTGTTTGACGTGAACTCAGTGATAGTAGCAGCGATTAGGCAAACTGTTGGAGCTATGGCCCAATACGGAGCTGTTTCGAGAAAGACGAGCCCTTTAGATAAAATTTCAGCTAAGCCACTTGTGCGTACCCCATCGGCTATAGCGAATCCAGCTCCTAATAACAACACTATGTTCCACGGGAGTTTCTTGCATTTGCCCCAATCCATTAGCTTCTCTCCTTTTTTAATATTGTTTGGGATTATAAACAGCAATGTAGCCATCATTACACTCACCGTTCCATCACCGGCCCGGCCACCGAAGATGCAACCCCAGCCGGGGATATCGTCGGTTATATTTCTTGTCATCCATAACACAACCAAACCACAAAACACAGATAAGACCATCTTCTCAGCGAAACTCATTGGTCCTAACATCTCAAGCTCTCTACGAAGATGAGATTTATGAAGATAGGGAGAGAGAACTTTCCCTGATCCTTTAGGACAATACAGTACACATAGAATACCCCAAAGCACAACGAATATGCACAAAGCCAGTGGGAAACCAAACAAGAACCATTGGCTGAAACTGATTGGATCAGCCTCCGGGAAATAGCTTTTCCACATTCCGACAAGTATCAGATTCACGCCTGTACCTGTCAGTGTGCTCATTCCACCAACTGCCGCTGAATATATCACACCGAGCACCACCGCTCGGCAAAACTTCCCCACCGCCGGAGGTACCATTTCCGATGACGACGAAGACGAGGGCAGTCTCTGAAGTATCCCTGTAGCGACTGGCATCATCATGACAGCAGCCGCAACGTTGTGCATCCACATGCTCACGAACGCGGTTGTGGCGCAGATACCAAGCAGAAGCAGCGGCGCGTTTAAAGGCTCCACGCAGAACATCAACGTTATCTTCACGAATTAGATTATTCATATTTAGGTTATTAACTTATCATTATTAGATATGTGTATTGGTGCCTTATTTGTTTATTTAAACTCCACTTAAATAATATATTATACGACTATTTACTGTTGATGATCATAGTTGTAAATTGAAACCTAATTATCATATACGTGTATACGTGCCTGACTTACACTTTGATATATCGATTGGCCTAGGCCATTAAGTTAAAGGTTATACACCGTATGAATATATATCTATATATGACATATATATATATATTTAAATTACGTAGATGACACTCTTTATATTTTCAGCATAAATTTGTCTGCCACGTACTGTTTATATGTTTATCAGACTTTTCCTTTGTAGAACAAAAGTTACTGTATATAGACACAATTTGTTGAATACATCTACAATTATTTGCAACCCTTCATATTATATACATAGACCTCTACCCGTTTTTATAAATTTACAATTTAATAAGTGGAGATTCAATCGAAGCTCTCCACATAGATCATAGTTGTACTTGTAATTAACTCATCCGTGGACCCACTCAAAACATATCTGAGTACTTAAAATATTTCATAGAATCAGAGTCCCTAGCAACTACATGGCTCATCCAGATTGCACCACATTTTAATATTAAAAACGATGTTAAGAAAAATAAATAAATAAAAAGACAAAAATAACTATAGAAAAAAAAAATTATGAGAAAAAGATAAAGAAAATGAAGAGATAAAACTACTCACGTTAAGGGCGAGTCGGCGATGGATATTGTAGTGTTCGACGGCGAGAGCGAGGATAAAGCTACCGAGAACGAGGGCGATGACGTCATCCATGTAAGAACTAGCCACGTCATCCGCCGTCGTGATTCCGAAGAGAGGGAATAGGAAAAGCGGCGACATGGAGGTGATGGGCATCGGAACGGCCTCCGTCAACCACCACGCGAATATCCACACAAGAACACCTAGCATGTTCTTTGCCGTCGTAGTATCATCTCCGCTGAGCCGTGCGCATAGACACACGACGGCGCAAAGAAGGGGACCAAGAGCGATGTAACAATTTTGGGGCGTGAATAGTGTCCGGAGATGTTGCCCCACCGTTTGTTGTTCCAATGGCTCGTCATTAAGGACGACCGGTAAGAGCGGAGATTTCAGATCGTCGGACGCGGCAACGGAGACATGAGCGCCGTTCATTCTGTTAATTCAGTTTTTAGTGGAAGGAGATAAAAGAAATAGAGAAAATGTAAGAGAACTAAGAAGGGAAAAGATCCCCTTTTATATAAAATTAATTAATTTAATTATTATAATGTTTGTTCGGCAAAAAGTAACATAAAAAAAACGAATGGACGTTTATTTCATACTGTAATTATTGATTTTTGTGGTCATATAACATGGTACATCGGTTTATGAGCGCGAGTGACACATGCTATTTAATATGCAAACGCGCTCCATTTAGTAGAGTTGTTTTTCTTTTCCCCAGTAAAATGTTGTTTATTTCGTTTTAATTTGTGTTGTCCCTGAAATAAAATGTTGTCCAACGTGTCTATCACCAATATTCGCTGGTTTTTCATGAGTAATGAATGATGGTCAAATTACTTAAAGAGACAGTGTTGTTTTCTTGGAAGACAAATCGCATTATTGATTGGATAATGGGTAAATATAAAGAAAGGTCATTCTACAGTGAATTGATTGATGACTTTTCAAGTTATCTAAGGAAGCTAGTGTTTTATTTTTAATTTTATAGTACTATAATGGGCCCATCACCCATAAAAATGATGGGGTCTAACCAATTTACAAGTGGCTAAGCTCTGATGGCTTGTAAATTCTGGAATCTGATGACCCCCGATAAGGCATTAGAGATTAAGATGACAAGTAATCATAATAATTAACTTATTGCTATTTAGTCATATGAGAATTATATAGCATAATCATAGTCATTTTTGAAATTCATCAAATTTAGGGTTTCTAATCCAATCCCTTATGATATTTAAAAAAATATTAAAATCATTACACTAAATTAACAAAAAAATATATAATCGAAAATCATTAATAAAAACTAGTTCTTAGAATTATAGATAAACTGTATCGTAGCTTCTTCACTTAACATCCATAGTATCATTTATTATAAAAATATCCACACTCTGGGAGTCATATATGTGAATTTTATGGTTATGAAAATGTTTCAAAAAACGAAAACAAACAAAGAGAAAACAGAAATAACTCAAAAGAAGGAAAACCAAAAATTTGGCAAGAATAAAGAGAGAGTAGGACACGTTATGAGTATTAAATATTGAGTGCAGCTTTGGTACTTCCTCCAGAGCCCAACTTCCCTCCTTCATACCTTCCTTTTTCTTGTCCTTTTTCTCCAATTATTATTTATAATTTTTTTAAAAAAAATATCAAGAAATATTCATATATTATGAAGAGTAGCCAAATAATTTATTTCTGTCTACGAAATCTCTCTAAGAGATAGATATATATATAAGCACTTGGTCTGACAAAGATCAGCACATACATGCATGTATATTATATACGTACGACAACATTTGCTATATCATTAGATCAACAAAAAGGAAGACTATATAATAACATAATGAGAAAGAAAGAGAGGTGTGGTACGAATAATAATAATAATAATAATAATAATAATAATAATAATTTAGTTTTGACGAGGTCCATACAATCAGGGAAAAGAATAGCCAGAAGGAAAATGACACGTAGGCAGATCAGATTGATGATTTTAAGATGAAACAATTGAAACTTTCAAAGAAATCATATCTCATGACTCATGTGGCTGTCTTTGATTCCACCGCTTTGTCAGTAGATATGAAATGATTGTGTTTAATCATCTGAGGTGGAGTCTATGTTGTCTCCAAACTTAAATTAATCTCTTGTTAGTTATTATAATTCTACGTTAGTCTTTGTATTTGTTTAAAGTCAAATCCAGCTCATTATCCCCACACACACAAAAAAAAAAAAATCAAATTAGAAGACTATATTATGTTTCGTAACGCCTATTTCTTCGTCTAAAAATGTTCAAGGCTGTCACATCAGTTTTTTCACGAAATGAATTTTTACCCGTAAGTTATTTGTTTGTACACATAGGCGCGATACAAATTGTCTTTCCTAACCGACTTGTCGTGATGAATTTTGATAGATAAATTATCTGAGAAAATCAAAATAGAGGTATAAAATAAAATGAACGAAATGCGAATAAGACATGAAACTATACCGAAAATGGGAAAGAAATACCGAATACGTAATGATGAAACTGAAAAACCAAAATTCTCAAATATAACTTTGGAAAATCCATAACGGAGACGAACAGGTTCAAGTCCCTCTCAATGCCCCCCACTCACATGCCACTTTCACTAAATTGTATCTGTTTGGAATCGTACGACCTTAACATGTCACATGTCGCCACAGCTTTGTATTCACTTGTGTAAACACAACCTGGGCACAATTTTAGATTTGCTGAAACAGATGTGTTTCTCTTATGAATACCCAAATGGTCACTGTTAATTACAGAGACAACGCATATAATAAAGACAAAGTCTCTTTTATTCTTTTGTCTTCCAAGTTCTGAGCATAATATTAAAACAATTGCAGAAAACACGCTTGAGTCTTATGATAGGTCTTCTATGGCTCTCCTCCAAGCTCCACTCTCAGGTTGTCATACGGATACACTCGTGGTGTCTGCCGCAGCAACAATAGTAAGAGATGATCATGAAATGAAAAAACAAGTACCCAGTGGTAAGGAAAAAAAAGAGCAAAGAGATGACATGTCAGAGAGCAACAGAAGCAATTAATCTCATGTATAGACAAGATGACAAATAGCATCTTTTCAGCCGTAGTGTGCTGTTTAACTTCTATAACTCGAAATACTTAAAAACAAGACTCATCACAGTATGGCCTTTGATACAACGTCTATGATGCTTGGCCAGTGGCCATTAAGCGAAACTAATTCATAGATTTTAGCTGCTGATACACCTCTAGCTAGAGACTTCATGTTTCCTTACACGCGTATGAGCTTAAGCATACACTGAGTTCTAAAAAACATTGTGACTGTCTATTTCAGGTGTTCCTAATAACTATGTACAGGCTAAGTCAATTAAGAAAATATGATGAAAGCAAAGTGGATAAAAGATCCATCTCTTCCCGTAATTTGGTCAAAGCAAGAGCAAACAGCAAGAATTGATTGTCTATGTTCATAAACAGGCAAAAATACTTAGAATGTTCATAAACATTCTAAGTATTTATGGTGAACTTTAAGTTTCTTTTTCGCATTCTGTTGATGGCTATCTAAAGATTCAGGCAGAAAAAAAAAACAGTTTTTGTCTCAGTAATAAGCCTATGCCAAGTATATGTTCCATATTAGGTACAGTAAAATCGATAATGTGGTTGATGAATCGAATTCAGAGTACATTCACAATATAACAGAGTACATTCACAATGTAGCAGACACGACAATGGGTTGAGTAAGAAAGCATTTGCGTAGTGCGAAGAAGTTGAAATGTTTTCACTTACAAATGGAACCTTTGAAGCTTTATCGTTCAAAACAGCGAGCATACCGAGAGTTGCAAAGAACCCTAGACCGCCACACAACCATCCCAATGCTTCATACTGTTGATTTTATCCAAAATTAATCAGTAAGACAATCGATTTACGCCGGAAGAACAACATTTTAGAAACCGTAAGAAAACCTAACCAACCTTTCCGACGGTATCAGCAATTCGATCTATGCAAGGTTCTGGAAACGCAGTCCCGTTGTCCCACATCAGCTCGTCATTAACCGCAAGCTGAGACGTAATCAAGGAGAGAGTCTCAAAACCTAAAAAACAATTTTCCGAAGAATCTACAGAAATTTTTTACAGAGATTTGACTCACGGGCTTATCGGGGACGATGTGTTTGCCGACGGGGAGACCCATGCCGGCGCGTTGGCGGAGAGACGAGGCGCCGGATCGAGCAAGGACGCCGTTTCCACCCATGATCCGTGAGGCCACACCGCTCAATCTTCCTGCCATTTTCCTTTTTCCGATGCTTTTCGTTTTTTTTTGGTTTCAGGTTTCTCTTCGTCTCTTAGGAGATCCCAAATCAATCGATTTTAGATAGACAGCAGCACAGCACTGATCAAAATCTCTAAACGGCAGTGTAACAAGTCAACCCTTTAGTTGAGTCAGAAGGTTTACTATATCCAACTTTTAAATGTAAAGTCTAGCACACGTTAAATAGCTTTGATGAAGTCTGATGGGATGCTTCTCTTACTTAATTTTGTTGACCTCTTACGATGGTTAGAAGCTGGTAACATGTCTTCTTAGGTCTGGAATCTGGATCTTTTGTACTAAGAAAACTCTGATTATGGTTTGTGACTTTGTTTTTTCTTTGATAGCTTCTTGCAAAGCTTTGGAACAATTAAGTCTGGTCTCTTGCTGTAATATTCAAAACGAATGGAGGCTACCACACATTTGACCACGAGTAGGATTTTTTACCATATGAGTTGTTTCGCAATTACATATACCCGGAAGCTTTTTATTGCATCTTCAAGTTTACATGAGCTTTGCTTTCTTGGTTATTACATTTTACATGGGAACCTGCAGAGGGAAATATCTAACTATCAATAAGAACTCAAGCTTGTGATTCTTCCAAGTATGTCAAGAGCTTTTCCGTTCCATATCTGAGCTTCTCTGTGTTCTACTTTCAGTATGGCTTCTTTCAACATTTCTTAATCCATAATTTAGCACTTTGTCAATGAAGCTGAGAGAGGCTACATTCATTGTCTGCTGAGCTGATACCATCTTTTCATAACGTGTATGTTTAACTCTCTTTGGTGCATTTTCTGATTGTACATTTACTAGGTCCGCAAACGGATTTTCTCTGCGACCAAGGACTAATGATGCTTAACTACCGGAGAACATAGAGGTAGTGGTTTGAGTTTTCACAAAATTGGACTGGAGAAGTTTATAACAGTGGAGCCTCGAACATAGAAAGAATTCTCCATGTTGTTGAAAGAGAAATGCTTCATGAATCACTTCTGAGGCTCCTAGAGATTTTCCTTGTCAGTTGTTTCTTTCTGTATCTTTTTATAGTTCCCTCTTCTTATGATCCTACCTTTATGGGTCATCTGTCATCTTTTGTTTTTAACTGGAACTTCTCTGCATTAGATGTTCATGCTTACTAGGTATGCATGTGTACGATGGGTTGAAGATCAATAGTGTGAAAGAGCAAGTGAACTTCTTGTAGTTTTAAAACTATGTTCATGACGGTGCTGTGGTCCGTTATCGATTCTCAATTTTAAGTGGAAGTGATCCATAACATACCAATCAAGTCATTTGATGGATGTATCCAGTTTAGTTGGTTTCAATTAACTTATGGAAAAATGAAAGACTCTGAAAGCAATGAAATCAAATCACCAGATAGGCAGATACCATAGCGAACACAAAAGCAGGACTCACACATGACACAACACACAATTGTCTCAACTTAAACACAGAATACTTGCAGTTAATCAAAAGTTCTTCCAAAGAAAAAAAAAAGATAGATATGTGAAATGAAAACGTAGTAGCGAGATCGTGATTATTACTCGCTGTTGGTGTTGCGAGGAAGTACAATGACAATCCTTAGAACACCAAACTGTGCGTCCCAAGCTAGGGTCTTGCTCAAAAGTGAAGGAGTAGGGGCAGAAGAGGAGCACGATGAAAAATCAAGAATGTGTTGGAGTAGGGGCAGAAGAGGAGCACGATATCCATGGAAAATTCAAAGAAGAAAAAAACTAAAGGGAGATAATAGAAGAGAATGGAGAAAGAAACAGTCCCATATCGGTTGGAAGCGTTGACATGTCAATGCATTTGAACCCAACCATCGCTCTTCTTTCTCTGTATTTTCTCTCTCTCGCTCTCGTTACTTAAAAATGGCGTTTTTGATTTTGTTGTCAATTACTAATATAAAAGGAAGAAGAACGAGGTACGATACGAGCTATATACGTGGCGCTCATTTCACCTCTTTGTGCTTCGAAGAGGTCTCGTCACGACGTGGAGCATAACCTTTGATCGATCCTTGTATTTATATTAGGTAGAATTGCCATTTCGCATTCGTTGTGTGGATTATTATAATTTGATGAGATTCGTACATATGGTAATTATTACTCCTGGTTTTGGTTATCTGTGCTTTATAAATTTACCTAATACAGTACAGTGACAGGATAGTAATATCCCAAGCAAAACATGATACAACTCTATGCTCTGGATTTAACGAAATCAAAACAAGAAAAGTCTAAGCTTTCGAAAGAAAAAAGATGAGAAAGTGGGAGAAAAAAATGAGGAAAAGCTAATCATTGATCTGGTTTGTTGAAGGAGCTTCCGTTGATGGTGCAGCGTCTGAGGTTTCTTGTGAGAAGATAGAAGTCCGGCAAGTAGGACAGGAGGAGCGGGAAGAGAGCCATTTGTGGATGCACTTGACATGGAACCCATGATGACATTGCCCCAGCACTTGGATGCTCTCACCTTGTTCGAATTCAGACAAGCAAATGGCACACTCTGCTTCAGCACCTGCAAGCTCGAGGTCGGGGGAGTAGACAAGCGTTGGAGTTGGTACAGTGGATGAAGCATCCGCTTCAGGATCAGGCTTGTGGTCGTTGTCGTCAGTCTGGAGAGTTGGGCGGAGAAAGCAACGGATTGCAGCGTAGAGAGAGAGAGCACATATGAGAGCAGAGACGAAAAGGATGAGGAGGACGGATGCGTTTGCTTGGAAGTCAGTAGAGTTTGAGTAAGGCTTCCATCTGCAAGTATGGGAGTTACATTCTGCAGAAGCAGAGGACAATGGTGAAGCTGTAGCTACTTTTGCTACTAGCAAACGCATCTTAATTGTATAGTGATTTTGCTTTGAGTGGGTTTAGTAAACCTTATACAGTAGTGTAGGGACAATGGTGGGGGTTCTAGTGAATTCTTGAAGCTCTCACAGAGTTGAGAGGTTTCGTCTCTATTTTGAGGACTGTAACTCTCGCTTCTCTCTCTTTTGGTCCACTTCACATAAATGGATATTATTGCGATGAATGATGGGATTGCGCTTTGTCCTCTTGGCTTATCATCGCCCACATGTTTGCCACATGTCGCCCTCAAACTACGTTGCCTACATTCTAGGCAATACATTGCTCTCTTCTTCTTTTAATTCGTATTCATTCATGTTTGAATATGTCAATATCTCTGGATTTCAAAAGGAAAGGGAGAAAGACAATAACTTAAATATACTTCATTGTTTCTTTGTCTCTTTTATATAACTCGGTTTACATCTTTTTTTTTTTTTTCCTTAGAGATTAAAGAAACAAAACCCCACAAATTAGAAAACAAGGTGAAAAGAAAAACTATAGCAACAATCAAAATAGTAAAGAAGTAAAGAAAAGCTTTAAGCCCTTTTTTTGAACAAATAAATTTTAAAATTTTTTCCTCTTCTAAAAACTCTCTTCTGCAAATAGCCAAATCATCATCTGATCTCCATGGAATGGATTTCTCACTTCTCTAAGCTGCAATTCCTGCAACGACACCATTTTCCATATGGTTTATCGGATTTTCCCAAGAACACACATGTTCAAATTCTCAGATGAAAAAAGGTGTTCACTATTCATACCTCCGTTTGGTTGCCTGTTGATGTATCCAGCTGGTCCTCTAGACATGAAGTCAAATGCTCCCATTCCCAATCTTTCCTCCGCCTTTGCAGGCAGCGAAAGCCACGCCGAGCCACTGTACAGAGAGTCTGTCTCCAAGCTGTTCGAGCCGCCGCTGTAACCTCCAACATGAACTCCTTTCATTGCTTCTAATCCTACGCCCCCTCCCTCACTGCGGTAGCTATTACGTGCACGTGCAGCCGCTCCCCAGTTGTCTCCAATGCTGCCTAGTGAAGACATTCCAGAGTTTCCATTGAAGCTGCTTCTAGATATTGGTGTGTTTGACATGTAACCTAGACCACCATTTCCCCATAAATGGTTTTTTGTTGCTCCATTTAGCACAGAACCGTTCCCGACACTAGCTCCTCCTGACTCAATCTGGCTACCGTACCTGCTAAGGCTCGCAGCATATCCTGGGCTATAGGGCCGTCCAAAGCCTGCACTGGAACCAGATCCATAGTTCTGAGTCTGGTCTGGCTCGAAATTCAGCTCGATTCCATATCCATGTCCAAACGGTGAGAATCCGCCCCTATTACCTACTGCTGGACTGTACCTAACTTCAGGTTTTACTCCATAACTGGAGATTGGACTCGGGCTGAATCCTTGGGTGTACTCGTTCAGTAGCAATGCACTGATTCTACTACTGCCAAAGTTATTTACATTCATTTGGTTCCGGAGAGGGTTCAGAGCTATTTCCTTAGGAACAGCCAGTTTGACTTCCACCATCTTTCCATTGAGTTCGTGGAATGTCCTCTGCAGAACTTTGTCGACAGCGTCCTCTGATTCATAAGAGATGAACCCAAAGCCTCTCGGTCGCTGGGTTCGGTGGTCATACATCACCACAACATCAGTGATCATCCCAAACTGAGAAAAGTAGTTCTTGAACTCAGCCTCTGTAACCGATGAAGCCAAACCTCCGACAAAGATCTTTTTACTGTTTGCTGGGCCAGGTGATCCCTGTAAACTGCTGTTACTTTTGTTTAGTACTACGTGATCATCTCTTGGAACTGCCTTCTTCGCCTCAACCTGTGGTCATGGAGAAAAAAATAAAACTTCACTACTATAACTCACAATCGTTGGCTGATTCTTGCTTAGCAAATATAGATCCTCAAGCAGATTCTAATTTAGGATCACAGATTCACAAGAATGAGAAACAAAAAGAGTTCGTTATCCATTGTGAACCAGTTTCTTCAACCAATTCGTGAACAAGAGAATCTGGCAAATCATGGAGCCTTGTCTTGTCATCCTTCCGAATAAATCATCAGACCAATGAGATTGTAAGAGAGAAGATGAGTTAGATTTAAGCACCATGCATGATCCAAGTTTTTTTTCTTATTATTTTGGTGTGGAAATAAAATCGTTTGACCAAGATGAGTAGACAGAGATATGTATAAGAGAGACATGCTGTTTCTCTTTTGCGATTGGTGGTTCCTTGCGCTGACTGTGACAATGTAGAAAATATAGTCTAAAACAGGAATATGAATAAAAAGAGTAGCTTTACTTCGAGGAACAGCAACCTCTAATTCAAGCAACCAATCATTGAACGACGCAGATTGATATCGAAGCAATGTAGTATTGGTTCAAAGAAAAAAAGGGATTGATGAAACTTACAATTTTACCATCAATGACGTGTCTGAGCAACACGATTCTCTCAGCAACATTTGGGTCAGCGAAGACAACGAAACCAAAGCCACGAGCACGACCAGTGGCTCGATCCTTCATGATGACAGCCTCTAAAACCTCACCGAAACTCTGAAAATACTCGCGAAGACGATCTTCGCTGGTCTCCCAAGAGATCCCACCGATGAACAGCTTACATGATTCCATTTCCATTTCTACAAAACAAAAAGGGTTTGTTCCTAAGTACACATAAACATATCGATCTAACTGACAAAACATCATCTACATTTAAAAAAAAAAAACGCCAGAATCAACAGTTACAAAATGCTGATGAAGAGAATCAAATCGAACAAACCTTTTCGGAAAGCAAAAGGATGTGTAGATGAATACGAACAGCTTGGGTCTTGATCGGATTCTGTGAACCGATCGACCCACGATCCTGGATTCCTGCAAACAAAACAGAAACATATGAGTCGATCAAAAAAAAAGGGTGTAACTTTGAAAGAAGAAATCAAAACCCCATGAAGAGAACAAGTTTTGTAGAGAGAATCTAAAATGTTACCGAAATATAAGAAAAAGGAGAGAAGAGGAAAAACGAGAATGAAATCTAAAAGATTGGAGAGGAAGAGCTTTAATAAGAGGGCGTGAGGCCCTCTTTTGCCTCTCCTTCTTTTCTGATTTTCGTCCAATAATAAAATGAATTTTATTGGACAAATAACAAAAAAAAAAATGGATGATGGAGTTTTGTAGCAGAAGAAGAGAAAGAAACAGAAATTAAAAAAAAAAAAGGATTCGCTAAAAGGAAAGAGAAGCTCCTTCTTACGTTTTGTTTTTATATGGAATGTTTGGCTATCGTCTCTTCTCTTCTAAAGAGACGATGGCATTTTCGTCTTTCACTTCTCTTGTAATAATACTTATATCAAAATAATTTATTAATTACATAATAACCGACGTTTTTGTTTGCCTTTTTAAGTATTAGACAAATTTTGATTTTCAAAAATCTAGCATGACTGAGACATGAGACGACTCTAGCTGATTTATTTATTAAGATCATATAATTTATCAGAGTTAATTAACGGTTTTTTTTTTTTTGCTGATTTCTTCCTACTAATGGACTATTTTATCCAGACTATTTTTTGGAATTTTTTTATATTTTCCATCTGATTTGAAAGGTCAATTTAATTTTATTCTCTTTTGCATTACTAGATAACACATAAGCACAATACATATCAAATACTATTTTTTTTGTTCATCGATTAAAGTGCAAGGCATGGTTCCAGAAATTGATTATGATCAAAGGCGCACGAGGCATCGTTAATCAGCTAATTATGAAAAAGGATGCACATGTGATTTTATATGATCGCAAGTATTTGATTGAACTTACTATAAAATTGAAAATTTTATAAAAAAGCTTTTGGGGGAATCAAAGTGGGCAGACGAAAAAGTTTGGTAAACCCACGAATTTTAATGTCCATATATTGCTTTCAAATTAGATTAAATTTTGTAATGAATGATATTAAAATAATTCCATCACCTAAGTCGAAGATATGTTTCAAGTACACAAGGCATTGCTTGTGCATCCAAATAATTACTAACTTTCATACGCTTACTTTTTTAGTTTTTATTCATCTTTATTCCATTAAATTAATAACTAATCTCCAGGTCCATTTATCATTTGCTTATTCCGTTCTCTTTTAGAAAATTATCGTTTACTTAAGAGAATATGTATATGTCTATGTTCTTGGTGATGTACTTTTTTACAGGTCAAAATCCACCGTTGCAGCACATAGATCATCATATATTTTTAAAAATAATAATTGTCCTATTTACAACACATTAGTCTACTACTATACACATATTTCTAGTTAATTTATTCCCCCGTCCAACATTTTATAATTCGTATCACCTACTATTTATTCATTAAAGTCTATTGATTTCATTAATGAAGGGACGTCAAATGTTTAAAATCAAATGGTTTTGAATATTCTCCACTAAACATACTTAGGATTATAGCCTCTTTAGACTTTAGTTACCAACTACTATCTCTTATATCAAAGGTTTGCTCTATTAGTACCCTACGTTGGAAGATTAAGCAGGCTTACTAAATCGGGAATAAAAGATTTCTATAACGGGCCCATACTTTTATTTTTTTTTTAAAGTCGAAAAGCCTCATTAATAAAAAAAAAATAGATTGCGCTTCCCAATAAAACTAATTGGCCCATACTATAAAATATCAAGCCCAAATAGGTTTAGACTGCAGGAAGATATTCTCTCGTCTTATCTTCTCTGCTCTTTATCATTCTCCCGCTTCAGAGGAAAATAGAAATTCTCACGAACAATCAGAGCACTTCGTTGATTCTTCTTCATCTGTGCATCAATCTGTGCGTTTCTATTTGAAATTTTGAAGTTCGATGTCTCTTTAATTTTTCTTTAGCCTCAATTTGTATAAACACGATTTTGATTTCTTCCATATTTCATTTGGGATTCAAAGGAGGGAACATATAGGATTTGAATCGATTTCTTGGTATTTTTGTTTCAGTTATACTCGAATATGAAATGCATAAGGAGCTCGATCCTGCAACATTTGAGACTGAGAGTGCCAGTCAGACCGGTTGTGCTGCTTGAGAAGGAGAATGTTTTCAAGAGAATTGGTAAGGTTATTGAACTTGTGAAGAAGTACGATAAAACCAATGCTTCCAAGGTAAGAACTTTACTATTGTTTCGTGTTTGATTGTATCGGATTTTAAGTGAAGAATTTGTTATCATACGGTTTGGTTACAGGTTACTGCAAAGGCTGATTTCCAGAAAGATTTGTCGCTGGACAGTTTAGACAAGGTGGAGATAGTGATGGCTATTGAAGAAGAGTTCTCGATTGAGATCCCTGAAGAAAAAGCAGATAAGCTTACTTGTTGCGGTGATATTGCAAGCTACATAATCTCTGAAACTCACCCCAAATCGTTAGAGTCCTAAATTTTTATTTCTTGTCTTCATTCTTCTGTTAATCAAACTCTAAAGACACATCCTTTTTTTTTTCTTTTTCTCTGTTACATTTCATCTGATATATTCAAATGTGACCACACTACTGTTTGTATCAAAATCATGAGAACCTTTACACATATGATGCAAACATCGTTCTTAATTACATCGTGGGAAACATGAATAACAATTCAGAGAGACTTGACTAGGTTCTGTGACTGAAGCGCCAGCTAAACAAAGCGAGGACCATGAAATAACAATTGCTTTTCCCAAAATGGATTTTCATGTAGTTTACTGTCTCTGTTTTGAAAATGTCGACAGCTTGCTATGATCTTGAACTGTGACCCTGTAACCTGATCTTCCCCGAGGTGTAGACACGGAAACCGTTGGCAGAGGAGACAAGTTTGATAGGTTTGTGTGTATTGGTCGAATTGTGATAGCATCTATAGAGCTTAGGCACATGTATTGGCTTGATGACACATGTGTTTTCCATGTCGGGAATTGCATGGAGCTGGGAAGGAAGATCGATTTCAAACTCTCCCAAATCATCAGTAACAGCCTTAATCCATTTGGATCTCCTTTTGTATCCAGTGTGGCATTTGACGGCAACAGTGGCACCTGTGAGGATCAATCATGTTAAGTGGTCAGATAGAAAGGATAAAAAGCATAGAGGCGCATGAATAGGTGGAAAATTAATACCTGGAATAGCTGTGGAGTGAAGGTGAGGACGTGAGGTGTCGCAGAGAAGAGATCCGGTGATGATCACAGAGGAAAGTTTTTGTTCACCGTAGCCAGCCATCTCCACCATCTCTGTTCTGCTCCATATCTTCCCTGCAGTTGCAAACGCTCCTTCGAACAAGAAGAAGAATAACAAGAAGCAACGTAGGATGAAGAAGCTTCCCATTTTAAATAGAGAAAACAGGTTTCTTTCGTTACTTTTCATTTCCCTTAAAATGAAAAATGTTTACTTTCTGTTCAAGAAATGGAAGAAACATGTTTGTGCATATATATAACAAGTTAAAAAGACCCTTTGCGTGGCTTCAGGTCACACAGCTCTGTACGACAGTCTTTTTCTTTTCAATTATATAATTTTCTATTTAGATATAGGAAACCTAATTCATGGCTGACCTTAGATGATAAGTCAATTTTTGAAATGAATCAATCAACCGTCGTTTAAAGAGAAAGAGAGACGGCACTTGGAAGCAATTACTGAGTGGTTCGCCTACTCTTTCATTCAACTTCATCTTCACATTCTTCGTATAAAGTATTTAATTAAATTTGGTGCAACGTTTGTATATGTAATGTGACGTTCCTCCTTTTCTTTATTAATTAGTTTTTCTATAAGCTACAATTTACGATGGAGTGGGAACCAAAGAATCAAGCCTACCCCCAACTATACTCACTCAAGTGTCACCCACATTTGAGCTTTCAACACTTGAGGCTAGAGATTTCACTTTTGTGGGTTCGGTCTTCGCCACTTGGCGGCATATCTACTCGATGGAGTCAGCACTATCCGATGGGTTTTAAGGTTTTGTTGACCAAACCACATTTTCTCCAAATTAAATACTGAAAAAAGAAAAAAGAGTATGGGCCAAAAGAACCATAGCTTAGCTAGTAACAGATCCGCTTTCTTTATAGGCTTTTCAATTCCACAACTGAATATCTTGGGTTATCAGGTTGGCAACCATTACTGATTTAATTTTTTTTATCCGTTTTAATATTTTCTTTTTAATATTGTGGAATCGTAGATTTGAAATCATTTTTATGCCACATAATTTCCATATTTTTAAAAATATTTATTCACGTCTTATATTATAATGCTATTGAATATTATTAATTTTGCTGAAAAATTATTTAAAATAACTGTATGGGTCTTACCTAAATATGTTTCTATATTCTAAAGTAGACCAATATATTTCTAAACAATCTAAATATGGGTCTTACCTTTTAAAACTTTTTTTTTAATTAAATTTAAATATATTGATCTCACAAACAAATAAATTGTAAAAATCAATACTTTTACAAAATATTAAAAATTCTAAAAATATTTAAGTTATTTTGCAGATTGTTCCATCAAAATTTATAAATTAAAATTATTTGATATAGAATATTTTGTTTTAATAAATGTGAAATTCTATTCATTTAAACTAAATTTTTTTTTTATGGAAGATAAACTATTGTACAAGATAAAATAGTAAAACATATAACATGTTAAAAAAATAAATATATATATATGGTTACATGTATCCAAATATAAAATAACGGATCTTATATTTTATTTTTATTTTAAAATAAACAAATAATTAAATATTTAGATAATTTTATGAATAATTAAAATTCTGCAGATAGCCATAACTAAGTTTTTTTGCGGATTGCTCTGTTAAATTATTCAAATTATAATTATTGATATGAATATATTAAATTGACATATTAACCTATTTAATTTTTATAAATATGAAATTTCATCCAATTAAAGTTAAATAATTATTTTATATAAAATTAAATGTTATAAAATAAATAAATTGATATAGTATATAATTATTTGAAAACTATAAATATGAATATATATAAACAAATCGATAATAATATTTTATTATCATACTATAAATATTTAATTAATAAAAATTATATTATAATAGTAATTATTGTTTTTCGTCAACTATAATAGTAACTATTTTAAAATTAAAACTATTACCATATAATTGACTTTCACAAAAATATTTTTTATGCAAAGTTAAAAAGTAAAAATAAAATTAATTAAAAATATCGATCATTTTCACAATATATTTGAATTATATATTTTATTTATGCAAAGATAAATTTTTATCATATATTAAATTTTGAAATATATATTATTCAAAAATATATATTAAAAGAAAGTTTTATCTTTACGACGGACGGACGAGAATATAGTTCGAAGATTAATGATTATTGTTAATTCATCAAGAGTATAGAAAGGCAAACAAATAGTCGTGGGTAACTGTAACCCATTCTCCTACAGTGGTCTGATCTGATTGGTGGATATAGTTTGATGGCAGTGAACCCCAATAAACCCTAATTCATCCCTAACAAAACATAAAAAGACTTTAAAATAAGGAAGGTAAAATTGACCGATAGGTCGTTGAGTGGCAGTTACCCTCTGTCTCTAACGTCTTCTGCTTCCGCTCCGTGTCTTTCACGCGGCGGTCCGGACCGTTGTCTATGATGAACACTTTCCTCTTCTGCGCCTGAGACTTATCTTTAACAGACAAAATGTGGGCCGGGTCCAGTAACGGTCCACAACACGTGGCGAAGACTTAAAAGGGCTGTTTATCTTTCATTCCAATCCGACGGTTGAGCACGTACCCTTTGTCAGAACCTTATCAATAAATGGACGGTTAATATAAACTCACGTGTCAAGTGAACAGAAGTCATGCATCTTCGCTTTGAAATTTTTATCTGTCCAGCCGACATTTGAATTTTTTTTTTAACTCCTTTTCTAAAATCCTAATATTTTCGCTTTAGTCTGTCCAGTCAAGTCAACCACACCACTGAATCGTGCATCAATGGTGGAAAACACAATGATTTCTCTCTGTATTTGAAAAAAAGAGAGTAAATTTTCGACTTTTTAATTTGGTGGTAATTGTCAGAATGGGGGATTCCGATAGGGATTCCGGTGGAGGGCATAACGGGAACAACCAGAACGGACAGTCTTCGTTGTCTCCCAGAGAACAAGACAGGTTCTTACCGATCGCTAACGTGAGTCGGATCATGAAGAAAGCCTTGCCCGCGAACGCCAAGATCTCCAAAGATGCTAAAGAGACGATGCAGGAGTGTGTCTCGGAGTTTATAAGTTTCGTCACCGGAGAGGCGTCGGATAAGTGTCAGAAGGAGAAAAGGAAGACGATCAACGGCGACGATTTGCTCTGGGCTATGACCACTCTAGGGTTCGAGGATTATGTTGAGCCATTGAAAGTTTACTTGCAGCGGTTTAGGGAGATCGAAGGGGAGAGGACTGGACTTGGGAGGCCACAGACAGGTGGTGAAGCGGGAGAGCATCAGAGAGATGCAGTCGTAGGTGATGGCGGTGGATTCTACGGTGGTGGGATGCAGTATCACCAGCATCATCAGTTTCTTCACCAGTAGAACCATATGTATGGGTCCACAGGTGGAGGTGGCGGCGACGGTGGAGGTGGAGCTGCCTCCGGTAGGACAAGGACTTAAAAGATTGGTGAAAGTGGATCTCTGTATATAGATACATATATACTATCATGTTGTATCATGTTGCTTATGTAAAATCAGATGTGCATTTAAGGGGTTATATTTTGCGGCTGTGTAAAGAGGATCAAGTGGATGAAACAATAGGATTCTCTAACGGATCTAGTCCGTTTAATCTTGTATTTAACTATTGGATTTGGATCGCATTGAATGCAAATGTTTTTCATTTAGGATGGTTTTGATGTTTTTGGTAAGAGAGTTTAGATATTTTCAAAGTGTAATAATGCTTAGATAGAGAGGCAGAAAAGAAACCAGCTTTGATTAAAACTGTGAGGACTTGCTTTTCCTTGTTGTGAGAAAGAAGGTTAATGCCAGGAATGGATGTCGCGGGTGTTGATGTACATGTTGCCTTGTTGACCAAATGCAGAGCACCTGACAGGAGTGAAGCCTTCATAGTCTCCGTTGGTTTTTGCAGAGCAAATGTCTATCATATACCTTAATAGCTCATGATTCTGTACGAATGGTTGCTTCGTGTATTCCTCCCATGGCATCCACTGCAGCATTTCCAGAAAGGGAAGAGGTTTTGTTAGTGTGTTGGTGGTAGAGACTGGAAAGATTCATTTGAAAGATGAAAAATGTTACCTGAGCTGCCTCTATCTCAGAATCCTGTGCATTGATCTCCAAAGAAAGGGGCTTTAACATGCACACGAAGAACAAATCTGACTTTTCAAAGAAAACTTTGTGGGTCTGTCTGCTAGGATTTAAAACAGATAAGAGTCAGAGTCAGTTAATGTTGCAGTATAAGCAGATGATGTGGTTGGTGTTGGAGTTGGGAACCTGAAAGCCAATACTTGGACAAATTCCGTATCCACCTATAAACGTATGATCCAGAAAAAAAGAGTGGGATTAGAGCTCTTGGGTCTCATGTAAAATGTAAAGGTGATGCATGAAGAAAAGCTTACTCCGGTCTCTTCCTTCACCTCTCTGACCGAGCCATGATGGATGTATTCACCCTGAGTCAATACAAAAAGAAAAAAAAAAAGCATCAGAGAGGAACCCAACCATGTAATGTTGATAAATCAGCAGCATCACCTCATTGACTACTCCGGTGGGGAACTTCCAGATACCGTGGCCTCGGAATTGTCCATTCTTCTCTTGAACCACAAGCACCTTTGGATTCAAATGCAGAAACAGAGATGTGATCAGTCAATGTTCCAAAAAGACACTGAAAATATCATCTCACCACACCTCTCTCTTGTGGTTCATGACAAAGGCACCAATGCCAACGCGGTGAGATGCATTGGAAGGAAGCGTATCGTCTTCTTTGGGAATCCAATACACAAGCATCAGATAGTTTTTTTCCGCGTGATGAAACCAGAATCCCTCCTACTCATAAACCACAACCAGTCTTCTCATATGTACAAAAAGGGTTTGAAGAAATCTGATTGCAGGATTATCATCAAGTAACAACACCTTAACAGCAGTTTCAGCAAGACCAATAAGTTCCCTCGGCAATTTGATCCACACTCCTTTCTTTCCCTGCGTACCACACAGACGTTTGTAGACAAGCTATCATACAAATAAGTTCAGTACAGAGCGCAAAAGTAACAGAGAGAGAATACACTTTTTTTTTGTTTTGCAGTAAAAGTAACAGAGGATCCCTCTGGCCCGCATTATAATACAATAATTCTCAAGAAGCGAGTGACATCCACACTTTGTCACCTGATTCTATGCAAGAAATTGGTGGTATCAATCTCGGATTCCGTATCTGATTATCGAAATTGAATCTAATTGCCAGGAAATGGGAACCGTCGGTTACGAAATATTTTCGTGATCATTCATTCTATCCATGAGATCAATCTAACAAGAGGTAAAAAGAAGAAGAAGGAAGAGAGCACCTGAAGAGTCCAGTTAGAGATAGAGGATCGGAGAAGTGCAGAGAAGGCAGAAGGTTCCATGGGATGACTTATCTCTGTCATCACGCCACCGTAATTGTCTTCAACACCCGGAAGCAGCGTAACGCCGCCGTTTGCCTCTTCGCCAGCCATCAGGTTTGTGGAGGAAGAAGAAACCGACATGGATCTGTTCCTCGTCGTGGAGTAACTATGAAACGCAGAGAATCCATCAGTCGGAAAACGCAGAAATCGGGGAAACTAAAGTGCTAAATGGATCACACGTTTGAAGGATTGAGCATAGATAACCATAACCTGTTTGGCAATAATGCGCTTCCCGTACCCCTAACGTATGAAATCAATAAAAAAGGAACGAACTTTCTGCCTTTTGTTTTAAACCCATGACATCAAATTTCAGCTGATGACAGGATTGAACGTATAAAACCTGTTAGGCAATAACACACTTCCTTTTACCCTAACCTATGAAATCGATCGAAAGGAACCGAACGTACTTTCTACGTCAGAATTCATTTTTACACAATGCTTAAAGAAGGAATCAACAGATGCTTTAAAAATATTTTCTTTTTTCTAACCCTAAACATCAAAATTCCAAACCGTTAATCCAATGTTTTAAGCTTAACTTCAAAAGTTAACACTCTTATTAGTTTTTTTGATTATATGACACGTTTAATAGATAATAGAATTGAGACCCGACTTTTCTTCTCACTTTTCTCAGGTCAACGAAACATTATTTTTTCAATAATATGTTAATCTAAACTTCTCTTGATTTGTCGGAAGTGTATGTGATATACTTTAAGGCGTGATTGTTAAAATTGAATGGGGAGACTGGGAGCTGGAATGAAGTGGAGAGTTGAGAATTGAATTTGAAAAACTGAAAAATATAGTTATAGTTGAAATATATTTTATTAAAAAAGAAAAATTAATTATTTCAAATTAAAATACAAATTCAATTATGTTTAGTGATAAATTGTTCACTTAAATTAAAAATTTTGTAAATAAAATCTTAACAATAATTGTTTGTCAACCTAAAAATCTGATAAATCTTTTTAAATTTTTTAAATTAATCAATGTATATCTGAATAACAATATTTTTTAAAAGTAATACTTTTAATTTATATATTTTTCTAAAAATTTGGATAGAACAAACTCTTCTTTATTATGCATTATAATGCAAGCAGTTCCAAATTTTAGGACACACATATGTTCCACTTTTTTTTAACAATTGATTGGTATTCCCACAAACGTGATATTAAAAGGGAAGAAAATAGTGTTGGTATCTCCGTGTCCTGAGCTGAGCCACACGCCGAAAGTGTTTTGCGTTAGTTAACTACCTAGCATATATTCGGGTCCGGTCGTTGAACTGGTAAGAAAACGACTGAACTGTGAGGGCATAAAGGTAAATTACACAGTCACAGAGTCGGACCAAAAGTTTTTTTTTACCCTTTGAACTGCGTTTACTTGGTTCGGTCTTCTTCTTTCACGCCGCCCATATTTTTTCATTTTTACCTTGCTTATGGAACTTCTCGCCGGCAACTGTCGGAAACGAGCCAGCGATGACTTTGCAGAAGATGTTGACCCATTCGATGGTTCCGATTGGATTTACAGTAGCCGTTCACTGAGAACTCAAGGAAACGACGACGCTTTGGCCACGCTCGCAGATTTGGCGCCGCCTCCTCAGAAACTGAAACCTATCAGGTGCGTCGTTAAGCCTCCGTCTGAAGATCGACATCCTCTGGATATTCTCGCCGGAACCCTGGATAGGCTGCCTGAGATGGGGTTTCTCGGAGACGGCTGCTTCGAGGCTCCTTTGGGATCGAAGATTGCTGATGTGGAGGAAAGCGGTCAATTGGCCCGTGGGTTTGCAAAGGGTAAGATTGAAATGGAGTTTCAAGGTCGAATCTCCAGACAGCGCACATCTTGTGATGGTGTGTCTCTGAGGTAAAATCAGCAGATTTTTTTTTTTAAAGTTTAAAAAGAGCTTTTTGCATGTTCGTTTGGTCACACTTTAGTTTTTGTTTAAGTTTGGATCTGTTACTGTGAAAAGTAATTCACTTTCCACGTTTCTTAGAAGCTTTGTTTGGTAGAACTAAACACATTCCTTCTCTCTCTTGATGTTACTACATTCACTTAGTCTTTTGGTCATTTGATTTTTGATTGGTTGAACAATTCAGCTAAAAGCATTCAAATTTCTCAGATAGCTTACAGATTGATGTGTCGTCACTACAACTTTTTACAGTAATGGTTTATTTGGTTCTGAGTGTTGTTTATACCACTTGTAAGCAGGATTAGTCTAAAGGCTGTTCTTGGATTTTGGGGACAGTATGTTCGATTGTGCATCAAAGTTTTGTTTAGATGCTGAGCTTGGAAGAGTTTTTATCTGGTCATCTCACATCTAAGATGATAGTTCCCTAGATGTTGAAATCGTGTAGAACTCTTTGAGTTTTGACAAACACTGTCGATTGATTAAAATTTTCTTGGTTTTGCACAGCTCGTCTGTTGATAGCGATAGTGACAATTCCCAGGGAGTGCGCAAGGCCGTCACGGGTAAAAGAAAGCGGCAAACGAGGGAGAAGCTGGAGCATTTCGTGGAGAAGTTGGTGGGGACTATGATGAAGCGGCAAGAGAAGATGCACAACCAACTGATTAAGGTTATGGAGAGGATGGAGCGTGAGAGAATACGCAGTGAGGAAGCTTGGAGGCAACAAGAGATGGAGAGGATGAAACAGAATGAAGAGGCACGGAAGCAAGAGATGTCACGCAGCTCGTCTCTCATCTCTTTCATCAAAAGTTTTATTGGTGAAGATATCAAGATCCCGAATCTCTCTAATCCCCCCCAACCACTCCAGAAATTTCCCAAACAATGTGTATCGGCTCAGAGACAAGGAGACATAAAGTGTGTGTTTTCAAGCGGAAGAAGGTGGCCGCAAGAGGAAGTGCAGGCGTTGATAGATAGCAGAAGCCAAGTGGAAGAGAAGGCAGGGATCCACAAGGGTGCGATATGGGATGACATATCAGCAAAAATGAAGGAACGAGGATATGAAAGATCTGCTAAAAAGTGTAAGGAGAAGTGGGAGAACATGAACAAGTACTACAAGAGAGTGGTGGAAGGTAAGAAGAAACAACCTGAGCACAGCAAGACTCGCACCTACTTTGAGAAACTAGGAAATTTGTACAAGACCAACTCAGGGAGTGCAGACCGCTCTGGAGAGAAGGAAGAATGAGGGGGTTCGAGTGTAAGATTAAGATAAATTTTTGTCAAGGAAGCTTGTAGATGATTTCTCGAGTTACATTTGATTTTGGTGTAGTTAAATCTACGACTTTGTATTTGTATGGTGTTGAGTTTAGAAGGTTTGAAATAAAAGACAAAAACGTTGGTGATTGGGATCTTGTAACGGCTATGGGAGACGAGAAGGATCCTCGGTTACATCGACTGTGGCTGACACGTTGTGGAGGTTATGAGGTCTGCAATTACAAATGCCGACACTTGCAAATTTATAGTTTTATTCCAAGTATTCTTTTCTCTCTCTGATCTCCTTCTTTTCTTCAAATGCTTCTAAATTTCTAGTATTGATTTATTTTATTCTTTTTATATATGCCACAAACCCAAAGTCGTGACTTTGAAGAAGGATATGGAACGTGGAGGTTTCCATGGCTACCGCAAGTTCTCTGATGTTGTTCTCTGCAATTCTTCCATTGTCATGTTTGTAACATTTTCATGACGAACAGTAACTGAAATAACCAAAGCTTTTGTCAATCTTAGACTCTAGTGTGCTTATGGCGCATGCAGACGTTATATAAGCTCAAACTTTCGCAACTAAAGCATCTAACAAAAATATTATCCATTAAAACTCAACTGTCTTATTCGTTTTTGGGTTTGCCAGCGAAATTTTTGATGGCAGAGAGCAGCATGCAACTCTCAGAATTCAACCAGCCTAACAAAACCGTTAATGGCGGTGAAGAGGAGTGCACGGTGAGGGAGCAAGACAGGTTCATGCCTATTGCCAACGTAATACGGATCATGCGGAAGATCTTACCTGCTCACGCCAAGATCTCAGACGACTCCAAGGAGACGATCCAAGAGTGTGTCTCGGAGTACATCAGCTTCATAACAGGGGAGGCCAATGAGCGTTGCCAGCGGGAACAGCGCAAGACCATCACTGCCGAGGATGTCTTGTGGGCAATGAGCAAGCTCGGTTTTGATGATTACATAGAACCCCTCACACTGTACCTCCACCGCTACAGAGAGTTGGAGGGTGACAGAGCGGTTAGCTGCAATGCTGGTTCCGTTAGTATGACCAGCGGTTTGGTGATCAAAAGGCCTAATGGGACCATGCCCGAGTATGGAGCTTACGGGGTTGTGCCAGGGATTCACATGGCGCAGTACCATTACCGTCATCAGAACGGGTTTGTTTATGGTGGTAGTGAACCTGTTTCTAAAATGGGTGGTTCATCATCAGGAGCTAGTGGCGCCAGAGTTGAACTATTTCCATCTCAGCAACATAAGTACTGAGAACAATGGCTAATGACGTTGACAGCTGTTTGGAATCTAACCCCTTAAATGAATCAGTTTATGAATTCAAGTTTACGCAAAAACAATGATGCTTTGTCTTTGTTTATATTCTCCTTGAACGAACCTGGTGTTTTCATCTGATCTCTCTTGTGGAAAACTGTGTCAATAAAGAATTAGGTTTCCAAACAACATGTGTGAAACTTGACTCAACATATTAGAAATTGACAGTGAAAATTTGTAGTGCGTCTTGACTCAACATATAAAGTGACTTAACAACATTCCATACTTCAAATTCGCAGCTCCAGAAAATTAGTGTTCACTGGAAATAGAAACAGATATCATATGCATAATCTTCATCTAGCTACTACTTTCCAGAGGAACTTCAACGCATAGCTTTTTCCTCTCCAGAAGATCGTATTTCTCCGCACTTTCGCCCACATTACCCTCTTTCCCTTGATGCTCTTCAGAAAGAGGTTCCGATTTCGAAGAGTCTACAGGATCAACTCCAGTTCGTTTCCTTGGAGGAATCGCAGTGAAGAACGATGTTTTCCAGTCCCTCGTCTCCAGAAACTTCACAAGTATCTCCACAACTTGGTTTACAGTGAGAACCTAAATCAATAATAACCAAATCTCACAATACGGTCTTGCGTTTAAGAAAGTATAGGCAACAAAACAGCAAATGCATTTAAGTAGCTGAAGATTACAAAACGTATTAGTTCTTTATGGAAGTTGGGTCATACCTGAGAACTGGACATTTTCATATACTCTCCTATAGGAAGTTTAGCTGTTTTAATGCCTTGTTCTTGTGCCTTGGTCATAGTAATCCCTTTGAACCGGTTTCGATCCACTAAGCCACCAATTATGTAGATACTTTTGGGGTCAAGGTCATCCAAAACAGTATCGGAGTCCGCCGTAAGGTACACCAAATTCTCTTTCCGATCAGCCATGGCCTCAATGTAACACCGACTTTCCTTCTCTATGAACCATTTCTCAAAACCTGGAAGCTTATCAAGCTGAGTACTCATCTCCCCTTGGACTCCTGTCAGCCATAGATGACATGGGGAAGTGCTTCTCCCATTCACCGCATAGCAATACATAATCTGAATATTAAACAAACAACCTTCACCGATCAATGACCATACAAGAACAGGGGAAAGTTTGAAGCTTTGCATATAATTTGTTGAAAAACAGAGATACTCACCTGCTGAACGAGGCTGGAGATCTCGGACTCGGACATGAGATGGGCAAAATCAACATCTATGACGACGTTTTGACCGATTTCTTTGGCTCGAGTGAGCCGCTCCATCTTCTTCTCTTTCTCCTCCGACCTCTTTTCCATTCTCTCCTTCCGGAGATTCTTCCTCGACTCGATCAGCTTCAACCTCTCTTCCTCCGTCGCATTCGCTAGGGTTTCCTCCCACTCCTTGTGCTTTCTCTCACCTTCCTTCCTCTTATGATCCTTCTCCTGTGCCTTCTTCTCAGCTTTCTTCGCTTCGTATCTTTGCTGCTTCAGTTGCTTCTTCTGGGCATTCTTAGACAGAGGTTTCTGTTCCGCCGGCGGAAAGAGGTCAACCGGAGCCGGTTCAGAATCTGGTTTAAGCTGGTTATCGAAGACGTTGTCGTCATTTTCCGTTGCCGCCGCCATTGCCGCGAGACGCAAGAGAAGAGCAAGGGTCGTCCAAAGAAAGGGAAACCGGTAAGCGCCACTGGAAACGACGTCGTCATTGTTGGGAAAGACTTTTCGAACCCCAGAGGACTAGGCCTTTTCATGACCCATTTTCTTAAGGCCCATTAATGAAAGGCTTTGGATGGGGCAAAGAGTAAATAGAAGAGAAAATAGAGGGCATAATTATAAAAACAAGAAAATGCGGAAGCGATGAGAGACGCAAACCCGTAAGTCAGCAAATCGCTCTGTTGTTTCGAGAGAGCGCTCAGATCGGATGTGTTCGACAGAGTGACTCTGAACAGCAAATAAAAAACCAACAAGAACTAAGAAAGAAACTTCTTTTTCGTCTTCATCATCTTCGTTTATGGTGCTCTGGCTCTAATACAAGATCACATCGCCGGTTAAGAGTCCTCGGTTTCACTCGTGATGGCTCAAAAGCCGGAGGAGCAGTTGAAGGAGTTCGGATCGAAGCTTGACCCACCTCCTTCGTCTAAAGATTTGTTGCTTAAACTCTTTAAGGTGATTTTCCCTCTCTAATTCTTCTGTAATTTATCCTCTGGTGACTTCATTTCACCAAGTTTCGGTTTTTCCTATGGAGGGAATTTTCAGCTTCGTTCTCTGTTTAAATTCTACGAATTCGGTCGACAAAGAATTTTTTCAGCCTTGTCGGTTATTCTTTCTGGGTAATGTTCGTTGATAGAGCTAGTGTTATGTCTTTGGAGTTGCGTTAGGGTTTGTCACAAATTTATTTTCGCTTGCCCTTCATATAGATTGTTTTTTTGCAAAATTAGGTCACGCATCAAAACTTGGGTCTTGCTCCATTCTGAATGAAATATTCATATGAATAGCCACTTAAACTTGTCGTGAAATTGAAATGGGTCTTTACAATGTTTTCTTAGGAGGCCAATTCAGTGTGTAAGATTTTCAATATGTACACGCCCCGTTGAATGATGGTTGATGTTAGAAAGTCAAGTTTTTAGAATTGGACTGTTATTTTTCCATGCCTATTTTCTTAGAGTTCTCGCTATGCCGGAATTGAATTGCACTGTCTTCAGTTGATTTTCGAGAGATGCAGGAGTTACCTTAATTTTTAATATAGTAGGCCTTCTTGTTGACTAAGATGTTTGTTTATCAATCACTTTGTGGAAATGTGATTAGCTTTTGATTTGTGTAATTGGAGGTGACTTGGTTGAGATTACGTAATACTTTCGTAAGATGCTTCTCTCCTTGACAAGTGATTCTATTTTTCGTTTGATGCTGTGAGCAAATGGTAGTGCTTATTTGAGCCATAATCATAAAAACTCCCAGTCCCGTTAACTTGGTGTGTTGCTACATGCAGGAAGCTTCTGTTTGTCTTTCTGAGTTGGAACAGTCCCCACCAGCAGCAGTGCTGAAGTCCATACAGCCTTTTCTTGATGCAATTATTAAACCTGAAATTCTCAAGCATCAAGACAAGGATGTCAAGCTTCTAGTTGCAAGTTGCGTTTCTGAGATAACTCGTATCACAGCACCTGAAGCGCCTTACAGTGATGATATTATGAGGGTTGGTTGTCCTGAATTTCCACTGGAACCGTGATCACAGACATACCCACTGGTGATTTATTCCGTTTCTTGATCTTGTTTCAGGATATTTTTCAACTGATTGTGGGTGCTTTTTCTGGGTTGGATGATATCGGTGGACCATCATTTGGAAGGAGGGTTGTGATTTTAGAAACGGTTGCAAAATACAGGTCGTGTGTAGTGATGTTGGATCTGGAGTGCGATGATCTAGTGAAAGAAGTCTTTACAACATTTCTTGATGTTGCTAGGTGGGTTTCACTTTTAATCTAGCTTCCTTTTCAGATTGGTTAAACTTCCTATGATCTAGATCAAGTCTATTGTTTTGGCTAGTAATAATACAAGTTGTCATTGCTTTTTGTGTTTTTTCTCTTGGCCCTCGTACTGAAAGATTGTTTTATATCTGTATATGCAGCGATGAACACCCGGAGGTTGTTCTCTCATCAATGCAAAGTATAATGATCGTTCTTTTAGAAGAGAGTGAAGATGTGCAGGAGCAGCTGTTACTAATCTTACTCTCTAAATTTGGCAGAAATAGAAGTGTGAGCATATCTGACGTTGCTGGCTGATATTACTAATCTAGGATTTGTTGCTGTATAGTTTATCAGACCGCTTATTTTCTGGATTTATGATGGCAGGACGTTAGAGATGCTGCTAGAAGACTTGCTATGAAAGTCATAGAGCAGTGTGCGCCAAAAGTTGAATCTGACATAAAGCAGTTCCTTATCTCTTCAATGTCCGGAGATAGCCGGTTTTCCAGCACTCAAATTGACTACCATGAGGTTATTTATGATTTGTACCGCTGTGCTCCTCAGGCCCTTTCCGGAGTTGCACCATATCTCACTGGAGAGCTTTTGGTATACTGTTATTTTGATCTTTTGCCTTTACGCTGCATGTCAAAACACCATCATGACTCTTGAACCATGCATCAGCATTTTGTAATTGTGTATTTTGTTTGAACAGTCACCTTTATCCCTTTGTTGTCAATTCATCTTTTCGGATAGATTGGCATTGAACAATACATAATGCATACTTTTAATATTTACAGGCTGATAAATTGGAAACTCGTTTGAAAGTGGTTGGATTGGTTGGAGAGTTGTTCTCCTTGCCTGGACGTGCCATCTCTGAAGAGTTCAGTTCAATCTTTTCAGAGTTTCTGAAAAGGCTGACTGATAGAGTAGTTGAAGTTAGAATGGTCATCCTTGACCATATCAAGAACTGTTTGCTCTCAGATCCTTCGAGAGCTGAGGCTTCCCAAATTATATGTACGTCTTTCTTTATCATGCCATTAGTTTACATAAGAACTGACTAATCTCATAGTGTTAATCCTTATGTAGCTGCTCTTCGTGACCGGCTCTTGGATTATGATGAGAATATCCGCAAACAAGTTGTTGCTGTTATTTGTGATGTGTCTGTGAATGCACTGACGTCGATTCCAATTGACACTATAAAGTTGGTTGCTGAACGGCTTCGAGACAAAGCTGTAAGTTTTTTGTATTCAGTCTTGATGTCTCAGATAGTTAAATGCATACACTTAAAGACATTGGAACTCATATTTTTTTCTTTCTAAATCAGATACTTGTAAAAACATACACAATGGAAAGGATGACTGAATTATTCCGGGTATATTGCTTACGGTGTGCTGAAGGGAAGGTAGGCACTGGCGACTTTGATTGGATACCTGGAAAAATTTTGAGATGTCTTTATGACAAAGATTTCAGGTAAGACATTTATCCCGGAATCTTTCGAAATAATTCGGCCCCCCTTTTCTTATGTTTTTACGTTGTTCACTTCTTTCTGGTTGGATATGAGCAATACCTTCGGCAAATATATTCTAAAAAAATATAGTAATTGTGTTGCAGATCAGATACAATAGAATATACTCTCTGCAGTTCATTGTTTCCAAGTGATATCTCTGTTAGAGATAAAGTTAAGCATTGGATAGAAATCTTTTCCGGGTTTGACAACGTGGAGACAAAAGCTTTTGAAAAAATGCTGGAGCAAAGGCAAAGGTGTATTTGATGATTTTACTTGGCACTTAATACTTTTGCATGATTTTTTGCATATCGACCTTTCCTTTTTGGTATTGAAGATTGATCTTGGAGAATTTTCTTCTTGATCTTTAGGATACAACAAGAAATGCAAAGATATTTGTCATTCAAGCAGATGCAACAGGTTTGCTAAATGTGGTTGAAGAGCTATTTTTCTCGGTTGTTCGGTTGGATTTTTTTGCTTCTTTTAATATTCACCAGCCGTAACCTTAAGTACTGTCTGTCGCAGAGTGCTGATGCTCCTGAGATGCAGAAAAAGATTCAATTTGGATTCAGAGTTATGTCACGTGCATTTTCTGATTCCCCAAAAGCTGAGCAGAACTTTTTGATCCTTGATCAACTGAAAGATGCTAATATCTGGAAGATTTTGAATAATCTGCTCGATCCCAACACTAGCATAATGCAAGCTTCCAAGATTCGGGTGAGAACGACGAGAAGTTTGTATGTCCATTTAGTTTAAATTTCGATAACCTTAACTGGTTTGCGGTTTTAATTTGTGTGCAGGATGATATGCTTAAAATACTTTCTGAAAAGCATTCTCTCTATGAATTTCTCGGAACTCTCTCTATAAAGTGTTCTTATCTCCTATTCAGCAAGGAATATGTGAAAGAGATATTATCAGAAGTCTCTCTTAGAAAGGCTTCTAAAAATATTTTGGGCATTCAATCCTGCATGGAATTCTTAGGGGTAATCACTTACCTGACATGTTGTTTAATCCGCTAGCTTTCCGTCAGGAACTTTTACATCCCATGCTCTTGTACTTATTTTCTTTACTCTCAAATTCACCACATTGATGCATGGGCATTGATTTTTTAGCTTCTCTCAAGTTTCTGTCCATCACTGTTTGACGGGGCTGAAGAAGAACTGATAGGTTTCCTTAAAGATGATGATGAAATGATAAAGGAAGGTACTCTGAAAATTCTGGCAAAGGCTGGAGGTACTATTCGGGAGAATCTCATTGTTTTAGCGAGGTGAAATACTCAACCCCTTCTATATGTATATACATTTCAAGCATGAGTTCACGTGATTTGTTAGTTCCTGCTTTTTATGATTTATGATATTTCTCCTGCTGTCCAATTAAAGTTCTGTGGACCTGTTACTGGAGAGGATCTGTGTAGAAGGTAACCGTAAGCAGGCTAAGTATGCTGTGCATGCACTAGCATCAATAACAAAGGATGATGGTTTGAAGTCGCTATCTGTTCTATACAAGGTGGGAGTTCTGTTTTCTCATTGATCTTTTACTTGAAAATATCAGTAAGATATAATGAATCTAAACAGCTTGTGAAAAATTCTGGTTTGGATTTGTAGGGGCTCGTGGACATGCTGGAGGACAAGAGGCATCAGCCAGCTGTTCTTCAGAGTCTCGGATGCATAGCGCAGATTGCGATGCCGGTCTTCGAGACTAGAGAATCTGAAATCGTTGAGTTTGTTAGAAGCAAAATCCTCAAAAGCGAAAGTGTATGTATTACTAATGTTTTGTTTTCAGCAAGACTTCACTATCTGTCTTTCACTTGTTTCCCAGTTTTATTGGAAGAATTTAAATCCTTTTGCAGGAAGCTGTAGATGAAAAAAAGTTATCCTGGGATGACAAAAGTGAAATTTGTCAGCTGAAGGTTGGTATCTGACAGAAGTTTCTTGTAACTGGGAACAGATTTTGCTTATAGTTTCAGATATTTCTTTGACCTTACATTAGATAATGTAGTTTCACTCTTGTCCAGTTAATTTTAAAATTCTTGTTCTTATTATTTAAAATAGATATATGGGATCAAGACGTTAGTTAAGAGCTACTTGCCATTCAAGGATGCTCATCTTCGTACGGGTGTTGATGATCTTTTTGGATTGCTGAAAAACATTCTTTCCTTTGGGGAAGTATCTGAAGATCTAGAATCAAGGTTGGTATATATTAGTGCTAAACATGCTAAGAGGTTTCTTTTTTTATGTATAAAAAGTGAAGGCACTCATGCTCAACCTCTCCACAGCTCTGTCGACAAGGCCCATTTGAAACTAGCTGCTGCAAAGGCAGTCCTCCGTCTTTCTAGGCACTGGGACGACAAGATACCGATTGATATCTTCCATTTAACACTAAAGACCCCTGAGGTACCTTTCTTAAATTTGGTTTTCCATTTGCACCTTCCGGCCAATCCTACGTCTGATCTTGGTTCTGTTTTAACATTTCTGCTTACCCACTCCTGTAGATTTCATTTCCTATGGCTAAGAAAATATTCCTCGGAAAAGTTCACCAGTATGTAAAGGATCGGGTTTTGGAGACAAAGTATGCCTGTTCATTTTTATTTGATATCACTGGATCAAATGTTCTGGTATCGGAGGAGGTATGTCATCTCCCTTTACTTGAAAACACATACGGGAATGTAATTTAGCTAAACTATACGTCTGAATTTGCATGACAGGAGAAACAGAACCTATCTGATATCATTCAACACTCTTACCAAACAAAAGTGCGGAAAGCCTCTTCTCAGACTGATGCAAATTCGGTGTCTCTCTACCCTCATAATATCCTTCCTTATCTGGTTCACGCACTCGCGCATCATTCTTGTCCTGACGTTGAGAAATGCAAAGATGTGAAGGAATATGAAATGATATATCGGTAATTTTGTTCGGTTTGCCTACCAAATTTCTGTTTCTTTTACTGTGAATTTAGCAATTTTGGTATTTCTTTTTCATTGATATTTTATACTTACTATTTCCAATCGTTTCTTTCAGCCAATTATACTTGATCAGTTCTATGTTACTTCATAAAGAGGAAGACGGGAAGGTTGAAGATCTTGACAAGGAACAGGAGTGCGTTCCCACCATTGTCTCTATCTTCCATAGTATAAAACAGTCAGAAGATGTCACTGATGCAACAAAGTCAAAGGTTGGTAAAAGATTTCCTTGGGCTTTTTCTATTTTAAACAACAGCCATGTCGTGACTATTTTGATAATCATTGTAAGCATGCCGATATATGTAAACATTTTACTTGGCCCTATCATGGTGCCATTGGAGCTGACAGTCATAATTTATATTAACAGAACTCACATGCGATCTGTGAGCTTGGGCTGTTAGTAATCAATCACTTAACTCAGAAAGAGCCTGATCTGCTAGGGGAATTCACACCTGTATCGCTGCCTCCAACGCTTTACAAAACTTCTGAAAAGAATGAAGATGATAAGTCTCCGGTAAGGGCCAGAACTTGTTCATATTTCTGTGTGTTCAAATTCTAATGATGAGCTTATTTCAAATATCTTTGGCAATCGGAGCTGTATAGCGTATTTGCTTATATATATTTAATCTTGTTAACCTCACATATTTTGTCTCCTGGTCTGCGTTTGCTAACCAATGACATATTGTTTCAATAGGTTGGTGAAGAGAAATTGTGGCTAGCTGATGAAACTGTCTTGTCACACTTCAGTTCGCTCAAGTTGGAGAGTAATGCTGATTCATCGGTATGTTATTCAACTTTTAAACCTGAGTTGCAGTATCTAGTGCTTTCTGTATTTTATGATGCTATCTTTCCTTCTTTCAGGTGATACCCGAAAATACAGAGAACGAGGGTATGAATGATGAGGAAAGTGATGGGAATGAAATTCCTCTGGGTAAAATTGTAGAGCGTTTAAGAGCTCAGGGAACCAAGAGTAGAAAAGGAAAAAAGAATAAATCTTTTCCAGCTGAAGATGAGAATGGTAAAAGTGGTGTTGACGTTTTGAAAATGGTGAGGGAGATTAATCTGGATCACTTGCGAATGGATAAATTTGAGTCCAGTAATGGACACACACATTCCCCAGGCAAGAGAGCAGATGCATTTCAAACGGATCAGAAGGCTAACAAAAGGAGTGCTGGTGATGTAACATCAGTAGTTTCAGTCCCTAAACGCCGGAGATCATCTTCTGGCGATAGTCCTTTCAAGTTTACAAATAGTGGTTCTAAAGTTCCACTGACAGCTTCTAAAGAAGAGCTGCATGGAGAGAGAGATATGGACACAAATGTCTCGGCGGACTCGAACGATGAAAATTCAAACCGGGAAAAGAGATTAGGAAGTAGCTCTTCCCGAAAGAAAAACAAAAGCTCCTCATCAAAATTAAAGAACGCAAGATCTGATTGGGGTCTCACTGATTTGGAAAATCAAAGCGAAGATGGCAACTGTAGTGAGATGGTAAAAATCATGAATAGCATCGAACCGCTTATTTCATTGTACTCTAGTCCAGTTTATTAATATGCAAATTTTCTTTTAAAAGCAGAGTAGGTCAGCAGAAACTGGTGATAGATTGAAGTCTGCCTCTGGATCAATGCAGAAGCGGAAAAGAAAAAGCACCACAGGACTGGCTAAGGTGCGGAGTTTTACCTTCCATTGATGTTTATCAGTGCGACTTTTCCGTTAGTTGAAATTATGATTGAAAATATTTATAGCCTTACCTGATTTCTTGTCCAGTGCTCTACAGCAGAAAAGAAAATGGTTACTGATGAACTAATCGGTTGCAGAATAGAAGTTTGGTGGCCTATGGATAAGCGGTAAGCATTTTTTAATACCTTTCCTTGGATGGATAGTGAGAAAGTGATATCATTGTGGTATTTCCTTTGGAGTTCTTATGTTCTTTGAAGTCCTTAGGAGCTTTTGTTTTCGTTGAAGTCCTTTGGAGTTATATTACTCTGACAGCCATGCAAAGATACACTTTGAAGGATCAATGTTGTTCCCCATTCTTAAATCTCATTTTGTTAATCTGAACCTATCTGATGCAGTTATTTACTTTTAGCAAAATCTGATATTAGTTTTTTGAGTTCATCTCACCAAAAGTTGCATCTTGCTGAAATGAATAGGTTTTATGAAGGCACAGTAAAGTCTTATGATTCCACAAAACAGAAACATGTGGTAAGTTTTCAGCACTTTGATTGTTGGGTTATTTGGTCCATCCAACTCTGTACTTTATCCTTGTGATATCACAGATACTCTATGAGGATGGAGATGTCGAGGTACTTCGCCTTGATAAAGAACAGTGGGAGCTCATAGACACGGGTGGAAAGCCCACAAAGGTTCTGAGATTTCCTGCTTTTTGCGGTTCTGTTGTCAATCCATCTTCACTACTTCTGTTCATCTGCCGAGTTTGTTCCCGTTAGCTTAATAAATATCCTTACACTGTTTTTACCTTCTGCAGAAGGCCAATAAATCAAAGCGAAGTTCTAACAAGAAAGGGTTAGACATACTCTCTTCATCTTAGATTTATGCATATTTATGTTTTCCGTTTGGTCTCGTTGTGTTCTTTACTCTTATATGACACATCAATCTTGCTTTTTTTGTTCCATTTTTTTGCGTCTTTTAGATCTTCTGGAAGTAAGCATAAGAATTCAAATGGCTTACGAAGTGATGAAGACCCAATTGCTACGACGTAAGTGAAAATTCTGTCATTAGAAGTCCAGATACGAGCTCATTCTTCTGCCTATTGGTTATATTTTTGGGTATCTACTGCACTCATTCGTGTTAAACCTTTCATTTTTTTCCGACTGTTGTCTTATCTAGTCCAAAAGGGAAAAGAACTCCAAAGAAGTACCTAAAACATAAAGACCCGGAAGGAACACCAGGAAGTCCCTCTTTAGAACATGAGAAACTAGAGAGCGGAAACAAGAAAAAACGATCTTCTGCCACGCTAGGTAAGCTCCATTGAACTACTTCTTCCAATCTTAATGTCCAACTTATGTACTTTCAGGCACGTATACATACGGAAACAGTGTTAAATGATCTGATTGCACGATGCAGTACTTTTGTTTCTGATTCATTGTTTATTGATGTAATTCAGTCGGTGAAGTTGCGGAAAAAATAAATGAAAAGAAAATGGAATCAACCACAGAACAGATGGCAGAGAACCCGGAATATGGTAAGGAGGCTGGCAAAGAGAAATCAGAGTCCGAAGGCAAGTCGTGGAAAGAAGTCGTGGATGACGAAGAAGTTGATCTACAGGAGGCAAAACAAGAATCGATCGGAGACCCTGAGGGGAAAGAAACTGATGTTGACAACTTAGATTTTGAGAAGAAACAAGAAAACAATGATATGGAGACAGAAGTTGAAGACAGTGCCGGGGATGCTGAGGCTTCTGACAATGAGACTCTTGTAACCTACCTTTCTCTTAAAACTTACAGGTAGCATAACAGAGATGAGTAGAGAGCTTTTAGGTTCTTATATTGTGCATGCTTTTTAATGTATGCGCAGGGAGCGTGGAGAAGTAAAGTGGTTAAGTCAAGGTCGAGGAAAGCAGCATAGGTGTGCCATATGCCATAATGTAGAAGAGATAAAGAAACTGTCCTCAAGTATTGGTGGTCTCGGGATTGATGTGTGTATATGTGATAAAAATGTGAGATTTGTAGGGTTAGTGATACATACTTGTTCTAACCACCATGATGGAATGACTGAATAATAGGCAAAACAAGCTCCTCCAGACGCTTTATCGACTCATGTATTGTAGTCTCTCTGTGTGTTTATTTGTAGGGTTGTTTCATGTTTTATTCTGTAATATTTTTACAACTCTTACATTCCTTAACCCAAAGTACTCTTTTGAACTCAACCACTTCGTCCTAAATCATCTTTATGTTTATTCTGTCTGATTTGTCGTTTAAAAACCGTGACATATTTTTCATTTTTACTATTTATAGATATAGGTGTACATTGCATATTAATTAGAGATACCCACAAACAAACGAAACAAAATTATTGGTAACTACTGTAATTTTATGGTTGTGATTCTACGACTGTGGGAGATCTGGCATCATGACCGATGAATCTTAAACAAAATGCTTCTCGAAAACTATTTACTCGATAACAACAGAAAGCAACAAAAATAAGTTAATAGTATTGTAAGAACATAAAAAGTTAAATTATACTGACAATGGAAGAAATAACCACGTTTTACAGTAAATTTCTGTTAGTAAAATCTCTATGAATTAATGGTGTTGAGATTTTAAAATTTTATCAATTTATAAAATAATTAATTAATAAATAAATTAATATTTATAAATAATGTTTTAGTCTATAATTTTTTGTTGTTGAAAATGATGTTATTTAAAATAAATAAATAAGAATAATAAAAAAATGACATACACAAACTTAAAGTTATAAAGATAAAACTACTTATCACTAAAATAGATTTTTGTAGCATATATTGAATATCTATGTAAAAATGATGTATGTTTTTAAGTTCAAAAAATATAAGAAATAATAAATAAAATCTGTAATGAATAAAAAGGTGAAATGAAAAATAATATTATAATATATTTAAAAGTATTTAAAAATAAAATACTAATCCTCATGTCTAATTTTTTTTTACTATAAATTTTGAATTCAAATCTAAAAGATGAGCTTCAATAAGATTTTCCGATAAAATATGTAAAAATATATTAATGAGATCATACTTTTAAATAAAAAAAATAAAATATATATATTTATATTTTAGTATATTATTTAATTATATATACATAAATTTATCTAATTATTAATTTATAGTCAAAACAATTTTTTTATTTTTTAATAATTATTAATTTATAGAAAAGGTATTGTATATATTTTGTTTATAACAAAGTACTGTATATAGTTCATCCATTCGGAACAAAAAAAAAGTATTGTTAAGTTTTTAAATAATATAAATACAAAAGGACCAGAAGAAGGAGATAATGGACCCATTCTAAAACCCAATTATTACCCAAACATTTGCTGGAGCGTTTAACATAGGACGTAAACGCGTGCGAACACAGCAACGAGTCGAGAACAAGCGTAGCCGCATCCAATGGGCGTAGAACGCGTGTAGTGAGTGGTGTTTTATTTCTTCTTCTAAATTCCAGTTTTTGAATTTTCTAACGTGCGTGTGTGACCATATGATTTGGCGCTATCGTATTGTCATTTGTTTACAAACGTGGTGCCATCTGAGTTTTTTGAAACCTCACAGATTTTATACTTTTTATATCTATGCTTGAGTTGTTGGCAACTCTTACCTTTCCAAACCCTATTTCCTTAAAGATCAAGGGCCATATGAAAGAAGTAACCCGAATCCATTATCCATTATCCATTATTGCTTACCGGCTGTTTTTTGAAGGTTTGCTTCGCAAGCTAAAAGTTCTGCAAGATCTTGTGCGTCGTTCCTGACTATAGACACTTCAATTTTATCTTGTGATTTCGATTTCTCTTTATTTCTCTCCAGCCACTTGTAGCCAGGTCCGGTTCAATATTTGTTGATGCCTTATGCCTATACAAATTTTATGCTCCATCCAAGCCCATTCAAAAAATTTTAATGCTCTATAGCAGCCCCTAAAAATAAAATTTTTGTGTGATGCCCTAAGCCCAAGCTTTGGTAGATTGGGCTCTGGGCTGGGCCTGCTTGTAGCATTGCTTTTTAAAATAACATTCTTTTCCACATATTCAACACATTCTTTCTTTTTATAGATTTAGATCTTGACCTGATATTGTTCATGTTCTTATTCCCATTAAAAAATTTGTATTCTGTTCTACCTCTTACAAAATGGCCCTCTGAACTAACCTTTATACCTAAAATATTTCTAGTTTCCTTTTTTAGACCTTAGCAGCACTAGCAACGTCTTCTAGTTTAAACATGTTTCTGCTATATTCCAAGGTTTTCTTGAGATGATCGTACCTTTGAGGTAGAACATTCAACACTAGAACTGCTTGGACTTCTTATGTACTTGTATACTTAGATGATTTAATTCTTTGACTATCTTGAGAAGTCATTTATATTTTCGTTGATTGTGCGGTGCTCTTTCATTTTGAAGTTGTAGAGCTAAGTTGAGCATGAACCCAATTTGGCAACGTTTTTGGCATGTACAATGATTAAAACAATACCTAGGTCTCTGCTGCAGATTCACATTCTTCGATCTTGCAGAAAACATGATCACCAACGCTGAGGAAGATAGTATTCTTGACTATTCACATCTCTTAAGCATTGCTTCCTCCTCCACTATTTTCTTCTTGATTCGATCAGGATACTTTTTCTTCTTCTTCATTGCCTAAATCCGACTGTGAAGCCTTTGGAACAAGAACGTCCTTGAGGCCTGATACGCTAATGTAAGCATACATCCTCTGAATTGTTTCTTTTATTGGTTTCTCTTTGATTCTCCACTTGCCGCGAACCTCGCTCTGATACCAATTTTTTCCCACGACTCGGATATCTACTTATACAATTAGAAACTTGAAACGATTTGGAAGAACACAAAATCACACTTTACTCAAGAACACCAAAGGTAAAGAAAATGGAAAAAATAAAGTAGGACACAGAGTTATTTAGCCAGAGTTTACCACACTCCTATTCGGAAGCCGCTATATTTCTCCGGGGCTCAGCTTTCGTAGAACTTTCTTTATGCTTACTCTAACCTGAGCACTCGGTTACAAAACGTTTTGACTCAGTAACCTAACTTGTGTATGGATCACAAATCTCGATCTTCAACACACTAACAACCTCTGCAACAACCTCATCTTTTATAATAGAAAGATGTTATAGAAACGACACCGTTATAGCTAATCCTGGTACAATCTAATTAACACTAAACCGATGCTAATCCTTGAACCAGACTCGATTCCTATCTAACCGAACTAGCCGTTGAACATATTTGAAGATTGCAGATACTTACTAGATAATTTGGGAACATCTCCGCATTATATCTCCACCTATTTTGTGGTAAGAGATTATCTGGTTCAAAGAACATCTTCCTTGGAGCTCCTTTGTGGCATGGTTGGCCATGTTCGCATGCTGCCAACTAGGGATCGGCTTCGTAGGTGGGGGTTGTAATAAATTGCTTGCAATATTAAAAAAAGTCGAAAATGTTATAAATCTTAACATTTCAACAAACAAAATGATGAGGGAAAATCATACAAAACGGGTTACCAATTACTCACAACACGTTTCACGTATCAAAGTGGAGCTTCAACCTCACGTTAAAGATATTGTTTCTCTTTCGTTCATCTTTTACCAAAATCTCCGGTTAATAAGAAACGGAAAAAGTTTTTCTTGTGAGGAAGGTGGAGATCTCCAAAACTTGATTTGGTTGGACGGATTAGATTTCAACCGGATATTTTAGTAAAACATCAGACTAAACCCCATATCACACCATGACCAAATTCGAAATCAAACAATTTATTCTTGTATATACCTGTTTTTTTGGCAGCCACGCAAGTCATGTGTCTATGATGTAATCGTTAGAGAAAATTCATTCAGTAACAGGCCAGGCTCAAAAGTTTCAACGAGCCATTGGAGATACTAAAATAGACCCTAAGTTTTTATATACACTTTCATTTTTTATAGCAAAAGAATCTATATTCTATTTTTTTTAAATGTGAAGTAAATGTGCTATAAAAAAGTTAGATCATGTGCATTTGCGGGTCTGCTGAGGAAAGGTGTATTTTTTTCAGAAGTGATCTTGACCATGTTATGAACTGAGCTCCGACATGACAAGAAGTTAAGTTTAGTTCGTCCCCTGACGGTCGAACCATCTACCCCGTGCATTGACAGTTTGGTTCTTACATCAGAATCTGATGTCATGAATGGACACGTTAAAAAGAGGAAAGTATCTTCATGTTTTGTGGAAGAACTCGAAAGGGAAAAAAAGAAAAACTTCTTTTTGCACAAAATATTATATGGGGGGAAAAAGAAAAAGAAAGAAAAAGAGAGGAGTAATGGGTCTCGGAGCTTTACAAATTAGACCGAGTCAAAGCGTGTCGTCAGAGGCCATCTCTGATTTCAAGCAGATAAACAATTTTTTTTTTTTGTTTTGAGTTTTACCAATACCATGTACGTTGAACATCGAGAGACTTAGGATTATTATTTGTTAAATGAGAGGATTAGGTTCACCTAATTTTTGCAGTAATTTTAATTGATTACCGTTGCAGCTACGTTCTCCAAAAATCAGAAGTTTTTTATGTTAACCTTTTTGGTCAAACATTCTTTTGCAACCTCGAGACTCGAGAGACCATCGAATTTGTCTTTATGACAGCACCTGTTTTCCTTTAAATAACAAATGATACTGTAATAATAATTTGCACCCTCCCTCCTCTCAGATCATATCAACGAAGCAAGTTGAGTACGTTAATCTAAAGAAGAGGAAGGAACCCTTTTGTTTTCAAACTGGTAAAATCTTGTTTCGTAATCTTCGGTTTATCGGCTGTTAAAAGCTGTGTCGCTGTCCTCTACCGTTTCTTATATTATTGTTTTTTATCGTTAAAGTTGGCAAATTTATCAGTGAAACTTCCTTTTCAGCTATTCTTGGTACCATTCTTCGCTGCTTCACTCATTCTTTAGGGTTCCATCTGTTTTTAGTTTGGTAGACTCGAGTTTCTGGCTCGACCCACAAAGTTTGAGCCTTTCTCATAAACAACCCCATCCATTTTCTGCAAAGTTCTTCTGTGTTTCTTGATCAAGCTCTGATTACGATTTAGGCATCTTCCGCAAGCTTACTGACTAGATAAATGTGTCTGTAGATTAGCGGCATATGATCTCTCTGGGTTGCTTGAAATCCGCTGTTGTTTCTAGATCAAGTGTGAATTTTTTCTATTTCTTTTTACGAATTTGTTATTGTGTCTCAAGAAGCTGAACCAATCGAGTGTTATTCCTTATATATTTGGTATTTTATGTTTCCTTGGGATTTTATGTCGGATTATTCGTGATTCTTTCTCTTTCTCTGTGTTTTGGTTGGTTGTCTAATAAAGACAATTGCTTTATCTCTGTTATTCACGAGGAGTGTGTTATAAAAGTGTGTGAAATTGCTAAGCTGCCTGGTTTCTTCTAATGTTGGTAGCTTGTGTTTGCAAGATCTGAGATGGGCGAGCCGCTAGGACAGCTCCAGGTAACTGTTATTCGAGGAAAGAAACTGGTGATCCGAGACTTCAAGTCAAGTGATCCTTACGTGATAGTTAAATTGGGAAATGAGGTAACTTTGCTGATAACCATAACATCAGTGCTCACTTTCCTTATCAGTTACAACCACTGTTTGTTTTTCAGCAGCAGTCTGAAGTGAGACATTGTTTTTCCTTATGTTGTGGTTAAATGGTTTTGAGGTTGCTTGCCATTTGGCTGATGTGATGTTCTTTTACTGTCTTGAAAACCAGTCAGCCAAGACCAAAGTGATCAACAACTGCTTGAATCCTGTGTGGGATGAGGAACTGAGCTTTACACTCAAAGATCCTGCAGCAGTTCTCGCATTGGTATGCTTTTTAATCTTCATTATTTTTCCTTTTGTGACCATCTTGATGATGATGCTGACATGTTGATTTGGGGGATTGCAGGAAGTGTTTGATAAAGATAGGTTCAAGGCAGATGACAAGATGGGTCATGCCACTCTCAGCCTTCAACCGCTCATCTCAGTAGCCAGACTAAGGCATGTAGTGCGCGTGTCCTCTGGCGAGACAACGCTTAGGAAAGTGTTGCCGGATTCAGACAACTGCGTATCCCGGGAGAGCACAATCAGTTGCATAGACGGACAGGTGGTGCAGAGCGTGTGGCTGAAGCTGTGCGCTGTTGAATCAGGTGAGATTGAGTTGAAGATCAAGTTGATTGATCCTCCTGGAACAAAGGAGTAGCAGCAGCATTAGGTCTTTTATGAATGCAGATGTGTTGGGGTATGTAGTTTGTAGCAAGCAACCCGTTCGTCTAGTGATAATTGCAACATGTATGGTCTTTGTTTCCAAATGAATATGAAACGACTTTCAAGGCTTTAAAGCGTTTTTGCCCTTTGACTACTCAACAGTTTATAAATCTAATCATCATGTTTATGAATCTGTGAGATACACTCTCATAATGTTTAGATACATTGTACATCTTCAGTGTTTGATGGAAACTACATCAATGGCCGATTACATCTCTACATTCCTTATACAAACTTGCAACAAAGAGACAAAATCAATCACGCATACCAAGGTGGTGGAAACCGACATTGATATTGGTATCTGACGTGTAACACTTGTATTTTATATTTTTTTCCACCATTATCTTCTTCTTTTGTCAATTATGATCCATCTTTTTCACGTTTCCTCGTAATCATCTTAACACAAGTCTGATCGTCCTTATCTGGCACCAAACCGATAGGTTGGTGAGTTTTACAACTCTGCCAGAACCGAAAGTTGTGATCTTTATATCCCAAGCTCTCTGGTTTTCTCTGAATTCTCAGGCTTGACATTTTTCATGGCTCCGTCCGTCTCTGATGTACAGCCTCGAGGTTCTTTCTGTTTTTAATCCCTCGCGTCTGTGTGTTCTGTTCTAAGTCCCCCCAGTTTCTGTTTCTGGTTAGATCATGAATTATCCAACCGGATTTTTGGCTAACGTACAATTGAATTTCGGTTGGCGCAGATGTTTGTGTTGCGGGAGTGGCTAGAACGCCTATGGGAGACTTCCTAGGCTCCCTCTCTTCTTTGACTGCCACAAGACTTGGGTCCATAGCCATTGAAGGTAGTGTTATTATTATTATCTCTCTCTCTCTCTCTCTGATTTAGCCAAATTTTTTATTCCCTTACTGCTTCACACTCCATTCATAGCCGCACTTAGAATAGCAAATGTTGATCCGGCTCTTGTGCAAGAGGTCTTCTTTGGCAATGTCTTAACCGCCAATCTTGGGCAAGCACCAGCTAGACAGGCTGCACTTGGTGCTGGGATTCCTTATTCAGTGATATGCACCACTGTCAACAAAGTATGTGCTGCAGGAATGAAAGGTAACCTTTCATTAATTACCCTTCTTCTACTCCAGATGGATCATTGAAACCTTAGCTATGCACATCACTCCGTCTTCTTCAGCTGTAATGCTAGCGGCTCAAAGTATCCAGCTCGGTTTGAATGATATTGCTGTGGCTGGTGGAATGGAGAGCATGTCAAACGTACCTAAGTACCTCCCGGACGCAAGGTGCTTTATGAGCTTCCTAAGTTCAAACTTGTAGAAAGAAACCCTGGAGAGGCAGTTTCACCGCGGTTTTCTCATCTTGAAAAGCTTTCTCCTTTATTCTTTTCCCAGAAGGGGTTCTCGATTAGGCCATGATACTATTGTTGACGGGATGATGAAAGATGGACTTTGGGATGTGTACAATGACTTTGGAATGGGAGTTTGTGGAGAAATATGCGCTGACCAGTACCGTATTACAAGAGAAGAACAGGTCACAGATCATCATCCTTGAGCTATGTTTCCAGTTTCGTTTCCGTGGACTCACTAACTGATGTGATGATGCAAATGTTTTGATCTTACGTAAAAACCTTTTATTTTTGTAGGATGCTTATGCTATACAGAGCTTTGAGCGTGGTATTGCTGCACAAAACTCTCGGTTGTTCGCTTGGGAAATTGTTCCGGTAACTCTCTTTTCCCTGCAGTCGAGAGGAATTAACTTTTATGGGATTGTGATGGAATATAATGAATTCACACACTCATTCATAGGTCGAAGTTTCTTCTGGAAGAGGAAAGCCGCCGGTAGTAATTGACAAGGATGATGGACTGGGGAAGGTAAGTGTTTGACGTACCGCTGCTTCTCTTAGGATTGCGCGATTGATTAAAATTTTGTTTGGCATGAACCAGTTTGATGCTTCCAAGTTAAAGAAGCTTAGACCAAGCTTCAAGGAGGATGGGGGATCAGTCACTGCTGGCAATGCATCAAGTATAAGGTCCTCTTTTATTTTCTACTTTCCTCGTTCTTTGAGCCTTTATTATGCATCTCTCTTTTACTTGCAACTGTCACTTATTGGCTCTGCTTTACGTTGGTGGACAGTGATGGTGCGGCAGCGTTAGTGCTGGTGAGTGGAGAGAAGGCTCTTGAGCTTGGACTGCGCGTTATCGCTAAGATTAGAGGATACGCTGATGCTGCTCAGGCACCTGAGTTGTTCACAACCACGCCGGCTCTTGCAATTCCTAAAGCTATAAAGCGTGCTGGTTTAGATGCATCTCAAGTGGATTACTATGAGATAAACGAAGCCTTTTCTGTAATCCTGCTTACTGAGCTCCCATTGTTTTAAGTAATTGCGTATGTATTCAGAGGTATGACTGTTCTTACTAGTTTCCCCCCCGCAGGTTGTAGCTCTGGCCAATCAGAAACTGCTGGGATTAAATCCTGTGAGTCATGAAACAAGTACAGTTATGGTTGTTTTAGTCTTAGTTCCAGTGTCTCTGATAATGTAAATGAAAACAGGAACGGCTGAATGCGCATGGAGGTGCTGTTTCACTAGGACATCCACTAGGATGCAGTGGTGCTCGGATTTTGGTCACATTGTTGGGGGTAAGTCCTAAGAGTAGGCAACAATGGTGCTGAATTGAATTGAAATGAATCCACCCTGAAAAATGTGGTTGAATCCTTCTGATTCAGGTGTTGAGAGCAAAGAAGGGAAAGTATGGAGTTGCATCAATATGCAACGGAGGAGGAGGAGCATCAGCACTTGTTCTTGAGTTCATGTAAGCTCCCTCTTTAACTCTGGTAAGCATAGCATTTAGCACAAGCCCGAGATCGCATGCCAATTAATACTTTCCCAATATACAATTCTCTTAACTTCAACTTATTGACGTGTGGCCAGGTCGGAGAAGACAATCGGGTATTCAGCACTCTGAAGCCAATAGATGTAGTTATAGAACGCAAAGCGTGTGTATATGGTTTGAATTTGTGTCATGAGACTGCTTAACCTTGTATTTGAGACTTGCAATAAAAGTGTATTAGAAATCAAAATAATATTGATTCACTCTGAAGTGAATTATTTTACCTTAACCCACAACTCTTAGAGTGCGTGAGATCATAGACTAGCACTCACACAGATGCTTAGGGAATTGAGAGGAAGATTTCTTCATAACCACAGATAAGTTTGCTACAAATGTCTATCCAGAGGATCAGATAACACTACATGAATCCAGGAGTACATTCAGTTCAAGATTTATTAACTTTTCATCACTTTACATTTGCATGGCTAGGGAGATTACAAAGCTCAGTGCTCACTACTCAGTACTTACTCATTTGAATTGCTAGCTCAACTGTAAAAAACATCTTAACGGTGAAAGCAATTCCCTCAGAAGCATTTTAAGGTTCGTCCATTTTCCATGTTTTCATGGACTGGCTTTTCTGTCATCAAAAGGCTTTCCCACACCGTTGCAGTCGTCGAACTTGTGCAGTTCCGATTCTATGGTTCTGGCTATCTCAACACGTTCAGCTTCAGGTTCAGGAAAACCCACGTGGAATGATCCTTGCTTTGCAGGTTCTGCTTGTCCCTGCGTTTCATAATGGTGCTTGACATAGTTGTATAGCTGTTGATGGAAGGGATGATCAACAGAAAAACAATCTACACTCTGAGTATGGTGAGATGACCCAGAGATTCCTCTCCTACAGAAATGTGGGAGGGAAGCAAAGTCCATAATCTACAAGAACCACAACATTTAGAGAACTTTGCAATTCACAGTACGATCATAAGGAAGCAAACGCATATATCTTATATACCTTCAACAATTCATCCATTCCGCTACCGGATAACACATGAACTTTTTTCCTCGTCCTCTCTTGTAAAAGGGGTTTTACAACCTGATAGGAATCCAAGGTTTGGCTATGAAATACAAACATATACATTCTAAGTATCTAACACCCTGAGTTGCAAAATGAAAAAGACAATCGCAGAGGTTTTACCTTCCAACAGGCGGAAAATATATATGGAGCGTTCACAACAAAGTACGTGTCTGTCTTCTCTGGATAGTTTAGATCATCGATGGTCGATATGATAGTCACTAACTGCATCAAAATGTCGAGCAAACATAGTTATAAAGAAGAGTATGAAAATGAATTCAAGAACTTATTATATAACTAGCGATATCAATATTCATGATGTAAGTTTGTCCGCAAACAAGGACTATAATACCTTAATTTGGCTCAACGCTGAAAGTTTCAGACCTGTCATGTCAAGAACCTTCACGCAGGTGGTGATTGGCCGCCCACTCTTCTTAGTCATAGAAGGCTGTAACAGTGTTTTACACATTACAGCAAGAAAGGAACAGAACGAAAAAGTTTGACCCATTTGCCACGTACTCACTCACCAGTAATACACGGTCTCTGTATTCATTGATTTGGATGTGGGATTGGACATAGTAGTGAACCTTTATGTGGAAGAAGAGACGCACATTTCATTTTTGTTTCTCATTTGATTTTGCGAAAACTACAACAAAGCATCTTACCGAAGCTTTGTCGAATGTGCTCAGACCAACGCCAATAGCAAAGACAGGCAAGCCCTAAACATCAAGGTAACACCAATTAAGAATAAGAAGAGATATGTTTTGATCACAAAAGGGCAATAAGGAATCATGGGCTACCTCTTTCGTGTAACCTGACATTCCTATGAGTTGAGAATCCCGTACGTCTCTATACAACTCTCTAGGAACAATGGGTTTCTGCGGAAAACAAAAAACATGATCTAGTGTCACACAACACAGAGCTTTCAACACAGACCAAGACAAGAAGAGACGAATAACTCACTGATAAGATACTGTCAATTTCATTATCCACCCTCCAACGCAAACACTCAACCAGCTGAAAGTGAAGTATACAAACGCTGAAATCAGACAGACTGTGGGGTAGTCACTCAAATCAGATAATGAAGTGTTTGGGAGATATACATACCATTGTATGAGCTTTGCCCACGTTCCAGTCTCGTGCTTTCAGAAAACGACTCAGATTCTCCCTCAGGTATCCCTGATGGACTCTCTGCAGATTCACAAATACGTTTCGTTTACTTGATTTAAGTTTCAGAAACAACAAGAACAAGAAGCGTGTAGCATGAATGAAAAAAAGTCTCGCTCAAGATCACACCTAGAGATGCAAAATCTTAAGGATTTACTATGTTAAACGGAATCAGTTTTAACCACTATTACAGGAAAACAAGTCACAGATTCAAACACAGATCACATATGTCAATACAAGTCAAGATTTTCTCCACCACTTAAACTTAACAGTGAGAAATTTATAGAGGATTTAATGCATCTGTGATCTGCTTCCTCGAATCTATTGAATGGGGTTTGACCCATTTCCAAGAATAGAGAGAGAACAATACAAACTCCAACAAAAACACCGAAAATACCTCAAATGTTTTCTTCAATGGCTCCTCAACTGCCACAAATTTTACCCAGTTTCAGTAATTACTAGATGGAACAGGTCAAAGTAGAAACAGAAAGAGGAAAAGGTCAGACCTTGATCTATCAGCTCCTGGAATTCATCAATGGCTTCTTCCGAAACCATCCCCATTGTTTTGGCTCACTTCCTCTGCAACCAGACAGAGCTGCCCAGAAGAGAAAAAAAGAGTAAAATCTCTACGATCGCCTTTTTTTTTCCTCCTTTTGTCACTTTGCACAAACTATGCGTCCATCATTAAAGGTCAAAGAGGTGGTAGGAGACAGAAAAAACCTTGCCAACAGAAATATACACTTTAAAAACAAGTATTAACTCGTCCTTAAGAGAAGAACTACTTTGATTAAGACCTGACGTATCACCTCCAAAGTCTACCAAAATTTAAAAACAGCTTCAGATTTCTTCGGTGTCTGTGGGATATGTTGAATAATCAATCAAATCCAATTCCCAAATCCCTTTTGATTTTTACCACTTGTGGTTCTGGGTCAATAGCACAAGTTTAAAGTCTGAAACAAACGATAAAAAGAGAGAAGATTCAAACTTTGAAGAAATAAATGGTTATTTCTAGAGGTGAAATTGGACATGTGATATGAGGTTAATCACTTAAGTAAGAAGAACTCGTAGCGGAGTTGGTAAGTCTTGTCTTTTATTGGGAAAAGAAAGATCAAAAGATGGGATAATGGTATTCAAAGTTGGTTCTTTTCTTTTTACTTCTTTTGAGTCAACTATACACAGTTGTCTATTTTAGAAACGTTTTAATTAATTTTCAATTGGTTAATTTACTTATAAAGAAGAGCAAAATTTGTGTCGTATTATGTAAAGAAGGTTTATGAGCCGGAGATAGCATGAATGGGGTTGCTTTATGTGTTAATCAAAGGTCAATTTCCTTGTATGGCAAAACATGCTTATCGCACAAAAAAGTCTTTCTTGTGATATGAAATTCAAAAGCCAAACAAATAAAGACATAACAACTTTGGTCTTTGGCTCTTTGCATTTCTTTTTCTTCGTCGATCTCTGTGCTAGTTGGACATTGAATGTTAGTTATGAATGCATGGACTTGAGATAAACAAATTAGGTGGGTCACTTCTTCAGAGATTTGAATTGGGTCTAAGCTAAAAGCAGCACAAAATTAGTCTTAACTTTGCCCAAAACCTAAAGATGCCAACTTTTCATCTTTGGGTCAAAATGATCATCAGGGGCTTAAACATGGAAAGGTTTCCTGAATCTCTCAAGAGAGAAAGCATCAAAGTTTAATTAGCTGCTAATATAATGATACCTGCTTGGGATTCGGATATTCGAGCAACAGTTGCCAATAAACAACGAGCAAAGCACGTTGACCCAAAAGAGTTTCATATCCTTGACCAAGAAAAACTAATTTATTAAAGTTGGATGATGCAAATTCAACAAAAGAACTAATATTCAAACACTTTTTTTATCTCGTGTATGGTAATAAATATTAACCTTGTTATTTTATGATCAAATTCATTTTCTTAACAGAATATATTGAATTCTATTTTTAATTTTTTAAAATTGAATTCAAAATTGACACATACGTGTGTGGATAAACCTTTGTATATGGAAATCGTCACGATATGTGAAAGGTTAATTGTCTTAAAATATTCAGGCTTTCACATAACACACATAGCAAAAGACACAAGCACATGTAGATTGCATATATATATTAAAGGAAAGTAAGAAGGTTAGATGGGGTAGGGAGAAAAAGAAAAGGTAGCAAAACAAACAAGTCAACGAGAAGAGATGCAACGGAGGAGCAATGAGATAGAAGAGGAAGAAGAAGAAGATGGAAAGAGAGGACTGGAGAGCGTGCGAGAGAGTCAGTTTGAAGGTAGAAGCAGTGGAACAGTGTCGATGAACAGAGAGGACAACGTATATGTTGGAGTTGGAAAAGGAGACTCGAGCATGGAGGCATTGCGTTGGGCTCTTGACAATCTCATCACTTCTTCTTCTACTCTTCTTTTCCTCATCTATGTCTTCCCTGAGACTCGCTTCATACCTTACCCTTGTCTGTATATGTTCTTCTCTTACCAATTCTTACCTTTAATTAAATCAATTGTGTGACGGGACTCAAGTGTATGTATGATCTCTTTGTAGTGGGGAGGTTGACGAGGGAGCAAGCGAGTCAAGAACAACTGGAAAGCTTTATGTCTCAGGAAAGGGAGAAGAGAAGAACTCTGTTGAACAAGTTCCTTCAAGCCTGTTCTGCTTCTAAGGTCCCATCTCTCTCTCTCTCTTAGTATTAATTAAGAGTGGATCAAGACAGTGAACTAACAGAAGAGAGCGTAAGTGAAAAACAGGTGAAGGTGGAGACAATACTAGTTGAGAGTGACTCGGTGGCTAAGGCTATACAAGACCTCATTACCATTCTTAACATTAAGAAGCTTGTTCTTGGGATCGACAAGTCTAATGCAAGGTATTTATCATATATACAAGGTGATTTCCATAATCCTTTTAGCTGTCGGATGACAGAACAGCATTCTCTGTTTCTTGTAGGAAAGCAAAGTTAACAAAAGGAAACAGTGTTCCTGAACAGATAATGAGGAGCTCCGCAGCAGAAATGTGTGAGGTCAAAGTCATATGCCAGGGAAAAGAGATAAAGATGGAAGAGATGGCGACGGAGAGAAGCACATCCAAGACCCCAGTAGAGCAGCAACCGAAGAAAGATCAATCCAATAATCCTTTTGCTTGCATTTGCTTTATCAGTAAGCCCAAAACTAACAGTTAATGGAATGAGAGACGACGAAGATAAAGATGAAAGATAATATATTTGTTGTTATGAATTGAGTTTGGATAGAGGGAGTAAAAAGAGACTATGATAAAAACTAACAAGGTTATATAAGAGTTAAAAACATTTTATAAACTACAGCAACTTATGCATAGAGAAAACAAACATACAATTTCATGGCAATCTATGAAGTAAGAAACAACACTTGATCATCTTTCACCACATGGTCTTTTAGGGAAGAATAGAGTACCATATCTCTAACCGTAACGCTAGAAGAAATCAAATTCCAAATAGTTGTCAGACCCTTTCTGAGCATTCAGAACCAAACCTGCTGCTGTCTTCTGGCTCGACGGTGACTCTGCAACACTCACAGGTCCCCTCTCCAGCTCAACCGGCTTTGGAATTTCAGGTGGTGTTGCACACCGAATCAAAGCCCAGTTCACACCTTCGAAGAACGGGTGCTGCTTAACCTCAGTGGCTCCCCGTTTGAACCCCAGTCGCTGCTGCGGCTCCTTCATGAGCAGGCCTCGGATGAGGTCTCGCGCTGCAAAACTCACCACCGGTGACTCCGGGAACCGCAGAGGCTGACCAACCACATTAAACAGTGTTTGTCGGTTCCCTGAGCCCTTGAAAGGCGTTCTCCCAAAGAGAAGCTCGTACAGGAATATCCCAAAAGTCCACCAATCCACTGCACTCCCATGCCCTTCACCTTTGATAATCTCCGGGGCCAAGTACTCGTGCGTGCCCACAAATGACATGGATCGCGCATCGGTTGGCTCAGCTACGAGCTCCGGCAATGGCCTAACTTGATTTGCGGTGTCGTTCTTGGATTTACGGTCCTTTTTAGATTTGCTTGAGAACAGACGTGGAGAAAAGCAAGTGGTGGGGACAGTGCAAGACGGTTGGATGCAAGAGGGCTCAATGCAAGCAGGCTGCACACAGTAAACGTTCTTGCGTAATGGATCTGACTCGATGGCGGCAGATTTCACTAGAGTCGGACTGACAAGACATCGCAGTGAGAGGTCAAAATCAGAGAGCATTATATGTCCGTCTTCTCGAACTAGAACGTTTTCAGGCTTAAGATCACGATACACAATCCCCAACATATGCAGGTATTCAATAGCTAGCAATGACTCTGCTATGTAAAATCTGCCAGATATTGAAAAGAAAAACTCTAGTCAGCTGAGAACAAGAGATTGAGTAAATGGCTTGATTCAAGAACATTTTCTTTTGTCACATATCCAAAACATTGAAACAGGATACACTCATATGAAAACCTGAAGGGAAGGATGACTCACTTTACCGCTTGCTCGGAAAAATGCTTCCCTGGCTGGCGTTGTCTGAGAGTATGCAAGTCTCCTCCGGGACAGAACTCCATCACCAAGCACGAGAATTTCTCAGTCTCAAAGTGAGTGTAGAGTGTAGGGAGAAACGGGTGATCCAACGACTGAAGAATCTCTCTTTCCGTCTGAGCCCGAAGAAGCTTCTTCCGACTGGCAAGAGATGTCTTGTCCATAACCTTCATTGCGAAGTAACACTTCGTCCCACTCAGCTCAGAGAGATAAACACTCCCAATGTCTCCACAGCCTAGCCTCTTAAGGAGCCTGAAATGGCTCAGACCCAAAACTCCATCACGAGCCCTAACAGCTTGGATTGCTTCCCATCTCAAGTCGTTGGCCTTGTGGGGTTTGTTGACAGTGCTACTAAAGCTGCTGCAACTACTCTCATCGCTCACATCACTGCTTGTGCTTCCTCTGCAGATACTGCTCTTGCCACTCTCCATGAAATCAAGGCGGCCACTAAGCTTGGCACTTCCACTTGTCTTGCCCAGACTGCTCGTGCCATCACTCACTTTCGCAGAGGCAGAGCTGGTTTTGACGCTGCCAAAACCTGATGTTTTCTTCTCCTGGTCCTTGCTATCAATAGTCAATGAATCTACATGTTCAAGAACGGTGGATAAGGAGCTCAAATCGGGTTTAGGATCACCAGATCGCTTCTTAAACGACTCAGGCAACCGCTTACTCTCCGGAACTCCTACAGCAGCCGGATTTGTGACTGATTTGTGTAACTGCATCGGCTCAGCTAAATCGGGTTTGGCTGACTTAGTATTACGAATTGAAGAGGAGCGCTTCTGAGCTTCGACTTCAGCTCCATGACCACTGGGCTTTCGTGTGGACGACATCGGAAGCAAAAATAGATTAACTATATCGAACGGGAAAGGGACATCTTGTTTAGTAGAGCTTTCTCTTCAAATCCTACTCGGATCATAAGAATCAATTAGAAGAAATACAAAGTCCTACAGCACAGAGATCAAGAACACAAAGACAAAAAAAATTATGAACTTGAAAAAAAAGCACATCCCAAATGGGAAGAAGATGAATCAAGATCAATAGAGAAAATAGAAAAGACTATTAAATGAGAAGAATAAAGTACAAGGGAGATCTGGAAACAAGGAAAGGAAGTGACTTTAGGAGAAACCCTAGAAAGAGAGAGGAAGGGAAGGAAGGAGATACCTTGGGTGTGGATTGACGCAGACAAGATTCTAAGAAGAGACAAGAAAAGTGGTTGCTTGCTTCCTGCTGCTACAATTACATGCACTTGATCACTTCAGCTTCACTAGTGTTGCTCATCTCGCAGGATACGCACGACAAGAACCCGGAGGGAGGAACCAGTCACAGCCAAGACTTTGATAAATTAAAGATCCTCTAATAATTAAAAAAGCTAAATTACGAGATAATACCTTTCGCTTTTGTTCTTTTTTGTTTTTGTGATTTTTTATTGATAAAATTAAATGAGGGACTTTAATTGCATTAATTTTTCAATATCGGTATTGGATACAAAAAAAAAAAAAAAAAGTAAAAAAGGAGTGTGACCAAACAATAGAGAGAGAAGGAATTTAATGCCGAAATGAATGATTACAAATGTTTGCGTCTACATAGACTGTTAACTCCTTAATTTCTTTATTTTTTCAAAAAAAAACGTGAGAAAGACAAATGTTTTGCTAATGATGATAGATTATGTTTATGCAGACAATTAGAGCTATGGTTAGTAGGTCTTGTAAGCATTAATGACTTGTGAGAAGAAAAAAAAAAGAGAAAACAAGGCATGCAAAAAGCAGATTACGATTTGTACTCACTTCCCTCATTATGTTCCTATGCGCTTTTGCAACTTCGTTAAACTACTTAATTGTTACATGAGAAATTCAAATCATGTGATACCATTGCCCCTACCTATTGTACTCCTAGTTACAAACGCTGAAACACAGCAGAAACAGACAAAATGAGGACGAAGTTCATTATCATTAGTTTAACTTTTGCAGTTAGCGGAATATTCGCTGACAATTACATCACATGCCGTTTGGACTGAAACCTTTTTAAATCTCAAACTCAAGAGATCTGTGTTCCTCGATATGACCATTTAAAAGATTTTAGTTTCTATTATCAATACGCATCACATGTTTCTGGACCAAGCAGTCTATAAAGGGTATAATAATATATAGAGTAACGCATATGACATGAAAACCAGGCTGTGCTTTTGGAGGCATGCACTTTAAGACTTTCCATGTAAAACTTATTTTGCTATTTAAACATTTAACTCCTCGAAATCTATATCCAGAAACATAACAAATGTAATCGACTCAACCTTTAATCTGATGATGGTCAACATTTATTATAGCAAACAGGCCATGTTTTCTGATGATGGATGGATCACCAGATTGATTATTAACAAAGAGCAAAAAATCAGAAATTTCATCTTTGCCGTAAGCAATAACAGGATATAAATTACTGTTTTCAAGGTCAAGCAAGATGATTATGCCCTTTACTTACTAGGGGGACTCCATCTGTTTCATGATATCAGAGACCGTACTTGTGTAATAATCTGGTTCAACCTTGTTGTCTAGTAGATTAGATTCATTTGTCACCCCTGATTTTTTTATATAAGAAAAAAGAGACAAGCCTAATCACGGTCAGTTCACTAAACATTGTCCAAATATCGCCATTGACTTGTATTGGCTTGGAAAACTCGAAAGAGAATCATTCAGTCAGTACAAATAACCTGATAGGACCAGAAGAGTTTTGCAGCCAGCATTCTGCCCAAAAAATATATCAGTATCTAGCCTATCACCCACCATGCACATTCTTGACGTTTCTGTCCCGAATCTGCAACACAAGGAAAAAAAATTCTTTATCATACCATGCTATATATTGCACACTAAGAAATGAGACAGAACTCCCTTTCATGTCCACATACTTCTGTAGCAGAAAGTCCATCATGAAAGTAGATGGTTTCCCGAAAACTATTGGTTCTCTTTCAGTTGAACCACACATTGCAGCAACCATACAGCCCGCACCTAGAGTTACAAGTAAAACAATTCGATGATGCTACAACCAAGCTGCTATTTTGGGCACTGTAGCCTTAAATAGTCTAATGACCATACCAGGCCACTCTTGCAGATCCGTCATATGTCATACTGCATCACGGTTGGTCGCAATGAAAAGACATCCCGGATTCTCGCGTACGAAGAGAGTCCCATACCTGCACATGTCAGTTATTATGTTAGGCTAAACTCACAGAAATTAAACTCAGATTTATACAACCGACTTGCAGGCATGCAATAGTTCGTCTTACTGGCATAGAAAGTCATGAAGATATATACATGAGAAAGATAAGCAAAAGAGAAGAAAACGCAAATTTCTGGAGGGAGAGGATCAAAGTATTATGGCACATTACGCTTTTATCATGTTCAAAGAGAGAGTTTCATTTCCATTGTGCCTTCTTTTCACTGTCTTCCTGCATGGATGCAAAAACTTCTTCATAATAAACAGAAGAATCCAAAGTACATTTTTTTGGGGTCTAAACACCCATGGCTAATAAGGATCTAACATATTCTACAAATCGTGAGTCCCTGAAGTGACCAAAACATGAACCAATCCAAACGTATACAGACTACTTAGAGACTAGTATCTTGAGCAGCAAAAAAACTTGTTTATTCTTGAAATTGCTGACCCTAGAGAATAAAATGTTCGAAAAAATTGACTACTTACAGGACCACCAAGACCAGTAAAACCGGCAATCTGAAGCTTCTCAAGAACGCCCTCTCCACCAATGACATAAACCTACAAAAAGCAAATACGAAAGAAAAAGTGAGAAGAAGATCACGACACAGATACGCAAAAGGATATACACCTAAGCAATGTGCTAAGTCTAAGACGAACCTTCTTGTCCTTGGAAAATTTGTTAAATTTGAGATACATAGCTGCTGCATATGACGAAGAGAAGATCTCATCCTTTCATGAAATGCGATCCAAACAACAGAAGTCGGGAAAATAAAGTATATTACCTGAGTAACAGAATCGAGGCCCAAAAATCGGAACTTTTCAGCGTATTGCCTCCTCGATTTCATCGAATTGTTGGTCACAAACACCACATTTTTACCCTGCAAAAAGCTCACAAATCAAAATCAAAATCAAAATCAGAGAGCGAAAAGGGAGAGACTGTTAGGAAAAGAAGTGAAAAAGAGAATTCGCCTTAGAGCGGAGTAAGTCGAGAGTGTAAGAAACGCCATCGATAAGCGTATCACCCGTCCATATAACATCTGATTTATCATCAAAAGCCAAGGATCATGAACAGTCTTTCCATCGCAGTCGAAGATGAAAGTGTCGACAGAGTCAAATAGAGATTTGAAGTTACTGGAGGAGAGAAGCCGAGGCGCCATTGGAGTGTCTTCTCATCCCAGAATTTGGGAGTACGACTGAAGATGATGCCAGAGCGCACAATTGGCACGTCTCGAAACGAAGCCGTCCCGTTTAGAAAGGCCCATTATCATTTGGGCTTCTCTCGGCCTCTATCTTAATTACTTAAAATATATAATATAAAAACAGTTTTTGTTATTGGCTGTTTTGGCTTCGTCTGGACAAGTGGTAAAGTGGGAGTATGAGTGGGAGTGGAGAACAACTCCGAGTGTCTTGGGGAAGTGGATGGCAAAATTCGTAAATAAGGTGAAGAGGAAAGGGTGTTTTGGGGAAGGAAGCGGAATGAGAGTGAGTTGTTGTAGGAATCTGGGAATTGCAATAAAGGCTGTGCATTTGCATCTGAGGCGTGTGGGCAGTCTCTATCGTCGTATCCAAAGTACGCAGCTTTCGTCCTCCTCTTCCCATCATCACCACCTATTAATGGCGGATCTCCGGTCAACCTTTCTCGACGTTTATTCCATCCTCAAGTCCGACCTCCTTCATGATCCTTCCTTCGAATTCACCGATGAATCACGTCTCTGGGTTGAACGGGTATACTCTTTCTTCCCCCTTTAAGAATCTCAGATCCTTTATCCGATCCATATCTCGTTTCTCAATTCTCCTGCTTCTATCTTAATTGCTATGAACAATACTGGTTCTGTCTTTCTTTGCAGATGCTAGATTACAATGTACCTGGAGGTGATAGCCTCTCTGTCTCGCGTTTCATCAATCCTTAACATCATCTCTTTTCTTTGATTCTGATAGCTACTGGTTTATATTCTCCAGGGAAGCTCAATAGGGGTCTCTCCGTCGTGGACAGCTTCAAGCTTTTGAAGGAAGGCAAAGATTTGACCGAGGAAGAGATTTTCCTCTCTTGTGCTCTCGGTTGGTGCATCGAATGGGTATTCAAAGATTCACCCTTTTTTAATTCTCTAGAATAGATTATAGATACCCTCCTCTGTCTCTCTCTCCCTCTTGTGTCATGGTTTACTCACTTTGTTCATCATCTATGCAGCTTCAAGCTTATTTCCTTGTGCTTGATGACATCATGGATAACTCTGTCACCCGACGTGGCCAACCTTGCTGGTTCAGAGTTCCTCAGGTGTTCTCTCCTAGCATATTCTCTCAAGCTAAAAAATTTGAAGAACACTAGAGAATCCTCTAACCTATACCACAAATGTTTCAGGTTGGTATGGTTGCCATCAACGACGGGATTTTACTTCGAAATCACATCCACAGGATTCTCAAAAAGCACTTCCGGGGAAAGCCTTGCTATGTTGACCTCGTTGATCTGTTTAACGAGGTAATCTGTTTTTTCTAAGCAGATCTATACACTCTACACAACTGAAGCATGGGTAATTATTATCCTAGTCTTCTCCTTTTGCTCTGTTTAGGTAGAGTTGCAAACAGCTTGCGGCCAGATGATAGATCTGATCACCACCTTTGAAGGCGAAAAGGATTTGGCCAAGTACTCATTGCCAATGTGAGTCAAAGTGTGGCCATTACACAAAATTCTGTCCTATTGGATGATCAAATGAAGAAGGGTAGTACATTTTCTGACTGATGAAATGGTTTTCAACATGCAGCCACCGTCGTATTGTCCAGTACAAAACGGCTTATTACTCATTTTATCTCCCTGTGAGTATGGATTCTCATACTGTTCACAGTATAAGAGCAATCAAGTCTTTATATTTTCTTAGTGCTACACATATTTTAGATCTTGTGTAACGAGCTGTGATTTTCTATTTAGGTTGCTTGTGCGTTGCTGATGGCGGGTGAAAATTTAGAAAACCATGTTGATGTGAAGGATATTCTTGTTGACATGGGAATCTACTTCCAAGTGCAGGTAGTTTGCTGTTAAGCTTTCATGAGTGCTATTTGATAAACTAAATGTCAGGAAGTTGATTTTCGTTATTTTTTTGTATGTAGGATGACTATCTAGATTGTTTTGCTGATCCCGAGACACTTGGCAAGGTTTTAAGTCCTGCAGACGCTTGCTTTTTCAGACTTATCTGACTGTATTAATGTGAGCACTTGATGCAAGCATATTGGAACGTTTGATAATGCAGATAGGAACCGATATAGAAGATTTCAAATGCTCCTGGTTGGTTGTTAAGGCATTGGAACGTTGCACCAAAGAACAAACTGAGATATTATACGTAAGAATCTTACAATTTTTGTTAAAAAGGTTTTATATCCTGTTTGGAACCTGAAAGATGTTTTGTTGTGATATCCTAGGAGAACTACGGTAAATCTGACCCATCAAACGTTGCTAAAGTGAAGGATCTCTACAAAGAACTTGACCTTGAGGTTTGAAACTCGTGGAACCTCTGAGATATGATTTAATACACTACTAAAATATGCTCTGCTCTGCTAATTGGATCTGGTATGATGTGTAAACATGATAGGGAGTGTTCAAGGAGTATGAGCGCAAAAGCTACGAGAAGCTAACGGGACTGATAGAGGCTCACCAAAGTAAAGCAATACAAGCAGTGCTAAAATCCTTCTTGGCAAAGATCTACAAGAGGCAGAAGTAGTCGAAGCCCTCCAAGTTTCCTGTTATGTCTTGATTCTTCGTTGATGATTTGTGTAATTCGGTTAAGTGCTCTGATTTCAGTGGAAAAAAACCTGGCTCATTTCTTAAAATGAGTTATCATTTTCTCTTATATTTTTTAAAATTTTATTTCGTGTCATTCAAAAAATAGACTTCTTTTTCATAAATTTATGACAGCTAAAATTATTTATTTTCAGCTTAAGAATATAGCCTACAAAACAAGTTATCATACAAAAATACAACAACTTTGAAGAAACTAGGGTGTGAGACGCCAATAATAACTGTGGCCCGTATTTGGAAGAAAACATAAAGTGTAGGGACTGAATTCACAAATTTAATTTTCTGAGTAAGATCTCTGGGGACAAGACAGCTGAAAGAGAAACCCTAGACTGTTCCGTCCGTTGTATTTGGGGATCATGTGAAGGAGGTAAAGATTGCTGCTTCAGATTCGAGTTGCAGAGAGCGAAAGAATGTATGGAAGATCAGGTCTTGACAGGTTTAAGAAGTCTCAAACTTCGGAACCTTTCTCGGTGTCTGCAAATCCTCCAGCGAAGCCAGTGGTTCAACGTTTTTCCCCTGAGGCGGCGCCATTGCCATCGGCGGCGCAAACTCAGATTGGAGCGAGTCAGTCAAGTTGGGCTCCCCCAGATTGGGCGATTGAGCCTCGTGCCGGTGTCTACTCTCTGGAGGTTGTGAAAGACGGCCAGATCCTTGATCGGATTCATATTAATAGAAGGAGACACATCTTCGGGAGGCAGCATCAGACTTGTGATTTTGTGCTTGATCATCAGTCTGTTTCCCGCCAGCACGCCGCCGTCGTTCCCCACAAGAACGGCAGGTTTGTTGATTGGCTTTTCATCTCTTTCTTAGGGGGCTTGCTTGCTTCGTCCACCCTTGTATCTATAAAAATTGTAATAAGTCTTGTTTTTATACTGTAGCATCTTTGTGATTGACTTGGGATCAGCTCATGGTACCTTTGTTGCTAACGAGAGATTGACGAAAGATACTCCTGTAGAGCTTGAAGTGGGTCAATCGTTACGATTTGCTGCATCCACTAGAAGCTACATTCTGAGAAAAAACAGCGAGGCTCTCTTTACGCGCCCTCCTCCTCCATCTGAGATTAAGCTTCCACCGCCTCCTGATGCTTCTGACGAGGAAGCTGTTGTTGCATACAATACCTTGCTCAATCGATATGGTTTAAGCAATGGAGAGTCGGGTTGTGTATTAGGAAAAAGGAAAGAGAAGGCTGAATCAGATGCCGGGGTGGGTAAGAAGAGGAAGAAACTACGAGTGAGTTTCAGGGATCAACTAGGAGGAGAGCTTGCTGAGGTTGTTGGGATGTCAGATGGAGCAGACGTGGAGACAGAGCCTGGTCCAATAGGTGTCAAAGAAGGGAGCTTAATTGGGAAGTATGAATCACTGGTGCAAGTGACGCTGATACCCAAAGGCAAAGGGAAGGAAGAGAAAGCTTTTACAGGAAACAGAGGTGTGACTGATAGACTCCAGGAAGCAATGTCGAAGTTAAAAGGAGGTCCAAAAGGAGGGATTTATGATGATCTTTACGGTGGTGATTCACTTACCAAGGTGGTTGGTACGTCATGGGCTTCTTCTGTGAGTGAACCAGCAGCTAAAGATACAGAAGAAAGTAAACGTGGAGGGGTTAATGAAGAAGATGATGATAACGACGATCTGTTTGGTGACTGACTAATTTTGAAAACGTGATTTAAGCTACTGTTTTTCTTCTCCTCTAATGTCTATATCCCATCCCGGGGAAATTGGTAATGTTGTTTCCCTCTTTGTCTATCCAATGGCAGCAAGCAAGCAAATAGAGCTCTAAGCCCAGGCCCATTGTCTTGTGTTATAAGTAAAGAACCCTAATATGAGCCTGAGCCTGAGCCTGGTAATTTCTAGTTGGGTCAAGAGATAGATAGTCATTACAAATAGTGTATGGAGTATAGAGAGTAGGGCCAGTGGAATGAAGTGCAGTGAATTCTCTCCTCAAGGCAGACAATTCCATCAGAAGAGGACATTCGTACTCAAATACCTCTCCTCTCAGTCTTGTTTCAATTTTTACCTTTTTGTATTATTAAAATAGCACACTAATGATGTGGGTTGACTTCTCCCCTCCCCTACAACAACCGAGATTCCACAGGGGAAATGGACAACAAGTAAAACACTTGGTACATATAGTAATGTGCCTCTGATGCTTTAAAGTTTGTGACTGAAGAGGAAAGGTATGATCTGGGGATCCATGCATTTTTGCTTTGGGGGATTTGCTTTATGAAAAATAATGTAAAGAAGAAAAAAGATAAATGTGTTGCATTCAAGTTCCCTTTGATTATAACTCTTTTGGGTCAAGCCTATCCAGCACCATAGTCCTATCCTACAGTGGTCCATTGTATTTATAATAAAAATAATCTCACTTGTAATTTAATTGTAGTAGGGAAATGTGGAAGACCCACTTTTGTGTTTCACTTTATTTCTGTTTGGTTAGATGTTGTTTTCCTTGTGCAAAAGATGGAATGCATGAAGGACACTTGTGTGTAGCATTTTTCAATTTTTGGTTGTGGATCCTTTCTTGATTCACTTGCCCACATCTACTAATTGAATTCGCTTTTTCCTTAATTTTCATATTAACTCGGAAGGAGACCATAGAGTTACAAACTCCAACCTGTAGCTATTAGCTGGATACCTATATGTGTATGTGTGCCAATTTATCCGGTGTTCATTTACAAACCATAATAAGTATGAAGAAAATACATATGAGACACCATTTAAAGAGTGAGTCCATGCGGGGAGCAACAAGTGACGAGGCCGGGACCCTTGTTTACCATTCAACTCTCTCTTTCTCTCTCTTGGGATGTAATCTCACTAAACACTTTTTGACAATTTGATCATTTACCACTTTCACATCCCTCTCTCTTTATTGCTTTCGCCATCTCTTTATCTTTCTCCTTCTTCCTCCGCTCACATATCATCAACCTTTGAGCACACCAGCCTTGTGGTCAATCAATCATCCTTTTACTTTATCCTTCTTTTTTCTTTTTCCCCCTCTCTTTCGGTTTTCAGAGTTGTACATAGGTGTGATTTTCTCATTTGCCAAATACATATGAATCAAATTTCAGCTTGAATATTTAATTCTTTTCCTTTTTATTCCCCTTTTCCCTAAAGTTTTGATCACTTTCTCATCATAAATTCCTCTTGAACGCAGAGAAGTCTAAGATGAAGTTCATGAAGATCGGGACAAAGCCTGACACTTTCTACACTCAAGATGCTTCAAGGTTGTTCCTCCATCTCTCTGCCTCTAAAATTCCCAAATCGCATCTCTCTGATCACATATATATATATATATATACACTGCAGGATTTTGATAACCGACTCACCCAACGATCTCGTCATTAGAATCAACAACAGCAGTTATCATCTCCACAGAGTATGTTATGATTGTCTTTTATACTCGTAGAAACACACACATGTATCATGTATCATGTATGTTATTTTAGTAGTTTTAATATTTGTCTGCAGTCTTCTCTTGTTCCAAAATGTGGGCTGTTGCAAAGGCTTTGCACTGATTCAGAGGAGTCCGATAGTGTAACCATAGAGCTGAATGACATACCCGGAGGAGCCGATGCGTTTGAGCTGTGTGCTAAGTTTTGTTACGGCATCACCATCAACCTCGGTGCTCATAACCTTGTGGATGCCCTCTGCGCCTCCAAGTTTCTTCGGATGTCTGATTCTGTTGAAAAAGGAAACCTGTCACCAAAGCTTGAATCTTTTTTCCACTCCTGCGTTCTCCAAGGCTGGAAAGACTCCATCGTCACGTTGCAGTCCACTGCCAAATTGCCTGAATGGTGTGAGGATCTTGGAATCATCAGAAAATGCATAGATTCGATTGTGGAGAAGATTCTTACTCCCACCGCAGAGGTTTGTCTTTTTATTTTATTTTTCACTTTTGAGTCCAGGCAATGTTCTTGCACATCGATTTGATCTTTCATTTCGTTTGCAGGTCTCTTGGTCTCATACATACACCAGACCAGGCTACCAAAAGAGACAGCATCACTCTGTTCCAAGAGACTGGTGGACGGAGGACATATCAGACCTCGACTTGGACTTATTCCGCTGTGTTATCACAGCAGCCAGGTCAGGCTTCACGCTACCGCCTCAGCTAATTGGTGAAGCTTTGCACGTATACACCTGTCGTTGGTTACCATACTTCAAATCAAAAAGCCATTCAGGCTTCTCTGTTAAAGAAAACGAAGCAGCGCTGCAAAGGCACCGGCGTGTTGTTAACACAGTTGTGAGTATGATTCCTGCAGATAAAGGGTCGGTTTCAGAGGGTTTCTTGCTGAGACTTGTTAGCATATCTAGTTATGTGGGAGCTTCTCTGACGACAAAGACTGACTTGATTAGAAAAGCTGGTCTGCAACTCGAGGAGGCAACTCTTGCAGACCTCTTGTTGCCTTCACAGTCATCCTCTCATCTGCATCGCTATGATACTGACTTGGTTACTGCAGTTCTTGAGGGTTTTTTAATGCTCTGGAGAAGGCAGTCTTCTGCGCATCATTCCAGTAACAGTCAGTCGCTACATTCAATCACAAAGGTGGCAAAGCTTATTGATTCCTATCTTCAGGCAGTCGCACAAGATATTCATCTGCCATTTCCCAATTTCGTGTCTCTTGCTGAGGCAGTGCCCGACATCGCGCGGGAGAGCCATGACAGACTTTACAAAGCAATCAACATGTATCTCAAGGTAGTCATACCAGCCTACTTTGAGCAATCATCAATTGTTGTAAGTGAAACTGAAAAACGTTGGTTACATTGCAGGTGCATCCGGAAATAAGCAAAGAAGAGAAAAAACGACTATGCAGAAGTCTTGACTGCCAGAAATTGTCTGCAGAGGTACGCGCACACGCTGTGAAAAACGAGAGGATGCCATTAAGAACGGTCGTACAAGCCCTCTTCTTCGACCAAGAGAGCAGTTCCAAGGGAGTGTTAAGTCAAGCAGCGAGCCAAGTTCTCTTCTCAAGAGGTAAAGAGACGCCCGCAGGTGAACATAACATGATGCACAAGCTTCACCTAGGTCCAGCTAAAACAGCTTCTATAGGGAAAGCTAAGAGCATACGCGAGGGAGGAAGCAAAAGAGGAGATGAAAAAATCAGATCCAGTACAGACCCCAAGAAGCTAGTGCGGCAAGGACAGGATCAGAGCGATCAGAGCGTAAGTATCATGTAAGTAGAGACAGGTAGTGGACTAAACATGTTAGGCCACAGAAATTAAGTCTTGATTTCTGGTTCTTTTTTTCTTTCTTTCTATAAAGAATTGATTATAATTGTGGATTGTCAAGTGACATTATCTGTATCAATACAGTGCAGAGCTCAAGCTCCTGCTCAACCATTCTTCCTTAGCTTATATGCTTAAGAAAGCGATTCTGCAACTCCATGAGCCATAGAATTAAACGTAATAGTGTGCTTAGTTGGATAAAGATCCCATATTTGTTTCAACTTTTCCCCGTTTATCATCACTGTCACCTGAACGCCCAGAAAATCAAGCATTGTTCAACACTCAAATGTCCTTGTTGACGATTTACTGTATTTAGATTGAGACATACAGGAGCTAATATTGCCTTGATACTTGCATTGTTTGATCATACACATGAGATTACTACTAGCTTACAAGATCTTGCTTCAGTTTCCCATTCTTCTTAGCATCTAATCTCCTCAAGGTCTCATGGCGTTTTCCCCTTAAAATTGGTTTCAAAATCAGGCTGGTTTGTAACTGAGCGCACCCACGCCCACTTGTGATCACTCGTGTTCACTTCATTCTTAGTCTGTGCCACCTCCTCTAAGGGGATATAAGCATAGTTCCCATTGATCGGGCCAGACACGAACCCTGTGTAACCAGCCATGACTCCATGGATAGCCGAGTGGGCCAAGAGCGTACAATACAAGTTATCCGTAGCATTCGCAGGTACAGCTCTTATCATGTAAGTGGGATCGATATACTTCACAGTGAACAGCTCGCCTGGATGCTCTCGCTCCCACCATTCTTTGAGCGCCGACTTCAACCAAACTCCAACATCCAAGAAAACTAGGTTCCCAGATTCATCCCTCTCTTGTTTCCGAGATTCATTCCTAGGGATCATCTCTTGCCCTGCACCTTCAGCAACAACAAGTACGGCATGCCCATGATCTTTCAGTCTCTGCTCCAAAAACTCAAAGAGCCCTCCTTTGCCTTCAAGGTAGAATCCCATCTCTGGGATCAAACAACAATCCACATCACGGCTGCTGAGTGTGGCGTGTAGTGCAATGTGGCCGGTACTTCTTCCCATGAGCTTCACTAGCCCAATGCCATTGACAGCGCTCTCAGCTTCCACGTGAGCAGCAGATATAGCCTCCTGAGCCATCTCTACAGCCGTTTGAAACCCGAATGATCTATCAATGATGCCGACATCGTTATCCACGGTTTTCGGAATACCTGTGATTCCCACTTCCAGTTTCCTGCGGCTGACTTCCTCAAAGATCTTGACTGCCCCACGCATTGTTCCATCTCCTCCTATTATATAAACCTGAAAGAGGATTTGGTTTAAAGCACTCAACTTCATAGCAATCATCATAACCTTCTCGAAACCAAACACACAACAATTGGATACAATGAAATGTAGATGGTCAAATCTAAAACCATAAGAATGAAACGGACCTGGTTGTAACCGTTGAGCTGGATGGCATCGACGATTTTACGAAGATCGAAGCCGCCTCGGGAAGTGGCGAGGACAGTGCCGCCTTTCTTGTGCCAGTTATGAACCAGCTTGGGGTTTAACTCGACGGCTTCCATGGAGTAAAAGCCTCTATAACCAGCTGGGATTCCATAAATCTGTCTCACACCGTACAGCTCCCACAGACCAACCACTAGCTCTCTGATGACCGTGTTCATGCCCGGGCACAACCCTCCGCACGTCACGATCGCCGCCTTCACAGATGATTGCTCGTACACGATCTCCCGGCGAGGTCCAGCCCTGTGGTAGGCGACGCGTGGTTGGGAGTCATCAGAGAGATCGTAGACGACCTGGGAGAGGATGACGTCGGAAGGAGTGATGTAGAAGCCATGGCAAGGGTGGAAGAATGGATTCTCTTCCAGTGGATTGCGGTGGTGATGGAGGCCGGTGAGTGATGGGAGCTCTCTGATGCTGGTTGCGTCGGCCATTCTGAGATAGCGAGAAGAGTGAGGTCTGACTCTGATGTTATAAATAGGAAAATCGAGTCGAAACCTCGGAAGTTTACATGGCGGAGACGTGGCAACCGCATCCGTGCAGACCGCGACACGTTGCCTGAGGGAGTTGGCTTTATCGTTGAAAAAAATTCTTGTGTGGGCTTGGGCTTTGTAAAAGCCCAAACAGAAAAGAAAAAGTTGCTAGCGTGAATAACTAATCTTCCGCTTATCACTGGTAATCTACTTTTCCATCTTTTGACCGGATCACTTTTCTTCATTCCGATCGTCGCTTATAATTGTGCCCTTTTTCTAACAGAAGTTATGTACTTATTTGATCTGAATCTATTCCATAACCAAGTTTTCTCGGGCAATTAATTTAGGGGGAGATTGTCTTGATGGTGCTGTTTTCTTGGTGGTATGTTGTATAAGGGATCTTCTAACTCTAATTCTCCTTGAACACCAACTAGACTATTTATGCGATGTGTTAATTGTTTGTGATTCATTGTCCTCTCTGCATACTCACCACATAGTCTATACTAATTCCTTCATGTAAAGGTTTGTACTTTATTTTATTTTGTAACTCATTTTAAACTATGGACTACATGGAGTCTGTGAATGTCTTGTGGTAAACATGTAATTTATATAGAAGGATGATGTGTGTTGCAATAAGAAGCATAACGACACAAGGACAAAAGAACAAAAGTACAAATAGAAGAGATTGACAGAGTGTGTGGGTCCAATCTTGTCTCAGATGTGTTTTTTCTTTTGTTTTAATTTGAAAAAAATTGTGCGCCTCTTCAGCACTTCTTTACATGATAAGAAAAGAGCAGTTAAAACACAAACAAAAGCGAAAGACTCGGTCAAATTTTTCTTTCTTCTTTCTCCTTAACGTCTCTATTAATACTCTTCAAGTAGGATATTGGCCTATCTTCAAAGTCCAAACAGTTGAGCATTACTTAAGAGAGAGATTCTTTGTCTTCTCCATTTTTCTCCTCCTCATGGGAATGGGACGAACAACTTCGAAGCTTAGGAAGGCCACAAAGCAGTTGGTGTTAGCTGTCTGTCGATCTCTTTCTCTTCTTCATTCTCTGGTATGCTTTTCTTCCATTCTTTTGTTTACCAACTGGTGTTTCATGAAGTTCCTTCCTTTTGTTTTGGGTTTATCTTTGCAAATGATTACTCAACTATAGATGCATGGATTGAGTTTTGAAGCATTCAAATTATTTTACATGAAACAGAGTTCGCGGGGATCTACAGATATTATAAAGCAAGAGAATCGTTCTCTGTCCAATCACCCTGATGAAGCTATAGATAAATCAGACTCCAGTAGCAACACTTATCATACTTCTATGGTATCACACTCACATTTTCCTTACGTCCGTTTTAGCTTACATGTTTTGTTTACAATTCTATGGGTTTCTAATGGATCTGTGGATTTTTTTTTTTGTTGCTGCAACAGATCTTGTGCGCTATTTGTCTAGAACCTCTGAGTCATTGTGATGATAGCTATCCCGGTGAAGTGTTCACGGGACAGTGCTCTCATTCCTTCCACTTCTCGTGCATCGCTTCCAATGTGCGTCATGGAAGTGTCACTTGTCCAGTTTGCCGCGCCCACTGGACCCATCTCCCCGCTCCTTCTTTTCCTCACCTGTCTGAACGCCAACTAGACGATCCTGTTCTTCGCATTCTTGATTATTCCATTGCAACTTCCCGCGTCCAAAGGTGCTCGTTACTCCGTTCTGCTCGATATGACGATGATGATCCTATCCACCCTCCTCATTCCACCAGTTATCCTCGTCTAGATTTCTCTTTAAGCCCTCTCACAGTTACCCCCAACTTGGTCTCTTACTCATGCTGCTTCCAGCCGCTCCACCTTCACCAAGGTGCATATCCTCCACTACAGATGTTTAGAACTGGTTTGGACACAAACCAAAATCACTTGACCAGTGTGTTTTCGTCATTAGTGCTGCCACAGCCAAAAGATTTGTGCACTTGCTTGGGCAAGAGAAATGCCTATCTCTCGGTCAAGCTGAAAGATCCACAACCCATTGACTTGGTGTTGGTTGCGAGTCCTAGCGGGCCATATTTCCGGCTTCTCAAGCAGGCAATGATATTGGTAACCTCCTCCCTTCGATCGGTTGATCGTCTAGCCATTGTGACCTACTCGTGTGTTGCAGCACGTGTGTTTACTCTGAGACGCATGACTTCATGTGGAAAGCGGGCGGCTCTGCGAGTGATTGACCGTCTCTTCTATACGGGACAAAATGACCCTTCTCAAGGAATCCGTAAGGGCGTTAAAGTACTCAAAGATCGTGCTTACAAGAATCCGCGGTGCGGCATTCTACATATCTCTAGTAGTCCGATAAGATCATATTATCCCAACAGCGTGATGCAGATGGGTGTTATGGTCCATAGGTTTCACGTGGGATTCGGTACTGAGACTTGGAATGGTTTTGTGATGCATAAGTTGGAAGAGTTTCTAGAAAACGTGTTGGGAGGAGTAGCAAGCGATATCCAACTGAGAATCGGCATGGAAGGGAAGATTGTTAAAGTAGGCGAGTTGAGAGGCGGTGAAGAGAGGCAAGTGTTGCTAGATCTTGGTGCGCATCTCAATGTTCGACTCTGCTATAGCTATGTTGAAGGAGACACTGATGAGTGTATCAGGAGAAGAGGAGAGACGACATTGAGCTTCATTGATGACAAAGAAGGGATAAAAACTGATGATTGTGAAGCTGCAAGTTGGAGGGATGAGGACTATATGAACACCAATAGTGTGAGAAGAAGCATTAATACTGGAACTTGGGACTATCATGATCCTTTTATGGCCAGAAGATGGGCAAAACGGTTGCATGAAACTGTAATTCTCTGATTATTTTAGTCTTGTAGTATCTTGTTAACTTTCTCAAGATTGTTTCTGTAGCGTGTTACAATATACCAATAATTCATGATAAATTCAACACTAGAAGAGTTCATGCAATTGTGATCGAGTCGTTACTTGTCCATTGTTGGTCTTTACTCGATCAAATCAACCGTATGACAGAACATTGTATTGGAAAGCAATTCCGCAGAGAAAATGAAATTGCCGTGGAATCATAAATATCCGAAGGTAATATAATTCCATCTCATGCTAAAACACCAAAGCCTTCATACTAATTCCAACCAAATTTTGGATCCAAGGGAGGCTCAGGGTCAAGTCACGTTGGAGAAGGCACGACTCCAACATATTTATCCAAAATGTGTGCTCCTCTTCATTATCCTAAACTTTCCTCGGTGTCTTGTTTTCATTCTTCATATGCTTCTTGGATATCAATCGATGAGCATAGCACAATGTATGGGTACGTGGGTTAAGTAGAAACCTGAAAGACATGTAGGGGAGGTATGTCAGAGATTCTTTTGCAAACAAACAAGGATTGCAATGCATCCATCAATATACAGAGAATGCGAAAATTTGATATCGAGGACAACTAGCTAGCTTCACCCTTTACCATAAAAAATACCGGTTCTTCACTTTCTGAACGCCTGACTTTAAAAGTTTAGAACCCCATAAATCTTACCAGTCAAAAGTTATGTCTTCAAACTATCTCATTGTTATGAGAGCTTCGAGATTGTTCTGGAGCGTCCACCCTTGTGGATAGGGGACATCCCGAGCATCCAAGTGAAGATGCCAGTTCAGTATCCTCGAGCAACCTTGTGGAATACCTTCCATCTCGCTTTCATCAGCCACCACCTGCTCTGTAAATGTTGTCTCCTGCTTGTAACACACGATGCCATATACAAGATTAAAAGAGGGTTGACTTGTGCACCAGGGGAATCCACAGATAAGGAAAAGACACAAACTCATACTTGGAAACTTTCCTTCACCGTGTCTAGTTGGCGGATTGGATTTGAAAAGGACGTCGCCACCTTTTCGGGTCCCAGAGTATAGTGCTGTTAAAAACAAATCCGGACATATCAACATAGAAACTCCGTAATTTCTTACTCTTTTCATTAGTGTGCCATCCAATCACTTGACTTCCGTTGCAAACTGAACCCTCCAGGATGGCCTTGTTTTTGCTTGACGCGAGCATCGCAACAGGCCAAGTTCCAAATCGGCTATACAAATAAAATAGATATATACTTCAGAAGAAGATAAGCTTTAAAAAATCGAGCCGCCAGCATTTACAAATGCTCAGAAAACCAAGGTACATAGAGAAGTTTAACAAAACCCTTTCCAAACCAGAAATGAAGCATTTTTCTCAAACAAACAAGATTGAGACATGGAAGAGCAAGCAGCAAAGCAAAGTGAGTAACAAAAGAGGCAGGCAGACCAAAACAAATCCCAGATTTTGTGCAGAAAACTTCAAATTTTCCTCAATTTAACATTATAGTATGGTTCTTAGTTCTGTACATGTTTATAATCAATAACACTAGGATCACTGAGACTGCACGCAACAAAGCACAAAAGATGCCGCGAATACAATAGATTCCACTCAACTAGCAGCTCAAAATTGAAGCGCAGTCTCCAGAGAATTCAAAACCAACGGAGTAGCAATTATTCTACATTACATCCATTACCACAAGCAAAAGTAAATGACCACTCTTTTTGGACTCACCTGATTTCTCTTAAGCTTTGAAACAGCTCAAGCGAGTAGATATTGTCATCATCAGCGAAGTAGACGATTCCATCGAGCTTGTGCAACTCTATATATTCCAACGCAGTGTTTCTCTGGTGAACTCCTATGTCCTTGATACTCGTCAAGTTCCTCTTGCAAACCAAATGTCTGTATATAACTCCAGTTCTTTCTCAGAATCTCTGAGGTTTCAAACGACGCCGCATTGCCCTCCGACACTATCCACAACACAGGCGACTCAACTAGCCTCAGCGCTTGAGCAATCCTGTTCAAGTAATACGCCTGCATCGCTCGGTTGTACGTTGGTGTGACCACAATTACGAGCTTCCTGGACAGAAATTCGAAAGCCTCGTTCATCATCTCCTTCTTCTCCTTCCCATTTCAGTTTCCGCCACGAGACTTACCGCATGTACGGCTTCCTCTTCCCGTTTCCCGACGTTTTTTAGGCGGTTTGATCTCGAAGGAGAACCGATCGGTAGTACCGTTTACATCTTCCAATTGTCCGTATGGTGTCATACCTAATAGAAATCCGAGAAGAAAGAAGACGAGAAATTGGAAAAATGGTCTCCGCCATTCACGTCGTCGCGGCACCGGAAAGTTTGCTGAGATAAGAGAAAAACTGAGAGGATGTGTTTACTGCTACTCTTGTGTTCCTCACCACTCCCACTCGAGAACTAGCGAGCCTAATCGAACAAGAATGCAGTAAAACATCATGGGAGGAAATAGGAGACTATGGCCAAATGCAAAATGCATTTACCGGCTCCATGGCACAGTACACACCAATGCTGGAAGTCTATGATGGCGGTCTTCCTTTGATTTCATCATTCTACGTCGTCAGATCTGAATTTTTCATCGGTATCAACATAAATCCTCTATGCAAGCTTTGTGATGTGTCGTACACCATCATTTTAAGTATGGCATACTTCGAGTTCTTAGAGGTCGAGAAAGCCCATCAAGAAACCGGCCATAATCCCGCAGAGAAGTCCGTGGTCGTTGATCTTGTCGATGTTAAATTTGGCCATTATTTATGATCCTGTTATACGAACGTTTTTTTAGCGTTCGGGTATCCGTTCGGTTTCGATTCGGGTAATTCGGTTTTTGAATTTTTCGGGTTTAGATAATAGGAACCGTTCGGATATTTTTTATTTTTGGTTCGGGTTCGGTTCGGTTCCACCCAAATTCGGGTCGAGTCCGGGTACCCATAATATATTTAAAAAATAAAATTAAATTAAATTTAAATAAAAATTGTTTAAATTTTGACAAATATAAATTAAAATTTTTGATATTTAAATTTTTTTTAATATTTTGATTATTTTAATCTAAAATTAACTAATAAATTTAAATTTATTATTATAATTTGAGTATTCAATTATTATAAACCTAAATATAATTAATATATTTGAAAATATAATTATATTTCAAATATTTTGGGTACCGATTCAGTTTTCGGTTCGGTTCGGATTCGGGTTCGGTTTTTTGGTTATAAGAGTTTAAGAACCGTTCTGGTTATTTGTCAATTCTAAATTTGGTTTGGTACTACTTTTTCGGGTTGAGTTTGGTTCGGTTCTTCGGATCTGGTTATTTTGCCCCTAATTTTTCCGGTAAGTCTCTATTTGAAAATAAATATCGTTTTAAGATTTATTGCAAAGTCTTTGTTTGAAAAAACGATACAAGACAAGATAAATATTTTGATTGTTTTCTTGATTAGTGTGTGTCAAGAATCTATATAGTTTCTCACAAGATGTGTATATACAATATAGAGGTTTGTATAGGTACCGTGTGTGGGAAGTTTTACGAGTGACTGGTTTCTACAACAATGCGCCACGATTTCATTTCGTGGGAAGAGAGAAAGTTGTTCTCAGCATCGACGTGGACAAGACCTACGAAGAAGATCTCTTCAACACATGCATAATGCTCGTCGATTTCACTAGCCGTGTGGAATCCTCCTCATTCCAGGCCACTACGTGCTCTACTAGGAACTCGGGAGCAAGGCCAAGGACGCAAAGCTCGAGCCAGACCCCATGGTTATGGAGGAATGCTGCTTCACAGTTGAGGAGTCTCTGGACTCTGTTAACAGAAAAGGACGAAAGAATGATAAAGACATTGGACCACTTGAGATTAAGGTTGTTAGGAGTGGAGCTTTCGACAAGCTCATGAACTTCTCCCTGTCTCGAGGCTCTTCTGTGAGTCAGTACAAGACGCATAGGTCAGTGAAAAGTGAAGAAACCTTCAAGATATTGGAGGCGATGGTTGTTTCCAAGTTTTTTAGCCGGAAAACCCCGTCCTGGGAGCTACATGAGCTGCATTCCAGCCGATAAAACCGTCGTTACATAATGTGCGCGAGACTTTAGAGGTAGAGGGGAAATACTAAATGAAGAATACAAGCAATTAAACCCGGTCACAAATATGTAATCAAATATATAAGTATTCCACTGCAATCGTCTAGTCATGTTATATAAATCTTCTTGTCGACAATCTTCTATATAGTGTTTGAAGCTTAACATGACATGAGAATCCACTCAAAATTGCACCCTTCGTCTTCTCTTACTAACTCCCTTCAAGCAGAAACTTCATCGATCGAACTGGTGTGGCAGGATTTTGACGGTAGTTCCACTCGTAAATTTGAGTTGCGACTTGCGAACGTTTGTTGTATCTTGTATCTTTAGTATTTTTCTGGTTTCGTGCGCCAAAAGTATGAAATTGCAAGCATCAATCTGTCTTTACGATTACCGGAGGCCCAGTAGCATATTGGGCCTGTTCTTTAAGTCCAAAATATGATCGGCCTACGAAAGCAATAAGTAGGTTCATTCATTAATGGATATTGAGATAATCCATCGGATAAAACACTATACTACTTACGCCGGTAGTAGTAAAGACCAGAGAGAGAGAGAGACACACACACCGGTATCGGAATCTAAAATGTAAAAGGAAGCGAATATTACGCCGGAGCTACTTTTCGTCGGCGAAATAAATTAATAGAGAAGAATAAAATAAAATAATGTGAAAAGGCTTCTTGACGGTTCCGTACGTGAGATTGAAATGGCAAAAAATGTGAAGATTGGAAAAGGTCATCAACGATGAAAAAGTCAAATCCTCACAAAGCCTTCTTCCTCAACCCTGACGCGGAAAATGAATAATATGTCTCCGGCGACATAAACAAACATCTATCTTTCTCTAATGCCCACCGCCATAGATTGATTCAAAGGACTTTTTGAGTATAAACAATCAATCAGCTTTTATGATTATGATCCTTATTTGATTTGTTGTTTTTGTGATCCGTTCTTGAAACCTGCCACTGATTAATGGCGGGCCCTCTCTCGTAAAGACCATCCCTTTCTATACTCTCTGCTCGATTAGTCATTACCCCATTTGTTTTTTTGTTTGTCTGGGTACTTTGGGGATCCATTCGTCTTTCCTTGGTCGATTTCATTTGTGTGAAGAGAAATGAAGCTTCAGGTCCGAGTCATAGAAGCGAGGAATCTACCTGCCATGGATCTCAATGGCTACAGCGATCCTTACGTCAGATTGCAGCTTGGCAAACAGAGGTCAAGGACCAAAGTAGTGAAGAAGAACTTGAACCCCAAATGGGCTGATGATTTCAGCTTCGGCGTCGACGATTTGAACGAAGAACTCGTCGTCTCTGTTCTTGACGAGGATAAGTACTTCAACGATGACTTCGTCGGGCAGGTTAGAGTTCCTGTTTCTCAAGTCTTCGATGCGGAGAATCAATCTCTTGGCAGTGTATGGTATCCTCTTCTTCCAAAGAAGAAAGGTTCCAAAAAGGATTGCGGTAAGAGCTCACCCCTCTTATCTCTTTGTCATGTGCTTCGACATTTAGGCAAAGTTCGGAACTTTCATTTTCATTTTGATCAATCTTGTGTCCAGGTGAAATACTTCTGGGGATATGTTTCAGTCAGAAGAACTCGGTTCTTGATTTGAATTTAAATGGGGATCAAGCTTCTGCTTTGAGGACTCATGAGCTGGGACTGGAGTCTCCTGCGGATCCCTCCACTTGTGCCTCTCCTTGTAGATCTGAAGATGCTTCATCCTCCAAGGATTCGCAGAAAACATTTGCTGGTCGAATTGCTCAAATTTTTCAGAAGAATGCTGATGCTGCATCGTCTACACAGTCTATTAGTAGGAGCATTGACGTGTCTGAACCATCACCTGAGATCTCTAGATCGATCCTTTCGCTTGAGCTGTCTGAAGATGAGTCATCTCCTGCTGCCTTTGAGGACGTGATGAAGGCTATGGAGTCGAGGGATCAGGGAAGTGAACCTCCTAGTAATCTACCAGGTGGGATCCTTGTGGACCAGTTGTTTATGATTACCCCATCAGACCTTAACACTCTGCTTTTCGCACCCGATTCGAGTTTTTATGCAGCATTGACTGAATTGCAAGGGACTACTGAAGTTCAAATAGGACCATGGAAACTTGAAAACGAAGGTGAGAGCGTTAAGCGGGTTGTGAGTTACCTCAAGGCTCCAACTAAACTTATTAAGGCTGTCAAAGGCACAGAGGAGCAGGCATATCTCAAGGCAGACGGAGAGGTTTACGCTATTTTAGCAATTGTTACCACTCCAGATGTCCCATTTGGAAGTACCTTCAAGGTTGAAGTGCTTTACTGCATCTCTCCTGGGCCTGAGCTACCTTCTGGAGAGCAATGTTCCCGTTTGGTAATTTCATGGAGGTTAAACTTTCTTCAGAGCACCATGATGAAAGGTATGATAGAGAATGGAGCTAGGCAAGGTTTAAAAGACAGCTTCGAACAGTATGCAAACTTGTTGGCTCAAAATGTAAAACCTGTGGATTCGAAGGATATTGGGCTAAACAAGGAGCAAGCTCTCTCTTCCTTGCAAGCTGAACCCCAATCAGAGTGGAAATTGGCTGTGCAATATTTTGCCAATTTCACTGTATTCTCCACTTTCTTAATTGGTGTATATGTATTTGTCCATATTATGTTTTCCTTACCTAGTGCAATCCAAGGGCTTGAGTTTAATGGCCTTGATTTACCGGATTCAATTGGAGAATTTGTTGTTAGTGGGGTTCTCGTTCTTCAGTGCGAAAGAGTATTGCAATTGATTTCCCGTTTCATGCAGGCAAGAAAACAGAAAGGTAAATTTATCCATGACGATGCATCCACGACCATTCATTTTCTTTCATGTGGCCTCTCATTGGTAGACTTCTGTATGTATCTGACTGATCATTAACTGTCTGTTTCAATTATAGGCAGTGATCATGGCATCAAAGCTCATGGAGATGGTTGGTTGCTAACTGTTGCTCTAATTGAGGGGGTCGATCTAGCAGCTGTAGATCCAAGCGGGCATTGTGATCCATATATCGTTTTTACTTCCAATGGGAAGACGAGAACCAGCTCCATAAAGTTCCAGAAATCTCATCCTCAGTGGAATGGTAAATGGTTGCTCTATGGTTTGCCTAGGTCTAGTTATCTTGGTGGTAGCATGGGTCTTTTCCTCAAACTGACTTCTATCCACTTATTGCTTCAATTCTTTAATGTTTTAACTCTTTGATTTGTCACCATAAGTTTTTTTGAGAGTTGGAATCTTGTTTGTGCAGAAATATTTGAATTCGATGCGATGGCTGATCCTCCTTCTGTGCTGAATGTTGAAGTTTACGATTTTGATGGACCCTTTGATGAGGCTGTTTCACTAGGACATGCCGAGATCAACTTTGTAAGATCTAATATATCTGATCTAGCTGATGTGTGGATTCCACTTCAAGGGAAACTGGCTCAGGCTTGTCAATCCAAACTGCACTTGAGAATTTTCTTGGATCATACAGGAGGTGGAGATGTTGTTAGAGACTATTTAAATAAGATGGAGAAAGAGGTGGGCAAGAAGGTATGTGGCTGCAACTTTATTCTCTCAATCAACCGTTAATCTGCAATTATTGGTGCGCATTCTTATCTGGCCAATGGAAATTTCAGATTAATGTGCGGTCTCCTCAAACAAATTCAGCCTTTCAAAAGCTGTTTGGTCTTCCACAAGAAGAATTTCTGATCAACGACTTTACATGTCACTTAAAGCGGAAAATGCCCTTGCAGGTGACAAGATCTTGATTTGCATCACATTTTACTATTCAACTGCATCCTCTTTTTACCAGCCTTTTTTTAGCAATGAGAATACAACTAATTTAGTGTTGTTCCTGCAGGGTCGTCTTTTCCTGTCTGCCAGAATTGTTGGCTTTTATGCAAGCCTTTTTGGTAACAAAACAAAGTTTTTTTTCCTGTGGGAAGATATAGAGGATGTTCAAGTGCTCCCTCCCACTCTTGCTTCAATGGGGAGTCCCATTGTCGTCATGACTCTCAGACCAGGTAGAGGAATGGACGCGCGGATAGGCGCAAAAACTCATGATGAGGAAGGCAGGCTTAAGTTCCATTTCCATTCATTTGTGTCTTTCAATGTGGCACAAAAGTAAGTGACGAGTCCTCTTTACCTGATAGTTTTATTTGTTAGTATTAGCTTTCTCACTTATATCAACGTTCTAGATTTTTCTGTGTCCAACCAATATGCTTGGCATGACTTGGATATATATGCCCATTTTCTCTTCTGAATATGAAAATCTGCACAGTCCTGTAGTACTTCTTGTGTAGACATGTTCAGACGTGGATGGCTATTGACTACCATCAAAAATTAACACCTGTAGTTCCTGCTTTTATAGGCACATGAACAACTGTTCTGATAAGATATAGATTTTGGACTTGTTTTGTGTTTATAGGACAATAATGGCTCTGTGGAAAGCAAAATCCTTGACCCCAGAGCAGAAAGTGCAAGCTGTTGAAGAGGAATCAGAGCAGAAACTCCAAAGTGAAGAGAGTGGTTTGTTCTTGGGTATTGACGACGTCCGATTCTCTGAGGTCTACTCTTTGACTCTCTCTGTTCCGGTGAGTTATTCCCTTTCACTGTAATGTGCTACATGGATAAAACTTTTGGCAAGAATGTATTTGAGTTTTGAATATTGTCTTATGCATCGACTCTGATGACTCTAGGTAAGTTTCTTTATGGAGTTGTTTGGTGGGGGTGAAGTGGATCGAAAGGCTATGGAGAGAGCGGGTTGCCAGAGCTATTCATGCAGCCCATGGGAGTCAGAGAAGGCTGATGTGTATGAGAGGCAGACATACTACAGAGATAAGCGGATATCACGTTATAGAGGAGAAGTAACAAGTACACAGCAAAAATCCCTTCTCCCAGATAAGAACGGGTGGCTTGTCGAAGAGGTCATGACTCTCCATGGAGTTCCGTTGGGAGACTATTTCAGTCTCCATCTTAGATACCAGATGGAAGAAGTGGCGTCGAGACCAAAGTCAACATATGTGCGAGTATACTTTGGGATTGAATGGCTAAAGAGCAGTAGGCATCAGAAAAGGGTGACAAAGAACATCCTGGTAAATCTGCAGGATCGGCTAAAGATGATATTTGGATTCTTGGAGAAGGAATATGGCAGCAGACAACAGCAGCAAGTAGCATAATATATAGTAGACTTTGGTCTGAGAATGAAGGGCCAAAAGTAATATCATTTATATTGAAATGGAAGGCTCGGAGTAAACCACTCCAGCTTAAAAAGGTTGCTCTTGAACGCACACAAACAGTCAAATGAAGCGAGAGTGCCAATAGAGGTGAAGCTCAAGCTCAAGCTCAAGCTCAAACATTTCTCATTCTTCTAACGTCATAAATAGCTGACTTGTTATCTGTAGTTAAAAAAGAGCAGAGTTTTGTGATTATTGTGTTGTTGCTCTGCCAAAACTTCGAAAGTGAGCAAGTTATAGTCGCTTCGTTTGTTGTTTTCTTCAACTTTCCACGCTTTTTCTTGATGCCATCTTTTACATCCATCAGCCTCTAGCTCGCATAGAGTTCAATTGGGCCTAGTTTTTGAAAAAGTGTAAAAGCCGGTATAAGGCCCATTTAGTATTCTGTTTAATGTAAAATCTAGTTAGCCATTCCAGAATTGCCATCTTCGCCGTTTGACGCTGACACTCTTCTCCCCTTTGCTTCATCTCGAATTCTCGATCGCCAGTAGTCATGTCGGGGAAAGGAGGAAAAGGGTTCAAATCGTCTCTGAAGTCTCCATCCAAATATGGTTTCGTATTTCTAAACCACTTTCATCAGATATTTTACTTTCTTTCTCGACATTATCTTAGACTCGGTTTTGGGGGTTTTTGGTGTAGGATCCGGCAAGGACGATAACTCAACCAAGTCGAAGAAGACAAGGAAAGTCCAGTTTGATCATCCAGGTTTTCCTTTTTATTTCTGCTAGCTTCATTCCGAATTAAGTTCCCAAGTTTTTCCGAATAAAGTTTCCAACTTTTCCGTGTAATAATTTAATGTTCATCTTCTGTGTTCGTGCTAGGCTCGCAGGGATCCAATTATAAGCTTGTCCAAGAATCTGATGACCAAATTCAAGGTTTTCTGCTAAAGGCATCAGCTTTCTTCTTCGGTTGATGTGCTTACAGTCTTTTGACACCCTTGGCTCTTCACATTGTGTCTCGTTTGCCTAAACTGTGGCCTTCTTTGACTAAAGGAGGGACGGGAACCAAGGCTAAAAAGAGTACTCTATCCAAAGAATCTCAGCCGCTTGAGCTCAAAACTGAAAAGGGTTTGTATATCTGCTACTTTCTCTCTCAAATCCTTTCTGTGCTCTGCATTATGATCATTCTCGTTGGTGCATGTTAATGTATGTATTGCTTTCGTGTGATGTTGGCAGAGCTTCCGGAGAATGCAAAGTGCATCATGGATTGTGAAGCTTTTGAGATTCTAGAAGGCATCAAGGTACAAATTGCTGTGTTATCTGAAGATCCTAGCATAAAGATTCCTGTGTAAGTAACATCGACATTGTGTTCCATTTTCATGCGGGAAAGGTCTTGGATTCACTAACGTGTAATTTGTTTCCAGGTCTTTCGACAGAGGACTGGACTATCTGAAATATGGTCATTGCTACATGAATCCTCAATCTGTCAGACAGATCCTTGAGTATCCTTTTTGGCTGTCTTCATTAATCTTCTTAGACGCAGATTAATGCCTTTTTATTTTCTGATTCGATTCTGTGTTATAACTTAACGAGTATGGTATCAGGCCTCTGAAAAAGTATGGTGTCTCTGAAGGCGAGGTAGTAGTCTCTACTAAAGAGCTTTCAATTCAGACAACAAACCCTGAGCTCTTCTAATTTTATGTTGTTATGTGCAGATGTGTGTGATTGGCAATGTCTGCCCAGAAAGCATTGATGAAGTGTTTGCCTTTGTTCCATCGATGAAGGTATGCGTTAGTGCCACCAGGATTTGAGGCTCGTTTCTTATTCTTTTATGTATATGTTTTTCAGTTTTCATCCCGAATTTCTATCAAAACCCAATCTGAGTTTGTTTGTTTGTGATTTCTTGCTTTGTGGATTTATCCAGGGGAGAAAAGAGAAGATCAGTGAGCCCTTAGAAGAGGCATTGACGAAGTTATCTAAGCTCAAAAGATCTGCTTAAGCGTGTAACTGCTAGATAGATAATGAATAAACTGCATTGATGAATCTAGATCCAAGCTGGTTAACCGTAGTAGTAAAGATCGTTTTGGTTGGGTTAGGGGTTTTTGGGTATGATAATGCATCTAAGTAAGGTCGATGTTGTCTATCATCTAATGCTGTCACAACAACATTTTATGTAAGTTTTAACCATTTCCTTCTCAAAGCTAGCAAACCCGTGCGATGGATTGTTCTTAAATCAGTAACTCCTGCCATTTTCATCATGCAAACAGAGTTCATTCAACAAAAGATATCTAGTTCATTCATGCAAACTGAAATCTAGTGATTTTTAAACAAGTGAAATGTCCATAAACTAAAAACTGGAAATGCTATAGAAAACACGTCAAATGTTGCTTCAAGAACACATCATCATGAAACCAGAAAAGCACTTAAATTAGATGTTTGTGGTTTGTAAATAGGGCTTAGAGATCAGAAACATGGACGATCTCAGTGAAGCCTACTTTCTTCTTCAGAGTTCGGACAAGGCCAGCTACTTCCACTCGGCGTCCCTCCACCACTAGCTTCTCTTGTTCTTCTCCCTCCAACCGGACGGCCGTAACTCCTGAAAACTTATGTTGCTTTTTCATTAGGCGTGTGTTCTTGCGATTTTATTCTTGTGTTGTTTAAGTTGTTTAAATTACCGTATGTTCCTGCTACAATCTTCAATGCTTTGGTCCTGCACTTTTCACACCTCATACGCACTTTCAGCACCATGATTTGCTGATCACAGAGACAAACTCGTCTTAAAAATCAAGTGCGGCATATTTATGATTTGATCAAATGGGAGAAAAAGAAGAAAAATAATTGACCTTGTACCTTTGCCATATCTTGTAGTTGAAAAAAGAAACTTTGAGGTGCTTGCTTCCTGAGAAAAGAAGGGTTCTTGAAAAGTTTCCAGAAACAAGCAAAGGAGTGCTTAGCTTATCAAGATGATGAAACCAATGGACATTAATGCCTTACTTAAAGAGAGGTACACAGTTTTCATGTGCTAATTGACTATTTGACAATCTCTCTCTCCTTAAGTTTCCACTTCTAGTAAACATCACTGTCTTACTTCTATTTTCATATCTCTTGAAAGCAATGCTGAACGTCGACAGTTATAACTTTACGTTTAGTGGTCCCACCGGCCATTTCGATGGCTTTTTTCCCGTTATAACCTGAATTGGTTTGATGAAGGGAAGGGATTAACTACCACAAAAGAAATATAGAAAAAGCTGTGTTTTATAAAGGTACCTTGATAATATTTTCGTTCAGGCTTGGTATCTGCTAAGATACATCCTATTTAATTCCAGTCTATTTCCCTTTGCTTTTTGTATAATTAAAACTCAGATACAATTATTTTTATACTTTCTTCTCCATTTTCTTCTGCACAGATCCAAAGCTATAAGCTATGGCGACAACTATACTTGCATTGTTAACTATCGTGTCTCTGTTTCATGTCCCTGCTTTTGCTGCGAAAAAAGTAAGTATCTTTTTCTGAGGAATATGTTATTGTCACGTATGTGAGCTTATATATTAACAAGATTGTTGCTTTTGTTGTTATTGTTGGTAAACTAAAAAGTCGTACATCGTTTACTTGGGATCTCACTCGCATGGCTCTGAAATCTCCCCCTTAGCCCTTAGACGAGTATCTGAATCTCATCATGACTTTCTCGGATCCTTTTTGGGAAGGTAATAATATGACTTCACGTCTTTTTTTGTGTCTGTTCCTCTTGCCTATATTCTTATTGTTTGATCTGATCCTCATCTTACAGTCATGAGAAGGCTAGAAATGCAATCTTTTACTCCTACAACAGGCATATCAACGGCTTTGCAGCCATTCTTGAAGAAGAAGAAGCCGCTGTGATTTCAAGTAATTGAAAACTCTCTTTCTCTTTTAAGTTAGTTAGAGAGTTTAAGTTCGTTTTTTATATTGTTTTTTATATTGCAGAGCACCCGAGTGTGATCAGTGTGTTTCCTGACAAGGGAATGAAGTTGCACACAACTCATTCTTGGGAATTCAGGCAAATGGAGAAGTATGGTGTGATCCCTTCAAGTTCCTTGTGGTCAAAAGCAAGATTTGGTGAAGACACAATCATCGGAAACCTTGACACTGGTTGGCAATTTCACTTCCTCCACTTCTTCTTCCATTATATACTAAATAACAACACTAAAGCCACCATCTTGTGCATCACCAGGTGTTTGGTCGGAATCCCAAAGCTTTAGCGCAGATGGACTTGGACCTGTTCCTTCTCGATGGAAAGGAAGTTGCGACACTGCTGACGGTGTTCGTTGCAACAGGTTATTAAATCTTTCGATAACTTTTTCCAGTGTCTAGACGATTGTTCTATGAGAACAAAGTACATAACATAGCTAAATGAATTATGATCAGGAAGCTTATAGGGGCACGGTACTTCAACAAAGGGTACTTGACTTTTTCGGGTCTCAATTGCAACTCTTCCTTTGAGTCGGCTCGTGACCATGATGGTCACGGGACTCTCACGCTCTCAACCGCTGGAGGTTACTTTGTCCCAGGAGCTAGCGTCTTCGGTGTAGGCTTCGGAACTGCGAAAGGAGGCTCTCCATTGTCGAGAGTAGCTTCCTACAAGGTCTGCTACGGTTCTAATTGCCGGGCCACTGATATCTTGGCTGGCTTTGATATGGCCATTCATGACGGTGTTGATGTCCTCTCCATCTCTCTCGGTATTGAACCTGCTGATTACTTCCATGATGCCCTTGCCATCGGCTCCTTCCACGCTGTTAAACATGGCATCACTGTGGTCTGTTCTGCTGGAAACGTGAGTTCCAATCCTTTGTACAACTTGCAAATGGCGAACGCTTCAAGGGAGAAAGCATGTCGAAATCTTTGCCAGTAGGGAAAATGTACAGCCTCACAACAGGTGCTCAAGCTAGACTTGCCAATGCATCTGCTGTAGATTCGTAAGTTGAAAACTTTGAGCTAGAATTTCATCTTATTCTGTTGAATTGTACTATATAATATGTTCTTGTTTCCATTAATCAGGATGCTTTGCAAAGAAGGCACGCTAGATCCGCACAAGGCAACGGGTAAGATCATGGTGTGCCTGACAGATAATACAGCGAGAGTTGACCAAGGGAGGCAAGCAGCTCTGGCTGGTGCTGTTGCTATGATTCTATGCAACGATAAGGGATCAGGGAATTATATCACCGCGGATCCCCATGTTCTTCCCGCTACACAGATCAACTTTGTCGATAGCCAAGCCTTGTTCTCTTACGTTAACTCTACTTAGTATGCCTCTCATTCCCATATTTATCTTCGCTTTGTGTACTGATAAGAAGATGCTTCATCATTTGTTTTACATTGTTAAATCTTTTACAGTTTAGAGCCCATGGGATCTCTTACTGCACCTGTGGCAGCTTTCGGCATTAAACCAGCCCCATATATGGCAGATTCCTCATCTCAAGGACCTAACATTGTTACACCGGGAATCCTCAAGGTTTTTCGTTATCTATCTCTTCACACATATATATCTGCTTCATCTTGCTTACTTAAAAGTACTTTTTTGATTAGCCTGACGTAACTGCTCCTGGGGTCAACATCATAGCCGCCTACACAGGAGACAAAAGTCTTAGCGGCTTGGAATCTGATCCTCGCACGACTGCATACATTAAAGCATCTGGCACTTCCATTTCCTGCCCTCATGTTGCGGGTGTTGTTGGTCTTCTCAGGACAATGCACCCTTCATGGAGTCCAGCTGCAATCAGATCTGCTATCATGACTACCGGTATAAGTTTAATTCCACCTCTTCTCCTATTACTCTTTTTTTACTCGAGATGCACACTCATTCTTGCTTGCACGTGCAGCAACAACACGAGACAACAGAGTAAGTCCGATGCTCAACGGGTCCTACGTGAAGGCAAACTCATTCAACTATGGATCAGGACATATCAGACCAAATCGTGCAGGAGATCCCGGACTGGTCTATGACTTGACAATACACGACTACTTGGACTTTCTTTGCACCGTTGGGTACAACCAAACAATGATTGAGCTTTTCTCAGAGAGTCCTTCGTACAAATGCCCCAAGGAAGCAAGTGTGGTAGACTTGAACTATCCATCTATCACGGTGCCTGATCTCACAGATTCTGTGACTGTGACCCGGAAACTGACGAATGTAGGATCCGTAGGCACTTACACGGCAAGAGTTCGGGAGCCATATGGAGTGTCTGTGAAACTTGAGCCAAGTGTGTTGGAGTTTGATAGAGTTGGGCAAGTTAAAAGCTTTAAGATGACATTGAAAGCTAAATGGGCTGCAAAAGGCTATATCTTTGGAGGTCTCACATGGAGTGATGGTAAACATTATGTAAGAAGTCCTATTGTTGTCTCTACCGTCTAGTTGATAGAGATAGAGCCATTATGTTAAAAGCTCTTGTTTCAGTGAACCTGCTTTATTAATTGGCTCTCAATTTGACTTTTATTGTTATGGTCTATGGGATAAAATTATAGAAGAGAGACATTTTCAAATTAGTCAAGAATTTCGAAGAGAGACATTTTCAAATTAGTCAAGAATTTCTTAACATCGGGGTTTGTGCATGAAAATGCATCCAAGTTATATAAATAATGCAGTCACAACATTATATTTATGCAAGTTTTAATCGATTCCTTTCGCAAATCTAGCAATACCTGCTATGGAATGTTCTATAATCATCAAGGACGATAACTCCTGACACTTTGATCATGCAACAACAAATAGCAAACGGAAATCTAGTGATTTTCAACAAATGAAATTTCCAAAAACTAGAAACTACTGGAAATACCAATGCAATAGAAAACATGTGAAAAATGTTGCTCGCAGAACACATCATCATGAAACCAAAAAGCACTTAAAAGTTAGATGGTAGTTGTGTGTAAAAAGGGCTTTCTTAGAGGATCTCAGTGAAGCCTACTTTCTTCTTCAGAGTTTGGACAAGCTCAGATACTTCCGCACGACGTCCCTCCACCACCAGCTTATCTTGTTCTTCTCCCTCCAACCGCACGGCCTTAACTCCTGAAAAGTGAAAACGTATATTGCTTTTTCATTAGGCGTGTGTTTTTGTGATTTTTTTCTTTTGTGTTGTTTTGGCTCTTTAAATGACCGTGTTCCAGCTACAATCTTGAATGCTTTGGTCCTGCACTTTTTACACCTCATACCCACCTTCAGCACCATGATTTGCTGATCCCATCAGGGCCCCATTCGTCTTAAAAATCAAGTGCTGCAAGTATATGATTTGATCAAATGGGAAAAAAGAAAAAGAAACGATCTTGTACCTTTGCCATATCTTGTAGTTGTAGAGAAAAACTTAAAGGTGCTTGCTTCCTGAGAAAAGAAGGGCTCTTGAAAATTTTCCAGAAACAAGCCAAGGAGTGCTTAGCTTATCAAGATGATGAAAACAACGGACATTAATGTCTTATTTGCTAATCTCTCTCCTTAAGTTTCCACTTTTAGTAACCATCATTGTCTTACTTCTGTTTTCATACCTCTTGAAAGCAATGCCTTGACGTCGACAATTTCAACTTTACATCTAGTGGTCCCATTGGCTAGTTTGATGGTTTCTTCTCCGTTAAAACCTGAATTGGTTAGGGAAGGTTTTATCTACAACAAAATAAAATTAAAAAAAAATAAAACTGTTTTGTATAAAGGGAGCTTGATGATATCCATCAGATTAATCTATATCCGGAGCTTGATGATATCCATTAGATTGATCTATATCCCGATATTTGCGTTCAGGCTTGATATCTGTTAAGATACGCCCTATTCAATTTCAGTCTATATCCCTTTGTTTTTTATATAATCAGAAATCAGATAGAAATATATGGTTACAATTGTATTTAAATTCTCTTCTCCACTTTGTCCACAGATCAAAAGCTATAAGCTATGGCAAAAGCTCTACTTGCATTGTTAATTATTGTGTCTCTGTTTCATGTCCCTGCTTTTGCTGCAAGAAAAGTAAGTATTTTTTTTTCTTTTTGAAGAATAATTAAGTTCTTGTCATGTATGTGAGCTTATGTATTAACAAGACTGTTGCTTTTATTGTTTTTGTTGGTTGACTATAAAGTCGTACATCGTTTACTTGGGATCACACTCGCATGGCCCTGAAATCTCCCCCATAGCCCTTAAACGCGTATCTGAATCTCATCATGAATTGCTCGGATCCTTTTTGGGAAGGTAAACAATATGACTTCACGTCTTTTGTTTCTTGTTCCTCTTGCCTACATATTTTTTGTGTTTGATTCTGATCCTTATGCATCTTACAGTCATGAGAAGGCTAGAAACGCTATCTTTTACTCCTACAACAGACATATCAACGGCTTTGCTGCCATTCTTGAAGAAGAAGAAGCTGCAGCGATTTCAAGTAATTGAAGGATAAAAACGCTCTTTCTCTTTGAGTTAATTACAGAATTTGAATCGGCGTTGTTTTAATGCAGAGCACCCGAGTGTGATTAGTGTGTTTCCTGACAAGAGCAAGAGGTTGCACACAACACATTCCTGGGAATTCATGGAAATGGAGAAGGATGGTGTGATCCCTTCAAGTTCCTTGTGGTCAAAAGCAAGATTTGGTGAAGACACAATCATCGGAAACCTTGACACTGGTTGGCAATTTCACTTCCTCCACTTCTTCCTTTATATACTAAATAACAACACTAAAGCCACCATCTTGTGCATCATCAGGTGTTTGGTCCGAATCCCAAAGCTTTAGCGCAGATGGACTTGGACCTGTTCCTTCTCGATGGAAAGGAAGTTGCAACACTTCAGAAGGTGTTCGTTGCAACAGGTTATTAAATCTTTGGATACATAGTTTCTCGGTCTAGACGATTATTTTATGTGAACAAAGTATATAATATAAAGTATGGTCAGGAAGCTTATAGGGGCAAGGTACTTCAACAAAGGATACTTGGCTTCTACGGGTCTTATTAGCAACTCTTCCTTTGAGTCGGCCCGTGACCATGATGGTCACGGAACTCACACGCTCTCAACCGCAGGAGGCCACTTCGTCCCAGGAGCTAGCGTCTTCGGTGTAGGGATCGGAACTGCGAAAGGAGGCTCTCCATTGGCAAGAGTTGCTTCATACAAGGTCTGCTGGCCTCCCATTAATGGTTCTCAGTGCTTTGACGCTGATATCTTGGCTGGCTTTGATATGGCCATTCATGACGGTGTTGATGTCCTCTCCATCTCTCTCGGTGCTGATCCTGCTGATTACTTCGATGATGGCCTTGCCATCGGCTCCTTCCACGCTGTTAAGCATGGCATCACTGTGGTCTGTTCCGCTGGAAACTCTGGCCCCGCCCCTGCGACTGTCTCAAACGTAGCCCCTTGGTTATTCACCGTAGCAGCCAGCACGCTTGATCGTGAGTTCCAATCCTTTGTAGAACTTGCAAATGGCGAACGCTTCAAGGGAGAAAGCATGTCGAAAGCTTTGCCAGTAGGGAAAATGTACAGCCTCACAACCGGTGCTCAAGCTAAACTTGCCAATGCATCTGCTACAGACGCGTAAGTTCAAAACTTAGAGCTAGCATTCCGTCTCATTCTGTTGAATTTGTACTATATCACTTTTTGTTGTTACCATTAATCAGAATATATCACTTGTTGTTGTTACCATTAATCAGAATGCTCTGCAAAGAAGGCACACTAGATCCGCAGAAGGCAAGGGGTAAGATCATGGTGTGCCTGAGAGGGATTACAGCGAGAGTGGAAAAAGGGAGGCAAGCAGCTCTGGCTGGTGCTGTTGCTATGATTCTATGCAACGATAAGGGATCAGGGAATGATATCACCGCGGATCCCCATTTTCTTCCCGCTACACAGATCAACTTTGTCGATAGCCAGGCCTTGTTCTCTTACGTTAACTCTACTTAGTATGCCTCTCATTCCCATATCTATCTTTGCTTTGTGTACTGATAAGAAGATGATTCATCATTTGCTTTACATTGTTAAATCTTTGACAGTTTAGAGCCCATGGGATCTCTTACTGCACCTGTAGCAGCTTTAGGCATTAAACCAGCCCCATATATGGCAGATTTCTCATCTCAAGGACCTAACACTGTTACACCGGGAATCCTCAAGGTATTTCTTTTATCTATCCCCTCATAAATATATGTCTGCTTCATCTTGCTCACTTGATAGTATGTTTTTTATTAGCCTGACGTAACTGCTCCTGGGGTCAACATCATAGCCGCCTACACAAGAGACCAAAGTCTTAGTGGCTTGGAATCTGATCCTCGCACGACTGCATACTTTATAGAATCTGGCACTTCTATGTCCTGCCCTCATGTTGCGGGTGTTGTTGGTCTTCTTAGGACAATGCACCCTTCATGGAGTTCAGCTGCAATTAGATCTGCTATCATGACCACCGGTACAAGCTTAATTCCACCTGATTTTCTTATTAGTCATTTTTCACTTGAGATACACACTCTCATTATTGCTTTCACGTGCAGCAAGAACACGAGACAACAGAGTAAGTCCGATGCTCAACGGGTCCTACGTGAAGGCAAACTCATTCAACTACGGATCAGGACATATCAGACCAAACCGAGCAGGAGATCCCGGACTGGTCTATGATTTGACAGTGCATGACTACTTGGACTTTCTTTGCGCCATTGGGTACAACCAAACAATGATTGAGCTTTTCTCTGAGAGTCCTTCATACAAATGCCCCAAGGAAGCAAGTGTGGTAGACTTAAACTATCCATCCATCACGGTGCCTAATCTCACAGGTTCTGTGACTGTGACCCGAAAACTGAAGAATGTAGGATCTGCAGGCACTTATGCGGCAACAGTCCGGGAGCCATATGGCGTTACTGTGGATATTGAGCCAAGTGTGTTAAAGTTTGATAGCATTGGCCAAGTTAAAAGCTTTAAGATGACACTTAAACCTAAATGGGCAGCAAAAGGCTATATCTTTGGAGGTCTCACATGGAGTGATGGCAAACATTATGTAAGAAGTCCTATTGTTGTCTCTACCGCCTAGTTGACTGAGAGAGAGATCCACTAGATTTTCTCAAGTCTTATTGTGTTTTTCTTTCCTTTTTACTCTTTTGCGTATTTTATTACTATTATATTCAGTGAACACTCATTCTTGAATTTTGAGACTTTCAATTCAAGAAAGTGTATTTGCCAAATAAAATTGTGTCGGTTTAATTGATTTTTGAGCTGTGTTTGTGGAATCTGAACCACATCATTCTCGTTCCTAAATACCACGAATTTTTTAGGGAACCGAAGAAATCAAACATCTTTATCATTCGAAATACTAATTATAAACATCATATAGTTAGAGCCTACTTATAATATTAATTGCTGAATGATTTGAGAGAAGCGAAAACAATTAATGAATGGAGGAAAAGGGTAAAAACGTCTTTTCGTTGGACAGCTAGTTTTCACTTGGTTCTCTCTCTCTCACTAAAAACAATCATTCACAGTCCGCACACGAGAATGTCGTTACTCTATCTCTCTTGATCTCTTGATGCGACGACGACGATGGTGAAGCTTCGAAATCTTGTTCTTTTCTTCTTGCTCCTCACCGTCGCTGCTCCTATATTTCTCTACACTGATCCCTCCGCCTCCTTCAAGACCCCATTTTGTCAGTTTCCTCTCTCTCTTTTTCATCTCCGATGTTGAATTCTTCACGATTTGATTGCCTTTCTTATTCCTCTGTGTTTAATTCTGCAGCTAAACGCGATTTCCTCGAAGACGTAACTGCTCTGGTAAGCATCTATACTGTCCTCCTCTTCTTCTTCTTCTTCTTCTTCCTCCTCCATTGCTGAGTTTTTCGAGGTTTCCTTTTTTAACGCTTTAATGTTTCTTTTTTGTTTTTTTGTAAAGACTCTCAATTCCGACGAGAATCGTCTAAATCTGCTTCCACGGGTAACTTTCCCTCGTTCTCAAGCTAACTTGATTCGACTCAGATCTTACATCGTTTCTTAAAATTGCAGTCTTTGTTCAATTGCATTTAGGAATCTCCGGAAGTGGATAGAAGAGGAATCGTGGGTGTTGTCTATTCCAAACGAAATTCGGATTCGGATTCGTCGTCTCTGGGTTCTTCGCGAAGGCAAGGTACCTACAAAAATTTTCATTTCTTTTGTTTCTTTCCTTTTTTCCCAACTCTAATTTTCTACGAGTTTAAGGCACAAAGATTTCCCCTTTTCCAGAAGCGAGAGACCAATTTTCTGCTCGAGTTCTTTCGGCCACCGACGATGAAACTCACTCTCAAACTGACAATCCCATCGAACAAGTCACTAATGCAGCGTCAGAGATGGACAAACCAAATGAAATGCACGCTTCTGATAACAACGCCCAGATTAATGTACGTTTTCAATATGGATTCTACAACCAGATGGTCAGAATTCTTATTTTTAGATCGATCAGAACTTGTTCCCTCAGTAAATCAGATCGATTTTCATTGGATTTTCCACATTGATAGGCTCTAGATTTGACTGAATGCGTGAAGTTGTCCTTTTGGTAGAATGTCTAGCAAAATCACCAAGTTACAGTGGGTGCTGATGTAGTTATCCTGACCACCTGATTGCCTGCTATTGTGCCGAAATGATCTCTTTACTTTCATTAAGATTTGCACCGATCTCATATCTTGTAGGAAAGGATGCATGTTCAGTTGACCCAGGAAACCACCTCTGGAAAGGTTGAAGAGCAAGAGCCTAAAGCTTTTGGAGATGAGAAAGAGAGAGGAAATGTGGTGATGCCTGATGCTCAGGTGAGGCATCTTAAAGATCAGCTGATAAGGGCAAAGGTTTATCTTTCACTTCCAGCTGCAAAAGCAAATGCACATTTTGTGAGAGAGCTTCGACTCCGTATTAAAGAAGTTCAACGGGCAGTCGTAGATGCCTCCAAGGATTCGGATCTGCCAAAGAAGTAAGTGTCCTTGGAAATGCAGTTAATGACCAGCTCAAAAAACAATTTCTTCCTGTGATTAAATTCTCTGGCATTTTTTACACCCAGTGCTATAGAAAAGCTGAAAGCAATGGAGCAAACATTGGCCAAAGGCAAGCAGATTCAAGATGACTGTTCAACAGTTGTGAAGAAGCTACGAGCAATGCTCCACTCGGCAGAGGAGCAGTTACGGGTCCATAAAAAGCAAACCATGTTCTTGACACAATTGACTGCCAAGACAATTCCAAAGGGTCTTCACTGCCTCCCTCTACGTCTCACTACCGATTATTATGCTTTGAATTCGTCTGAACAACAATTCCCAAATCAGGAGAAACTAGAAGATAATGAGCTGTATCACTATGCCCTCTTCTCTGATAATGTTTTGGCTACATCGGTTGTTGTTAACTCTACCATAACCAATGTCAAGGTAAGAAGTAACTTTGTTCATCTGATTGAACATTTATATGTATTTCTTTCTGTTAAACTTACGGAGTTACGGTCTTAATGGTTTATTGACAGCATCCCTCAAAGCATGTCTTCCACATTGTCACGGATAGACTCAACTATGCAGCAATGAGGATGTGGTTCCTAGACAACCCACCAGGCAAAGCCACCATCGAGGTTCAGAATGTTGAAGATTTTACATGGCTGAATTCAAGCTACAGTCCTGTTCTCAAACAGCTTAGTTCTCGATCGATGATAGACTACTACTTCAGGGCACACCATACGAATTCAGATACGAACTTAAAGTTCCGGAATCCAAAATACTTATCGATCCTTAATCATCTTCGTTTTTACTTGCCTGAGATTTTCCCCAAGCTCAGCAAGGTGCTCTTCTTGGATGATGATATAGTTGTGCAGAAGGACATTTCTAGTCTTTGGTCAGTTGATCTGAAGGGTAATGTCAACGGTGCTGTAGAGACTTGTGGGGAAAGCTTTCATCGCTTTGACCGATATCTGAACTTCTCAAATCCACTCATATCCAAGAATTTTGACCCTCGAGCTTGTGGATGGGCTTATGGCATGAATGTTTTTGATCTGGACGAATGGAAGAGGCAAAACATCACAGAGGTTTATCATCGATGGCAGAATCTGGTACGCAGAAAATATATTTACTTATGGTTTAGTTGCTTGTGGATGTGGGCTATGTCGCATCGGTATTTGCTCTCAAGAATGGTTGCTGATCTTATACATTAACTGTTTGAACTTGCAGAATCAAGACCGAGAACTGTGGAAGCTAGGGACGCTGCCGCCTGGTCTCATCACATTTTGGAAACGAACATACCCGCTAGACCGGAAATGGCACGTGCTGGGCCTTGGATACAACCCAAGTGTGAACCAGAGGGATATTGAGAGGGCAGCCGTCGTACACTATAATGGCAACCTCAAACCATGGCTAGAGATTGGGATTCCAAAATATCGAGGCATCTGGTCAAAGCACGTCGACTATGATCACGTTTACCTCAGAGAATGTAACATCAATCCTTAGAATTAGAGTCTCTACTGAAGAGCACTGTAATATGTCTCAAAACTTTATTTCTTTTGTTTTTTTTTATGAGATCTTCATTACATGAAAAACCAAATTGTAGATGATACGGTACACTACATTTGTTCTGATAGGCACCACCGATGTTATTATTGAAATATATCAGCAACTATACCTTTCTTAGAAAGCTCCTGTTTTTCTTGAAATGTCTTACAAGGACACTGTTCAATTAAATTCTCTTTTCTTTTCCTGCTTTGATAACAGGAGTCAAAAGCCATCGGACTCGGACTCACAATTTATTCTTCTCTTTTGAACGATCTTCTACCCCATATATTTTTCATGTTGACGAAAAAAATTAGTCACCTTGGCGTTACTATTTGTGACAAAAACAGCTTCAGTTGTGAGTAAGAAAGTAATTTGATTTGTGTTTTTACCAAATTACAGCACAACACGACATATATTCATTGTTCATGCTTGTCGCAGTGTCTATAATTAGAGAGTTGTGATCACCTCACTAAGAGGAAACTCCTAACTAATAGGGGTAAGGATAGACAACAAAACTACATGTGATAACACTCAACTACAGATGCCACCTGAACACAACTCATAGATCGTTTCCTGAAACCTTGTCCAATCTATCTTCAGCCCCAAGCAGTGATGTGGATGGATGGTCAAAGGCGAGGGAATGGTCTGACAGATGGTAAGAAGCGTTCAAGGCTGATTCTAGTATTGGGTGTGCAACTACCATCTCAGATGTATAAGCTGCACCTCCTCTCATCAATCTAGGCTTCTTTGATGATCTCTCTTCTCCTGCGCTCTCGTCTTGAGACCCAATGTTACACCCCGAGTCTGGTGTCAAAGGCTCCCGGTAAGATGAAAGAGACTCGTCAATAGAAAGGCTTTTGTCTAGTCCACATTCCTTGCCAGATTTATCTTGTAGAGGAGACTCGGATGTTGGGGCTGGGGTTGCAGGATCTGATTCGCCTGTTACTGGGCCTGAGGGTTCGCCAAGAACTCCACTGAGTCGCTGTTGCTCTTCAATTATCTTTTTCAAGTACTTCCCTTGTGCTTCTATCCGTAGTTGCAGCTGTCTTTGCACCTAAAAAACATCAAAGAATGTCATATTTCACGCAAACTAACTGCTAATACTGGTCGACCAAAATTCTGGATAATTATTTCTGAAAGTAGCATGGTGAAAGCATACTTCTAGTTGCTCGTGCAATCGTTTCTGAACTTCCATCTGCAACTTGAGGGCTTCAGTTATCTGCATTCCCCTGTAATCGAAAAGTTAGCCTCTTTCTGATCACTTTAATCTGAAGCACCATGCAGTAGCATCACAAATCAACTCAAATAATGAAATTTCACGTACGATGAACCGTCCAACCCAGAGAGCACATCTCCAGATTCTTTCTTATCGGTTTTCTTCCCTGAAAAAAATAAACAAATTCCAGTTTCAGACAAAAAGGCAACTGGGAGCATGAGAAAAATGAAGGAAATCAATTTCCACCTACCTTCGGACGACGAATCTGGCAGATACTTAGCAAGTCGATATTTCTGAGTCAAAGCAGATTTGCAAAATCAGCTAAGGAAACTGGAGATGCATAAATGGTTAAGAGAAAGATAGAATAGACAGGGCCACACATTGTTATCATTTCAGTATTACCTGTAAGTGACTTTTGACATGGTATATAGTTAATCCTTGTACACCCATCACTCTAAGAACGCCTTTGGGGGTAGCTCCTTTGGAAATCAAATAGAAATAAATATCAGTAATCCTAACCAAACAGATAGGCTTTTCCTCTCATGACTACTAAACATGTAGGCATAAAAAAACATGAGTTACTCAATTACCATAGAAGGGTTATAAGAAAAAGGAAACTCACTATCAGGGCCACCAAGTTGAGCAACGGCATCAACGAAGCGTTCATGTAGCTCATGCGTCCAACGCAAACGTTGTTTGGAAGCATGACTAGAATTGTTCCCTCCGTTGTCTGCTTCCATCAGGCTAAGAGATATAAACGTTGAAGGGAAACTAATGAGTTGTTGCAAGCTATAAAAGAAATGAAGAAAAAAAAAACATTTGCTTGTCAGAAACATCAGGCAGACAAATTTGCAGCAGTGGAAATGATTTGGGGACCATTAAAGCGTGTAGCTTTAGAACTAATCTGAAGTCTAATTAGTCGATTACTATCTAAATTTGGAAAGAATAGGTAGTAAAGATAGTGAGCTCAAGCTGAAGACTTTCTCTAAAGTTCCGACAGATCAGACGAACACCAAATCACATGGGTGTTCATATAAAATCAGAGGAATTTATTGCCGGAAAGAGAAAACAGATTTAAAAAAGGGAGAAAGCGAAGGTTATGGAATCTCTAAGAACCTCTCTGTGGATCTATACACGAATCAGACGGCGTCCCTCCATTTTCGAAACTTGCTCTTCTCCGTCTATCCGACACTTCGATCTAATCCAAATACAGATTTTTTCTGTATGTTGTGATGTTCTGGATTTCACCCAAGTCGTTGTATAATTCCGACTGTTCCTGAGCGGCGATGCAGCAGAGTCCTCCACCGTTTTTCCCAGTCGTCTTTATCAGCCTCTTTCGATAGATCGAATTCGCGTCTGTGGCATTGACTATTATTGTACCTGTATTTATTGGGCCGGATCTCTCGGGTATGGGCCCATATGGCCTAAATATTATATAAGTGGTGGTTAAATCAATTTTTGTGTGTGGGTCCGTTCAAAACTCAGCAAGAACAATAGCGACTCAGCAGCTGCTTTCTTCTCCCGCTTCCAAATCTTCGCCGGGAAATCCTCGTTCTTCCCGATAATGGCGACCATGGATTTGGGAAAATTGATCCTTCAGTCTCTCTTCTTCCCACTTCTTCTCTCTTTCCACTTTAAATTCGGAGAATCCTCCGCCCACATCTACCCTTCTCAGGCCTTCCACGATGTTGGTAACTCTCTTCTCCTCTACGGTGGCAGCGAAGGAATCTTCGCCTCTTCCCGATCTTTCATCAGGTCTAACCTTTTTTCTCTTAGCTTCTCTTCTACATTTCTCGCTTATGTGCTGTGAGTGTATGTATCATCACTGGTCTCGTTGCAGGTTTGAGAACATCACTCTCTGGAGGACAAATGACGTTTCACGTAAGGGACGCAACAATGGGTTAGTCCAAGCTGTGATCTTTGAGGCCTCAGATCGTAACAACATCGGTGGTTCAGCTTACGGTGGTCAAAGATCTATTTGCTGCACTCCAGATCTGGCCAAGTTTCAAGGTTGTAAGCAAGGTGAGATCATTAGGATCCCTTCTTCACACGACCGTAAATGGCCTATCCTCTTACGTGCTCGCTTCAAAGGAAAAAGTTTGTCTGCTAAGATAGAAGACACTGAGATTCTCATCAGTAAGACTGGAATCTATAATCTCTTGTTTATATCGTGTGATCCGAAGCTGAAGGGACTCAAAATGACCGGAAAGACAATTTGGAAAAATCCAGAGGGCTATCTTCCTGGAAGGATGGCTCCATTGATGAAGTTTTATGTGTATATGTCATTCGCATATTTGTTGCTCAGTGCCGTCTGGTTCTTCCAGTATCTGAGGTTCCGGAAGGATATATTGCCACTTCAACATTGCATAACAGTAGTGATTGTTCTTGGATTGCTTGAGATGTTCTTTTGGTACTTGGATTATGCAAATTTTAACAGCACTGGGAAGAGGCCTTTAGCTCTTACGACATGGGTCGTTACAATTGGTGCTTTCAGAAAAACTGTTTCCCGCATTCTCATACTCTGTGTTTCCATGGGATTTGGGGTTGTCAAGTCCACTCTTGGTGGTCTCACTTCTAAAGTGCTCCTTGTTGGAGGTACTTCATAGCTTCTGAGATGCTTGATATTGCTGAGAATGTTGGCATAATCGACGATATATCTGGAAGAGCAAAACTTTTTCTTGTCCTGCCTGACGCTTTCATGGATGCATTTCTCATATTGTGGATATTTACCTCTCTCTCGAAAACACTTGAACAGTTACAGGTATCTCTTCCTTTCTAAAATATCAAATTTGTGATCAGATTCTGTAAGGTTTTTAGGCAAGATTCAACAGATTACCTTATCAACTTCTTTTTGCACAATTCTTATGCAGATGAAGAGGACCTCGGTGAAGTTGGATATTTACCGGAAGTTCTCAAATGCTCTTGCTGTTTTAGTGGTTGCCTCTGTTGCTTGGATAGTGTATGAGGTACAATCCTGTCAAGCCTGATTTGATACTGATGTATTAAACTGTGTTAAGTGAAATCCTACTTGAGGAAATGGCTGGTCAAGGCATTTTTGAAAGCATTATTTAGGATGAACTAAAAGTGGTGTGACTTCTTTCTTGGAATGTATCCAGCTTGCGTGATAATTTGTCCCTTGCAGGTGTACTTCAAAGCAACGGATCCATTCAATGAACGATGGCAGACTGCTTGGACTATAACTGCCTTCTGGGATGTTATTGCATTTGTATTGCTATGTATTATTTGCTATCTCTGGACCCCGTCGCAGAACTCTCAGAGGTATGTTTTGCGAGCTAAGACTTACTGAAATAAAAACTGTTCCAGCTGAACATGTTGTGCTAGTCTTGTGGAAGTCTTGGCTAGATGCTAGTGGTTGTCATGTAGTGGTCCAATATATTGTGCATAGATGTGAAATGGATCCTAATGGGAATCGAATGGCTTGGACAGGTATGCGTATTCTGGAGAAGTGGATGAAGAAAACGAGGAAGTTCAATCTCTGACAGGGGGAAAGCAAGATGGTGATATTAGCTTAGTTAAACTAGAGAAAAATTCTGGCTCGGACACGGAAGAGGATGTTGAAGAAGATAAGAGGGAATGAGAGAGCTATCTGTGCTTTGATCACAAGTCCAGGGAAGTAGAAATAGTGTGTTTCTCAGCAGCAGGTCAACTTTTAGCACAAAACAACCAAAACATTTTTACACAACAAATATCTGTAACAAAGGAAAAGTGATTGTTATGTTTTACTGTGTTTGTATTTGAGTTGTATCCTCGTTTGTTTTCTAGTACATAAAAGCATCTGTTTCTCACCACAAAGATTCAGTTTCTCAATGAGAGTGATCCCTTTGGTTATTTACTACAGCTTTAACTCATTCGGCATACCTTTTTAATCGACTTGTAATGAAGGTATTTTCTAAAATTTGGAATCTATTTCGGTGACGGTGTAAGATGAGAGGAAGAGAGATTGAGATTTGTTGCAATACTTTATCTTATTTAATTTATTGTGGTTAAAATTAAAATCGTATATTGTACATATTATTAATTCGTCAACACTGTCCTGACGCGGAAGTTTCTCTCAATTTTTTTTTATTTTTGTTCTCAACACCGCCATTGAAGTGAGACTGGGAAGGGAGAGAGAGCTTCCTGCTTTCACCTATTATGCCTCCACCTCCTCCTTCTTCCAGACCCAGTCTCAATGGCAACATCGGTCATCACGGACCTCCTCCGGCTACTCAGACGGTGAGACACCAGCAGCCGTATTACCGGAGCTACTCGTCGTCGTCGTCGTCGGCGTCGCTCAAGGGATGCTGCTGCTGCCTCTTCCTGCTTTTCGCTTTCCTAGCGCTTCTCGTACTTGCGGTGGTGCTGATCGTGATACTAGCGGTGAAGCCGAAGAAACCGCAGTTCGATTTGCAGCAAGTGGCAGTGATGAACATGGGAATATCGTCTCCGGATAATTTCAACCCTAATGTCATGGATCCAACCTCAGCGTCACTCTCCTTCACAATCCGAATGCTCTTCACCGCTGGTAACCCGAACAAGGTCGGGATCAGGTACGGAGAGTCCAGCTTCACGGTGATGTACAAAGGCTTACCACTTGGGAGAGCGACGGTGCCTGGATTCTACCAGGACGCGCACAGTACGAGGAACGTGGAGGCAACCATTGCCGTCGATAGAGTCAATCTTATGCAAGGCAACGCCGCTGATCTAGTCAGAGACGCTTCTTTAAACGACCGAGTCGAGCTCACCGTTCGCGGAGACGTGAGCGCTAAGATCCGAGTCATGAATTTCGATTCCCCTTCCGTTCAGGTTCTTCTTCTTTTCTTTTTCTCCTTTCTTTGCTATTCTATCTCTGAGGATTTTAGCTAAAGCAGCTTAGTGTGAACAGAGGGAACAAATTTAGCTTAAGCAGATCTGGCCTAGTGTGAACGGAGGGAAGAAATTTACCACAAACCGTAAAAAAAAAAAAAGGGTAAAAAAGAAGGATTTGTTGTTAAGTTAATAGATTCCTTACACCGACCACCACCACCACCACTAGTCCCACTCTGCTTTCCTTTTTGGCTTTTGCTTCTTCTTCACTTTTGATTTTTTTTTTCTAGGATCCACGTATGCACTTTACGTTTCCTTTAATCCACCAGCTAAAAAAAGCTAATCTAATGACAAATAACAATTTATAATCTTTGTTAGTTATACGTTGTTGCTTATTAGGAAACTCGCTTCAAGTCTTTTTAAAACTTCCATTTATTATTATTGTCTTGATGTGACGAAAAAGAGTAATGCATATTGCAGGTATCGGTTAATTGCGGCATAGGCATTAGTCCGAGGAAGCAAGCTCTGATTTACAAGCAATGTGGTTTTGATGGCCTCAGCGTCTAATCCAAACTGTAACATAATATTTATAAATTCTACTGACCACTCCCTAAAACTGTGTGGAGTTGCAACAAAAAAAAAAAAAAAAAAGGGTTAGAAGATCCAAGCCAAACTGGTAAAGAAACGGAATAGTATCCATCTGGGATATTTTTTTTGTTTTGTGTTCCTTTTGTACAAGCAATATTTGAAAAAGCAACAATGTTTACCAAAATCAGTAATCACTTTAATTACTCACGCTGCAATCCCTTGGCCACTCTTAAGTGCTTTGTCATTGTTCCATTTAATTGAGACTAAAAGGGCTTCTTCGGCAATTTGTAAATCCGATCAGAAATATGTACCCAACTATTCTTTAATGTAGCCCAACAAAAAATTACAAAATTCAAAATGTAACTCTTACAATCAATTGTCCAGTGATATCAGGCTACGTGTCCATCAAAATTCGGACGTCCAAGAATCGCCTGTCGCCTACGATCAGACCTTCTAACGATGGTGAAACTGAAACCTCCCCAATCTGTGGCGGCTCTGCTGGTTCACGGCTAAAAATATTGATGTAATCCTCTGGCGACGGTGAAAACCACCACGTGATTCTTGAGAGGAAGAATGCTTAGTGAGAAGGAGGCGGTGAGAGGGGAGAAAGGTCGGGATAGAGGAGGCGTTGCGAAGTGATCGAAGCATGGCGCACTAAGGAAGAGAATACGTCATGTCCAGGTTAAAAGCATGGCGTTGGTGGGGACGAGGAGGGTACGAGACTTAGCGGAGAGGAGATCGAAGAGGATATCGGAGGTGTTGATGGCGTTGGCGAATAGAGTGCGCCTTCTGACACGGAGGACTAATATGGCTCTTTCCAACTCTCCGATGGGACGGTGCCGGAAGGAAAAGGGAGACAGAGCACGAGTGCGACGAGAACGAAGGCCGTTACGAGACTGACAGACGAATTGATCGCCATTGTTATGCAATCGAGCTGAAATAAAGAAAGGTTCACAAGTGAAAATAAGCGAAGAAGCAAGAAAGATGAAGCAGCGGTTACGATTCAGAATCTGAGTGAGCATCATCAATCATCATTGGTGATACATTTAAGAGTATTGTAACTATATTTTAATATTAAAATTAATAATAATTTATTATATGATACTTAATTAGAAACAATGAAAATTTGTTTGTGCAATAGTGAAACCTATGTAGAGAAACACCTAGGAGAAATTCTCGCTTTGGTGTCTACAAGAAAAAAAATTTTATGAGATAGCTAGCAGTTAAGCCCAGGGAATTCGACTAATCAACATCCTAAGAAGTACCTCTTGTATAATGTTGAAAGCATCTTTCACGGCTAATAGTATAATACCAGGATATCTTTGGTCCCCCTGACATTAGAACCAAATAAAACTGTCTTCATAAGATCAAATTGTTCCTATGTCATGCAAATCTTTGAAGAGAAGTTCTATCACAGTCATCATATGCTAACTACACGTAAAAGAAATGCTTTATAGGGTCAATAGAGCAACCTACCTAGAAGGATAATAGTCAAATATCTCATAGGAAAAAACATTTTGGAATCTAAACATTGAATTCCATTGCCAATCGTATGGCTACTACGGAAGAGAAACTTTGCTCCTAAACTATTCACTTTGTCTATCATGTACAAGGATTTTTGCATGTCTTGATTAATCATGTTAAGTTGAATCTTTAATATTGATAGCTTTGTATGCAGAATGATGTCTTAACTAGATGAGCCAATAAGAAGTGTTTACTCTCTCATTCCAAGCAAAAAGAAAAAGAAAAGACAACTGTTTACTCCATACCATTGGTCCCCTCCATAGCACCATGACTTTCTCCATAGCTCTGCATCTAATGTCCTCAATGTGTTGTCTACAGAAAGGACATCTCTTTCTCTTTCTCAATTTGGTGCAACACAAAGAACAAGCTAAATGTCCATTAGTACATTGAAAAATGCAATAACACAAAAGAGTTAGCTACCATTTATCGATCTTCTTGTGAAACTCATTTACCCAAAGCAATTTTGCTATAATAACCTTATCTCGATCAACAATTAGAGATAAAGTTGTGACCTTTTGACTTAGCTAGCTATATTCTAATATGTTTTGTAACCTAGTCTCGTGATTCACATCAACAATTGGATATAAAGTTGTGATATTTTGACTTAGCAATTTCAAGAATTTGATAATACATTACGAAAATTGTGAATTAACGAAGAAAGATGAGAAACCTGATATATGGGTGCCTTAAGTGGCTCGCAGCAAGTAGGACAATCAAGAATATAGACACTTGCGTCACTTGAATCTTCGTTATCTTCCTCGTCTTCCTTTATCCGTGAGGCTCGCGGTGCTGTAATCCTCGTCCTCGTCTTCTTCATCATTTTCAGAGACAGGAGGGAACCTTTGCCTTTCCGGGGAACGATGGCTGGAGCATCTCGGCGGTGGTGGAATCGACATCTCCAAAAATAATCTCTGATGTCGGATCTTTGTGTTGTGTTCAAGAAGAAAAAAAGGAAAAAAAAAAAAGAAGAGACTGAGTGTAAGACGTCTCACAGGTTTTTCCCGGTTGAGACGTTTCACGGGGGTTTTTAATTTTTTTTTTCTTTTTTTTAAAGTCACTTTTAAGAGATGAGACAGTATTAATATCACCGATGAAGTTGGTATGAGAATCTATTATATTAAATCTTTTTGTCAGATATTAAATCTTTCGGCCTTCAGGATGTTGGACATTACTGGGCCTTAATAAAAATTGATCTGTTATAGGCCCATATTGTTTAAAGAGTGCCCGAGCTGGAACCGAAATGGCAACACGAGGAAGAAGAGGATGAAATTGGAGGAAGTCGAATCGAAACATTTAGGGTTCATCCGCTCGGCTATCCATCAGGTAATGTCATTTCCTTCCACGGATCTACTTCTCATTTTGTGATAAATCCATCATCACAAATCTCTACCTTTTTTTATTGTTAACTTTCACTTTAGTATGTTGATCACTTCCATGTCGTTCGTCTCTTAGCTTGCGAATTATCAACTAAAAGCATACCTCTCACGATGCATTCGACTCACCCTTCTTTGATATTTTTCTGACAGAAATTTGATCATTTTCCCTCAGATTTTCTGGTCAAGCTTGCAATCCTTTCCAATTTCGCCATGTGAGTTCATTCTTCTGCAAGCACTTGTCTATTCATCTTTTCGTATGTCTAGGTTCTCGCCGATTACAATTCTTCACATGCGTGTTTTTATCTTTTCCTCCGTTCATTAGATACAATTTTTTCATTCCTGCTCTCTAATGCGCTAGCCTTGAGTCATCCCCTTTAATTGTTGGATAAGATTATATTGTCTTGGTGGGTACATGAAGATATGCGTATAAGTTGACTAGGAATTATCTGTAAGGACCCTTATTAAACTGTAGCTTTCATCTAGTAAGATGCAACTGGAAGTTCGAGATGTCTTATAACACATCCTTAGTTTGTTGAGTAATAGCCAATAGCTCTCTTTGTTTACTTGTTTTGCATATATTTTTCAACTCGGTTTGTGTTCATGAGAGTTGTATAGTAAAATGGGAACTCGAGCTTCATCCCTTAAACAGCCCTGCTTTGACAACAGTGCGCTCTGTCATAGTTATGAACATCTAATAGCTAGTAGGTTTTTACCTTCGTTTGATCATCCAACCTTTGTTGTTTCATCCTACTGGATGGTATAATTCCGACAATTACAGGGCAGATGAAGAAGTTGTTGACCAGAAAAAGTGCCTTGAGGAATCTTGCAAACCAAAATGTGTGAAGCCACTACTTGAATATCAGGTGAATAGGCATATACAACTTGAGCTGTCGTTTATAATCTTGTGTTGCAATATATGAGTGTGTAATACTTTAAACATAAAGAGGAGAGATGTCTTCCTGTGCTTACATCACATGGTGTGGGGTGTGGTTCAATTGTAACATCTTGTTGTTGTGGTGTCAGGCGTGTATCAAGAGGATCCAAGATGATGATTCTGGCCACAAACATTGCACTGGGCAGTATTTTGATTACTGGCAATGTGTTGACAAATGTGTAAGTGTTTTTGAGTGGTGTTTTTCCGTATACACCTAAAAGTTTCATTGTGAGACGAAAGTCGTTTTGTTGAACTGCAGGTGGGGCCTAAGCTGTTTGCTCAACTTAAATGACGAGATGTGGAAGTCTGGAGTCTTGAGTCTGGCTTGTATTTTGTTTCTTTTCCAGGGTTACTATATAAAATGCAGTGGATACTGAACATTAGTGCAAACCAGATTGCACTGGCTCCTCCTTGATGTTGTTTCTCTGGCAAAGCTGCGAATTCTTTGTTTGTAGTTGGGAGGAAACCTTTATGAGTTTGTGATACTTCATTAACGCCTAATAAAAGAAAAGAAGAATACGATTCTGTTTATCTTCTGTACGTTTTAATTTCTTCAACTGTTGGAATGAAACTTTGAATTGAAAATGATCAAACCCAATGTTACTGTACCACAACCAAAAACAGAGAGATTGTCTTAGAGAAGTTAATTCAAGGTTTGGAGACGTCTTCGACGAGCTTGAGCCTCACCGAGTCAGAATATGTGAAAACGATTACAAACTACAAGCTGTGCTTTATTTTTATTAATAAACGACATGATGTGCGTAAGTTTTGTACATAAACGGCACGTCACATAGGTTAAGTAGAATATTATATATAACTGGGAAAGAACACGGAATTTTAATTCCAGACAGATCTGTGGAAACGAGTAAAAAGAGAGAGACGAAAAAAGCGAAGCCCTAGCGTGTTTGTCTTCTCCTTTAGGTTCCTTTCCTTACGGTAAGATCCTACTCTCAGATTTCGGATCTCCAAAGTTAAAATCACGGTATAAACCTAAGTGATAACCCATCTCTTAGATCTGCGTTCCTATTTCCCTATTGTTTTGAGTTGTCTTGGATTCCTCGATCCACTCAATTGGTTGATTTCATTCGTCTTTCGCCTTTTTCTACAAGTTTGCTTCTTGTTCTCTTAGTGCCTGACCCTATTGTATTTTATGTTTTATTTCTTGAATTTTTGGAGTGATATCGTATATATGACTCCTCCCCTCTTTTGCAGATTCATCGTTTGTGGTTTATCTTCGCCCCCTCGTAGTTTTCCTCTTTTCTTGGGCTTATCTTACCTCATCCTCGCATCAGGTAAGAAGTTTGGTTCATATTCTGCTCATCGCCTTAGTTTCAAAGCTTTTAGTTCTCTCTGGGTCTTTGCATAGATTTAAATGGATTGCTAAACCCTAATAGCTGCAATAACTGGAATTTTTCTGAACGAGTTGTTTCATCAATATCCTTAGTTATGGGCTTGATTCTTCTTCAAAAACTCTATTAATTTTGTGTTGCCGATTGATTATAAGCCTTAATTGACTGTTGATGGAAGAGCTAACATTGTTGTTTCTTCTCTTTTGTGAGATGCACTTTTGGTTATATTCATACCAAAATGCAGATTTTCAGCTGCTTTTTCTATCCAAATGGACTGCAAGAAGTTCATGCAGATGGTCGAGGAGAAGAAAAGAAAAATCCTAGAGAAGAAGGAAGCTCCTCTGAAATGGGAGCAGAAGCTTGAGGCAGCTTCCAAGGCTAAATCTGATGCTGCAACCAAAGAAAAGAAGTCAAAAAAGCGAAGACAAAGGGGTGCGTCTGAATTGACCTCGGAAAGTGATGGTAGCTCTGAGGTGAGAAGAAAGTCGAGAAGAACCCACAGTAAGCACCGAAGGCATGCACGCTCTGATTCTGATGATAGCGATAGGAGGAAAGATAAGAAATCCAGGAGGCATAAGAGAAGTTCCTCAAGTCAAAGCGATGACAGCAGTGATGAGTATGAAAGCGGGTCAGAGGACGAGCTCAGGATGAAGATAAGGCACCACCACCGGAGGCACAAGTCGCATAGCTCAAGACAGACCTTTGATGATGACAATGCAGAAGATGCCAGAAGAAGACATGCAAAGCATCACAGGCACGGTGAGGTGGTTACTTCAAGTGATAGCGACGAAGAGAGAGGAAGAAGAAGACATGGGAAATATCACAGGCACAGCAGAGGTTCAACCTCCTCCAGCGACTCGGAGGATAACGGGAAGAGTAGGAAAAGAAGGCAACATAAAAGGCATCGATGGGCAGAGTCTTCAAGTGAGGATGATGGAGCCATGCGAAGGAGAAGGCATCATAAACATGTCAGAGAGTCAGCATCCGAAACTGATGGAAGGTTATCAGATGAGAAAAACATTGACAAGTGAAAATGGGGACGAGCATTAGAAATTGCATTTGTTTAATCACACAATCATCAGAACTGAATGTTGTGCGAATCATTATCACAAAGACTCTTAATATTGTTGTGGTGAATTACTTGTGGCACCTCTCTTCATTGTTTATTTTTCGTATTACATCGGTCAAAAGTAAGAACTAATACGATGTTCATGATGATTTATGCCGTCTTCTATGCAATCGCGCAGAATCGTGTTTATATTTATGGTCACACTAGTAAAGATAGACTATATGCTGCAAATCATCTCCAATGTATAGATTGGTCATCTCGATCAACTCTCCCTGTCTCCATATTTTTATCTTGCAGTTATCAGAATTGTTGGTTTTGAGACTTGTTGCTTGCAGGTGATAATGTTAATATAGACTCGCTTGTGTATTTCATGGGATGTAGCAGTCTTCAAGTGAGGATGATGAAGATTCAGATAAACACTTTAGGTACCAAACTGTGGTTTCTTGTATGGAAGGTGATACACTCAACACAATATACATGATTTCATTTGTCTTTAAATAACCAAGTTCCTCACCGACCTGTGAGCTTGACCATCCATGCACCACCCAAGTAGAGCCCCAGAAGCGGTGTTGCTAGGAGCATCTGAGTGACAGGGTCTGTCGAGGGTGTGAGCACAGCTGCTGCAACCACTGCACCCACCACCACATATCTCCAAATCGAAAGCATTTGATCTCCCGACACCACCCCTACTTGTCCCAGGAGTAATTGAATTACTGGAACCTGTAAACCAACGACCAGAAGTATTCCATGTGAGGATGTATATTTAAGAACATACCTGGAACATGTACACTCTCATTGCCACATACCTGGAAAGACAGGCCGGTGCTGAACATAAGCACTAGCACAAACTCAAAGTACTGGTCGATAGACCATAGAGATTCGACCACCCCTTCTGCGTAGTTCACAAAGAAATTCAAGGCTGCAGGGGTTAACACCCAGTAGGAGAAGGCAAGTCCAGCATAGAACAGCAAGGAGGAACCAAACACTATTGGCCCCAGAAACCTTCTCTCAGCTCGTGTCAGACCGGGAAGTACAAAAGCTATAATCTCATACAGGATCACTGGACTCCCTAGCAGAAGCCCACAATAACCCGAGACCTGCACCGCAACAACAACAAAAAAAAAAAAGAGAATCATATTTCTTGTTCATCTGAGTAAGACGCATGCCTTTATCTGTCAATCTGATCATTGAGCTAGTCCAAGTGGCACTTACCTTTAAAGTTGTGAAGAAAAATTCTCCTGGAGCTAGCTGCAGAAACCGCACACCCTGTGTTTTGACGGGAGCTTCAAGAAAAATGATTAGATCTTTGGAGAAGGCGAAGCATCCCATAATTGCAGCTCCCACAGCCAAAACCGAGACGAATATTCTTTCCCGGAGCTCCTCCAGATGATCGAATATAGTCATCTCCTTGTCATCAGGTAGCTCCTCTTTACGTGGATACAGAAACTCATAGATTGAACTTGCTTTTTCTTCTTGCTCAAAGGATGCATCTTCCACAGCTGTGCAATTTTAAATTTTACTATATATCAACCCCGTAAGCTTAAAAGGGTAAACATTTCGAGCCGAACATACAAATCAATAACTCAATCATTCAAGAAGTTTCTATCAAAAGACAAGCTTTGATTAATAATACCTGGTCTGTCTTCTACAGCAGAGCCAACGCCGGGAGTTGTTTCCCTTGGTGAATTGCCGGAATTTTCATCCAGAGCTGACAAGCGAACCACCGGTACTAAGCCTTTGCTCCACCGTCGCGTCACACCGTATCGGAGTCCACCTTCCTTCCACGAATTGCAGAAATTCACAGTGTACGGACGCTTTCTAGGCGAACACAAGTCTCGACTGGTGAGCCGGAAATGGTGGATTAGAGCAGCAGAACTCGTGGTTGTGCTGCTCATAGCTTCTCTCTGTCTTCTTCAATTCTAGAAACAATCCTCACCTTTGCTTTCTTGCTAGGAAGAGCCTCAGAGAACGATTGGTTCCAGTCGAGTTTCTTTCGCCTCATGAAATTTACGAAACCCAATCCCTTTTTCTGTCAACACTTCCGTCACAAACTTTTACACGACTCGTTTAGGGAAATCTAAGGCCCATCACGGCCCATAAACTTATATTTAATATACTTCTGGTTGTGGTGATGGTTTACTGAGGGCTGAGTCGTTTTTCCCGCCAACTTTTTCCGATGGGCAAAGAGAATCCGGCGGAGAAATCCTTAAACCTGATTCGCGGGAGGCTCTGCGATCCTACTTTTGTCTTTAGACCTCTTTCCGTCTCCTCAGACAGCAACTACAGGTTTGATTGCTTTGACTTCTAATCTGAAAATTCCTTAAAATTGGATTCATTTTGCTTAACCCTAAATTAAAAATTCTCTCTTTTTTAGCAAGTTGAAGTTCATTATATCGACCTCTATCACGGAAGGATGCAACAACTCCATCTTGCTTCTGGGTCCTCGCGGCTCTGGAAAAGCTGCTGTATGCTTCTCGAATTTTGCTCTCTCTCTCTCTCTCCGTTCGTGGCGTTTGATTTGTTAATTTGTAAATGAATTTCAGGTATTGGATCTCGTTGTTGGTGATTTATTGGAGGAGTATCCGGATTCAGTAACAGTAGTATGTGTGATTTAGTATATAACCATCTACATTGAGAATTATCCTATTTCCATTATAACCTAACTATCACATTCTGTCGATGCAGATCAGATTGAATGGACTCTTGCATAGTGATGATAATTGTGCATTTAAGGTATGATTAGCTTGAGAGAGCCAGCATTCTCAATCCCCTAGTAAACTTTATTAATGGGCTCCTTTAAATGTTTCAATTTTCACTCTGGGGTTTGACAAAATGACGCTTATTCTTGATTTATGCATCACAAACAAGGGGTTTCCTTTATAGTTTTAGTTCATGGTGGATTGACTTACACCTGATACATGGGTGATATTCACTGGCTTACATTGATTTTTTCAGGAAATTGCCAGACAGTTGTGCATGGAACATCACCTGCTCTTCTCTAAAATGGTATGGCATTGTTTTCACCAAATTTTCATTATGCACTTAGTTGTTTAACCAAATGTTACAACTGGCTTGATTCTTTTTTTGCATTTTCAGGCATCATTCGATGAGAATTCGCAGTTCATAATAGCCATGCTGCGGTGAGTACATTTACCTTGATATAAACAGCCTTTTTGCTGTGTTAATATTCAACTCAGGCAAACTGAGAGAGATTTTTCAGGGAATGTGGACTGGCACATAAGACAATCATCTTTGTACTTGACGAATTTGACATGTTTGCACAGGCAAGAATTCTGAATTCGGAATTAGTAAAAATTCCTACATGTATTGTAACTCGTTTTTCCCTATGATAAAATGAAAGTTTACCTATGGACGTTGGTCCTTTCTCTCCATTCACACTATTTTTTGGTTATATATAGGGAAAGCAACGTTTGCTGTACAGTTTGCTGGATGCTATGCAATCTGTAACATCACAAGCTGTTGTCGTCGGTATTAGTTCTCGACTGGTATGGGCATGGCAATGCGGATATACATGCTTTGGAGTTTAAGATTGTTTTTAGTAAAATTATCATTCTAGATATTGTATGAATATTCTGTTTGAAGACAGTACTCTGCCTCAAAATCTTATAATATGTTCATTCTCACCACAGGACGCTGACCAACTCCTGGAGAAAAGGGTGCGATCTCGCTTTTCACACAGAAAAATTTTGTTTCTTCCTCCGTCTAGGGAAGAACTTGACAGGTAATGAGCAGCTTCTTTCTGATAAGCTTGTTTTGTGTATTGAACAGAAAACATTCTTCCAATGAACTTGTTTTATTAATAGGATTTATCTTTCCAGTTTACTGGAACACCTGCTGTCTCTACCAGCAGACTCAAGCTTCCCCAGTGGATATGTTTCTCAGTTCAATGAAAAGATTAAGGTTCTTATATCCACGCCTAATCATTACTATGCAATGCTAAGCTTTTCTATGATGTCAATTCTTGTTCTAAAGACTTGACAGTTTCCAATTATAATTCTCTTTAAAAAAACATGTGATGCGCAGAATATAACATCAGACTCGAGATTTAAAGACATGTTGAGGACATTTTTAAATGCTAATTCTACTGTCAACAGTTTGCTGAAGTTTGTGTAAGTTCTTCGTTTACAAGCTTGAACTGTTTCTTGCTGAAAAAGGTCATTTTCTCTGTGTTGAGGCTATCTCTTGATATTAGATTCCGCGCGGTTTCTTCAATGAATTTGGAATCTGGCCTCCTCACTCTTGAGAACTTCAAAACAGCACTTTCAAGTATGCAAAGGCAACCAAAGTTGGAAGCCGTTAGAGGTATAATAAGCCATCTAGAGAAGAATTTAGATTCAGTCGACCTGTGAAGAATATGTTTTGCTAAACTGTAGTGTTGATTATGCATTTTCCTTGGGAAAATAGTTAAAATAATTGGCATCAACTCTGTTGAGCAGATTGTTCCGTATTAGAGCTTTATCTTCTGGTATGCATGAGGAGGTTAGAAGTGAAAGAGCAAAGCTCATACAACTTCATCAGTGTGATGAAAGGTAATCTGTTAATTTTGGCTTAAGAAAATACTGCGGGTTGCGCCATTATGAAAATGACTTGGATTTCCATGTGTGTTCCAGAGTATAAGACGATACACGATTCTTTTCAAACTTCAGACTACTACGCGCAAAATGTCTGCCTACGGGTAAGTGTATAGCTCTCATGAGATGTCATGGTTTAAATATTGTGGTGTTCTAAATTTTTGGCATGACAGGCATTTGAACACCTGAGAGAGCGAGAACTTATATGCTACGCAGAGAATAGAGGACAGTCTCAGACAGGTGAGTACCGTCCCATGAAGCTTTTAATATCAGCATCTGAGCTTCATCAAGGAATGAGATCTCATGCGTGTTGCCCCGTAAGTCTTCATGTGTCATCTATGCTCTTTTTTTCTTGCTTTTATTTTTGTAAACTGATTTCAACTTGGTGACATCTTTTTCTTTTTCCGCTGGAACAGGCCATTCTTCTCAAGTTATTGGACCACTGATCTGTGTTTTTTGTCCCTTGGGAATAAAGATAGTTCATTAATGACCCTGTGATCTGTATGTTTATTCATGGTGAAGCTACTTTGTTTAGAACCAGTCTTTTCAGTTTGACCTATGTTGTGCGTTTACCCCACATGCCAGTAATATATATATATAATACGTAGTATATAGAGGGACTGATGGAGCGAGCATGTTAACATAAAACTCGCTCAAATTCTGATTACCAGCTTCTACGCAAACAAGAGTCTTACAAGTGGGCAACTTTATCTACTACACTCAACCCATCTAGGTCATCATCAAACCCTTCAAGGCTTCAACTAATAGAATTACACAATATGCTAAGAATTACAACAGAACATACTGGGCCTCTTAATGCTCACATTAATTCACCATATACATATCAAATATCTCTCATCTTTGTGTGCTTACACCAACGGAGTTTACTCTCCAGCTCCACCCTTACTGTGCCATACTGTGAGTATTTTTTATCTCCCTTCAACCCCATATGATCGCATGCCTCAAAGAGATGCACCGAGTCTATCCTTTTTTCATCCCACTTTTGCTTTCAGGCTCGTCCAGTAAATATTTGGACTCCGTAAGATCGCATTTTTCTTGTTGTCTTCTACAAAGACATTGGTCTCAGCAAATCAATAATCAGGGGTGATCCTTCTTGCTTCTCTTCAGTAGGTTTGACATATGATTCACGTGCTCATGGCTTTCCTTAGCCCCACCCATGAGCCATCGTATAGCTTCAGCTGCAGCATCCTTCTCAGCACTCTTCTTGTTGCTGCAAGGCTGTCCCATGATCTGCGTCCCGTTAAACTCTACTGTGGCTTGGAACTTGTTGTTCTTCAATTGATTTGTCTTATACATCGGTGCTGCATGACCAGCCCTGGTGAGTATTGTTTGGAGCTGACTCTTGGAATTGTCACCCCCCGGCCCACTTTCGATCCTTGAAACCAGTGTCGGTTGTGTTGACACCGCCGACGTTCCTAAAGGCCGACGTACTTGGCGACCAAACACAAAGCTTCCATCACATGTATTCTCAGAGACCAATAACCGTATAGCCAATAAGAGGTCACGGTGTGCTTGCATGTCCATTTTAGGATTCAGTAGCTGAAAAGTTTTGAAAAATATTTATAATTCAGATGTTTATTCCCTGACCAGATCTGTAAACACAGTTGAAATACCTGACAGAATAAACACAACAACAGAATTAGCTAGTTTTGAGATTTCATGAAACTCACTTTGCTCTGTATCAGCTCGTCAAACTCTTTCTTCAAGGTTTGGTACATCTCTGCAACAGCAGGTTTCATGAAAAACTCCAAGTAACCTCCCAACATTTTCAGGTGGCCATCCTACCAAAAAGCACAAAAGAGGTTGGTATTAAAAATTGCTTGTCAATCCTGTCAATGAAGAAACATAAGTACAAGCAAAAAGGAGAGAACGAAGCTCACAAAGTCTCCTTTGGAAATGCTACCGCCAAAGAGGATAAGCGCAGAGTCAGAAACAGCTGTTGAATCCCTCACGAAAACAGAGTTCACTTTTATCTTCTCGTTGAAAACCAACCACGGATATGGTATTTTTGTTTCCCGAGCATTTACAGAATTCTAAGGGGAAACACAAAAATGAATGTAAGAAATTTCCAACCAAACAGTAGTCTTAGGTAATACTATCATTAATTTGACGGGATGGACACATACTGAATAGAGAAGAACTTGGCCATCCTCCATTGTCTTCAGCGAAAATGATCTCTCATTATGCTGCATGTGTCATATAAATAATTGCTCAATGCTGAATAGAAGAGAGAGAGAGAGAGGCCAGTGCAGGACAGAGAAATTCAGGAGAAGTACTCACCACAACCGAGCAGATTCCTGGATACAATCCATAGCAAATAACTGCTCGGGTAAGAACCTCATCATGCCCTCCTGACTTGCAGGTCGCTGGGTTCCCATCTATTAATCCGGTGTCCTTGAGTAATGAGAAAAACTCTTTTCGGAGAGAATCAATAGCTCTCATCGACTGTACTGAGAGAAAGTTTTTCCAGCAGTAATCATATACAGCAGACTCTTCCTCCGCTCTTTTCCACCCCTCATATGCCCGAACAAGTGCAAGATGATCACTGTGATCACGTGAAAACTGGGATTTGGCGGCTTCTGCGAGCTGGGAGAGTTAAAAGCAAAACATCATATCTTACTGTCTTCCAGAGGACAAGGAGATTCCACAGCACGTCATACCAATTTATTCCAAGACGAGATGTCTTTGGGTAAAAAAAGAGACCAATAAATGGTATAAAGTAGTTGAACTGCATACATGGTGGGATAAGGACTTACATCTTTCTTCTCCAGAGGTGTCAAGAAAGGATCTCTCACACTCAGGCCAGCCGCAACAGTCAAAATGGGATCAAGGCAACCAAGAATGGCTCCTAGAATGAGCATTTTTCCAAGCTTTGGCTCCATGGGAAGCTTGGACAAATAACGACCTACAAAGAATTTCAGCCACATGAGATGAATTTCGGTCCTGCTACTCAAAACTGCTATGATTCAGATAAAGAATAGCATATTTCCTCTTACCTAGAGCTGTGAGGTGTTCGTTCTCATCCAATGCCCCTATTATCTTCAGATATCCAATGGCCTTTTGAACCTGCGGGCAAAAATGGAAAAGCCATATATGAAGCAAAGGAAAAAAGATTGTGAAGATATTACTGTTTCATTGATTACTATAAGGTCGGTTTAAATCAAACACCTTCACCTGAATAAAGTTCTAAATAAGAAAATCTAACCACGAAAATAAACAACTAAGTTGTACCGCTAGTAGTTCAGGAGATTGCAGTGCCCTTGATAAGAGCTCAGATATGCTTCCGAGATTTAAGCTTTTGATTTGCAGACACAGTGACTGTAAAGGCGTCCTTAAAATTTCAGGCAACTGATATTCTGCAAAAGCATCATATACACACTTTGGGTAAAGATGATAACACTGTCCAGGTTGAACACGACCGGCCCTTCCTCTTCTCTGCAAACACAAACAGAGCATGTGAGCACTAAAAATCACTAAAATGTAAGCCCGCTGGGCAGTCAGAAAATTAATACTGTTGGCATGTATAATTCTATACTTGTCCAGTGTATTTGAATTGCAACTGCGCATAACACAAACAAAGGAAAATCAATAGCTAGTAGATCTACATGTCTATTACCAATAATCCCTGTTCTTGTTCCTGCATTTATGTTTCAGATAAATAAGCTAATGGTCAATCCTATTATGAATCTATGAGGGAATGGCTATGTAGTCTTATTCATAGCATGCATTACTAGTTTTTCTCTCATAAGCTATCAACTCTGAACAAACTATCAATACCTGCTGAGCTGAAACCTTGGAAATCCAAGAAGGAAGCAAACAGGGGGTGTTATTTAATGCATCATAGGAGGTCTCTTTTGCCTTTCCACAGTCAATGACAAAAGCCACATCATTGATCGTGATGCTCGTTTCTGCGATGTTCGTTGCTAGAACTATCTTTCTTACTCCATGTGCAGGTTCTTCAAATATTAACCTCTGCAGTTACTCAAAACAAGTAAACAGTCAATGCTATACATTTTCTCCCGTATTGTTTACAAAGAACTTGATTTTTTTGTAACCAATGGTAACAGCTCTGCAAACGGATGAACTTGATTTTATTTCAAACGATCATTCTACAATGCAGACTACCATTAACACGGATCAACTTGAAAATTAATATTCTAGTAGCACTAGCAGATGATGCAGGTTGTCATCAGGAGAATTTTTTAATCACCTGCTCAATACTTGCCATAGAACCATGGCAGGCAAGCAACATAACCCGGTCTGGATTGCCAAAGATTGGATGAACCTGGAGTTTATCTTTCAGAGAGCTGATATCATCCCATCCAGTCATAAAAACTAAAATACCACCAGGACCCTCATTCTCGCATATATGGCAAAGGAGAAATTCTATGAGATTAAAACCAATACAATCAGGATTCCAACAAGATAAAGACTCTTGAGTCTCAGGGCTAAACTCCTTGAAGTCAGCCGCTCTCAGCGCATCCTGCTTGCATAAGGTAAAAAGAAATGAGGACCTAAAACGTAACGTACAACTCAACTAAGGTAGACTGACAAATTTTTTTTTATACCTCAACGACAGAAGCAATTTGGCTTTTCCTTTTTCCTGGGATCTGTTTGTTCATCTTCCACGCTCTTTCTTGGCCATAATCATCAATTTGATTGTAAGGAGTCAATCTGTACCCTGACATCTCCAGAATATCCTCGAGGAAATGACTACGAACCGGATATGTAAAACCCTATTGTGAGGAAGAACATAAAAGTAAAATATATCAGCAGCATCCCTGGGGCTAAACACAGAAAATAGATTACGCGACGTCGAGTCTGCATAACATTAACAATATTTTGAATTTTCTAGCTAAGGACAACAAATATTCATCCCACAAAGATTGAATAGTCATTTCCTTCCAACAACATCCTCGCTCACATATTATGTTTCCTACTTACTGGAATGTGAATTACACCTGCCCCACCAAAGTATGATGAGAAAAGCTCAGCATCTAAAGTTGCACTCATCAGAATCAGCTTAAGCTCTGGGCGACGAGGTAGGAGATCTTTAAGAATGATAAGCAAGAAATCTAGAACACAAAAATGATATAGTAAGATATTCGCATTCCAGCTATAAAGACCAAAAATGGGGAGCTCCATGATAATACAAGTATACCTTCATTCATTCCACGCTCATGAATTTCATCCACAATAACATGAGTAACTCCTCTTAAATTTCTATCTACCAACAACCTTCTCAACAAAATGCCTGTGGTGCAAAAGAGTAGGCGAGTGTCTCTTCCTCTAACACCTTCTAATCGAACTTTATATCCAACCTTCATGAAAATTGTGAAAAAGACAAAGGAGCTTAATCAGAGAATAGAGTAATTAATTCCGAGTATAGGAGCAAGCAGGATGAAACTCACGGATTCACCCAACTGCTCTCCTCTCTCGTAAGCAACCCTCTCTGATACAGACATAGCAGATATTCTCCTTGGTTGAGTACATATGATACTGCATAAAGCTCCGCGGTTTGCTTCAATCTCAGCTTCTAAAATAAACTGTGGAATTTGTGTGGTCTTGCCACAACCTGTTTCTCCAGAGATAACAATAACCTGTCATACCAAAAAATATGTGAGTTACCGGAACAAATACAAAACCAAGAAACTGTCAAGTCGATATTTGGTAATCTATTTGACACAGATGTCACACTACTAGGCACAAGCGTGCCTCCATTCTTTGCTTTGCATACCTGGTTTTTTGATATGGCTGACAATACCAAATCCCTCTGCTTGAAAGCAGGGAGACATCTGCGAGATTCCAGCATTCTTCGAGCTTCTGCCGATTCCTAATCATTGAAAAACATAGAAATTGAAAGACATAAAGAAAAGGCATAGGGGGCGAATAGTTAGTTAAATATTAGATAGGTGACTATAACGAACCTCCCAATATTCTTGTCGATCACGCAGCTGTAAACTCCTTCGCCAAAGAATTTTCTCTAGCGTCGTCTTGCTAGCAGTCATGGGCTCTGGTTGCTCAAAAAGCCCTTCGTCGGTAGCGATACTGCTTATGCTACTAGTTCTTGAGAAGGAATTGGCAGGGATACTATCCCTCCTCTTTGATTTTTTACTGAGGTGTTCTTTGAAGTAGGCTTCAACTCGTTTAATAATGTCCGTGTGCAAACTCACCTATCAATTTTGTATATTTTTAGCCTCTTGTATAAGTCCAAGAGAAGAGAGTCAGAGTGAGGAGTAGATATTACCTCCCTCAGTGGCCTCTTCTCATCTAGATCAAACCTATAGTTGGGGAGTGGTATCTTACTGAACACAACAACCTTAGCATATGCATGACTGCAAAAAGAAATTTCTATAAAGAAATTTTCTTGTGAGAAACAACAAGCGGCTAAAAAACAAAACAATCATAGAGTTTGATTGATTGATATAGGGTACCTATACAATCCCAGACTTGTAGCGAGTGCTGCAAGTTTATCAAAATCCCTTCGATCTTTTTTCTCCCTGGAGATAACTTCTTGCTTTACGGAATCGCGCAAAAGCATAGACAAGTTTCTTTTCCATTCATCCAAGTTGGAACAATGAAATGCAACCTGCAAAGCGTAAACTCTCTGTCAATCAATGAAAATGTGGAACCTCGACATGGTTCCAATAGAGAAAGGAAGCGACTTTCAACAGATTTCGAAATATTATTCAAATTGGAAATAATGAAAATGCAACTCAAAACTAAAAATTCGGCATTGCAGGAGCATCAATAAGCTCAACTCTTCCTTTTGAACAAACGAATGGCGTCAACCCGTGGCATAGCTATGCAAAAAAGGATGAGAAAGAAGAACTTACCGGCTCGGGGTCTGAAGCTTCCTCGGAAACGCGGTCATCGTAGGCCGAGACATAGCGAATGGGCAAGAGTGCCTTTTGTGATTGCGAGTGGGAGAGAGGAAGAGGACGAAAGGCGTATTCGGGAGGAGTGGAGCGAAGCCGCTGGTGGGGGGGAACGTAGAGGGAAGGAGGAGGAAGATGATCCTTCATCGGAGAAATCAAAGCAAAGTCGTTCGTCCAGAAACAGAAAGTAATCTTCTTTATGCCTGCTAGATCTCCGGTTAAAGGGTTAACCACCACTTTACTTACAGACTGGAATTGCTGTGGTAATAACAACTAACGAATTTTACTTTAATACCCTTCCAAAATTCCATTATTTAGCAAGTCAAGTTTAAAATCTTGAGGAAATATAGATTTGGGATTGTTTTCAAGTTTCTCACATACATATCATCGTAACTTGTGAGTTTCTTTCCCATGGATGGAACAGAGTTAAAAACAAAACAAAACGAAAGGGGAAAACTTTAAAAAGAGACAAGAAAATGTCCTTATTACTATCTCTTTACGTTGGGACCAAATTTAAACAAATCAGTAGGTGTAGCCCTTGACGAACATTCCTTTCTTCGCATCCTCGTTCTCGCCCTCGGCTGAGTATTTACCGAGCTGAGCCAACGAGTTGGCCTTTGCCCTAACCAATAGAGCCTTCTGCGAGGCCTCGATCTTGTCGGGTTTCCCTTGCCACGTCCTGAGCACAGAGTTCTGCAGGGCACGTGCGTAGGAGAAGGACACATGCCACGGGTTCGGGCTCTGGTTCATGGCGTTCAAGTTCAGTGTCGCCTCCGCCTCAGACTGTCCTCCAGACAGAAACATGATCCCTGGAACAGCCGGGGGAACTCTCCTCTTGAGCATCGTGAGCGTGTACTCTGCAACGGTCTCGGGAGAGGCCCTGTTCTTGTGCTCAGCACCAGGTGTAACCATGCTAGGCTTCAACAGTATGCCCTCAAACATAACGTTGTTCTGCGCCAAATAGAAGAACACCTCAGACCACACTTTCTCTGCAACCTCCAGTGTCCTCTCAATCGGGTGGTCCCCGTCCAGAAGGATCTCTGGCTCGACTATGGGCACAAGCCCATTGTCCTGAGAGATGGCTGCATATCTCGCTAGACCCCATGCAGCTTCCTTGACAGCTAGTGCTGAAGGACCGCAAGGAACACTGACAACTGTCCTCCTGAACAAAACACATGCACATATACATGATCAAATCAAAGCAAACAACCAAAGAGTCATCAAACGAGCATTCAATCAATGGATATATGACATACCACTTAGCGAAACGAGCGCCTTGCTTGTAGTACTCAGCAGAGCGTGAAGCCAATCCATCCAAGCCTTGGCACCAAGACTCTTCGTTGGAGCCTGGAAGAGGAGACAAGCCCTGTAGAAAAACATACGATGGAGATTGATTATCAATTCTGAGGACGCAAACAAAAACAAAAACTCAAATGATTTGATTTGATTTGTTGTGAAAATAGTAAAAAAAAAAAAAAAAAAAAACCTTGTCAACTTTGATGCCAGGGACGATGTTGGCATCACGCAAACAATCGACAAACGTCTTGCCGTGTATAGTGGACTGGTAAAGCGTCTCTTCGAAGAGAATAGCGCCAGAGATGTAATCGCCGAGGCCAGGGGTAGTTAACAGAAGTTGCCTGTAAGCCTGACGGTTCTCCTCAGTGTTATCCAACCCAATCGAAGCGAGCCTCTTACCACAAGTGGCATTCGACTCATCGATCGCCAAAATACCTCTCCCAGGGGATGCAATGGTTTTCTATCAACACAAGTTTTACGCGAATCACAATCAGAATCAGAATCATCACGTTTGACTTTGTATCTAAACAGAGCACGAGTTCGAATCGAGTGTAAAACTAATAATAGCGGAATTTGAATGAGATCTAACGCAGAAGAAGGAAAGTAAACAAAGAGATACTCACGGCGGTTTTAACGAGCTCGTCGGAGTAAGCACCGGCGCGGATCGCGAAAGAGACACGAGGAGGAGAAGAAGAGGCAGAGGGGTGCGCAAAGGAGCGCTGGCCGATCCATGGAGAAGAGAGAGCGTTTAGCTTGACGAAGCTCGCAGACGCCATAGTTTTCTTAGAAGAAGTGGTGTGATCTCGGAGACTCCGCGGAACAGAGAAAGATCTGTGGGGAGGATTCGAGAGTGAGAAAGAGAGAAAGGCGGGCTCTGATGCGAATCTTATTTACTCTCTCTCTCTCTCTCTGCTTTGGCATCGTCTACCAACTCCCACCAAGCGCCTCCTTTTTTATTTATTTACCATAATTACCCTTTCCGTAAACGAGGGATCTAATGGTAATTTGGCTACCTGTAGTACTTTATGTTTTAGTTTCAGGCGAGAATTTGGACTGATGGATGGATTTCTTCTACCCAAACTACCCTCCGTTACCCCTTGACTCTTTTTAAAAGCCAATCATTCTAAAATTGATACTGGCACATTAAGTTTTTCTTAATAATCAATTACAAGACCTAACCTAAAGTATGTGGGCCGGATATTCCCTTTTCTTATTTATCAGTTGGGCTCGCAATCAAATGGAGACACCTACTCCGGTAATTGGTTATTGGGCCAAGTAATAATGGGCTCAGATCTAGTTAAAAAGCTGCATGTGAAGTAGATGCGCCCACGACGGCTTTGGCTCTCGCCTGTCACATAACTCACGTTGCCTGTCATTTCTCTCTGCTGTATAAATTCTTCATTATTATTTTAGAAAAAGCACGATGATTGACGGACGTACATACGTCCAAATATTGGTGTTAATCGTAACTGCCGATGAAGATGTAAAATAAGAGAAAAGCTAAGACAGTGCAAGTCCCCAGGTACGTTATGAAATATGAGAAAGTGGCAACGTATTTTGATTTTTATTTCTGATTACACGACTGTTTAAAATATTTTGTCAAATTTTGACAATTATTAAGTATGACCCCAAACTTTAATATTAAAAATATATTTGATGTGTTAAACGAATGTTTCTCTATTTATATATAAACTTTTAGAATATTATCTAATTTTGTTTTTAATAGAAGTTACTACAGTGTAGTTGATTGAAGAAGAAAAGGTCATGTTTTCTCACTACCACTTTTTTAGGTTATAGCCTTTGTTGTGTGATTTATCGCTTACAATTATTATTTTTGTTAATTTATCTTAGTGTTTTTTAATATCTTCTTAATTCTGCAGGATACTGGATTATTTATGTCATAAATTTCATATGTTATCAAAATCTAATTATCCTTAACAACACATAATTATTATCTTTCCTAATCGCAATTTATAACGTAATTAATTTGTTTTGCCACGCGTATGTGGAAAAAGAAGGTGAACATAATGTCAATCTTAATCGGAGTAGGAACTTAGATTTTTTCCATATAATAAAAGACAAATTTGAAATTAGCTAATTAAAAAACATGCGTAAAGTTCATTTTCTTTCTGCTTTCAAACGAATGGCCTGACCTCACTACTCATTACTCATCATAATTCACCTAAATCTTCTAGAGTCTTCTTCTACACTGCCTATAAGTATTAAGAGTAAATAAAATGTGTTGTTGTTGTTGGAGAGATCTTTTTATTAAACACTTGGTGATGATATCGATAGCTAAAGAATATTAAACGATTAAAACCCTAAACGCGTCTTGACTCTCAGATCTTTCTCGGTGCTTGTGTTCACACTTCGCCACGCTCTATTTAAAGCGACTGATGATTTAGCAGTTCAGGAAAAACAAAACCAAAAAAGTTGTTTGTCTTGTAACCAATTGAGTATTGACTGGTTTGGTGCGTGGGAAGAACATAGGACCACGTTATTACTTGTTTGGCGATTCTTATACAAACCTTTGTCCTCTCTTCATCTCTTCTTCATTTGTCTTTTTCAGTGTTTACTCACCCAACTTATATTGATGTTAATTATTTAATTAAACTAGAACGTGGACCAATCGATTGGTCGTAATTAAAGCATTGATCATCCACTACCAATAATGGAGCTGGATTTTGGATTATGGAGTTATGTGAAAAACTGAAAAGCATTGCTTTTGTGAAAACATATTCACCTTCAAATCCTACCAAAGTTTTTTCATTTTAATTAACATTATAATATTCGGATATTAGGTCAGTAAACAATATACAATTAAATCTTGATAAATAAATATTCGATAAATAAATAATCTCGACAAATAAATAATTTTTTTTTGTTCCGACTTGGGCTAATGAGCTAAACGAATAATCTCACTAAATGCATTAATTAATATTTTTTAAAAAAATCCTTAAAGACCCTATATAAATATAAATTAATATTCGTTATATTTCATTAAATATATATATATATAAATATTAAAAATAAGTCTATAATTTTTTGATTTTTCTCACCAAAATTCATCTCAGCCTTGATTGTTCATAACACAAACAAAATTTTATAAGTATTTTGTTCGTATTATAAAAAGTAGTTCCATAAGGTGATTACTGTTTGATATACTTATTTTGAAGAAATTTTGGTGTGACGCTATTGTCATTCTTTATCATTTTTATAATTCAATACAAGATTCAATAATTTCATCATCAGTAGGCAATTCCATAACGACATCATTCTAATTACTTCTTTCTTAGGTGATACAGTTCATCACCAAAACTTGTATTTATATAAGTTACATTAAATCTTCTGAGTTATAAGACTTTTTTGTAATTATACATCAAATCTAAAAAAACTTTATTTTAATAGTATTAGATTTATTTTATTTTTAGTTTTAGAAAACTTCCTTTTTTATTTGTATTTTTCTTGAAGCTTCTACATGTGCAAAATCTTATCTAATGAATAAAATTAATTTATTGATAAATAAATATATTATTCATTTAATGATAAATAAATAATTTCGCTAAACGAATATTTTTTTCTCGTCCCAATAATATTCATTTATAGAGGTTTTAAAATAATAAAAATGGCAGAGTCATAACAATTATAAAGGGCCATTATAGTTTTATCTAAAAATTTGCATACAAATTATTATAAACAACAATAAAATTTATATTTTTTATTATTAAAAATTAATGCCGTTAAATTAATATATCAAAAGTGTTTGACAATATATATAATATAAAATAAAATTGACAAAAATATTTATTTAAGTTAAACCGACAACCAAATCAAAATAACTACTATAAAATGATATATAATATAAACCTAAACTTGAAAAAAAATTATTTATATTTTTAATTTTGTATCATTGTTTAAAATCCAAATCCATTATTAGATTTTTTAGAAATAACAAAAAATGAAACTCAAATTATATATATGTGAATTTTAAATATATTTTTTAAAACAGTCACCTTGCGCATTAAATCCTAATTATATGTTAAAATCAATTTATTATCATTTTTTGTCATCGAAAAAAATACAATCTTTTTTTTAAAAAAGGATTAGAAAACTACTTTTAAAAGTATTAACCATATGATTGTATGAGATTGTTCTCACGAACCGGTTCTAAATTTTTATGGTTTAAAAAAAACAAATTGTGTTGTTTTGTCCATACAACAAGTTTAACTAAGCTGATTTAATCGTATAAGAAGAGTGAAAAAGGATTAGACACGGCACACGATATAGAATAGCAGGATTACATTGGAATCACAACCACGGAAAGAGGATGACGAGATAAAGGAGGGTGGTGAGTGGTTTAATTAGGCTTTAGTAAATTATTATAATGATTATGTTAAATCGAGTGAAGGTCAAATAATGAATGGGGTATAATTAGGTCAAAGGGAGTCTATGTGGTTGTCGTTGCTTGGCTAATTGCCATGACTTGATTGCCATTACTTAATTACACAACTTAATCCCAACTTGTGTCTATTTTTTAAGAGTCCCTCGATCTCCATATCTTTTTGGACGGCGGGACACCTATAAAACCTCTCCCATTCGTTTTCTATTTTGTTTTAAATCATGCTTTTCTCAAAAAATGTAATACTATTTTATGATCATTATTATTTACTATAATTATAAAAAAAAAAAGAAATGATCATTCATTCATAGGTAGCACGAAGTGAATACTTGAAATTTATTGCAATCAACAGAACTAATACTATCATATAATTTGATAGTTACAACACATATATGCGTCACGCGGGAGACAACAAACGAGGCGAGGATCGTGCTAAATCTTCGTCGAGTCCACAAATGAATTAGCTTAAATTAAATAAATAAACCACAAGGGATAATTAAATTAGTTGGTTCCCCGTCAGTTGTTAATTAAGAATAATCGCAAACCGCCCACTTCCTTTTTATATTATGTAAAAGGCTTCTTCTCCAATGTTCTACACTTTAGTAAATCAATATAGTATAACGTAGATGGTTGAATTATTTAAATGAAGCCGTTATTAAACACTAATTAATTAGCTTTTATTAATGTAATGTGTATAATCCAACGAAGGTCGACGCTATCACAACTTTTTCCATGTTGAGAAATTCTGAAAATTGTTCGATATTAGAGAGAGAGATCGAATGAAATTGAATTTGAAACTTAATAATAGTGAATAGTGACAATATAATATACGATTTCCGGAGATTCAGAAAGAATAAATATTTGGGTGTTACCATGAAAATCAACGTAACACAAAAACCGTGACACATTAGATGGCATCATTTAATTAGGTTTGTGCTGGTTCCAAAACTCAAATCATTTTTGATTAGCCAAAAGCTAAGAGCTTATGATAAAGAGAGAGAGAGAGAGAGAGTCATCATCCTCTTCCGTGTGAATTAAACCATGAACCGCTTTTTGACTTCCTTTCCTTGTGTCTTTCTCTTTTTCTTATTACTAAAATCTTGATTGATAATCTGCGGAATGGCGGAATCATGTTTAAAAAAGCGATTCCGCAATAATTTTGCCAATAAAAAAATGTGTGGAATAGAAAAAAATGCGAAAACGCAAGTCTGCGTTTTGGCTGAAAAAAATACAAAAAAATTTTCATTAAGCAGAAAAGTGAGTATGAAGTAGATTTTTCGCGGAATGAGAGTTTTATAATTATTTAATTACATAATAATAACATTTTATACTTCTAAATAAATACTAATAAAAAAATTATTTAAAAATATAATTATTTACAATAAATAATAATATTTTATAAATATATTTATTTAATTATATAATAATAATATTTTAAACTTCTAAATAAATACTAAAAATATTAATAATCACACTATATTAAATAGATACAAATTTGCATAAAAAAAGAAAATCAAATAAAGTAGAACAAAAAAACTTTTAAACATCTTATAAGAAAATCTAATAATAATAGATTTATTTTTATAATAATTAGATCAATTATAATTTTTAATAAAATTTAATATTTAATTAACTCAATTATAAAGTAGAACAAAAGAACTTTTAAACATCTTATATAATATAATAAAAAGAGTAATAAATAAAACTATGATATTTGATTTTTTAACGTCATAAGATATAAATATATTTATTATAAATATACTAAAAATAAGTTAAATAATTACAATAAGAAAATTAAGTTTTTCTAATAATATTTAATAGATTTGTTTTTACAATAAATAATTCAACTATAATTTTTAATAATATTTAATAAATTTCAATCACACAAAAGTTTTATTCTGCAATTTTTATTCTGCAGATTTTAAATTATTCCGCAACTTTTAAAAAATTTCTGCAATTCTGCGATTACACAAGTGTTACCAATCAAAGCCTAAATATCAGAAAAATCGAAAAAGCTGGTGAGGGGGTAAAATGAAAATACGAAACTATCAGGGCATGTTTGTAATAAAATGAAATTAGTTGGGTGAAATAGAATGAAAAGGACTGATGTTGATAGGGTTAACAAAAAGCAAAGAGAAGGGTCCCGCAACACGTGGCCTGTGCCATTCATCTCTCTCTCTCTGTCTCCTTTCACCTTCTCCATATAAAGAAGAAAGCAGATGGGAAGAAATTAAAATAAAATAGCAAATCCCTAAAACTCAATCGAATTCTTCATCTGCAAGAGCAACAACACACACTCCACACAAGAAGAAGAAGAAGAAGAAGAAGATGGGGTTACAAGGTCAACTATCGGACGTTTCATCAGATTCGATCCCTCTGATGCTGGTGGCTCTCCTGGCTACTTTGTTTAAACACGTCCGCTCTTTCTTCCACCGCTTCACCTCCACGGGCGACGAAGATGCTGCTGTTGCTTCTACCTCCTCCGTTACATCAGGACTCGCGAACCTCGCCTTACTCGCCGACCAGCTCAAACTCAATCGACTCTTCTCTCACCGTTATGACGCCGTTAACGCCGGCACATCCGATTGCATCGTGTGTTTGTCTACGCTCAAAGCCGGAGAAGAAGTGAGGAAACTGGATTGCAGACACGTGTTTCATAAAAACTGTTTGGAAGGTTGGCTTCAACATCTGAATTTCAATTGCCCGCTTTGTAGATCTCCATTGCTTTCACATGGAGGAAGTGATTCGATCTCTTCATCTTTCCCTCTTCTTCACGCATCTCATTGAACTTTTCATTCTCTATAAACAAAAAAAAAAAAAAAAAAAAAAAGGAAAGAGAGAAGAAGGGTTTGGGTGCTTTTTATCTCGTTGCTTTCTCCTCTTTCTTTTAGGGATATTTGGGTGAATTATTCCGAATCTCTCTTCTTCTTTTTTGAGGAATCTCAGATCAGAGAGGTTCTTTTGTATGTTCAAATTCTCGCAGAGTGTGTTCATGTAAATTTTTTTAGTATGTCTTTTGTTTAGATTTGTGTTGTTCAATATCATAAAATTCGAAAGCTTTTGCAATACGCCTTGATTTGTAATGTTCCTCCACAAAGACAAAAACAAAACTACCATACAGTACTATTTATTTATTTATTATGCATTTTTGACTGTATATTATTGGATTTATGTGGATGTAAAAACAGCAGCAACAGCATTTGCCATGTGACCATGTCTATACTTTTGCATTCAAATTCAATTCTTTGCATTCATCTTTATTGCTACATTTACTGCTCAAAGTACATGTTAGGAGAAATATATTGTGTCAAATTATTGACAATTATTGCTCTGTTTTAAACTGACAACAAAAATAAACAACGCCTTTGTTATTTAGCACATATGCCTCTCTGGCCTTCTGCGAATTAAACCCGAATCCCTTAGACTATGCAGAACCCTACCAGCAGCTAACCCGAAATGCAAATTACATTTGGTCGTAAATTGATGTAAACACATATACGAGCATGTCTTTATTTGGTCGTAACTTGGAAGATTTGCAAATCACATTCCTTGCTGTTTAAATATGTGGAGGAAGTCATTTGTTGAGTTCAGGTTCTGCAATTAATCTCGTTTTTCACATCAGAAAGTCAATTAATGAATCTCAACCATTCAACTTAAAACCCAAAATGGGAAATGTCTGCTTTTGTTTTCTAATTATAAAACGTGAGCTTTTGAATTTTTGGAGTAGTGGACTTATGGAGAGTACGGACTATAGAACTTCACAAACCACAAAGCAGCTAAGTAGAATTTTATTTTGATTGTTGAGTATATGTTTTTTTATTAGTTTTGTAGATTCTGATATATTAATGGTGCTTCCTATTTCAACTTGTATTACGATCACGTCTCCACGACCAATACAATATTACAAGGTGATCTAAACATATGTAAACCACCACACATATAGAAGATGACAAATCAAGAAATTAATAAGTCTATATGAGTAAGACTGATTCTAACATTTTTCTTGGGCAAACAAACTATGATGTAGTTTTGAGGTCCGTTTTGGCAGGCTTTGGTTGACGATTATTTAACTTTTATTTAAGTTTTTTTAAATGATTCCAGTTTCCAACAAAGCTGGAATAGCTCAGTTGGTTAGAGCGTGTGGCTGTTAACCACAAGGTCGGAGGTTCAACCCCTCCTTCTAGCGTATTAACTTTAATAAAGTTCTCAATACTTTTTTGTAATGGGCCTCGTAGGCTTATTATGAATTGATGATTATTACTCCATTTTGTTAGTTCTAGTTAAATTTTAGACTAGTAATAATGACAAAAACAGGAATGCGAAATGTTATTGCCTGTATTTATAAAAGGGTAAAATACAGCTTGAATGCCTCAACTATAAGAGCAACAACCTCAAAAGACTATAAAGTTGTTTCAGCTAAGAATGTTGGAGACGGGACCAGTAAACCAACGGCGGGCGCTTAGAAGCCAATACGAGAGGATTATGGCCAGCAGGCCAGCGACTGCCACTGGAGTATAGTTGAGTGTCTCGGGCGTTATGGGATATGCCACGGGAAGTGAGAAAAGGACGGATATGGTTGCAACCCAAATGACTGCCACCCACCCGACCACTAATCCGTACCTTCCAAGGCTGAATGGTCCAGCCACAAATTTGTTGCGTGACAGCGTCACTCTTAGAAGGATCGGGATTGCGTATGCTATGTACAGTCCAATCGTTGCTATCGACACCATTGCTTGGAACGCCACTATACTCCCCAGTGACTGCCAAATTACATCACAACAATCAAACACCAATCCCAACAGACACAAAAAGAGAGAGAGAGAGAGAGAGAGAAGGACTTACTGTGAGGGCCATACAGAACGATATTGAAGCAGAGAGCCAAACCGCGTTAGTGGGAACCTCTTTGCTGTTCACTTTGTGCCATAACGGCGACAATGGCAATGCTCCATCTCTCGAAAATGCATAAGCCATCCTGATTTAACCCAAATACATACATGCATATGATCAAATTCAAGATGCAAACGATGCTCTAAGGCTCTAAGCATCACAAACCAAACACGAACGCATACATACCTGGAATTGCTGGTGACAGAGCTCATGCCGCAGAAAAACACAGCAACCGCAACAATGCCTAAGCACACGATTCCCCCAGTACCACTCCCAAACCTGCTCTTGAAGGCTAAATAGAAGATCTCAGCAATGGCGTACCCACCAGAGTTGTTGGTCTCACTCAGGAGGTAAGGTATATCTGTGACCGTATAGCTTATGCCCAATATAAAACCCCATCCAAACAGGATTGATATCCCAATTGCACTGATTATTCCTTTTGGCCCGTTCTTGTCTGCGTCGATCGTCTCCTCTGTCTACAGTTATTTTTATTTTATTCCATCATCAAGAAAAGCTTAACACAATCATAAGAAAACGAAATCCATTTGTTTTAGCATACAACTCAGTTACTCACCATGTGGGCAGAGGCATCATACCCAGTAATGGTGTACTGGCTCATGAGAAGCCCCAGAACGAATATGTAAGCGTAGCTGGTAATGCCGAGTCCATTGTCAGTGTTGAAATTCGTGAAGACAAACTTAGTGGTTGCTCTTTCGGTAGAAACCATAGGAATCAGAATCATGAGCACCACAACCCCTGAATAAGAGATCCTTACTTGTTTTTGAGACATATACACAAACAAAGAGATGAAATGTTAAGATGAGAAGAGACGTGGTACCGAGTAGATTCCAGAGAGCAGCAAGCTGCCCAATGAAAGACATGACGGAGATAGGGAGGCTGTTTAGAAGTGCATGTGTGAATAAGATTCCCCCATGTAGACCAATCAAACCATAATCGGATCCTTCATACCCGCCGCCGTTTTTACCACCGGTGGAGAGAAGAACGATCACCTGAATCAGCTGTGCCAGAGAGAAGTCAACGCTCGCCGTCATTGCCCACTGCAAACACAAAACACGACCCTTTACTTTCGCCAGCCACAACATTGATCCATAAGTGAACTCTGGTCAGATTTGTTATACTACACCTGACCAACGATGTTGAACCTGAAAGATTGTGAAGAAAAGCGACACACGAAATTAGAGAGACGCATTGCTTCCAATGATTGAGAGAGCGAGAGAAAAAAAAAAAGAGAGAAAAGCAAAGGTTCATGCAGAAGAGTGTACCAGCCGGTCATCCAAGAGGCTAGTGGAGCCCATCGTGGGCCGGCGAGCATAGCACTCCAGTAGTAGAGACCACCGGAGGTTGGGTAAGAGGAGCAAATCTCCGCCATCGACAACCCTACACACATTGTGAACACTCCCGCCACGAACCATCCGTAAACCAGAGTGACTGTTCCGCCGAATCTCAAGCCGGTATTGTATGTAGTAGTAATCCCGGTGAGCACCGAGATGATGGAGAAGGAGATGGCGAAATTGGAGAAGACCCTGAAAACAAATGTTTTAGCTTCAGCGAAATTGAAAATTCAAAAGTAGACAAAAAAAACGGAGACAGACGAGAGATCACGCTTGAGCTCTTGCTTGTAGCCGAGCTCCTTGAGGCGGGCTTGACCGGAATCCATGGAGGGAGAGAAGCGGCCCATATTTGTTCCCTCCGAAGGTTGTTGGGATATTTTGCTGATACACACATACCCCTCCAAAAGTCCAACCTTTTCGGTTCCGTTATCTTTTTCCATTTCTTAACTTTTAGCAATGAGTCTACACTACACACAAAACAAAACAAAAAAGACACATATATAAACAAATTCGTTATTTCTTATTCGTAGCTGTCCTTGATAACACCATAATACCATACATGTTAGTTTGACATTTGTTTATTTTGGCAAAACAGCTGTAAAACTATTAGAGTATCGAGAGATCTTCATATATGGTGTGTGATCTTGTCTCCAATCAGAAGGCGCCAATTATGAGGAGTAGATTTACTTACAAATGTAAGAGTACACGTAGAGGTTAAAATCACGTATGCAACTATAGCATTCACATTCTCACGACGACCAAATAATGAATCAAACGATGAGAAGAGGAAAATTAATCATCTTGGAGCAGAGGACGTGCCAGTTTCCATCTTTTCAAGAGCATTTGATTCCATCTGCAGAGACATTGTCCTCATCGCATCTCCGTTTTGTTGTGGTCGTCCTCGTTCCTGTGCTGCTCTGAAATATGCGTAAGGACCCCATCCTTCTTCGTGGTAAGGGTTGGGATAAAACTGACGGTAGCAGAAGGCGGCGACAATGAGACCGATGAGAGCTCCGGCAAAGACGTCTTGCCAGTGGTGCCAGTAGTCATCCACACGCGATATCCCCACTAGGCAAGCCGCGAGCAAAGGAGCGAACACGAGGCAGAGCTTAGCAACATGTCCTTCTCTGTTAAAGGCCTTGACTTTGCCAGACAAGTAGAGCGAGAGGAAACCAAGTCCCGCAAAGGACCACGACGTGTGTCCACTCGGGAAACTTTTGTGACCTTCCTTGACCTCTCCTGTTTTACCATGGCACATCACACCACCCAACGCATCATACAGCTCTTTGCCGTCAGGGAAGCAACGCCAGTAGAAGTTAGGACGAGGTCTCCCGGTTGCGAGCTTGATTGAGTCGGTGATGATACCAGTTATCAAGACGGTGAAGAGCAATCCAAGAATGCTGTGGTGCAGATCGTACACACATGTCCTCTTCATGTAGAAGCAGACGAACACTATGATTGGAAGCAGCACAGCGTAGATTGGCACGGACCAGATAGGGATGGTGTTGTCATTGAAAGGGTACTTGAGATCTGTCATCATGTCTTTCCCCACGTATCTGTTGAAAGGAGATATGAGTTGCAAGCCGATCTCGATGCCCACCAAGATCACTAGTATGATCCAATCGTGCTTGTGTTTAGTGGCAACACTTCCTCCATGGCTCCTTATTGTGTGAATTCCAAGATCTATCTCCTGCATCCTCCCTCTCTGCGGCTCTTGTTCCTGTTCAAAAAACACACAAACGACAATCAAGTCAGCCTTGTAATCTACTTGGGTCAAAAAGGATGTATTAATAATAAATGTATTACTTGAGGATTAAGGTTTGAAGTCTCTGATTTGGATGAGCGTAACAACGGAATGCAATTCATTATCAATCGCATAAATCAGGTAATAGAAATTGATTGTGAAGCACAGTTTCTTAGAATTATTATTTTATTATTACTACGACAACAATTGCTCTATACATCCAGCCATTTCTATGTGTGTGATTCGCTGTGCGAAGCACCTTGTTTCATAACTATAGTTTCAAGTTGTGTTTCTTTTTTTACAAAAGTAGTGAAAAGAGAAGATAAAACAAAAAAAGAAAAAAAAAGATAATTTGAAAGAAATGGAACAGAGAGACGAGTCGATTAGGTTACCTGAGAATTTCCCCAGAATTTGACAGAAGAGAAAAGCGATCCAAGTACCATCGGAACAGAGAAAGTTTTGACTAAGCGTCTTTCAATACAGAGAGATCGAGGTTTACAAGCAATGTCAATCTAAACTATATATCGTATATAACTCCCTCTTCTTCGTTGACGTCAATCAGTTTCGTGTTTGACTTTTGACTTCTCGCCGGTCTAGTTCGGCCTTCTTTTCCAAGCCGCGTGTGTCCCCCATTTTTTAAGGAAGATTCGCGTAAATCAAAGCTTATATGGGCCTGCGGTTGTGAATATCTGTCTACGTAGGCTTTTTATTAGGCCTATATGTGGGCCTTTATTATTCTTTGCCTTCTTTCTTCCATGCTCAAAATACCAATGGGATTTTTTAACTTATTATTGATACCTCAAAGATCATATAGAGCACAGAGTTTGGACCTCATAACATTTTCTTCAAAACCACTGAAGAAAATATTAGAAGAAGGCGAATATAAATCAGACTTCGATTATTTAAGATACTCCAAGTGAGTCTTGTCAAAAAAAAAAAAAAAAAAAGGAAACGAAAGAATCCAAAATTGCATCTCAATGATGGAGAAAGTAGAAACTACTGTTTGTGAGGGCCAAAGAGAGGATCAAGTTAAGTAATCAGGTAAAAAGTCACAAGTCTGTTTGGTTTTATTTTGGTGTATACATTGGCAACTTGCTCGGACATGAGATGCGTTTTTTTTCTTTTTCTCTAACGAAATTTCAAAAGGGTATCAATTGGACTCTCAAATCATTCTCTTTCCTATTAAGGGGGATTTAACAATAAAATAAAAAAATAAAAAAAATTAAAAATTTGACAATTATGGTTGAACTAGAACAAGAGTTTGTGGAGCACGCAATTAGACCAAGAACAACCTTTTTCCTTACTCTTTGCATCTTTACCAACCAGTAATAATGTAGTTAACACTGGTTTGGAGATAGTGTGACTAATAATTGTGTAAGGCTATTATAATCAATTACTAATTTTTAATAATAATAATACTTGATTCATATATTTTAATTTTTTGTCAATTTAATATATTAACTTTAATATTTTTTTTAATATCGTGGCTGTTGGTTTTAAATCTTAAACAAATATGTATGATGAATTTTAGATATAGTTTCATATAATTCTCATAAATTTTATATGTTTGTGTTTGGTAAAATCATACGATAAAATAATAGCTTGGACTCAGAGTCGAATGTGTGCTATTTATTGCTTTGAAAAAGAACAATAATAACAATACAAAACCAAAAATAATTATGAGTAAAAATTGTAGATAATTTTGTCTGGGTGGAGTTGTACGTTACTGAGTGGGGTTTTGTGGGTCCAGTAAGTAGTGGGCTTCTTCATGGCCCACGCTTAAATTGGGGATACATTTTTTTTTTTCTCACATACATTATGTAACTTTTTATATTTTACAGATTTTCCTGATTATTGCCTACGCATTTGCACTCATGACTCTACAACACACGAAGTTTAATTAGTGCCGGAAAAACAAAGAAGATTGCTTCACAGTTCGCAGTCTGCAAAAATAAATATTCGTATAAATCTTGTCTTGTTAATGGGAGAATGGTTTTTTAAGGTTTTCTTTTTGAGATTTAAATAATTTTTTAAGGTAAAGAAAAAAAGGTCAATTCGAAGGTTTTGACGACATCTCGGCCTCCAAGGACACCAAAAAAGTTACAAAAAAACCTGTTAAAAACGAATAATGTTTAATACTAATTAAAAATTAAAACATAAACGAAAAGAGTGAAGCTTGTTGCCAGCTATCAAAATCGCAGTGTTGGACCCACTTTTCCTTCTCTCTTGCTCTTTTTTTCTGTTTCATGTCTTTCATTTTTGCTTACAACATCGTTTAATCAAAGAAAGACAAGAAAACCAAATGTCAATACCTGACTCACGATTTAGAAATAGAGCACGTAGATTTTGATAATACATAACTTTTATGCATTCTTTTCAATAATTAGGTGTTCGATTTTGATCCCATTCATCATCTTATATTTATGCAAATTTGCCTTATGATTGACTGTAATGGCAATGGCTAAAATGTTTTTTTTGTTGATATATGAAATGGATATTTTTATTTCCATTTAATTGACATGTTAACGTGGTGGACCCTCCACGAACTAGTTCTGTATCACTGTATGTTTTAAATATAAATGATAAAAAGTATCTACCATTTTTGGAATTTCCGACCTCCCATCTTTGTCAACAAAAACAACAACCTCTTTTGGATGCTTATGTGATTTTTATCGTTCCTTTGTATGAAATTAATGTAACGTTAGTTTTGAAGGGGACGTTACTTACTTTTCTCAATATATTACGTTACTTACTTTTTCATTATATGCTTATATATATATATGTACATGTCGTAATCTACTTCACGCAGCGAATTATAAAATCAGGACATGAATTATTATTGGCATAGCAAGAGAGACGTGAAGATTTATGTTTAGATCAAGTTCTCGTTGAAAGTAAAATTACATTGGGTAATGAAATGTAATCTGTTGGAGTTGGTTGTAACTATATGAAGTTTTGGTATTACTTGCAAGTTTTGGTTTGCTTTGGTCCTCTCTTATTGTTTCTTAATTAATCAACCAACACCCACCCACCCAACTTATTTTATTTCAATAAATATAAAATTATAATGTATAGTGAAAAGTTCTATCCACAAGCTGTATTGTAACATGATTTATCATCCTCGTATAATAAAAAAAAAATGTTTATCATCATTCATCTTTGATATCGGATGTGATTCGGCTTAAAACGTACGTTCTTTATGTCATGTATAAAAAAAAGAAAAAAACACTCACGGATTAATGCGATAAATAAATAAAAGGGGGGATCAAAGTGTAAGTGAGTAAATGGCGAGGGGGAGAACAGTGCAAAAGATTAGATTAAGGTGAAAGGTTTATTGATTATTTTACTTTTATTTATTACTTTATTATTTACAGTTAGTGATTATAAACGGTAACAAAAAGGCAATTTTTTATATCTGATCCGGATAGTAAATTGGGATATTTTTTGGATTATCAGATCAGTGAATTAATATGGATTATTGTAGTATAACTATATATAAATAAATTAATATATATAAATATCATTTCTATAGATAGAAAAGTTATTATTTTAAATAATGGTATAAAATGATTAAACACGAAGGTATAACACAATTATTATATTAGTACTAAAGTATAAAAAGTAACAAAAAATACATAGAACACATACATAAGATAGTAAATGATAAAAAAATCCATAAATATTAATTTTCTTTGTACAGCAATCAAAAATATTTGGGGATAATTATAAAAATTAAATTATATATAAAAGAAGTAAAAGAAAATAAATAAATCAAATGAAACAAATTGGTTTGTTGTATACAAAAGAAATGTAAGGTTAGACTGTTTTTTTTTAATTAAAAAATTGTAATAATAGCTAAATGTCTGAGTTAAACGTGAAACATTGTGAAAAGGTTGGTTGCATGAGCGCCGTCTGGAGCTTTGACGCGATTCTTAGTCACGCGAAACACGAAAGTGCGTTTAAATTCTCTCTCTTGTTTTCGTATCTTCTTTGTTAAATCATGACGTCGCTTTGTGAGATGGCTCTGCCACGCTTACGTTAGCAGTTTTATATATAATTTAATTTTTCATTTTATTATTTATATTATTACGTTAGCAGTTTCTAAAAAAAATACTTTCAACAGGCTACGTTCAATCGTTTTTAACCTCGTATTGAGGAAAAGAGGTCGAGCCCTTGTCGTATCCAATGCAGACCCACTTGGACTTCAAGTTCCTGGAAAAAAAAAAAAAAACACTAGCTGTTTATTTCGCATAATCTGTCGTATTATATGATTTACGTTATACTAATTACATTTTGTAGATCTCATATTTATTCAAGATATTCTGTACTACTAATATTTTCGTATAGGTGAAAGTGTAAGTATAAACTAGTATTTACCATTTACTCGCTTAGTAGTACAATTGAACACTTTAACATTCTATAAGAGGATGATATGACATTATGGTTTCACGTACGAATCAGAATTTATTTTTAATTTGAATTTAATAATTTTAAAAAGAATTGCAATGCTCATATGGTAATAATATGCTACTCACAATCACCTTTTTAAATTATATGGTATAGTACTCAGTCGAAAAAGAATCATTTAAATTTAAACAGCGACACTAAAAATAGTATTCAGATGGTTCAATATTTTAAAAAATTGAACGTAAATTATGGGTTCAATTTAAATTCCTTGTGTATATGGTTATTAAATCCTCATTGGACGCCAAACCTGGATGGCCGTTAGATACAATCTCAATCGCATATATAAATGAATCCAACGGATAGGATTACAGTGAGAGCATGCCACAGAGGATTTGGCCACCTCTTTCGCCTCCAGTGGAGCCAATCAGTAGGCCTGCTGTCAAACAATGTGACCCTTCCACAGTTTGATTAGTAATCTGCAATTCTTTTACTTTTGATCAACCACAGAAATTAATCTTTAAAAATTATCGAATCAGCTTCTCAAATCATATAGTACTTTTAAAATGTTATTGGAAAAAGGTATATATCTCGTACTTTGCTATGTCCACAAAGTAATCTAATTTTAATATTGTTCTTTTACAAAATTTAAAATCTGTCTTTTAACATTTTTAAAACAATCAAAAATTTTAGATACAAATCCGAGTTCAATTTGATTGAGACTAATTTAACGCTAACTAATTATAAAATGACATACTATAAATTTAGGGTCTATTTTCTCAGATTTCCGTGTGACCAAACGGTTTCTGAGAAATTATTGGGGCAACTAAAAATATACATATTTTAAGCAGCTTAGCATCAGCGTATAAAATTTATGATGGGGTTTTTTTCAAATGTTATGAGGGATATTAAAGCCATTAAATTAGGTTGACAAAAAAAATATGGAAATAGATTTTTGTACTCATAAGAGATGTCTATCTATAAATAATTTTTTTAAAAAAAAAAAAAAGTAGAGGAGAAGACGATGGTGAAAGAACAAACCTCATCTATGAAATCTTAATCGTCCGGTTAAGAGACACAAGCATTCCAACCCAACTCATACTCTCTTTTTTTGGACTGACTAAAAGCATCTCTTAGTAGAAGGAAAAATATGCAGCATACCATTAACTTATTCTTAAATTGTGAAAACTATTTTGAAATGTTTATACAACATTGCAAATTAGTTAAATATTTTTAAAATAGTTTGTAATTTCTTTCTTTGTATTGTAAAAAAAATTGCGTAAATGTTTTTTTCTCTTGTTAAGTCTTCATATATTCATCATTTATACAATAAATTAGCTTTGTGAAACTCTTTTTTGGAAATATTTTTCTTTTTTGACTGACTGTTAAAAAGTAATTTTTATCTAAGTGATTATATGCACCACATCAATCATTTAGGTAATCCACTTCTCCATAAATCCAACTTCTCTTATAAATAAATAGGATATGCTCGTTGCAATCAGCAGGAACGATAAAAAAAAAAAATTACACTTTCACCATGGCAAACAGAGCACCGACTCAACAACCTCAACTTGTTTTTGTTGTTGCTGCAGCAAACAGCTATTAATAAATAAAACACTGAAAATATATGAGACAACAAAAAACTTTTTTTTGGGTCTCCGAAAAATCGCTGACGACCGTTTGTAATCTAACGATCAGCGAACGAAAAGGACTATAATCATTCCACCAGATCGTACTTTATTCATATTTAATTTAATTATCGTATACTTTTTTATATGAGTTATTTGTTTATAATCTATGAAGTATTTCTTGAGTGATCAGAGTTTTGATTGAACTTAAACGTTTAGAGATATAAACTGATTGTATTTCTGATGCAATCAACGATGTTTTTCTTGGTTTCATGTTTAATTGCAAATTTTTATTTGAGTTACGGATTGCATGATTATACAATAAAAAATGATAGTAGATATTGTAGTAGATTGGTCTAAATTGTTGAATATAGTATTAGCATCCGGTTGATAAAAAAGAGTAATTTGCATCTTTTATTCACTTTAAAATAATTTTGAAGAGGGAAATTTTTTTGAAGAGGTAATCTGAACTTTTAATTTATAACTAATATTTTAAAATGTAGTCATTGAATAATTCATTCATTGAATTTTCTAATTAATCTATATGACATAATTTTGATTAAAAGTGAGAATTATATGATATAATGGTGACTACTTCTAAAATTTATTATATATGTTTGTGGTTTGAATTCAATACCTCAACAATAGTAAATGAGATATAAAGTTATTATGATAAATTAACAAAAAAAAATATTAAATAATTTTGTGCCCTAAAAGAATTAATTATTAACCTAAACCAAGAGAATAACTGCCTTTCAAATGGTTTAATTGAAAATGTGATATGTTGATAACTAGTATACCACATGCAACATCTGAACCTATGTGATACAATCTTTTATAATTATGAACTGACATATTATATATTTAAATTCGGCCTCCCTTCTACAAAAAAATAGAGATAATTGTAGAGAGATAAACATCCACATAATATCTATTTTTCTAACATTTTCAAATCCAAACATTTTTCCAACGTCATCAATTTTTTTGAATCTATATTATCTATTCCATAATATATCTCAGAATAATCTAAAAGGATATTTTCCATGGATTAATTAGTATTTATGAAATAGAAGAAATGACAAGGTTTACAAAAATGTAGATAGAAATCTACATGATATTATAGCACTGACAGAAGTAGAAGGAAAAATATGAGAAAATGCTCAAGATTTACAAGAGGATAATATTTTGGACATAGGACCGCAGATAGATCCATTTCAACAAGATATATGAAGGTATCAAGTGGATGGATCTTGGAAGGAATCATAAAAATTTTCGGGTCAATGGTGGATATCTACAAAAAATAAGATAGACGAAATGATGGTAGGAGACAGGAATATTCGATGTAGTCTATCACCACTTCACGGTGAATTAGAAGTGCTTATTTAGACAATGGAATGTATGTATACATTTCATAGATTAAAAGTGATATTCACAACAAACTGTCAAGACTTGATGAAGATGGTGTATTTACCGGAGGAGTGGTCAGCTTTTGGAGTTCATCTATAAGAATTCAACAGTAATAAAAGCAGGTTCGATAGCATACAAATGAGCGGATAACCTAACGAAAAGTGTACGAAGACTGACAGCAGAAATGATATATATCTACACTTGTCCTCTAAATTGGCTAACTAACAATTTTTAGTTTTTAATTTTAATATGTCGATAAAAAAAACATCCACATACATTTACATATTCGTATAGAAATGCAAACATCTTAGTTTACTTAAAAAAATTATCTTTTTGCTTAAACAATAAAGAATTTTCACAGAATATTTTGATAAACTTTTCAACTTTAATGATTTTTTTGTGTTTATATTTAACTATTCTTTAATGATCGATATCCAACAATTTGAAGAAACAAATCTCTAATGCAAATTACTATAAACAACTAGATTTACTATATCAATTGTATTTTATATTATTGAAAAAATATTAATAAAAATTTAAAATATTTACAAACATATTACAGAAATATCAATGTTTGGAAATTTTTTTCAGTACTATTAACAAACAAACCAAATTTTTGTTAGCGAAAAATCACATAAATTAATTATATTTGATAACGTGCTTTTCACAGCTAATATAATTTCCCATAAATTTTATTCTGATTTTCTAGTTAGTATTAAAACATTCATTTAGTTTTTAGATATTGTGAGGAAATAAGAGTACAAAAATTGTTTTGAAAGAGAAAAAAAAAAAAATGTTTTGAAAGAGAAATGAATTTGACCATTATTTGGATAAATCGGTAAAGCCGTAAAAGATAATAGTACTTACCACAAAATACATAGGGAAAAAATATTAAAAATAAGAAAAAGATTAAAAAAAAGAAAACAGCTGTGGTTTACAAGTCATGGACTGGCTTTAACTCTCTCTCTCTCTCTTAGAATATCAACTCCCCACTCGATTTTGCCCTTTTTCTATATTTCAATTTTGCTTTTCTCTCTCCTATGGAACCACCGCCTCCTTCTCTCTCCGCTAGCGCGGTGGCCTCCACCGCCGTCCCCGCAGCCACCGTTCCTCCTCCTCCTCCTCACGTGACGTCTTCATACCCTGAGTCTGTAGACTCCTCCCCTAAGTCTCGCACCACGGATGGGTGGGACGATCTTCCTGCTCCTTCCGGCGGCGGAATCGCCGTCTCTCCAAAACTCCGTCTTATGTGCAGCTACGGCGGTCATATCCTTCCTCGCCCTCACGATAAATCCCTCTGTTACATGGGCGGCGACACTCGCATGATTGTCGTCGACCGTAATTCTTCCCTCTCTTCTCTCGTCGCTCGTCTCTCCAACAAGCTCCTCGACGGCCGCTCCTTCACGCTCAAGTACCAGTTACCAAGCGAGGACCTCGACTCCCTAATATCCGTCACCACCGACGAGGATCTCGACAATATGATCGAGGAGTACGACCGTACGATCTCCGTCCCCAATTCCACCAAACCCTCGCGCCTCCGTTTGTTTCTCTTCACGTCGAAGCCGGAGGCTACTCAGTCGATGGGTCAGATCCTCGAGAGTTCGGCCAAGAGCGACGATTGGTTCCTCAACGCTCTCAACAACTCTCACGCTGGCCTCAATAGAGGATTCTCAGATTCTGATACAAATGTCAACCGTTTACTTGGCTTGGACGATGCTCTTGCTCTCCGCTCTAATTCCGGTGATAACGGAAACAATCTCGATTCAAGTGTCAAAGATGACGATGGTTCCCGTAAAAGCGCCAAGCAGCAGCAGCAGCAACAACAACAACAACAAATCCGGCAGCCTCCGCAGCAGCAACAGCAGCAGCAAGGAGGCCAAGATGTGCACAACATGCCGGATTCTCCTATGCTGGATACATGCTCTTCTTTCGGATCAACTTCTTCTTCCCCTTCCCTCGTGAATCTGCCGCCGATTCGTGTCCATGTAGAGGAAACCGGCGGGGTTAAGGGGATGCAGGATCAGAGGCTTGGAATCGAAGAACAGTTCGCACGATTCAACGTCGGGAATAAGCAGCAGCTCCAGCATCAGCAGGATGACGGATTTGCAGCGATCTCGTCACCACCGCCGCTGCCTGTGACAATCTCCCTTCCTGTTGCGCTGGTGAATGCAGCCACCGTCTCCAGTGAGTTCCAGACGAGGGTCTTCTCCGACGACGAGAGATCCGATCACGGCGTCCCGGCTGGATACAGAAAACCTCCCACTCCACGTTCTCAGCCGCAGAATCTGCCTCCTCAGCAGGGTCATCAGGTGAAATCAAACAGCGGTGGACACGAGCTTCCATCACCCAATTCCGTTTCCAGGTATTTTCCCTTTTTCCCTCCTAATACTCTCTTCATTTTGATGGTGTAATGCTAGATTTGGTTAGATTCTGATATGGTCTCCATGTGTTTGCTAAAGCCTCAGTGATAGCAGCATGAACAACCCTGTGTTTCACCAAAGACCTTCTGTTTACCAAGAACCCATTTCTCAGAGTCCTTCTGGTTCCACCGTAGTTACTGGTATGATCAACCCCCCAGATCCAAACGCAATCTTGTCCCAGAATCAGAATCAGAATCAGGACCCTGGCTACATCCTTCACGCCCAGTTCGAGCAACAATCCACACAGTCTCAGCCACAGCAGCAGCAATTCATACACGCTGCTGCACCTCAATACATGCATCACCATCCCTCTAGTGGTCTTCCTGTCCCGACTTACATTCAGGTTTACCCTTCGCAGCAGCAGCAACAGTCTTTCCACAGGCACCCTGGTCAACTGGACCAGCAGCCTTATCCTGTTTATTATGTCACTGCTCCGGTCCCACCTAGGCCTTACAGTATGCCTGTCCCACAATCTGGTACTGTTAGCGAGACTCCAGGGTCTCTCCCATCTAACCATCTCCAGGCACCGCCTAATTCCACCATGATGGCACCACCTCTTAACAACCACTTGAGAAGTGTTGCTCCTGGTGGCAAACCTGAGGCTGGGGTTTTCACAACAGCGCAAGGTATGGGCGGTGCTCAGATGGTTCACCAGATCCCTACAAGCCAGCAGCAGCAATTCATGGGGTATTCGCAGATCCATCACCCACCTCAGTCTGGTTCAGCTGGGATTTCCAACTACGGATATGAATACGCGGACAATGCTCATAAACAGGTGTACTACACGCAACCTATGGGACACGCACAGTACCAGACAATGACTGGGCCCCCACCTGCCATGGTGTTGCCTGATGGCTCTGCTGCTGCTAAGCTTCCAGCTGATAACATGACTCAACAGATCCGGAGTTCACAGCCGTTGTGACACGCGAGGCACAAGGAAGATTGAACACAATTTTGGAGGAAGAAAATCCCGGTTGGTTTTGAAACATATAAATATATAATTACTTCTTTTTCTCTTATTTATTCAGTTCCTGCATCAAGAAAGTGTTTGGCTTCATGTTGGTTTGGTATTTTTGGACTCTTGTCAAAAGTGTTGTGTGAGTAAGTAGAGAGAATAAGGGAGTAGTGTTGCTGCTTTGGAATTTACATTATAGTTGCGATGGATACTGGTGCTTTACAATTATCCTGGATCTTATATCATATTTGTTATCATTCATTTATATTGTAAATGATTCCCAATGACTCTCGTTTCATTTCTTAATCATCTTTCTTGATCGTTCTCTTCTTACTTGGTGGAGACTTGAAGGATCTAATATTGTTTAGTAAGATCAGAGGTTACGAGTTAAAAGACACTGGATACACTGACATGTTTGCAAAACATTTAATAGTTGGAAGAATTTCCGTCTTCCTCTCCATTGCTTCATCTTATCTATGGGAGCAAAAAGTACATATCGGGATCCATGTGTATGGTCTGATATTGGATCCACCATTCACACAACCCTACAACTTTTCAGACAAAGTGTGGGAGAAAAAGGTAGTGACAAAATAGATGTCTAGCAATCTAGTAACATAACTGTTCTCTTTTGAAAGAGAAAGCATATGTATCATCACCTAGACACCAAAGCCAAACTCTTTTCTCTCTCTCTTTCTCTCTCTATCCATACTCTCGGCTCATTAATTTGTATTCTTGCACTAGACTACTTCACTCTCATAAGCAACAGAGAGCCTCTCCTTATTGAGTTTTCCCTACTCTCAGATGCTGTTATCACAGAGTTCACCGACTGGAGATGTTTTGTGATTGTGCACCAGAAGCATTTGCAGCACTGCTGACCCGGTTGGGATACAAAATCTGAAACTAATCTATCTGTGGTCAGCTCCCCATCACTTGCACTCAGTGATATCAAAACCAAGATGGCCACAAAGTGAATCCTGTCTTCTTGTCTTCTGTCTCTTTCCTGTCTCCAATTATGTCCTTTTCTCCTTAACTCTTCTTACACTCTTTCAGCCTCAGCTTCAGGTTATAAATCCTTATCAAAGTGCTCTCTTTCTCAACCCACTTTCTCTTATATGCACTTGTAGACATTAAAAAGCACCAATGGACCCAAACACACCTGCAAAACTTTCTCATGGATCTTCCAACTTTCAAACATATTACTCGCAAACTAAGAAGGGTGGTGGCGTAATAGATCTAGGCCTCAGCCTGAGGACCATACAACATGATACTTATCTCCCATCGAGTCGAAGTGAGTTTCTTTGCTGCTTTTATAATGAATGACTATGTTTTCACTTCATCGTTAGTTAGTTTACCTTATAATCCTCATTTGCTATCTTCAATGTCTGTGTGTGAACCAAAGTAATAGGTCTGGACGGGTATGGTGAGCACATAGACTGGTCGCACCCCATCTATAGCAGCAATACACAGCTGAAGAGTGAGGAAACTGGAAACCAAAAATTTGCTCGAGGATATTACAATGATGGAGAAGAGGGCAGTGGAAAACTGGCTTATGTGAAGGTAAATATGGATGGCTCAGTGGTCGGCCGCAAGGTTTGCGTTCTTGATCAAGGAAGCTACTCAACTCTTGCTCTTCAGCTGTGCTCTGACAATATGTTTGGTAAGCTGTGCTCTGAGTCTGAACCTTCTAGCTTCAAGTATTTTTCAGAAGGTCTTGCCATATAAACTTGAATTTGCAGGGATGCAGACCATGTCGGGATTGAGGTTGTTCCAGGATGAGTCTGAGTTCTCTCTGGTCTACATAGACAGAGAAGGTATCTGGAGGAATGTTGGGGATGTTCCATGGAAGTAAGCTCTTATCAGAAGTTTTATACTTTCTCTATACAAAACCTTGCCTTTTAACTCAAACCACATTTTAAAATTTGCCTGAAACTTGGAAGTGAGTTTGTCGCAAGTGTGAGTCGGATGAGAATCGCAAGAAGAAACGATGCTCTTCTTCCCTACTAAAGCTTTGAAGTCGAAGCTTCTCGTTTCCGGGGCGCTCACTGTTTATTCCAAATTAGCTCACTTGTGATTCTAATTTCACCATATGATTATAAAGAGAGGGACATCTTTTGACTAAAAAAAAGAGAGGGACATCTAAATAACTACCAACAAAACATGACAAATAAACAAAACAAAACAGAACAACCGGTAACCACATTTGTCTCATCTTTTAAAACAAGCTTTATGTTCTGACCTATGTGCGAATCTCTAGATCTCTCAGTCGCCAGCAATTGATAATCTGTCGAGAGTTTCGGAAACGTGCCTCATGGTAGGCCTTTTCTCCGGACTGCTATTCACGCAACTGATTGCAACCTTAAGAACAGCGACAATCTCATCTTCTTTATCTGCCTCAGGAGCCAAACAAGGATCAAGAACATCACTCAGTGGTTTCTTCTCCTCAATGCATACTTGTATCCACCGAACTAGATCTATTTCCGACGTCCCCACCTCTACTACCGGAGACCTACCCGCTATCAATTCCAGTAAAATGACCCCATAAGAGTATACGTCCCACTTCTGAGACGGTTTAACCATCTTAAGAGTCTCGGGTGCCTGATAGTAAGAGCCAGACGAAGAGTGAGAAGTGAACTCTGAAGATACGCTCTTGTGATGGTGTTGCTGCCTCTCTTCCGTTTGGATGATTCTGTTTGACTGTATCGTCGGCGAAGATCCTCCAGCAATGTTAGCTAACCGTGTTAGTCCGAAATCAGAGATCTTGGGTTCCATGTCCTGTCCCATGAGAATGTTGCTGGGCTTGAGATCTCCATGAACGTATTTCTTGGGGCTATACTCGTGCAGATGAACAAGCCCTGTGGCAATCCCTTTCGCTACCTTCAGCCGTTCAGACCATGTCAACGGAGTTACAGTCACCATCCCTGGCTTGCCTGCACGAACACACACACACATTTTATAATGACTTTACATGATGTAATTGAATGATGCAACTTGAAATGAGAGAAGAGTAACTCACCGTGGAGGGCGGTTGCGAGGTTACCGTTTGGAACATAGTCATAGATTAGAAGCTTCTCATCAACAGACCAATAATAAGCTCGAAGACTAGCAATGTTTGGATGTCTCAGTTTCCCTATGGCTTCAACTTCTGTCTGAAACTCCTTGAATCTCTGAGACCCTCCTTCACCTAATCTCCGGACGGCCAATGTGAGCCCGTTCTCTAGAACCACTTTGTACACAATGCCAATTCCGCTCTTCCCCAGAACAAAAGCCGAAGCCTTTAGCAGCTCCTCCAGGTTAAACGCTACCTGAGCGTCGAGAGCCACTATATCGCAATGTTCCACGTTTTCAGATAGCGTTTCAGACTCGTCTTTCCGGAAACAGAGACACTCTGCAGTCTTTTTCTTGGACTCTTTCTCGAAGCCGAAGTTGTTATCGCTGTTACAAGAGCAGAACTTTGAGTAGCAGTAAGTGAAAAGCAAACCAACAAGGCAGATACCGATTACATCGCAGAGAACAATGGCAATGACGGCGGTTTTGCTCAAACCACTTGATTTCTGTTTGGTTTCAGAGTCCCCATCGGAAACATCGGGTGGGTTGTTGCTTGGGATAAAAGGGTAAGAGGCATTAAGGCCGAGTTCATCTCCTTGACAAAGGTCCTTCAATGGCGGCCCGCATAGCCCTGTGTTGCCAATAAACGCCGTTGGTCCTCTGTTCATCAGAGCACCGGTTTGAGGAATCGGACCGGAGAGATTATTATAAGTGAGATCAATGTAAACCTTTTCAGGGAGATCACCCAGTGCATGTGGGATCAAGCCGGTGAAGTGATTATGAGAGAAATCAGCAGTTCCTTGCAGATTAGAGAGGTTTCCGATGTCGCTAGGTATGGAGCCGTTGAATTGGTTGAAGGCGAGGTCGAGTTTCTCCAGTGAGACAAACGCTGAGCCAAACCCATCAGGCAAAGACCCAGAGAAGTTGTTTCGACTGACATCAAGCGTTCTAAGCCTGTTGCATTGCAGAATCGAAGGCGGTAACGACCCGTTGAAGAGATTCTGCGACAAACTTAAAGTCTGAAGAAGCTTAAGCCTACCGATCTCGTCTGAAACCGACCCATCAAAGGAATTTCCGTAAAGTACTAAACTTTGGAGTCCCTGTAGCTCGAAAAGCTGAATAGGCAACGACCCATAAAACCTGTTGCTCCGGAGATTCAAGTGACGGAGACTCGAGAGAAACCCTAGAGAAGAAGGGAGAGAACCGTAAAGGTTCTTCCTTGGGATGCTTAGAGACACCACCCTGAGTTCTTTGCAAGTAACACCGTTCCACGAACAAGCGTCGTCGTCAGATGAGTTCCAATTGTTCAGAGAACCCATAGGATCTTCGTGAACGCTCTGCTTAAACGTCAAGAGCGCGAAACCCTCGTCGTTTAAGCCATGTACAGTCACATTGGGGATGTAGTTGCAGAGAAGAGCAGCGAAGATGATCAACGAGGCCAACATTTTAGACGAAAACTATAACAAAAGGACTTGAGTGTTAAGCTTTGTACAAAGAGAGAGAGAGAGAGAGAGGGAGAGCAAGAGGAGTGATAGTGATGGAGTAAAGAGTAAAGTTGGAAAGAATAATAAAGATACTCTCGTTGAAGAAAAAAGTAGGAAGAAAGAATACAAAAGGTGGAGGAGCTCTGTTTTTTGGACCTATGGAGCATCGGGAGAAGAGAATCATCAGAAAAAAAAAAGAAAAAACGAAGATTGAGAAAAAAGAGGTGAAAATTGGACAAAAGAGAAGCAATGGCGATTAAATCGATACCGCTAATTTGTCGTAAGTTTTCTATTAATCCATTTTTAACTAATAAATATCTCTGTGCTTTCTAAGCATTTTGACCAAACTTATCGTAATCTCATATGTAATTTCAGAACCTTTTTTCAAATAGTTACATCCTTTATACATACCTTTTGTCAGGATTATTGTATTATTTTGAAAAGTATTTTATTGGTGAAATGCGCAGCACTTGATTGATTGATCTGTCAAGTGTCAATGTAGGCAACATTTACAGTGTTTGTCTTTTCTATTCATCTATCTTCTCAAATTTCCAATAGATTATTACGAAATTCATCTGTCATTACCATTAATATAATTTTGTACTAATTCACAGATGTTGCAGTACGCACGAACCCCCAAAAATTACCAACTTACATTGACCTAAAACCATTCTGTTATAGTAGTATATATTTTTATATATGCATTGATTAGTCAGTAATAATTCGAAATAAAAGCATTTAAAATGTAAAATTTCAAGTATCAAAACCTATATTGAACTTACTAATTGGTGACTAAGACAGATCTAGCAGTAGACAGATCTAGAGTTTAATATTACTCGTGAACGTCGTCATAAGATGCCACACTAGTCTTTGTTTATTCCCCGAGGCTTTACAATATACCACATCCTTTATCTCACTTTACATAGGTATCAATTAACAATTAAACCCACAGCTCATTTTTATCTCAACTTTTTTTTTAATAAGTTTTTACATTCTAAGAGAAAAGAGATTGGATATAACAAGAGTTATATATTTCTGGAAGAAGGTAATGGTAGACGAAATTGATCAATTTCTATTTTTATTTTTATTAGTTAAAAGTCTTACGTAAATAAATAACACAAATACTATCAGCAGTACTGACGGATCAGATTTAACTGTCAAAATAGTGAGATTCATCCAACGGCTACAAGCACTGATTGCGCTGGCACCATTGATTATAGAGAGGAGAAGACACGTGTAGATTAAGTCCAATTGTGAAGTGTGATCATTCATTGTTTAGCTTTTAGGACAAAAGCCCTAAAAGCCTAAACGCAGAGAGTGGGCCCAAATTCCTCTTTTTCGTCTCGTCTTGTTCACAGGACTCGCCGGCGACGACTCCGAGGGGAGTAGGGGGGGGGGGAGCACATGTAAGTAAATATAACAATTGCGGTTTTAGCATAACACATAACTATTTTGGGGGGCACAAATTATAAATACGTGAAAGATTGAAATGTTGCTTTTCTGGCACGATTGGGACTGATCTGGAGAAGTCAAAAGTCAACAACAATGGGAGAGGCTCTGATCCGCACCATCGTCGAAGCGATTCACTCATCGCCCACGCAGGCCGTCGTGTATCTTTCCGGCGGCGCCTCCGTGGTTTCTCTCTCTCTCTCGCTCTCTCATATGCGATTGTAAGTAAAGTCAGTTTCACAGTTCGAAAAACTAAAATTTGCAGGCATTAGGTTGGTTGATGTCGGTTCCAGGAGCTTCGAACACGCTTCTAGAAGCTGTGGTTCCGTATTCGAAGATATCTATGGTCCAGTTACTCGGAAAGGTTTGTTCTCAATCCTCAAATCAATCGTTTCCGTTGACTTTATCTTCCCTATATTAATCAGCAGATTTGATCGTTCTCTCACTCTCTCTTAGGTTCCGAGCCAACACTGTAGCCAAGCAATGGCGAACGAGATGGCTTTGTTAGCATATAACCGTGCGGTTAAGCTCTCTAAACCAGGTTCGCTCTAAACCAAATTAGAATTAGCGGGAATTGGTCTATATATCTTCTTCAACATCAATAGGAAATATTGGAAAGGGTCTAACTTTGTGTATATTTCCTACTCTGGTTTCCATAGGATTCCCGGTTATTGGTGTCGGTTTTACAGGAGCATTGGCAACTTCTCCTCCAAAGCGTGGTGATCACAGGTATTTATGCTTCTTTTGTTTTCCTGCTCTGAAGGTAAAAAAAAAACTGTTTGCTAGAAATGTAAGCTATCAATAATGTAATTTATCCATACAGCCATATCAGGGGATTTTGACTTTTTGGCATTGGCTGCTTATGCTTTCCATAACTTACAGGTTTCGTTTTTTTTTTCTGCGAGTAGGTTTTTTTTGTCTATGAGAGCATCCGACCGGATCTGGGAAACTTCAGTCACTTTAACAAAGGTGTTGATTGCATGATTCTTTCTCCTGTTTTGCATTAGACTTTAATGTCAACTACGTACTCATGTGTTTTCTTGTCTTATTGTGGAGAACTTTAGAACCTACGAAGCCGAGAGGAAGAAGATAAGGTGGCAAGCCGTGTACTGATTCAGGTGTGTTTATAAAGCTTATATTACAAGTCACAATCTCAGGGCATTGGCGTCTGATTTTCCTTTCTCTGGTTCTTGAAATGAAAAAAAAGAAATCTGACTAAGTTAGTTTACTGATATTACAAACAAGTTCTTGCAGGGGTTTCGCCTTTATAAAACTCAAATACTAAGATGGATATTCTTCTGGACTCAGTTATTATCCATTCTTTCCTCAGCTCGCATAACCTCTCTAAAAGCATTCTCCTTTGAGGTACTACTCATCGTGGACTGACTTCATAAAAACTGTGTCTGGCTCATTTATCTTAGGCTATGGCCAAGGCATGCCAAGTTTCTGGGACGCTTGATTCTGGCTTGACCGAGTCTGAGGTGCCTGATGAGTCGGAAACCCAGTATAGTGAAGAACAAGAACTAGAGCAGCTTATAAACGGACAATTGTGCTTTAAGATTTATCCATTTTCTAAGGGTAAAATTTTGGTCATTTGACCTAATAAACCTCTAGATTTTTTATTATTTATTGAAACTTGCATTTGTTGCTATTAACGATGAAGTTCTACCATTATGGCAGAAGCATACGGGGCGGATAAAGATAGAAAGATTATACTGTCTGGTTCTTTTAACCCATTACATGACGGTCATCTTAAGCTGTTGGAAGTTGCTATGAGGTACGCTACTATGTCTTTATTATTTGCTTAACGAGTACCTGCGTCTCTTTCATGTGAACTGATCTGTGTATCTATTAATGTCCTTTGCTGACTCTATGTTTCCCAGTTAAATCTGATATGCTATATAATGCAGGGTAATTAGTAATTGATCATTTTTTTGTTGTTGGGCTATATAAATTGATTCTGCTGTTGGATTTTGGAGAGGTCTCTTGGCATTTTAACGTTGTTTATTATCTCCAAACAACAAACCAACAGTTCTTTTTTCTCTGTAAAATAAAATGTAAACAATCTCACATTGATGCAGTGTTTGTGGGGGCGGGTACCCATGTTTTGAATTATCCGCAGTAAATGCAGACAAACCACCGCTTTCAGTTGCACAGATTAAAGATCGTGTCAAGCAGTTTGAAGCAGTTGGTAGGTGGAATCTTTACTTTTCACATACTGTTTATTCATGTTTTCAATCTTGTGCACCACCTTTTGGCATCTCTGAGTTACAAGAATCTTATGGTTTAGATTGTTTTCCAACAAGATCAAGAAGAATCAATTTTGTGATTCAGATTCGAGCTATAATATTTTTCCAATGCAAGTTCATGTTTATTTACTCGTGCCAGCTTTTGACATTGGTTAAGGCTTATTCGGTTGGCAGGAAAGACGATAATAGTTTCAAACCAGCCATACTTCTACAAGAAAGCTGAACTCTTTCCAGGAAGCAGCTTTGTAATTGGCGCTGACACTGCAGCAAGGCTTGTTAATGTATGTATAAAATACTGAACCTTTTCTATTTTTCCTGCTCCTTTTTTTCATCTTCTTTTTTTATTTCCTAAAACCCTACATTTAGATTTGTGTGAGCTACGATGTGGCGATTAGCTACTTAAAATTCAGTAAGACGCAGACGTTTGAAGTGCTCTATAGTTTTCCAGTTCCACGCTATCAAATAAGAATAATTAAGGATATTACTTAACTTGTTGCAGCCAAAGTACTATGAAGGAAACTACAAAAGGATGTTGGAGATACTTGGTGATTGCAAGAAAACAGGTTGCACTTTCCTTGTCGGTGGCCGCGATGTAGATGGTGTATTTAAGGTTTGACCTACGCACTAGAATCTCGAGCAATATTCTCTATCAATGCGATTGTATGCCTTGTCCCCTTATCCTTTCTCCTCTGCAGGTTCTTGAAGATCTTGATATTCCAGAGGAATTAAGGGGCATGTTTGTCTCAATTCCAGCAGAAAAATTCCGGATGGATATATCATCTACAGAGATAAGAAAAAACCAAGGAGGTGTTGATAAGAGGAAACGTGAAACTGATGGAGAAGAGGTCGGACAAAGAAATAGTTGAAAAAAGGTGATGTGGCGAGAAGAAGTTTCGACACTTTTATGGAGTTATATAGTTACAGAACCTTTACATACACTTTTTGCAGAATGATTATGTAAGTGTTGGGAAGGGGAGGTAGAGCTCTATCTCTCCATTCATCATTTTCTCTTCTATCTCCTTTCGATACCTATCGTTTAGTGCGGTGAGCCAAATCCTACTTTTGAGGGAACCAATGTTTCAAGAGGCTGAGGAACAGCAGCAGCACAGGCAGAAGCATATTGTAACTTTGAAAGTGAATAACACGAGTACCTCTATTATAGCGTTCTTCAGTTTTCCTTTTCTTATGTGGCTGTTCATGCTGTTAATTTCACCTACAATTCCAGCAATCTTCAAAGTAGAAATGGAAGAGAAAAAAAGTAAAGTAAATGAAAAAAGTGTATTTTAATTATACTCAATATGAGCTTTTGTTACAATGGTGTAGCAGCTCTGAATGTGTTTCAGAAGAAAAGAAAAAAAGAACAGAAGTGGATTTACACACATACGTTCTTGAGGATTGGCATAGAAGTAATCTTCTTCTTCCTTTGGTTTATAAGAGATTACTTTCCGATGAGGTTGTTACTATCACTGGAGAAAAACTGTTGACGAGAAAATGTTTCATTAGCTTCTTCACAAGAGAGATGAGACAAGAAACAAAACTGCTCACACGGAACATGAAAGTGCAAGTTTATGGAAAGGAATGAAACTCAGTCAATGGAATGTAAGAGATAAGTTCCTGGAATACTTGTAGCAGTCCATAGAAATATAACCATTGCTTAATTATGGTAGCTTTTACTATCCAAACGCCATGGGGCTCGTTAATTTTCCTCCTATATTAAGTAAACATATACTTAACATTTTCATTGAGACATACTTGAAATTTTCATCCAACAATTTAATCTTCTTTTCCAGTAGTATAATTACTATAGTACCCATTGATTCTTCTTTATATACATTTATATTTTTATTGAGTGAAAGAAATTTAACTTCTTACACGAACTATTGCCGCCTATAAATCTCTGCGCAATATATCTGAACGATTCAAAATCTGTAAACAAGAGAAACTCTAATCAAATTCATTTCAAAATTACAATCTGCACTTAAGTATATACGCACATATATGCGATAGATACAAATACAATCAACACACTAAATTAGATAAATATATAATTAGTGCCAAAAAACATATGATGTTAATAAAAAGCAACAAGTTATAAATAAGAGGCTTGTCTGTTATCTTCTTTTTCCATTATAAGATCTGGAAGTTCAGTATATAATTATTTAGAGATAGTTGGGAAAAAATAATATAGACTATTTTCCTAATTTAAATAAAAAAGTTTATTTTATGCTATTTTCATAATTCTCTGGTATTTTGACTACAGAGTTTTTAAATATCTATTTTTACTTTAAATACTTATATACTAATTAATAGTTGGTAATCACCTCTGTATTCATTACACCATGTCTGGGGTTCGAACCCAATACCGCGCATGTTATTAGGGATATTAAAGCCACTAGGCTATGTTGACAAAAAAAAAAAAAAAAAAAAATTAATAGTTATAAGCTCTCTTTTTTTAAGTAGCTTTTGAAAGGGAAAATAATTGAAAAAACTTGTACTATGTAAAATCGCTTTATTCTCCACGAAAATTAACATTATATACAAAAACTTACCTGAATCTACAAAGTATTAATTTTGATCACATGATGTTCGTATTCTGCTGATGGCTGTTCTCAGGAAAATCCAAAACCGAATTATTAATATAGATCGAATTGTACAACCTAAACAAAGAAAAAAGAGTTTTGACGAAAAATATTTACAACTATTATTCAATTCATTATCTCAAATCGAATAGGGGTCTCTTGTAACCATCAGACGTTCTAAATACTTTTGTTTCAACAGCTCAGGAAAAATAAGAGGTAACAACAGTTTGTTTCAGCTTCCTCTTCTCGGTCATAACATTTTCAGTTGAGAGAGTAAAAAATGCTAAAGACTCAAGAAAAAAGAAGGAGAAGTTAAACATTGAGAGAAAAAAACATGTTACTTATCATAATAAACCTAAAAATAATTGTTGCGGGTTTTATGAATAAAAATAATTTTTATACAGAAAGATCTCTACAACTGTTTGTTGGAACATCCTTCAAGTATAAATCTTGTATCCACAAGAAATATAAGCACAGAACAATATGCACTTAACAAAAATTGATAATATCTATTGTGAGATTATTCCATAAAAAAATACTTTTAAGCAGAGCTATTTATTAGAAAAACCGACAAAAGAAAGTGTAGAAATACTCGAGGTCTCTCATCAATAGCCCAAACTAAGATCCAAAGACGATAAAAGAGAAAGCTCAAAATGTCATTTAACTTAACAAAAAAGATCAAAATCCAGGAGAAATTTGGTGAAGACAACATAGATAATAAGACTGAGATTGGAAAAGAACACATCTAATTCATCCTCCTGATAAGCTCATTGATGAAGTTTTCACGGTTTCCGGCATCACCACCTTCAACGTAGTGATTTCTCTTTTTCTTCAAGCCACCGAGTGGTGCCTTGAGCTGGAATGGCCACAGGAAGTTGTTGGCCTCCTTGAAGTGAGGTCCAACTGTTAGAATCTCGTGGATCAAATCCTCAACGCAGATGATCCCATGTTTACCCAGAGCCTGTTGGTGTCAAAAAAATATCATTACTTTACTTGATACCCGAACAACATTTAAAAAGCTGACCAAAGAGACGGATTTCGAACCTGCTCAACGATAGAGTTGTCAGTTAAGGCCACCCTCTGGTGGTTTAGCTTTCCGTATCCTCTCTTGTAGATCAATTCCTTGACACTCTTCAAGTTAGGGAATCTGAATAAGATGACGTGAAAGAGTTTAGCTCTGTCAATAAGAGTTCTTATCATGGCATACAATTTAAGAGCGGTAAGGACAAGATGTATACCCGTAAGTCACATAGGGCTCAACACGACGAAGCATGTTCATGGTAGCAGTGTTGACTTTGAGAAAGACTCCGTTGAAGATCTGCATTACATATTCCAAATTATAAGCATAACTTGATAAATATGGCAACGGAAATCAGCAAAGCTCAGGTATTTTTTCATTATCGTTATATGGTCTATATAACTCCAAACAATTACCATAAGAATGTCACAATATCAAACATTGTTAACAAAATATAGGGGAGAGACATTAAACATAATCGCTCACTAAACCTAATTCCAATAACGTGGTTTGTTTACATAAAACAGCAGTTACTACTGATATCGAGGAAGGATATATAAAATGAAGAGAGACCTGTCTCAAACGCAAGAGCTGAAGAATCTTCTTTGTCTTTGGGTCAATGGCATTAATACTGCAAATTCAAGGAACAAAAGATAAGTAAAAAAACATATAATCATCTCTTTAGAAATGTTAAAACCCAAACAAACATAAAAACATACCCACGAATACGGATGATGAACAACAGCTTAGCTTCAGGGTCAACGTAAAAACCTCCCTTAAGCTTGGCCTCACGTTTCAAAGAGATCAACTCCTTATCCTGTTAATAAGAAAATACAAACAATACTCATTTACCCCCCAAAAAACGAAGAAGAATAGATCTAAACAAGCATATACACATTTCTGCTTCGACTTGGAACTAAGGAGAAACCAGAATATCAGAGGAGAAACGTTACCTTCTCGGCATACTCCTCGGCGTACTGCTTGGCCCTTTTGAAGATAAGCTTCCTGTTCTCGGCGTTCGTCTTCTTGGCAGCTTCAGCGTTCTGTTTCTTCGCCAAAGCCCACTCCTCCTCTCTCTTCCTCTTCTTCAGGACGGACTCCGGAACTACAACCTTCGACTCTGCCATTTCCGATTCCTACAGATCAAATCGAAAACCCAAAAATTCGATTACTTTCTCAAGAAAAAAGAAACTAAATTCACACAAGCCTCTCAGATGACTGAAAAGAAGAAGAAATCGACACTAACTAACCTCTGTGTCGAGCTCGAATCAGACGAAAATTCCAAAGAGACGAAATACGGCGACGAGCAACTATATATATATATATTCCAGTCACTCTAAATTAGGGTTATGCTCTAAATTAATGGGCCTCTATAACCTATTTATTTATCATTTTTTCGCGAGGCCCATTAGGTCACAAACCATTATGGTAAAATCCCATTAATTTTATGTACGGCTCAACAACAATCTAATTATGCCTTTCTCCTTTACTCAGGGTGCCCCTCTGATACAAATTGATTACGCCCCATTTGATTTTCTAGGGGTTTTTCTCGTTTTCAAGAAAAATTCAAGAAAAATAGTGTGTTCGAAATTAGGGTTCGTGTGGACTCATTATTGATTTACGCTTGCAAAATAGCGACTTTGGTCCCATTGCAAGTGGAGGAACATATGTAGATCTTTGCTTTCGTCGTTGCAAACCTGACACTGGCGGCCGGAGGAATAGACCTTTTCTCTTTGATAACTCCGTAAGTTTCAGAATTATCCGGCTGACCAGCATTGCCATTTGTAACTGATTTTCTACGGTAGTTTGAACATATTATCATGTATTCCAAAAGTTTCTATTGCAGACAACAATGGTATGTATTGTGATGGTATACAATAAAATGATTAGCCCAGGGTTCACATACATAACCTGACAAAACAAAACTCATTTATCTATAACTTACAGATAAAGCAACTTAGGTCTGAGACCAACCATCAACAGTTTTGAGTTTTATGTTCGAATAAAACTCTTGTGAACCATTCAAAATGCTTTCACAAATTCATGTCTTTTGGCTGTTCCTTATCGAAAACCTTACTTTTTAGAAACGTACTAAAGTCATCATATCAGCGGCGGCAGAAGAAGAGGAAATCAGGGTGGCTTACATGACATGAACGCAGCCACTTGTCAGCGGCTTGGAAGAGGGAATTCACTAGCTGGTGCTCAGAGCCCCCATTTTGTGTCCATACAGAACCTTTGAACTTGTATGAAGCGAGCCCAAATACTGGCAATGACATCTTCTCACTCTCACTCTCACTCGGCTGCACAAGGCTCATTGATTGTGCACTGCCTGGACCTACAACAGCCGACCGTTGTGATTAAAACCTATCTAGCAAACACTTGCCTTTAAACAAATTGATTCCGTAGCAACTGTTTCCAACTCTTCTCGTGAACACACATCTAGTTTTCTTGTCAACGACTCAAAGTGATCAATCGTAAAATGATCCTACATTAGACACATGTCACTACAACATTGGAACATCTTGATTCAGTCAAGTAATTTGTCGAGAGGTTCGTAAGGATTGGCCCTGCTGATTAGATAAAGTCCTAAGCAAGTTCTTATTTGATCATTGCATCCGTGTAAATCGAAGGGTTGCTTGTTTGAATAGAAAAAAACAGTTTTGTTTTACCTGTAAACGGTGTGTGAAGGGAATGATACGTCAAGAAACAAGCATCCAGGTCCTTAAGTGTGGGTCCTGTGGGTATTTTGTAAATTGGGTACCTGCAAAGTATATATAATGGATTCTCAGAAGCGTGGCAGGACATTGGCAGCAAGAAACTGCAGTTAAAGTACAAACAACAATACCATGCCACAGAAAACCAGCTGGAAGGAAGTAAGTCACAGCTTCTTAGCGTCATCAGCTCAGGAAACCGAGCAGCGAGGTCAGAGACCTGTAATGAAAATAGGCAATAGTCAGTTAAGAGGAGCCGGATAATTAAATACAGAATAACACAAGTTCCCATCTCTTGTGGGTTTCGAATGTGGTCTAGTTTATGTTGATGACCATAACAATTCTGGCCGGATTGAACATTTCTGACTAGTTGGTAGCCAACAGTTTACACACATAAACGATTTGCAAATAACTAACAGTCATTACTTTAGCAACACAAAAAAAAAAGAATGAAGGTTTGACAAAATCTCAGAGCACTGGGTACACGTTACCTGATAACAACAATGATATAAAAGAGCAGATATATCATTAATATCTATAAAAATTCTTTAGTTTTTAAGAATCCGTTAGAGATTATTTTACTATCTAGTATCTTCAGCAAGCTTTCACAATAATCGTGTGAGGTTGTATCCAAGAAAGTAACACACAAACCTTATCAGCCAAAGGTTCACGGATGTATGGAAGGTCTCTTTCAAGATACTCAAATACCAAACGACCTTGAGAGCTTAAAGTTTCACCGTCATCACTCGATGAGTCTTCTTGATGTTGATCTCTCAATGAGATATGGTCCACTCTAGCAGTAACCCGTTCAGATTCACTGTCGGTGCTGACATCGCTACTTGAATCCCGGAAATCGCTGTCGCTACCATCTCCTGGCCGTCTGCCATAGGAAAGTGATAATATATAAGAGCCAAAATTATGAAAACTTGTTAAAGTTCTGTTGCGAGTCCACAAATTACCTTGCTTTAAGAGATGAACTTAACGCATGAGTATCAGCATATATTTGAATGGCTGACAAGAAAGGCACATAGTATTGGATAACACGATCCTTGTTATTCAAAACTAGAGGCACTCCTGTCCCGTAGGCGCTCCACTCTGCAAATGACTCCCAAATATCTCCAAGCACAAAATAAGGCACAAGTTTATCATCATCAGCTTTTCTTTCCCGTAGCGAAGTCTGCACAGATTATCATCACCATTAGAGCACATACCACATATACCCAAAAGGAATGAGGCAGCCAAATTTTAAGAAAAAAAGAAAGACACTGAGTTATTGACAATGTCGTAAAAGAAAGATTTTTAAGAGAATACAATAAACAAAGAAATTCATTTGACATGTTCAAACAAACAAACAAACCTTAGATAAATACTGGGCCGGCACGGATGGTGTGACCGACTCTAAGAAGCGTTCCAGATTACTCGACGACGAAGCGGACGGCTCAGAAGCAAGGCTAGGAACGACTTTCTGCGAAGCAGATTCGTTCTCGCATTCACTGAGGTTTTCCTTGGGATTAGCTGATCGGCCATAAGAGACGTCACTCTGAGCTCTCCGTAGCTGATCGATGCGCTGATAAGCCTTACGAGCTTTGGCCGAACTGTAAAAAGGGTCATCGGCATGTCGCCCTCTCGTCAACTGAAATCCAGCCCCCAACATCTCCTTTTCTTGAACCGATGAACGAACGAAAAACGAGACAGACAAAACGACAATGGAAGCACAAAAGCCTCCCGAGTTCGTGAAACCGATAAAAACAGCAACACTCCTCCCAGTACTCTCGTTGTCTTTATAAGTTGATATGCAACACGATAGGTGTCTCCGATGAGACGAAGAAGAAGAAGCTTTTGGAAGAAGAGGTCGAATCGGAGATTCCAAGAAAGGGAGAAATCCGATGGAAGCAATACAAATTGATTGATAACAAATAAAACCCCAAAACAGATTTCTAAGCTCCGATTAAAGAGGCGAAGATTAGTGGAAGAGGGAATCCAAAGGCAAACAACGATGAGAGAGTAGAGATTCGGCTAATGGAGAATTGGGAATTTCAAAAAAAAAAAAGAGGGTCAATGAAAGCACAATTGAGGAGAAAGAAGATTAATTGGTTCATATTTGGAGGAGAGAGAGAGAGAGAGAGAGAGTGTGTGAATACCAACATAAGCCCCTAGTAATTTTCAACTTACATATTTCGTCCTTTATATTTTATTAATTATTACAAATTGACCCGAAACTCTTTAGGAATTGACGGCGTTAATTGTACGTTCGAATGGTTTGGGGTTATGAATATAACTTTATCAAATCTAAGGAGTAATATGGCATATAGCGGACAAACCAAAGGCCATATTTTAGGCTTTTTAATTAATGGTGGATCCTGGGTGCTTGCTAGATGCTGACAAGATGCAAAAATGGCAAATTGGTATATATAAAAATTCTTTTTAAAATCAGCACAAGAAAAAAAGAAAGGCTGTAATAAGCTTTTGTTCCTTTTTTTTTTTCTTCATAGATAAGCTTCAAATGTTAAAGAATATATCTCTTTTAAGTTTTTCTTTCTTCTTCTTTTGGTCAAACTGTAAAAAATCTATTCAACTGATGATGTATGTCCATCTTACTGCATGGGTGGGCAGTGGGCACATTCGTCATTCTTGAGTTAAGCATGGTTTATGATATTTAGAGGCGATTAACACGAGTTTAGACAAGTGAAGTGACAACCAGTTCCAAATTTCTCATGTACACGTGTATCTGCATTCTGCAATAACCGGCTAATTTATCAGTTTAAGTATATTTTATTTTTAGGGGTATGTCATGTGCACATGACCGACACATTATAATCTTCTTTTTGCCGTACCATGATGGCTTCAAAGGTCTAAAAACAATGGATTAAATATTTGAAAAAGAAGCAATTTCTCCATGATGAAAACTATACGAAGCATTAATGGAGTAGAAGTGGTGATTCTTTCAACAAAATGTTTTAATTTTTTTTATTAATATAGATCTTATGATTTTGATACAAACGAATTTTACATCTATTTACAACTTGCTTTCAGCATCTAAATAAACCATATAAAAAGAAAGCATCTAACTTAACACTTCGAGTTTCAATAAACTTTTGAGATTTTTGGCAATATAGGGAAAACTAATAATTATTTGTCGTTGGTTTTGCTTAGAGACGTGAAGTTCAATTTTATTATCCGTTTTTGCTGTTGCACTGAAGCTCTATGCATTTTCTCGGACTATCGCATTGAAAAATTCTCGAGTTCTTCCACTTCCACTGCTCCATTGGAGAATGGTGAGCCATTTAAAATAGTTGCCAAGATTGCTTCTTTATTCAAAATCTTCTCAATCAGTGTATTTCCACAAGAAAACTGTCTTCAGTATCTTCAGTTTCTTGACTAAAAGCTTAAGGAGTGGCTGGATTACTCTCTGGTGCATCCATACTGAAAACAACAACTTTCTCTGGTGGATCCTTATTGATGGGATCAGATTTATCACTTGTACAATAATCTTTCATAGGACTTGAACAAATGAATCCAACAGATGAATTCGAGCTCCCAATTTCTCCAGTCTCTACAGACACTGAAACTGCAACTTGTTTAGAGTTCCTGATCGGTGAATGTTTCACCATCTCCCAATTTTCTTTCCTTCCCAGCTTTACTTTCAAAACTCGATTCACTAGTACTAGTAGTACTTGAACTTCTTGTAGAAGAACCTCTAGTACTTGAACTTCTTGTAGAAGAACCTCTAAGCTCCGAACGGCATTTTTTGTCCATGTTCTTTTTCAAGTTATGTGTAGGTCTAATTGCATCGAGAAACGCAAAGCTCGGTATGCTTCTTCGCACTATATGGGTGACATTAATCTCCATCCCGGGGATCCACAACATGTAACCGTAAACAGTGTTTTTAAACTCTCCAATGGTTCTTGTAATATCGAATTGCTGGCCGCCTTCTGCAGTTGGAACTCTTTGTTTACTTTGCAGACCCATGAATGAACAATGGAGTGGTCGAGATGCGTCTTGAAAATCATGTGGTTGAAGCATATCACAAGTATGTCTTTCAATCATCAATGTGAGCTGTCTAAGACGTGACTTAATACAGCCTTTCCATTTTCTTAAATCGTTGATAGTTTTTATATGTTTCAAAGAATGCAAACGGCTCAAAAAGGGTATCCAAGAAATAGCTTTGTTTGCTTCTATAGCCGCACATATATCTCTGCCTCTTTGAAACTCTCCTGTCATTATCCGCAGTGTACTTGCAGAGACATTGTAACTGGATTTCATCAAGGATAAGCTGGAGTAATGATGGACATCATGTGAAACCAATCTTTTGGGTTTCTTCTAGGATCCCAAACTTGAAGACCAGAGTGATGATCTTTCATCCATAGAACAAATAAGGATGGGATTCGGCCAATGCTATTAAGTGTAGACCCGAAAGAACCGAGACATTAACATATTTCGGAGGGCGTTAGGATAAAGTTGACATATCCAATCTAGAAGCAATGCCCAGTTTATACCACCAGAAAATCCAAAGACGTTAGAGTATACACCACGCCACTACAATTTTTCTTTTTGTAACTTTTTTTTTACAATGTTTCAATCAGATTCTACGAGTATAAAAAGGAATTTTTTTGTCTTTCTCTACAATTCTTTGCCCTGAATATTTTGATTAATGTAATTCTATCGAGAAATTGTAGATCACACATAATACAAAAGCAAAGGCTTTTGGTAAATAAAATAAAAAGAAGCAAAAAAAAGAGAGCAAAAGATTATGGAATTATACAAAAGTAGCCAACGAGTCTTAAAGGCTCTTATCGAGAACAACTCTCAAAATTATAATCCGAGCGAAGAGTAACATAATGGATGGAAAATCGAGTAAATAGCAGAAAGTCTCGACCTTTAAACACCCGGCGATCGTTGAAGACTTGAATCCTGTAGGAGATGATCTCTGATAGTAATACACGACGAATTGATTCTCCGGAAAAGAGAACAACTTCCTCACTAAAATGGGTAAAAAATTAGGGGCAGCGAACAAATTCTCGTGGGAATCTCTAAATCGTATAGAAACGATGGTAGATAATCTGACAAGTTTTCTAGGTTTTTTTTTATCGCAACTAATTTTCACCACTTCTCGCGTGGGATTGAGACAAATATATATAGATTTAGAAAAGGAAATTCGTGGCAGAAAAAAGGAATTTTTTTGTAGAAAATCCCAATAAGGCCCAAAAACTTATCGATGTAATACGAATAAAGCCCATTAAGAAATAAGGCGAAGAAAAGTCACCATGTTCAATGAGTGGTTGAGCATACGACGGCGTTCTGAGCTTCTATATCACAACAAAGCTTCGTTTCTCGATGGAAGAGGAGGGAAGCTTTCTATAGATCTTCGCTGGTCTAATGGTCTTTGGTCTTTGTTCTTTTGCATCTCTCTCTCGCTCTCAATCCTGACGCGACACTTTTAAATCTCTGAGAATCATTTGCTGTTTCGATTCGATTCGATTCGATTCGATGTCTTTAGCACATCTGGTTTTGTTCTCCGGCTTACTGTGCCTTGTAATTGCCGCGTCTTCTTCTCCGGGCTCGCGCTCGATTCTCCGGGATATTGGCGGTGGCAAAGCCGATCAGAAAGATAGAGCTGTCGAGTTGAACTCTACCAACTTCGATTCAGTTCTTCGCGACACCCCCGCCAAGTATGCGGTCGTCGAGTTCTTCGCTCACTGGTCAGTTCTCCCCCAGAGCACTTGAATTCGATTGCTTAGAGTGAAATAATTTTAGAAATTTCCCGTTTTTTTTGGTGGGTTCTTCACCTTTTTCTACCTAAAGTCTGGTACTGGATCTAGCGTGGAATTAACTTGGAAAAGATTTTAACTTTATCACCTATTTGTCTATACCTACTCATTGCTATTAGATGAATGCAAATAATTTATATTTCTCCAGTAGTAATTTGGCAGAATATTGATACGTGTATCGTTTCACTTCATTCCAGGTGTCCTGCCTGTAGAAACTACAAGGTAAAATCCTATCTTTGGTTCTTCTACGCGTTGTTCTGGGGAAATTTTTCATTGCCTAAACTGTTACTCTACAGCCTCATTATGAGAAGGTCGCAAGGCTCTTCAATGGACCAGACGCAATACATCCCGGAATTGTTTTGATGACCAGAGTTGATTGTGCAATGAAGGTACTTACTTCATGTTCCTAATATACCTATGAATCCTGTTGGATTGTGTTGATTCATTGTTACTGATGCTAAATCGGTCCATATAATGATGATGACTTCCCCGGCAGCGCAGACGAATACCAAGCTCTGTGACAAGTTCTCTGTTTCACATTATCCAATGCTCTTCTGGGGTCCTCCTACAAAGTTTGTCTCTGGCAGTGAGGAACCTAAAAAGGAGAAAAGCGAGATAGTGGTTATCGATGACGGTCGCACAGCTGAGCGCTTGCTCAACTGGATTAACAAGCAGACGCAAAGGTTTGTGCCATCCGACTTTTATCTTCAGCAATGTCTCGAAGTATTAAGTATATCTAACAAAGAAAAAGTTTAACGCGTATCTATATTTTCCCTGAGCTAGTTTGCCAGTATTATATCCCTACATACATCCTACTCATCTCTGTCTTTTTGTTCTCAATATTTTGTAGTTCTTATGGCTTGGATGATAAGAAATTCGAAAATGAACATGTCCGGTCAAATATAACCGACTACAAACAGGTTTTAAGACTGCTCTCTGACTAACTTTGCTTATACTAGTAGTGTTTCTTTTAAGATCAAAACATCTTAGGGATAATTGGTTGTTGATTTGCCACAGATTTCTCAGGCTGTGTATGACATTGAGGAAGCAACCGCAGAAGCTTTTGATATAATTTTATCACTTAAGGTAGAGAAAGCCGAATGATTTTTTGTGTATTTGTATTACCGTCTTTCCATCTCTCTGTTTTTGGTAATCAACAAGTATTTCCGTGATATGTACAGACCATTAAATCATCTGAAACAAGTGCTTCATTTATTAAATTTGTCCAGCTCCTAGCTGCACATCATGCTTCCAGGAGGTAAATTAAAGTCTCATCATCCTAATGTCTACATTTGCGTTTCGATGGTCACTCTTTTTCCACACTAACTATATCATATATTGTAGGTGTCGGAAGGGTGCTGCAGAGATTCTAGTGAACTATGATGACTTATGCCCTTCTGGAAATTGCTCTTACGAAGAATCTGGAGGGAAAGATACCCTTGGAAACTTCCCTATTTGTGGAAAGGATGTTCCGCGTGGGTATTACGTGAGTTCTTGCAAGCAACTCTCTTACTATTTATCCTGTATAATCCACAGTAGAAATCTGATTGTCCTAATTTCGTATTTGGCAGATGTTTTGCCGTGGTAGCAGGAACGATACTCGTGGATTCAGGTACTGTACTCGAGTTGTCAAATTTCATACTGTGATCCTGCAATTCAGTTTGCCTCACTAGTATCTGAACTACTCCTTAAATGCTTGACTGTAGCTGCGGATTATGGGTTCTGTTTCATTCACTTTCCGTAAGGATTGAGGATGGAGAAAGTCATTTTTCATTCATGGCAATATGTGATTTTGTCAACAACTTCTTCATGTGTGATGAATGCCGCCTACATTTCAACGACATGTGCTTGAGGTAAGAAAAGCCAACTCACAGCTCCATTAAGAGCGGTCTTTGCTCATCTAAACCACATATGCATGCGTTTCATGAACAGTGTCAAAACTCCTTTCAAAAAGGCACGTGATTTCGTTTTGTGGGTGTGGAGCACGCACAACAAGGTCAACGAGAGACTCATGAAGGACGAAGCTTCTCTCAGTTCAGGTGACCCCCAGTTCCCCAAGATCATATGGCCACCAAGGGAGCTTTGCCCATCCTGCTATCTCTCGAGTGACCAGAAAAGCATAGATTGGGACCACGACAATCTCTACAAGTTCTTAAAGAATTACTATGGGACCAAGCTTGTCTCCCTTTACAAGGAAAAGAGTGTCATCGGGAGCAAGGAAGAGATCATCTCAGCCACCGAAGACTTAACAGTAGCCACCAACGCTCTGGTTGTGCCGATTGGAGCTGCATTGGCAATAGCCGTCGCCAGCTGTGCATTTGGGGCGCTTGCCTGTTACTGGAGGACGCAGCAGAAGAACCGCAAGTATTTACTTCTATATATAAGATCTAATGATAGCTACCAAATCTCGTCCGCCTGTATTCTTACCCTTTGTGTCCATCTTTTCTTTTCAGGCCGAGGAGAAGCTGGAACTGAACTATTAGAAGCTCTTGATGTTTTCATAATTTACAACAAACACAAAGGCTCTTATTTGGAGTTGAGATCCCAAAGTTGCTTGTGTCAGGTCCTTTCTTTTTGCTTTTGTCTCTGATTTTGAAAGAGTGTACAGATTCATCTCTTTAATTTTGTAATACGCACACAAACACTTGCGAGTATTGGGATCTTTTATGAAAAAATATATAATTTCTATCCGACCAAACGGTTAAGAGTTGTCGTGGAAGAATTCAAGATGAAACTTGTCTCTCTGCAATGCAGATCTGGGGAAAACACTTGGTGGTACGATGAGAAGAGAGCTTTGCCAACTAGAAACTTTTTCTTTTGTTCAATCTATTAATCCAATTCAACATTCTACATGTATAAGTGAGAGTATATATACAAAGACAATGACTTTTTGTGTCTGTGAAAGGAAAGAAACAATGCTCATGGCACGCCTACAATGTAAGATTGCGTTTGTGGCAAGCGCCATAAATCTGCTTCTTCATCAGATGAATCTTCAGAGTCAGAAGTTTCTAAGGTCTGAGAATGGCGGCGGCAGGTGGCGACTGCTTTAGCGACGACATATATGGGTAGCATGATCCCGATTACTCTCAGAAACAACAACTGAAAAAGAACCAATATAAAAAAAATTAGGATTCCTCAAATCATTCCCTAGAATCCATTGTGAGATAATCTCACCGTGAACAAAGGGAAGACATGGAGGTTTGATCCAGTGAGAACTAAGGGAAGGGTGTGTCGTAGAATCAGAAGAGCCATAAACTGCAATATTGCAACAGCAGAAACATGAGTAAAACAAATGAAATGTTTTCAGGAGACTTAGTGTGAAAAAGGAGTCATCGGGTGCGTACGATGAGAACAAGTGAACGGCAACAAATGAAACTTGTGGTAGAAGAAAGAGGATATTGATCGTCGATGAAAGTGGAATCAGCAGGTACGACAGTGATGATACGATGCTCCCGTTGAGATATTCCCCAGTTGCCCCTAAAATGAAGAGGAACATGACCCAACTCTAACAATGGAGCTGGCGCTATATAATCCGGCTTGAATTCCTGAACTCAAAAACATGTATCTATAATCAGATATATTCAATCTTCAAGAAGAAGATCCAGAGAAAAGAGAGAGAAGGAGAAGGACCTGATGGCAAATCTCGCAGTTGGTGTCTCCTTTCTCGTTACACCATCTCTGCACGCACCTCCGATGCGCATACTGCAAACAACAACAACAACATCCATCATCTAAAATCAAACCAATGGCTCTGTTTTTCATCGAATATCTCCTTTAAGAAGGGAAAATATATTTAGTTCTGTCGTTACCTTTAAGCTGCCGCTGCAAGAACAAGGAGTCTCCATGTTTGAATCCAAGTCCTCATCGTGACAAATCCTGCACTGCACCATTGACAAATCTCCGTTACGCAGCTTCTCAAGTGTTTTCTCATCGAGGATTCTACATTCCTCCTCGACGGGTGCATTGGCTTGCAAAATACGGTTCCTACTCTGGATCGCTTCCTCAATCGTGGATTCAGTTATCAACCGATCCACCAGCAACACGAAATGATCCCCCATGTCTTGAAGATAGATAGACAGAAACTTGCAGCTGAAGAAACTCCCTTTTTATTATTATACTCTTCTCCCCTTTCTTTATGCTGCGAATTGATGATAAATGAGCTTAGATCAGAATCATTCACTGGAGCATTCGCATTCAATGCTACGATGATGTGATACGCAACTTGAACATGTGAATTAGAAGCTGAGCATTAAATGAAAGAGCTGAAACAAAAAACTAAAAAAATAAGCAAACATTTTTCTGGATTTATGAGTGAGCCATAGTAGTTTTAGGTGAAGAAGCTGAACCAAAGCTGGTTGGTTACCAGAAAATAAAAGCTGTAAAACTGGAGAAAAGCTTTCGTTTATCTGTCGAAATTACCTGCACAAGTTTCTTTTTGGTATAATTTGAGATTTTTTTTAAAAACTTTTTCAATTTCCTTTTTTTCTCTAGCAATTTTTTTCTGTAACATTAAACTGTTTCAAGAGAATCTGAATTTACCCAGTTGAGGAAAACCAAAAAAAGGGCAACTTTTGAACGAAATTAAACATACGCTGAAACGAAACCATAGAGACAAAAAGTCATACAGAAAGGAGACAAATAATAAAAAGCAAACAATGAGAAGAAAAAACGAAAAGACAGGAAAAACCGAGAGGCAGACCCGAAAATTAGGACAGGAGAAAGGAGAAGAAGATAAAGAGGTTTGGTACCGTTTTGCTTATCGAAAAGAAGAAAAGAAAGGAGAAGAAGTGGAAAAGCGAAGAAAGAGGAGACTTAAAAAGAAGAGAATCGTCTTTTCCTGAAGGTAAAGCTTAATAAAAGCTTCCTTTCTTTCTCTCTGAATTCCAAATTATTAATAAAGTTATGTGCGTTTACAGATGGAGTATAGATTCTCGAATCTTTAGATTATTACTATACTTTATCTCAAAAAATATCAATATCACGGGAGACGCTACATGGATAATTTATGTAGTTATACGGTTATACAATATATACACGTGGCTATTTTAATTGTAGTCTACAATGTATAATATATATAAGGTCAAACAAAGACTTAGAAGTAGCTAACCAAGGAAAAACAACTCAATAAATAAGAGAATGCCTTGCACAATAGATGAAAAGGAGGAGGAGATTCACAAAAAGACCACCAAAGTATTTTTTTCATGGTTTATTTTAATTGGAATGAATGACACGTGTTACGTTGTCAACAGTACGTGTGAGTGGGTGAAACGTGTCAGTTAAAAGACGTTAAGCTGGTGGAATGAGGTGTACCATCATCATTAATATCATTTGACAGGTTGATTAACTAACCAAGTAGTACTATTTAGTTTTGTTAATAGTGTGCTTTTTAATTGGTCTTTTAGGCCAACCGTTCTACCAAAACCAATTAAAGTTGAATCTGCAAACCCCGTCTCAATCTTGTGCGTTAATGATTACATCAATTATTCACTTAATTTTATCACATTTCCACGATCGCGTATACATCAACAAAAGCACTATAAAATTAGTAACGGATATAGACTTATAGTAGTATTAAGGTAAGCCGGAAGCCTATCAACATCGATGACGGTATCTAACAGAAGCAAAGCCCAACACATAATAATATATAGGCCCATTACTCAGAAGGCATGAAACAAATATTAATAGGACCAAGTTTAAGATGATCATCCAAAACTCTGAAAAAAAAAGTCAAATCTCATCATATAGCAACCATACCAAAAACCTATCTATTATCTAGATCAGTTTCCTCTTCTTCCATTACAAAGCAGAATTCTCTCTTTCTACTAATACCCAACAAAAAAAAACAAGAAAATCAACAACACGAACTGTGTTTGTTCTTGATCTTGACACCAAGCTCACCTGCAATGATAACAGTGGAAGCCATATCAAGAAACATACCATGCTCCACGACTCCAGGAAACCTCAGAATCGCATCACTCGCTGCTCTCAAATCTCCCATATCCTTCTCCAAATACATATCCACTATGTAATTCCCATTGTCCGTCACAAAGGGCTTCCCTTTCTCTCCCAACCTTAGATTCACTTCGCACCCATATCCCTCCAGCAGTTTCCGGAGCTTCTCCGCCGTGAATTTCCAGCAAAAGGGTACGATCTCCACCGGAAGAGCCAGCTTGCTTCCACCGATGTGTTTCACCATCTTCGACTCGTCAACGATCACCACGAACTTCTTGGAAGCTCCTTCGATCATCTTCTCTCGCAGCAGAGACCCTCCTCGGCCTTTCACGAGGTTGAGATAAGGGTCGACCTCGTCGGCGCCGTCAATGGATAGGTCGATGACAGGATGCGCGTCGAGGTCGGAGAGAGGGATACCGACAGAGAGAGCCTGCTCCTGCGTCTTCTTCGACGTTGGTATCCCCACGATGTTCTCCAGTTTTCCTTGCCGGAGAAGCTCCCCGATGCGGTCTACGGCGTGTTTGGCCGTGGAACCGGTTCCGAGACCGAGGACCATGCCGGATTCGACGAACTCGACTGCTTTGTAAGCGGCGATTCGTTTGAGCTCGTCTTGTGTTAATATCATCGGCGGCGGCGAGGCAACATCCATGGAGGATTTGTCCGATGTAATGAAGAGAGGATCGTACGCAAGCGCCATTGAAACCTCCCTCTACTCGAAATTCGATAGATAATCAAAGATAAAATGACAGATATATTCCAAAGTTGCAGAAAGGTTAGGGGATGAATAACGTTGAAAAAAAAAACAAATTCAATTTTGCAGAAACTATGACCCCCTGAAACGTTCTGAGGGAAATAAATAATGGCTCGGAAGGAAATTTGAAATAAAATTCAGGAATCCAGATAGGTTTCGACGGGAGAAATGAGAGAAACCACGAAGAACACAGAAGCAGAATTTGATTAATTGGAAGAAAGGCAATATATTTTTAGAGAAATTAGGAATTGAGAGGCAATGAATAGAGGAAGGTTGAATGAAATGTTTGTATAAATATATGAAGAATAGCGTAAGAAATATGAAATTACGACGAAGAAGAAGAAGAAGAAGAAGAAGAAGAAGAACGAATATGAATATGAATATGAATATGTTTGTGTGGTGGCGGTGGAAAGAAAGTGAAGACTGAAGATAGGGTTTGTAGGAGAACAAACGAATAAAGACATACACTTCACTTTTGAGAATAGACAAACCCGAATCTTACGGATTTGATTTCTGTCCCATATTTTTCGTTATTTACATAAAATAACCCAAACTTTTTTAGAGTTTCACCAAATTCCAAATTTGGTACTTTTTTTATCTTTCATATTTCCGAAATTTTCTCCTCATTTTTCCTAGATTTTTATTTTTCTTTTTTGCTTTATAAAATAAAAATTTAACCCATTGAAGCTATGAGATTATAATGGAAATTAGTGGGTCAATTAAAGAAACAAAATTTAGGACAACACGAGTACACAACATTCATCAATCGAAATAGGGGCTCGGGTTATATTGACATCGTTGCATAACTTTTTGGGGTATACATGAAATATCGTAAAGGAGTGAAAATGTGGTCACGCAAAAGTTGTTGGGCCTAAAAGAGAAGCAACCAAATACGCCGTTCCTTTGTCCACTCGCTAAAAATCAGACAACAAAATTATCAACACAATGATAACATGGAGACATGGACCAAGAACGAAAGTAAAACTCCTTAAACATATTAACAAATGTTTATATAATCAGAACGTATTATTTTTTTTGTCACACTGACATATTAAAATAAGAAATATAAAAACTTCATTAAAGAAAGAATAAATTAATATATAACCGATTTTGACATATCTTTAAGCTAAAAAGCAGATAAACAATAAAAGAATGTGTATATACAGTATACAGAACCAATATAAAAAAACATTATCGGGAAGTAAAAGGAAAGAATGAAATAGACCGAGCAGATCAGCCCACGTGGCCCGATGTTGCGGCGGCGAGAACCCAATGGAGGAGGTCAAGAAGGCGAAACGCTAAAACAGAGGAGGAAACGGGAACGCTGATGAGGAGGAGAAGCAGCGTTGAGATTGCGACGGTGGGGCGAGAATTCATGAGGAAACTCTGAAGAAGACCAACGGAATCGCAGATCACAGAGTCGTAGCTGCTGTAGAAATACTTCTCCCAATCCATCCAGTGAGAAGGAGGCTCGTAGTTTCGCTCAACCATCTTCATCTCGTGGATACGTTTCCTCAGAACGATCATGTTCTCGTCCACCAATCTCCCTCCTCCGTAGTAATGGTCCTTCCCAGAAGACGCAGCAGCAGAAACATTCATCATCTTCTTCTTCTTCTGCGTCATGCATGTCATCATTTTATTTGGGGAAAACACCAATGGATGGAACCGGAGTGATGAAATCGAAGCCGGAGAAGAGATCAGTGTAACTTCCATTGTTCTGATATAGAATTTCTAAACTTGTTTATGTGAATGTTTGAAGGAGATCGTTGTTGGTTGAAGAAGATGATTGACAAGTGGAAATATATTTATAACCGAATTATTTTGGATATAACAAATAATAAAAATATAAAGACAATAATGATATAAATAATAAAATATATTTAGCGCGTTGCCACTTGTCAGTTTCGATGGACCCACTTTGCCTTCTTCCACGTAATTTTCATTCCCACCTCTGTTTCTTAACTCTCTCAAGATTCGGTGATTTTGTTTAAATCTTCTTACACGTCTTTTACTAAACATGAGTCACGTCAATGTTGCATAACATTATTATGGATTTACAATTTTTCTAAATCTATGAATATAAGATGGTTTCTTTAGTCTTAAATTCATTGCAACGCTCTTGTATATATATCAAGTTTGAAAGATTTCTTTAGTCTTAAATTTGTTGCAACGCTCTTGTATATATATCAAGTTTGAAAAATCTTTCGAGAGATATCTTGGCACTAGCTACTAATCCTCTCATATCCTCACATCCCTTATTGGTAATCGAGGATTTCAACCAAATTCTCATTTCCAATGAACATTACTCTTCCACTCTTTCTTCTTTATCTTTTGCAGGGATGTCCGACCTTCAAATTTGTTTGCGTGAGAGTAGGATCTTCGATTTGTCAAGTAGAGGGGTTTTTCACACGTGGACAAATAATGGGGTCTCCAACATCATTACGCGCAAGCTCGACAGGGCCCTTGTTAATGAAGCATGGACCATCTCAGTTCCCCAGTCATCGGCCTTCTTCGACGTCCCAGGCTTTTCGGATCACTCTCCTTGTCTGATTACAATCCCGGGACACAGAGACCCAAAGGCTAAGACTTTTCGATACTTCACCTTTTTATCCACTCACCCTCAATTTCTTACCAGGATATCTACTGCTTGGACATCCTCCTCACGCCCAGGAACCTTCATGTTTAAGCTTGCCCTTAAGCTTAAGGACGCTAAGACAACATACAGATCTCTAAACCGTGAAGGCTTTGGCAATATCCAACAAAGAGCTCAAGAAGCTCTAACATCTCTAGAGCAGGCGCAAGCTTCCCTTCATTCTGATCCCAATCCTGGTCACCATCAAGCGGAGTCCCTTGCTCGTTCCTATTGGCAGCGTATGAATGCAGCCTTGGAAATCTTTTATCGCCAGAAGTCCAGGGTCCAATGGCTCCGAGCAGGAGACACTAACACATCATACTTCCACCGTTGCGCTCTCGCAAACTTTCACAGAGATTTTATTACTCTTCTCAGAGATGAGGAGAGTTCAATTATCTATGATAATCACACGTTGAGACTAATGACAGTGTCTTTCTGTAGGAATTTGTTGGGGGCGCAGAACCCAGACGTCACTTCACCATCCATCGACTTCCTCCAATCTATCCACTCGTTCAGGAGTTCTCCTGCACAAAGTTTCATCATTTCTTCCATTCCATCGCCCGCCAGCGTCCTTGCCATTATAAAACATATGCCTCTCAACAAGGCCCCGGGGCCTGACGGTTTTCCAATTGAGTTTTACCGCTCTAGTTGGGATATAAATGCTGATGATGTCACTAATGTTGTTATTGAATTCTTCAGGTCTGGAAAACTTCTAAATGATCTTAATGTCACAGCAATCACTCTTATCCCAAAGCGAGAAGGAGTAGAATCCTTAACAGACTACCGTCTCATTTCCTGCTGCAATCACTTCTACAAGATTATCTCATCAATTCTGGCTGGACGATTGCGCATAATCCTTCCATTCATTGTCCAGAGGAATCAAGTAGGCTTTGTTCATGGTAGACAGCTATGCGAGAACATTCTCCTTGCCACAGAGCTCATTAGTAACTTTAATAACGTCGGTCCCGTCACCTGCGAATGTCTTAAGATCGACCTCTCTAAAGGCTTTCGATAACCTTCATTGTGACTTCATCCTCCAATCCCTCAGAGCCTTCAACCTCCCAAACATCTTTATTTCATGGATTAAAGAATGTATTACTACTCCCGCCTATTCCATCAACTTCAATGGTGATCTTACAGGATTCTTCAAGAGAAGGAAAGGGATTCGCCAAGGAGACCCGATATCTTCATTTCTCTTCGTCATAACGATGGATTCTCTATCTAAGCTCCTTGATGCCGCCGTAGCAGATGGACGCATTTGCCTCCATCATAGCTGCATTAACCCATTTATCTCTCATCTCTCATTTGCTGATGATCTTTTGATATTTTTTTATGGTTCAGATGCCTCTCTCCAAGCTATTCTCTCTGTTCTGGATGGTTTTTACAGGATATCAGGTTTGGATGTTAATCGCCTTAAGTCTACGATTTTCTTGGACGAAAGTGATCCTATCATCCTCAACACCATGGCAACCTCCCACGGCTTATCGCAAGGCACTCTCCCGGTTCAATACCTAGGTGTTCCCTTAATTTCTCACAAGATGAAGGCGTGAGACTTTCAACCTCTGCTCGAGCGCATCCAATCCAGATTCACCTCTTGGGTCAACCGCCATCTTTTGTTTGTCGGACGTCTCCAACTTCTTCAGTATGTGATCAACTCAGTCATTAACTTTTGGGGCTCTATCTTTCTCCTCCCCAAACAATGCCTACTTCGGATTGAAAAGCTCTGCAATGCATTCCTCTGGTCTGGGAATAATCTCTCCGGGAAAGGAGCCAAAGTTAGTTGGGATGTAGTTAGCACTCCTCGTAGCTCCGGCAGGTTGGGGCTTCGTCGCCTCGCCAAGTGGAATTCGGTTTTAGGCCTCAAGCTCATCTGGATGCTCTTCTCCAACTCAGGATCTCTGTGGGTTTCTTGGGTCCACAATCATTTGCTTCACTCCACCAATCTTTGGGACATTCGTGTAGGTTCTGGGAGTTGGATGTGGAATAAACTCCTAAAACTCCGCAGTCTAGCACGTCACTTCATTCATTGTAGTATTGGCTCAGGAGCTACTTGCTCATTTTGGCACGATAATTGGACTGGTTTAGGCCCTCTATCCCTTCTTCTTGGTCGGACAGCGTTCAATACCACTGGTATTCATTACGATGCTACGGTATCTGAAGCCATTTGCTCCGGGCACTGGTCCATTTCCACGAGGTCCAAGAATTCTCTTATTACATTACTGCGTGAGATTCTCCTTGATCCTAATACACTTCTCCGTCCCCACGCCCCAGACATCTTTCACTGGGTTTATCCCGGAGATTCTCCTTTAGCGCTCTCCCATCAGAGGTTCTCAGCAGCTCGAACCTTCACCGATCTTTTTCCTCCCCACTAGAAGTCCCCTGGCACAAGTTCATATGGTTTTCAGGGAGGATTCCCAAGCACACATTTTTCACCTGGCTAGCAGTCCGAGACAGACTAGCTACAAGAGATCGGATCCAGCGATTCTCCCCCAACTCACCAGCCATTTGCCTTCTCTGTAACTCTCACGAGGAAACCAGGGATCATCTCTTTTTCCTATGCTCCTATTTATACTCTCTACTACAGTCGACCTTGTACATTATTCATACTCATCGCACTATTCTTCCTCTTTTGCAGTTGCTTCCCCGTTCATCACATAACAAGTATACCAAGCTCATTGGACATCTTCTCCTTCAGGCTTTGGTGTACTCTTTATGGAGGGAACGTAACTCAAGACTTCATACTAACACCTTAAGACCTATTGTGCAAGTAGCGAGAGATATACAAATCATCATCAAGGCCAAGTTACTCGCCCTCAGCCCTCGTTCCCCCCAGGATTCCCCGACTCTTCTGGAATCGTGGTTTGGACTTCAGTCTCATGATCATCTTTATAGATTCACACCTTGACTAAGGATTTCATCTAATTTTCATTTTTGTTGCACTCTTTTACCCTACATGGTTTTTCTCTTCACAGGTTTTTCCATGTAGGAGTTTTAACGAGGCAGCAACCTTCATTTTTTCTGGTTCATGATCTCATCCATTTCATTTATCCCACTGGTATATGGATTAGATGTGATTAGGAGACTCTCGTCCCGTTTTTGTCATTGATTTTCTATTTATTCTTTACTTCATATAATGTTACAATTGGCATTAATAGATTTACCTTTTAGCCAAAAATTTTTTTGAAAAGAGTCCATTTTCGATCCGTATATATAGGCATTAAGTTGACCTACGGTTTGTTTATGAGATCTGGCTACTGAAACATAGACACTTGAAATTCTATGACAATTTAGTAAGATATATTAATGATAAAAGAATGTTTGATGACAAATGTATTGACGAGAGGTGTATAGTCGATGCATTGTGAAACCTCCTACAGTACGCTAACTTGTTAGCTTGCTGATATGGGAAACACGGCATTTGGAAAATAAAGTGAAATTGAGAAGCCTGTCCCATTAATAATGCACATGTTGTGCCAATGCTTACATTAGTTGCTCTTTTCGATTAATCATTAATAAAGCTCGCGATATGTTAGTATATTATATCCATTCTTAATAAAAGAATTGGCCTCCCATTTGTTTATGTAATGACACCTGAAAAAGCGTAAAAGTCGGTGATCGTTTTTTTATTATGCGCTTACTTCATCATATTTTAATAAACCTAATGTTTATGCTTATTAATGGGAGATTAATAGTACGTTTCCATGGTTTTTTTTAGCATATCCAATATTCTTGGTCACATATATTCCGTATCGGAGATCGCAAAACTATATCAGATCTTTAAAAATCATAAACAAAATTATACAATGCCACACTTAAAAACCAAGTTCTTATGGTGTATTTAAGACAAAAAAAAATACACTTTTTATGTAAAAAAGAAACAAAAAGCGCGATTAACACTCTGCAGGCAACGCAAGATACGAGGATGTTTTGGACAAGAACGCCACGTCCAGCCTTCGGATAGGTATTTGACTTTTTCCCAATGGGCGGCTCTTATATACTTGTTTAATTCGGAAACTAATTCGATTATAACTTAGTATTATATTCAATACCAATATTCTAATACGAAGTTTGGTTGAATCGGAATCTTCAGAGGTCGATCCTGACGTTATCACTCTTGAGTTTTGAAGGTTGTATCTTTTGTCCCACGTTGAGTTTGCTATTTTCAGGGAATGTTCAATGTTCCCAACATATATACAAATGATCTTGATATTAGAGTCAAAACTTGTTATTTGTTTTTATTTGTGCACAAAACAAGAGACGGCAGAAGTTGTTACGTCAAAGAGTTGAAGAAGTCTGATGAAACGAAGATGGGTCTTACATTGAGTTTAAGGCAGAGTGCGATAAGAGGAGCACTCTTTTTATTCAAATCTGAAAGCCTTAAAGAGCAAGTGAGCAACTCAACTCCCTTTTAATCTCTTTTCACTTGCTACCTGCTGGAGAGTGGAGATGAACCCATAATCATGACAAAGCTCAATTTATTAACTACAACAAGTTATCACAAATGTGTATGTATGTATAGACACCTTTTAGTTAAGCGTGTTGTTCTTAGATTTTTTTTTTTTTTTTTGGCCATGAAAATACCCCTACAAAATGTTTTATTATTGGTAATTACAATTTTACAAACCTTCGAGGACAAAGGGACGGATTTCGTCAAGATCCGATGATGATGTTTGACTTTGATCGTCAAGTGGCTGCTTGAGGTCATCTTCGGGCTCCTCCGTTTGATCAACCTCTGCTTCATCCAGAGGCTCCAGCTGCACTCCTGGATTCTCAATATCTTTATTGTCTCCATTCTCAAGAAGGAGCTCAAGCTTTTGATACTTTGGCTTGTTCTTCTCCAGGAGAAGGTACGTGGTGCAATACCAGAACATCAGAATCCGGCTTTGAGCTGCTATCGTCTCCCTTATCCTGCTTCCTTTAAACGACAATCGTTCCAGCGCCTGGAAAATATGTCACAAACATTTAACTTCTGATGACCTCAAAGACAGGGACAACGAGTTCTATAGAAACTAGTTGCTTACCTGTTCTCCTGTTTGGACGTCAAATGAGTTCTGATGATCAAACTTGAGCCCGCTGAATTCGTTGATGCAGAGTCCCTGGAAGGCCCTGAAAAAAGACCAGAGGATGTTAATCGAGTAAAGATATATATAGACACGAGGATCATCATATCATCATTTCTGTATAGTAATTTGGAATGAGGTGATTCACCATCTGATCAATGAAGCACGAGGAATCCAACGGAAGACGATTGGGGTGTTGTCTGCATTGACATAGTAACCGCCAAACACGATGAAAACTGTCATGAGAGATGGTCCTACAGCCATTGCAGCTTCTGTGTTTGGGACCATAGCCCCAACAGTTAGACCCATTGCAGAGGCAGCAAAAGACTCTACAGTCATTATCCCACAAAACTTTCCAAATCTGGCAAGAAATCTCTTTGTTAGGGACATTTTTGTCATGTGCTTTTTTCACTTGGGTTCATTGGTTCGTAATATACACAGAACAAGCTCAAGAATGGGTTATCAGTGCGATGCAGGGTAAGGCGTATGCATAACATTTATCTCGTGGTTACATGAATAGCAAAAGACAAAAATTTATGTAGCTTACGATTTACCTTGACAAAGTGGGATTTAGGCGAGCCATGGGGTATAGTACCGCACCAAACATTAAAGGAAATGCAGCTCCAATGGGAATTTCAGCTATTGTTTTGGAGAGCAGGTAAGGGCCTAAAGAATAAGACCCTTTGGACCGTTCTCTATCCACAATGGCACGCTCTTTAGGAAAGACACCAACTGTCTTTGTGAGAGCTGCCATGGCCGTGTTTATTGCAGCCACCTGAAGCATACGGACATCATTTCTCAGTACATAAGAAACTACTCATACAAAGTATTACTTTAATCGAAGCAACAAAAAAAATTTGTTAGACCTGAAGCAAACCCATTCTGTCCTGGATTGACGTCTGAGAATTCCCCATTCTCCAGAAAACGGATCCAAATATCAGAGCAGATGCAACAGACATTCTTGCACGGACTTTGTTTGTCGGCCCATCTCGAGAAGCCTATGGAGTCAAGCGAAAAATTCAATTAGACAAACTACCCAGGGACCCTTCTATGATGCCTAGTTGCCTACGGTGTCAGCTTAAATTTTCAAAATACAAAATGCTGACTCAAGTCAAATGACAGAAGAAGACAATCTAAAGATTCTCCCATGTCTCTTATAATTAAGCGCCCTCCTTCATTCGAAAAAGTCATGCTACTTATTTGAGGAAGTTGAAGATGGTTCAAGCCCAGCATGTTATAGAAAGATTTCTTTAGATCATGCGTAAATAGGAGGATATGATACCTGCATCCATGCACGCTTAAGCAGTAAGAAAAACTGCCTCCACCAACCATCTTTTCTCTCAGTAATGCCTTTTATACGAGGTCTTATGCTGTTCTTTGTTTCTTCTTTTATGCCGAGGGGAGTGGCATAAAGAATCGATGATGAACGCTGGGAAAACGCATCAACAAGAGCATGTACTCTCTTTTGCGAAGAGTAGACACTATCCGAAGAGCTATAGTCAACTGATATAAGATCTGCTAAAAACTCAGCAGGATTTACGTGCTCTGGGCAAAGGAACCTGTTCAATGTTCAGAAGAGCACTTGTAAGTGGTAAATCTTAAAACACGTACTTAATGAAGACATGAGATATATAAGGGGAAATGTTCAAAATAACAACCCGAAGTTTCCGAAATATGTCAGAGGTTCTTTCCCTGCAGGACCGGCATAGACTAAAGCTCCTTCTGTAAGTAACACAACGTCGTCAAATTTAGCATACACTGAACCTCTAGGCTGGTGTATGGAGCAGATCACAGTGTGTCCATCCTGTGCAAGGTTTCGCAATGTCTCCATCACTTGCTCAGCCTGGAAAGCGTCAAGCCCTGAAGACCAACATGAAGATTTTATCAGCGTTGAAACAAATCCATCAATGTTTAGAATTAAATAGAGTAGGCATTTACCGGTTGTGGGTTCATCAGCAAATATAACAGACGGACTAGCGATTAATTCACATGCAAGCGACAGCCGCTTCTTCTCTCCACCGCTGATCCCACGAACTTTTGCATCGCCAACACATGAATCTGCACAACTGACCTTTTGGAGATCCAGAAAAGATGATGAAGAAACAGATTCTAGCTAGGATTTCAATTTACCACCACCGTACCAGAAAATGCAGAGACCAATTAAAACCTCACCAGACCAAGTTTGAACAAGAGGTTGTTTACATACTCATCCCTCTCCTCAGCAGAAGAGATCTCCCGAAGCTGAAGCTCCGCTGCGAAAGAAAGTGTTTCCCTTACAGTTAACTGCGAGAAGAACAGATCCTCCTGTCTCACAAACGCAAGCCTGCCGTTGCAAGAAACTCAGTCAAACAATGATTCAGATTTCAACCAAATAAATGACTTTGTATAACTCATAGGACATACTTATAAGCTTTGCTTGAGCTCAATTTTCCATTGATCTCCAAGAGACCTGACAAATGCAAACGTGGTGATGAACTAAGCTGTCCAGCGAGAACATTGAGCAACGTTGTTTTCCCAGATCCTGAAGGACCCATAACCGCTAGCAACCTCCCTGGTTTTGCTTCCCCGGTTACATTTTTCAGAAGAAATCGCACCTGAGAACCACGTAATCAAGCAATTTTGATTCAGCTAAAGGGCGTACAATCTCGAAATGGATAATCGTCTTTTCTCTCCGCAAATCGAAACATGCAAGGAAATGAATTGTCCTCACCGATTTGGAGGACTTATCGGAGAGCGAGCACGTGATGTTCCTCCACCGGATTGTCACCGGACGAACTTTCCCCGGAGAGGAATCTCCGTCTTCCTCTCCCGCTCCTTCCATCTCAGAGAAATCATCGTCAGTGTCGTTTGCAGGTAAGAGGGCGATGCCGGGTCCTGAGAAGAGGCGGATCAACATAGCTGCGGCCACCGCGGCCAGAAGCCGACCAACTCCATTCCCTCCGATGCCGGAAACAGCATCGACAAAAGATTTCCCGCCAAAAGGCGCCATAACTTGTTTCCCTGTGTGTCGTCTTCTCCTTGGAATCTCCGGTGAGGTAAAGCTTCAAAAGCCGTACGAAAGCAGAGTAACAAATATCAACTAAGAACCACCCAAAGCCTCCAAAACATTATCTCTTCCCCTAAATTTTTAACCTTTGTTTAAAATTTCCCTTAAATACCTAAATAACTGTCGTTTTATCTTTTTTTGAAGCCTTTTATTAGAGTCTTGCTAATCAGCATGACTAATAACATTAATCAGCACGACGAAGTACCGCATGTAATTTGAGTTGACCATATAGACAAGCTAGATTCTGGACACGTGTGTATTTCATGATAAGATAGCTTAGCTTAACACAGTCGTACAATCAAAGCCACTGTTAAATTTAGAGTAGAGAGACTACAACTTTGTAGGATGGGTACTCAAAAGAGGTTATCAGAAGTCTGGTTTGGGTGGTCATTGAGGTTCAATATGCCACATACGAAACGAAGCGTCTTCACTAGAACTTGCTACGGTGCATTCATCGGCAAAGGCGACTGCATTAAGTCCGCCATGATGAGCGTTTCTGACGGTTTTGCGGCTAGAAGCTGGCTTATCCACTTCATATACAATTACGCAAGAGTCTATGGACGCAGTGGCTACCATCTTGTTGTTTGGTGACCATGTCAAACAGTTTATTCGAGCCGTGTGGAACAACATGTTGTCTAGCTTTACCTGCAAAAACATAAAACAGTCCCCTTCTAGCTTAAACCAATGAATTAGGTAAGACACATCAAGCAAAAGCTTCTAACCGCTGTCACCAGTTTGGTTTCGCGATCCCAGACAATAGCTTTGCGATTGGTGTCACCAGAAGCAAACATTGTTAAATCAGGAGAGTAGCGTATCACTGTCACAGCACCTTTATGTTTCATGAGGTTGTTTTTCCATGTTTATAGTTTTGAAGTTACCCTCAAGGTGTTAGTGTTACCATTATATTTTTTGTTCATTTCTCCAAAGAAAAAATATCAGAAAGGTTCTAAAAATGGCGGCAAGTGCAACATCAGCAACCTTCGAATGTATACAAGAAGACCAAAAGTTGTCTGGTGATAATAATTATAGTTGGGCCAGAAGCCCGTAATAGCTATTTTATGGTTGGGTCTTTGTCCCCGCTTGCCGGCTCCCTTAACCATAACCGGTGCAACTATATATAAAATCTTAGTTGACATTAATCTTATACTTATTTGTGATCATAGATGGTTACTTTGAGTGAGTTTTGGTTTTAAGGGTTGAAAAATCAAACTTCAAAGCATGCATTCAGGGATATAAAAGCTTAGCAGAGTAACATCCATTCATACCACACTCAGTTTTCATTTTTAGATAATTATTATAATATTTGAAAATTGACAGCTGGACTTGGAAATTGAATATTAAACTTTCGGCTAAGATTATGAATATCGGCTTCTAGCAGTTTAATTAGAATCACGATGTAAGTGTGATGCAGAAGCCAAATGCTAATAAAGAACTTTAATATACTACCAATGAATAAATTGTGTGCAATATTGTATTTATAAAAAAAAATGTAAGTAGTTAGCAAAAAAAAAAAATGCAAGTAAGTAAGTTCTATACGTATAAATCTCATAAATCGATGACCAATATTGACCAGCCACATTCGAATATATATATTCGTCATAAGTGGACGACGAAGGCAACTTCGCACGAAATGCTACAATGAGCTGACAAGTTACAGTTATAATTTATAAAGTGCACATGCTTCCCTTTAATTTGCAGGCAGCTATCACACTTATAGCGTGGTTACGTTACGTACTAGTTAACTTATACCTGCATGGTCTTACCACGTTCTTTGAACATTTCTTATCTCTTGACTTGTAATCAACATGTATCAACAAACACGTTTGTTTAATATATAGTGTGTGCTTGTTATATGTATATTCACATTATTGTATGTCATCACATACATGTTGCCGGATGACTTTAGAACCACATCCCCCACAACAAGTTCCTTTGATCGTGATTAATGATTTTATGGATATATATATATGAATACATGTGGACATATTGTGTCAGCTGTTACGTCATTAATGAGCTTTCCAAGTTGCAGAGCAGTCCATCATTTTAGACCTTTTTGTCTAACCTCTGTTAAGTATTAGTCGACACATGCGCAATTAGGTCCACTGCATTTATATAATTTGTAATCTTTTAGTTATCTCGTTAATGGACTATATAATTAAAATATTATACCAGGAGCGACCGAAGTATAGGAGTGTTTATAGATATTGTACCATACAAGTACAATTCCAGATCTCATCGATGAAAAAAAAGGTACGGCTAAATAGAAAAAAATGGATGAAAAAAAAATAAGTCATTCCTTAAATCATATATATACATTTCTGTTTCCGTGATCAACGTAAACTATCAATCGATTAAACAATTAAAAGCAAAGGACAATGATTATTGCTAATTACCCACCCATTAATCTTATTAACTGATATGCATACGTAACACCACCAAATCAAATTATCAATATATATGGTCCACAAGAGTTGAAGAGTTGGACCGCATGATAGTGTCAAGTTCGAAGTTGCTTACAAAGTCCTGTTTTTTTCAACCTAAAATCCATTTCCCAAAAAGTTAAACACTGTAACTGTTAAATACTCCATTACCTTTTAGTTTCATTTTAACTTCTACTAATCAAAGAAACCATAGGAAAAATTTACCTCCTGAACATATTTTATTAAAACCGTTATTCGAAATTACATATTCATAGTTCGTTTGGAATATATTAACCAATATTTGTGTTTGAAAGTTTTTTTTTATCTCTGTATACTTCGACGTCTTGGTGTCGGAGGCTCCAAATTTAACAATTTTATTTTTTTATGGCATAATTTATATAGTAAAACTTTTATAATTTTTTGTGCTTTAAGTTTTACTTTGGTGTCGGAGATTCCAAATGTAATAATTTTAGGGTTTTATAGTATATTTTGAATAGTATAACTTCTATAAATTAATATTCAATAAATTAATATTTATGTAAATTAATAGATTTTTTTAATCTTAAATAAAATTTTTGATTAATGAACTTTTTGATAAATTAATCAAATACTATAGTTTGATTTTTTAATTTATATAATTTTGTACTTGATTTCTTTATTATTCTGTCTTGCTAATTATATTGAGGCAATTACTTAGTTTCCAGAACATTCAACGATTTCAACTTAACAAATAGAATTACGAAATTAACGTATATAAACATGTATATAACGAGTTATAGTAGTATAATCTGTAGCAGTTACAGGTGTTTCACACAAGAAGAATATAATAATCCAAATTTTTAAAGTTAAATAGTTGTCTCAGGACTTAAATAACTATTTCGATAAAATTCTATCGACGTAGTCAAAGGTTTTTGTCTATGTACTGTATTATTGAAAGAAAGAAAGAAACAATTGGACTCCTTTTCCACGTATCTACAATCCAACCATGAGCATATGTCTTGTGAACCCCATCATTTAAAACCCCAACGAGAACAGCCTCACCGCCCTTAACTGAAACAATTTTATTTAAAGATCCAATCTTTATCCTTCTTCTTTTTTTTTCTTGTCAGAGAAATTATTAAGGATGGGTAACAGTTTAGGCGGCAAGAAAACGACCAAAATCATGAAAATAAACGGCGAGACTTTTAAACTGAAAACTCCGGTGACGGCGGAGGATGTCGTAAAAGACTTTCCCGGCCACGTTTTGTTAGACTCCGAATCCGTCAAGCACTACGGTGCCAAAGCCAAACCACTTGTGGTAACACTCTCTTTCTTTTATTACATTTCTTCTTAAAAATAGTGTGTTTTGATGGATAAGTTCGAAATGAAAACAAAACTGAGGCAATTGTGTCTTTGTTGGATACAGGCGAAGCAGAGGTTGGAGGCGAAGCGTTTGTATTTTGTGGTGGAGCCGGTGAAGGAGTGTCCACCGAGAAGAGTAAGATCGGGGATTCACATGAATGCGAAGAAGAGGCTTGAGAACCTCATGCTTGCCCGGAGATCCTCTTCCGACCTCTCCATACTCAAACCCGCAGGAGGTTGGACGACGACAGAGGAGGAAGATGAAGGAGGAGCGATAAGGGTGAAGCTAAGGATTCCCAAGGCGGAGCTGGAAAGACTCATTAAGGAAGGAGCCACCGAAGCGCAGGCCACCCAGAAGATCGCGTCTCTATTTATGGCCAAACACAGCCACGAGGAAGCCAGTAAGAACACGCTCCGACATGGTCATGATGGAGGAAACGAGCCATCCGCCGCCACTGCCACAGCCGCCACCACAAGAGGAGTCAAATCTCGTCTGGTGAGTTATTTTGTTTCTCCATTTGTTTTTTTTTTGTGCACACCAAAATAGGCAAAAATATACTCCTAATTAACTAAATCGTCACTTTTAAGCCTGGCATACAAGTTTACACTTACTAATGTTATGAGTTGAAAACAGTTCACCTTTTATCGGAAAAATCGGAGCAGATAGAGAGATCTTTGCTGGGGTCAAATTTTGCATGCTGCTTTTACACTTTTACACACTTTTTGCATATTAAAAACATGATTTTTTAAGATACTTGAATTTGTATTTTTACTGACATCGCTTGATATCCCTGAGATAACAATGTTGAAATATTTGATTTGCAGAAACGAGTAAGTTTCATGGCGGAAAGAGGAGGAAACGAGATTACCGTTGCTTGAAATTGAACCAATAAAAATACATGAGTGTATATTATAGACTGCTTCCCATCGTGTTCTGCATTTGTTTGTACATAAAAAGCAGAGAGTTTGAGAGAGAGCTAATGAATATTCATCCATGTCTTCCACTCTGTAGCCATAGTTTTATTATTGTTTAGAAATGTAAAAACGGTTACTATTTGTAGTCAGATTCATCGATGTCTCTCGTCTCATTTATCTCACCTTATTGATTCTCTGTTTCTCGGGAAGGAAAAAGGTTAAAATAGGAGGAAGAAGGGTTCTCTTGACTTGACTTCTAGGCTCGTTTTGTCCTTCTTCCGATCTCAAGTGCCAACTCTGTATCGATCTTCAGAGATATGTCCAACGCTTTGACCGAATGCGTCAGAGCTCCACTAGATTAATATTACTTTCAGTTGTCATCCGACGAAAAAGCCAAAACTTGAATAAAAGTAACAGATTTGAGAGGATTCTTGAGAACTAACCTGCTAATGAATGTTACTCCACTCTGTCCGATCTTGTGTACTGTCTCAATTGTAACGTTGCCTGAAGCCTGCATCATGACATTAACTTTTTAATCAGAGAGTTCCACTAAATAAAAATGTCATCTTTCTTTCTTTTTAACACACACACACACACACCTCTGTCTCGACTCTTCCACCGATTAGCTCTACCGCATCTTCAAGCATGGTGACATCAACGTCTCCATTCTCTAATGGTACAACCATATTGTCCAGCATTATTCTCGTCAACCGAGTCTTGGATCCACTAACATACTCTAACACTTCCTTGACTTCCTCAAGCGTCCGCGTCTCCACCTTCAAAAAGAGAGAGATAGTGATTATAATTTGTTTACCCGTCAAACTTGAAGCCGCTAAGGATTTGGAAGCTTTTAAAATTTACCTCCACGTCCAATTCGAGATTCTTTTGCTTTAGATATCCGTCCACAGATTTAATGGCATTCACTATACCTCCTGCAGCTGAGATATGGTTATCTTTTATCATCACCATGTCAAACAATCCCATCCTGTGATTCTTCCCTCCACCAATCAACACCTAAGCTAAGTAAGAATACTTCCGGTGTGTCAGAAAGATAATCTCAGAATATAAAATTTGAGACAAATGCAAGGAAGAAGTGTAGAACGTACCGCCCATTTGTCTACCAATCGCAAACCAGGAGCAGTTTTTCTTGTCTCCAGTATACGTGCAGGATATGCAGCATCCGCCATTAACTACACGAAACAAACTCATCAGCTAAAGTCTCCACCGAAATTTGAGATCAGAAAAGAGAATCATGAACCAATTAGATGAACACGTTTCACTACTAACAGTGAGAACTAAACTGCGCTTTAGAGCCAAAGAACGAGTGGATATCGATACCATAAAAGTAAACAAATAAACTTTTATCTGAAAATTTTCCATCACTAAATTTATGTGAATGAAATCACTTGACATTGAAAAACTCTAAAGCGGTGAAAAACCAAACCTTTGTAAGGGTCGCAATTCCGCTCATCCTCTGCATAAAGTTGAGCACAACTCTTTCAGCTACAACAATCTTATGTGCATTCCCTGATACTTTCCCAAATTTCAATCCTTTATGAACATAATCCCCATCCTTGCGCATCCATTCAACCTGGGAATTCAACATATAACTAAACCTCCTTCAACCAAACCAAAACAAAGATATATACAAACAAACCCCTTCAAGGTTTAACTTAATGACTCCAATATACAGATTTGAAATAAAATCCAAACCTTCAAAGAGGGATCAACTTGTTCAAAAATCATCTCAGCAAGAGCAATTCCAGCAACAATTCCATCTTCCTTGGCTAAGAAATAAGCTTCCACTTCCATATCAAACGGTATCGTGGCCATACATGTTACATCTCCTGCACTCAAAATCAACTCAGGAGCTCAAATTTCACAAATTCATAGACCCAATCAAATAAAAATCGCCAACTTTTTGATACTTTGGAATTGATGAGAGAACCTGTGTCACCAGCATCTTCAGCTAAGGCTAGCTCGATAACGGCTTTCAAATCGTAAGTAGGATGTGAAGGAGGCTTTATCGCCATGGACCCGTGTGAAACTCCTCCTCCGGCCGTTTGAGTCTCAGAAGCCGACATTTTCACGAACCTCCTAAAACAAAGATCAAAGGGAATTGAGAGACAATCAGGGTATTGAATCCACAACGAGGAGAGAGACTGACATTGGGTTTGTCTCGGATAAACCAACCTTTGAACTGCGTAGAATTGAGGCGACAGCAATCGGGAGACAGAGATCATCGTAGACTGACTCAAGTCTGTCTCTTGGTCCTAGTGGCAATTCTGTTAATACTATAGGTCTCAAGGGGATGATTTGTTGGTTGAAGAAAAGATAATTGGGCTTTTTATCAAACTCAAGCCAAAGCCCATTTTAACCACTGTGGTTACAGTTGTTTCACAGATAAAGTGTTTTTTTTTTTATATCTAGTGCTTATCCATACCTAATCCATTTTGGAAATTTCGCCTGTAAAATAATATTGGAAATTTCAGAGGTAGCGACTTATTAATTGCACTACTTGCTTTTGTCACTTAAAATATTATCGAAAACTCAAATCCAGATGAAGAAACTCATGTTCCCACTTATCACTAGAATAAGAGCTCCCATAAAATGTTTATATTAAAGGAATTCAAATAATTATCACCATCTCTTTTTAACTAATAACATATTTGATCCTTTCAACTTTAAATGATTTATTTCCTTCTTATTCAGTTCCTGCATTTTTTTGGCCTTGTACACGTTATAGCTGAAAATATTTTGCAAATTAACAAGATATATATAAATAGCAATGGTTAAAATGTTTTAATTATTTGTTAATAAAAAGCTTATGAAAATGTCCAGTTTTTTTTTGGAATATTTGATAATAGACAAAAAAACACAATGAACAGTATCACCAACATTCACACAAAATAAATTTCCTTCACCTCATAATGTTAAATTGTGCTAACACATAAGTTTATGTAAAAGTGAGCTAATCCACTTAAGTTTATGTAAAGGTGAGCTAATCCACGTAAGTTTATGTCAACTCAAATGTACTCTCTAGTCTGCATAATTTCTTTTAAAGTTCTACTAACGTAACAGAAATGAAAATAAATTATTTAAGCAAGTTTTTTTTAACATAATTATTTAAGCAAGTTAAGTGGTCAATAGGATAAATAAATAATTTCTCTAAGCTAGACCACTCTCTTTCAAAGAAAAAAAAAACAGGAAGAAGTTAGACCCGTTTTGGCTCGTTGCCTAAGTCCTTTTTTTCCCTTGGTCAAAAACATGTTTTTTCCCCCAAGTGTTCTATAGATATGCTAAGAGACTATAAACTCAATAATCTACCTCCTAAGTATTTTCTAAACAGTTACAATTAATTATTATTAGTTCGATATTTGCAGACCGGAGAATGTAATTATTATTATTAGTCCAAGTAACCACGTTATGTTTTTTATACCTCTAAAAGATGCGTTTGTTTTTAATATATTTCCCGCTAGATATTTCATGTGTACAATTCTATAATTCTCAACTGCATTACTTTTCAATTGGCTGCAAATGGATCATATTATATCTCCAAAAATTATGACAACAAGAGAAACACGATTTATGGTGTCGACCAAAAAAAAACAATTTCTGATGGCATAAAATACTAGTCTAAATATATGTGTCATGGTGCGAATTTTAACAAAATAAAGAAATTGTTCTACATAGGCTGCTAAAGTGAAGAAGACACAACCATGTTCAACATAAAAAATAAAATAAAAAGAACAACTAACAAGTAAGGAATAAGTCAAACATTAGAAAAAGCAACCTCTCTACTTCGTTTAATTTGACAATAATATCAAACAGCATTCAAATCAAACCATTGTCCCTCTCCCTCACCATATATCTATATATATTGCTTCCATCAAAGTTTTTTTCTTTCACTTTCAAAATCTCCTTCTAACTTAAAATATATATTAGCTAATCCATCGTTTTCTTATAACCAACCACTAACCCAACCATTCAATTTTAATTTTAATTCCACGTTACTATATATACAACCCACAAGACCGAGGCTCATGAGGATCATGTGGAAGTTCATTATGATGATGTATTTTCTAGCATTGGTCGGATCAAGAGGAACCTCGGCGGCGAGGCCGACAATATGGAGGATGAATAAAGAAGATATAGGGCGAAGGTTTGCTTTGCATAACAAGCTCCAACGAGGTCCTGTTCCACCTTCACAACCTTCGCAGTGCCACCATAGACTAAGCCCTCTTTCTCATTCGGAGGTTTATTCTTCCGAAACTTATGTTCCTTGCCCTTGATCATGCCTCCTTCATTGACCATGATCAACCATATTTTTATTCTTTCTATATTTCATTTATAGTTGTATCCGTAGAAATTTATTCCGACTCACACAAATTTAAAGAGTCGTACGTAAAATATGTTTTCGACATAAATAAAAACAATTTTTTGTGTATTATATATATAATTAATAACTTGATTATTGATTATCTAATTAATAGAGATGCGATATAAAATGTAATCTGTGTTTTATGCTCAGAAGATAACGTGACAATGAAAATATGAAACAAACTTGACTTTAGAAACACAAATTGATTGATAATATGAGGACGTATACATATTATGTTCAATTGTTCATTTCCTTTGAGAATAAAATTATTAAGTCGTTATATGACAAAACGACAAGCTAATGCGTGAGAATATTCCACCACTGAAAATAAAAAGAAATAATCGAAGTAGAACTCTGATTAATGTGACGAAATTGAATTAAAAAAAATTAGTCATATTGTTGTTGATAATCTGATTAATTATCACTGTATCGTTGTAGATTACGTCAATCATTATTCATTGGTTATGCAATGGAAGTTTGTAATGTATTGATATCTGAGTTTAGCAACCGATTTTAGAATACAAATCATACCGGAAAAATTATTTTCAACAAAGTGCAAAAACGTACGTATGTAAACGTTATTAAATTTCGTTTAAAATGGCTGTCTCGTGTTTCTTCAATATTTTACACTCGAGAAAAAAAACATCTCTCTACCATTTCAGTGTTTTGTACTTTTTGTTGAAATGTTACATCACCAAGAACTTGTTTTTTGCAGCGTTAAAACCAAAAAAAATATAGTGGGAATTTAACAAAAAAGCGGGTAAAATTTCAAAGAGAAGGTGGATGACTTAGAAATCATTAGTCAAAAATAATACATAAATCCTAACTTTTTTAATGGTGGTTTAAACTTTAAAGACTTGGTTTGCTTTTTAGTTTACGTCGACTACGTTATCACTATTATTATCATATATGTAATGCATAAATGAGTTTACCATGTTTACAATGGCTACGTGCAAGATTGACCTATCCAAAATAGTCTGAAAAACTTTTTTTTTTTTTAAGTTCGTCTTCCATTGCTTTTAAGAATCCAAGTACTTCTTGTAGCTGCCATGGAGATCAATATTCTTATATACTAACATATATAAACTATTAATGGGGTAATAATGTAAATGTCTTTTTTTTGCATATTCAGCACTTATTACAAGAAACAAAATGATAGTAAAAGCCCACCCAAGAATTGATATCAAGCCCAAATGAACAAGGTCATACACAGAAGAAGACATTAGGAGAACTGAGTGCATAGACTAATAATGTCGGAGCCAAGTTCCAAAAGGGTTTAGACTTTAGAGAACGAAAGCCGAAGGAGAAGGAAAGGAACTGTCGAGTCTTAGATTGACACGAAGCAAGGAAGAGTGGATAGAGACTTTGTTGAACTTTACAAAGTTTTTGGATGATTTTATCCGCAAATACATGCGCTTCTCTACCATTTTCCGCAAACCCCCAATCCAAATCAGCCATTACCGGAGCTCCATCAAGCTACTTCACTCCCTTCCCCGACCAAGACCCAGAAACCACCCCACTAATCGATTCTTCCAGAAACCAAAACTTGTGAAAACACAAACCCCAGATCCCAGGGTTTATACAAGAGACGTTGTATCCAATATCTACAACATCCTAAAGTACTCCACTTGGGAATCTGCTCGAGAACAGCTTCCACTTCTCGGGATCAAATGGGATTCTCACGTAATCAACCGTGTCTTGAAAGCTCACCCTCCGATGCAGAAAGCTTGGCTTTTTTTCAACTGGGCTTCCGATATCAAAGGATTCAAACACGACCACTTCACTTACACCACCATGCTCGATATCTTCGGTGAAGCGGGTCGGATCCAATCCATGTACTCCGTTTTCCAGCTTATGAAGGAGAAAGGTGTGGTGATCGATACGGTGACTTATACTTCGCTGATTCACTGGGTTTCAAGTTCAGGGGATGTAGATGAAGCAATCAGGTTTTGGAAGGAGATGAGAGATAATGGGTGCGAGCCTACCGTCGTTTCGTACACGGCTTACATGAAGATACTCTTCGCCGATGGGAGGGTGGAAGAAGCGACGGATGTGTATAAGGAGATGTTACGTTCGCGAGTTTCTCCGAATTGTCATACTTATACGGTATTGATGGAGTATCTTGTAGGCACAGGTGAGCTTCACTCTATGCATACCAACTGTTTGTTAAAATTCTTAAGTGAAAGTCGACAACTTTTGGTTTATCTAGATGATTTAAAAATAAATGTGAGATCTTTGAAACTCTGTCTAGGAGCAGTTACTGTTATCTAAATAATCCAAATAAATCTATGGAGCAACTATTTTCTGGAATTTGGTTTCTTAATATTTTGTACCCATGACGATGATATTTTAAGTTTCTTCATTTGATTTGCAGGAAAATGTGAGGAAGCCTTAGACATTTTCTTTAGAATGCAAGAAATTGGTGTGCAGCCAGATAAAGCAGCTTGCAATATTCTGATTGGGAAAGCCTGTAAAGTCAGGGAAACATCTTTCATGGCTCGAATTCTTCTATACATGAAAGAAAACGGGATAGTCCTTCGTTACCCTGTCTTTTTCGAGGCTTTAGAGACTCTGAAAGCCGCAGGAGAAAGTGATGATCTGCTAATGGAAGTCAATTCGCATATTTCCGCTGAATCTTTGTGCTCCAACGATAACGATGAGAGTCCTACAGCCGAAGTTGATGGCACGAAAACTTTAGATGATAGTAAAGTTATCAGCTCCGTGCTCTTGATGAAGCAAAATCTGCTTGCAGTTGATCATTTACTTAACCAGATGAAAGATAGGAACATAAAGTTGGATTCTTTTGTCGTTTCAGCAATCGTTGAAACAAACTGTGACCGTAGTAGAACTGAGGGGGCTTCGTTGGCCCTTGAGTACAGCTCTGAAATGGGAATACATCTCGAGAAGTCAGCGTATCTTGCGTTAATTGGTTATTTTCTGAGAGTAAACGAGCTTCCTAAAGTGATTAAATCGGTCAAGGAGATGCTGAAAGCCCAACACTCGCTTGGTGTGTACCAAGGAGCGACATTGATCCACAGGCTTGGGTTTGGCAGAAGACCTCGCTTAGCCGCAGAGGTTTTCGACTTGCTTCCCGATGATCAAAAGGGCGTAGCTGCTTACACTGCGCTGATGGATGTTTATATCTCAGCAGGGAGTCCAGAAAAAGCAATGAAGATATTGGAAGAGATGAGAGAACGTGAGATCATGCCTTCGCTGGGGACATACAATGTTCTATTGTCTGGTCTTGAGAAAAACAGTGATTTTCAGAGAGAAGTAGCGTCACTGAAGAAGGAGAAGAAGAGTCATGTTGCAACTAGCCGTTTCCGGGAACATGTCCATGGTGAAGAGAAAGTCTGTGATCTTTTGTTTGCTAGAAATCTGTAATCTAAGCAGGTGAAGTCAAAATACAAATTTTTGCGAAGCCCATTAATATGCAAAAGAGGCCCATTATTTTAAGCCCATCACGTCCGTTACACATCATTTTGGAAAAAGTTAAAATAATTTCATATTCATTTTTTTACATTTCAGATTGACTATCGGCGCAACTCACTGGTTACGAACGTCGGTAAACTTGAGAAGGATATTACTGATTTGCCGGAGAAGACAGATGGCGAGATCGTGCTCTATCTGGACGCCTGTTTTGATCTCACTTTCTCCGATCACCGGAGAATCAGCTAAAATTTCCCGGCGACGGGTGATTCAAGCCACAAGTGTAGGTTCTCGAAGCACCTACCTGATCGAATCAGCTTTTCTTTTCTTTCTTTTTTTGGGAGAAAGATGTGTGCTCTCTATGTGAATGAATCCGAGGTAGATCAAGGGACGACGATGAATCCCATAAATTCAGCTGTTATATGCATCCAACTAGTGATTCGTGTAAAGTTTCACTATATTTAGCGGAATCATCAATCATTTTGTCGATACTTTGAGCTTCTTTTGCTCCGTAGTTTCTTCGAATTCTCTATATAGCTTTTGTGCCGATGCATTCTGGGAAACATAATGATCTCTGCAGACAATCTTTTACATTTGGTCATGACTTCCATATCAAATGGTTTGACAGATTTATGGTCAGTAGAAGCAAATTGGTACGAGTTTGTAAGCATACGATACGACTTTTTGAGCTCTCAGGACTCTTTTCTCTTTCTTTGTCAGCCTTTACTTGAAGCAAACATCAAGGAACCCCAAAAGCTTCAAGTCATTGATTCCAAAGACATTTCCAGAAGAAACAGATGCTGTATCAACTTTCTCAATGGTGAAGCCGCAGAAGCTCGAGTAGGGAGAGAGGAGAACAGAAGAAAAGTTCTAAAGAAACTGAGAGGGAGACAAAAATAAAGAGAAAGAGTTAGACACTGAACTATTTCCTCTTCTTCCTCCATCTCTCCGACCACAAGCCCTGTGGAAGCAAACTTGTTGCAATAAAAACTTTCTCTTCGTAGTCTTTGATGCTACACAATTGTGAGAATCAATATTACACTACTACATGATTTTTCTTTTACAAAAAAAAAAAGAGAGGAAAACGCGAATAAAAAAGAAGCTAAGTGATCTTTTTGTCCATGTTTGTGATAAGCCTCTTCATCTGAAACCTCCAGAAACAAAAGTAAGCGAAACCAAGTCCGATCAAGACATAGAGCCAAATCTTATCTTCCCCACTCTCTTTCTCCGACGAAACCTCTTCTATCCCAAACCACTCCCTCGCTTCTCCATTTTTGTAACTTCCCGTTATACCCTCCATCACTCTCCCATATAACACATACACCCTATCCTGCCCCGCCACCGTCACCGACGTCGCGAATCCTTCCATGTCGAGGTCAGTTTCGTCATAAACCACTCCTTCGCTCCAGCTGTCTTGGCTCTTGAGAAACCAAAGCTTCTTCTGCGAAACCACCAGAAGCGTGCCGTCTCTCCGTCTCCTCGCCATCCCATCCGCCGCAACCAGATCTCTGTTCAGCAGCACAATCCTCGCCGCCCCGCTCTCTTCGTCGACCTTGAACAACTTCCCTGTGTTGCTCTGCACCACCAGGAGGTAGCCTTTGCTGTTGTACACGATCCCGTTCAAGCCGCAATCGCGGAAGCTTGCGTCTGCGTCTGGCGCCACCGGCTGCGAATTGAATAACGGCGATCTGGAGAAGATTGAGGCTACGCCGTCGTGATCGACTTTCCAGATGAAGTTTTTGGCTGAGTTGGTGACGTAAGCGTTTCCGTTGTAATCGACCGCCACGTCATTTGCGACATCGCGGACGATGTCTTCGTTGTCTCCGGGGACGGACGGTAGAGGAGATAGGAAGATTCGACGGCCGCCGCTGCGGAGATCGTAGGCGGCTAGGGCACTGCAGGGAAGGAGCGGCGGCGCGCAATAGATTCCTGCAAGCAGACGGCGATTACTGGAGTCAACAGCGAGGCCGAGGATTGTGGCGTTTTCCGGTAGATATGGATCGGAAATGATTGTCTGTATGACGCCGGCGTCGGAGACGGAATGAATTGTACGGCTGTGGAGAGAACCGACTACGAAGTGCTGGCCCGATGGATCCCAAGTGAGTCCCTCCGGGTAGAGGCCAAGCGATCGGAAGTTGATTACGTGGCGATTTGTGGCGGAGGAAGGAATAAGAAGACTGACCAGCACGACGGAGACGAGGATTGAGAGGACGAAAGGAGACGATCTGCATCCAGTGGAAGACATATTCGCTTTCTTGTGATTTCAGAAATATGCTCTTAAGGAAAACTTTTAAAAATCAAATAATGTTTTGATATGAATATAAACCCAAATGGGCCATATTATATTTGAGCCCATATCTCTTCTTCTTCATCAACCAGGTCAAAGAATCTTCCACAGATTGAAAGCATTAATAGAAAAACACATTTCAAGAACAGTGGCATTCAGATTGAATTACACTCAAGTTTGCACAAGACAATAAATAACCATTCTCTTAACACTACGCCGCCGGCTGCTGAGACTCCATCGGAATCCCAAGGTCGTTCCTCTTGAGAACAGGAAGCGCCACGAATGATTTGGTTTTACTGATGGGTCTGCTCTTTTCGAGCCTTACAACGTCACCCACCTTAGAACTGATTATCCGGGTCATGCGCCAGATACTTCTTCTTCTTCCTCACGCGTCTCTTGTACTTCGGGTGTGGAGCTAACCTTACTACCTCCACCGCCACTATCTTGTCGCTCGTTGCGCACACCACGCGCCCTTGCATCGTCTTCATGGCTTCATAGTGTTCGGAAGGAAAATGGGGCTGAGAGAGAGAAGAGAATGGAGTGGAGCCATGGGTGAATGTGGAAGAGGAAAGCTTCAGAGACTGCAGTGATGAGGATAGCGAGGCCATCGATTTTGGAGAAGAAGAAGAAGAAGGTAAGGAGAGAGTTATAATGAAAACGCAGATTTGTGATATTCATTTGATTTTTGGGCTGTTCTCATAGCCTCCTAATGTTATCCTATTGGCCCAATTCATGGGTCTCTCTGTCAGCATAATATAATAATAAATAAATTAAATATTAGCCGTGATAAAATCGTATCAATCCGTCGGATTTTGAGGCCCAAATCTAGCGTTTCATATATTAAATTTTCAGTACCATATCATGATTTATGCGCATATACTAAGGATGAGGTGTGAAGATGGAGGCAAGTCCCAAATTCCATAACTCTATTAGGAGTGTTTATTTCGGATTTTCATTTGGTTTCAATTATAGTTCGAAATTTTGAATGCATAATTTGGACAAATTGGGTTGGAAATGACGTCCTCGAGATGCTTTAATGAAGATATCCATTAACTGTTTAATCAATGGAAACATGTGTTGTCCAAACAATCACAAATTGAATGTCTTCTCTAATGAAATGGTAATCTAACTCTTAAGTGTCATAGCTCATTACTCACGGGGTTAGTTGCGCTATGAAGCACAGATTGACTATCGCAATACAAGTCTATTGCATCATAATATGCAATACTCATCATAATATGCAATCCTCATCTAAAACAACATACTCTTTATCTAAAAACTTCCAATACATCAATCATAGCTTGGTACTATGTTTCTGCTGAAGAACATGATATTTCTTCCTACTTTTTTTTTTATTCTACGACACATAAGAATTTCTCAACCATAAGATCTTCTCGGATTGGACATACTGCTAGTCTGAATCACATCAACTTGTAAGATAAAATTTACATAAAAAAATTTTAAATGAATTTTCATTCTAAAACACTTATTCGAGTAATGAACAACCCTCAATGCAACCATTTAATGCATGAACTAAGACAAGATAGAAACAGAGTGAGTAAAGCATGATCTAGTTTCATCTAGATAAATTAACCTTCCAACAAGTCTCTAATATATATCTGAATTAACAAGTACCGTTGTCATCGACCTTTCCAACTGATGATTCAATTCTACCGATAAATAACCATTTAACCAACATCAACAATATTATCAAAAACTTATTTTCTTTGTGATAAATAGATACTCTTTGTGTTTTTTGAATTTCAATAAAAAAATACTTTAATTTTCAAGAAATTTAAATGAAAACAACTACTTAAATACGTTTTATACTTATATATAACCTTTGGAGAGCTTTATGTCATCATGAGATCATCAACATATATTATAACATATCTTACTTTGTGTGAATCTATACCCCAAAATCGTCTTTGTATATGAGAATTAAGAAATGCATATTTATAGGTTTGTAATATTAAGATTTTATTTTATTATTTTTTAATATGATTTTTTAAAAATTTGATCAATATTAAATTTCGTTTGCTGTCAAACATTTTATGATGATCACCAGACAAAATTAGGATTTTGATTTAAATTCGATAAAGGTATTTTAGTCATTATTGCAAATCTGCCAATGGAAGTAATTTATTTACAAATTTAATTGATTGTTAAAGTAAATATGAAATAGGTACATCAATTATTTACTTCTTAAATAACTATATAGATTGAAACTTTCAAAATTTCATCGATACAATATTTACTAGTTATAAATATACGAACTTGTCATACATTTTTTTTATAACAACTCCTCATACATGGAAATGAACATTTAAATTTAAACACAATATTCCATGCATTAATGATTTGGCCACCAAAACATTAAGGCTCTTTTGTAGTACTTGGTTTCTTGTAGTTTGTATGCACACGCATGGCTTTGTTATCCATAAGAAATTAAAGTGGAAATGATAGATATGTGAGACGTGTATCTTATGCATGTTATGTAATTTGGACCGTTGCATCTAAATGTAAGGAGAACGACCCTACAATCGGACCAGTGTTCGTGGTTCCTCCAACATTGCCCACCACCTTTCTCTCTCATTAACCCCATTAATTAATTTCTATCTTATTCGATTTCTGTTTTATAGATGCTGCTTTTCCATGTTGTGTGTGCACTTTATTCAATCCTTTAATTCCTAGCATCTCGTTTGTGAAACAGTTATATTATATTAGATACAACAGCAAAGTATACGTAAGAAAATTGTATATAATAATGTAATATTTTTAACAATAAATTTTGAAAAGCTATCAAATGTCATCTAATTTTTTTAATATCTATTACTTTTAATCTTCAACAATTAGTATACTCATTTATTTCTTTTTTTATAAATTAATTTTACATATATAAATAATTTTTAAGATAATTTATATTTTATTTTTATCATCGGTGATAAATTTTTAAAATTATTTTTATATATAATTTAGTAGGTTTCTTTTAAACATCTATTATAATAATTTTACATAACAAAAAAAAAATTAAACACAATTTTTAAAAAAATTTCATGTGTCACCTAAAATACAAATTATATATATATTCTAAATAATAACTATATTATATATGATTGCTTTATATATCAACATTATTTTTGCATTTATTTTAATATTTTGAAATGAATCTGCAAATCAGATAAATGCTTTGGTTTAGTTTTTATATATTTAATTGAAAAATTTGATTAAATGTCTATATACTAAAAACAAGTTTTAAAATTTATTATTAATAGGTAAAAATCATGTGGCACAATAATAATTTTCTCTGAAATTTGAATTTGAGTTCAGTAACATGCCATATTAAAACTATTATAATAAATTAACAAATAAAATAATTATAAATATTTGGATCATATTGGTGTGTAAATTAGTCCAATCCAATATATATTGCTCTTAGTCTCGTAGCCTTTGTATTTGCACGATAAAAGCAAATCTACAATGTTGCATCATGAATCTAGTAGAATAACATCATTACATTTATGATAGAATAGTTGTAAAATCATGTCTAAAAAAAGAGAGAGAAGGGGCAAGAACAAATTTTCACATGCATTTAAAAACTCGATTAGATTGAAGGCCACATGAGCATTAGAATATGACAAAAATATCGGTCCAAAACAAGCAAAAGTACATTTTATTAAAACCAAACAACCACTTGGATACAGTCTTTGCACAACAAATCCATTTATTGGATGTTATGAGGACCATATTGTAATTTGAGCGGATTCGTCGATGAGACACTCTAACCAGTAACTTCGATTGAAACTTCCATTTGTAAGATATTCATACGTATAATAAACTAAATACTTTAATAGTATACGTATGAATATATAGATTAAACAAAAAAAAACATAAAGTCTGTTGTTTTCGACGCGGATGCGTAATCGAAGTTTGTTAGTTTATTTGGCTTTGAACTGATTAAAAAACCTTTTCGTGATATTACCGATAATATGTGGGAATATGATATAAACTCAACGTTTGACTGTTGATTAGTTCCACGAAAAATTATTTATAGCTTTGTTAAGTGATACAATCGAAATGCGAGTAAAAAGTAAGATCCACTTAGTTTGATGCCTCGGATTTTGATGTTGGAAATCATGAAATTTTGAAATATACGATTAAAAAAAGCGCAGATCAAAAATAATTTAGAATTTCCGCAAAAAAAAAAATTAAAAAAAAAAGAGGAAAGAATTCATAAGTTTTAGGGGAATATATGTATAAAAAAAAGAATACCGATTGGTGTAGTGTGTGTGTGTGTGTAAAGATGAGAAAATAAAAAATGGTTTAGAATACCGATTGGGATACTTTTGTCGTTCAGTGAAGTGCTTCGTCGCTTTCGGAGGAAGACTGCATGTTGGTCGAGATAGCCATTCATTGAATTTATGTTAGTTTCGGAATATTGGTTTTTAGAGAAAATAATATTTCCATTTAGTTTATAAGATAATATCCAAATTTGCTAAGGATATTTTATAATTCTCTAATTAGGTTTCTTTCTAAGATATTGGTGTATAAATTACCTTGTAAGATTAAAAGTTTGTCAATAAAAAAAGGTTTTAATACAGTTGGCTTCTTTTTTCCAAATAATATGTTGATGCCTTTTAATTAACTTTACTGATGAGTGATGGCGAATCTTAATACGAAGATCAGATAATCAACAAATCTATGTTTGATAGATAATATTCACACTAATTTGACTGTTTGACATAAAGACCAAGTACTAGATACATTTTTATAAAATTTAGTTGTTTATCAAAAGATTTAAAAAAAACGAAAAGAAACAAACCACATATTAAGGGTGCACTTTTTATACATCTGGTGGCTTTATAGTTGATAATTTCAAAGCATATACAGCGAAACTCTTAAAATGAAACATAGAAAATGGAAAGAAAACTATGTCCTTATTTTTAGGTTGCGGCAATTTCAACTTTATTGTAAAAGTGACAGAATTTCTGCCAAAATTTTCATATAAATTCTTTATGGCCAGTGTATCTAAAATTCTATATCAACTTGATTTACATGTTACGTATTGCTTTCTTTGCCATCAAAGAAACAAGTAGAGTTTTAATGGGCACACGAATACTTGGTATTTGGGAACAGCACTAGTCATTTTATTTGTAACCAAAAAAATGGTTTTCCATTTGTTCGTGCAAAAATTTTAATAGCGTCATCTTACTACAGTTATATTTTTTTTAAAAAAAAAATCGTTTAGGATTGTCCGTTGGAAAATCCCTAATTAATTTTTGCATCAAATAAGAAACTGTCGAGGTAACTTAAAACACTTATGTTCTAACTTCTAAGGATCCTTTTACGTTGAATATAAAGAGAAAGCAAACAAATAGAGGTGTGTAGTATGTTTGTTTGTATGCTCTCTGAGTCTTTATGCTTTAAAGTAACTGCGCCAACATTTAAAGGTTTAGATGATTATTTCCGGATCCTATGTATAGTTTTAGAGTAATAGTTCTAGTTTATTTGTTTGGGTCCGGATATTTGGTCTTTGATTCCTAGAGCGGTTAGACAAACCATTATCATGCATCGCCTTTCTGCTAGGCTTTCTTCGTTAGAATACGATTGATGCAAAAATCAGTCACTCGTGAGTCTGATACTCACATGTCATTATCTGATCAGTTACAAATTCTTTTTATCTCTGCCCATTCGTAAACATGCATCGTATATGATGGTATCATTCATAATTAATTAGAGAATAAGATTGCTTTGGTCGTAAAGCAATGTTATAAAAAAGTTCAAATGCATAACCAATACTCCACTCTGTAGGATGGTGCATATATATATTATATATTCCCTCTGTCCTAATTTATGTAATATTTTTATTAAAAAATACTAGAGTTAAGAAATTATTTATGTATTTATTTTTTACACTAAAATCATAAAAATAAATATATTTATGATTTCTTAATTTTTAATGAGGTTAACAGAAACGTTATATATTGGGACAGATGGAGTATTTTTTTTTTTTTCAATACACTCCAACTAAACCAAAATATACAAGCTAGTTTAATTTTAATCTTTTATTGTTTGCAATTCTCACACATCGACACACGTACATTATTGATATCATCTCTTATACAAATCATTTTTTAGATTTAGTAAGCAAGTTTTAGTTATATGCACAACAGTGATACACTGATACTCCTAAGGTGCAAACACTCAATTAATAAAAAGGTGCATCAAGGGGTTGAATAATAATGCATTACATTTGCGTTAGCGAAAATCTACAAATAAATGAACCAAAACAGAAAAAAAAAAAAAAAAACGAAGAGCGATGAAAGATAGCTTTTTTTTTGTTTGGCGTGTAATGAAGACAAGATCCTTAATCCCTGCAATCTTGTTCACTAAATCCTAGTAAATACTTTTGTTGTGTTCCACAAATATTGGAACCAAAAACCAAAGGCATATCTTCTTTCTTCACTGTCTACTCTTTCCCACGAATTTAAAGCCTTTGTTTATTTCCTGATTACCGAGGAATAAAATAACCCAATCTCCGAGGCGTCCTCAAGAGCCAAGGCGTAGGAACCAATTTAAAGGCCAAGAAGAATATAGTACACCAAAGTTATTGGTAAGGCTATTAACATTCCAAATATAACCCTACATCCATTTCACCATCACAACAACAACATATGTTATTTAGATCCTCTATATATTATATTTGACCAAAAATTAACATAGTTAATAAGTTCTCAACTTACGCAGTGCTGAGAATCGTGGGATGCACATTGTACTCTTTTGCAAACACAAACGGAACTATTCCTTGAGGCAAAGCAGCCTATATAATGAAATCAACATCATCATCATGTATTATAGTATAGACATAAATCATATTTTGAACCATATAACGGGATCAACGAAATATTTTTTAATACCTGGACGATGGCTATACGGAGGAGGTCACCGTGTAACCCAATGGCGAGCGAAGCAATGGCCATGATTGCGGGTCCAGTTATAAATCTGACGCCCATGGCGAACGTGGCGACTGAGTTCCCACAGGCAATGATTTTGGGTTGAAGTGCCATGAACAAACCTTTAAGAAAATTACACCCCAAAAAAAAGTAATAATAATAATAATCAATCAAACCTTTTAAGAGATTGACAGCAAGAGTTAGGTCAGCTACTAGGCGATACCACAAATAAGTATACACAGCCACTGGCTCGGTGTGGGGGACCGGACCCACCAACATGTCTGGGTCACAAAGGTCAGAGGGTCCGGATTCTCGTTTGGTAAGTACGTTGTACAGTCCATATATATGACTTTTACCAATTACAAGCTAGACAATTACGACTAACTAATAACACAGAGCCACCTTTTTGCATTTAATGAAACTTTACAGATAATCTTAAGAATGCATCATTAAATTTTTGATTTGTACTATTATTGTTCTCCTTAAAAAAAATAATGGGAAGAGGTTCTGTATGTAATTATTACCTAAGCTAAACATAGCCATTCCAAGACCAGCATCTGAGAGTATGGAGATGGATTTTTGTATTAATTTGGGCATAGCCACATGCCACCTGCTTCCATAAAAACCCATACCCAATTAGTCTATATTACAATTATTCCATAGCTATAAAATATATAAATATTATTTCCTTATCCATTCGTCAGTTAATAAAAAACAAATAATGATTGCACTGACCGGTAAGCAACAAGAGCCCAGATGAGACCGACAAGACTGGAGTAAGTGTTTGGGTTTCTGATGAGTTTTCGCCACACCATTATCAGAATAAGACGCGTCATCACACTTGTCGGCGGCATATGCGTCCCGATGCCTCCGCCTCCGCCTGTATCTCCACCGGCTGCCTCTAGCTCCGCCGTGGAACTTGACCCCACCTTATTCAGCCCTGCCGTTGCTTTCTCTATCTCTCTTTCACCCTCTCCACCGTCGATATCATCACCACCTGGCAAAACCAGAATGAGGATTAAACACAGAAAATTATAATTAACGTAAGTTCCAAATCCATTATTTGATTAGTATTTGGTATTAATTCAAACCTCTAACATCACTCTTTCGAGGTGGATCAGGGACAACCATCCGGATCTCCTTGGCGCCTTGTTCAGATTGCTCAGTTGTCACGTGTTCGCCTCCGCCGAACACGTCGGAAACCGGCGAAGCGCTGGAGCTCCAGACGAACATGTGAAGCTCCTTGGCGTCATGGCTCCCTTTGTTTTCCAGCTGTTGGTTTTCTTTAGGAATTTTGTTCGGTTTAGTCGAACCAGCCGTACCGGAGGAGAACTCCGGGTTTGGAGCCGGGTACGACCCGGCTGCTGCTACTGGTTGTTGAACAGAACTACTGTTAGGGTAAAATCCATACCTTACGGCGTTGTTTTCTTCGAAATTCGACGGCCGTGGAGTTGGACCACGGGAAGATTGAACAGAGTATAGATCCGCCGGACCGAAATTAGAAAGCCTCCCGCCGGGAAACCCCATAACCGAGTAAAAGTCAGAGTTGTTGAAATTCGAACCTCTCGGAGTCGAGCTCATGCTATAGATCTCGGCTCCGGTAAGATTTGAAGGCCGAGGCGTCATCATTAACGACCGCCTCGAAGCGTTTGATTTCCTCACCGTAACATGAAGCTTCCCGTCGTTTCCGATCTCAGCATCCGTCTCGAGAAAATCATGGCCGTCGAGCGAAACGACGTCGGATTCAACCTTGAAGGATACAATAGACGCCGCAGTCTCCGGGAACTGCTCCATGATCAGAAGCTTCGCGCCACGGTACTCGAAGAGGAAGAGAAGGAGAGTGTACCAAATGATACACTGAAGAACAACGACCTGAACCATGAGAGAACCAGCATCGATGCCGTACATAGCGATCAATAAAGGGATTCCCATGACAAGAGTGTTTGGTAGAGTGCTGAGAGAGAAGATAGTGATCATCCACTCCAGGCTTCCTTTCTTCGTCAGATTAGCCCATAGACCAAGCAAGAAGAGCATGATGATCTTCTGAAGCGTGTCGGCCGCTATGAACCGTAGATTCACGGCGTATGGGTTATTGGTGGAGATGAAGTGGAAGGAGAGGAGAGGGACCGCAAAAATGGCGACGAAACGGTTGATGCCGGAGCACTGGTCTGGGGAGAATATTTTCCACCACCGGACGGATCCGTACGCAAGAATCATGGCGACGTAAAGCGGCACAACCGCCGTTAGAACGCTGTAGAAGTCGTGCCATGTAATCATTTTTGTTTTCCGGTGAGTTGGGGGGAGTTTAGTGAGAAGGAGAAGATAGTGGCATTACAGGGGAAAATAAAAGGAAGAAAAAGGGTAAAATGGGAAGAATAAATAAACCGTTAAGAGAGGAAAGTACTAATTTTGGAAGAAGGGGGATGATTTGGGAGGCCCATATATAGACGTTGAGAGGCAGTGACAGTGTCATCACTCATCAGCACACGATTACGCTTTAAGTATAATTTATTAATTATTAATATTAAATGGTTTTATGTAGTTGAGTGGGGACACGTAGCAAATCACATGTGGGGTGAGTTTCTGTCGGGACGTGGACAGTTTTTGTGGAACAGTCGTGCTATGACTGCTTTCGCTACCATCTGATTACGAGCCATCACACAAAAAAGTGGTCAAGTTTTTAAAACTTTATAAAAGTTGCGAAAAAACTTGGCGAATTTTTTTTTTTTTTTTTTCCAATCTTCTTGACAAATAGCTATCGCGAATAATACTGTCTCAGTATATGGGGATAATCGTTTTTTTAAAGAAAAAGTGAAGTATATATTTCGATTCCAAATAATATAATCCATCAACTTAATAATACAACTCAAACTCAATTAATTCGACAAAATTAAATCATATATATATATATATTATCCTGGAAAAAATGAATACTCCCTCTGTTTTTATTTAATTGTCGTTTTACAACTTTTTTCTTGTTTTTAATTATCTGTCGTTCTCATTTTTCAATACAATTTTTGTTAAAAAAATCCAAAAATAACCTTATTTAATATAACCCTATTTATAGTAAAGGAAGATCAAAAACCAATTATACCCAAAATTAATTATACTAATAATCATTTATGATAAGGTTAAAATAGTCAACGAGAATTTTTCTAAAACGACAATTAAAAAAAACCGGAGGGAATATAAATTTAGTAGTCCCGTTTATTTCCTCTACCATTTAGTCGTCTCGTTTTTTTCTATCTACCATTTCGAAAATAGATGTTTGTATAGTGACATTGTAACGATGATTATTGCTTTGTGATCAGATTATGAATATCCTTCATCACATTTTTACTATTATCACAATTAATAGAGTAATGATAATGTGAAACAGCCCTAATTAGCTCTCTACCAAACTTGTGATTTGAATAATGTTTCTTTCAAAGGATCGTAATTATGATTAATTATAGTTGAGAAATGAGAATATCATTTTTTCCGTCAAAGATCAAATCAGTAAAACTCAGCTCACATAAGACACACCTACCAATCACATATAAACACAATAATATAGTGTTTTTCAAGGGCGTTTTTGTGATCTACATCAGAGCATAAATGCAACTATGTAGAGTTATTCGAATTGGGCTATTTTCATATCCATATTATTTTATTTTTTTATAGACGAATAGGGTTTGACCTAATACTACTTGATACGACCCAATCAGTAATCCTGGGATGCTGCAAATCGTTTATGTGAGAATTTCTAGTGAAGCATATTTGTTAACGACATATTTTCTAACACACACCAAATCACATGGTGATAACCGAAGAAACCGAGAGCACGCACGAGTCACCTCACCAGATTTTTTGTTTTTGTTCGTTCTTCTCATAATAGATAAACTAACTACCATTAAATTACGTACATAATATAACGATTACGATTAGATTATAGATTTTTGGACCTGGACAGAAACGTATCGAGTTTGGTGTACCTACAAGATCAATGCCCTTTTTGTCTTCGAGATTCATATGCTTATAATACTATAAACACATTCATGTTCGTTTTATATATATATATATAATAGCTTTACCATTTATCAAATATTATGGGAAGACATGATGATCTGGAATCTGGACCCATAGAGAAAGACCACAGCTGTAATTTTCTTAAAAGAACTAATGCGTCCTTATTCCTTAAGCAGGTGCTGATGGGTTATATCAACCAATAGTGATCCACGTGTCTTGATCAAATTATAAAGATACCATAATGGCGTCACGTGACACGCACATGGTCATTTCCCATGCATGCCTTTATACCTCGCGCCGGGTCGTCCACGTCGCTACCAAACCAAGGGATCAAAAAGTTTTTGTATTCAGGTCCCCTTTTTTTTTTTAAAAAAAAACATTGTATGGTTGCAGATTTTGGGTAAAATCTTATAGTACTTGTTTTTTTTGGGCCTAGCGTTGCAATGTGAAATTCGCATTGGCACATGAAATAGTCATTTTCCCCATATCTTTGAGTCGGAATTTATCTAACGCTTTAATGATCAAAACAGTACCAAAACCATTCATATTCTTAACGAATTATGATTCATATGTAAATGTAAAAATACGAAAATTTAGAAACAAATGATACACAGAGAGTGATGATTTCTTTCTTTAAGGAAGGAGTATATAGTTATATATACACAAGTGTATCTTATCTGTTTTACAACAATTGTATACGTCTTCGTTTATGTAGACTAACAGGTAGACGATTATCATTCTTCTCAATAGTGACATATGCGATCACCTTTAATTTCTACCTTTTCTACGCCATTTTTATTGCAACACACTCTTTGAAAGCTAGTGTCATTAATATCTTTTGCAACTTGTATTTTGTTCTCTTGTTATTTATTTATTATTTTATCTTTTTTTTTTTTTGGAAAGTTCATTGCAAAAAACATAGTTTTATATTTCATGAGATACAAAAATATTAGTCGCCAAGAAAATAGATATACATTGAAGATGTTTTTTTAGTGTCCAACAATTTTCGTTAGTGCCACGAAAGACTTTTTTCTTCTGGTTTCTTTGGCAGCGGTAATTTTTTGTGTTGGTTTGGTGAGTTTGTGCTGCGTATTTTCAGAGGTTTATACTCAATATTTTATGGTTTTTAATAATATTTTCATATGTTATCAATAAAGAAATGACTGGTTTTTGAATATCAATTGAAAGAAGTGTTGAGAATATTTTCAGTAGGTAAAGGAGTTCTCAAAATGTGATCTTTTTAAATATGGAAATAAAATAGTTAATGATATTAAATTTCATCTTTAAGTGGTTGAGGTCCATCAGACTGATGTATCAAAAGACTGGTTGTCCGATGATGAAATGGAGCAAAAAGATCGTTGGATTGAACATCGATCTCGTCGTTGAAAACTATCGAGAATTCCTGAAAAAAAGTGATTGATCGTCTATTCAACCAATCAAGGATACTGTTTAATCAAACATATGCCCTGTTTGATCGAATACTCCTACAAAAATAAATTAGAAACTTTCTATTTTTTCAAATATTTTGTCCAAATTATCAACAAATCGCCTTAACCGCATTTATTACTCTAAAGAACACCAAGGGAGGAAAACATTAAAGGGACCCAAGTCATAAAACGCTACCAATTTTTTTAAAAGTTTTCTAGTTTCCTTATTTTGTTACTTTTGGGAGTAGATTTCAATCATTTATTCATCCACAAGTGTTGTCTTACAAACCCTCTTTCTATTATGTTATATTTAAGATATCTTCAATCGTTTTTGATATTGTTTCTTTTATCATGATTGTTTCTCTTGTATATAATAGAGATTTTAAAGAGGATTTATTTATTGTTTAGTAGATATGTTTTGTTTTTTGGATGATGATAGGTAGAAATACTCATCTCTTTAACCCTGATTTTAGTGCATGTATCTATATTGATTACTTAGAATTGATATATGAAATTCATCATTTGTACACCAATTGGTTGATTAGCCCGAATTGGATTAAATACGCTATGTTTCTAGAATATAAAAGCTGAATCTAAACATTATTTAGTGAACATATTGAAATCGTACTTGCATATTTGCATCTCTATATTATTGAATTTATTCTTCATATAACAATATGATTTATGTTCAATATGATAATTCAGTTTTAAGCCGTAAGAGTAAATTATTGAATAGTATATCTTTTTACAAGAAGATATTGCATGGAACTAATAGCATAAAATTAGAATTTTAGTTCAGATTTAAAGCAGCTGGAAGATGCTAAACTTTCGAATTAGGGACTTACCATACTTATAATCGCTCACAGAACGGACTAAAATAAGCTTGTGAACAATGGCGAGCTAGAAAAAAAAAATTATAGGGGTCATAACAAAAAAAAAACTTAGATACATAAAATCATAGTTTACAACACTATAATAATAGATGAAAAAAATACCGAGTGCATATAAAAGCTTGAACATAAATTTACTAGAATCAAATACTGATTTTAACAAGATATTTCACTGAATTTAATTAAAATTATATTAAAATAAAATAAAAATGAATTTGGCAGGGGTCATATGACCCCTCTAATCCCTTACTACCTCCGCCACTGCTTGTGAATAGGTTTATCGATCATCATCGTTAGTTCGATGTAGAGGAAGGCTTCATAATCTGTTTAGACAAGCGTATAATAATTAATTACTAGTCTATCTAAGATAACTATATAAAACTTAAAAAAAACTATTACGGCCTGCCGTTTTGTGCAACCATCAGAAGTTTTCACCGTTTCTAAGATACAAAATTGCGGGCCACTAATTTTATAATAGTTCAATTTCAAATATTGACGACCCAAAATATTATGGGCCTTTTTAACTTTAAAGAATCAGAGGGCGTTTTTGTGATCTGAATCCGAGCATTAATGCAACTATGTAGAGATATTCGAATTGGGCTATTTCATTGTGGCCAATAAAATCCCTATATGGGCCTCTTCAAAATTAATCAAACCCCAATCGGTCGTTCGAATGAGGAAGATACATTCCAACAAATAAAAACAATTCCAACAAATAAATACATTCCAACGAATGAGGAAGATACATCTAATGTGGATGTATGGTAATGGCTTTTTCTTCTTTTTTTTTTGTTAAACATATTCTGGTACGGATATTAAAATGTTCTATCTTTAAACTATATATTATTTATATTTCCAAACAAAAATAAGGGGGTTGGATTTCTGATAAAAATAATAATATTTTACCAAGATTTGTTGTGCGCGCATAGAATCCCTAAGTACTATTTACACGAATCATGTTATCCTCGATTTTTTTTTTTTGGCACACGAATGGTTGACTTTCGGTAACTTCTAATCCATATCCAATAATAATAAAAATACATAAATCAATGATCACGCTCTTGCGGCGGAAGCGTTTTCTGGGACGGAACCGCCCGCGAGGGGCTCACTGCAGTGGTGACTCGCTCGCAGCGAGGACACATGGTGAGGCTCGAGGCGGAGGTCATCGTGGGTGGGCCCACCTTCATGGCCCTAAGCTCTTCTACTTCTCTATGGAGCCTGTGGTTTTGCTCAGTTAACGAACCAAACCACCTTTTAAGATACTCGCATTCCATCTCAGTTTGTTTCAATTTGCTCCTAAACCAAAACAAATCCAAAACGGCAAGGTACGAGTTAATAATCTTATTGATGTGAAAAAATGAAAAATCATAGATGCTTTATAATCTTGAAAAGAAATAAAAGAAGGATCAAATGCTCGTCGACGATGCAAATAAATATATTAAAAGTATATAAAACTATGGAAACTAAAGACGCATGAACGGCCAAATGAATTATGAGTCAAAGGGCATTGATGAGAAAGTAAGTACACGAGGCAGAAGAAAGAAACCACATTGATTGATTTACTTGGAAACTATTTAATAAATACTATAATTAATAAACATACGAGTATAAAAAATGAAAGAAAAAAGGCTACAAAATATACTTATATTATAAAAAGGGTGTGGTTATGATTATAGTTATATTTTGGGAAACCGTCATAATAGTAATACGACCAATGTTGAAACTCTTCCTATTTATTGCACCATACCTTTCCCATCTGCTCACAATTATTGAGGTATCTGAATTTAATATTTTATTTTATTGTTATATGAGTAACAATTTTTTCCATTTCAAAAATTACTTAACGATTTATAGATTGATTAACACTATATATTTCCTCTCATTCAAAAAGATTGATGACCTGAGATTTTTACAAATTTTATGAAATTTGTTAAATTTACCATTTAATATTTTATTTATTGATACTAACTAATTTTTATTATAAATAAAAATAAACAAATAGGAACAAAACATATAATATTCAATAAAAATATACAATATTCAATCAAAATATACATTAAAAATCTAAAACATCAATTTTTTAAAAAATAATTTTTTTAAAACCATCAATCATTCTGATTGGGAGGAAGTACAACTTAGCAAATTCATGCAGAAATGATGAACTGTACAAGAAAAGAAGTAATAAACCGACGGATGACTGTGAAACGTTGAGACCTTGACACGTGATACAAGTATACGTACTTGTGTATTAATACACACGTATATATTACGTACACGAGCCAAAGTGTTTTTCAAACACAACTTACTCCAAAGTTGCATCACACATTAAAAAAACGTGTGAATGAATATCATCATAGGCAGCTTCAAAATGACGTTTTCACTTGTGCAAGTAACCATGCAACAACACATATATACGTGATGTGACATGTAAAACTACTTCAACGTTAATATATTTTCTTTATTAATATGTGTGTTTAATTGAGTGGCTGTTAATTTCTTTAAATTGTTTGAATTGATAAGTATAGGTCAACTGAAGTTTTCCTTTTATATATGTAGCAAGTGGTGATTCATATGTATATAACTCTTCAAGAATTTAAGAAGGACCTAGAAGGAAAGCATTATAAAATAAAATATTTGATAGAGGAATGTGATATAATGTATGAAAAGGACAGCATTGCCTTTTTATTATTTAAGGGTACGACTTATATGTTAACGGGGTGGGTCGAATCCGATTCAGATTTCATTTTTTTTTTTTGCTTTATTTTATATTCCGTCAACGTTTAACTCTTATGTGAACTCTCAAATTAATCATCAACCATCTGCTTATTGTTTAACCTTATTATAGCCAGATATTTATTCACCAATGATGTAGAAAAAAGGTGAAAAAACAAATGAAAAAAGAAACCGTACCTTGCTCTACGGTTTTGGAACCAAACTTCAATTTGTCTTGGCCGTAGCATCAAATGCTTTGCAAGTGCTTCCTTTTGTTTCTACATTTTACGCCAAAATAGATAAAATATATAACTATTACATATTCAAGAAAACTGACAAAACTGTTGATAATTTTTGAAGGGAATAATAATTACGGGATTAAGGGTATGATTCTGTCTGAAACTATCTTCGAGAAGACGAGACTGTTCTCTGGTTAGACGGAGTTTCTTGCGTGGAGGAGCAGAGCCACCGTGGCTGAGTTCTTCATCGTCTTCAGACGACGGCAACCGATTCATGTCTAGCTTTAGCTGTTCTCTTCCTCCGCCATTTCCTTCATCTGAAACTTATCGTATGTGTATAACATAAGTTCCAAAAATAAAAACATTAAAAAATGAAACGACAAACAAACGGAATGTTGTAAAAGAGATAAGACGATGAAGACATAATTATATATCTTTGTTTTAATCAATTTCATATTATAGAAACTTGACGATGAATAGTTATTTATACATGAGATCTTGTTTTTATAATGATCTTTGAAATGAACAAAATCAGATCATCACCAAACATAGAATCCAAACACAACCTCCACATATATATATACAATATTTGCACATATACATATAGTTACTTATGATCATTTTATATACATAGTATGTTAGTATATATATATGGCTCACCGGAGGGAGGAGAGGAAGAGAAGCCTGGAACGGAGATAGTAAGATCCAAGTTTGAAGAGTTTTCTGGTAAAATCGCCATTAATTAAGTAATTTAGGGTTCTTCAGCAAGAAGAAGAAGAAATTTCTCCCAAAAAAAAAAGAAGAAGAAGAGAAGGTAAAGTTAAGAGAGGGAGACTGATAATAAAGAGACAAACATGAAGCGTGGCGATGCCTTTATATTTATATATTACATATATGTATGTGCATATACATACACACGCACGCATGCGTAATCCATATGGGATTAATAGGTACTATATGTATATGCGTACGTATATTATTGTCATGTGTACGTAAATTATCATAAACGATAACCAATGTAATGTACGTGTCAGAAAATACTAAGATGCCTAATTTATAAGTCAATTAAATTTAAACTATGGATCTTTTTAAGTTTTAAATTTAACTAAGAATTTTTATAGGAAATAAAAGTTAAATTTAATCATGGATTAATAAATTAAATATTAAATACAAGAGCCGGGGGGATTTTGACTGGAGTCCACGAGTCAAAGGAATATGAGAAGAGTCGTCTTATAAGTGACACGTGTCGGACAGTAAATCAATAGCGGAGTAAATGCTGACTCCGTGTGGGAGACTAACCAGCATGTTTTCTGTTTGTTTCTGTAATTAATTAATTAATTAATTATCATTGACTCTCTTCTCTAATCTTTTATTGTTATTATTATCTTTATTTTTATTTTTTTATTTCTATTTTTATAAATCTCTTTTTTTCTTTTTGCCACAAGGAACTTGAGTCGGTCCAAATTTTTAGCTTGTGAAAATGATTGAGACCCTGAACTCTTCTTACATTATACGCTTCTCCACATTCCAATATCTCGCATTACTTTAGTATCTATTTACTTTATACGAATATATGTAGATGATGACGTCTGTTATTACTTATTAATAGGAGTGTGAAAATATAACTGGTGAAAAATATTTAGATAGAAACGCATATTCAATCATCATAACTACTATATTAATTAATTTGGATTTGTTTACTTTGTTTGTACCGTTTATCGACGATGCATTTAATATAAGAGAAGAAAAAATACAATGTTTTCAGAATTCAATAATACTACTAGTTTATATAACTGTGGGTCAATGTCCACCGGCTAACCATGATCAAACATGTAACGGTTCACTACTCGATTATTTTTATATGTTAAATTTGTTGAACTAACAGTTTTACGCATTAATTCAAGATAACAAAAAAGAGTATTAATGGGATAGTACTTGTTTCTAAAAGACTATATATATACCGGACCGGCCTAGAGTTTTTTGGTGCATCACTTGCATGAGTCATATATTTGTTTTTTTTTTGCATATAATAAGCCACTGAATTTGATCATACTCATTTAATTATTTGGTTGTGTCCACATTATATTAGTATATCCAGATTTCGTGATTATGATAATCATATAGTAGTATTTGTGTTGGGGCCGGTTTCGTCCCGAACAATTTGCTTATTCATATTTCACGTTCTAAAAGGATATTGGTAAAGATCGTTAAAAAAATACGCAAGTAATAATTGAAAAAGATAGTAATCATTTTTTCTGGTATTCTTTGAGAAACACCATGAATACAATATATGTCTGGTTAGCTCGCGCCACACATACAAATAAGATGTAACTGTTGATCGATTCATTATTTTGAAAATATACAAAAAAACTTATGCATTTAAAGGTAATGGTGACTCTTTCCAGACGGATTGTAAGGAATTGATTCCAATAACGTCAATATCCGAAGACTAACTCAATTTTATCTGTCTTATACTTTCATATGCTCTTATACAATGTTGCCCTAGCTTGGTAATAAAAAATTACAAGTTATATGTTGTTACAACCAGTTTTATATACTTTCATACAAAATTGAAGACAAAATGTGAACGGCTTATTACCAAATAGATTCGAAACAGAGCTTCTCGAATAATATATCAAGTATATGACAACATATTTTCGGACAAAAAATAGAATTGACTTAGGTAAAACATACAATGGCTGATTATCTGTGTGTGTTGCATGATGATTTGCGTTCATTACGTTTTAGAAATAAATAAAAACATTAAAGGCAAATTGTTGATATCAGACCACATTTGCGTACTCACTAGTCACCACCACCATATTCTTTGTGCGGTTGATCGCACACAACTACAATCATTGTCTACTTTTATATCGAAAAATATCTGTATATATATTAACATGATGCATAATCAAAACAATATTGGAAAATGGCTAACGGGTTTAAACACAATAGTTAAAATATGGCTATTATATCACGTCATTTTGTTTATTTTAATTCAGTATCCTAGTTAAGTGACCACTGAACATATTCTCTTTCAAGGTTCAATGTTGCAAGTATGAATTTGTGTGGATTTTAAAGCTTCAAGTCATGGAAGGAACATATAATTTGAGGGTGGGAAAGAAGATATTATAGAAAATGAAAAGAGGACCCCCAATTTGCACAACACAGCTTTTGTAGCTTCCGATGAGCAAATCATTCGTCTCGGGACGTACACAGATTTATCTTCCGACATCACTATCTTCTAATGTCAAAAAAGTTTTTGTCTTGTCTCATAATCATTTTCTTCTACTCTACTATTTGGATCCAACCCCATTCTATCTACTTTTCATTTTACTTTTGCTACTCATAAGGTTTCATTTCAGTTCGCACACAAAAGACAATCATCAGTGGCATTAATGAAAATTCAAAAGAGAAATAAGGGATTCTGAATAAAACAAGGGTTAAAAAAAGCCGGCATAGTTATGTGTGAAAGCTTTTGGTCTTGTAGCGTTTAAAATAAACATGAGGAATTGTCTTATCATGATTGTCTTTATTAACCCCACCTCCCATGCTAATTCATCGTATAACAAAACGTACTATATCAAAATGTAAAATCTCATAAATCATCATCAAAATATTGCCGACTTGCACAACAATAATAGTTCATACACCCAAAATCAAAAGTATATTATATGGTTACTATGTCAAACGATGATCTCTTGATTATGTTTCGTTCATCGAAACATGTTTGATATTCTTTAATAATGATCGATTCAATCGAGATCTTGCTGTAGAGAAGCTAAGTGGTTATACGATGGACATATTTGCTAGTGACAAGACGACGCAGAATGATGAAGGACACCGATTCGCGCACAACAACTGTCCATAAGAAGTGAAACAACTTACCAACACTTCAGGTTTCAATATTGAAGACAAGGTTTTTTTTTTTTGTTGGGGCAAAACACAAGGAGGAGACAAGGAGGTTAGTGGGTCCCATTCTTTGATGATTGGGTAGGAAACATTTTGTGGGTCCCCACTTGTCTCTTTGTCCCTCAATCTCCTCATTGGTTGATACCCCTAAAACTCCTGTGGGGTCCCCCTCAACATTCCTATTACCACACCACTTTCTACATTAATTCACACTCCACAAAACTTATCTTACAAAACGAGTTAGCAGTATAAAGCAACCACTAATTTACACTTTTATAGATCCCATTAGTTTCAAGTCCTATTAAGATGAGACCACAAAACTCTACAAGCCATCAGACCAAGTATCCTTCTTTCAGAACGCAAAATTTAAAGCTTAGATGACACCAAACATACTCGATCTCTACTATGGCCATACAAGAACAATCATGACCCCAGAAGACTATACTACTAACAATATGTTGTGTCATGTCATAGTAAAGAAATACCAAACCGGAAAGCGACATACCGAGTATGTACTAGGAAAATGGTATATACATTGGCCTGGTGCAACCTTTTAGTCCCCTAGAAGACAAAGTGGCTGTCTCATGCTAAGCTCAGCTTTCAGCGCTGGAAACTTCTCCAGGTCGTGCGAATCTCCTAGAACTTTCTGTGGAAACAGAGCATCAAAGGCAAAGTATAATTCCAGATAACACACAATTAAAATGATTGTGACGGGAGAATGAATATTTACCAGAGCAGCTATGTGGGCTTCCTGCAACATATTACCGTCCATTTCTAGCCTAGCTACCGGGAACTCTGGTAAGTGCCCAGACTGTTTCTTCCCAAGCAAGTCACCAGGTCCGCGTAGAAGAAGGTCTATGTTTGCCAAGTAAAACCCGTCCGATGATTTTCCCAACATATTCAACCGGTTTAGGCTATTGGCAGTTGACCCGATTAGTAAGCATTTTGATTTTCTGGTGCCACGGCCAACACGTCCTCGGAGTTGGTGTAACTGAGCGATTCCAAATCTTTCAGCATTCATGACAACCATCATTGAAGCGTCTGGAACATCAACGCCTATCTCTATCACCTGGGTGGAGAGAAGGATCTGTGTCTCTCCGCTTCTGAATTTTCTTAGAGCGTCTTCTTTGTCGTCACTCTTCATCCTTCCATGTAAAAGTCCGCAGCTGTACTTTGGAAACTTTTTCGATATTACTTCGAGATCAGCAGAGGCAGCACGGAGCTGTGGCAGTTGCTCTGATTGTTCAATAACAGGATACACAAGGTATACTCTCCCTCCAGACTCCAGGTCTTTCAGCATCATCTAACAATTGAAAGATGATTGGTTAGATACTGTTGTATGTACTGTTGAAATTTCAAAAAGCAAAAAGCTAAGTATTGAATGATTATTTGTATGCTGGGAGCCAAGAAAAGGGATGTAGTTATTGTCATAAGCATTACCGAGTAGACTTCCTTGTAGCCAGTCTCATTTCCCTCGAATATGTGCGTCTCAACTGGTATTCTCCCAAGTGGCATGTCAGTAATCTGAAGAAACAAAGAGTTGCAGTCATAAACAATGCTTATAGACGTTTGGATACATGGAACAAGTGAGTTTCGACCTAATGAATTAAAATGGAAATAGTTTACATACTTGAGTCAAAGAGATATCTCCGTATAAAGCTAAGGCAAGTGATCTCGGGATTGGGGTGGCTGACATAGCGAGAACATGAGGAGCCATATTGAGATCAGCTGAAGTATCATCAGAGTCAGATGAGCCAGTTTTTGATATAACAGATGTCCCATATAACTGCAGCAGTCACGCAACAATAAACTTATACTAAATTATATGCTTGAGCCGATCATTTCAACTAGAATCAATAAAGCAATCATCTGATAGGACCAACATATCCTAGGGACTGACCTTGCTGTTGAATTTTCCTCTTTGGATTACACCAAACCGTTGTTGCTCGTCAACAATGGCAATACGTAATGCAGAGTACTCTATCTTTTCAGCTATCAGACTGTGAGTTCCAATTATAATCGATATAGATCCACTTAGAAGATCCTGTCATCAGTTTCTAGATATAAGAAAACGAATCGACATCTCGATGTGATACAGCCTTTTATTTTTTAGTTGGGAAAGAACGGCGAAGTCCATCCGAATTGTCATATTACAGTTGCATGACTTTACCTGGCGAATCATTCGTGATTGTTTTGTTGGGGTTGAACCTGTGAGCAACCCAATGGTTGGCTTGGATGGTACACCCTCCATTTTTTCCAGCAGATCACGCAACTGTTCGTAGTGTTGGATGGCAAGTAATTCTGTGGGGGCCATGAAAGCTGCCTACGTATGGGAAAAGGGTAACATGCCAATAACGAGAGAATATGATTGAGGAATTAATTTCACAAGGTGAATATTATACAACTCTTAAAGAGAGTTCGTTCCCGACCTGGTAACCAGATTCTACAACCTCCATGCATGCCAAGAAAGCAACTACTGTTTTTCCACATCCAACATCGCCCTAAAAGGAAGCTGATCTATTAAGAAACTTCCATTTGTTAAAAAGTTCACAAACTATAACCCCAACAGAATTAGAAGTACCTGCAAAAGCCGATTCATTGGAATCGGACGCTTTAGATCCCATATTATTTCTGAGGCAGCACTAAGCTGACTAGGAGTAAGGGAATATGGCAGAGCCTTAAGAAAACTCTTGGTTAGAGTGGACCATTCTTCTATATAAACGGAATTGAGCACTGGATTTTTAAACTTTTCCAGCAATACATCTTTCTCTAATTTTGTGCCAAGACCTTGAAGCATTTGGTATAAGCGTGCCAACTGTATGAAAGCAAAATTCGACGAACGAAATGCTTTTCATTTAACAAATTATGATTAGCAATACTGTTTCTGAGAAGACAATTAGCTAGTTACCTGTAGATAAAAGAACTCGTCGAATATAAGCCTTTTGCGAGCTAAATCAGCCTCATCTAAATTCTTGGGCTCATGAATACCAACATAGGCCTACATTTACCGGGAGAAAAAATAAAGCGAAAACGAAAAGCAATTGAGGACGTAAGATTTCGTTGTGGATTAAGTAGAAGTTAATCAAAGAGCATGCTTCAACAGAGAAACAAGACTTGCATCATGAAGAGATGGTAGGCCAAAAACTGTGGTGATTTCCTTAGGAAGCGGATCCATATTGGCAGGGAGAACCCGCAGAACCCTAAGAGATAAAAAAAAAGTGGGTAACAAGATCAATATATGTAATGCTTAACAAGATCCATATATGAATTGCTTAGTTCTAGGAAGTTCAAGTATTTTAAAGTCAGGCAAGTCTTGAAACAAAAAATGATCATGTTCAAGGCGAGGCTTTTACTCAAAATCAAAACGGTCCCCTGACATGGAACTTTTTTCAAAACTGTTGTCTCAACTACTTCTCGGTCTAGAAAAAAAAAATGTAATTTTCAATCAACACCACCGAAGATCGTGGAATAGAAAGAGAAACAAAACCTGGAGATGACATCGCTAAGAAACTTCGGAGTTAACCCTCCTTTTGCCGGGTAAATAGGATACGGTCTCCCCTGAGCTTGAAGAGATGACTCGTCTTCATCTCTGAGTACATCAATATTGTATTCCTTCATTTCAAAATGATCTTCGGCACGCAGCGCCTTCACCTAGATATAGAGGTTATCAATATATTCTTGAAATCAGCAGGGTTGCCAAAAACTTTCATCCACTAAATCTGATTTTTCAATGGTCTTTTTATCGTGCTAACACAAACCAAGCTTCAAAACTTTACCTCAGGAAGCGAGCTAAATAATTATGCGACACTATGACAGAAAAGTATACAGCCTAAAGAAGGCCAAAGAAGTACATACAAAGACAAGTTTAGGGGAACCAAAGGACCAACCTTCCCGCTAACGCATACAAGGTCCCCAGGTCTATGTTTCTCTTGTATACTATTGAGAAATGGTTGCCACGTAAAGCGAGCACCACGGAAAAATCTCTTCAGATGCAGAAAAAATGTTTTTCCTCCTTTATCATTTGCATTACAACTCAGATTTTCTGGAGTTCTGTCTCTTCCTGTGACTTCACAGCTGACGATGACCTCAAGAAATGAAAATGAAGAGCTAGCTCTAACTCCCCTGTACATTGATATGCCTAGCTTTCAAATTTGAGTTCCAAAACGTGTGGATGCAGCATAACACATAAGGCGTAACCAATAATGAAAGTTACTGATGCATAATAGTTGACAAAGGACCAACAGACAGACAGTGGCAATAGAATCTATTTCTTGACAAAGATGTTTTTGAAAATATTTAATATGAACTTTGGATAATTTGAGAAACAAAAAACACAATTTGGGACCAATAATACTCACTTGGAAGATACGACTTTCCCAACAAATATCAAGTACTGTCCATCCTCAATATCAAGATGTGCATTCTGCAAATCTACGTAGGTTCGAGGAAAATGATGCAACAGTTTCCTCATCTGCATTGAAAGAAGGTTTCGAAAAATGGGTTAAAGCCTTTCCTCAAGAAAAAGATTATGTTTCCATTATTGAAATGCCTACCGTATGAAAACCACAGTTGTCTAATTGATAACTGTGCCTCTTACTTAATCCAGGCAAAGAACCTATAGTACAACTAAGGAAAAGCTGAGCGGCGGAATCTTCTTCAGGGGTTGTTTCAACTTCAGATGTTGCAGTTTGGACCGCAAAAGAAGAGCCATCATCTGACGTTTCTTCTCTGAGATTGGAAGAATCAACATTCAGAGGCTCTGGACAAAAGGAAGATAATGTTCCGGAAAGATTGTCGGGATCAAGCCATCCTACAGGCATGGGAGTGGGAAGGAAACTGTTTTCAATTGGCGCTTTGAGAATGCTCTTTATTTCCTCGGAAGATTTGGTCTTGCTGTATAATTCCACGGGACGAGAATGGCCAAGAGTGATTGCAGGGAACCTCTTACACGCAAATTCAAGCTCTTCCTTAACTTGTTTATCAGATTTCATATCAAATACATTATCAACATTATCATACTCCATTAAAGCTGCAACCTGCGTAATATGGTAAGGAAGCACAACCGTAACATGTATACGAAGTTCACATGATACCAAAGCTCAAAATCAAACAAAAACTGCATTTTACCTTACTTATCAACTTGGACTGATTTTCGAGCCTACCATTCGCACACTTCTCAATTTGTTCCAGAAGATTGTCTGGATATTTATGCTTCGATCGATAAGATATCTTCCAGACTTTGGAGAAGAAGAAATTACTAAACCTACAGAACCCAGCTTTGATTGATAAACACAAATTTATTTTCAAAAAAAAAACAAAAATCACAAAAATACCTCATTCTAGACCAATTTCCTCTATGAGCTTGGATTACAATCACACTTCTCAACCTTCTACCCGCAAAACACTGAGAAGAGAAAATTTCAGAAGAACACATCAAAGACCGAACAACAACCAAATGCATATACGTTGTCTGAAGAAGCACAATCGTGAAAAACAGGCGAGTACCATGCCACAAGGTTGCACCAAGGATAGAGTCACTGCCGCCATTAGATTTCACAACATGGCTTGCCTGAAGAAACTTTCACATCGAAATCTGAAAGGGGTTTCCGAGGCGAATTAGAAACACTTGTAGACAAATCAAAATGACGAGAATCGAATTGGGAAAGTCTCTCAAGAGGATTTCGCTGAAAATAACCCTTCAAATTCTAAGTTACTGAGCACGAATCGAGTTGAAACTCTTGTCGAAATCTGAGAAAGAGAGAGAAGGACTCGTCACTTGAGGTCTATTTCTCTTTTAATCTTCAGTTAATTTAATTAATTAATTAATCATTAATTAATTTATTGTTAATACTGTAGTTGCCAAAAAAAAATCAATATTTATGTTTTTAGTTTTTCCATAATATTTATGGTCTGAACCAATTTTCTTCTCTCACTTCCATTTGATCGGTTTCCTTAACTTAATCGTTCATGTCCGGAATATTTAAGAAAATAAACCAATTGTTCATGAAGCTTTTTTTTATATAGTTTATTCAAAAAAGTTTATAAAAGGTTGGTGTTAGTTAATCAATCAAACAAAGCTGATGCTTCTTTGTAATTTGTTAACCCATATTCAGTTAATGCCCGACCAGAGAATCATAAGCAGATTAATAGATAGATTATAAATATGGTTCTAAAGTGATAAAATACATTGATTCAAGTTCCAACAGAAACCATTACACACAACATGACCAGGGCAACAGCAATGAAGAAAAAGAGAGGGAGTTTTAAGTGAAAACTCATAGAGACATCATACAATACGCAGAACAATCAATGGTTTGCTGCTAAACAACTTGAGAATCAATTTTGTTTCTTTGTTTTGGCTAAGAGACTGCAGAGGAGACGCCGACACATCTGGAAGCACAGATACTATCACTCCTCACTAGACACGCAGACCGTTTAACCGGAGTTGCTGCTTTGTCTACTTGTGTAGTCTTCTGTGCTGATAACCCAGTGGCTGTGTTTGGAGTCTGTGGAGGTGTAAATACCACTGAAGACGATGAAGATTGGGCGTGAACCGAATCAGCACCCTCATCCTCTGACGAGCACACCCGTTCTCTGCAACAAACCAAAGCGGGTGGGTTATATAGCCTGATTCGCTTAAACTCATCTTGGTTCAGTTTCAAAGAAGTAGTAGTAACTAACCTTGGAAGTGAAGTGTACTTCCTCTGGGTTGGTGGGGAGTTACGTTCCTCTTCATCGTCGTCGTGTTCTTCGAGTCTGGCAAACTCTTGTTTGAACTGATCAACTCCGCTGGATGTCAAGATCAATTGACAAAAATCAGACAAAAAAAAATATTTTATACGAAACAACCAAGTGTATATTCGGAAATTAGGTCGAACCTCGGGTATAGAAAATGAGAGTTGATGTTCTCTTCTCCATGTAGATACTCTTGCAACATCTGTGGATGGTACTCTAAAATCTGTTTCATAACCAGAAACGAGAGCAAATCAGTTCAAGAGATTCTTAAAACTCACATCACATTTCAATCTCTAAGCATATTATGATTCCTTATAATGTCATTATTTTTACCTCTCTGTACATGAGCTCCCTCACATCATCCCGAGTCAATTTCCTCCTTTCAAACTCAAACTCGAGCTTGGAAATAGGTTGCCTCGAAGGTTCGTAGTCTACATTTGCCAATCCTTGAAAATACGGATCAGCCAATGCCTGAAGAAGGTAATCAAAAGCATCAAGAATCATAAAAACCAATGGAAGTACATGAAGAAAAACTGAGCTTTCCTCTTACCTCTTCTGCAGAGGGACGATCCTTTGGGTCAAACGCAACTAAACGCTGAAGCAACTTCAGCGCCACAGGATCGACATTTGGGAATTTATGAGTGAAAGGAACAGGATCCTTTCGCCTCATGTTACTCAAATACTTTCTAGCCTTCTCATTCCGAATCTACAGTTCCATTATAAACAGCCTCATGACACACAATACTTAAAAAACTTGCAACCAAAGCAAGTTTATCTGGGAGAGAGAAGCCTCTGTATTGCGATTTAGCTTCCAGGAAAATTAAGAACAAAACAAACCCTGGATAGAGTTATCGGCGACGGAGTTCCAAGCAGATCCGTGACGAGTTCAAGCTGGTGAACAACGTTTTTGCCAGGAAACAAGGGTTTCCCAGTTAGCATCTCTGCATATATGCAGCCAACGCTCCACATGTCAATCGCCGGCGTGTACTGCACAAACATACCAATTCCATAAGCTCACACATCAAATCTTCTTTACCCTTAAGGCTTTATATGGAAAGGGAACAAGAATTTACGTTGGAATAGAAGGAACCACAGAGCTCTGGAGCACGGTACCATCTTGTAGCAACGTAGTCCTTGCAAAAGAACATTACAAGATTGGTTACTTAGCAAAAGTACTTAATCATTTGAAGTCAACTGCATAAAGACATACCTCTCTGCTACAGAACAATAAACTAATTTATTATTAAGCATTCACAACTCTCTGCATATTTGAATTTTTTGCAAGAAATGAATGAATTCGTAACTGACAAAGAGATGGATAGATGCATACAGTCCAGAAAACGGCAGAAGGGGAATCAGTGAAGGAGACACGAGCAAGTCCTAAATCACAGATCTTGATTTTGCAATCAGCATTAGCGAGGATGTTCTTAGGCTTCAGATCTCTATGGAAAACATGCGCTACACATATAAACACAAAAGATGATAAGAACACTGTCATCTGGCGCAGATGAGAAAGAAAAACGAAAACGAAAAATTTAGATGAAATTCTAAGAGCTAAACACAGTTTGAGAGGGAACCAAGAAACCTTACCTGAGTGCATGAATTTTAAGCCACGAAGAAGTTGGTACAAGAAGAATTGATGATGCTGAGGAGTGAGGTCGTCATTTACCTTTAAGACATGGTGAAGATCTGACTCCATCAACTCAAAAACTACATATATATCTTTGAATTCCTTCCGACAAGGAGGTAGCATTATGTGTTTAATCTCAACGATATCCGGATGTCGAAGAAGCCTGAGTAGCTTGATCTCCCTGAGGATCCGAATCGCATCTGAGACGTGTTCAAACACATTGGTCATCTTCTTTATCGCCACTTTCCCTCCAGTGTGTGGACATTCCGCTGAGGCAACAACTCCATAGCTTCCTTTACCGACAACTTCTTGGATCTGATATTGGCTTGCTTCACCATACTCGGTGAAAAACTCTTTCTCCAACATGATTATTTTCACTGTTTTAACAACATTCCATCATAAAATTCAAAATTCCAGAAAAGATTTGTACTTTGTTTTCAAGAATCAAAGAGAAAACACATAAGGTTGATTCAGCTAAATCCCTAGAGCTTTTTCCATCAAATCTGTCAGATCCAATTTACAAAACGAAATAACAAACGCAGAAACATCCGAGCTCTGAGTAACTCAGATCTATTGCTATATTTGAGCGAGAAGTTAGTATATTATCCACAAGGAAGAACCCTAAATAGAAATGAAAATCATCAGATTAAGAGAGGAAAAAAAAAGCAAAAAAAAAAAAGACAAGACCTTTAGATTAATCTTTGGAAGAAAGAGAAAAGTAATTCCACGAAGCTGCAATGAAGAATGATGGTTGTCTGAAATTCGAAGAACGGGCACACGCGATTATATATATATAATAAAATAAATATATGAATCGCGTAAGGACAAACAGCTCATTGCAGCTTTCGCGATTACTTCAGTTTAACACACATTTTAAATAATGGCAAAAATACCTTTTAAATTTATCAATTAATCAAAACGCGTTTTTTTTTGTTTGACAAAAAAAAAAAGAAAGCAACAACTTGCCCAAATTCCCCAACAAAAGAAAAAAAGTTAGATAAAGACAAAACACAATCCTGAAAATGACTTTTTGCTGACACAGCATCGATGCAGAGTTAAAAAAAAACTCGTATATAAAATCATACAGAAAAAAAAAACAATGGAATAAAAATAATAGCAAAAGAGAAAGCCGCACGCCGATTAATATATAGTTATGAAAATGCGAGCCATACCTTATCTTATCTTTGATTCCCAAATCTCACGGAATAATTCAATAGAGACGGAGAGACATGTGACAGGGAGAAGATAAGATATATTGAGTAATGGAAGACACGGCTCGTTGCCGTTGTCTTTTTTCATTATTTCATCTAAGCGGCAACGACACCGTTTATAGAGGGTAAAAGAGGTCTTTAGGAAGTCTCTCCCTCGTTCAGCGGTTCCAAGTTCTTCCACCATTGTTAACCATCTTTGGAATGACGTCGTTTAAAGACGGTGCTTAACATGGCAAAAAACGGTACCGTTTCTTTTAATTTCTGGCATTTTGACTCTTGATTACCCTAATGGGCCGTAAAACCATAATAGGATGGCGTTTGTTATATAGTCAACTTTCAAGTCGCAGCTACGTAGACTTGGATAGTTCCTTCTTTTAGTTTTCTTCCCTTTTTATATCGTCAATTGATTCTATTAAATAAAATGAAAAACAATATATGGGTATCTGTTGACAAAAAAACAAAAATGTAATGACAACTTTTCTAACCTATTTAAGTTGACTATTATAATACAATATTACGTATATTTAAAAGATCAAACCAATAACATACATTATAACATTTTCGAGCCACATAGTTCTCTAAAAAAAACATTTTCAAGCCACATAAAACTTTTAGAGTAATGATCGTTGGTCTACTCTGTTAATAATCTTGTACGTTTATATGGAGATTATTTATTTTGTACCAAAAGTCAATATTTATAATTATTTTGCAACAAGTGGCAAGCTTTCATAATCATTTAATCTTTAAATAGATGAAAGCCTATATGCCCTTTGTTACGTCATAAAATCTAATTACAAAATCAAGTTACATAACCAGTTGACCTGAGTCGAAACTGACAATTTACAAAAAGCAGCTCTCGTTAAAACCTCCCAATTTGACGGAAGATAATGTACGGAACGTGACAAGGACATAAATCATATACATTCATAGATATTTTTTAAAAATAAAAAAATTAAGTTGACATAAGTGTTGTATTTGTTGAGGCAAGTTTTCAAGCATTTACCCGGATGAGTTTTGGGCCTCAAACCAGCCCATGAAATTAATATACATTAGGAAATGATGCTTATCTCAGGATTCTCTGCAAATCAACGTTTTATGGGGAATTCAAAATGACCAAATTGTAAAGATAGAGCTACAATTAAGACGCTTGAGGAAGTGAAGGACTTGTTAAAATATGTTAGTGAATCCGAGACACCGTTAAAGAAAATGTAGACGTTGATATCAAAATCAAAAAGTGGCTTGAGATATAGTGTGTTAGAAAAAAGATGACAATTTTCTTTAGTGGAACTCTGTGATGGAGGACTCTATTCTCATGTTGTCATGAGTGGAGTTACATTCATTAGTAGATAAGATCTCAATACTTATGCTATATAAACTTTTTGGTAAATATGATTGATTTTCGAAATAATAAAACTTCTGTTTTGGTTATGAATTCTCCTAGAATTGTAATGTTTGGCAATCAAATAAATGTAGTCAAAAGTAATTTTGAAAATAAATATTAACGTAATCTACTGACCTAATGTAGATAATAGTTTTGAAAACATATTAAAAACCATATTCATTTCAGTTGAGACGGGGAAGAAGAAGAACAAAGCGGGAGACTTGTTGTTTCATGCTTGCAAGCAAAGTGTTGCTGAAAACATAAAAAGGCCAAAGGATAAAAACAACAAAAATTAATTAAATAAAAAGCAAAAGAAAAAAGTTGAATTCTGATTTTGTTTTTTCTTTTAATTAAATTCTGTTCTCCGGAGTTTCATCTCATTTTGATTCCAGATTTTTTTGTTCTCGCTTCCTCAATCTTCCCTTTTCGATCCGATCGAGCATAGACTTTCGAATCATCTTTGCGACTTGGCTCTCTTCGTCGATCATCGGGCGAGTTGAACCATGGACGACGAGGTTGTTCAGCGAGTTTTCCAAGAGGGAGGACGAGATTTCTTCCAGCAGCAGCCTTCTACTTCGTCTTCGTCTTCTTCGATTCTTCAATCTCTCCCTCTTCACGTGGTACGCCTCTAAATTTCCAGTTTTCGAATATCTCCGAAAAAAATCACAAGTGAGAGAACATAATCATCATCGGGTTGATACCTGTTTGTCTAGGCTTTCGATCATGGCTATTACCTCTTGGTTAAGTCCATTCAAGAACTCAGAGAGAAGAAGGACGGCATTGTCACTGTTGGTATAGGTGGACCTAGCGGTTCCGGTAAAACTAGGTAAACCGGATGTTTCAAGTGTAGGTTGAAAGATGTTATATGGTGGTCAAGCTCGATTTCATGTTTTTGTTGATGTTTTTTGGGTGCACGAAAGCTTGGCAGAGAAAGTGGCATCTGTAATTGGCTGTACTGTAATTGCCATGGAGGATTACCGTGACAGTATGGACGATGGAAATGAATTGGAAACATTGGATTTTGATGCATTAGTCCATAATTTGGAGGTTTGTATTTGTAAGATTGATTGGAAATTCTGTAGAAAGACTTAGGTTGACTAACTCGTCTCTCTTTCTATAAATAGGATTTGATCAAAGGAAAAGATACTCTTGTTCCGGTTTTTGATTTCCAGCAAAAGAAGCGTGTTGACAAGAAGGTGGTGAAGACATCTTCTGGAGTGGTAAGTTAGAAATTTTGATTTTGGCTATGGTTTTGGTGTGGCTCTTATGTATATTTTCGCTACGATTTTTGGTAGGTGATTGTTGACGGGACGTACGCCCTTCATGCAAGATTGCGCTCCTTGTTGGATATTCGGGTTGCAGTCGTGAGATTTTTCGAATCCACAGCAGTTACTTGCCTAGCTAATGTACAACCCATACGGAACTGTTGATATGATTATCCTTCTTTACTCTCTTTCTTGATTAGGTTGGTGGCGTTCATTTTAGTCTTCTTTCTAAAGTCCGTTATGATATTGGAGATTCGTGTTCGCTAGATTATCTTATCGACAGCATCTTCCCATTGTTTAGAAAGCATATTGAGCCAGATCTTCATCATGCGCAGGTTGGTTTTTATTCTTCTTCTTTTTTTCCTCTGTAAGTGTTTAGAAGTTTTGACTTATCCCGTAGATGGGTCTGTGCAGATCAGAATCAACAACAGTTTTGTTTCATCATTTCGGGAAGCCATATACAAACTAAAATGCAAAATTGAGGTCTGTAGTTTCTTTCGATTGCTAATATTTCCAACTGTGACGTCGATTTTTATATAATAATGTTTACCACTTGACTAAAAATTCATTTGACAGATAGAAACTGCTTTTGCTCAAGGAAGTGAAGTCCAAAAGGATAAGTAAGAAGGATTCTTCTTGCATGTGGGAACGGTTTAAGCTTTTTACTGGATCTTCATATGCATGCTGACTTGGTTTCCCTGGTGCTTATTTCAGTTTTATTGAGATGTACCTCAGACCTCCTTCTGCAAATGAAGAGGCGCGTATAAATGACTGGATAAAAGTTCGTCAAGCTGGTATAAGGTACTATCTGTCTCTTGGGGACCAAAGGATTGTCGACAAGCATTTCATTATCCGGCCGAAAGCTGAGTTTGAGGTGAGTTAATACATGCAACGACTGAGGTTTCAATAATCATTTGGTGTTTCCTTCTCTCAATGCTTTTAACTTTATGGAATTTGAGTTATATTTAGCTCTTTATAATTGGTGGAAAGGATAACAGTAGTAATCGGGTGGTGTGGAATTACGATGTTTATGGTTTCTGGTCCAGTAATTTCCTATTTTCCTTGATTTTGTTAGTTTCTGATAACCTCTGCTAAAAAGCATGGATATGTTTTTGAGGAATCTTGTCCTATTTGCAGCCAGCTTGAACACATCCTCTTCAAAGATACTCCTCACAACTCTTCCCTATGTGACGTGATTGCTATTGTCTAGCAGGTTGGACGGATGACACTTGGAGGGTTGCTAGCTTTAGGCTACAATGTTGTAGTGAGTTATAAGCGAGCTTCAACTGCTGTGAGTTATGGTAATTTATCCCTGTCCCGTGAAACGATTGATACTCTTGGAGAGACTTTTCTAGTACTGAGAGGGACTGATAGGAAGGTAAATAACCCACAATTCTCCCTTAAAACAAGCACATCAATCTTCAATGCACAAAAGTCTGTAGATGTCAGTAGCAATTGAATCGAGCTTTATCAGTCTCTATTTTGATATACATGTTTTTCCATGTAGAGTGTGGGAGCTGAAGCTCTGAGAATGGGTATTAGTGGGCCATGGATCACCAAATCATACCTGGAACTGATCCTTGAAAGTAAAGGTCAGTGAATTTGGATAGCACATGGTTGTTTCCACTATGTATACTTTCTTATGCTTTCCAGTGCACCAGAATCTTAATTGTTGCAAGCTAACCCTTGTTGCAGGTGTACCACGCTTGAATACACCTCCACTTTTGCAGCAGTCTCCTGTAACCACTAACCAGGAGAAGCAAATTGTTGCACCAAAACCGATCCGAACTACCCCAAACATTGTTACCCGCCTTGAGGATTTATCGCAGCCCTGGACCCGATCTCCTACCAAATCTCAAATGGAACCAATGCTAGCAACTTGGCATTTCACCTCTTTTGATGCCCCTCATTCAGTGAGCTCTGTTGTAGGTATGTCCGTCTTTCTTTTAAGATTGATGGTTTTCCCCTTTGATATTTTCACTCTTTTGGTGTTATGTCTATCAAATGTATTTCAGTAGTATTATCGTTGCATTTATGCTTAGGCTTTCTCATCAAGCAGCCACAGATTCCTCTTTCAGGGATAATATGCGACTTGTTCCTATGCCTGATTCATACGACTTGGACAGAGGGTTGCTTCTTTCAGTTCAAGCAATACAAGTAAGAAGATAGGAGGAATCTACTTCTGTTAAGTAGAATAGCTGCTTCGTATTGCACATATTAATTCCACCGCAAATACTTTGCTCTTTCTAGTAAGGGTTTATTTATTTATTGTGATTACTGTTTCAGGCGTTGTTAGAAAATAAGGGACCACCTGTTATTGTGGGAATAGGTAACATTGCTTGTTTGCTGTTTATATCGTTTTGCGTTTGAGACTGACCCTAGAAACTATTGCTTATACTTTATATTGTCACAATGATTTCATCGAAGGTGGTCCTAGTGGGTCTGGTAAGACTAGCTTGGCTCATAAAATGGCAAATATAGTTGGCTGTGAAGTGGTTTCCCTTGAAAGTTACTTCAAGTCTGAACAAGTCAAAGATTTCAAGCATGATGACTTTAGTTCCCTTGATCTGCCTTTGCTCTCAAAGGTACCTCTTTGGTTTGGAAATGTAAAAGGATAAATCTGTCAGCCTTTGGGTTAGTTTTACTGGACTTAATAATCTCTCAGTACTTCATTTGCAGAACATTGCTGACATAACGAACAGTCGAAGAACAAAACTGCCTGTATTTGACCTGGAGACTGGTACCAGATGTGGCTTCAAGGAACTTGAAGTTTCTGAAGAGTGTGGTGTGGTCAGTGATCATAGTCGTATCATGTGATATTTTCTCTTTCAAATTGTTGTTACCTTTGTTATCTTTTGAAGCGTAATTTTAACTTCTCATTGCTGTTTAGATCATCTTCGAGGGGGTATATGCGTTGCATCCAGAAATCAGACAATCTTTGGACCTTTGGGTTGCTGTTGTAAGATACTCTTCTGCGTCATTGTTCCTTTTCTTCCATTCATCTTGTTATCTTATCAACAGCAGACTGATTTTTCTTAGGCTTCATCAAACAGGTGGGAGGTGTTCATTCACATCTTATTTCTAGAGTCCAGAGGGATAAGAGCCGAATTGGATGTTTCATGTCTCAAAATGAGATAATGATGACCGTATTTCCAATGTTCCAGCAACATATTGAGCCACATCTAGTGCATGCACACGTGAGTACACTTGAGACTCTAGTTTCACCTACTAATATTGTGCTCTACTCTCTTTTTGTACTTTTTTTTTGTGATTGCAACTAGCTTGTGGAAAACAAAACAATCTCAGTTCTATAGAAGTGATCATCTCTACCTCCATACTTACATTTCCCAATTATACAGGTGAAGATTCGAAATGATTTTGATCCAGTGCTCTCTCCCGAGAGCTCTTTATTTGTTTTAAAGAGCAATAAACAGGTAAGGGATAAAATATAACAAATTCTGAGCTTCCATAGATCTAGCTTCCTTTATTTACAGAAACACTCACGAGTCATCATGTCGTTGATAAGGTTCCGTATCAGGATATTCTCAGCATCCTTGATTCCACGAAATTCTGCAGCTCTGTTCAGAATTTTATCGATATATATTTCAGACTCTCTGGGCTTCCTGCCAATGGGCAGCTGTCAGATAGTGACTGCATACGCGTTAGAATCTGTGAGGGCAGGTTTGCTGTGCTTATACGTGAGGTATGCTTTTAATCTTTGGTTTCATAAATGTTTTATTAATCTGTGAATTTATCAATTATGTCTCATGAATCTTTTTTTATTTTACTGTGCCATAGCCAATTAGGGAAGGAAATTTCATCATTCAGCCCAAAGTAGATTTTGACATTAGCGTAAGTACTGTGGCTGGTCTTCTTAATCTCGGGTGAGCAAGAAATCACATAAGTGTTTTATTTTAGTCAGTCATCCTCGTTAGTTTTCTGCTGTCTCTACAACCCAAACTTAAGTTTTCAACATTTTATGAGATGATCTATATATGCTCTATTCTTGGTTTTAGGTATCAAGCAGTGGCTTATATCGAAGCCTCTGCCTTTATTTACCAAGACGGAAAGGTAAGTATCTTGTTTGAAAATGTAAAACAAGCTTCATGAGATTAAAAAGACCCGACATAAAACTTTTTTCCGGGACATTTCTTATTGTGAATATGGTCCAAATAAGTATCCCTCTTAATTTTTGGCTATTGAAGATTCTGATTGAGGTTGATCATCTCCAAGATGTGCCAAGTCCATACATACAAATCAAAGGCGCAAACAAAGAAGCTGTGACTGCTGCTGGTTCAGCTCTCAAACTGGATGGTTCATACACAACAAAGGTTCCATTTCCTTTCTGATTGCCGTTACTTTATTCATTTACATGTTATACGTAATTAATCTCTTATTCCCAAATGTCTTATTGAATGAAGAGTTACCTTCAAATAGTGTTGGAAAGACTACCACCAATCCAGAGAAGTTCAAGTGGAATCCATACACAACAAGCAGCGCGGTTGCAAGAACTTGTGGAATTCATACAATCTCAGGTAATCAAAAGTCTCCTTCATCCTCTTCTTGCATTCTAATTCCGAAGCCTCTTAAAATGGTTCTCATTGCCTTTTTGAAGGGAAGTAGTAACAATGTGTCGGAAGCATCACCAAGAAGAGATGGTTCTTCCATAGACAATGTTTTGGAAGATATGCAATCAAGAATTAAACGACTCGAACGTTGGCACACCATCAATACGGTATTATATCAAAGATCATGGTGTTAAATTAGTAATAATATACATACTTTCTACGTTCATTATGATTACAAGTAACAAATATGGTGGAAACAGGTACTGTGGACATTCTTGATGTCTGCGCTCGTTGGTTATTCTCTCTACCAAAAGAAGCGTCAGTAATTTTAATCCTTTCTTATTAATCTGTTTTTTCTAAGGACTTAATTACAGGGAAAAAAGAAGGTTATATGCTAACCTGTGGGAATTATCAATATATATATATATATATATACAATCAATTATTGTTATACTACTAAAGCAAAATGCAAAGAAAATTTTCTCGAAAGTTGAAACTAATGAATGAACTTTGGCTTTAAGAAACTCCATTTTTTTGTCTTTATATTGGATAAGAAACATAAAAGAGCCTTGTCGATCCATAACATCGCAGTTTACTACTCTTACAATGTTAGTTTACATTTTTATGGTATAAAAGCATTTTAAGTTTCTGGAAAAGGTGAAGAAGAACCCCTTCGAACTTTTCTCATAACCCGAACGCAAAAGGCTACGGCTGAAAAAAGCCATTCGGATGTATCGTGTTGTAGGGTCAGTTAGAAGCTATCTTTTTACCTATTAAACCCTTTGCCACCATGAAATAATAAGAAACCACGTATAGCAAAGCAACCAACAAAAGTACCACCCACAAGCTTATTCCATCTGCAAATTACATTGACCAAACACAGTTTTAGGTTTTGATTGGTAATCCATGTCAAAATCTAACAATTATTTACAAAAGTTGAAACGGAAAGAAAATGGCTTTTTCATTCATATCTACTCAGTCTGCGAATTTATTTCTTGGTACGGTTTTGGTTAAGTTTGGTTAAAGTAATAAGATGGAGAGATAAAGAAGATAAATCATAAAATACACGTACGTTTTTCAGGCATCTTTCCAATGACGGTTAGCTTTGCCCTTGAGTCTAAAGATACTGACACTAAGCACCTGCAGAACCAAACCCAAATGAAAAAGTGAGCTCATTTTATTCTTCAGAATTTTTATCTATTTGTTTGCAGAAACTTCAAGCATGATTACTTAATTCGTAGCTATACAGTGAAAGAACATAATGCGTAGAGAAGAACACCTTGAATCAGGGGAGAAACTTAGTGCGGTGACCAAACCGAGATGAGCTTTCTTGACGAATTGGCGAGTCTTCATTTTTGTTGAGTCAATTATCAAAACATCTCCTTCGAGGGTTCCGCTGCATTAAGAAGAAAGTATAAAACCAAAATTAGGACTATTATTGTTTTCTCTGTTTGGTCCCAAAAGTGGGAAAGAAAAAAGAATAACTTACAATGCAAGAAGCTTCCCATCAGCTGAGACATTGAAGGCCGTTGTAGAGTGGTTTTTCATAAGCGTTGAACGTCTTCTTTTCCATGATGTTGTATCCCATTTTATAATACTCCCACCACGTTCTACACAAAACAAATCAATTCTAATCGCTAGCTGTGACATATAAAAAGGGGTTAAAATTTACATGTTCATGCACTGTCAGAATGCACGTTTACCAGTGTTTGCAGCAATGTAAAGAACTTCATTGCCTGCATTGTCGACAGAGAATCTGCAGGAGGCAAACATCTCATCCTGCATTATAATATTCAAACTCATCAGATTCAATACAATAATGTTGGAAGTTTGTATACAAAGTTAAAAGATACCAAGAGCAGAACTCCACTTACCTTCTCTTTTGGAAGACTGGCAATGGCAGCAGAAGCACATACGTCCCAAACCCGACAAAGTGGACCTCCAAGAGATACAAGAAACTTACCACTTTCGCTGCAAAACGAAAAAATATCACTATCAGGCATTTGTTTTAGAATCATTGTTCGAAGATGATTCCTTATTTGATAAGAGAAAGCACACCTGAAGGTTAGGTTTTTTACTGAATCATGTGCGTCAGATTCATTAAGTAACGTTTTCATACTAGGCCATTCAAAAATCCTCAAAGTTCCATCCTGTACTGCATCAAAACAAAATGCATAAGAACCACTAAAGTTTCTCTCTCTGTTATTAGAAAAAGAAGATTGAATCTAAGAGCTTTCCTACCTCCCCACCAGCAGCAAGCACAGACCCCTCCTGATTGAACGCCAGAGCTAACTGTTGTTCAACATCTTTCAACTCTTTAATCACTTCCTCTGACTCTTCACCAGCCTGATTATCCTCCCTTGGGCTCATAATGTTTTCCCAATCAAACTGTCTGTGTATCAAGATAACAGCAAGTAACTATCACATCCATTGAAGTTTCTCTCTACTCCAACCCATAAAACCCACTACGTCTTTGTATACAAAATTTCAAACTCATACGCTTTCCAGATTCTAAGAGCAAAAACTAAGGAATTTCGAAGCTAATTAGCTTTAAAAATCGGATGAGATTGAGTACTCACGTGCAACTGTTTGAGAATGCGCAAATAAGGCCACTTTCCCGAGGATGAACAGCCATCCTGTAAGGCAGATCATTGCCAACCACAAGCCTACCCAGCTGCAAAAAAGAAAAGAAATGATCGTAAGTCCTGGATCAAAGAGAAAAATACAAATCCTTGCACATGTACAGATCTGATCACAACCTGTAAGGTATGAACACTTTCGCAATACACATAAGAAATGATAAAAACTTTTCGCACTTACAGGTTGCTCCAAGAGAGAATTGTTCTCGATATCAATACGACAGACTACGATGACATTAGGGATCCCGCTTCGTCCCTTTCCACCTCCGCCGCACAAAACGATGCAGCTCCGGGAGGTCGACGAGTCGCCGCCATCTTCGGAATTCTCCTGATCCTTGTCGATTTTCGATCTGACAGTTTCTTCCGGAATCCAGTCAACGGCGTAAATGGGAAAGCCGTAAGTCTGAGTATTCGACGGTTGATTGCTCTCTGTATTTTGATTCGCCATTCTTCGTGTCCTTCCCTCGAGCTCAATGCTAAGTCTTCCTTCTCTGATTCGAATACACGATACAAAAAAGAGACTTTGATGGGCCAGGCCCATTATAGCATTTAACAGATTAGATAGGCCCATCTACATTAACTGCGACACTTAGTTGGAACCACATGAATCAAAAGCCGATCTTACTCTAAAACCCTAAAATCCGAACCATCGGAGCGAAATGAAGCGTTTGATTCCAACTTTCAATCGCATTCTGGTGCAGAAAGTTCTCCAACCGGCGAAAACCGAAACCGGTATTCTTCTCCCGGCGACATCCACCAAGGTATGACCGTTATTGTTGTTGTTGTACGATTTGATCTTCTGAATTTTGTCGGAGATTTATGATCAGTGATCATTTTTCGGTGAAATTACAGCTAAACTCCGGCAAGGTGATAGCGGTCGGACCCGGTTCACGGGAAAGAGACGGAAAATGATTACCGGTCTCGGTTAAAGAAGGCGATACTGTTCTTCTTCCAGAATACGGTGGTACAGAGGTCAAACACGGCGAAAAAAGAATGTACGTTTAAACAGAATTACTTATTTTAGATGATTGCATAAATTAACCCAAAACTATTGATTTGATTCCAAAAACCCCTAGGCTCTAAATTCCACCTGATGGGTGAAAAATGATCCATTAGAAACAATGCCCCCAAGATGTAGAATATTCTAAATTTGTGTTAGTGTGATGGACACAGGTACCATCTGTTCCGGGACGAAGACATCCTCGGTACATTGCACGAGTAATGAAAATGCTAAGTGGGTTTGTTGCTTTTGTTGTTGTGCTAAGATCTCATCAAAACATTAGAAAATGGCATATACAAAATTTGGAATCTTCGCATATAATATACTTTAAAAATAAATAATTGTCGCTGTTGCCAACCAATCCCACTCTCTCTCCATCTGTGTTGCACATGCAAACACAGCCACAGTCTAATTTCCTGTAAACTCACATTATTAGTTAACTCTCTCGTATTTTTCAAAACTATGATGCCTAATTTTGATTGTTACTGACTTAATGTTAAATATTCTACTAGATTAAACATTTACACAATTACACAACTTCTCTCATACAGTTATACATATTCAAATTTTAAGCTCCAGATTATTCAAAATTACAACAAATTAAGCTCCAAAGTAATTAAAAAGTTGTGTTCATTAAATATACGAAACTTTTGGGGCTATATTGTATTAAGAAGCAATCATGCTTTTGAGAAATTATAATATAATCATCAAAATAATTACACCCTATGACTCTAATTCCCTTAACAGAGCACGTGCCGTTTAGTAAAGATTAGCTAAACAGAGTATGGAATCAACATTGCTTGTCGTGTTGGCTTTGTCTTCTGAGTTGTTTAGTTTTTAATTAAATACTTTTAATATAAGAGATTATTCGGATGAATTTTATGATACAGATGCTTTTCTTTTAATGGTCTTTGTCCACTAAAAAGTATATATGTATTTTTTTGTAAATAGATATAAATTTACTTGTTTTCAACTATATGTATAATGTTGATAATTTCACACGAAAAAATACAAGGATATCGTTGACGAAAACAAAAATAAAATCCAAGGATACCTTGCAGATTATTCTCAATATTCGTAATCTGTTTTGTTTTTTTTTTTCTTGAAAAGGGATAATTCATAATTGTAGATAGACAAAACTTTAACTGCACCGAGAAAATATATTATCAATATACAAAAATATAAATTTATGAATATATTTTATTATTATTTTCCATATTTCAGAACTAGAACTAGGTCACAGAACTCACAACATCCTAAAAATTGAATATAATACTTTTAGTACCCAAAAAAATGAATTTACTTTTTAGAAAAATATTAAAATAAGAAAAACAGTTTATGCAGAATATTTAATATAATCTTTTGTAAAAAACTAAAGCAAAGTTTCCAAATTCCATTAATAAAAAAATAAAAAATAATAAATTTTGAAATCTAAGGGCAAAATAAAAAGAAAGACAGAGGAAAAAAAAAAAAAAAAGAACGCCAAAGGAAGGAAAGGGTGCATGTGACTGATCACGCCTCCACCGCAAAAGAGAGGAAAAAAAAAAGGTCCACAGAGACACTCCTCTCTTCCTCTCTCTCTCTCTCTCCCCTCCGGCGATTTACTTCAAATTTCACAACCGCGCTCCGCCGTAGCCTCCGCCGTGGGAGACAGAATATCGCCGCAGCTCTGCGTTTTCGAGACCTTCTCACCGCCGCTAGGGACTTATTAGTAAGGTGCTGACGAAAGAGCAGGGAAAATTTACGATTTGAGATCTGTCGATATTTTTGCTCAAATGCTTGCGAAAAATCGGCTGCCGGGAAGCGGCCACACTACTCCATCTCCTCCGGCGTCTCCTCGCCGTTCTCCTCGTTACCGTCACGGCCGTTCAAAAGCCGCAGGTCGATTTCCTACCGTTCAGCCAAGTCGGACCCTCGCCCATCGTCTCTCCTGGATATTATTATCTGTTCTTCTCCGGCGTCAGGGAATTTTCCTCTTCGCTCCTCTAATCTACATCTCCTGTATGCTGCTTTACATGGGCACCGTTTCGTTCGATGTTGGTCCCATCATCCGGCATCGGTCTCCGCCAGGGTCCGTCTATAAAAGTCCGCAGGTTTACGCCAAGCTCCGCCCTGAGATGGACGCCGATAATTCCACGGCTGATGCGGTTAGTATTCTCGCTCCACATTGTGTGACATAAAAGCGTTTTCTTCTCTGGTTCTTCCTTTGACTTTTGGATACCTCTTGGTATGTCAAGATTTTTGATAAGCTCATCCTTGTCAATTTTTGATTTAGTGGTTGTTTCGTAGGGTTTGATGATTGAACTTTCTATAGAGGAAGTGAAGCTGATGAAATTGGATAATTATGATAGTAAAGCTTTTAGTCTCTTCATAAATCTCGAGACTTTTAGGTTGAATAGATACATTGAGAGAAAGAATGTTATCCAGTTGGAGCTCTATACTGTTAGATTAGTGAACGAAAACCTCCTTATATCATGAACGCTACTTTGGTTCTTTGGGCTGGTTTGCCAGCATGTTGTAAGGTTTCAGTACTGCATTTAGATTCTTAATATTGATTAGTTAGCCACAAGCCACTTCACATGCAATTCTTTTTTCATGTATCATCAATGTTATTATTGTATACATCTCAGATATCAACCATTTGGAAACATTCCTATAAAGGTGGGGAGTGGAAACCGTACGTGAACAAGTCTACTGGAGGTACTTTATTGTTTTTGTAATTTATTCGTAATGCAATAGCCTGTTCTTTGGATCATAATTTGATAAATTAAGTATTCGCTTTTTTTTGTTTATAATTCTAGCCTTGCCCGAGTCAAATGGTTTCATATATGTCGAGGCAAACGGAGGCTTGAATCAGCAGCGGACTTCGGTAGGTTTGTAAATATTTTCTTGATACATCAAATCTATGAATCTTGCTTATTTCAAAGCTGTTGACTTGTCTCTACTATGTTATGCTTAGATATGCAATGCGGTTGCTGTGGCAGGCTATCTCAATGCAACTCTAGTAATTCCCAACTTTCACTATCATAGCATATGGAGAGATCCAAGGTTATAGAGATTGCTTTCTTTTGAAAATCTTGTCTTGACGTTGTTTGTTCAACCATAGCAACTATCTTTTGTACTGCTTTCTAACAGAGGGTTTTCTTTCAGTAAATTTGGGGACATCTACGATGAAGAGTTCTTTGTCAGTACCTTAGCAAATGATGTGCGGGTGGTTGACACAATTCCTGAATATCTAATGGAGCGATTTGACTTTAACATGACAAATGTCTACAACTTTAGAGTTAAAGCTTGGTCACCTATTCAATATTATCGGGACTCAATCTTGCCGAAGCTACTTGAGGAGAAGTAAGTTACAACTTTTTTTTAGAAGATGTTCACATGCTAGAGTTGGTTACGCATTGTTCTTAACAGGACAGCAAGCTACCTTAGTTTTAGAGGAAGGGATGTGTTGGATCTGTTTAGCACTTATTATTGAACAATTATTGTCTTGACATGGCACAGGGTTATACGAATATCCCCATTTGCAAATAGACTTTCGTTTGATGCTCCTCAAGCTGTCCAGAGACTTAGATGTTTGGCGAATTACGAAGCCCTGAGGTTTTCCGAACCCATACTGACCCTAGGAGAATCACTGGTGAAGAGAATGAAGGAGCAAAGTGCAAACCACGGAGCAAAGTACGTATCTGTACATCTGCGCTTTGAAGAGGTTTGTTCCATGTAAAGGAGAGACTTCTTGAAGGATCCCCATTGGTCTTTATCATGGCTATAAAATTCTTGAATGGATAGCTTTTTCTCTGAGGTGAGAGATATACTTAGCTATATCTATATGTTGCAGGACATGGTAGCTTTCTCCTGTTGTGTATTTGATGGTGGAAACCAAGAAAAACAAGATATGATTGCAGCAAGAGAACGAGGATGGAAAGGAAAATTCACAAAACCAGGCCGTGTTATTCGACCTGGTGCTATCAGGCAAAATGGGAAATGCCCGTTAACTCCTTTAGAGGTACTCATCAATTCGTTTGATTTTGGACACTGATCCTCCTATCTACAATATATTAGCATTCTCAAATCTTCAAAAAATTAATCATAATCTTTCATCAGAATAGCTCCACAAACCCTTGTGGGCAATAGTGTGACTTGTTCTGTTCGGTGAGCAGTATTGTTAGTTGTTCTGTTTGGTTTATACTTTTCTTGTAAACCGTTCAGGTGGGTTTAATGCTTAGAGGAATGGGTTTCAACAAAAGCACATATATTTACCTTGCATCTGGTCAGATATATAATGCGAATAGAACTATGGCCCCGCTACTAGAGATGTTCCCGAATTTACAAACGAAGGAGATGCTTGCATCCGAGGAGGAACTTGCTCCATATAAGGTCTGCTTTTTCCCCCGCTGTTTTTTCCAAAGTATAATTTGCGTTATCAGTTATTTTTCTGACTTGAAACTCTGTGTTTAGAACTTCTCTTCCAGAATGGCTGCAATAGATTACACGGTCTGTCTCCACAGTGAGGTATTTGTGACCACACAAGGTGGAAACTTTCCTCACTTCCTCATGGGTCATCGGAGATATTTGTACGGAGGACATTCCAAAACTATTAGACCGGACAAGCGAAAATTAGCAATCCTCTTTGACAATCCCAATATCGGGTACTCACTTCTTCTACTACTTCAGACTCCAGAATCCAGCTAAATGATGTTTGCATTGTTCTGTTTTTATTCACCATACCCGTGTTGGTCTTAATTCTTCTGAGCATTTTGCGTTTGCGCTCATCTGCAAACATTAAACCATGTCGCTGTTTTGTGGTTTTTTTCCCCGGCAGATGGCGGAGTTTTAAACGTCAGATGCTAAACATGAGGTCTCATAGTGACTCAAAGGGGTTTGAGCTAAAACGACCTAATGACTCCATTTACACATTCCCTTGCCCTGACTGCATGTCCCGTAGGAACAAAACAACGACCGCAGATTCTAGACCACCTTCTGCCACCTGAAACACACACTCATTTAATTGCCGGCCTACCAGAACCCGCTGCTAAAGGCTGTGTTCATTCATTGTAATTCTAATTCTTTCAAATCCTAGTGGTCTTGGCGACTCGGCCTGCCCAGAGTTTTAGGGAGACAGCGGCTGGAGGGGCCGCAAGATCGTCTATTTATCTCCGGGAAGGGCGGCCGAAGAGTAACAGCCACAACATTGTTTGATACTTTTGACACATTGAAGCTGATGCAAACTAACAGGAGAGGAAATTGAGTTTAGTTCAATCCCTGGCTGCTGCTGCGGGGCAAAGAATAGGACAGCGTTTGGATCTTGTTTACTTTTTTGGTGTTTGCGGTTTGAAGCTTCTGCGTTTTGTACACTTTGTAAACGCAGACGTCAGAGTCTTTGTGGTTAGGAGACATATAGAGACGGATAGGAGGAGAGAAGAAGCCTGCCCGAAAAGTTTTGTACATTGGTTTGGTTAGAGGCCGTCGTGTCCTTTTTTGTTTTGGTTTGGTTTATTTAAATTCTTTGTCATAGGGTTATAATTGTTTCCATCATATTCTTATGATTCTTCTGATGTGAATTTTGTGTTTCGTTCAGGAAATAATTTTTCAATATTGATTTGATTCGATTCTTTCATTTGCTCCTTTGTGTCTATTAATTTTTTCTTATATACTTTCAGCTTCTTGATTATAACTAAAAAAAGCCTTTTTCAGCCTGTAGTAGGGCGCGATTGAATAATTAGAATAGAATAATAGAAAAAAAGAATTTATTGTTTATTTTTATTACTGTGATTTATTCTCTTTTTTTTAGTAAAAATTGGTGGAAACAGTTCACTTTTCAGAGAAAATATTTTATTATTTTCATCCTGATTAACAGCTTTAAAGTGGAATTAAGAGTAAACTATCTTACTCTATTATTCGTTACTTTAATTATACCATTCAGTCACAGATGCTTGAAATGCAACAATATTCAGCTTTTTACATAGAAGAGTTTTTAGCTAAGAATCTTAATGTGATATCAGTGTCTAATAATACGTATCAGTTACGATTGAAATTTCTTAATTTATAGTTAAAAAAAATATTAAATAGGCTATTCGGCTAAGAATATTTGCATGAATATTATCTAGTTAAAAATAAATTAAAAATAAAAGTTAAGTCTACTTTTGGATAAAAAATTTTCAATAAAAAAAAAGATTTTAGATACTTTATCAAAAAGATTTTGTCATATATATTAATATTACTACTGATTTAATATTTAATTATTAATATAATATTTTAAAAAATAATAAAATATTATTTTTATAGAGATTCAAACATATCATGCTCTAAGAATGTTTTATGTTAAGACCTTCGAATACAAATAGCCTTAAGGTCCATATAGTTCCCAAAAAATAAGCCCATAAAGAAATTATCACGTGGTAATTTAGCGCGTCGACTATACGCTCCTGGAACTGTAAGATAAGTCCACGTGGAACTGACATATGTCGCCAACACAAAGTTGCGCGTGGGGGAAAGGTTTCAAAAATTATTGGAGTTTTATAAATCTTTTTGATGTTTCTCTCTTCTCGTCAAGGTAGCCTTTTGGTTTTGGGGTTATCAAAGTCAAAAACAGAACAATCTTTTTTTTAGTATTTAGAAGTAACGCATAAAATTGTGTGCACAAGGATTTGCAGTAGAAATCACGAAAACTAATCGCCGGCGAAATCTGTACCGGAACCACCGTATCATGGGAATCAGCGGAAGTCTAACTGCAGATCAGCTCGAGTTTTTCCACTCTAAAGGTTTGTTATAAAACAGATTATTTTGTTTTGGATTATTGAGCGAAGAAGAAGTTAATGGATTTGTGATAATGAAAAGGTTATTTGGTAATGGAATCTTTCGCGAGCGAGGATGAGATTGGAGGCTTGAGGAAGAGGATGAGCGAATTGCTGAATCAATTTGATTGTTCCGTCTCCTCCATTTTCTCCACTAAAAATCAGGTTTTTTTTTATTTACCAAGGTTTTCGATTCAAATTCATTATATTTTTTTTTTGTTTTCGTTTGATTGATATAAAAAATTACTAAAAATCTGATGGATCATTTGATCTTATGCTTCTTCCCCGTAGAAGCACACCACCAATAATTACTTCTTTGAGAGCGCTGAAAAAATCTCCTTCTTCTTTGAAGGTATCCTATAATCTCTTCAAATACTTTTTTTTTTTTTTTCATTTTCCCACATACTTCTTTGTTTACATAACAGAACGATTGGTTTGCTTTTTTTCTTAGTGTTCCTATGATGTTCTTAGCAGTTCTCTGTTGTTGTATGTGTGCTCGTACCATGTTTGTGAATACTATATTTGACATATGAATAAATTTGAGGTATCTTTGTTTTCGTAGCAATTTCTTATAGAATCTTAGAAAACGAATACAATTCTTTTCCTTTGTTTAGTACGATAGAACATGAAGAATCTTTTTGAAATTTTAGCACTTCTTTTGATGCAGATGTGTAAGGAACAACAATCATTCCTTTGTAGTGACTTTATTAGGGATGTAATTTTTTGTTTCTAAATTTAATACTCCATATATTGACCATTTAGTTGGTATTTTCTACGGCTTTTGTTATAATCTTATCTGGCTTCGTACTCTGAAGAGTTCTTGTGTTTGAATCTCAGAAAAAGCTTTTGGCGACGATGGGGAACTGAAGCAACCCAAAGAGCTTTCTATAAACAAAGTTGGGCATGGTATTTTCATCAACATGTTTTACTACGAAATTTTAGTGTTGGCTGGAGGGAAAGACATATGTATCATAAGGGTTAATAATGTTTTGTTGGTGCAGCACTGCACGAGCTTGACCCATTGTATAAGGAATTCACATATTCGTCGAAGGTTTCAAGTTTGGTATCATCCTTGGGTTACAGGAGACCAGTCATCATGCAGTCTATGTACATTTTCAAGGTATTTTTATTTACTTCTCTATTTTTGGTCTTGTTTGTACTTAGATCGATAAAAATGTGTTGCTACAAAATTCAATGTGTTCACAGTGCAATGTTCAACATTTCTTTCTAGATTTAGGAACTGTGAATCTCATAGAATATGCAAAATGATCAACAGTTGAGAAGGCAGATCATCACTTTATATTTATCTGAAACAACTTCAACATTAGTATTCGTAATTAGGTTTGAACTTTCCAAAGCTATAACATTCTGAATCTCTAAGTAGTATTCTTATCTCTTTTGGAATAATACTAAATCTTATATGAATTATCAACTACGCACTGGGGCAATGATTTTACTAGCAACCTGGAATTGGAGGCGAAGTTGTGCCGCACCAAGATAATTCTTTTGTGTACACGGATCCACCGAGTTGTACTGGTCTCTGGATGGCTTTAGAAGATTCTACAACGGTTAACGGTTGTCTTTGGGCAATACCTGGATCTCACAAGAGTGGGTTTCTTACCTCTATTTCTCATGTTCTTTGTGATCTTCGTAGTTTCGTTTAGCTAAACTGTCTGTTTTCCTCATCTGCTTCGTCTCAGACGGTCTGGTTAGAAGGTTTATCCGGGGTGAAGATGGTGTAACTTTTGATCGGCCATCCCCGTCTTACGAGCCGAAAGATTTTGTGTCGATTGAAATGAAAGCAGGCTCAATCATTGCCATTCATGGTGATTTAATCCATCAAAGGTACGCTTCATATTCCTTCTGAAGTAGCTTGTCTATTAGTTTTGAGCTCTGAAAATCATGTTTCTCTAACTGTTGTCATTGTGGTTTTTGGGATGCAGTTTCGAGAATCTATCCGTTAAGTCAAGACATGCGTATAGCTTACATGTAGTAGAATCTGACGGATGCAAATGGGCACAAGACAACTGGTAAAGTTCTTATTTAACTTTTGTTCCATCCATTCTCATAATTAAATTTATGCAGAGTATCCTTACAACTGGTTTCAATAAGTCTATTCTTCTTTCTTACAATTCCTTTATATGCTAGGATTCAAAGAGAAAACATGCCTGAGCCTCTCTATGCCCCTTAAATACAAGCCAGTCGTGGAAAAACACTGTCAGTTGCTGTTTATCAAATTCTTCTACGTTCATCTACCCACGACCATTTGTGAGAACTTTGAACAGTAATACGAACATGGCTAAAAGGGCCCTTCTTGTGTCATTTGCTTGTTGAAATACAATTTGTTTCTACGTGCTCTATGTAGTTATTTCTTTAGATAAAGGTCAATAAAGTGTGACAGTGATTACTTGATGTTTCTGTGATTATCGATTTGAATTCATAGTAATTAGACATTGAAAAAGTCTTAGGAAGTAGCTAGAACCCATAAACAGATAGAGGTAAGAAAGTTTGAGAATTAGTGACCATTGGATACAGCTTCTTTTTTAATTGTCAAGAAGTTTGACATGTTACTGTGATGATAGGGACAAAACTATCTCTGTATTATTGTAAATATACTTAGGAAAAAATAAAACGTAGGACTGATCTTTAGGTGCAGAAACGATAGAGTCAATTAAAGAGTTATGGTCGAAGTTATTAATGCTTTGTGTATTTGTCTTTTAGGAAGCGTTCTTCATCTATCTCCAAAGGCAGATTTTTTTCTTTTCATACTATATACAGCACAATAGTACATTCATGTTCTTCTTAAAAGGACAAAAGATGGGTCAATGATCTGTTTCTGGTAGATTATTCTCAGGATTAAGAATGAAGAACTACAGACATAAGCTAACACCTTTTGATTCATGTAGTTAAGACCCTTCTGAGCAGATGTTGGTTGATTTTAAACAAGTATGTGTATCTATAAATAATTGAGTAAATTGGCCAGTCCGTTGTTTCTACTCAATTCATTTGACAAATCAGAAATGGGCAAAACATTAAAGATCGTTTGTCTTCACTCCATCAAAAGTCAAATGTCAGGTTCCAATTTTGCTAGTTTATGACTATTTCCTCACTGCGGCACACTTTTTCTGATAATAAACCGCACATATGCTAAATTCACTGAAAAATCTAAAGTGATTCTAAACACATTGCAATGTCAGCATCGAATGTCTCTCTCACACAGTCCCATATAAGTTGCAGAGGAAAAAGAAGAAAGCATGTGAAGAAGTAAATTTGATATATATATATATATATATATATATATATTCCTTATATTGACAATTAATGGATCATCAAAAGCTTTCACTTTCAGACATGTATATATAGTTCGAGCTCCAAACCCAACCCCCAACATGGTCCAACTTCACATTCGGGTAATAATAATAATAATTATGATCTTCAAAACCCTATAATCCTTTGAAAAAAGAAACCTTAAATTTTCAAACCCTCCTAACATTTACTACACGTCTTCGTCTTTCATCCTCCTCTCTTTTCTCTGTCTCTCTACTCTCTCTCTCTCTCTAACTACACATCACTTACCCATTTCTCGACAAACAACAAATAAAAAGTTCATTAAATCCATTGTCCAATTTATTACACATGGGTTTCGGTTTCAGTTCTTCTTCAGAGGTATGAACTCATAGAAGTAACAATAGTTGCAACACATTCGGTTTGCTTTTGTTTTCTTCTTCTCTGTTAAACCATCGGTTTTCTCTTGGTTCTCCATTACCGGGAAGAGATTTAGAGTTCTGATTTCCCTTGTTTCTTCTTCTTCTTCTACTTCTCCGTTAATCTCTCCTGGTTCTTGAGTTATCAATGAAGTAACAAGATTTCTCCACGTGGCATCTTTAGTGTAATTCTTTCGAAGTAATTCCTTCTCAGCAGGGAAAAAAACAAAACAAAATCATTAATTAAGTTTTCTGACTGTCAAAATTCTATTATTTATACTTTAAAAAAACAAATTTTAAAAGAGATCACTGAGATGAATAAAAAATTTAGCAGCCTTTCGTAAACGTTTTTTTTCCTTATCGTTCCCAACATCTCATGAAAAAGATTCTCTATCCCTTTTATGCATTCTTAACTTGTATTCCCCAACTTTCCACACATACGTACATTTATATACATAATTACACCTATATGTATTTTTCTTGTCAACTATATATATACAGCCATATAATATATATTAAGTGCTTCTTTGTATATTTGTGTACATAAACTCAATATATTCGTTAAGAATATATACCTGTGGATGTGGGTTTGTGTGTGGAAAAGATTTGCAGCTCTTTGTCTGATGACACTGATCAACACGATAACCACCTGTAATTGGAACCTCTCTAAGTAATTTTCCATTAAAATGCAATGATATGAGCAAAACTTTATATCCCGTTAAAAAACAAAAAAAAATCAAAATGTATATATTGTTTTGTTGATAGTGTTAAAAGAAAAGGGACGGGTTTAAAAGAAGATCACCCCATTAAATAACTAACGCCTTGTCTTTATAAATAAATAAAACTCAACTAATAATTAATCACCTGATGATGAATCCTTGACGTCTTTAACTGGTTCACGAACGTTGTTAATAGCATCATCATCTCCTTCACAACGGCGCCGTTTAAGTCTCTCCCTAGCCTTATGATTTTGAAACCAATAGAAAACGTTTTTGCCCTCGATCCTGCCATACTTACGGAGCTTAGATGCTATCTCTTGGATTTGTTCTGTCGTCGGCGTCCGTGTTCCTCTTCTGTAGACCTCTTCCAGCGTCGTGATCTGCTCAGGCGTCGGATTCCATCTCGACGGCCCAGCCGTCGGCAAGTTGCCGTTAGTATCGCCTGCAAAATCAAACGTACTAATAACGAAATATACCATATAAGGAAACTTCTTGGTTATAAAACAAAAACCATACACACTGATTGATATATATATAAGATATAAAGAGGTGATTAGGATTTTGATACACTGTGTTAGAAGAAGATTAGGCTGAGTAGTAGAGAGGGGCAAATAGTTGATGAGGTTGTTGTTGGAGATATAACCCATGCTATGAAGAAACTCAAACTTTGCTAACCTAGTCACTTTTATTTTACAGAAGATCGATCGATAAATTAAAAGAGACAAAAATTAGATTTTTGTTGCTGTTGTTGTGTTTTGTGACTGTGAAATTCTGATCCTTAAGCTAGGGAAATGGGATTTGAGAGTATGATGCTTGAGTTTCAGTGTTGTATGGAAATGAATGATGAGCGGTTTACTTGTGATGCAAGAGAGATCAAAAGGCTTCTAAGAAATAAAATTGGGTTTATCAGACTTTGCTTTTTGTACTGACTTTTATAGATAAACCAAAATATTTATGCACGTATATATATAGAGAGAGACTAATTAAGGAGTATACATATACACTTGTATGTACTGAATTGTGCTAATAAATAGTATAACTTGTATGATAATCTGAAAAAGCAAAAGTAACGGAGTACACATGATTCAGAAATTTTGAATACGGCGCGGAAAGTTATATAACTACACCAAATTTCATAAGTTGGTAAAAGATTAAAAATGGATCACCGAAATACTTTTTGGCTACCTTTAAATTTTGTATCTCTTGCCTTACATAAATTAATGCAAGAAAATCTTATTTAAAACAACAACAACAACTAAAAAATCATCCTTTTTACGAACTGAGAGCAGTTTCTGAAAATCTCACGCGCAGTCCTCGCGTGTTACGCCCATTTTTAGTAAAATCCACAATTGAACCCAATAAACGCGCGTGGGTCGAGCGCTTCCGTAAACCACCTAAAATGGGCTTTAAAATTGGACCGAACCTACAAGTAGCCCAATGACTCTTTTCATAGCCCATATCTACACATGTTCAAAAATGGGAAAAATATAGTAGCCCTGCCAATTTGGACCGAACTTGACATACAAAACCTTACCAAACCAAAATTTTCGGTTTTTGGTTTATTTTCGGTTATAAATTTGAATCAATTTAGTTATTATTTTGGTTTAGTTTGGTTCGATCTAACTGACCGGTTAACCAATTTTTATTATTAATTTTAGTTGAATTATATCCAAATTTAATAAGTTTATAGCAAAATTAGACTGATTTTAATTAATACAATAATTTAACCAAACTGAAATAACTAAATTTAACTAGAACTATTTAAATTTAACCATTTTGAACTAAATTATTAATTTTCTAAAAAATCAATTAATTTCAATTTTAAACTTAAAACCAAAATTAACTGATAATTGAACCGAACTAAATCACAATTTAATTCGGTTAATTTAAAAAAAATTAAAAAATTTGGTTAACTACAAATAAAAAAAACACTTCGATTCGATTTTGGACAACATGAGAATTTGAAAATTTAGGTTTCCAGAAAATTCAGCAATCAGTATAAATTTTTAAATTTCATATAAAAAAAAAAAGAATATGAAAATTGTAAAATACAGAGAGCATGGGGTGGTTGAATAATCACTATAGCTCCTTAAATCTCTCCATTTATGGCTCCCACTGTGCAAGAACATAAATTCCACATGCAACAACCTCACTCTCTCTGAGGATATTCCTCTTTAACCAAATGTACCTAAAATAAAGTAAATTTTATTTGTATACAAAAGTATAAGGAAGCCTAACAAAATTTGCATCTTACTTCTATTTCTTTTTATATAAGCAATTTGATGCGGTTCTTAGTTCAGATCAAAATTTTAATTATCCTAAATGAAAAATCAGAGGTTTTACTTCTTTGGTCAACAATTCATTATTTTTGCTTCAGCAATTCGTGATTTAAATTTGGTAGTTTAAAAAATTATGTACTTAAGTCTACCTTAACAAAACAGAATCATTAATCCGTGAGTGAATAGTAAAACTAGTATTCATATGAGCATTAAATATGTTTTGTACGTATATAATAGTATAAATTTTCTCAAAAAATGTGAGAAAATATCGGGCACTGAGGACAGGCATCCCATTGAGAGACGTATGCATTAAGTTCAAAGTTCAAACACATATAAATGAAATAAATAAATAAAATCATTAAAGCTAAACTATCAATGGCCTACAGTAATAAATAATATTGTCGCATAGGTTTGTAAGTTTTTTTACTTTTGTGTTGATGAAACCTCTCTACGATATCGACTGGTTTTCTATAATAGATATATGTAGTCAATCCGAAATGTTTTATATCTATATATCAAACTGATGCAAACTGAGTGAAAAGATAATTAATATTGGAAAACTCAACAAAACTTGGATTTGATTAAATGAATAAATATAATTATATTGAGTGAATTTCCTTCGTTGAGATTTAACTCTTTTTCCACATTTGACTAAAAGAGTTTGTCCAAATCGGTTCGAGCTCGTCAGATTTGGATAAAAGTTCCAAAAATATTCATTTTGAGCTATTCTATTATTAGGGTTTCTACGTAGTATATTACTCAGCACATATAATGACTAGGGTAAATTTATATCCAAGGCCGTTTTAAAAAAGAAAGACTGTATTTTACACACACATATAATACTTAATGCACCACCTAAAATTATGTAGTATTTTTTTTTTAACTAGAGCCTACCATATTATCACTTTTGATATATAGGAAAAAATTAAAATCCAAAACAATGGCCTCATCTCTTATCATTAAATAGTAATTATGCATGAGTTTCACCAAATTCCAAGTCTTTGGTTCTCCCTTTTTCAGGAGCTAAGAAGCAGTCAACAGCTTCCTTGTTCAAATATAAATTTAAAATCAGACATTTAACAATACGATTATATCAATTAAGTTTACGAGTTTGGAATCTTTGGACTCATTCAACATCAAGTTTTAAAAAACAAAAAAAAATATACATACATCTAGCATTAATTAATCACGTATCACAAAAAGACAACCTTCTTTTCTGCAAAAGAACATGATCTTCGAAGAAATCCATGCATTTCGAATCTCCAAACCACAGTTTTCTTTCTTGGAATATGGAACTTCTAAAACATACTGATTTAACTAAATAATCACAAAACTATTTTCAATGATTCTTGGATTTCGAAGGTCGATGGTCGCCATTGAAGCAAAAGAGTTACAACAAAGAGAAACAAGATCATTACTTCTTAGCCTAAGAAACAAGAAGGCTAACAATAATGATCTATATCTCATAGTGACAAAAAAAAATACATTTAAAAAATAAAAATCTACGGAAGTAACGAGATATTTCGAAGCAGAGATTGCAGGATCTAAAGGCAATTGCTCAAAGAGAAACCAGACACGTGTTACTAATTAGTTTTCAGTTGTGGAGAGGATTTGGACCCGTGTGAACTAATCTCTTGTCGTCTCTATAAACATCATCTCTGTTTTCTTCTTCTCGACGTGGACCCGTGAACGACACTGAGGCTCTGGGAGATTGAAACGACGCCGTTTTATGGAAAGGACCAGCCTTCCTCAGCGAAGGGTAGGATTTGTGATAATACTGATCAGGAGAAAGAGCTGATGAAGACAAACCAAACTGAGTAAAGATCAAGATTCCCCACAAGAGCATGGTGAACGTAGCTGCTCGTCTTCTGCTTCTTCTTCTTCTTTTGTCATGCTCTTTTCCTACAGAATCTTCCATGGCGGTTTGATTTGAGTGTAAAGAAAAGCTTTTTATGAGTTTTTGGAGAAGCCCATGAGAGAGTGAAAACAGAGTATTTGAGTATGTTTCTGTTTTCTTTTGAAAGAAATTTCTTTCCTTTTTGTCGGTGTTTGGTCGTGCAGAGCAGGTTAAGATTCAAGAAACAGATGAGAAAATAGGGTTTGACTAATTATAATAATAATTTTTGAGAAAAAAGTGATAACTTTGAGTAGTAGTAGTAGTAGAGGATGAACCCAAAAGACAAAACTCTTTTCTTTGTTTGAGTGAAGTCTAAGTAACAAAAAAGTTTGTCTTAGACTTATTTGGATAATGAAAAAGAAGTAGAAGGAGGAGAAAGATGAAAAGATATTATATTATTTTATGGAATTGGCTCTCCGGGTTCTATATATTTTATTTTAGTTTTTCCTTACCTTATGGGTCTTATCAAACGATCTTGACCCTTGATTCCTGGGAGAACCTTCTCATATATGTACTACTCAGATATATAATCTTTGATACCTCATTTTTCTTTTTTTATCTCACCTCCAATGCTTTAATTGTTCTCTGCGTAAAGTTTAAAATTGCAATTAAATTTTAAAATCCTGCCATTTTGCTTGGAAATGGTGCAGTGGACAGATTAGTATTAATTGCCGTTGTCTCCAGGAAAAGAATATATCCGAATTTATGTTTTCTGAGAGGAAAGAGAGAAGGATACTATCTGTATTGATGTAATGCACAAACTGTTTTTACTAATTAAGCAAGTAGCTTTTAATGAAGGATTTACCTTAGTTTTGCTAAATTGAAAAAAAGCCGTTGTTGCAGAGATTTGTTGCTTTACATGTCTTGACGACAACTGATAACCTCTGTCCACTGTTTTGTCTCCATCTCTCTCTGTTTCATCCATGTCTTCTTGTTCTGTCTTTCACAAGAGAGACCCTTTTTCTTTTTCTTGGTTATCTCACGTCTATGCTTTTCAACTCTCAGAGAAAACCATAAACAGAGGCAAACTCTGTTTTTATCAGTGCAAAATAGCATCTAATGACTGACATTAACATGGAATTCCAATTTCACAAATTTGACCCTTATTAAACTCCTGCAAAAAAAGTATCAAAGTAGTTCAATCTTAGCTATTTTTTACGTCACCAGAAATACAAACAAGACCTGTAGAAAACAATGCCATTTCTTAAGAAAGATACAAAACCCACTGATTGGCAAAAAGCGTGAGGCTGGCAAAGATAAAAGATGTACATAATAAATATTCTATTAAAGATCAAATAAGCCATAACGAGTATAATGTACAAATTGACGTGGCTTATCTACCTTATTCAATAGAGCCTCTCTCTTTCAGGCATCTGACTTCTGCAGAGGGTAGAACAAAAAGCTTCACGATTTGTTGCCATATGCAAGTTTTATGGATCAAGAACCTGGTTTTGCATAAACTGGTCTTTTGTATGTATTTGACTTCAGATACATTCAAAATAAAAATCGTGGATGCATTTCTCATCAGATCTATCTTACCAATCAGAACATTAATAAGTGAAGTCACCAGAATTCTCTGCAAGAGCAAACACCATTTCTGAAGTGGTGAAACCTGTTCTTGTCTCTCATGATGATGTCTCTCGAAGTAAGCCTGGAAACAAACTTGGCGAAAACGTGGCAATCATCACAGGTTCTCAAGTTCTTCATAACCCGTATAGGATCTTCCGCTCTCCCATTAATGAGTCCAAATGCAATCGCGAGCTTCTCACTGTGATGACTGAGAGAAGATTCTTTTTCCTCTATTTCCAAATCATGAAACACAGAACCAGTCTGCGGAACATACCCCATGTTCCTTATTTTCTTCAAGATTTCCTCCAGTTTCTCATATATCGCCTTTGTTTGCGGATGTGATTTGTCTCCTCTATTGAAAAAATGGATTTTTCCGTCAAATTCAACGGAACTATAAGCAGCAACCTTTTTAGTGCCGAGCTTCCTCATTTTCCTCCGTACTTTGTCAACACAATCCCATTTACCAGCAGCTGCATATATATTAGACAGTAATACTTGGTATGCACCAATGTCAGGAGCTGTTTCTACAAGTAAGTCTGCAACTTTCTGGCCCAATTTCATATCACGATGAACCGCACAAGCACCCAACAAGGCTCCCCAGATACCAGCATCTGGTTCCAATGGCATCTTTGTGATAAATTCATAAGCCTCCTCTAGAAGACCAGAGCGTCCTAACAGATCAACCATACATGCATAATGCTCTTTTCTCGGCTCAAGATTCTTATCTTTCGATCGAGTCATTATACTGAAGTACCTTCTTCCTTCACTCAATAGTCCAGCATGGCTACAAGCAGATAGGACCCCGAGAAACGTCACGTAGTTCGTTCTTATCCCCTCGTTCTGCATCATATCGAATAATGCTAAGGCTTCATCGCTATATCCATTCATTGCATATCCTACAATCATCGTGCTCCAAGAAACTACATTCCTTTGTTTCATTTCTTCAAACAATACCCTTGCATATTCAGTGCTACCACACTTCAAGTACATATCAAGCCTTGCATTTTCGACGATTATGTTACAATCAATACCTTCTTTCCTCGCACGATCATAAATTTCTTTTCCAATCTCCAAAGAGCCTAGCTGACCACAAGCAGAAAGCATACTCACGACTGTAAAAGAATCAAACTGAATAGCATCCGCACACATTTTGTGGTAATACTCAAGAGCTATAGCCGAGTTGCCCGTTTGAACACAAACTGCAATAAACGCATTCCAAGCCACTATATCTTTGCCATGCATAGACTCAAACAAGAACTCGGCCGACCTCAATTCACCAAGCTTCATGTACATCATAACTAACTCAGTTGCAACGATCCCAAGAGTCTCAAAACCATATTTCACCACATGGGCATGAAATGCAAAGCCACAGGGCAAGACCCCCAGCTGAGAGATCGCCTTCACCACAAACGGGTAAGTAAATTCATCAGGACGGACATCAAGATCACGCATTTTTTTATAAAGGAGGACACTTTCAAATGGGAGCTTGTTTTTAACGTAACCTTTGAAAAGAGTGTTCCAAAGAAAAATCCTTGGTTTGTGCATTCCGTCGAACACCTGGCGTGCGTAACACATGTCGCCTATAAGTATAAGATTATCTAATAGCTGGGTTAAGAGGCTGTTCTTGACAGAGAAACCGGACGTTAGTACAACCGCATGAATCTTCTTAAGCTGCTTCGGCTTTGAAGAGCTTGTTTGTAATAGCTTGGAGAGCATTTGTTTTGTTAATGGCGTTTGTTTCGCAAGCATCTCTCTTTCGTTATTTTTTGTAATCGTACTTTCAACGATCTTAAAATGTAATTTATATTATATAAAATGTTATTTTTACATAGCCCATTTTGTATAAGAAAAGGCCCAATATTCAGAAACCTGATAGCAATTTCAATAACTGTGGGCCAAAGACCCAAATAAATAAATAGATAACCTCGATTACATAGCCTACAACGCATACGGAAGAAATACACGTTCTTCCGATTTGTTTTTGAATGATACACGAAAACGTTCGACAAGTTTTGATTAATTCACGTTCATGTGGAAATTAGAATAGGGAGTTTCACACTTTCATAAGATTTCTAGGATCATGACCCGTCAACAATTACATTTTGATTCGCATAATAAATTTTAATGATTGATATCTTTATATACTATATTATATGTAGTCTAGTCAAGCTATAATTTATTTAGTAAAAGCACCTCCAATAGTTAAGATACTCTAATGGATTTCTCAAACATTTTATATTAATACTTTCATATATAACTTTTTTTTTTTTTAAAGGTATCACATGTGAGAGAGAATATCTGAAAGTATTTAACAGTTCGTATTTTTTTCTTTTCAATTTTTTTTTTTTGTTAATATTTATTGTGTAGATAGTGGTCAGTCGATATGATTTGTGACTGCGACCAGCAACTACTGACTGCAACTAACGACTATTATGATGTTCGTTTGACAGTCGTTACTTTTGATCGAAATCACAGGTTTGTTTGTTTGACAATCACTAATTTTTAGTCGCTGATCGCAGATTACAATCGTAAAAAGTCAGTCGTAAAAAAACTAGCAAACTAAAATTTATTATTCGTTGATCGCTGCGATCAGTCACTAGTCGGAAGTTTTGTAGCTATCAAACGAACAATAGTTTATCGCAAGTTTTGTAACTATCAAACGAATAGTCGCTGATTGCAATTGTTGATCGCAGTCGCCAACAACTAGTAAGCGAACAAAACTAGTATCTTCCATCCCACAGATTAAGGTGTTCTAATGATCTAAACAGCAATGTTAAAATATGATAGAAAATAGACGAAATCGTGATCATTGTTGAAAACAGTGAATAAAATGAAAGTGATCGTTTCTTTCTCTTCCATTTAGGAATTTTTGATAAAGAGCAAGATCTGAATATCTTTTAGCATTATATATCTTTCTTATAATATTTGAGTTAGCTTTAGCTTTAATACATATCGCCCTCCAAAGTATATATGTTGAGACTAGTGTTATTATAGTCTATCCACGCATGACACGTGGGTATAAGGGTGTGTCCGACCAACGTTCCAGCTGTTTTATTCGTGGTCGGGTTTTATCTGGTTTAAAGAATAATTTAATTTGAAGTTTTTTGTTTAGTGGCTAAGAAAACAAATATCAAATTTTAACTGAACAAAAGATTTGGATTAAAGTGAAAGTTATGTTAGCACATACTATGTAATACTGGATTTGTAGCTATTAACAAGACATAATTAATCCACGGTTTAATCAAACAACTCCTCTAAAGATAATCCAATATGGCTTTTCAAAACGCTTTTTTAAAAAAAATTGTATTAAAAAAAAAAAAAAACGAAAGACAAAAACTTTTAGAAAAATGTCATTTTCAGGCTTTCAGCCAGGTATTCCTATCGGATTCATCTATTTTTCTATTTTGTGGAAAGACGATAGCGATTGTTACTGGCCTCACTAAAATATGATTATATAAGGCTTGATAATGATATTTTAGACATGTAATGTACTGTTTAGCGAAGATTTCAAAGAACGCATAACTGAAAGCCAAATAAATAGTGTTACACATTCGAGTTCCAAAATAAAGAATGGTTTAGTTATCACCATCAATACTGTAATGAATCAAGCAGTTTGACCATTAAACTCAGCTCTCTCTAAATTGATTCACTCTTTTGTGAACTCGACACTTTTATTTAGAATGTAACTAGGGATCCCCAAACGAAACTCAAAGTACGTAACATCATTAATATTAACATCATATATAATTTAAGAATCGATTATTTTATTAACATCATAAAATATTTATCGTATGCCTAATAAAATATATGCAAGATTCAGAGAGAGATCCAACCAATTAATCATCCTCACAATACTTACTTTTATGATTATATTATCCCATATGTTATACTAATAAGTTACCAGAATGATTTTGAATTTGTGAGCAGATCGTTCAGTGTTTGAAACTTTCGTGGTTTCATTTAATGCTTTTTAAATAAATTCGTACAATATACAAATGCTGCAGATGTGAATAAGGCAACCACTACCAAGTCGTATCAGATATACTATTAAATTATGTGACGCCAGGAAGCCAATAAAATCGATGGTTCAAATCCCATAAATACGTTACTATGTTGCATTTTATTGTTCGTGTTCTTGAATGGGCCAACAAAAAAAATAGCCCATAAAGTGACAAGGTAGATGAAATTGGAAATTTGTGGCCCATCTGAAATATCACATGATTCTCATCCATGACTCACAAAAGAAGAAAACAGAATGCAAAATGCAAAATCCCAAAACAGAAATTGCAAAACTCAAAAAGACATTCAACATGAACACATAAAAAAAAAGTCTCAAATTCTCCAATTATCTTCTTGATTGAAATGGTCATGAAAGAAAACATGCTTTAATCTCTTATACATATCGAAACAACAACAATAGATCATTCATCGGGTATACGACAAGAACAACCACAACAACCACCAACATTGTTTTTAGGTAGAGGAAGAGCCACCTCCTTTGGAAGAGGAAGTCACACCTCTACAACCAGCACCTTCATGCCATTCAAGCATGATCTCAATCTCGCCACACTCGACATTATTGAGCCTAAGGATCATGTCTTGTGTGATCTTACCATTGTTCCACACGATGCTACTTTCATCTGATAAACAATTGTGCACCGACGGCTGAACCCTTTTGATAGCGCATCCATTAGGGAGCCTCAAAAGCTCCATCCCCATTTTCAGAGCCTCTAAGTATGGTTGAATGTCTAAGTTTGCATCTCCCATTTTGTCGTCTCCAGTGAACTTGTCCCAGTCAAACACTGTCTGAACAAAATTCCAATAATAACAACAAAAGAACAGTGTTTTTTTTTTTTTTTAACTCATGAACAGAGAGACAAGAATTGTCCTTTTGTCTGAATTGAATTATATGTAAAAAGATCTCAAGAGAATGCTTTGAGTTTTACCAAGCGGATTGGGACATTGGGATCTTTGATTGCAACAGTCATTTCTTCATTCCATATTGGATTACAGTTTTTCTTCACCACACGTGTCTTCAATGTCTGAACATTTCATGTATATATATATATATATATATTCTTATATTACAACAGAGATTTTGAAACAAAACCCAAAGAACAGGAACAATTAATAAAGAATCCGAAGTGATTAATTTATCTTCAAAATTCACAAATGATGATTAATTGATATGAGGCTGAAAATTGAGGACATAAAGTGCGAATCTTTATAAAATCAAATAACAAAAATTACAGGAGAAAAGAAATGAGAACCGTCGTGACAATATAGGAGGGAAGGAAAAGGAACCTGATCGGCGACGGTGATGACAATATAAGGATCGCTGCTTCTGTGGTCGCGAATGGCGAGATTAATACCTCTTTTGACGTGAATCGTTAGCAACCCGAGAGGCCTTTGATCCATGGATTTTGAGAAAGATTTGACCAAGTTTTGGAGAAAACGAGGAAGGATTCTTTTTTTTCTTTTTTTTTTTTAAAAAGGAAGAAAATAGATTTGGGGAATGGGGATGATGATTAGAAGAAGAAAGTGCTTCTACAATCTCCCTCCAACCATTTAACACGTTCTTTTTTTTGGTCAAATTAACTTACAGATTTTAATATTTCTTTTAAACTTTTTTTTTGGAGGTGAAAGTCCATTTTATTCTTGTTTAATACTCTTAAAATTCTCAGTATTCTAAAATATAGTTAGGACTCGAAACGACTTATTCAATGGGTCTACTTTTCAAACGTTTGATTAAAATACCATCACCCCACTTATCATAAATAAAACCATATTAATGGGCTTGAGGATCTCATTAACGGGCCTATTTAACAAAAATACGGAAATGACTGAGAGTAGGGAGACGGTTTCGGTGCTTCAAAGGGTTTGCTTTGCTTGCGGATGAAGAATCGGGTCAACTAATCTCATACCCCTCCCCCTTTCTCTGCATCAAACCCTAGATCTCAATATATAACCTTCTCCTTAATCTCTCTAATCTCCACCTCAAAGCTTTCTCCTCTCGATCGGAAACTATCTTTCAGACCTAGCGATCAGACTCTGTGCTTTCTTTCTTATTCAGGTCCATCTTCATTTGATCATCGATTCTTATATCTCTGTCTCTGCAGAATTCTTACAACAGCAGCGTCTTGAATGGTAGACACAACTCCGAATACCAGAGAATATATGCTCTCCCATTGCACAACCGCAAGGGCGAGCTTTCTCCTCCGTGTCTCCACCGCTTCTTCTTTCACATTTGGCTCTTGCAAGGAAGGCTGGTACTTCCGTTGCATCGGCGTCGACCCTTGAAGGAAAACCCAAAAAAAAAACTCTCTATCAAAGTTTATTTCTTTTTGGCATTAGAGAATTCTTATTGTAAAGATGTTGCTGTACAACAACAAACAGAAGAAAGCCCACAAATCGAAAATAAACATGCTCCTCGTTACCATCACTTTCCTTGGAAGTGCTGGACCGATTCGTTTTATTGTCAAAGAAGATGAAACTGTAAACAATGTGATTGATCATGCTCTCAAATGCTACGCCCGTGAGGGTAGGCTTCCACTTCTCGGATCAGATTCCAGATTTTTTCTACTTTACTGTCCTTGCTCTGCAGCTGAAGGTGAGACAGCGAAATATCTCACCAAAACCCATTTGAGTTTTTACTACTAAGTGTTTTTCGAATTAATTGCTTTTGATTCTATAATGTTAAATTTTGATCATTTCAGCATTCAACCCATATGGGAAAATCGGTTCAACCGGATCAAGGAACTTCATTCTGTGTAAGAAGTTACAAGCACAAAACCTTGGAGACTCTGTGGACAAAACAAAAATCCGGAAGACATCTGGGAAATGGAAGGCCTGGCTCAACAAGTCTCTAAGCCTTATGGTTCCTTCTCATTAGATCATGCTTTTGTGGGATTTCTGCACTTCTCTTTTGGGTTTTCTTGTCAGAGGAATAAGCATCACAAACACTTGTGCTTCGTTTTTTTGTTTTTTGGTTGTATTTTGCCACTAAATAAATGGATTGAGGTTTTTTAAAATATTTGTTCTCAACTTAGCTACATGTTTATCTTTTGTCCTCGGTTTCAGGTTTGGGACCAACAATAAAAAGCCTCGAGAGAGCCCAGCAAGAAAACAGAAAACAATTTCTGCTTCTGCCCAATGATTTTTAAACTGCGTAGCTAGCTAGTAGTGTCTAGGATTACAGTAAGAAACTATGCATCATACCAACATATGTATATGTCTCTGCAATATTTTCTGGTAATCAAAAGCTATGCTAATGTGAGAAACCCATCTCTCTGTCAATCATCTAATGTATCTTCGGTGCCTTGATTACCCATGCGTTTACTGTGACAGGTGTAGATTCTGATCCTGAGGGTTCTCTGCTTCTTCATTACCACCTCTCTCTTTCTCCTGCTGAACTCGCTGGAATGATCCCGCAGTAGAACGATGTGGTCCATATCCATGTCCATCAGTCATTAGTTTGACCATCTGGTATGTATTTCTCTGAATCCGAACCAAAGTAGTCAAAAGCTGCAGCCAAAATTCGGCTGCTAAAAGAAGCCAATCACATAGACGAAAAACACACAAGGTTTGAGATTCATAGATGATGCAGCGCGTCTCTGGTCATTTTTAGCAGTCTCCATTACTAACAGAAGTTAAGACAGTGCCAACAAACAGATTCTTCTGTTTTAGGTACACTGAGTGAGAAAAACTCAAAGAACAAGGACACGTTTATTTACAACGACGAGCAGTAAGAGGAAATAGACGTTGTTGCTCTTGCTCTCTAGCCCTCGGTATAGCTCTCTTCTTGCCATTGCTGAATCTGCCTTTGGTGGCGAAGCTACACAACGATCATAAGAGAATCAAACAAACAAACAAACAAAAACTGGGAACTTGAGCTCTGTTTTATTTGTATTTACACTCTCTTGGATGACTTACAAGATTCAGTTTCTTCTGCGGTTGGAGCAAGAGCCCTTACTGCTTCACCAGTTGCAATAAAGAAGAGATTTTCTTTATCAATCAAAATGAAACTTGTGTGAGAAGGAAAAGTAGATATTTTATTGGTTTCTATTTGCGTTCTTGGTGCATGGCGCTCGCGGATCCTCCTATTGTTCTCGCGAATTGTATAGTACGATCTGAAGAAATCTGGATTCGCTCGTTCAAGACTATACCAAGCTATAAATTAAAGATTTCGAATCACTGAATGTTTTTTCTCATACCCATTATTGATTCGGTGACGAAAAGGAATTGACCTATGTTGGTGCATACGTATATGACATTATATCGATCCCATGTCCCGCAGTTTCATCCTTGTTCGTGTAGTAACTCATGCATTCCCAGATTCTGCAATGAACCTGAAACAAGCAAAGAAAGAAGAAAGAGATTTTTAAAAAAAATCAATCCTCAAAAAGGATTCATGATTCCTAAGAGATTCTTAGATTGATAAAATCTTACGAAATGGGAGAATTTCTGCACGCTGTTAAAACCACCAGGAATACGAGCCACTTTCACATATCAAGAAATCTCTCTCTGAGATCTTTTATAAGCTTGAAGAAGGGTTCAATCTGAAAATGGCGATCTTGGAGAAGAGAGAGAGAGAGAGAGAGCCTGAAAAAAATCAGTGAAAGAGTTTAACGAAACGAGATGGAGGGAATGAAGATTGATAGAGTTGAGCAAATTCGTGGATTTCAGATGTGATGAGACTGAACAGGAGTAGCTAGAGAAAACAGTGACAGAAACATTACTTCTTCATAGTTCCAAAACAAAACGACCAATAAAGAAAAAAAGATTACTTGGGTGAGAAGAAAGATTACTTGGTGCATCAGGCTCACGAATTTTCAGATTATTGTCACAAATTTTATAACACGATCTGAATTCCTCTGGATATGCTTGTTCAAGCTATAAAGATTCGAATTATTGAAGGTTTCGCCTCAAACCCATAGATAATTCGGTGAAACGGAATTAACTTATGTTGGTAATTTGAAACTGATCCAATTTCACAGTTTCTTCCTTGTTCTTGTATTCGTCCATGCATTCCATGATTCTGCGATGAACCTGAAACAGTGCAAAAGAAAGAACAGAGAGAGAGAGAGAATTGTGGATTTTCGTAAAGAGGACTCGTGATTCTAAAGCTTGATCATTCTTACGTAATGCGCGAATTTTTCCGTGCTCTTACAAGTTACTACCGCTAGGAAGACCTTCCATATTCTAAAACCTTCACAGATCAAGAAAGGGTTTCATCTGAATCGGAGTTCTTCGAGAAGAAAAAAGAGATTCTGATCAGAATAAGTGAAAGAGTTTTTAAAAAAAAAGAGAGAGAGAGGGAGAGAGAAAGAAAGAATGATATTGTTTGCTCGTTTGGTTGAGGATAATATTAAGTTCCGTTGACTGTTATTTGAGGCTTTTATTTATGTCTCTGTCCACTAAGCCATCTGTTCTTATTGGGCTGACATATAATTAAAACACTAAACTAGCAAGAAAGTGACTTTTATCTTCGGCAAGTTAAATTGTGGAAGCCAAAGTTGACCAATGACTTCTATCAGATTTCAACTCTTCCATTCGCCTTTTGATTTTATATGACTAAAACTAATCTATCGAATCTAAATCAACTATCTAAAACTCAACCCAAATAGTTTTATACAATGTGGTTTATAATTTTTTCTTTTTTCTTTTGTATACATTAAGTTTTATTATATAACAATCTTAAATTTCTACCCAAATAGTTTCATACAGTGTGGTTTCAAATTTTGTTTCGATTTTTTATTTTTATTTTTATACATTAAAACCTAACAGTAACGAACGAACATAATCTTCTAAATTTCTAAAGTTCCATTAAATTATTAAGAACGTTGTTTAACGTAGAAGAGTTAACCATTTTGAAATGTGTAGATTGACTGCATGAAAGATGTGCACCCACAATTTCAATTTGAATGGTAAAATTTCAAAACAATTATAATTGTGCGGAAATTAGGCATGTTATTATAGTTAAGATTCACTCTGAATTTGATATGTTGTAGATCTTACAGTGTGGAATTCATTTGGAAATACGCTGCATTTCATAGTTTTTAAAATTAAAAACTCAAATCAGTTAATTACATGATTTGAGTTTAATCATGAAATCAAACTCAAATTATGTTTAATTGGTCATTTATATGAACTCAAATTCTTGACATAAATTTTGATTAACCAAATTACTAATCAACAAAAGATTCAAGTCTCGATTAAAAACAGATCCTTATGTTTAATTTATTGTATGTGGCATGACATTTTTGATTCGGTAGAATCCAAACTCTATTCACCAATTACAATCATCGCCTCATGTCGCACATTATGTGGTATCTCAATTTTACTATGACAAGCAAGGAAGCTGATCTTGATCAAAACCTGATAGTCCTCTTGTTCGGCCACTTTAAAAAAAAACAAGTGCAACTATTTTACGTCCGAAATTAATATAGACAATAAATGCGAAATTAAATACATATAGATGATCATGTTTTTAAAAAAAAACTGTTATAGATGATCATGTTGAATAGCCCAAGTAACTGCGATCCAAGTTTTATGTACTGTGAAATGAGAGAGGCTAATATACTTATCGTGATTCCGTGAGTTTATTAAATGCTATTTTCAATATTGATGACACCTTTTTTTGGAGTGCAAACTCACTGATTGATGACTAAAAATACCCAATTAAATTTATTATTATTAAATCGAACTGTTCGTCCGAAAAAGTAAAAACGATCAATAATGAACCGTACGAATATGGATAAATCAGAATTAGGTTTAGGTGGATAAAAATTAAATGTCACCTTCATTTAACTGGTCCTTGACATGCACTCCCAGGTTTCACTAAGTAACCTTACACCCCAAGAAATTTATATTTCCTTTTAAGAACTAAAATGTAAAAACAATAATTGTCTTGACCAAAATAAATAAATAACATTTTTAGAGCTATTCATTGGATATTTTCTCGTTCGATAAAATATTAGCTGGAATTTATTTACATGTAAAATATAGTCTTCTAAAGCTGTCTATAAATGTGACACGTATAATATTGTAGTCTTATAAAGTTAGAAACCAAAGTTGACAACAAAAAAAGTTATAAATAGAAAGGTGACTAATATAATATCGGTTATTTATTTGCTTTTCAGTGCCTCCTTTGATATATAAATCAATGTAAAACAATGAAAACGACTTAGCATTATTTAATCTGGTCCACCTAATGTCCCAAATAAAATTCTGACGTGATACAGTTCAATAGACCGAATATATATTGTTTTTTTAGTGTTAGTTAGGGAAGCTAATGGTGATCCGATCTTAAAATGGTATAATTGAAAATAATGATGTTTTTTCTTTTAAAATAATAATAATGATGATGTTTTCTTATTTTTTACTTTTAGGTTTAGTTCCGGTCCGATTATTTTTGTATAATCAGGCACTATTTTGTTTCAAAATAATTAGGTACTGTTTAATCGTAAGATATACAAATAACAAAGAAAAAATTGTTTATCAAATCTATTGACTCTGAAAAAACAAATAATAAACGATCAAAAACGATTTTTTTTGGGAAAAAATAAAACTATAATTTTTCGGGCGTTGACACTAATTTTTTTTCTAAGTTCAAAGCATTATGTACGTTCGTTTCTCTTTCACATAATTATGCATTGTGTTTAGCTACCAAAAATAATATTTGAGAATAAGGGAAATGCAAATTCGATTCGCACTATTATAAAAGTTGTAGAAATATCGAATCTTGCAGACAAATAATTGCAGAAATTTAATGTTTCTATATGGTTAGCCGTATATATATTAACAACAAATACTGTGATGAAATATTTGAAAGGACAATGATAGATTAATATATGGACCTTATAATATAATATTGGAACTCGATGTGATAGAAGAAAGAAAATAATAATCAAGCGTGGGGTCAAAGGAGAATTTGCACACATGCAAGTTGGCAACTTGGTGGTTAAAAAGCATTTCATGCATGTGGACCCTTTCATATATAATTAAAATAAATTTATTGGATTTTGTAAAGATAAGATTAATAACTCTGCGTCAGTGAAAAAGATACGTGGGCTATTATTCATTAGTATTAATAAAGATTATTATGCAATTACTCCGTTTGAAACCGTCTGTCTAAGCTTGTGGGCATTTGCTAACTTCTGGAACCTTACTATATTAACTAATCATATACCTAAAAAGATAACTCGCAACATTTTGAGTATTTCTTAAGAATATCGAGCTCATAATGCGTGGGTTACATTTTAAATCATTACAATCGCGTCTTATTTTTTCAATTACTCCGGCGGATTAATATAATATTTGTACTTTGCAAATAAACTATGCATCTACCAGATTTTAGATTTTAAAAAGATACTTGTAGACCAAACAAATATTAAGATATATCTCGTATGAGCCTTTGTTCTCTTTTCTCCATCTCGTATGTACAGAGTTTGTTTATTCATTATAAAAAGTTAAAGAAACACGTTACGTTAATAAGGTACAGAGCCCTGCAAACAAAATGTTTTACATTTCTTAAAGATTAAAATATCGGATCTAAAAATTGCTTTGTATATCTAAGTAATATACTAATAATATCTACTCATAAAATTTTTTTTTTTTTCTTCAATAAATTAGATATGAAAGACCCATTCCATCATGTGATATTGCAACGGAAGCCAATAAAAAAAAATTAGAAATATATACGCAAAAATTGTTACATCAAAACTCCACACTTACAATTTGACAAACTTTTTTCATGAAAGCATCGCTTAGTAGTTTGTAGTACTCTTTGTACTATAATACCTCTCCCTCTCAGTCCACTTTCTTTCTCAACTTTATTTTCTAAAACGCATTAACAAAATAGAAATATCTAATAACATTAGTTAATAATTTATTACTCATACATGATGAAGCTTAACAGTTTTTTTTTTGGTTTTTTTTGCCATGAAAATGCGAACAAACGTGGTATTATTTTAAAATATATATTCTAATAAATACATACTCTGCTTAATTGATTATCCCCGAAACAGCATAAATTAAAAATGACCTAACGAAACGATATAAGAATTTTAAACAGGTGGAAAATAAATAAATAAAAGGCAAAACGGTTCGATTCAGTTCGGTTTTGGTCTGGTCCGAACATATGTCATCACCGGTCCACTGATTGAAGCCCAAATGACCGAGTCAACTCACCATTCCACCACCGAAGGATTCGAGTCAACTCAGTTGACCAACGAGAGCTTCCAAGCGGAGGTGGTTATGAGCGGTCGCGTGTGCCAACCCAACATCAAGCACCCGTTATTCTCCTCCACACGATAACCTTCGCCGCCATTGAACAAAGCTAAAAGCGTACTCGCTTGCTTGAACGCGTTAGACCCGAGATGGGCCGGTGCAAAACCAGACGAACCAAACCGGTTTGCCCATTGACTCAGTGTTTCGTGTCTCTCGACACGGTCCGGACCTTCGCAAGCCACGAGATTGCAAATCTGTTTCCCCAAGTAAACTTCGGACATGACTTTGTCTTGGCTACTCGGAGCACCTTCTAAGGAATCGAACAGGGTCGAATAGTAATGTAGCGATTCAGTAAACCGGTCTAAGAAAACCGGTCCGTTATGGTTCGATTCTTGCTCGACCACCGTGAAAATCACCGGTTTCATCTGTTTAACAACCCCGAGGACTTTCTCTATCCCGCCGGGACGGCCTAAGAGCTTGTGGAGCTCGAAAACAGAGTTAATCGCCACAGATTCGATTTCGCTCGGTCTAAGTTCGAGCATCGAAGCGTCGAGATCGGCTAAGCTGTTTGCGACGAGGCCACGGTACTCGAACTGGACGTGAATCGCTTCCGCAAGCTGAGCTAGTTTACAGCCAACTTCGTGGAGATAATCGGAGTTATCTGAGGCCGGAGGACCAATTCCAGTTAACCTGAAAGTCGGAGGACCTCCTTCTCTGAGAGCAAGGGCTTGCATAAGCGCCGGCCATTGAAGCCCTTGGTTCATCGAGAAATCGATGACGTGGACCCTCTTCTTGCCTTCGAAAGCTTCGAGGATGGCTTGATTTGCCGTGAAATGGGCGAACTTGAGGTAAGGGCAAGTCTCGTAGAAGTGCATCTGGAGAGTATCAGGGAGAGAATGGTCGATTTGATTCTGCGGCGGAGAGAGACGGTAGATCCGCCGTGCAAGAGCTTCGGCGAAATAAGTAGCCACTTTTCTCATAGCTCCTGCTTGAGACACAGCTAAGAACCCAATCTGCTTGACGAGAGCTTCCGCTAGAGTCAAATTGTTGTTCTGGATAGCTTCCGCACAGGCCATAAGCGCGTGGACTAGACGAACACCGTTTTCTTGCGAATCGACAAGGATTACTGCCCGAGTTGACTCCCCAGCCGTTGTTGTGGTGGTTGTCGTTGTCACCGCCGTTCCTATGACTCCACCAATCTGCGCAGCTGGTGACGTAACCATTGAATCAGGGCTCGAGCATGATTTCAAACGCTTGTTGTTCTGACTATTATTCCCAGCTTGATTCGACGAAGACGAAGAATCAATCGCGAATTGATTAGATCTCCGGTAAATCGCGATTCCAGGAATGGCTTTCAGGTCGTAATCGGAAGCTGCGAAACCACCACCACCACCACCAATAGAGGTAATGGTAGAAGAATCTCCAGCTCCGGTGAGAAACGAGGTATTCATCTCCGGCGATGGCAGAATCGGATTCAAACCATTAGACCCAGATGACGCCGGTGGATTAAGCTCGGAGAGCATATTATCAAGCCAGGAGTAAAGCTCCGCTGGATTGTAATGAACAGTATCCGTTGCGAGATGAGATAATCCATCTTCTTGAACATTACCCATCATCGTCTCTAACTGCTCCAGCTTCAAAGCAACCTCCGCCATCTCCGACGACCTAACCTTGTAACCTAAAACAGCGAGAAGCTCATCCATGTTTCCACCGTCTTCTTCTTCCTTAGCCATCATCATCTTATCTTTAGGATAAACCGCCGGCGAAGGAGTGGAGGAAGAAGAAGAACCGGCGATTGCTGTCCCGTGGTTGGACAGTCGAGTGTTAGGACATTGAAACTGGTGAAGATCTCTCTTCATTTCTTATCTAGTTAGATAGTTTATCTCAGATTTGGTCTGATTTTGGGCTTCTTTTTTTTTCTTTCTTTTGGAGGTGAGGAAGAAGAGGAACATGTGACTAGGTGACGAATCTTAAGCAATCGAGCATTGGGTGGGAATTGCTTTGTTTTTCACTGCTACCACCACTTCAATGATCATACGAGAGCTAATAATAATAATATTGAAAATCTTTATTTACCAGAGAAATTGAAGATATTTTATTTTAAATGGATAATACTTTAAATAAAATAAAAGAATGGTGGTGATGGGGCTCGACGACCAATGAATCATGTACCAAAGGAGGGCTAACATCTACGCCTCGAAAGCGATAAGGCTATAATATACAAATATTATTATAGTTTTTATAGTACATGACTGTAACATAATTAAGGTACAATGAACATAAACGGTATATAAAAACAGAAACGGTGTACTTGAAGAAGATTATTTGCTTTCATTTTTACTGTCGATGGTAGCTCATATGTCAAACTTAAATCACATGATCTGATAGACTAGTTAAAATTTCGTGTATCTACTAACATTGTTGTATTTTTAACCGACATTTTATAATATTTGGATTTTTTTTTTATGTAGTGCTTAAAAAAGTACTAGTAGGAAGACTGAGAATCATTAATCTTTTTGTCAAATCTTTAAAATACAGGTTTAGGACTTTTTAGTTGATTCTTTTGATGGAGAACTGAAGATGCTTTCTAGTTGATAATTAAAACGTAAAAGCTGAACTCAGTTCATGATACACTGTTTCAGTTCCCAGGTTCGATGGTAATAATAATTCAACCAACTATGTCTTGGGGTTAAAAATAATAAAATAACTTCACAGTGACAGGTTTTGAACAGAAAAAAACTATAAAATTATAATTTTGTTGTTAACTCCGAAATAATGAAGTTAATAAATTTCTTTTGTTACGTTTTCCAGCAAATTTGTTAGCCCCAATCATCGAAAACATCACTCTACCGAGGTACGATCAGAAAAAAACAATAGTAGATTTTGGTTACAACAATAGTAATTCACAGTAACTTTAAGTAATAGTAGTACATACATGTATATATTCAGTTTATCTGCAGAAATTCATATCTCTAAAAAAAGATTCTGCAATTGGTTTTTGGGAAATCATCGGACCTATGCGTTTCAATTTTCGAGCCGTTTTAACTTTTAAAGTTGAATAAAGCCTATAATTATTCTCTAATTTTCAAAGTATGTACAATTTAAATGACGACCACTCACAGAATTTTTTTCCCCGCCAACATTCAACAATTGGGGTTTGATGAAAATCATCGGTTATGTGTATAAGATCATTTTTACTTAAAAAGGTTTAACTAAACATATTTGTGTTAGTGAACATGCTAATCTACGATTACTGTCAGTCTATATATAATAGAACTAGCATTTTAAACTTACGAAGACTACAAAAAGCTATTTAACATTTAAATACACATGAATTTTTTTTAATATATCACATTTGTTTGTTCTAAAGTTTCACTTATACTATTCTATCTGTTTTTAAAAGATTAATATTATATTATTTTTATTGTTCTTTAAAGATTGATGCAGTAGGTTTTATTTAATGTATTTTGATTTATAAGATTAATTAATATTTCATTTTGGTTTAGAAATTTTTTTATATTATTTATACTGTATTTTTATTTTGTAAAAAAATAAAATTATGTTTATTATAAAAAGAGACAGAAAATAATAAAATAAGCATTTATTATATCTTAATATGTATTATAAAGCATCCATCATTTAAGAATAAAGTTTTTAAATTATCAAGCATGAAAACCTAATATTAGTAGCGAGCGTTTATTATTACTCACTGCTATTGGTAGTTTGATAAGACTTTGTACTTAACTTTAAAATTAATAAAGTCAATTTGCCATTGAAAAAAATTATACAGTGATACTGAGGTAAATACAATTACACACACAAAATCTGATTCACACAATTACTCCTACATACATTCGTTTTAGTTGTAGAACTAGTAATCTTTTAACTGCGCTTTTAAATCAGTTTTGTAAGTTATGAATGCAAATTATTACCGCAAACATTAGATGAAATAGTTTGTTCACGATACTCACCCGAACCCTTGATAAAGTTAAATCGGACTTGGAACAAAACCCGGTTTAAGCATAACGGCCGCGTCCGTCAATGTCAAATCATTCTTGAGAAAGTAAAAAAGAGATTCCCGTCCATAGCTTAACGCCGTCATTAACGGCCTGTTTCTATATCAGATGTTAAAAAAATAGAATTTATTAAAGATATATTCGTACCCTTCGGGAAACACGAACTGACAGCACGTGATGGCTCCACGTGGAATTGGGTCCTACCATCCATTGAAGGGTATAGCTTTCATTAACTGTACGCCGTTCGAACTAGTGGTCCCTACGATTCATGTGATTCATACACGTGTCCTATTTTCTTAGATCTAAAGGGTAGGCCCTGAGTCTGCTACCGTTGACGGACGTTGTTACGGGCCCCTTTTCTTTTTCATCTCTATCCTTTCTAACTTCATGGTTACATGTTACTTACTAATGTTACGTCACTTTCTTATTATTTTTATTTGCATCACATTGTTCTTTGTTGGGTTAAATTCATACTTTTCCCTTGCGAGAACGCTGTACAGATAAACCTTGCATAATTATAGTTATTATGATCAGGTCCACCTATTTTATATTTCAGTATAGCTATTTTCTTTAATAGTTTGTGTTATATCGAAGTACTAATTACGTTGATATTTTATATCCTGATTCATTTATAGGATTATATGACGGCTGTTTTCTAACCTTTATTCGAATGATTTTGAAAATAATATTTTTAGAAAAATATATTTAAACGATTTGGACGAGTCTTGAGTAATACATCCCTAATTGACATCTACTAGCTATACTTTTAATAGAATAATCACAAATTAACGAAAAATATATTAATTGTAAACAACAACGATAGCCATGTATATTTTCGTTTTTAAAACCATACGTTATACTTGCTATAAAACCATATTCAACGGAAGAGTAATCAAAATGTAGGTAAAACAACAGACACAGAAGTGCTGGTTACGATAAATAACTATGTTTAATACATAAACTCTATTCTATAAACATTGATAGTAACATAATTAGAAAATAATTATATTATTGTTATTGTACTCGACATACTAATTTATAAATTTAAATTTCCTTATTCTGATTGGACCCATCGTTGCGTTATTGCATTAAAAACCTAAAATGATATTTGGGTGTTCGTCTATATCTAATCTTACCACGAAAACACGTATTCATATAATTCACAGCTATACGTCCGATAAATAGTGTTATACATTTTCTTTTCGAATGGAAATGGTTATAACTTAAAATTATTGATTATTCTCTCCACTTTTAAGTTATGCTATGTGATTTGTTTTGACTGTGATAATCAACCAGCTACACATATGCCAACAATCTAACATTTTAAGACGTTGGACGTATACTTCTTCAGACTTTTAAGTCTATTATCAATTTGTTTTGTGTAGCTAGTATCTTAATTATTTTATACCTTCGTATATTCCATGTGAAAACGAGCAAATTCCAAACATTTTTGCCAAAGCTTTTTTTGGTCAGGATCTTTTAAAATGATCTGTGTTCGTGACCAGTATTGTTTACAGCTGGCAATTCATCAAATTCATTTATGGATTGCAATCAAGTTGTCCCATTGAATTTTCCTTCGGGTGGATGACAGGAAACGAAAATGGTATCAAATCATCTGTCACAACAGATTAGTGTCTTTTTTGCAAATTTTAATAAACACATACCCAAAAGAGCTATAATAACTGAAGAAAATACAAAGTAATAAAATGAAGTTACGAAAAATGTAAGTGTACACACAAATATGAATTGCCATCCATTGATATGAGGTGGCAAGGAGACCACTCAGTTTGTAGTGGCACCTAATTTGCGTGAATACCAGAACTAGAATTATTCCTTTTTCTTTTTCTTTTTCTTTTTCTCAGCTTATTAAAATATATAAGTTACATTTTAGCTCGTGTAAACCTTTGAATTATTTAAGACACTTCCGAAAAAAAGAGTTAACCAATAATTTGATGTAAGCACTTGTTCAAAAGTACACGGCTCTAGCTATAGAGGTGTGGGGGTTGTGAATCTAGTCTGTGTTTGATTCAAGTTTTGTGATGTTTAGATTTTTGGAATAAGTGGTTTAGGTATCATTTAAATATTTATCTATTTTGTTTGGGTTTGGTTTGATTCATATCCAGTTTTGATAACATATTTTAATTCACATTTTCTATCAAAATATTATTCTGGTTTGATTCTAATTTTCATTATTTGATATATTTTTTAGATTTTTTGTCCACTTAATTTATAACATAAATACTTTAAATAATTCAATTTTTTATTATTCTAATTTATAATAACTGATAATTTCGAATTAATAATTATAAATTTATGAATTTAAATTATTATAAACCTAAATATAATAATATTTGTAAATATCATTGTATTTCAGATAATTATTCAGTTTGGATTTTGGTTATTTGATTATAAAAATTTAGGATATGTTTTGATATTTTATCGGTTTTAAGTTTAATTTAATAATATTTTTTCAGTTTGGATTTAATAAAAACTTTGAGATTCAGATATTTTACTCAATTCTAACACTATATTTGATGGGTTCTTTAATAATTTAATACGCGTTGTCCAACAATATATGTCTATCGGAAACATCTATCAATTATAAGCAAATGCTACATATGACATATGATAGTAAAACTATATATATTAGTTTTAATTTTCAACATCCTACATTTACAAATTTTTTACATCATCTTTTTATTCATATAATAAATAAACATCTATTTAATTTTATTATACAATTATATTATTTAATAGAATTTGACACCAAAAAAAATCAAAATTATATAAACCAAATTTATATTTATAGAATAATATGAAATAATTGTATGCTTCTAAAAAGAAATTAATATGAATTAAAATAATTTTAAATAATTAGGATACAAAATAATTTTTAAAATAATAATAATACGTGACATTGTGGGCCTTTCACTCCCATCTTTAAATATATTAAATTTATTCAACACCAAATAATCGAAGTCGTTTCAACACCCTTGTTTAAATTCTTCATTACAATATTCAACTTCTCATTACATATATTTAACATCGTCATTGCAAATAGTTTAAAAGTAGACACAACATTGTGTCAATAACTTCGAACTAAAAAATACTTTTTTCACGTGACAAAATTGTAAGTTTAAAACGTGAAAAAGGAAAAACGGTAGTCAGCAACCACTGAAAATCAAATGATTAGAAGAAAATCAAAATAATGAGATAAAGTTGAATTAACGGAGGCGCGTGTTGTGTATGAAACAGAGAAAGTGGCGTCAATGAACGGCACCTTTAGACAGCTTGGAAATTGCATACGTGTCGTGTAAGCATGAAAGTGATTACCTTTCTATTATCACCGTCGATCCGGAGGTGAACTGCACGCTCTGCCTACATGCCATGTGGCAGCATTCCCATACTATATACTACAAGTTAGCCGGAAAGCAATTACTACTTCTTTTTTTATTTTGTCAACAACAATTCACTATAATTTTTGAAAAAATATATTTTCTCATGCAAAAAAAACCTTCTACTTCAATTTTGCCTATCGTCTAAATCTCTTAATATTCTCCATTACGAAGATCGGTGCAGTAGCCATGGTGAGTTAGAAATGGTGAGACAAACATCACTAAGGCCTTGGTTGGGTTCACAGCTAGAATATAGGTCGTAAAGAGATCGGTCATGAGATCTCATATCAAAGAGAACTTTGACAAGTGATATAGCATTTCTCCGGTGATTTACTCTGCTTATGGTCTCATCCTCGGCTTTGAACTCTCGGTCACCCTGTCCTCCACCTATTTTGAACTGTTTAACAGCCACCGTTCTTCCATCTGCTTAAACTCTTTTATATACAAAACCAAACCCGTCTTCCTCAATAGTTTTTTATCCAATAATCCACTTGTTGCTTTAACAACTTTTTTGTATACAAAATTTCCTTTGATTGACACAACCACCAGATTGTGAAAATTTGGAGATTTTTTTTGCCGGGTTCGCGTTTTATTGTTCGATAATGGCAGAGAAGTAAAAAGAATAATAGAACAGGTAATCATTTTTTTAAAAAAATTCTTTATTGTTCAATCCCATTTTTTAATTTTAAAATTTCTTTATTGTTCAATCCCAAATTTTAATTAAAATAAAATAAAATATTATTTTAAATTTTAAATTATTAATAATTATTGAGGATATAATTAATTTGTTAATAATTATTGAGGATAAAATTGGATTATCAATAATTTATATACTAAGTGGACAAGTTTGATTTGAGGAAAAAGTAAATGGACAAACATGCTTAATTTTCGTACTATTTAGCCAGATTTATCTAGAACTAATACAATTTTAGATAGCATTATTTGCTTTTAATCAAACCAGACGATTATCCAATTTCGATTTGTTTTCAGGCAAACTTAAATCAAAAGATAAAGGGGATGAATCATTTTAAAATTCGATCTGCGTGTCTTCGTTCAAATTTTAGCTGTAGTGCCATATACTCTCATAAAATTAATGATATATTAATTTCACTTACGTTATTTTATATATGGGTTGCGATCATTTTGAGCAATTTTGTTGAATAAAAGTGGGTTGTTTTACGTTTTAAAGTTTAAAGAAAACAATGCTAATGAAATTGCTTGCTTTTTTATTTAGTTAAGCAGAGAAAATAATAGTAACTGATACTTCTAATAATACATATTGGAAAACCCAACATTACATTTCTGTGTGCCTGATTATTTTAAGATTTAAGAGTTTATAAAAAGCTAGTCGTGTCAATAATTTTCGAGAAATTCCAATTCATGGAGTCTATGCAGAGGTCGGAACAAACTACGCCCATGTGAACTTCACATTCACATCTCGAACTTGAAACTTCGTTTACCGATATATACACGACTCTAAAGTATATATATGCTATAAATTTATAATAAACAGACATATACAATGTACCATAATAAACAAAGACATAGTTATTGAAATTGTATAATGTACAATTTACGTGAAAACTACACGTGCATGGTAAAAAGAAAAAAAAATTGCGAACAATTGATTGGCCAGAGGTGGGGACAATGCTCTGAGTTAATAAGATTTGAGATCTACGACGTCAAAACGAGTAAAAACCAAATAGTTATATATATATATATATATATATATATATATATATATATATATATATCTTTTTTTGTATTGTCATCTTCAACTTGCTTTATTAAACGAGGGCGCACAGACAGGTAACAAGAGGAAGAGAACTGGAGGAGGAAAATCAAATTTGCTTTCGCTGGCTTCAGGTGCAAGACGCATGAAGTCCACATGAATTAAAAAAAAAGAGGCTCGTTTATGGATTTATCCGTACATATAATATTCGATTGTATTTTCCCACTAGCCAATCAAATAATGACTGGTCCTGGTCGTGTCAACAAAACTCATTTTATTACATCATAAATAGTATTATTACACACAGCGAAAGTAATCAAAGCGGTTATGAATGAATTAAAGACAGTTTTTGCCGACATGTTGATAGTTTGCGGGCCTGGAAGGCGACATGCGCAAATCTATTTGATAAGACTCGGAATCTTTTCATCACAAGATTTGCCCTATCTTTTCTCTATTATCTCTCCTGATATGGTTTATGATTTCGCTATTAGCATCTGTGAGTCATGATGTGTGACGATAACTATTTGAGATTCCGATATTTTTTAATTATTGCAGACTAAAAGAAAAATAAGATCGAACACGCGCGAATTACGAGTTCATTCATAAATATTGAATGAATTATACAAGAAAATATATACATACCCAAATTTTCTTATCACATCCTAGGGGTTTACTATTTCATATTATAAACATATATTGTTTTTTTCACAATTGGTACATAAACACATGAATCCAGCTTGTTAAGTTTTATGAATTCTCAATTAATAAATAGATTGATTCATATTTTTATATATTATTTAGAATTTTTCTAATTTTTTATGTAAAACATTACGTACTAATATACTTACTTACAATGATGGTTTTGGAGCCATTAATCTTGTGTTAGAATTGATGGACTAATTTTTAGATCACAATAATTATGGATTGAGTTGGATTGTATAGATCGTGCTTTGATAACATGTTAAATTTTATGAACTTGTAAGGATTGACAATGAATATATTGGTTCATAATTTTTAATATATTATCGAGGATCCTGATATTATGTCATTATAGAACTAAACCGAATTGATTAAAGACCAACAAGAAACTGAAAAATCAATCAGCCAACGCGCAATAAAGGTTAATTAGGCTTATTTGGTCTGAAACATTACTCTATTATTTAATCACCGAGATAAAAATATATACACATATAGATATAGATACGAAAACACATACTTATAATAGGGAAAGAAGATTCAAAAGATTTAACAATCGCAACACTGATTACCAAACAAGCTAAATGTTATCTAGTGATCATCTGATTTTCTTAGTAAAAACAAAAGACTCGTATTCGATCATTAGTATTTCAACAAGTACACATATATAGCTTTGTTGGATGTCTGTCTCCATCAACAGTTTTCCTCACCGCTGATGTTCAAACTTAGAACCTTGTCGATTTTGATTTTTGGATGGCCATATGATACGCCGGTTGAGCTACCAACACCAAATATATTCTTCTGTTTTCTAGACAAGCAACGCAGAAAGAAAAACATATTTGATTTAGGTTTTTCTCTCATATACCGTTTAGTAATTTGTTTGAAAAAATTATATAATTTCGATAATGTAACTGCTATAGTTCACAAATCTCAGACTACCATTAATGAAAACGCTCATCTCACCTCTTATAGTTCCCGAAGCTTATAATCTCACGAGCACCATGGCTCCTCGCGTTCTATACTTGTATGTGACTTTTCGAGCTAGAGATTAATGATGTGTAGTCGTGTAGAAGTGGAGTGGTGGGTAAACTCACTACAGTTTTTTTTTGTTGTGACCTTTTTTGAAATTCGTAAGAATAACTTGAAAGAACTCAGTCAATATTGTTGTTTTTCAACAATAACTTTAAATTAATATTCGGAAATGAAAGTTCAAATAGGGGGAAAAAGAGATTACATTACGTTCTATTTTCTTTAAAAGTACAAACGACATCAATTCGTTTAAACTTTCAAATGGTAACAATAAAAAACAATTTTTATATATATATAAAAGCAATAAGTTAGCGTGTTACATGAAACGGATGATACCATTACACCCTACTAATTTTCTAGTAAATCCATTATGCACGAAAGTCAGACATGATTTGATAACTAGCTTCTTCTTTTGGTTATGTATTTTTAAATCAAAAGAAATCACAAGCACTTTGGATTTACCAAATATAGACAATAATCATTGATTCTAATCCATCAACTTGACACGACGCGTTTAATTTATAACCGGACGGACCTACGTCAATAACATTCAACAAGCGTCCCGAGAAACAGTAAAACGGCGTCGTAACGGGCATCCAAAGGGGTAAGGGCAGTTATGTCACCTGGTCTCAGTTTCAAGACTACTGATCACATCGAAGGGGTTCGTAGAGAGATTGGTGAGTGACTATGACGTCACTGACCGTTACCGTGTTGGAGACCTTCATATGGAAGTGTATATGAGAATTCAGCAACACTTTTCTATCGGATTGTCTTAATAGAGTCAAGGTATTCTCGTAGGTAATTCTCTCAAGGTGTTAGTGTGTGGCATAGATAACGAATGTCTTTGATTCTTGAAATTTTGGTTATTGCTGAAAGAGATTAGATAAGATGATTTTGTAGTTCTGTATTCTAATTCATGTTAGTTATCCTGAAAGTTCTTGATTCCAGAATTTTCATATTCGCGTTACGAAGCAAGAACCGATTTTCTTGGCAATAGTTTGGTTTTTGATCTTCTGACTCTGTTTTTTTTTAAAAAAATTTTAACAAGTGAGAAATGAATGATGCTTAGAATTTCGATAATGCTGTTCTGGTCTTCTGAGATCATGTATGAAACTTTGTGTGTTTTCTTTGTGGTTTAGTTACTTTTTTTCCCCTCTCTATAGACCCTGAAATCAATTTGATATCTTCAATCTGCTTTTGAATGCTAAGATCTAACACATTTTCTATGCAGATATTGTTCAATCACGTGATTAAATGAAGTATTTGAAATCTGTTTCTTTGCAATATACATGGACTGTTTTTGGTCGGTTTCTTGATTTCCTTTGTCTGCATTTTAAAGCACTTGTCATTAATAAGCTTCACCGTTGCCTTATTCTATTTCTTGCTGATAAGTTTATATGATCTTACGTACAATCTTTTAGTGACGATATCCAATTCTCAAGGAATTATCTCGTTTAAATGCCGGAGGCTTTGTGGTTTAGCAGAGTTCAACATTCTCGGAAACAATATTTACAACCGAAACATACAGATTCACTTTACGTTTTATTAAACACTATCTTATTCTTTACCAATATACATGTTATGTCACTAATTTCAGAACTATATGTATCTTTACAACTATCTGGTTCTTAATATATATAAAAACGATCATCAATCATTTCCTGAAAGAGTAAAACACAGTGAAGATATAAACACTGAGAGCAGAAGAGACCAAGACCACAAGGGCCAACACTGTATGAATCGGTAGTGAGCTACCACAAGAGAGCAGCCCGAGACGGAGCTGAATAACTTCAACCATTGACAAAAGAAGGAACACACAGCCCAAAATGGATCCACCGGCTGCACCAACCACACCGAGACGAAGCAGATTACTATTGACATTTGCTTTAAAAACCTCTTCCGTTTCTTTGCTGTTCAACAAGTTGATGGTTAGCTTTAGCCCTTGAGCCACGAGGGATGAGAAGAGGAAGAATGCAAATGAGATGACTTCGAACACGATGAGGTCTCGTTCCACATCTAGTCCTGCGTTGCACTCGGTCCTCTCCGAGAGGTTGAGGTCACGTGGTTGGTCGAAAGAGATTCCGACAAAGACTGCGACCGTAAAGAGTGAATTTGCGTTGACTATCCCGTCGAGAGCTGAAACATGAACGCTTGTCGTTGATGCGGTTGAGTGGTTGCTGATACTGTTGCTGTCGTGGTTGCTGCTGGTCTCTATATCATCGGAATCTGCCATTATTTTAATGGTTCTCTTTGGTGGCTTTAATTAATAGCTCTCTAGTAGTTTTTCTTTGTAATGATGGGATTATTTTCTTCTGTTGTGTTCTTATGATTCCCTTTTTAATGATTTGATAATGATGTTTAAGGGTGGGTGGCGTTTGGTTTAGAACGATTAGCAATCGGGAAAACGATAGTTGTATATTTAGTGCCTAATGTAACCATTTTCAAGTCAATACGAAAGAAACGATAGGTGAACACACCTTTCTTCTTTTGTTATGAAAGAAAAAGGCTTATTCTAGTGACCAAATTTTGACTTTATTCACACGTAAAACCACACAATGTTGTAGCAGGTTTACACGTTAAACATACTTTTCACTCTCTCTCTTTTTTTTTATTATTTTATTTTTCTTTCCATTTTGCCAGTGTTCAAAACCCGTGTTAGGCCTAAACGGCGCTTATGCGGTAAACACACTTCTATTGTGGTTATTATATTTCAAAGGGTGGATTTATAAATGTCTGGGCAGCATGTAAGCAGTTTATGCGTCGCGCAAGTAATTTTAGGTGGTCTATGCGTTTTGTCCGTTTAATTCCCAAATTGATACCATATGAACATTTAGGATTTGGAGTCTATGTAGGACCAATCCCATTCGTTTGATTAACCGAATCTTTCAGTTAAACTAAGTTTCAAAGGTTGACAGAACCAGAGAGCAAATGTATTGTTTTATTTGTAACCGGAAAAATTATCTTCTTACTAGTTACTAGATACAATTATTAGTCTTTTTCGTCTAAAAACATGGTATAAGTAGTTTGTTAATCATATTGTTTATAGATCATGTTACTTCGTTAGTATTACTTCATTAGTAACGTATAATATTTTTTTTATCATAAAATGTAAAGATCACATAAGCCCCATTATTATTTTATACGTTAGTCGTTGGGTCGCCGTCGTCCGCTTAACGTCGTTGCTCAAATTGTCATGAATAAAAACTCGATCAAAATGTAACTTAATTACTAGCTGACAAGAAAATGTAAATGATTAGTTATCTTGTTTAATGGATAAGTTTACGTCATTAGTACACCGTTATAGTATATAATTTTATTCGATCCACACATAAAACTTGTAAACGTAACTAGATCGTCGCCAATATTGAGGCCTAAGAGTACCTCTCTGTTAGAAGAAACTCAATTTAAGTATCTAATTAGTTAAAAAGATATTATTTTAATATAAATATATTAAATAATTAAGTTTTAATTTCTGTAATAAGTGTGAGCTACTAATAAATAGACATATGTCTAAAAACTTTTTTAAACAATATCTTTGAGAATAATTTTTTAATTCTCTCTCACAGTTTTTATTTTTTTGATTATTTTAATTTTAAAAAATCAGTTAAAATACTGGAGTCAATTGTATAACTCTTTAAAGGATTTTTATCAATATTTTAAGAATATTTCTTACAATTTTTTTTAGGAAATATTTCTTAAAATACTTACTTAAAAAACAGTTTTTTAAAAAACTCTTAAAATTCTAATTTTTTATATTTATTTTATTATTAAAAACTCTCCTAAAAAAATCCTTTGAAAAACTAGGATAAAGATGATCTCATAAACACTGGTTTTGGTATTAGTTTATAGTTTTCAGTCAAGGAAATGAAATAAAGAAACGGAATAAAATAGGGGATAGTCTTAAAAAGATAATAATAAATAATATAAATATAATTTCAAAGTGTAGAGGGAAAGCTGCGAAAACCACAAAAGAGAAGAGGACGCAATGATGGTCTTATCCAACAGCATCTTCTGCATGACTAGAGCTTAAACGGTTATGGCATCTCTAGCCAATGACTCTCCAATGAATCAGCCAAAAAAAAAGGGAATCAAAAGCAGCAGTTATTACGGAAGCAACGGTGAGAGAAGAAGCCATCAATAGATCAGATCGAGCTAGCATTTGGCGCTGGTTCAAACTTTTTGCTGTTTATGTGGATTAGTGAGTAGTAATCAATCACCTTCCTAATCACATAAATGATTGATGTTGCATGGATTCTTCCGATATGGATTTTGTCTCTACTTATAGCTTGTGGCTTACTTGATGACTGGATCATGTGATTTGTGCAATATAACCTTATACATATTTTGACCATCCATTTTGGTTTTACTCTCTCTCTCTCTCTCTCTACCATGTTTCATTATTTCTAGAATTCAGTGTGATATTATATCATAAGATAAGAAATCCTGATTAATTTTATAAACTCTTCTTTCAAAGCCCAAAAGTTACAAGCCCATTGATTATAGATATCCGACAGGAAGAAACGTTCACAAGTATGATTTTGCAGCTCTGCTTTAGATATAAAAAGAAAGTTTCTTTACTATATGAAGTTTATTTCCACCTAATTTTTTTTTTTGTCTATGTTCCACCATTTCATCGTTCTACTATTACTATATCAAATTTTGGTTTGTAGGAGCAAAAACAAACATTCTTGCAGAATAGTTTCTCAGTCTCTCTACTAATTGGACGGTGAGTCCAAATTTAGAATATGAAGCTGGCCATTTTACGTAGTTAGTGGTAGGTGGCCAACATTTCTCACTCACGAATCCATAATCTCCACCGTATTTCTTAATCTATATCTTATTATCAGCTAGAAAAAATAATCATCATCTTTGAAGTTTATGACTGTAAAGCTTATATGTGTATTATTGTGTATAATGTAATATATTGCATAAGGTACACATGGCTTTGTGATTTTATATTAAAAAAGGCGCAACACAACAGTTTCTAATCCAGAGGATCAGATTCGATTCTTATTAGTTAGGTCATTATTACTGTCAGAATTTCCAGAGATGTATCATTACCATTTATGCTTTTGCCTGAGCTTTAATCATGAATCCTACTGACTAAATAAAATTCATTATGAATCGTATTTCTCTTCGATTACTTATTTATATCCGAAATCAATAAATTTATTAATTGAAAATTTTGCTTAAATAGCTCAAAAATAAAACATTCGGTCTTTTACATTTTTTTTTTCAATTATTATATTTTCTTTTTGCACTTTAAATGAAATGAAAATCCGATTATATCATTTAAATAATTTTATAATGTTTTAATTGAAAAATGGATTTATTTAAAAGAAAAGGAAAATAGTTTATTTTCAACAGTTATATTTCCTATATTTTTTTATATTTTCATGTAGTATATATTCTATAACAAATAAAAAATAGAAAAAATAATAAAATTTTAATTTTACAGATGGTGTAGAATATAGTAATCACGGTATAATATGTATTAGATTTGGATAGAATACAGAAGTTTAGAAAACATACCAATCATAGAACATATAATAAAGCTACAATTGGTAGATTAATCAATAAAATTAATAATTATATTATATTTTTGGTAGACTATAGAAAACATATTCTATTAACTCATAGATGGTAGAATATGAATTTTTGAGTTAGTAAAACAGAAAATATTTTTTTTGTTTGAATATAGATTTTTTTTAAAAAAATGTTAAAATATTCTCATGAGTGTTTTAACACAAAATATTCACACAAGTGTTTATTTTATTGTTTTGAATTTCTAAACTTTTTTTTATAAATTTTGAAGTATTTATTTAAAATTATTAAATATATTTAAAAGATAATGTAGTTAGATATTGGTAAAAATAAAAAGGTATAAAAGGACGAGTGTTTTATAAATGTACAGATAATAAAATCAACAGAAAATTATTTCGTTTTTCGGTCAGAAAAATTAATTTTAGCAGTTTCAAATAGTTTGACTCTCTATTATTTTTGGTCTGAATATATTGACTTTAAATGAGGACAAAAAAAGTTGTATAGAAAATCGGAACGAGTCCAATATTGCGTTTCTCTTTTTTTTTTGGTTTGCTTTCTTCACTTTTGCTATCTCTCTCTCTCTTATCGCAAGTCTCTGTGATTCCCCGTGAATTTTCCCGGAGGTTTTATAGGGGAAAATAATTCATCGAGATTGAGACACGTAATCTCCGGATTCGTCGGGAGAGTGAAGAGATCTGAACGAGTCTCCTGTGGTTTTTTGAATTTTTTTTTCCGATGGGAACGCTTCAGTCATGGCGTAAAGCTTATGGAGCCCTAAAAGACACCACCAAAGTCGGCCTTGTCCGAGTCAACAGCGATTATGCCGTACGCGCTTTTCGATTCCTCTTTTTATTTATTTTTGTTTAATCTTCAATAAGAAATCTCTCTGATAGATTCGATTTTTGGTGTTTCGGAATTTTGATGGATTTTTTTTAGGATTTAGATGTTGCCATCGTCAAAGCTACTAATCACGTCGAGTGTCCTCCCAAAGATCGGCATCTCAGAAGTGAGTGATTTTGATTATTACTTTCTTTTTTATGTGTTACCAGTGGATTTTCATTCTTAGATCTGGTTGAAATGATTTTCTCGGCTGTATAACTTTTGCAGAAATATTCGCTGCAACGGCAGTGACTCGTGCTCGAGCAGATGTTGCCTATTGCCTTCACGCCCTTTCCCGGCGGTTGCATAAAACCAGAAACTGGACGGTACTGATTTTACTCTACCTTGGGGTTTGAACTTGAGTTTTGAGTAAAAACAATAGGGATTCTTTTTGAACTTGGATGTTAGGTTCCTCTCGTTAATGAACTAATCTTTTTTTTTGTTTTTGTGTATTCTCTGTTGTGGTTGTTTCAACAGGTTGCACTAAAAACGTTAATTGTGATTCACCGGCTTCTAAGGGAAGGAGATCCTACATTTAGAGAGGAACTATTGAATTTTTCGCAGAGAGGTCGAATTCTACAACTTTCTAGTTTCAAGGATGATTCAAGCCCGATTGGTGAGTCTTCAATATATTTATGTTTCGAATCAAAAGGAGGTTCCTTTAGAGTGTGAACGCTAATTGGCATTTTTTTTTGTTTTGTTTGTTTCTCTCACAGCTTGGGATTGTTCAGCTTGGGTACGTACTTATGCATTGTTTCTCGAGGAACGGCTTGAATGCTTCAGGGTTTTGAAATATGATACTGAGGCAGAACGTCTTCCAAAGGCTACCCCGGGACAGGATAAGGTATCAAATATTTGTTTTACTGTGCTTTCTCTTGCGTTTCGACCTTTTTTCCTGATGGTTTGAATTTTTGATATTGTGGATTGACAGGGGTACAGTAGAACCAGGGATTTAGATGGTGAAGAGCTCTTGGTGCAGTTGCCAGCTCTGCAGCAGCTTCTGTATCGTCTCATCGGTTGCAGGGTACTTTTTTTTTCTTTCTTATCTTGTTTGTCTGTGTAGCTCATAGTTTGTGACATTGACTTGTCGCTTCATTTGCTTATCAATGAACTGTCTTGCCCTTTTACCTTTTTCAGCCAGACGGCGCTGCTAACCACAATCATGTTATACAATATGCACTTGCTCTGGTACGTGATAATGATAACTGGTCATAATAATTAAAATTTCCACAACTGGAGATAGTTGTTGGTGTTTTGCTCTGCAAAGCTTTCTGTTCCATCTGGAAAAGCAAAGATCGATGATTTCCTACCTTCTTTGTGATGGAATGATAGGTGTTGAAGGAGAGTTTTAAAATCTATTGTGCTATCAATGACGGAATTATCAATCTCATTGACAAGGTAGGTCTAGTTTGTGTTTTTTCATCACAGTCATCATGTTTCTCTATATTCTTTCCTTTCTCCCCACTCAGTTTTGCATTTATTGCAGTTCTTTGAAATGCCAAAACATGAAGCTATCAATTCCCTTGAAATATACAAGCGTGCGGGTCAGCAGGTGATATTGTTGGACTATTTTTTTTGCGTAGACTTCACATGAGTCATTTTCTTGTCTAACTATGGCTAATGTATTCTTTCAGGCTCGTAGCCTTTCTGATTTCTATGAATCCTGTAAAGGATTGGAACTCGCAAGAAATTTTCAATTTCCTGTACTAAGAGAGGTACCAGATGAGGATTTTTCTGCTAAAATAAAATGCTAATTATTGCTTGTATTTATTTCTTAATACAGTACCTTTTTGTTTTTTCCAGCCCCCACAATCTTTTCTGACTACAATGGAAGAGTATATTAAAGAAGCACCGCGTGCTGTCGATGCCCCAGCTGAACCACTGGTATATGCATATTTTCTCGTATTCGTGATCCACAAATTTTGGCTTTTGGCTTCTTTCTATGGGTTTTATGTGCTAATGAAGTTGCCTACATGTAGCTGTTAACTTATAGGCCGGATGATGGACTTCCTACAGAAGATGCTGAACCGTCTCATGAAGAACGTGAAGTTGTGTTGTCTTCAGATGATGTCATTCTTGTAACTGAAGATACTGAACCGCCTCCCCCTCCTCCACCTTCAGCCAACACTCAGTCACAGAACATCATTGACACAGATGACCTACTGGTGAAAATCCTATTATTATTACTTTAAAATTCAGTTTTGCTTACCATTGCTATTCTAAACTATCAGGTTCTGTTTGCTCAATTTTCCACACAGGGTCTGAACACTGCTGCTTCTGATGCATCAGCGATCGAGGACCAAAATGCACTTGCTTTAGCCATAATCCCAACTGATGGTGAGCTTACCATCTTAATTACATGTTCATTAATACTCTTTCGGGCTAGAGATGGTGTAACCTTTTTTACCCCCTGACTCATTTCTGTTCTGTCTCTATCTCCAGGTAACCCTTCAACGCCTCGTTTTGGTCAAGCAAACGATTATAACTCTTCAGGATGGGAGCTTGCCCTAGTAACTACACCAAGCAACGATATCTCTGCAGCCACCGATAGGCAACTGGTAAGCATTCTTCTCTTTGTTTATGTTTTAGACAGTAGATTACAAACTAAAAAGATCAACGCAAGCTAGCTCCTGGCTAAAGGGTGGGGTAGATAGTTGGAACTTTGGATGTTACACAAAAAAAATTGACCAGAGAACTCAAAATTTTTGAGAAGCGTAGGATAGACCTCAACACAATAGTATATCTAGACAGGTTCTCCAAGGTTACTATGAAAGGGTCATCACATGCATAGGGTTATGAAAATTGTTAAAGCTAAAAAACTAGGAATCTTGTTGTCAGAAAAGTAGATATGGAACCGTGAGAATAGGTTGTGTGTTGGTCTAATCATATAGGAGGATTACTGTATATGTTTTTGTAAGCTAATCTTCAAAAACCTCAATCCGAGGTTACAATGAAGTGCAATCATCAGATGCAATGTTTATCGAGAATAATATTAATAGCCTTCAGACTAGAACCTTGTTAGTAGCAATTGGTGAGAAACTGGGAGAATTCTATATATTGTATGTGTTCATCATATCATTTGTTGGCTAACCTTTCAGAAACCATTAATGTTTGTGCTTAAAAATGTTTAGGCTGGAGGCTTAGACACGCTTACATTGAACAGTCTATACGATGATGGAGCATACATAGCCTCCCAACGCCCTGTCTACGGTGCACCAGCTCCCAACCCATTTGAGGTTCACGATTCTTTTGCATCGTCCAATGGCACTCCGCCTCCTCAGCAGGCAGCTGTCAACAATCCCTTTGGTGCCTACCAGCCAACTTATCAGCAGCAGCAGCAGCATCAACTACAACTAGTACCAAGCCCCCCAGCCAATAATAATAGTAATCCGTTTGGTGATTTTGGGGAATTCCCGGTTAACCCGGTTTCACAGCAGCCAGATACCAGCGGGTTTGGTGATTTCGCGGTTAACCAACATAATAACCCGTTCCGCACCACTGGCCTCCTTTGATTCATGTTTTCACGTTTGTATCTTCTTGATTTGTTTGATCTCTGGTCTTCTTGTTGTTCTTATTTACCTGTAAAAACATCATACCTGGGATATATGCATATATGAGTAAATCCCTTTATATTTGCATTCTTAAAATTATTATTATTATCTACAAATTGTTGTATTTTGTGTGCTGTATATGTAGCCTCTATGAGAAGATCTAAACTACTCTATGAGATGCTCTAACAATTAAAAAATTATTATTTAATATAACTTATTAAAATAATTAAATTTTAATTACTATAAAAAGCTAAATTAATAATGATTGGACAAGTGTACAAAATTTATTAAGGATCGATTCTTAGTAAAGAACTTTGAGAGTCGATTCTTGATTTCTCTTTCATACTTTTTATTATTTTATTATATTTTAATGATAAGAAATTGTATAAGAATCAATTGATAGAGGTACGTCTCTTGTCTTATGTTCTCATTGTCCTTTTCCATTTACCTCCATTGATAACTCGACACGTGTTGACTTTAATGAGCCGAATCACCGAATTATTGGCCAATAGCTTTATTCTTCGTAAAGTTCAAAATCGAGGGACAATACGGTAAATCTCGTAAAAGTTATCAATTATCGCTACATCTGCCATGTCAGCAATCCTGCGGGATAATATTCATATAGTCCCACAACCGTTAGATCAACGTTCGAATTCCTCACACCCTAACCGTCCGATCAGGTTTGGAAACAAAAAACAAAATTTTATTTAATGATAAAGAAAACCACTTTTAATCTTTTTGTTAAATCCCTTTTAATCCACACAGCTTCTTTGCTTCAGCGCTCATTCAAGCAACAATACACTCTCTCTCTCTAAAATTTCATGTTCGACATGACGACGGAGAACGGACTTGATACAGAACAAGCTCTAACGGCGAATCCCTTCTCTCTCCCACCGTATCCTCAGGTATAAATATACATATACCTTAACCGGCTCTGGTCTCGAAATTGTATCCTCGATAGTGAACCGTTACTTCGGTTAGATCTGAATTTTTTTTAATTTTTTTTTGGTATATTTTCTGGAATCAGATGATCATGGAAGCAATCGAAGCATCAAACGACGCGAACGGATTGAACAAAACGGCCATCGCAAATCATATAGAGTCAACACAGACTGCTTTACCAACGTCTCACTCAACGCTTCTCAGTTACCATCTCAACCAGATGAAACAATCCGGCCAGATCGTTATGGTGAAGAACAACTACATGAAACCAAATCCAGATGCTCCTCCTAAGCGTGGCCGTGGCCGTCCTCCCAAACCCAAGCCTCCTGTCGATTCCAGTCACGTGGTGGTCCCACCTCCCTCCGTTTCTCCGCCGAGGCCTAGAGGTCGTCCTCCTAAGCCGAAGGATGCTTCGTCTGAGACGGAGTCGACTCAGGCGAAATCGAAGGTACCGCCGGCTGTTTCCGGGAGGCCACGAGGACGTCCACCGAAGAAGCAGAAGACGGATTCCGATATGGCTAAAGCCGATGTTGAACCGACGGCACAGCCTAATAACGGTGAGCGTCGAGGTCGTGGAAGGCCACCGAAAGTGAAACCTGCGATGGTGCCTGTTGGTTGTTGAGTTACTCTTTCACCTAATCGAATAAGCTTAGCAAAACAAAATTCTAAAAGAGAGTTTTTTAACTTTCTTTGTTTTTTTTAAAAAATTAGTATTTCCAGTTTTCAATTTTTATGGTTAATTGTGTGTTTGTTATTTTAATGACCCTATTTAATTTAGGCGTTTGGGTAGAGAAAAATGACGTCTGAAAATGTAATTCGACTTTTGGATGTGGTGTGATGTATAAGTTTCGGGTCTTTACCCTTTTCTTAAGTAACGCTTGGTTAAAAATTATAAAATTATTTGTCATTTCTTTTTTTAATTATTGTTTTAGGTTAATAATATTAATATTTATTTTAAGATGGTAGAATGTTATGTTATCTTTTGATGAATTTGATGATCACAACATAAATGTCACATGAATTTCGGAGATAATTACAAATCACACATGTTACTGTTTGCTATGTTTTATTTCAATATTTTATTATGGGTGTGATTAAGGCAAGTTTACTCTCTTTTTTTTTATATAAGGGAGATACAATATGATTAATTGAATGTTTGGGAGTAACTTAAAACGTCATTTCAAAATTAGGAAAAATTTAAAGGTTTTGTTCTTTTCAGTTTCAGGCGGGAGCTAGATTTTTCAAATGATTGCAAAAATTTTGACACATATTTTGTTTCCTCCTTTTGGATTAATGTGAGTAATGAACAGTTCACGGTTGGATTAATAATTTTAGTCTTCTCACTTTTGAGTGGAAGAGAAAAAAGCTTTGTAGAGAAGAAAAGGGCCTCATATTAATCTAATGGACCTATTAGGCCTAAGTAATACAATGAAATAGAAGTTCAAGAAAATATTTTGATATGAACAACTTAACATGTTAACAAAAAAAGTAACAAATTTTAAAGTCTGTACAGTCAGATCTACAATCTCTTTAAATAACAATATTACAAACAAGTATGTAATATCATGATTTATTTTCTTTTTGTGGGGGGCTTATCTATATTTGTGGTCTCTCTCTCTGCCATGATAAGGCATCCAACATAGGCTCAAATTAAACTTGCAAGTGCCTTCGCAAACCGAATTAAACTCGGGGGGATTAGCTTCGGAATACTTTCAAATTGTGAGTAAATTCTTGATTCTATTTTGACCATAGGTAGGTTCACATATTGCACAATTAAGATACCAAACCTAACACAAAATCTGGCAATATAACATCTCTCTGAACCAACATTGAACTCAGTTTAAAACAAAAACCCAAATTTAGTACATTCTGTCCCTACACACGTTTCTTCATAAATCTGGAATGTTTTATATCCTTCATAAATTTAGTCTCATATACTTATATTGAGAGAAAAATAATGTTTTATATCCTTCATTAATCTGGAATATTTATTAATTAATGAAAATCGTAAAATACTTTTGACCTTAATACAAAGACGAAAATATCTCTGATTTCGGTATAAATGATGTTAATAATACTCTAGTTGTACAAATTGAGCATTCCTAGGTATTTAGTAATATTTCAGTTGTACAACTAAGTCCAGTTGTACCAGATACCCAAATTATATCCGAGTTATACTACATATCTGAGATTTGAAACAGAGTTATTTGGGTCACAGAGTTACTTGGATCACGTGAAGAAAGTCTTATCATCTGCACTAGCGTGTTTTCGTTGATATCATTTACATTCACAAATATATAATCTATTATATGGATAAAATAATAATTTTACCAATTAAATTTATAACCGAGGTATATGAGATCATGAATCTAGATTGAAGAACATAACAGATTTTGTCTCGCAGACATATTTGTCACCACGTCATCCATATGGTAGCTAAACATATCCGTAGATGGGGGAGCCGCCGATGATGGGGCGTAGACTTAAAGCAGAGGTTGTATAATGCAGAAACAATTGAGTTTACAGAGAATAATTTGCACTGAATGATTTGATTTTATTCATCTCTCAATAAATTTTTATAGTCTTACATAAAACAGAAGCAAATATAAACCACTACCCCACTTTAACGGACACGACACACACGAGCACATGACTGGTACACGAACTCGTAAAACACTACCCCATGAGCTAAAAACCTGCTGACAAACGATGACTGAATCAAACAATAGAGACTGAGTCTCTTATTACCAGATTTGCATTAAAAAAAACAATTTAAAACCCCAACAGAGGTCTGGATATTGAGTAGTGTTGCAGCTTGTTCGGATGAAATCTAGATCGTTGGTTGTTGCGTTTAGTCGATGAGGGGAATGAGCGGCTGAGATTGATCGGGAAATGAAGAGAAAGATTGTGAAGAGGAGCAACGTCGCCGTAAGATTTTGATTTACCATTTCCACTGTTTTTTTTTTGTAGAGTTTCTTTGATTTGTTTTTTCTTTGCTCCTATGAAGAATGGTTGGAGTCTTGGAGGGTTTATATAAGCCTTCGAGATACGGTTGATTTTACAATTTTACCCATCCTTATTTTTTGGATTTGTTAGACTGCCACTAGTAGCATATCTAGCTATATATTTACGATCATAGATTTTGTAGTGAATATTTATCGTTGCTAATAGTGCGGGTGTTTTGGCGTTTTCCATCAAAAAAATTAGTCGAATTTTTTGAACAAATTGTCAGTTAATAACTTTATAGTTAGCAAATAATGCGGGTGTTTTGGTGTTATCTCAGCATGTATTTCTGACACTCTTCCAAATTATCAAATAGCATTTTCAATATTATTATACTTTGGATTACAAAAATATCGCAAACTCTCTCTTCTCCTTCCTCTTCTTAGTTTCTCCGCCGCCGTCGAGTTCTCATGGCCAGCGTCCAGTGGCTATCTCGCCCCGGCGTTGTACCTCTTTTTTTTGGGGCTCGCATGATAGTTTCTGGTAGAGTGATGGACGTCTCCGATCTGATGTCGTCGTTGTCCTTTTCTGGTGCGATCCTAGACAGGTCCAATGAGAATGCTAAGCGACATGGACAAGAAGAGGATCTTGATAAGATGGAGCTAGACCAGAAGCAGCCCATAGACATGGAGTTGTATCAGGAGAAGCTCATGGACGTGGAGATTCAAGAAGATGAGGCCCAAGACGTGTTTAAAAGCCAACTAACTCATTCTAGAGTTAAAGCCAAGAGAAAACTCATTCCGCAAGTGATTTGGGCCTGGTTAAGAAGGAAAAGGAAGCCCAAAGAGAGTAAACCAATTGGACTGGTTTAATTTAATTTAATGGTTTATAATCACTTAAATTAAATCAAAGAAGATTAGGATAAAGTAAGAATATCTTTTGAATTTAAATTATAAATCAATTAAAATCAAAGATATTCTTGCTAGCTAGAATCTAGGAGAAGTAGTTAAGATATGATTTTATAGATATGACCTAGATAGGATTTTCAGCCTATATAAAGGCTTCACCCCCCCTTGTACAAACACATCGAATTTTATAAACAATCTTAAAGCTATTTTGCTTCTTGCTTTCTCTGTTCAGCCTAAGAACATTGACCCTTGATCACTAAAGAGTAGAGTAATCTACTGTGATATTCCATAGCTCTTTGCAGGGTGATCCTGTGCTAGTGGAATCAAACCCCTTCATCATTCACATCAATTGGAGAGTTAGTAACCTTCAAATTCATCCCCATCCAGCCGCCATCAAAACAAGAGAAGCTAGTAGCTTCTATCCATACATCCAACCATCCGTTGCCCAAGGAGAGTTAGTAACCTCCTTCTTCATCATTCAACCTACCTTCAAGACGATCCTCTGGTTTATTCATAACCAGGGCCGCACCAAGTGGTATCAGAGCCTCTTGAAGGTTAGGGTTTGTGAAATCACCTTGATTTCAAAACCACCATCAATTTCTTTTCAATTTTTTTAGTTTCATAAATAAATTCTTTTCTTTCTATCTGTTGTAAGTCAGCTGAGCCTTTCCTGAATTACAAAAGGAAAAAAAAAAAGATCTATATTTAAAAAAAAAAAAAAAAAAAGAAAAATCGAAAATTTGTGAAAAAAAAAAAATATAAAAAAAAAGAGCAGAAGAGAAATCCTGCTAGGAATAGGTTAATCAGCTGACGAAAAAAATCTTGCAATCTTTCTATCTTAAAGTTGTAGTAGGTTTTAGCTCTAGATCTTAGGTGATTGAGCTTTGATCTATTCTGAACTTGTGGGAAAAACAAGAAGATTAGACACTGAGAGAACCAAATAGGAGAGAGAGAATTTTCTAATATGTTTGTTTAAGTTTGTTTCAGAGAATCCATGGCAAGAAGAAATTCAGTTGATCAGATTTTTCATCTTGATCAGTTCCAATATGAAGCTATGATGGCTGAGATCACTAGGAAGCTGCAACAAGATTTCAATAGGACTAACCATGCTAATGATTTTCATGATTTTTCAGTCTCTGCAGGCAGAAAAGTAGGAGAATTTAATTCTTATCACCATCGTCGCCCTAGAGCAGAAGAGTACCTTCGTCAATCCAAGCTTGGGATTCCATCATTCCATGGAAAGATTGATCCTGAAGCTTATAGGGAATGGGAAGAAGAGATGGAATGGGTATTTAGATATCATCACTACACTGAGGAAAAGAAGGTCAAACTTGCTTCATCTGGATTCAGTGATCATGCCATCCATTGGTGGGATCAGATTGCATCCACAAGGAGGCACCATGGAGAACCTCAGATTGCTTCTTGGTTTGAGATGAAATTTGTTATGAAAAAGAGGTTTGCTGCAGATTATAAAAAAATTGGTTATGTGCATGACAAACACCAAAGAAGATCACATGAGAGACTAACCACATGCCTATCATCAGCCAAGTTGACACGCCAGGAGCATAGGTGTTCTCATGAAAAACTGGCCTTCCAACAGCCAGAAATAAATCAATTTAGTCCAATCTGCAGAGGTAAGAAACAAAATTCAAATTTAAAAGATTTCTCTAATGAATCTTTTATGTAGAACTACAGGAAACAAAGTCCTAGAAGATTGTTTGTGGAGAGTGCTGACAATAACAATAAGAACTTTGAGGAGGAGATACCAGTAGAGGTACCCAAGAAAGCACCACCAGCCATAGGCAGGGAGATGCTGGAAGTTGCTAACGATGCCAATGGAGTTAGAGGAAGAAGGGAGATGTCTGATCCATTGCCAAATTCTCCTAAGAGTGAGACATCACTAGCTGAAGGTGAACTATTGGTAAAAGAAAATCTCTGTGAGCTTGACAAATATATTTTCTATGTTCCATCAGCTAGAGTATTAGATGATACTTGTATAAGTGTTACTAATCTTAAACCGGTGCAACCGAGTAGCAATGAGCTTTCCTTGCAGGACCATGAAGAGAAATTATTGAAGGAATCACCAAAGAAATTGTCTTTGGACAGTAAGTTGGTGCCTACAACTAGCTGGGAGTTCAAGTCATTCACTCCTTTTTTCATTGATGAAAGTCATCTCAAACTCTGTAAGGATATTGGGGTGACAAATTCTTTACCTAGTTTGTTTGTGATTGTTACACCTGAAGAAGAGAAACAATCTGGTTTAGAGAATGTGAAAGAACTTTGTGTTTCTAAGTTTATTTTTGATAAGATGATTCAATCCTTTGAAGCACCTAGACATGAAATGTTTTCTAGATCAAAATGTTCTTTGATTGCTGAAACTAGGAGTTCTGAGTTTGCTTTGAGTCATAAGTTGATTAGGGGAACATTAAGACATAAATCGGTGAGGATTGATCCAGATCTTGTGATTGATGAATGTTTCTCTAATAAAGTGCTGCATAACATGAAATCAGTTAGAAAATGCTGTAAAACTTTGTGCTGTGAAGATTTTTGGGTTTTAAAACTTTGTGATATGGACTCAACCTTGAGAGAAAACGTTTTTGAGAGTTTGTCCAAGTTGGATCATGAGTTTGCATTGCTAGAATGGTGGTCTAAGAACATGCATGACCTACTTAGAGCTAAAAAAAAGTTCTGAATTTGAATATGTTGAGAGAGTTTCTAAGTTAGCACAATCCAATCTGTTTGCTAGCAATGATATTTATTTGTTTGGTTTGTGTTCAAAAGAAAAATTTTGTTCCAGTGAATGTTTTAATGCTAGAATGATTTATGATCTTGTCTTAGATGGTGATTCTAGGAACCTGAATCTTGTTTTTAAGATCTTAAACCAATGGAATTCAGTTGTCTATCTCTGTCGCACATTTGATGTGGTTTTCCTAGTGTTTAAAAAAAAGCAGGATAGACAGGTTATGGAGTTTGTTCCAAGAACAAGGAGGATTCAGGGTCTGGACAAACAAGTTGATTATGGACCAAATGAACACTTGTTTGCTCTTACTTGGCAACCGCTTCCAACATTCCAAGGTAAGTACACCCTTAATCATACCTCCAAAGATTCTAACTTGTTTTCTTGTTTTGCAGATGAATTAGATTTGAGGTCAAATCTTTTCAAAGGAGGAGGGGATGGTGCGATCCTAGACAGGTCCAATGAGAATGCTAAGCGACATGGACAAGAAGAGGATCTTGATAAGATGGAGCTAGACCAGAAGCAGCCCATAGACATGGAGTTGTACCAGGAGAAGCTCATGGACGTGGAGATTCAAGAAGATGAGGCCCAAGACGTGTTTAAAAGCCAACTAACTCATTCTAGAGTTAAAGCCAAGAGAAAACTCATTCCGCAAGTGATTTGGGCCTGGTTAAGAAGGAAAAGGAAGCCCAAAGAGAGTAAACCAATTGGACTGGTTTAATTTAATTTAATGGTTTATAATCACTTAAATTAAACCAAAGAAGATTAGGATAAAGTAAGAATATCTTTTGAATTTAAATTATAAATCAATTAAAATCAAAGATATTCTTGCTAGCTAGAATCTAGGAGAAGTAGTTAAGATATGATTTTATAGATTTGACCTAGATAGGATTTTCAGCCTATATAAAGGCTTCACCCCCCCTTGTACAAACACATCGAATTTTATAAACAATCTTAAAGCTATTTTGCTTCTTGCTTTCTCTGTTCAGCCTAAGAACATTGACCCTTGATCACTAAAGAGTAGAGTAATCTACTGTGATATTCCATAGCTCTTTGCAGGGTGATCCTGTGCTAGTGGAATCAAACCCCTTCATCATTCACATCAATTGGAGAGTTAGTAACCTTCAAATTCATCCCCATCCAGCCGCCATCAAAACAAGAGAAGCTAGTAGCTTCTATCCATACATCCAACCATCCGCTGCCCAAGGAGAGTTAGTAACCTCCTTCTTCATCATTCAACCTACCTTCAAGCCGATCCTCTGGTTTATTCATAACCAGGGCCGCACCATTTCCGGTTACGGTTGCTTCTCTTGTCAGTATAATAGGCACGGTTGGTCTCTTCTTCAGCTTAGTTGGTAGGTTTTTTTGGTATCTGTTTTAGTGTAGTTTTTTTTTGCAGCTTTTGGTTTTGTTCATTCAGTTTATTAAATTTTAGTTTGTCTTTGAAAATTTTCCGGTTTTGCAGTTTTCTATCCGAATATATATGTCCTGCCGTCTCTGTATTATATCAACACATCATATTCTACCTTATGATTAATGAAAATTAGTGCTTTAAAAAAAAAAGAATATTATTTGTTTGACTGCTACTATTCTTGGCATCAGCAAAATGATCAATAAACTGTCGTTACCGTTCGCCGCTATTGTTGATCATTTTATCATTTGAGAACGTTGATATTCGGCGGAATGATTCTAAATGGGCTTTAGGCCCAACGTAAATTTGGCTTTTTTTATAGTACGAACATTCGCAATGATTCATAAATGATAAGAAAAAGAAAAAAAAAGAAAGGAAAATAAATTATAAATATAGATATTTAGAAACTAACAACCGCTGATAACATGAGGACAAAGGAGAAAGAAGAAGATAAACAATGGCGATCACAATCTATTCACGAGATGTTAATGGTTGTTATTCCTTATCTTCACTCTTTGTTCGAGTTTCTTTCTATGAGCGGCGTTTCTCGGGTGTTTAGAAACGCAGTTAGAAATGAAACCTTGTCATCGACAAAGTTCGTCGTTGAACCACCTTTGAGTTCTCGTCTAACCGACGAGATTCTATGGGATATCACTTCGAAATCTGCGGGAAATTTGAATACTCTAGTTCTCAAGAAATGTATTAGAATCACCGACAAAGGGCTTGGACGTGTCGTCGAAGCAAATCCTCAAATCAAAAAGGTAATTTGATAATTAATTTTTTCAATTGAATCATAGTGAAACTTTAAGAGTTAGATTATTTGATTGGAAAAAAATAATTTCAATTTAGATTTATTGAGAATTTGTACTTGGCTGTTTTTTAGTTGTTTAGAGAGATGATCGTTTTTTTTTTACTAAACTTTCATTCTTAGTTAAATGTGTTCGGATGCACGGAATTAACTCCAGAAGGAATCATTGGATGTGTTGAAAATTTGTCAAAAAACAATCATAACTTAGAGACACTTCACATCAATGATGTCCCTGGCTTTACTAAAGACCATCTCTCAACACTTTCGACTTACCTTCCTCAAGAGGGAGCAATTGACGTCGAGTTGTGTCCCAAATGCAATGAAATCAGAATGATTCCACCTTGTTCAAGAAAATCATGTGTAAGTAAACTGGAGATTTGGTTATATACAGTTTCAAACATAAAGATAATTTTGAATGTTTTGAGATTATAATACTAACATCAATGCATATTTTTGGTTGAAGAAACATGAGAGAAAGAATGAACGCAATTGCAGGGGATGTTGGTATTGCATCCCTAGATGCATGGAGTGTGCAGTGTGTCTCGGATCAGAAGATGAGATTGAAGAAGCAGCATGTGGTGGTGATGTTTTATGTCTTCAATGTTGGCTTGTCCTTCCGAAGTGTCAGTTCTGCAATAAACCCTACTGCACAAGTCACAGCAGCCTACGACAAGATATTGCAACTACTGATCAGTCAGCTCAGCCTATGTTTATATGCCAAGCTTGTCACCACAGGGCAGGAACTAACGAATATGACTCTTTCGATTATCAGATTTGAAATTGTTTAATGTCAAACTAGTTATCATATGCCCATATGACACTGGCATCTTTGTTTATGTTTTTTATTATGAAAAATAAAGGAAATATTAAAGACATTCATTGGCTTAAAAAAAGAAAGAATTAAACTCTTAACACAGAAATTAGTTACAACCATCGTTGATCACGATGATGCTGAAGTGAAAACCTACAAGCTACCCTCAAATGAACTCCACTTAACGGGAGATGATCAACAAAACTGGGTAGACAACTAGTCACAGACAGAACAAAATCACCGAGCTTTTTTCACTCAGTGTTGTTTCAAGAAAGAAGTTAAAATTAAGAAACAAGAATCGAGAGTTGTTCTTTTCCAGTGCTTCTACAAGAATACTAACGCAATTATCAGTAGAAGCGAGAGGAGCGTTAAGTCAGTGAAAAAAGCTTGAGGGTGATAGTACTGTGGGATGCAGCCAGAGGTTGTGGAATTTGCTGAAGGGGCCAATGCCGTGGTGTTGTTTCCAAGTGTCCGATTGCTTTTCGCACTGCAAAACGTAGAGAAAAGTCGATACAAAAGCGGTGAGGTTGATTCATTCGAATATTAAAGAAGTTTGAATCTTTTGTAAGATTAAGAAGAAAATTACCTTCCAGGGAACACACACGTTCCTCGACCTGCAAAGAAAACAGAAGAACACAAATCCATTTTACAGAAACAGAACAAAATGGTAGTCTCTGTGCAAAAGGGTGAAATAATTAGGTTGAGAGATTCAACGTACTTGGATCAGTGGTGGTGACCGTCGCAACTCCTTTGAAATCACAGCTTCCTGAAGCTTTCCCCATCTTCTGGTAATAAGCATTAAACGCATAAGTAGAATGCGCAATCACATCGTCGGGCTCATAACACGCCTCACCCTGCATCAGCGCCGAGCAATCAACTTTCCCTGGACCGCAAGCCCAATCAAGAGCCGCCTGAAGCATCTTCTTATCAACTTTTTCCTTGGCTATACAAAACGTCTGGTTCGTCGTATCATTCGCCAGAATCGCACCTGCACCCGCCAAACGTAATGTGTAAACCGGAGTCCCGTTTGTATGAAACAACCCCCAGTTCTTCTCAGACACAGGTCCAGGCCTCGTGTCTTCATTGTAAAGCTCGTAAATGTAAGTAGTAACCGCAGTTCCAGGATGTTTCGGTGTCCCTGTCTTGTTGATCACGTGCTGGATCAAATTGCTGTTGTAAGTGTTTGCGTTCTCTGCCGTTGCATCGTGTTCTCTACCATCTCCCTTCGAGGGCCAACCCGATTCCGTGACTATAATTGGAATGTTGGTGAAGTTGAGATAAGACATTGCGAAATAAGCAGCGTCTACGATCGCATCAAAGACGTTTGTGTAGTGTAACAACGTGTTGGCGTCTACAGCTTCTTTGTTGACTTGGAGAGGCTGAAAAAGCGCGTAGTCAAGCGGTATAACGCCGTTGGACTGCAAGTAGTCGAAGTAAGGGTACACGTTGAGCATCAATGGCGAACCAGTGGACTGAAGGAACTTGAGTAAAGGGACGATGACTGGATCCCAAGTCTTGTTGAAGAAAGCTTGAGAAGGAGGGAAAGAATCAAGAATGATGGTTGAAGAGTGCGGTGTCGATACTTTGATCTGACGGTCAAGATTGGCCGTGACGAGAGCTGATTGGATGTATTTAAGGGCGGAGACGAGGACTGAAGCTGCGTTTGGTACGCTGGTTAGGACTTCTGATCCGACAGCGATTGCGGTAATGTTAGTCGCGGGATAATAAGCGGCTACGTTTCTAGTGACCCAATTGGCTGCGGTTGCGTTTGATTGGCTGATACCGAGAAGCTGGTCGTTTGGGACTGAGATTATTACTTGAACGCCTGTGTGAGCAAACGCTAGTAGCATTGAGCGGTCTGCGTCGTAGAGACGGACGCGGTTGATGTTCTGTGATTTGAGGAGTGTTACTACTTGTGTTGGACTTGGCATGTTTGAGACTTCTGTCCCGATATTCACACCGATTAAAGAATCTGAAATAAATAATTTTCGAAAAATCAAGTTTCAGTAGAATTCGCATAAAAATCAGTTAACTGGTCGGTCCAAGTCTCAATAAATATAACATTTAAAACTCAAATGCTTATTGCAAAATTGCAAAGAGTCATAAAGTTTCAAACCAAGTATGTGGAAAACACTAAAGAGAGGCTAATGGCTAGTGAGCAAAAGTCGAAAATGCCCTTAGAAGTGAGATTATGGATTCAACTAACTTCGAGGGCGGTTTGGTCAAGTTAAAAAAATTCGGAAGAGAGTACACTGGAAGCAAATGAGCTGGGATGCAATACCTAGAGATTCTCATTCCCATTAAAAAGATTGTCAAAATTAAAGAACTAAGGTTTTTGATAAAGTCTTCATTTTTTTTCCTGGATAAGTAAAAAAATCATAGATGAAATGAAATCTCGAATCGAAAATATGAAAGAAGTTCCCTGAAAACATCAGATTTTTCCTTCTACTCTTTGTATTAACTAAGATTTATATAATGAAGTGAGCAAAAGGAACAACACATTTTCTAATTAGTAAAGCATAATAAAAAGACATTGTATAACAGAGAGATCTCTTCTCCAGCGAAAGAACACACGAAGAAACAGACAAAACACAAAGATTCCAGCTTCTTTATTTATCCAGGAGAGAGAGAAGAAATCACACAAATGAGTTTTAGTTGATTTGAAAGATTCATGAGAAATAAATTTCAGAAACATTTACCTTGGGAGAGAGCAGAACTTGCAAAGAGGAAAAGGAAAAGTAGAAGAAGAGCAGCCATTGATGGAAGCTTTCAAATCTTGGAGATGCTTTAATTTGCTTCTGAAGCATAAAGACAAGACAAGTCTCGAGGTTCCCTGAAGTAATCCACGAGAACAAAATCCAACCAAGACAAAATTATATACTATATTAAAATTAGATATAGAGAAAAAGAATCAGTTCGCTTCAAAAGATTTTTATATAACTGAAGCCTAAAGGCTAAAGTGGGTTTCTGAGCTTTGTTTTCTTTTCTTAATTTGCTGAAAAGGATGTCTCGTACCACAAAATAATTATTTATTTTTCGATGGAGAAAAAATTATTTTATTAACTTTATTTTTCATTAAAATGCTTTTATTATAAAAAAATCAGTATGAAAAAAGGTTCTATTAAATCAGCTTTTTAATAAATGTTCTAGGATTCTTTTTTTCTTCAAATTTTATGGTAAATAAATTAAATTCAGATGTGTTTTTATTGGCAGTGTTTTAATTATTAATGGCTTTTGCTGTAGTGACAGTGAATCACAGTTGATTCAGTTCAACGGTCATATATGCAAATTTTTTTATAGTGAAAAAATAAAAATGGATGTTTCTTTTAATTTTTAGTCTTGACTCTTTATATAGTCCACAAGTAATCATTTTTTGTTCCCTACAAATAATTAATTTATTCTAGAGATTCCTAAATCATTTACAGACTGAAATTTTTTTATTACTTTTATCAGCCCTTTTGTTGTTTATATTTTCTCTTTTATTTTGTTATTTTCTTCAATACAATTTGGATTTCGTAACTCGTATCTATAAATTATGATAAATTTAAAATTATTCATCCTACTGATGAACTAGTAGTTCCTACAAAAATTATGAAGTTGAAATTTGTGGACTTGAAAAAATTAATCATAAGTCTTTTATTAATTATATCGAAAAAATGAAATACAGAAAAAGTTCGGATGGTTTGAATAGACGAAGTAAATAAAAATATAAAAAAATTGTGACTTTCTTTTTCAATAGATCACCGTCTTCTCTCTGGTTTCAAATGAATCTCTAGATCTTCTCTCTTTCATATTTATAATCAGTTTCAAGCTAGCTTCTGAAATTTCTTTTCTTTGCATATAAGGCAAAATTTCCTAATTTATCTGGAAATTTTCCTTTATCTTTCAATATACTAATTTATTCTTTCCTTATACGTTTATTTTTGTGTGTTATAAACCAACGTGAAATTAGGTCAAATTTATTGACCTAATTAAAGGGATCAATCTGTTGGACAAGGTTTTAAGAGTGGTGCTAAGCCCATCTCTAACACCGACTTCATTTTATATATATGTTTTGATGTTAAGTAAGTGATAGATATTGCTTTAATTTTTCAAAGCCAAATTTTATATCAGAAAGGTTGTTAATATTTTGGTGAAAAAGAGAAAAAATATTGTTGATTATGTTGAAGGGTCAATTTATGATATAGCCAATTTTACACTAATATATAAGAATATAGCACCTCTAATTGGGTAATTAAATCCATAACATTTTGGTATCTCCATTGTCGGTTTCGTCTTGTTCACGTGCATGATGACGTCGACGAAACCTTGCAGTAGATAGTAAGAGAGTGGCACTGTAAACAGTCTAATAACTAACCTAACACAACAAAATTAATTATTTCATCAACAAATTACTACGACTAATTTTTTTTATTTTGTCAAAAAATGAAAAGATTTCTTAATAAATATGTATATTCCATTTCTCGATGCGGATAGTTTCATATTGTTACAGAACACGAAATAGATAAAGGTGAACGGTTCGAAGAGTTAAAGCGAGTAGTCGTTTCGAACTGATAAGTTTAGTTTAGCTGTCTTCACTAGCTCAATCCACCTCAGATTGAATTAGTTGTTTTCGTCCAACCGGTTGATATATAGTCTCGAACAATCTTTCAGACAAGCCTAAATCAGCCATATTGCAATAACCTAAGACATATTGAACACATTCAGTAAATCATATGCTATACTTCGCAAACTCAACGTAAATAACTCACATATGTATACGTCACCAATATTCCACAAAACCCAAGAGACATATTAACCACAGTTCTCAAGATTATCGTCTATACTATGTAACCGCAACATATAAAATAGCATATGTATACATCAAAAATATTACACACAACATGATATATGATATACATTATTTTAATCCATTCCATATATAATCAGATTATCTTCTTCTATGTCCATATTATACATCAACAGATAGTCATATACACATATGTTACATGTAAATATAGGTCTTATCAAATATAGTCCCTATGTAATTATATAAAGTTCGTTTCTCCCCAATCGCGTCTAACACCATTTTCTCCAAAATTTTCATTCCCCCCACAATCGCATACTCAATCCACCTGTATTACTAGTTACTCATTCAAAGGCGACAACAATTACAAATCTCCAACAACCAAATTGTTCAATTTCAATGCATCGCGACTACGGATATTAACCATGGCGGACTCAAATTTCACATCAGAAGACATACTATTTTCGGCTTTCTCCTTTACTCGCATGCCGTTCCTCTACCCTATTCTCTTACACCACCAAGTTATATTTTATTTTTGAAATTGGGTTCACCTTTTTCTTTTAAAAAATCCTTCATTTCCCCTCTAAATTATAATAACAGTTTTTTAAAAATGGATTGTGTGGTCTTTTTTTTTTTTTAAACAACCAACTTTTTTATTTTTCCAATACAATCCAAATCACCGTTTCTTTCTCTCTTTAACTTGTTCGAATGGATCTTTTCGCATAATTACACAGTATAATTGGCTATAAACTTAATTATAGTCTTTTTTTAGGTATACGGCCCAATTTTTCTTATTTTAATTTGTATTTGTAGTATGTATGTACGATTACAATGTAATAGGGTTTAGATATTTAACCCATATGATTGTATGTGCTTTCCCTTAGGCTCATAAACGGGTTGGAAAATATAAGTCTGGGTAGGCCCAATATTACTGACTGACAATAAATTTCAATATCCGGGTCGGTTCTTAAGATCCGAACTTAACAAGATTTCAGAATCAACTCTCTCTCTTTTAATCTAAAACCCTAAAAGCTTGTTCGATTCGCCATTAACACGAGTTCGAAGTCGTTTAAGAGTCAAGACACTCAGCGGATCTTTCAGGATGGGCAAACCTAGCAAAGGGTTTTTGTTTTCTTCTCTTGTTCGATTGATACATCTGGGCTCAGATATTTGTCGTATTTGGATTTGATTTACTGATGCTAAGTTTGTGACGTTTTGTTAATACCACTTTCAGATCGGAAAGAGCTTCCAAAACTGATAAGAAACTTGAGAAGAAGCTTCAGTTTTACACAAGTAAGCCCTGATTGTATCGAATTCGAAGAAAATTTTCTCGTAGGAAAAATCAGATTGCAAAATGAGTGTGTTATGTCTTGAAAGTTAACAACTATCTAAAAGACTTTGTTTGTTGATAACGCAGAGGTCAAAGATACACTTACTTCTTTGTCTGTCCAAAAGGAGATTGGGAAGGTAAACACCGTTTTTAATAAAATCTCCTGTATTCAATATTTATCCCAATTGAGTAATCTCTCTTAGATCCTCAATAACGTTGCTGTACTGCAACTTGAGTGTTTTGTTATTCGTGTTGCTACTGAAACTGGGCAGTTTCAAGTTTTCGAAAATGGGTTTACATTCGAGTGTGGAGTGTGAAATTTGAAAGCATTGGAACTTTTTTCCCATATGATTTGCTAATAAGGGAAATTCGGATTATGGTTTGATCAGAAGAAGAAGAAAAGCCGCAGCCGCCAAAAGAAACTAAAGGCGTATGATCTCTCCACGCTCTCGGAGTTTCTTCCCGAGTTTAATGCTTTGCAGAAATCAGCTCGTCCTGCACCAAACTTGAAGATGAACTGCAAAAGGCGACAAGAACTCGTGTATGTCTCCATTTCATTTATGCTTAAAACTTTGTTTGTTGCGATTAGCGTCTGAAGGGTTGTATTGTGTGTGTGTATAGAGTGACGGAAGGGGAAAGATTGAACAAGGTTCTAAACCATCAAGCTTTTCAAGCCGATCCAATTGGTTCGATATTTCAGCACCTGCAGAGTGAACAGCCACCGGTGATAGAAGAGAAACCGAAGAAGAAGGCTAACATAAACGGAAGCAAGAAAAGGAAATTCAAGAAGGGTAAAGCGGTATCCATGGATTTCTGATTTTGTTTGAGCTATAGACATATAGTTACTCTAATGTCTTCTACTGTTCTGGTAGCAGAGGAAGATTTTTGGATATGATGAATCTTCAGTTTGATTGTTATTATTGTGCAAATTACACAATTTTTTTCCATTAAAAACCTATAACGTGCTTGAGTCACAAACACAGAATAACCAATGGCTTTATAAAAGAGAGAAACCCTAAATCTTCAGGAATACAAATGATCATGAGAGTGGTTCACTGATCTCCAGGAGTTCATTGCGGAGACCAGTGAAGACGAGAGAGTCGGTTTCGATCGGTCTAAACTTGATGAGCGCTGACGGAACAAGTTCTTCGTCATCTAAAGTTCTTGGTTTCTGTCCCGGGGCTGGAGTATGCGGAATCACACGCCGTTTAACCAGGACAGGATCCAAAAGCTCGAACTGCAAACTTGGTTCTTTCAAAGCATAGCTCACAAACTGAAAACAAAAATAATAGTAATTTCATCAAAACTGTTGTCTTAATTGAGAGAAACCAAATTTAAGACATTTAGTATTAACCTCATAGAGAGCAATGGTCGGTTCCCATGGAGCAAACACACCTTGAAGCACAACTCCGTCCGGAAACTGAACTCTTATCATACTTCTTTTGTATCTTTTTCTCGCCGCTTTCGCTTGTTTCTCCCTATAAGATCTTGGGATCAAAAGCTGTGATTCTGCAACCTTTTTCCTCCTTAAATCCGCTTCTCTCTTTATTTCATCCGCAGAGAGGCTATAGAACGAATCAGGTACCTCTATTCTCGATGCTACGTTTTCAGCAACCGAGAAGAAGACACGAATCTAATCAAACAGACAAAAAGAAAACATTCTAAGAACAAATCACGAACTAAACAGATTCTGTCCCAATCTATAAGACCATAAACAGTTAAATCACCAAGAAATGTTATAAGGCAAAGAACTTTACTTCTCTATCGATCTTTTTTGGAGCCACTGGTTCCTCTGCTACTGAAGATCCAGAAATGTCATTTTTTAAAGGAATTTCAGTCTTTCTGTTTTCTAAAGTTCCGACAACTTTGTTGATCAGTTGAGCTTGTTCATCTCCAGGAACTTCCATAACAGCCCAAATCTCTTCGTTTTCCTCTTTCAATACGAATCCAACAAGCTCAAGAAGCTCAACACCTCCCGCGACATCACCAATGGCTTCCTTAATCTTAGCATTGCTCATTCTAATCTTCCTAAACTTGCCATTCTCAGGCTCTTTCACTATGTTCTTAAGCAACCTAAGCAAAACACCAATCGAGCTCTCCGTTGGTTTTCCAGAGAGATACACAACCACAAGCTTCTCCATTTCTGATTTGTCGTTATCGTTATCCTTTTTCTCGGATGCAGTTTCGTCTCCTCCGTTGGTGGTGTCCCCAAGACAGCTCTCCACGTGGACGGAGACTTCTTCCTCTGATTTGAAAGGATTGTCACAGATCGGACACACGAACATGTTCAGAGTATATCCGTTCTGAGATCTGTTCGAAGACGTGATCATCGCGCCGTAAGGGTCGAAACCGTCTTGTTGAGGAGGGCGGACCGGATCAGGATCCGGATTTCTCGCTGACCCGGAAGATACGGGTTTCTCAGGCAACGGAGTTGAAGAGGAACCACTCGGCGGAGGAGAAGGAGAAGGACAAGGTTTGGTGGGTCTATGAGCCGGATTCGGACTCGGGGCTTGGGGAGAGTTAAACCTGTTTTGAATCGGGTTAACGGGTCCAGAGGAAGAAGAAGATCCGAGAACTCTACCTGAGCCTTTGAATTTGCCGGAAGAAGAAGACAGATTGACTTTCTTCATGAATCCTTTTAGCTTATCTTTAACGTCATCCATCTTCTTCTCCGTCAAAACCAAACAAAAAAAACCTTTCAAGCTACAAACTATAAAACCACTATCTGAGAAGACTGATCAAGTAAGTAAAGACAGGAACATACGAAGAAAGTGTTTGTTCTGTTTTGTTTTTCTTTTCGTACTTAAAAAAGCCAAAAATTAGAGTGACCAATGCTGCGCCATTAACTCCTGTTGATGGGCCGGTTTGGGTAAAATAGTGTATTGTATATATCAATTTTGGGCTAGTTGTGGAACAGAATGGGCTTAGTTATACTTTTTCTTAAATCCATAAAAATATAGTATTTCCCATTGGCTTTAATTATGTGAGGTGAGTTTGAGCTTTCTTGAGATCGTGAATTTAATTCATGTGTTAGTTAGTAAAACACTGTTTTGCAACTCTCAATAATGTATGTTTCAGAAATCTTGTCCTTTTGTCCAAGCTTTTTTAAGTTGTCTTGTAAATCACGATTTTGACCATCGAAAGCAATCAAAGAAATATAATCGGGAAAAAAAGAAGGTAGCTCCATCCATGGCTTCTTGGAAATATGGAAACAAAGAAATTCATTCATTTCTAAAGGTAATAGAGTCTGTTCAACTAAAGCTATTAGAAAAAACAGTTGGAGAATTAAAGATCATAGATTCCCGTAACTGGATCTTACGTCGTCTCTTGTTATATTATGAGATGGAGTTATATTCTTATAAACTTTATTTTGTTTGTGGAGAAAAGACAACCACAGTTCTCGAGAAAAGTACGTCCACTATGCCCCCAAATGATGTTGTTCTTTGTCAATTTTGCTTTGGTCATTTCAAAATTAGATATCGAATATGTACTTAAAAGATTGGTGCATGGAAACGCAGTTTTTTAGCAACTATATATAACGTGCATAACATATAATGATGTTATCATATATAGAGAATGTCAAATATATATATAGTGTAGGCCGTAGATGCTTCTTTTTGGCCTAGGATAAGCTCGAAACCAAGAAAATGAAAGAAGAAAGTAAAAAAAACAATTTGCAAGGGCGATAATTGATGATAGAGAATGTGTCACGTAAGCCGGATGGTTCCACCTATTATGCTGTTATCCCCCCTACTTTCTTTTGAAACATAATGATATTAATCTGACTACTTTATAAAGTTCTATTTACTACATATATATATATATATGTTATAGCATGATTAGTATCAAAATCAATCAACCATACCCACCATTTGAGTACTAGCTTTTTCCTTTAATTTTTATCACATATCTTAAAAATTGAGACTTCATAGTTTTTTCATAGCCGTTGACGCTTCAAAACGGCAGATAGTACTAATATATAAAGAAGAAAATGTTACTTATTTACCGGAAATAGAAAAATGTGCAGCTATAGGTGAGATTGAACAAAATGTTTCTTATTTACCAGAAATAGAAAAATGTGTAGATATAGTTCAGATCAAGGAAGACATACACATACCATAAACTAAATTTATCAACAATTTTAAGTAATTATGATTTTTTTGTTAATTTAATATACTGTTTTTAATATATATTTTTAATATCGTGGAATGCTAAATTCTAACTATAAATAAGTGTGGTAAATTTTAAAAATCACCACTATTATGTTATATATGATTTTCATAATTATGGATTTATTAGGATAATTAGTGAGAAATCGAATAAAGAAATGCATGCGCCACTTTATATAACGTTATTATATGAAGATACGAATACAAATCTAAACGGCGGAAGTTTTATATACAATTTAAAATTAAAGTGGGTCAAAAAGGAAACATCTTTTACGGTTTGAATGGAGAATATGAAGAATCTCTTCGCTTTTCTTTCTCCTTTATGCATTTAATTATTTTTTTCTTAATATATTTGATGATACACGAGTCGAGAAGCAAAAACCCATAAAGAAGTTTATTTTCCACCTGAAAAAACAAATAACAAAAAAAAAAAAATACTAGGACGTAAACAAGCCGGATCCACCATATAGTGCCTTATCTTGGGTCCATCCATTACAAATTGATCCGTTGATCATAAAACATATGATTGTGATGATTGTGTTACATTCCATTACGTATATAATAAAATGAAAATGGGTTAGAAATGAGTCATTTATTTACCTTTAACTCTCTCACACGATTTTGCCATAAAAGAAAGAAAAACGACGAGTAACGTAACTCCAGCAATCAAACCAACTATGATTGCAAGTGTCTTCTGTATCTCGTCGTCATTATTGTCACGATTCCCACCTAAATCCCAAAACGTTAATCAAATATTGCATGCATAACAATTATATAAATATATGTCTTAATGTCTGTACAGTTTGGATTTATGAAACCAGAAAAAAGGGAAATAAATAGAAATAACGATCTTGAAAAAAAAAGAAACATAAATAATTAACTAGTTTAAAACACAAATAAAAGAACCTTAAAGAGAAACAAAAGCAACTGAGCAAAGAAGGGCTTTACCGTAGCCGTAGACTCGCGAGTGTCCTCCACGCTCCGAGTACCGCGCGTAACACTTGGCTAAGTAAACGTCACCCCAAGCGGCGGTTCCACAATCCGATTTCAGCCGTCCGATTGCTTCCATTAAACAGTCTTGACACTCACTCGCACTGAGGTCTCCGGTGCACTGCGCTACACCTTGCAGTTCCCCGGACAATCCCACTCTGTAAGACCCACCGCTACTCGCCGCTAAATAACCAACTACCGAGTCTCTACGAGTCAACTCGTCGGAGTTATATCCAACCGGTGATCCACACCGTCTAACGACCACCGTCTTATCCTCAACGCCGAGAAACGTCGAGTTATCATACTTCACGAAACAGCCTTCGAGCTGTAACGCGCCACCGTACGCGCCGCTGCAGAGACTTCCGAGACGGCTAACGGCTCGAGCGACGCACCTAGCGCAATCGCCGGAACCGGAGGATAGATCGCCGCGACACTGGTATAACCCGTATACGGGACTATCGCCGCCGGAGATTCCGTTGACAGTGAAGTTGTTGTATGTGTAGAGAGAAGCTGAGCTAACGAAGGAGGTGAGTAGAGAGTTGACGTTAGACTCGTAAGGCGATCCCGGAAAGTATTTTGATTGCGAGCAGCCACCGTAGACAAAAGTATCAACGGCTGCGAATGAAAATGTTGCGAGAAGGGACACGACGGATATAAAGAGAATCGGTTTTGTGGACAGCATGACTTCCGCCGATCTGATTTTTCTTTTTTCCTTTTTTTTTTGTTTGTTTTGTGAGTGGTATCACTGGTAATGGTATGACTATAGCAAAATATGGGAATGTATAAACTTTTTTATGCTTGGTGCGTTGTTACATGATTATGAACACAAATATTATACACTTTTTTGTTTTATATTATCTGCTTGGGTTGCTATAGTGTATTCTCAACATTATTTTACTATATATTTTATATTACAACGCTGGTTATTTGTGTTAAAATACTCACACTTCTTATTTTTCACATATACTACACAGCATCTGAAATTATTATCCTATAAATCAACTAGACTAAACCCAAAATAAATTAAACGCGAGGGATAATATATTAGTTAACTAATGATGGTTTAGTGGTTAAAAAAATTGTATGAAATTAAGAGATCAGGATTTAAATGTTTTAAATAATAAGAATATAAAACACTTAACATGGACATGGAGAAAGTTACTTGAGCTGAAAAATAAAAACACATTAATTTGTTCATATGATTTGAGATAATGAACGAGAAAATAACAATTTTCTATTTTGATGAATGGATTAAGATGGGAAAGCTTATCGATATAGTTGGCACATCATGGATTTGTTATATTGGTATTGTGCGACGAACCAATGTATGTGAAGCTGCAACTTTAACCGGGTGACGCATAAGCAGCCGTAGAGGAAGAAATTTTCAGCTTCTCTTTGTTCGTATTCAGGCAAAACTTGTTCCAACACTAGAGTTTGGAAATGATGTTCCGTTGTGGAGACATTTTAAAGGCAATTATCTTGATCAATTATCAGCAGCCAAAACATGGAAAAATATCATGTAAAAGAAAAAAAAAAATGCAGAATTGCATTTATTCTTTGTGTATCCCTATACTTATAGTGTGTGGTTAGTAGATATTGGCAGGTTATTTGGTTCGCTGACAACTCCTAGCTAGCACGACATTCTGGATTCTCCAAAAAATAAATTTACTTTCTATAAGTTTTGTTTTTGTTCGATTGGTTTTTCAAATTACTATCGTTCATGTGTGGCGGGAGCGTAATCTGCATCATCACCACTAAAGATGGATCATAGCTGATCAACTAACACGTCTCGTCGACAAATCAATTCGTAATAGAATTGTCTCACTCAACTACAAAGCTCCACACAAGTTCGACAACATGCTACAACGCTAGTTCACGGTTCTATTGATTTGATTCTTTTACAAAAGCCCTAAGGCATTTTAGTTTTTTTTTTTTTTTTTTTTTTGAGTTGCTCTATATCTTTACTAGTCACAATATTCTTGCTGTAAATGCTTCAATCAAAGTGATCAATAGTTTGATATTTCATCAAAAATTATTGAAAAATATGTGTTTTCAGTTATAGTTATTTAAAGGACTAAATTGCTAAGCATCACATTTTTATCTAGCTATCTTTTGTCATTTTTTTTGCTGTCTGAAATCTTTTTATTACAATTTGAAATTGTTTTCTTTAGAATATTTATATAAACAATTTTTTTAAAGATAATTTTAATGTCCACCAAAATTCATAATAACTAAAATTTATTTGCATTACACCATTACACCATGACGAATGAAGTTACTTTTATCATGTTCGTGATTTCATTTTAATTTGTTTTCACTAATCTACAGAAACCATATTCTAAAAAAATCTAACTTACTCAAACCTCTTGATGCAAAATCATTAATTAACATTTGGTCAATCACTGGAATAATAAGAGGACTTCCACATATTTTATCATATTTATGAACATATTTATCATAAATTTAAATTAGGTAATCTTTAGATGACTGATCTATCAGTCATAACTTTTAGACTAATCAGACTTTTGGAAAAGAAATTTCTTAGTGTTTATCTTACATCTTACTCGTCATATTCTTAAAAAATTATTGATTTAATATTGTCTAAGGAAGATTCAGTATTACAAAAATATTAATACAATTAAATTTATAGCTATTCTGTCTTTAAATTTACTTAATTAATTGTTATCTTTTATGGCAACTACTAGAGTATGTAGTTGTTTTCTCAATAACTTTTTGGCCACGTATCTTTTCATTTGTTATGATAATAGTGGTTCAAAACACGTAAACATGTATCTAACTCTCTTTACTATTTTTTGGTTAATCAAAATCTTGTAATAACCTAAATAATTCTCCACAAAAAAAAGTTTTAAATAAACCCCCATTTTTAGGAAAATGAGTTAATCCATTATATAACATAACATTTATACAATTTGATCTGTATATAGGGTAGTTTTTTCACCAATATCACTCAATTTCCGTCTTGATCTTAGATTAAAAAAAAAAATTGACTCATACAGTTTTAAAAAAAAATATTTTTACCATGTTTTTGGCGCCTTTTTTATATTGAAATGTCTGTTGAAGCTATGAGGCTCGAATCTGCAGAAGTGAATGGAGAGCTCAAAATGGCGAGGAAAAACATCATTCATAACATTGGATCCATAAAGAATCCAAATACAGTTGGTAATATACGTCTATCGCTTCAAAAGAATCTAACAATCATACACTATATATGTTATCTAATAGATATTTGATTTTCAAAATATTTAACATGAACTATTTTTATAACTATTGAGATCACAAAATTGTTTTATTTTATTTTTTGTTTCTCACTACTTACAATTTTTTATTGTGATAGTCAAGGGTTTAGGAACAGAAAAGGCTCCGTAACGCGTCTGGGCCAAGCCCAAGTAGAAAAGGCCCTTGATAATCCACCACGTGGATGAAGTCTTTACAAATTTATTTATCAATGAAAAAATATCATTGTGATGGTGAGTTCATGTTGTTGGATTTTGAAAATAATATATTATTTTAATGATTTTGAATTTTATTCACTTGATTGCTCGATAATTTAAACAAATGAGGTAGTAGTATTTGATGCGATCTCATAATCAGCTTGCATGGTACATGTTTGCATGAGAAATATATAGACTAAGACCATCTCCAACTTAAGAGTTTATTAAAAGTTTTTATTAATATTTTATTAATAAATTTTTGAAAATCTATTAAGAACTAGTTTTAAAGTTTTTATTTAATAATTATTTAATAATTTTTTTTTTTAAGTTTCTCATATTTTTCATTTATTTTAATGCTAAAAACTCTTATAAAATACCTTTCAAAACTTTTATTGGAGATGCTCTAATAACTAAAAAGTTTCACGGAATATTTCATCTTTTTGATGACTTTAATAAAAATTAATTCAAGTGAAACGACGAATTTTACTTGCAATAATCTTCCAAAACTGAATGATCTTTACAACGCCTAAATAGAAGCAAAAAATCCTAATAATGAAACCAAACACATGAACAAAAACAGAACTGCTTACAATTTTACCAAGAATGTATCAATAGAGGACCAAATTTTAAAGAACGAGCCTCGTCCAGATGATACTGGTTACGGGCATGACAAAGCCTAAAACTAAGTTTTATCCAAATCTCATCCATTTGTGTAAAATATAATTAAGAATCATGATATTTTCAATATTATATTGATCGATTCAATACAAATATGTACACAAGTAACTAACTCATCCTTTTTTTTGGTATCAGAATTTACTAGTAAGTTAACGAGCAGAGACACACAGATAATTGACGTTATAATCTTAAAAGATTAGGATAAAAGTGGGTATATGACTATCAGAAATAATAAAATATAATCGTCTTTTGTATGCGATTTTTAGCAAGAAAATAGAACAACATTATATATTGTTTTTTTTCTTTTTTTCAAAATCATGAAAATTTAAGAAGTGATCAAAGCCATATAAGATTTTAATTTATTTGAGAAAAAGGATTTAAAATGCTTTTTATTGTTATTTTAATTAAGGGATACGATTCATGCGTCAAGTTTTTTAATTGAAAGCGTAACTTATTGTGACTTGTATTGTAAAACGACTAGTAAACACAAATTATGAATAAAGTATAAAGACGTGGATCTTCCAATTTTTCCAAAAACTATATTATCAAAATCGATTAGACTTCTAAATATAGTCTTTTTCTATTGCAGCATAAACCTTTATCGAAAAACAAACAATCTAACAAATAATGTTATTATTATTATCCACTTAACTTTTAATGACTAAGATGATGGTTGGTGACAATGAATAGGTAGCTGGAAAAGAAGAAAAAAAGAAGTTACTAAAAATGTGAACCAACAGTTTTCTAAAAGATAAATCCAATTTTGATAATGACTCATCAACCTTTATTGATTTTTTCATAATGAATTTGGAAAATGACAATTTCCCTTACATATTAGTATATCAATATATATTTAGCTTATGAATGGAGTAACTTATTGTTGTTTTTTCTTGTACGCAATGACATCATGACACGTATAACACCTACTTGCATAATTAAATACATCTCAAACAAAGAAATGATCATGATATCAAATGTCTCCATTGCCAAATTCAAAGATAGATGAAAAACATAAACAGAGGGAAACACAATTGTACAGTTTTTGCTTGCACTCATTGTTTATCTTTTAAACTCTTGGTCATCTCTTAAGCAAATCTTGCAGAAAACATTATAAACACGACATACAAGACTTCTTAAATCACATGATATTTTTCTTGCTCCAAATTAAACCTAAAGAATCTACCCATAATTTGGTTTTCCTGCTCTGCATATGCTTCTCGAATCGATTTTCAGCTGTCTCAATACTAATTGAAACCCATCTATGTTGTATCTACAGAGATCCATTAGTCCATAAAGTGCCATCACAATCAGCGATTCAGCAATATAGCAAATCATCAGCACATTGTTTCAATAGAGATTGAGATAGTGTTCTCTTCCTTTGGTTGGTTCATTGGGGATGCAAGTCTCTCAACCAAAACATCTAATGCTTCTTTCATCCACCAATCTCTACAAGCTTCTCTAGCGTCCACTACGTTCATCTGTAATCCCCCACACACACAAAAAAAAAAAATCGTTAAAAAATGCAATAAATATAAGAATTCATCGATATGATTTTAAAATATATATTAAAAAAATAAACTACGATTTTTGTTTTTTTAGCTACTGACCCAGATTCTTTGCCTAGCATGTTGTTCAGGCCAAAGCTCAAGTTGTTCTGTAACAAGCATAGGGAACATTAGTCCTTCATAGTATGTTCCTCTGCTTTTGCTCAAAAAATCCCATTTTCCAAGCTGATGCTGCCAAAATTAAAACACAACAAAATTTTAATAAAATGAAACAGAACAGTAATATCAAATAAAAACAGGAAAAATAAGATTTAATTAAAAAAAAAATACCTCAATGTTGCCAAGAACTCCAGCTTCTTCAAGAGATTCTCTTGAAGCAGCTTCTTCTACAGATTCATCAAGCTCCCAACCACCCTATTTTTTTTATTATAAAAAATAAAACTAATTAATAACATGAAAAATGTTTATTTTTAAAAACATCAAGTTAAACATAAAAATCCAAACTTTTGATGAACAAAAAGATGATATACCTTTGGGAACATCATGGCGTGACCCTTTTGAGAAGAGATAACAAGAACTTCTAACTCGTCACTAATTTTGCCATCGCTTGATAGCTTGAATCTGTACGGAATACACCTACAATTTTTCCCAAAAATTTCCATTTTCAGAAACTCAACAAAAACAAAATCCAAAAGTATTTGGCTTCATTTCTTTTCCGGTAAAAAAAGTTTCTGAAGCTCAGATCTAAAGATGAACATACCCGACGACTTGACGACGACCTTTGTTGTATCTCTGAAACTGACGACCAGTGCGAGAAACCAAACACACCATTTTTTTAGCTAAAGAAGAACCCTAATTTTCCAGATTAAGAAGAAGAAGAAGAAGGAGACGAAGAAAAACAACGAGTCTGAATATTTTATATTAAAAACAAAGGTTTCACCGTGTCGTTTGAACAACTATAACGGATCAGACATGAACTGTCGGAATACAAGAAGAGCTCAAGAAGTTTTAGTTATAAGCTTATAAGTGTCTATGATTCGATTTCGTTGCACCTGATAAGATTTGAGAGAGAGAGAGAGAGAGAGAGAGAGAGAGAGAGAGAGAGAGAAAAGGAGAAGGTGAAGGAGATGAGACAAAAAAGCGTTGTTTCAACCTCCAATGGCTTATCTTCTTTATATAAAAACGGCCGCTCTTTTTTTTTTCTTCTGCACATTCCTTTTTTGGAATTTGGAATTTTCGTCATAGGCTGACAAAATTAGTTATTTAAGTATATAAAGAAGATAAGCCATTGGAGGTTGAAAACATGTTAATTAAAAGTATCATCTCCACAACATATCTAATAGTCTAAAATTATCTCATTTCCTAAAATAAACCACACTTATCCCTCTCTATCTTACCCATTTTTTAGTTAGTTGATGTCAATATTGTTGACGTATGTATCAGGCTTATCAATATTTGAATCACCCCACCTTTTTTTTCAGACATTATTACATCATTATTCATTAAAATATCATTTAAAAAAAACAATTTTGGTAGACGAGTGTAGCTATCCATAATCTTTGTCATTTTTGAAAACTTTTGATTCACAATTGGGGTTAGAGCAATTGGCCAATAAAGCTTTATCTTTTCATCAATAATTCCAAATATGATAATGATGCTTTATTTTTTTCTTTCGAATATTTATAGTACATTTTAATTTTCATATGAAAAGATTCGAGAAATTTGTAAATTTCTGTACGTATAGTTAAAGTATGTCCAAACGACAAGTGTGGGATATTAAAATAAGGACAAACTAACCAAAATTTTGGATTGTAATTAAAAACAATTCGCATTGCAAGTGTGTAAGCAATTTTAGTTCTCATTTCACTTAACGACATACTTGCCTACATCAGTATATAGTCATTGACAAAATATGATAAGGACACTATAAAAGAATGAATCGAGATGAGACATTTTGTTCGAATAATATAAAGGTGCAGCTAATAAAATTTCATTTGAGTAACCAACTTAATTATGGTACTTATTAGTAGTAATCACCGTTCTGTTAGTTGTAGCCAAATATCGATTATAGAAAATGCATACATTTGTAAATATTGGTGGGTCAACAAAATTAAGAAGTAAGAGAATTAATATAATTAAGGCATAGCCAACAATTCAATGTAATTAATAATTGGACGCTGTCAATATCAAAGTGTTTAAGGGGTTTCTCTGTCGTTTCGTGGTCTAGGCTTGTAGGTTTGGTTGATTAATATCGAGAGAAATTAGGTGAGTAATTAATTACGTAAACTAATTAAAGCAAAGATTGTAAATTTAACATTTAAAATTTTCAAAACGCTGTAAAACAACAAAGTCTCTATCCTTACGCGGCGCGTTTATGTTGACTTTAGAAGGGACATGTTCACGTGAGTCGACGCCTCCTATTGTTTCCTTAAGTTCGATCAAGTGCGTGTTTGAATCGCGGTTAGTGGACGCGTCTACGTTTCATGTAATGTTCGATGTATCTGCGTTTTTTTCTTACCTGACTGGTGCATGCAGTAGTTATATATTGCAAGTCATCCGATCGTAGTATTCAATTTAAAACTGCTAATGTATAAAGCGTGGTTTTTAACACGATATAACTCCTTTGAAAATGCATATTTCAATCTTTATTATATATAATCCTCATGGGTAATATATGATTCTCTTAAAATTTGTTGTTTGCGATATAGTCCCATGCATGGAACAGACAAATATACACAAAATATGATTACCGACTAGGGCTTGACAAAGTATATGATGCTATATTCGTTTTTACTAGATCCAAAAAATTCGAGCATCTCTTTGCATGTAGCGCAGACCAAATACTTTTATATGTTGATTTAAAGCGGAACATATCAAATTAGATATCTCAAAAAAAAATTATGATATTTGCTTTGCTCTCATAATCTCGTTCCAACTAAAAAGTAATAAATTAACCTCATAAAAATGTCTAATATAATTATACTTTACTATAATTTTTTGATTAATCCTATTAATCGAAGATATGAATCGATGTTTCTTAATGTACTTAAAAATGGCTATCTGCATATCCACGTGATAATTACTTGTTTTGAGATTTGGTGTAGCTAAGTACTTCATTACAAATAAGATGATTGTAATCAATTCAATAATATGGTTCACATCGATAAACAATATATATATTATCATTATTATCTTCTAGCTTTTTGGTTCATAATTTTGTAATTAAGTCCTATTATCTACGTACTCAGTTTTTAGAAAAATACAAAAAGAAATGATCTCGAGGATTGAGTAGGTAAGTCACATAGACTAATACGATATGTGCACCAAAAAGGTTCAATGCATTTTGCTTAATGCTGAATAAAACTATTATTATTATTATTAGATAGACATAGACTTATCAAATGTGACTACTTCCTGCAAATGTGGATATGAACCCATTCTTTAAATGCTACAACCACTAGTATTTAAATTTTGCCCACCGTTTTAGAATACTTCCTCTATAAACCCCAAATAAGTTTTTTTTTTTCACCAGCACACATGATTAATGTATTTAGTCTACACATCGCATCATAGTTCTTGTGTTCTCGTAAACAAATTATAAATTAATTAATAAGTTACATGGTGGTCTAGTGGTATAAAAGGGGTTAATTCTCTTTGTGCTCCAGGTTTAAACCCGTTTTGGCACCCAATATTATTTTCTAAATAAGAATTTCCAAAAACTGATTTCGGACATGTAGAAGATTATGGATATAAGACTTGAAATTTTCATATAAAAAAATTACTTAATAAAGTTTAGTTAATGTTTATTAAGATTTTTTTATTTATTAGTCAATTTAAATCAGTTATTTTTATTTTTATACATATCGTATGAAAATAATTAGTATTTTCACATTCAGCTTGTAGCATCAGACGATCCACGGTATCATCTAATTTCGTATCGTAACACAACGTACCAAAAGCCAAGTTTAAACTTTATAGATATCCACTTGATATATATATATATATAACTAAAAGTGTCATACTATTCAAATCTAAAAGCTTTGCGAAAATTCTATTGTCAACTAATACAAAACCCACGCCGGTTTTTTTGCTAATTAGATGTTGTTATCCACAAAACATGAAACATGATCAAAACTCAAAGCTACTTCTTTTATACTTATATAAATTATGAAAAGTAAACAAAAATATATAACTGGAATAAATGATGGAAAATAATTGGTCGGGAAGAGAGACCGCCGCAGAATGTGTTTCTCTCAGCTACAAATACACTCGCTAACAAATTACATGGACAGGAGAGAGTCTAAACATATCATTAATCAATAATCAATAATCACTTCATGTTTTCGAAAATTTATAAATAAATAAAACCAATCGCATCTTTCTTTTATTCTACTATAGATTCCACGCGGCTTTTTACTTAAAATATAAGCTTGTTTAGTTTATTTGATTAGCAATATTTAATTAAATTATTATTTTAAACTTAAATTATAAATTATAGATAAAAAAACTTAAATTATAGATATAAGAATAATCTCCGAGAAAATAGGAAATTGACACGACCACGAGGGTATCATGGGTTTATAGATCGTCAATAAATGATTAAACGACACTATATTATATTTTCAAATTATTATTTTTTCAATACATTAGTTTCCTTTTCACTTAACAAAGCTCTAACAATTTATTATAATATATTGTATATACATATTGGATTTGTTTCTGATATTTTCGAACTCTTTTTTGTTTTGTTTCAAACACATTAACAAAAATCATCTATATTATGTTAATTTCTAAATGCAAGAGTATAATCTTAGCTGTGTATTTAAAAATCATCATGAAATTCACATAAAAATTCATAAAACTTCTAACCATATAAAGAAATAAACTTTCAAACATCAATGTCCATCAAATAAGAAACATTTTACTTTTTTATTTTCTCTTTTCTAATAATATATATTTTAGAGTGGGTTGGAATTTTTTTTTTTTTTAACAAAGATAGGTATTTAAAACGGTTTAGTTAATCAATCAGGTGATATATAATTAACATAATCATTATTGAAGGAAGAATTGGACTACAACTTGCCAACTTGTCTGTCTTTAAATTTTTTCTACAAAGAATAAACTTAATAAAGAATATACTGAGAAACCTATTCCATCTATGAAATTCTTTTATGTGTGTTGAGAAAATAGGCCATCGGGGTCAGACACCATCTCAAGTCGGAGCAATCTATAGCAAAACATATTTGATGTTGCTGAAATTCTGTAGTAGCAAAAGTTGTTGAACCGACATGTTCAGAAATAGGGAGATAAGCACCATCTCCAACCATTCTTGCGTTGCACATGTGTTGGTATAGGGGTGTATTGAATAGAGTTCGAGAAGATTTAAGAAAATTTGATTTTTAATGAAGTTTTAGATGATTTTGGGTTATTAGAAAAATTATTTTGATTTTAACTAAAACACTCTAATATCACATCTAAAACCATAAGATTTGAATTTTTAAAAATATTTTAAACTAAATTACTCCACCACAACATTTTAAATCACAAAAAATCTTGTAAAATCTACTCATTAATTTTTTTTAATAACAGTTTATTAACACAAAATTTTTAAAATATTTGAATAACAGTAGATTTGTCATTTTAATATAAATTAATTCAGATTAGCGCATCTCATATTCTACCAGATATTGTATGAATATAATAAATATGTAATACGTCTTCTAGAAATATGTTTGTAGTCTTTAGAAAACAGAACGTTAGGATCAAGACTTTGCCCACGAAAGGTTTTTTCTAGAGTTCACATTAAAATTTGGGATATTTCCATCTAAAATTATAAAATTATAAGAGGTTCGTGAAGAAGGTAAATGGAAAAGCGACTTTCTATAATATAATTTGAATTTTAGTCATTGTAGTTTTTGTTGAGTAGTAGACTGAGAATAAAAGAAATCTTCTTAAATTTGTGGGAATTATAATATTTAATTACAAAACCTAAACCTAACCCCTCTGATATCATACATACATACTATGAATTAAAAAAAAAAAGTTGAAAACGACGTTGAATGATGTCTATCTGTAAACAGTAAAATATATGTATGACATGATAAAGGGTGGAAAATTGGTTGCATGGGTTTAAATTAATTTAAAATGTATCCTTTTTTCGGTTGGTCGAATCTCGCATCAATTTTTACTATTTATTTCACTAGAACCTATATATAGTCTTAGTCTATAATTTTTATTTTTTTGTTCTAAAACAGAAATATAAGAAAAGAAGAAGATGTCGGCATCAAAGGAAGACTGGGGCAAGTCGTGAGGGTTGAAATGGTCCGACTCCACATGCTCTCTTTCCCTCTATAATAATAGACCTTACGAGCCCGGGTTTATCAAACTCTCTCTCTCTCTCCAAGTTTCTCTATATTGTTATTTTGTTGTTGTTCATTTATGATAAATTCATAAGTTATGATAAGTTATGTCGGCTCTCAGTTTTATTTAGTTTCGATTTTTGGTGTTATATTATAAAGTTTTTATGTAAATGTCGTTAATTAAGTAGAGAGGTAGTTGGATTTTGTATATATGGCCTCAACAAAAAATTGGTTTTATAAAAGAAAATTTATCTGGACATTTTAATTATACCTAAGGTTTTTTCCGTCTAATTATGAACATGTTTATTTCAAATGTATGGTGATCTTCCAACATTTATATTGATCACACGATAATGAAAAATGCATTTATTTATAGAAATATTAAAGTGAGATTCAGCTGTGTGGGCAATTTTATTGGATCAACCAAACCTAACATTTATAAATTATATTGGCACTGAAAAGATTACATTAGCAATACTGTAACTCAATAAACAATGGTAAAAGTCAAATTTATACGAATGTAGACCCAACAGATAATAAACTTGATTGACGTCGGATCTTCTAAAACGATTCTCAATGCGTGTAATTTCTCATATAATTTTGTTGGTTTGATTTCTCTTAAACTGAATATCACCAGAGATAATGATCGAAAAATGATTCTTTATTATGATTAGGGGTATAAAAATACATTTTTAAGAAGACAACTTTAAGCGAGATAAGTTTTAAGAGCATATGCATCAGTTTTATAGACTGTTGCTCAATATTTTATTAATCTTCTCGAACATTTTCTAACGTAAGCAAAGTTTTTCGGAAATGCCATACTTGAGTTTAACCAAAATTCGATCCTCAACATATTAATTTCGAAAGTTAAGTGTATAATACTAAAGATCAGACAAGCAATTATTTCCAAGTACTGGCGAGTATTACGAACATACCACTGTAAATTAACTAATACCTTAAATTAGTTTCATTTCTTCCATACGAGCAATATTTTATTTTAATTTTTATATGATTTGCTGCAAGACTACAAACTAAGTATTTTATAAATGGTTTGTGTATTGGATCCAAGTAGGATTTCGAAGACTTTGAAGGGCGCATGTTTTTCGAAGACTTGCTTATATCTTAAATGTAATAAAGTCATTTAAAAAAAAAAAAAATCTAGAGCACATAAATTTCCACAATATGATAATTTAAATTAATTGAATTTTGTTTCTTTGGTTTTACTTTGATTGTTTTCTGGATAAAATCCAAACAACTTATAGTCACTGTCTATCGACGTGGCTCACTTACGGCCCAATCCCTTTTATACGTTATAGTTTTTTTCTTTGGCTAATCATTTTGTACTACTATAAAGTATAAAATGACTAGTGAGCTACTTGTGGATTTCTAAAGCGAACCAGAATAATCTCAGTGTTTTTTTAGTAAGATGAATAATCATAATTTAAAGTAAAGTTGTTATAAGAATTCCTAATTTTATAGAACAATCAATAAATGAATTTCAAAAAGTAGTTTTATATGTTTGGATATGATTTCATAATAATGACTATTTCTAAAATTTATGATACATATATAGAATATGAATTTAATGTTAAATGAAATATTAAATTGTGAAAGCTAAAGATGAACAATAAGTCGGAATCATGTGGTACAGTGGTGGTCACCTCTGAAATTTATGACGCAGGTTTGGGATTCGAACTCAATCCCCTCAACATTAAAATAGATATTAAAACCATTAGGCTATATTGAAAAAAAAAAAAAATGAACAATGAAATGGCGGTGATGCTAGTCATTTGGGTCGGTGGCGGGTGCCGTTACGGTGACGTTGACGGTGAGCTAGGTCATCAGCGTGAAGCATCCCATTTAACGCAAAAAAGTAATTCTATTAAATACTAATTATTTTAAGATAATGGGTTAAAGCCCATAAGCGATATGGGCTTAAATACAAAATAGAAGCAATGCTCTGTATTGTATACGCATAATTTTCCTTAAGTAGAAATAATCGAGTTACGCTTGGGCTTGGGCTTGGGCTTGGGCTTGGGCTGTTTAACTTAGCTGTTGAGACGCATATTCTTTTTATGGAACTGTTAAGATGAGACTTGTATTTTATACAGAGAATATGGTTTGGAGTGTAGTATTTTAAGTTTATAATTGGCAAAATGGATAATAACAAATTTTGATTTGAAAACTGGGTAATTTGAAAACTCACTCAATTTGCACGGTTCTAATTACATCATATTTATTCGGTAAACCTCAATAATTAATTCTAACATCTATTTATCATGAGTTTCACGCCAAAATTATCTTATTTCTCAAAATGAATCTATTTCGGTCCACTAATCTCTCAACTTTTAATATGTTTATTATTGTGAGTTACAAACTAGGCTCAATTCTAGATCTAAATTACAAATTATCGTACCAATTTTGATAATTTTTGATATATTTACGCGAGTGACTACACTCTCACCTCAAACAAGTTACTTGTCTTGTTTCCATGATTCTCAACTCGATTCGGTATCTCTCTGATGCACAATCGTTTTTTTCTTCTCTCTCTAACACACACACACACACAACTACATTCTCTGTCTGTATCTCCCTTAACTAATAAACATAAAACTAGTATGAATTTGTGTGTAAAAGAACAAATTTCTAACTATAAACTGGAAACCAAAATCACGATTATTTTTTTTCGATCATAAAAGAACAAATTTCTAGATCTCATAATTCGATCCAAAAATATTTTTAATAAAATGTAATTCTCAACTCTTGAGTTCATATCTCTATATTCTAAAAGAATTGAATCATATTCTCGCATAAAATAATATACACATCCACATAAGAGTAATTTAGAATGGAAAATTCGAAAAGAAGTTATTAAGAAGAAGTGATCGTGATTTCATAATTCCCAAAGAATGATTTACATATTCATTTAGGGATTAGGCTGTTTGACTCTAACTGTTAGACGTATATCTTTTTATAAAATTGGTAATATAAGAGGATAATTAGAAAACGAATGTTAAAAAACTGGTACTTGTTAGAAATATATAAAATATTTCATATTCACACATGATTATTATTTCCAGTTTTCCATAGCAGAATTCGAAAATTTCATATAAACGAATAATCCTTTTAATCATATAGTATATGTTTGTTCGGAGTTGATGCATATTTATTCAAATGGCAATCACATGTCCTTATTGATATTTTCCAAAACTAAAACCGCTCCAACTGTCAACGGTCGACATGATCATTCGTTGTCTAAACTAGAATAAAATGGATAAAACAATAATGTTTAGTAAGAAAAATGTTGCTGTCATATCAAACTAGGAAAAACACATATTAAAATGAATCAAATACAGAGAAATGAATTATTGAAGGGGAAAATTCGCAGACTATTCAGGTTTTTATTGAGTGAAAGATTCCATTATCTTTTTCAGTGTCAACTCTCCAACAAAAGCAAAACATCTTAAAAATACTTTCTTTATTTCATAATAAGACATTAATATAACATAAAATAAAAATCAAACAAAAGCAAGAACTCAACACGGTTTCACATGAATCCCAATTCATTTGCAAAGCAAAAACTTTTTAAAAATGTCTTTTTGAAATTATTGAAGAAAAAGAAAAGTAGAGAAGATCCAATCTTGTAAATTTGATGGGGTCTGTGTGAGATTTCTAGAGAGAGAGACTGTGTGTGTATCTGTGAAAAGCTGATAACTTTTTTTTTGGTTGAGAGAGAGAGAGAGAAAGCTCATAGCTTTTACGAAGAAAGATGGAGGCGAAGCAGATGAGGTTTCTTACTCACCAAGCTTTCTTCTCCTCCGTTCGATCAGGAGACCTCAATCAACTTGAAGAATTAGTCGAAAAGTTAACCGGAGACGAGCTAATCGATGAGTCATCGCCGTCTTCTGCTGTGGCTGAGCTTATGTCTGTTCAAAACGACGCCGGAGAAACCGCCGTGTATATCGCCGCCGCGGAGAATCTGCAAGAGATTTTCAGTTACTTGATTAGGTTTTGTAGTTTGGAAACAGTGAAGATCAGATCCAAATCCGACATGAACGCTTTTCACGTCGCCGCCAAGAGAGGACACGTGGGTATGTCTGTCTAAAATTTCCTAATCTCTCTGTTTCTTCTAATTGTTTGCTGAATCTAGGGATTGGATTATCCAAATTATCCAAATTTTTTTGCGATTTCCACTGAGTATTGTTGTTGCTGAATTCAAATCTTCAAGACTTTGGCCCTCTGATAATGATTTCTGGGATTTGATTCTACAATTGACGAAAATGAATTTGATAATTGAAAATACCAATCTTTTATTTGAGTTCTAAATCCAAATATCTGCAATTTCCACTGGTTCTTGGATTTGATGGCTTTAATCTTGACCCATTTGGCTCTGACTATCTCCAGGAATAGTGAAGGAGCTACTGAGTCTATGGCCTGAGCTCTGCAGAATCTGCGACGCTTCAAACACGAGTCCGCTTTACGCAGCTGCGGTTCAAGATCACTTAGAAATAGTAAACGCAATGCTAGATGTTGATCCGAGCTGTGCAATGATCGTGAGAAAGAATGGGAAAACATCGCTGCACACAGCGGGAAGGTACGGTCTTCTTCGGATAGTGAAAGCTCTCATAGAGAAAGACGCAGCCATCGTCGGTGTCAAAGATAAGAAAGGTCAAACTGCTCTTCACATGGCCGTCAAAGGGCAAAACGTAGAAGTAGTTGAAGAAATTTTGCAAGCGGATTACACTATATTGAACGAGAGAGATCGTAAAGGGAACACCGCTCTGCATATTGCTACTCGAAAGTCACGGCCACAGGTATTAAAGACCGCTCTTTAGTTGAAGTGGTATTAAGATTGTCTCTTGAGAAACGCTTTTTTTGTTTTTATCGTATTCATATATTTTTCTTCCGGTTTGTTTTGTGTGTTTAGATAACGAGCTTGTTGCTGTCGTTTACGGCGATTGAAGTGAATGCGGTGAATAACCAGAAAGAAACCGCTATGGATTTGGCTGATAAGCTTCAGTACAGCGAATCCGCGTTGGAGATCAATGAGGCTTTATTAGAAGCTGGGGGTAAACACGGGAGGTACATTGGTCGTGAAGACGAGGCTAGAGCGTTGAAAAGAGCGGTGAGCGATATCAAGCATGAGGTGCAATCGCAGCTTCTACAGAACGAGAAAACCAACCGGCGTGTCTCGGGGATCGCCAAAGAGCTGAGGAAACTCCACAGAGAAGCGGTCCAGAACACGACTAATTCGATAACAGTCGTGGCGGTTCTATTTGCGTCCATAGCGTTCTTGGCGATATTCAACTTGCCTGGTCAGTATTTCACTGACGGGTCGCGAGCGGGTAAAGCGGAGATCTCGGGGAGTACGGGATTCCGGGTTTTCTGTCTTTTAAACGCGACGTCGCTGTTTATATCGTTAGCGGTTGTGGTGGTTCAGATAACGCTGGTTGCGTGGGACACACGGGCACAGAAGAAAGTTGTGTCTGTGGTGAATAAGTTAATGTGGGCGGCTTGTGCTTGCACGTTTGGAGCGTTTTTGGCGATTGCGTTTGCAGTTGTGGGAAAAAGGAATTCGTGGATGGCGATCACGGTGACATTGCTTGGAGCGCCGATTCTGGTCGGGACATTGGCGAGTATGTGTTATTTTGTGTTTCGGCAGCGGTTTAGGAGCGGTAACGATTCGCAGAGAAGGATTAGGAGAGGGAGTGGGAGTAAATCGTTTTCGTGGTCTTACTCTGCTCATGTTTCTGATTTTGATGATGAATCTGATTTCGAGAAGATTATCGCTCTTTGAATAGTTTCGTTCCAAGACCTCATTCTCTTCGTCTTGTAGTATAGTGGAGAGAGATATCTCTTGTAATGTATGTTGTATTCTTAGAAAATATATATATTCGTAGTTTACGAATCATACAAATGATTGTCGAGTTACGAACTTTGTATATCATTTGTGAAAAGAAGAGAGGTCATAAGAGCTTGGCAGAAGAAAACGACAACCGTTTTTAAAAATCAAAAGGAGAATCATTCCACGTTTCTACACCATTCTCTTCATGTGGTTTTCCAGTTAAAAAAAACAACACAAAACCACATGATGACTTCTTTTTCTTACATCCACAAAGGTAAAAAATTAATCTCGCTTCAAAAAAAAAAAGAACAACAATGAAGCAAATTCAAGAAAAGATAACCAAAAAGAAGGGTGTAGACTGAAGAATCTCTCATAAATATAAAAAAACCGACAGAGAGATAAAGAGAGGATGGACACGACCGTAGCTTTTCCACAAGTTCCGACGAAACTTGAAGAGATGACTAAAAAAAAAGAGATATACAATTTTACAGGAGACAAAAGAGATCATCGGTGGTGCCCAAACGAAGAATACTGATGATTATGATGATGATGCCGGGGATGGATATTATTATTATTTTTATTATTATGTATCATAACCATACCAGGAGGTTAAAGTTGTAATTGACCAGAGCCTTTTCTTGAGGATCTTGATGGAGGTCGATTGTTATCTGCAACTGTTGATGTTGTCGAGGAAGGTGGTGGCTTATGTTGTTGTTGTTGTTGCTGTTCTTCAGATCCCCTCACCTCCTAACATATCAAATTAAAGAACAGTGAGATCATATCTTATGCCAAAATCAACACTAAGCAAAAAACACATCTGTAGAACAAAATTGACCAAAATCATTAAGGGTAGTAATCAGCGATTTCACAACGTTACCAATCAAATACAAATTCTAATTACACTATAACATAATTTCTTTTAATTGTGTTTATCATAAAACTAAGGATGATATGACTAAACTTAAATCTTGATTTGGCAAAATTGTGTAATCGGTATAGTAACTGCCGGATTGTTTAATCATTCTTGTTACCAATCAGATTATTTCGATAAAATGTGTTGCATTGTGTACCTTAGATGTAGAAGAAGAGGAAGTGCTATACGAGTAGTTCACTTTAATCCTTGCCTGGCCACGATGCTGATTCTGTACGTTCTTAAATTGTTGCAGCCGTGCAGCAAAGTTGATTCCTTGGTGAGAACTTTTGATATTATTGTCTTCTGCATCACCGTCCTCCTGGTGATGCATATACTGAGAGAAGGGAACTGAAGATGCTCTGCTTATTTGGTCTCGGCCGGAACTGAATGAGTATGTTGGGACAGTTTTGAGTCTCGTCCGAAGTATCTTAAACGCCGCACTTTGCTGCATACAAAAAAAAACCCAGGCACTATCAAAAACCATCAATTGCGACAACCAAACACGTGTTGTTCTATTCTTCTCTTTGTTGTATTTTTACCTGAGGAAGTAACATTAGAAGACCATAAAGTGTTTTCAGTAACCATGTGTATCTTCCTGGTTCCAGAAGCTGAAAAAAAAAAGAGAAAAGGTTTCAATAGCAATGTACAGAAGAAGCCGGAAAAAGGAGACAACTACTTGGGTTGAGATAAATCAAGCAAACCTGCAATCTAAGGTAAGTAAAGATTGGAGTTTCGAGAAGACGGATCAATTTATCAAGCTGAACGAGAAATTTGACGTTTATGTCTTCTTCTACTAATGATTGAATCACGACACTCGCGTGCTGGTAAGCCTGTCAATAATTCAATTTGATGATATATAATACCGGATGGTGATCTTTAAAAAATACACAACAAAAAAAGTAACATTTTGTTTCTGTAATTACCTGAGCTAATAAGCAGAGGCTTATAATTGCCATAGGTGAGTGGCACCATGAAGCGTACAAGGCAACCAAAAGTTCTTTCCCTTCGCGATTGACGAGCGAGCCTTTTAAAAGATCTCTTAGTTTTGATAACTCCGGGGAAGTAAGCAAAATCAAATTCAAGGCCTGAAACATAGAACAAAAATAAAAAAGAAAAAGACAGTATGTTTAGTAACAAAACAAAGTGAGAAATAACATATACGAAAATAGCCTGCAAAAGCATAAAGGTCCCTAAAACCAATCATCTAACTGTCTTAACCTTCAAAAATTCCTTATCAGAAGAAATTTGGGATAGGAGAAATACCTGAACCATGGTTGAAGCGAAGTCAAGATTATCTTCTCCCTCGAGTATAGTTGAGAGCTCTCGATAGACTCTTTCGGCATCCAAAAGTACACACAACCTCCGGACAATAAGGGCACCACGCCTAAACGAGATATGTTTTGACCAACTACATAATATGTTCCTTCCAGAAACTTTATGACAGATTATACGATGGAACTAACCTTTCCAACAGAGAATTATCAGCTCGAAAATTGTGGACTAAAAAGACAATGAGCTGGCGAAAGTGCTGTGGATCTTTTGCTACACCAGCATGAACTTCCAGAACCAAGAGCACCACCTATGATATATTTTCATGTCCAGATAGTTCAATATCAAATACATTGATTAATAGACAAAACCAAACCTAGACAGCATAAAAAGTCACCACACAAACACTCAGGGAAATAGAACTCACGTCATCAGAAGAATCAGATAGTGCTTTTAGCAGTGTGTCAAATATGTCATTCAGGAAGCACAAAACCTGTTGCAGTATTAACAATTTAACTTTAACACGATGAACAAAAGAGGTAATTTTAAAAATAATGATGCCAAACAAAAACTGGTCTCTTCACCTCAGTACGATGCTTGTTTAAAAGTGTCGATATCCAATTAAGTGCTTCAATTCGGGTAGCCTCATAATCGCTTGATAGCTGCCTGTTCGATGCAAAAACTCACAGATCACAAAATCAGGCCAACATTGATAACATTCAAACGGACCATAACAAAGACATAGGAAAACACTAGACCTCCTTGCTACAGAGAGAATTGCACCAACATCAAAACCATCTGAGGGTTCAACATGGATGGAACGAAGCTCTTCATTGGTTTCACGAGCAACCTTACGCAAATAAATAAACACAGAGAGAGTGAAACGTTGCATACGAGACCAACAGTTTCGATCACTAAAGAGGAGTAACCAAACTTACCACCCTGATTTTTTCTTCTTTGTCAGATATGCAAGGCAAGATAGCTCCAAGAATATCAGCATAGTAACGCACGAGCAGGTCACCCCCGAGTTTTACAAACTCATTAATCTACAGAAGTGTTAAAATTGGCTTTATAAAAAAACACCTATTCTGAGCATATGAATCTCCTGGAAAATCAAAGTAGCTCCCATATATGTAACTAGAAGAGTCGAAGCAGAAGAACTGTTTTTCTTCTTACCCACGTGATGGCCGTTAAGCGAGTGAATTCATCAGGAGAAGAAGCCCTCTGCACCAGTATTTCAGCCATGCGACCATAATCTACAGACTTTCAACAGTAGTACTGCTCCAGTCAGAAATTTACCAATGAAATCTTTAAAAAGCACACTAACTAACAAGAAATGAGAAACCTACAGAAAGAAACTGAAAATGGATTTTACAGCAGGATTAAATCAGGACACAACAGAAATCTTACTGGTGAATTTTTTATCTCTTGAAGAAACTCTGAAAGAGCAGAATCAGCCTGCTGCCGTATTTCATGACTAGAGTCGCTCAACATATTGAATAACCCTGGAAATGTATTGACAAGTTAGTTCAGCCGAACACACAAACGGCTATACTCGAATAAGGTCATATCAATCTAGTTATCAAAACTGCAATTACCATCAAGAAAGTCTGGCAGAAATCCGAGCATATCAATGTCTGGAACACTGTCAAGAACAGTGATCCACCCTACCAGAAATTGTCGAACATAAGGGTTTAAAACGTTCATGCGTTCTTTTAACAGAGGTATGAATTCCTCAATACTGCAAAATCCAAAAGCCAAAAAAAGTGGAACCAGGAGAGTCAATTCTTATAAAATAAATAATACTAAAAGTTATTTTTTCACACAGAAAAAAGGCTAACTTAACACACCTGAACTGATCACTTTCCGTCACAATATCCTATTCCACAAGGCATAACTCTAATCAGCATATGATGAAAATCTATACAACATTCGTGTGTAAGGGGACATATTCATACCTTAACAAGGCGATCTAAAAGATGAGCAGCACTTTGAACATTGGCATCAGAATCTGCTGAGAGTTTGCATAAAGCATCAAAAATCTGATTGAAGAAAATAATGAACTCGCCTCTCACAACCTGTAGTAAACCCGACAAGTAAGGGGGATGATGCATCAAGTCCAATACCACATAGGATAAACCAAACGACATGGATACTACTATAGTCTTTTTACCTTTGCAATGTTATAGAGAGCTTCACATGCATAGTACCGAACTCGGCTATCTTGATCAGAAAATGAGTTAATCACAGGTGGCACTATTTGCTTCATGTTCCAAGAATCAAAGAGAAGAATTAGAAAAAATCTTATAAGCCAAGAAAGAAAGTACAGTAGCAACATATATGGATTTATACATTCATCAGATTATAGTAAAACATAACTTCCGTTAACTATGCGTTATAGTGCAAATGTTTGAGTTATTCGCAGTCTATATAATCTATATATGTATACCTCAAGATATTGAGCAGCTTCTGAAGACAAACCAACTGTTACAGCAGCTAAGCCAATGAGACCACCCTAAGAAAAGAAAAATACTCCATTAAATCGAAATTCTCAGGAAATGCTAAACAATGAATCAAATCTTCAAAACCTTTCGATGATTTGCTTGAGGAGATTTGGCAAACTCCTTAATCAACATCTCAATGACTTTCGAGATCTTGTCATGGTCACCCGCAGAAGTCAAATTCTTCACAGTATTCTCAAGCTACAATTAAAAGAACAGAAAATTATATATCATCATCATCATCATCATCTCAGAAATAAAAGAGATTAAAAAGAAAATTCCAAAAACCCTAAGACGCAAAGGAAGAGAAGTGAGAAAGGAACAAAAAAACTCGGATGTCAAACCTCAAGCGCAGCATTTTTGCGCTTCTCATAGAGTTTATCGGAGAGATTGCGATGAACAGCGGCCGGAATCGCAGAAAGAGCGTCTGACATGTCAGAAAAAGAAACTCGATAATCAACCTTCTCCGGAGTCAAAAATCCCAAGAGCGAAGAAAAAGACCAAATCTCCGACGACCTAAATCGTCTTTTCCCCCTTCAAAAAAAACGCCTCAAATCGGTGTGGAGGAAAAATTCTGTTTTGGCGATCAGAAAGTTTTGTCTTTCCAAAAATCGATCAGAAGAACGGCGGATTGTTGAACGTCCTTTAACACGAAAACAATCAGATCTGGTCAAAAAAACGGAGGAACTGATCTGTGGCTACCAGTTACTCGGTTTCCCGAATTCGATTTCCTGAAAAACATTAATATTATTTTTCTCTTTGCTTTGTTTTTTTACAACAACCTTTGTTTTTTTTTTTTCCTACCTACTATGCTTCCTTAATCCTTTAGTGGATAACTTTTTTTTTTCTACCTGCTAAATAATGGATATTTTCTTGTAGTAATAATAATCAACACACAAGTGATGTTTTGTCCAAAACGAAAATAATAAAAATCAGACACACAATAAAAAGTGCGTGATCACAGCAGTAAATGACTAATTCATAGTAAGCCAACAGGGGTAGTATCGGTAGATGATCTTAGTTGAAATCAATTATTTATTTCATGATTTAGTTTTGATAGATTTTGAAAGAAATATAATGGTTTCTTATAATAGATTTTTTTCACTTATTATAGTAATTTTAATATTTTTTTAATATTACAAAGCATTAAATTTGAATTCTAAAACCGTGCGATAAATTTCAAAAGTGATAATTATTGTATAATATAATTTTCACCAGATTTATTTATACAAAATTTGTAACTCCTCTAATAAGTTTTTTACATATTTGATAACAAAAAATTTTACCTTTTTAGCAAAAAAAATATACGTATGTTAAATTTGCTAATAATAAAAAAGAATATATTTAAAGTGCTTTCATAATCTTAAAAATTATTAATAGATTCAGTTTTAAACAAATTGATTTGGTAATATTATAATAAATATAAGATAAATTAATAAAATTTTAAGTAATATTATAGTTTTGATTTGTTTAAATATATTTTCCTATATATTTATTTTATTTAATTTTAGTTTTATTTCAGGATAATTTGGTTAAATTTAAATATTAAATTTTCTTGTCTATATTTAAGTTATTTATATATAAAAAATGAAATAAAAATATGTTAAATAACTGTTTACACACGCTCATCCCTTTTATATGGCAAATGAAACAATTCTTTCAAGCTACTATAATATACTTTATATTAAAAATGTAGAATTTGTAAAATCGGATAATAAAGTGCGATTTGATAAAATTCTTGTGAAAATCAGATATAAGTGAAATCAATTTGTGAAATACGATTTAATAAAACCATTATTAAGTAAGATTTTGGTCCAACAAAAAACTACTATTAAGTAAGATTTTTTTACAATGAGATCTATTTAGAGGGAAGATTTCTTTAACTTTTTTTTGTTTGTTTTTGGCTTGAGAACATATTTTAATTTTTAGAAAGACCACATTTTTTTGTATGTTTAAGCCGTTTAAAACTAGGAGACAACACCCAAAAGTATGAGATATCATTGTTTTTATATTTTTTAATTCTTTAAAAAAAATCAAAATCATTAATTTGGTGTAGATATCATTCTTCATTAATTCATAACAAATTATTGAAAAATTATTTTTACTTTTTATTTTAAAATCATATTTATTATTGTTATTATCATCATCCTCAAATTATTATTGATAATGTTTAGTGATGGTAAGGATAGTGACAATGATGATAGTCAGGACGGTGAGAGATGGTGATGATATAATGGTGTTGATGACTGTGGTTGGGACGATGATGATGATGGTAGTGAAAATATTCAATTTTTTGAGTTTTTATTAATCAGTAACAATATTATTATTCAGTTATTTTTGGTTTAATTTTTTGTTATATCTCTTAGTTATCTAATTATCAATTTATTATTATTTTAATTTTATTTAGTTATGCATTGGTATTAACTAAAACCTTCATTTTAAAGCTAAAGTTTTTTAAAAAAAAAATTAGAAAAGAATATAGAAATATACTAATTAATTATATTTAAAATTTTGAATAATGCAAAACATATGTTCTAATTTAGTAAATATAATAAATAAAAAAAATTCATTAATTTAGAAAGCTATTGTATACATATGTTCTAATTTAGTAAATATAATAAAGAAAATCAAAATTTTCACTAAAAAAAAATTAGAGAATAACGTATTAACTAAGTATTTTCTTATTTTGATAATTAATCTTAAGTTGTTTACGTTTATTCATCAATGTTTAGTTTTTATTTCCATTATCCAATCAAAGCTTCCGTCATCGCCTTGTTAATAGATCTGCTTTCCATCATCTCTCCGCCGTAGCTCGTGGTTGAATTTAACCAAAGGGACACGGTTCGTCGATTTCTAAAGAAAAAGAAAGATGGCAGAAAATCCTAACCGACCAGAAGCCGAACGTCTCCTTGGAATCGCTGAGAAGCTTCTCGAGTCACGAGATCTGAACGGCTCAAAAGAGTTCGCAATCTTAGCTCAAGAGACAGAGCCGCTTCTCGAAGGCACCGATCAAATACTCGCGGTGGTCGACGTCTTACTCTCATCCGCGGCGGAGAATCGCGTCAACAACCAACCAAACTGGTACCGAATCTTACAGATCGAAGATCCCAACCAATCTTCAACGGACAACGATCTGATCAAGAAACAGTACCGTCGTCTCGCTCTCCTCCTCCACCCGGACAAAAACCGTTTCCCTTTCGCCGATCAAGCCTTCAGATTCGTCATCGATGCATGGGAAGTGCTATCGACGGCGTCGAAGAAGTCTCAGTTCGATCGGGATTTGAATCTCATCTACACGAAAGTGGATCTCAATCAAAAGCAGAACCAGAAGAAGAAATCAGCGAACGAGAGGATGGCCACGTTTTGGACCGCGTGTCCTTACTGTTACGGCCTTCACGAGTATCCTAGGGTTTACCAAGAGTACTGTATCAGATGCCAAAACTGCCAAAGAGCGTTTCACGCCGCCAGCATTCCCCAGTTGCCTCCGTTGGTACCTGGAAAAGACGAGTATTACTGTTGTTGGGGTTTTTTCCCGATGGGATTCGTCGGAGGAAAAGGAGGAGAAGCAGCTGCCGCCGCAGTAGATAATGGAGGGGCGGATACAACGAAATTTCCTAATTGGATGCCTCCGGTTTTCTCCTCCGGCCAGAATCCCATTGTAAACGGCGGTGGATACGCGGCTACAGCAGCAACGGTCACTCCTCCTCCTGCTGCTGGTTCTTCTCACAGTGTTCCGATTAGCTTTGATGGATGGTCAGGTGATGCGGCGAAGAGAAGCAATGAGGCGGTGAAGAATAACAACGTCGGAGTTAACTCAGAAGGAATGCCGAAGAAGAGAGGAAGAGGAAGGCCGAAGAAGAATCCGGTTTAAAGTAGTGATGCTGAAATTTGGAGGAAAATCATATTTTAACGGCAAAGTTTCTTCTTTTGTTTCTTTAAGACAACGGAAGATCATAGGATCAGTGTTTGTTGTCGGAGCGTAATTTTTTCTTTTCTTTCTGTAATTTGTTTATTTAAGTTCTTTTCTCCTTTTTTTTTTGCCAATTTGCTCTGTATTTTTGTTGTTATCTCCACTTGTGGTATCTTTCATTTGCCTATCTTATTCGGGAAATTTTCTTGTATCATAATTTGCTTTGAAAGATAGTCTTTTTTGGGGTAATATATAAGTTGTACGTTTATATAACTAAGGAAACGAATTGAAACTTACTTTGATTGCATCATTTGCAAATCATTATACCTACTTGGTAAAGAAGATAGTAGTTTTGTTAAAACTTTCTACACCCTCAAAATGTAGATCGAAATGAAGATTATGCACCGAAGCAAATCTGTTGTAGGGGTTAATTTTCAATAAATACTTGTTAAAGGAATCGTAAAAATTCATTAGCATATTTTCAACTCAAGAAGAACAATTCGGATTTGAAAGCATTCATCTTCAAGCCAAAGAATAAACTAATTTGCTTGAGAATATACGTCCCTCTAAGCACCATTGTGAATTGATGTAACACACCACACCTTTGAAAGCAACTCCCCACGACATAGGGTCACGCGATCCATCAAGAAAAAACAAGCATGTTATCTGTAATAGCAGATGAATAAAGAGAGGATAAACACAGTGTAGCTCAAACCTGTCACAGTGACAGTGCCATCTTTTCAAGCATTCGTATTAGATTGCTGAAACAAGAATTTCCAATATCAGATCAACTAACCATGCAAATCAGCAGATTATGAAATTATGGATTGGTTAAACTTTTCAAATGGAATATAACCAAAATTATTATGTCGAATATATATATACATATTGTTTTTTTTGGTTACATATTTGGTGATTATCCATATTATATAAATGGAAGTATTTTTTAATCGCGTCTGGCTTCTATTAAACTCGGCACGACTTTGCCTAACACACAAGAATTTCACAAGGGTCAATCTGACAAAAAAAACTATATGCGAGACATGGATGGACAACGGAAGCCTAATGAGTAATCTTGATGGGTTTTGAATATAATGGACGAAATATTATTTACACTAGTCGGCTATTTGTCAACTATAATAATCTTGATGAAGTTGAATATTCTCAATTATGTGCCACTGAAAGGTCATGTCCTCTTGACTTCACTTGGTGGATGGCTAGCTCTAATTCTACCATCTCTAAGGAAATCGAGATTCAAGAGCAAAATACTATCTCCAAGAGTTCAGTAGAAGAAAAGAGCGTTAGAGATACAACTATGAAAGGCAACAATAACTACAAAATTCTTTATTTCTTAACAAGAAAAAAGTCATTATAAAGCGTCTATATCTCTTAAGAGTCTAATAAATGAAAGCGAAGGACTTTTCTCTGAGATTTCTACTTCTTGACGATATTGAGATCGATGTGTACATACGCAAGAGAAGCCACAAAGACGAAGAAGAATGCCGATACAAGCATGAATGGTTCCGCAAGCATGTATATTGGTTTGAACGTATAGTACACCTGCGAAAACCGTAACATAACATTAATCAGTTTTACAACAACCGTTTGTAAACTTGTGGAACAAATTGAGTTTTGAGCATATTGCTAATAATACTATTGCACCAAAATTTTCATGGTTCTTTTAAACCACATAACAAGAACGTCATGATGATCTAATATAGGCTAGTACAGAAGCTAAGTTTAAAGATATATTTACCTGGAAGGGTACGTTGTGAGTGGGAACTACATTATCCTTCTGTAACACAACCACGGTTCTTCCCACGATGTCAAGGTATGAGTATTTGACCTGAGATAAGGCCATTACAGGTACATGTTTTGTAATAACTATAGTTTGCAAATGCAGTTCATGTATCTGTGCGGCTGATGAGGTACCTGTAAGTCTTGATTGACTGTGAAGGGCAAAACAGCAGAAGGGTCCTTTGATCCTTCGGGAAGCACGACCTAAAACAAAATCTTCTTGTGTTAGCGAGTGATTGCTAACAACAGATCTTGTATAAAAGAAACGAAATGATAACGATTGGTAGAAAATGCTAATTAAACCCACTTTGATAGTCAACTTGTTAACTATAGTTTCAACGAGCGGGCAGCCAAAGGTAAAGTTCAGGTAACGTCTGCCATCGGGTGCTTCAAAGAGATAGTCCTCCAAAGGAACTCGATAGCCGATAATAAAAGTTGCTCTCCACCCTCCAAATAACGGGTATCTCGGTTCAAATTCAAGTTCTGACTGCAAAGACCAATTTTTTTTTTTAAGAATTCAGAGGCTCAAAAAGAAAAGTATATCGGATCACATTTTTCTAGTAAGAAAGTAAATATACGTCCCTAAGCATCATTGTGGGTTGATGTAACTAAACCACACCGTTGAACAATTATAGCCTTAAGGAGAATTTCGTAGGGAGTAAATATCACTGCCTAAATGGCCAGAGATCAAGAGAAGAGGGTAACCAAACCATACCTTCCTAAAGCCTGTACGCAAATGTGAAGTTGAGATGTTTCCGATGTCATCCCTGTAGTAAACAGAGTTAACTCTGGGAGGAAGTACAGCAAGGAGCGCAATGAAAGAGGATGAACCACTGACGGAACGTCTAGATTGATAATCAACCCTGCCAAAACTCAAAAGGTCAGAAAATCATTTCAGAAGAATGGCATACATATGAATACAATAATCATAAATAGCTATTGACAAGTTATTTTCACTTCAGTAACAGAGAAAAGTTGTCAACGGTAGCAGAATATGGAACCTTAACAATTAGCTCAAAAAGCATATTCCGAAACTCTATAGCATATAATTACCAGAGATAAAGCTCCTACATACAATAAGCCATTAGGCCCATTACATACCTTGAGAAAACACCCTTATGCCGAGCTCCCCCATGGGTCAACCTGTAATTCTCAGTAATCTGAAGGCTACCCCAGTGTGAAATCTCAATTTCACGCACCAGTTCCTCAACAACAGCAAACGGACTGTTATTCTCAAAGTGAACAATAACAGGTGCGTACGAGTATGGAGCACGATCCTCATATGGTCCATATTTTATCTCTTTCCCAGCTCGGTTAGCAGGTTCGATGCTAGTGAACGACTCAACTCTAGTACTGGGAGTCTTAAAGAAAGTTGTCTGTTGCTTAATATGATATGGTGACAGAATCACTGCACTATCATGGTAGTAAACCAACTGAGATTCTGACTGGGTTATCTCCAATGGGAAAGGTTCCAAGGAATGAGTCAATATGTATAGCACCTCAAGTGTAACAGTTTCACCCGGGCCTAAGGGGCTAGCAAACGAAACAACGAAGTATCCAGTGTCATTTGGTGCATCAGGCTGTTCACTTGGTTTTACTTCTAGAGGCAAGTAATTTTTCTTCTTCTTCTTGCCCGTAATTGCCAGGGCTTGGACCATAGCCAAATGCTTGATTTGGGTAGGTGGGAAAGCAAGAAGCATTTCTGCCGCAGGAGCTTTCCCAATATTTTCGACCTAAAAAAACAACACAGATAAGAAACCGTTACCTTAGAATAGAAAAACTAAAGAACGATGAATAAGAACGGGATAATTTCGCTGAATCGTAACACTTCGCAGCAAAAAAAAAGTCAACAAGTTCCAACCTTTTAAACAAATATCACTACAATCAACAAAATTTGATTGAAAAAAAGGTTCCAACTTTTCAGTGTATTATTAAAAACAATAACTGCTATAAACCTTTGAAGAGAGATACCTTAAGAGTCAAGAAGGCCTTCACGATATGTGAGCTTAAATCAATCTGCAGACAAAAAAAAACCAACACAAAGGAGGAGCATTTTAGAATCAAACTACCACTTTCAGGAAAGAAGATTCTGCAAACATCAATCTATCACTAAAACTAAACGTACACCTGATGAAAGTCACACGCAATGAGTCACGTTATCTATCAATGTACATACATTTGATGCTTATCAGTGATCAACGGTGACGTGACCAATCACACATTAATTCTACAAAACCAGCCATACTACATAGATCGGATAATCGGTAACGCCCAAAATAAGCTCCATGAACTTGAAGTTCCATATAAATTAGAGATGGATCCATTAAGGAAAGTTATGAATTTGTTACAGAAGAGAGAGAAGATAAGAGAGATACCCTTCGCTCGGCATTTACGATCTGTAGATCCTGAGAGGAGGAAAATGAAGAAAGAGACAAGAATACAGCTACAACGACGGCGAAGATCCAGATACGAGCAGCCATTTCGTCACTGCACTAAAACAAAACTCCATTAAACCAAAGAGCTCGGAGATGACAATTTTGGTAGGATGTAGAAGATCGGAAAGAGAAAGGAGTTACAGATCGGTGAAGAAAGAGACAGAGAGAACTCGACGGCGGAAGGATCGTCGGCCGGCGAAGTGACGGGGAAGGAGGAACAATGATCCGGTCAACTACAAAGTCTCAGTCTCTCACGATTTAGGGATTAGTCTCCTTGCGAACTTTTTCTTCCTCAGAACCAAAACGAACATGAGACGTTGTCGTTTAACTTTTTAAATTTATGGGCCGTAAGAAAAATAAGCATAGCTATTAGTAGGCTCTCCACTACTGTAAGCCCATTTATAAGGACTGAACATCAAAGGACAGTTTGCCGCCATTCGACCTAACTTGTTTCTTCTCCGCTCTCTTAAAGTTCGTGTTCGAACAAACTCGAAAGTCTCTATTTGCAATGACTATCGATTGCCTCGTACTCGGTAACAGTGTTTTTGTTTGTCTTCTTTCTTTCCTTCTTCAAATTTTCACAATTTCGGTATTAAGAGTGTTAATAATGTGCTTTCGTGTGTTGTTTTTCAGGTGCTGGGCAAGAGATAGGAAAGAGCTGTGTGGTGGTGACGATTAATGGTAAAAAGATTATGTTCGATTGTGGGATGCATATGGGCTGCGATGATCACAATCGATACCCAGATTTTTCTCTTCTCTCGAAATCCGGTGATTTTGATAGCGCCATCTCTTGTATCATCATCACTCACTTGTATTGATCTAAACAAGCCCATAAATTTGTCTCCTTATATTTTTTTGTGAATTCTTATGGGTTCTAACTCTTAATTGTGTCTATGTTTTCCGAATGCTATAGCCATATGGATCATGTTGGAGCGCTTCCTTACTTCACGGAAGTCTGTGGGTACAACGGTCCAGTCTACATGTCGGTGAGTTATATTGTCCTCAAGGTGTTCGATGAAACGTTTGAGTGATTTTGTGTGTTTCTTATCCGATAAAAAGTTGTTTACTCTGATTTTGTCTGTTTTGTAGTATCCCACAAAGGCGTTGTCTCCGCTAATGCTTGAGGACTACCGGAGAATTATGGTGGATAGAAGAGGCGAGGAGGAGCTATTCACCACTGCACATATCACAAACTGCATGAAAAAAGGTACTTGAATTCATATAGGTCTTGTTCACGAAACAGTTTTATTTGATTAGTGAACGTGTGACTTGCTTTATAAATTCAGATGCAGTGTCCATAACTTGGCTTCCTTTTGTCCTTTTTATGAATTGCTCTAGTAATCGCATTGGATTTGAAGCAAACAATTCAAGTTGATCAAGATCTTCAGATCCGTGCCTATTATGCAGGACATGTAAGACACTCATTGCGGTCTTAGAGATCTTCTTTAGACTTCTTCCTAAGTTTGTTATACATTCATAGTTTCTGTATTTCTTAAAATTTCTCTTGTAATTGTCATTAGGTCCTTGGAGCAGTGATGGTTTATGCAAAGGTGGGAGATGCAGCGATTGTATACACCGGAGACTACAACATGACGACAGATAGACATCTGGGAGCTGCTAAAATCGATAGGCTCCAGTTGGATCTTCTCATATCAGAGTATGGAGATTGAAAAAAAAATTTGTATAATGGTATAATTTACGAGTCTTTCGTTTGAAAAATATGTTTGAAAATGTGTTCTAGGTCCACATATGCAACTACAATTCGCGGCTCAAAATATCCCCGGGAGAGAGAGTTTCTTCAAGCTGTATGTCTACTTGATGCTATCATTGTTGTCTTGTTCCCTCACCATTATGCTAAACTACCCATTTAGGAGGCTTAGGCTTTCGTTTGTTAACTGTCTGATATCCCAGAAGAATCTTCCAGGTTCATAAATGTGTTGCTGGTGGAGGGAAAGCTCTGATTCCTTCATTTGCCCTTGGAAGGGCTCAGGTCTTTCTTCTTACAGAAATGGCTTTCTTTGATAGCTTTTACCCTTCCTTAGAACAAAAACGTTTTGTGACTTATAGTTGTCTGTGCTTCTCTTATGTCTCATTGAAAACTGTGTTTTCTTGTTCAGGAACTCTGCATGCTGCTCGATGATTACTGGGAGCGCATGAATATAAAAGTTCCAATTTACTTCTCATCTGGTCTGTCAAATCCTCATTTGAAATCATTTCTGCAGATTAATCAGCTCAACAAAGTCCTGATTTTCTTTGTTGGGTAGCTATGCCTATCTTCTGAAAATTGATCATCTTTTTATGTTTTCCAGGTTTGACTATCCAAGCAAACATGTATTACAAAATGCTCATCAGCTGGACAAGCCAGAACGTTAAAGAAAAGCATGTTACGCATAACCCATTTGATTTTAAGAATGGTATGCTGACTAACCTTTGGAATTAACTCTGGAAAGTTGAAAAATACATTCATTCAAAAAAATCAAAACTTTGTAGTTTAGTTATTCTTTAAGTGATCCGTTGGTTCTTTTTTTTTTAGTTCTTATCATCTACCTCAGTTATTTTATCTTTGACTGGTTTGTAACTACTACCTTTGCACTCTGCAGTTAAAGATTTCGATCGATCTCTTATACATGCTCCTGGGCCATGTGTTCTCTTTGCCACACCCGGCATGCTTTGTGCCGGCTTCTCGCTTGAAGTGTTCAAGCATTGGGCTCCTTCTCCTCTGAATCTCGTTGCCCTACCCGGGTATTGAACCTATTGTGTTCCCCCTTTACTAGCATTTTTATTTTTCTGATAGCAATTTAGCATCTAACACAAAATTTTATCCCCTTTTTTCCCCTCGTGTATCCGTTTTATACAGATATTCTGTGGCTGGCACCGTTGGGCACAAGCTAATGTCTGGTAAACCGACAACGGTTAATCTCTATAATGGTACCAAGGTTGATGTCCGTTGCAAGGTTTGTCTTCTGATTCTCCCAAAGAGAATAAATGTTATTTTTCAATAAAAGTAACACCATGAATCTTATTCAAACATTAGACCCTAAACTTAAACTCTTGATTTTGTTGTTATTAGATACATCAAGTGGCTTTCAGTCCTCACACAGATGCAAAAGGAATAATGGATCTCACTAAGTTTCTTTCCCCGAAGAACGTTGTACTCGTGCACGGCGAAAAACCTAGCATGATGTCTCTTAAGGATAAGATAACCTCAGAGCTTGACATCCCATGTTTCGTCCCTGCCAATGGCGAAACAGTTTCAGTTGCTTCGACCACTTTTATAAAAGCAAAGGCTTCTGATATGTTCCTCAAAAGCTGCTCTACCCCAAATTTCAGTTTCTCAAACTCCTCTACTCAGCTCCGCGTTACAGACAACAGAACCGCGGACGGGGTTTTGGTAATAGAGAAGAGCAAAAAGGCAAAGATTGTTCACCAAGATGAAGTCTCTGAGGTGTTACATGAGAAAAACCACGTGGTCTCTTTGGCTTATTGTTGTCCTGTTAAAGTTAAGGGAGAATCAGATGATGTTGATCTGATCAAACAGTTATCAGAAAAGATCTCAAAGACTGTGTCTGATGCTCAGATCCATAGATCTGGGAACTGTTTGCAGATTGGATCTTTCAAGGGTTCCTTGTGTCTAAAAGAGAAGTGTGTGCATAGAAGAGGGATAAGTACTAGTAGTAGTTGTTGTAGTGAAGTTGTGTTCTTGTGTTGCAACTGGTCTGCTGCAGATTTAGAGCTTGGTTGGGCAATCATCAATGTAATGAAACAAAATCTGTGAATCGATATTATGGTAACTTATAAGTCTGAGAATAGTTCTCAGATATTATGTCTGAGAAGTGTTTTGGATATTTTCGTTATAATATATATGTAACATTTTTGTTATATTAAAAAGATTAATTTTTTTTTGTCAATAAGTAGTTTTAATATACCTCTTAATTAGGTTCAAACCTTAGAACTGTCTTATAAATTTCAAAAGTAGAATGAGCCAAGTTAAGTTATGCTATTTTATCTTAACATTTCTTTTGTCATAAATCTGGTCACGTGGGGTCCGTATGGAAAGAGTTCTCAGTGGCTTTATGAAGGATGATCGATTACGTTATCAACATCAGTTTCTCAACATTAGTTATTCAATCTATAATTTAAAATGATTTGTATTAAAATAACAAATTTAGAGTTAATCAAATGTAAATTTTTAAAAAATTCTTAAATTCAGTGTTATCAAACTTGTGATTTAAAAATTGAATTTAAAATCTACTGTTATTAGAAATATTTTAAATAGTAAATTTTAAAAAATTTATAATTTTCTTAAATATTTTGGTGAGATTGAAAAATATAAAAAATCCAAATGTTATGGCTTTGGATATGATTTTAGAGTAGTTTAGAAAATCACAACAATTTTCTTATTTCACCCAAAATTATCCAAACACTTATTAAAAATCAAATCATCTCAAATTTTTTAAAAATCATATTAAATACACCCTCCACTATCTCATAAGATTTTGTGCTTTCACACCAACCGTTCAAAAACAAGCAAAAATATCATCGTTTCATGTTTCAGATTGATTCTAATTACATGTAATTTTCAATGTATTTCCGACTTCTAAACTCACCAATTTTTCAGTTGGTTTATCAGAACCCCTATGCAACAACATTCCTCACACATGCTTAGAAATAATTTTGTTTTTGAACAATTTTAGAATCTTAGTTAAAATTCTAAAGTTTTTTTTTGTCAACATAGCTTAATGACTTTAATATCCCTCATAACATCAAAGGGTGTTGGGTTCGAACACTAGACATATATCATGAATTTCATAAGTAGTTATCATTATGCCACATGATTCTAAAGTTAAAATTTTAAAGTTTAAACCACAAAACTTTAAAAATTATAAAAATACAGGGATTTCATGTTTGATATATATATATATATTTTGTCAACATAGTCTAGTGAGTTTATGTTTAATATATAAATATATAAATTCAGCTATTAACATATAAATCTAGTTCCGTGTACATAATAAAACCGAATAAATATATTTTTGACCCGGATAAAATCCAATAACAAAAATGACCAGCTTTACTACTTTTGGGCCAATGTGAAGGTCAAAGTATAATTTAAATGATATTAATTAATATGTATGACTAGCTCCGAGTGGTGACGAATATATCGTATCACACCACCAGTTAATAGTAATAAAAATCTTTATATGTATCTATATATCTATATGTTTTTATTATTATTAGAACTACACTGTAGCTGTTTTGCAGTTATTCCGCGCGTTACCATTCGGACTCTTATGTCAGTTTTATGACTCTTATGTTAAACTAATTGTAATTACTCTCCTTTACTTAAGTTTAACTCTAATTGGTTTTTAGTTTAAACCAATTTTTAAACTGTCCGCCATGACTTCAGCGTTATTCTAGAAGAGAGAGAGAAAGTGAAAGACGAATCAATCCTCTTCTTTGTCAGTAAAAGGAAAAAAAAAAACTCCGGAGAAGAAGAAGAAAACCGATGCCGTCGTCTTCTTCTCCTTCAGATTCTACGGTGGCGCGTGATCAACATGCACCACTTCTCCGCCCGCGTCAGGACGGCTCTTCTTCATCAGCCAGGCCTACAGCTCTTGCCGTCCTCTTGGGACGGATCACCGGCCATCGTGCGCCGTCGATGCTGGTGAGAGAGACGGCGGCGCGTGCTCTCGAGGAGAGACGCATCGATTGGGGTTACTCGAAACCCGTCGTCGCTGCTGATATACTGTGGAACGCTATTCTGGTGGTTGCGTCGGCGGTTATGCTTGTCGGTACCATCGAAGAAAGGCCTAACGAGCCGATCAGGGTATGGATCTACGGATATGCGTTACAGTGTTTGATCCACTTGGTGTTGGTTTGGTCCGAGTATTGGAGGAGAAACACGAGACGAAGAGCTAGAGATTTGGAGTCCGGTGATGGAGAAAGTAACGATCTTGAAGGAAGCTTCGATTACAACAATGAGTATAATTATGAAGAAGACGGTGACAATTCAACAACTTACAGGTTTTAATTATCACAAGTTCTGCTTTTAGCATCATGATTTCATAAAAATGAATGATTTTTTTTTCTTCTCTTTCTATGAGAATTTGATTGAATTGCTGCATTATGATGAATGTTTGTATCAGTTTTGCGAAAAGATGTGAGTCGATAAACACTGTAATATCATTCATATGGTGGATAATTGGATTCTACTGGGTAGTAGAAGGTGGAGATAGGCTTTTAGGAGAAGCTCCTAACCTTTACTGGTAAAAAAAGTTTTGATTCACTTTGCTAAAACTCTACACAAAGATTTGCTCTGTTTTTCTCAAATCTTTCTGATTTTTGCAGGTTGTCGGTGGTTTTTCTAGCGATTGATGTGTTCTTCGCTATTTTCTCTGTTGTTTTGGCTTGCCTTGTTGGAATAGCTCTCTGCTGTTGCCTCCCCTGCATAATCGCACTTCTTTATGCTGTTGCAGGGACGGTATGAAAATGAACAGCCTCTCGAAAATATCGATCTTTTGTTGTCTTTAAAAGATTAGAAATTTGTTAATAAACGCCTTTTTTTGCGGGTTTACACATACAGGATGGAGTATCAGAGGCCGAGCTAGGTGTTCTTCCGATGTACAAATTTCATGCATTCCATAGGAACGAGAAGAACAATACCGGAGCTGGTAGAATGGTTCCTGTTCCGACGGATGGCTTATGCTTAGCAACTGAAAGAACATTGCTTGCTGAGGATGCGGTAATACAGCCAATCTCTTATAAAAGAATTTGTTAGTGACGAACTCTGTTTTTTAAAGATTGAAAGATGTCTACTTTGATTTCTTTTGTTTGCAGGACTGTTGTATATGTCTGAGCTCTTACGAGGATGGAGCAGAGCTTCATACTCTTCCTTGCAGCCACCATTTCCATTCCAACTGTATCGTAAAATGGCTAAAGATGAGAGCAACATGCCCTCTCTGCAAATACAACATCCTTAAAGGTACCACTGACCAGTCTTGAAGACGAAATCTCTAATAAAGCAGAGACACGAGTTCAAATTCCTCAGTTAAAACTCTTCTGTATATATATAACAATCAAAATCATGTATCTTTTGTTAAATATATCCATTTTAAATATAAAAGATCACATTTTACTAATCATCAGTAAGTTCAAGTACAGCTCACTTCGTTGTCACATTGTTTGCTGTAATCCACATCACTTACTGCTGTTGCGAGCCCTCTAGTCTGCATAACGAGAAGCAAATCTGAAGCGGCGGTCATGTTTCCCTCCTTTTCATAACCTCTAATCATGAGATCAAAAACAGCTGAATCAGGGCTTATCTCTCTTCTCAACATTTCATCAAAAACTTGTCTAGCCTCAACCATCAAACCCTTGCTAGCTAACCCGTATATCAATGTCGTGTAAGTTAACAAGTCGAGCTCGAGACCCTCTTGAACCATTTTGGTTTTTAACTTAAACGCATCCACCAAATTCCCTTGCTTACACAAACCAGCTATCCAAGAAGTGTACATGAACTTATCCGGAACAAGCCCAGCCTCTGAAATTTTGCTAAAGAGTCTCTCAACTTCTATAAAGTCTCCTCTTTTGCACAAAGCATCAATAAGCACAGTGTACATAACATCATTAGCTTTCTCTTTACAGAAATAAGCTATAGCTACATGTAGTTGTCCATTCTTCGCAATACCATCGATCAAAGTTGAAAGTGCTACAACATCTGGCTCAAAGCCTCTCCCTATGAAAGCGCGATACACTTCAACGGCAGACTTCACGCGTCCGGATTTGAAATAAGCATTCATCATTGTTGTAAAAATCATCTTATCAGGAAGTAAACCATTTTTTTCCATGTACTCTATAACCTCTGTTGCCTCTTTTACTTTACCGTTACCACAAAGGCCTGATATGATTACGCCATAAGCCGCTATATCAAGTCTCATTCCTTGATTGAGCATTTTGGCCAGAAACTTCATGGCATCATCTGAGTCTCCTTTCTGGAAATACCCATCGATAATCGTGGTGTATAAAAGAGAGTTCGGTTTGACTTTATCCTCTTGCATTTGCGAATACAATCCCTCAGCTCTCTGCATGTCCCCTTGTTTGCAGAAACCATCTATCAAAGCAGTATAAGTAACAACATTCAGAGACAACTCAACGCGTCTCATTTCTTCGTACAACGAAACCGCAACCTCCAAGTCACCAGCTTTACAATACCCATCAATCAAACAAGTGAAAGTAACCACATTTGGAGTTAAAGCATCACTCTTCATACAGCTAAAACTCTTCAACGCCAATTGTAACTCACCGGATTTGCAGAACGTGTCGATCCAAGTGCTATAAGTAACAACATTCGGTGAACAACACTTCAACATAACGCCCATATACACAAAAACATCCATCAACATCTTCTTCTTGCTAAACCCATTAAACAAGGAGTTGAAACTAACTATATCAGGTTTGCAAATAAACCCATTAGAGGCTCTTAAACACTCTAATACCAAACTAGCATTTCTGATATCGCCATTCCTACAATGCCCATCAATCAGAGAGTTATAAGATACAACGTCTTGTAAACATCCGAATCTAGGCATCGAGTGGACAATAAATTCAGCGAATTTAACCTGCCCTGACTTGCAAACAAACGATACGACCGAATTGAATGAAGAACGATGAGGAGTGCAACCTTTGGAGACTAAGTAAGCTAAGAATTTGAGTGAGAGAACGCCGCAATTTGAATTGATGAGCTGATGAATATGCTTGTTGCAGGTAGCTGGGTCCGGCAAATTCGAGGATTTTCTCAGCCGAGAAAGAAATTGGAGAGCTTCTCTGACCATTTATGGACATGGGATTCTTCAAACAATTTGAAAGGTAACAACTTTCAAAAGATTTTTAACATTAAAATAGCTAAAATCTCACGGAGAGGGCTTAAAAGCCTTAAACCCTAGGAGGCTACGGAAGCGACTATGGTTCTATTCTAAACGACACCGTTTTCATAATGTTCCCTAAAAGAGTAATTATTGTGCGCCTAACATAAATTTAAAGAAAAAATATATGATCGACCTGCAAAACCTGTATTAAATTCGTTAGGTAACATACGTTGATTGCTTTCTAATAAATTGTAAGAATCAGCAAGAGTTTTAATATTAAATTGTTCAAACTTCAAAACAATCAAATTAGAATCCAATGTCCCCTAACCAAAATTAATAAATTGAATATTTTGGTACGCATATGTAACGTATGAAGTAAGACTCGTGACTTGTGAACATACACACATAACTACAAAATCGTGTGAAGAGAAAATAGACTATTCAGAAAGAAGAAGAAAAAATCTAATAAGATTTTCGAGTCATGAGGACGTGATTTGTAGTCTTTTCATATTGATAACACTTGCAAAAAAAATAAAAAAAAAATCACATGGTCCATGAACCATGATCCTTAAACTAGGATCAAGGAGAAAATAAATGTGATAGCTTTTTCTAAACTTGATTATTCTGACTGCTAGTTAACTATCTTTGTTTAGTGACATATGATTTATAACATCCCCTTCCCCCCCCCCAAAAAAAAAAATCCTAACATATTTTTATTTTGTTAAATACTTCGATTTTTTTTTAAAAAAAAAACTTAAAAAAACTCTTGGAGGACAAATTTATAAAAATGTACGTATCATATAGCATAATATGGAAAGAAGAAACGTAAAAAAAGTAAAGAATTGATAAATTGAAATTACCAATTATTAGGCAAACCCCATTGGAGATGAAAAATCATAATCAGATTAATAAACGTAATATACTGTGTGACGCAATCATCTGTATTGTATTCGCTGTCACTAAATTTGATATTCACAAGACAAAAAAACAAACAAACAAACACTATAAGCATTAAGCAGTCATAAACCTCTTTTAAATCCTTACTTGTCTCCAAACAAACTTCCCCTTTCTCTCAATTTCTGTATCTCTAAGCTATTTAGCAGCGGTGAACCAAACAAAAATTCAAACCCTAACCCTAACCCCTTTTGGATCACAAGGTGTCTCCTTTTATTCTTCTTGACGATTTTCAAGTCTTTCTGCATTTTTCATATTCTCCCTCTCTGCTCCATTCTTTGAGAATGTACTGATTTTGGGTATGTCTCGTTTGTGTTGTTTTATTGCTGAAATTTTCACTGAGTATTGATTTGGGAATTTGATTTTTGTAGTTAGAAATTAAGGGTTTTTAGATCGGATAAGAAAAATGGAGGAAAGAGGATATGCGGTTGAGGTTAACAATGGCCGACCGACGGCGGCGAGTGAGTTTGGAAGTTCAGGGAGGACTTCTTCACCGCAGCGTCCGTCATTGACTATGTCGTCGTCTTTCCGTGAAGGAGGAGGAGGAAGTAAGGGTTTATCACGACGGAGGTCAATGAAGCCGAGTTTTGACGCGGATAACGAGTTCATTACTTTACTCCATGGCTCAGATCCGGTTAAAATTGAGCTTAATAGGCTGGAGAATGAAGTCAGAGGTACACTATCATTCTCGATCTGTTTATTCTATTTGGTCGATTCAAGTTTCCGTTGACATTTTTTTTTTGATTTTGCTATTGGAAAAATTGGATTTTTTTAGGATATACCGGTTTCTTACGTGCATGCGTGTCATTTCTTTGGTGTTTTAAACATTGACTTTGTGGTTGCAGATAAAGATCGAGAATTGTCTGAAGCCCAAGCTGAGATCAAGGCATTAAGGTTGTCTGAACGGCAAAGAGAGAAGGCTGTCGAAGAGGTTAGTTAGTCTTCCTTTTTATTAAGTTTCCTGATGCCAAAATGTTTTTCTGTCACTTTGCAGTCAATTTACTTTCTTTCCTTTTTTATCTCGAGAGGTGATTGACGAACAAGTCTTGTTAGTCCCTAAATATAGTGTTTGACTTATATATGGATTCAGAAAATGAAACTATTCGTACCAAGTAGCATCGCATTCACCATGTCCAGTAAGGCTGTCTAGATTATGATTGATGCAACTGAACTTTTCACATAAACATGACACTGAGAACATATTTTGACATACTGGGTTTTTTTTGTTTGGGGTTATGTTAATGGTTAGGATAACGTTCGTTAAAGCTGTTACTCTTCGGCTAGTAGTTTCTGCTCTAGTTGCGTTAAAGTTATTTATTACGCAGTACAGGTTGTTGAACTGAAGAACTTTTGGGTTGGTTTCTAGATCTGGCTTAGTTTTCCTATATGTGGTCTTAGGACTTTTCTGTTACCGTTCCTATGTAGACATTTCTTCACTCTTGTTGTTTGGCCTGTGACCATGTCGTTCTGTGAAACATATACATATTCTTAAATCCTTGTTCTCCAGAAGAAACGTCATGATTTGGCCCTCACTATTGTTTATAGCTAGAGTTCGAAGTGCTGTGTGAGAGAAAAGTATGTGTAATAATAGTGCCAGTGAAAATCACGTGTACATGTAGTTTATCTATTATGTCACTTACATATTTTGTTATTTCCATCCTGACGTTATACTTGTAAATTTGATTACTTAAGCTTACCGAAGAGTTGGGAAAAATGTCGGAGAAGCTCAAACTAAATGAAAACCTTCTCCAGAGTAAAGTAAGCTTGGGATGTTTCCTCAGTTGCTTTTTGCGTCGCTATTTTTTTTTTCTTTTTGCTTTATAGATCTGTATGTGATGAAAGATCACATCTTGTCACAGAACCTCGAAATCAAGAAAATTAACGAAGAAAAGAGAGCGTCCATGGCAGCTCAATTTGCTGCAGAAGCCACTCTTCGAAGGGTTCACGCTGCTCAAAAGGATGACGATATGCCTCCTATTGAAGCCATTCTTGCCCCTTTAGAGGCTGAACTCAAGTTGGCGAGACATGAAGTATTTTTACTTCCTTTCAACAATATATATCTCTGCTTGTTTAGTCTTGGAGCCTTTTAAAAAAAATTGGGTTTGCATTCTTCATTTGTAGATTGTTAAACTTCAAGACGATAATAGAGCATTGGACCGTCTGACTAAATCAAAGGAAGCAGCTTTACTGGATGCTGAAAGAACTGTTGAGACTGCTCTTGCGAAGGCTTCGATGGTTGATGATCTCCAGAACAAAAACCAAGAGTTAATGAAACAGATAGAAATTTGTCAGGTATTGCTTTCATCACCTTTACTCGGCGGAACTTTAAATTTCCTGGATCTCCTTCCGTTTTTGTGAGCATACCTTGTCCCAATTGTTTATACTAGGAAGAGAACAGAATCCTGGACAGATTGCACAGACAAAAGGTTGCAGAAGTTGAAAAGTTTACGCAGACTGTGCGAGAGCTTGAAGAAGCTGTTCTTGCTGGTGGTGCAGCTGCAAATGTAGTGAGAGATTACCAGAGGAAATTCCAAGAAATGAATGTAATTATTAATTTACTTTTATAGTGCCTCTGTAGCTTATTGTTTCCATTGTTTCTTAATTCCTGTGCTGATCATAACTATGGCCATTGATCTTTTCTTTAGGAAGAGAGGCGAATCCTTGATCGGGAACTGGCCCGGGCAAAGGTAAGTGCAAGCAGGGTTGCAACTGTAGTGGCGAATGAGTGGAAAGATGGTAGCGACAAAGTGATGCCTGTGAAGCAATGGCTCGAAGAACGAAGATTTCTGCAGGTCACTTGTCATTTGTTTTTGTTTAGCTTCTCTTGTTTCTTCAAATTGTGTGATTCATACTTACAGCAACCATTATAGCTAAAATAGTTGCATACTATTTTCCTGTATCTTGACAGGGAGAAATGCAGCAATTACGTGACAAACTTGCCATAGCTGATCGAGCTGCAAAATCTGAAGCTCAGCTGAAGGTATAAGAATCTTAGCGACAAGTCATATCTTTAAGTCTTCTTTGTGTCCTTTTGTATCAAGGCTTTAGTCAGAACTGCTTCTTTTGCCTTTTTAGGAGAAATTTCAAATGCGGCTTAAAGTCCTAGAAGAGAGTTTAAGAGGGCCTTCTAGCGGTGGCAACCGAACGACACTTGAAGGAAGAAGTATTAGCAACGGTCCTTCTCGAAGACAATCACTTGGCGGAGCTGATACTATTCCAAAACTGACATCAAATGGATTTTTCTCCAAGAGAACACCAAGTTCTCAGTTTAGATCTTTGAATGCTAGTGCAAGCACAGTATTGAAGCATGCTAAAGGAACGTCTAGATCATTTGACGGAGGTAGCAGATCTTTAGATAGGAGTAAAGTGCTAACAAACGAACGAGGGTCGAAGTTTCCACTGAACCAATCTTCTGAAGGAACCAGCGAAGGCGAGTCACCTAATTCAACAAAACAAGGAGACTCAGAGAAGCCAGCAGCAGGAGGAACAAATAATGATAGTGTCCCAGGAGTCTTGCATGATTTGCTTCAAAAGGAGGTGATAACATTAAGAAAAGCTGCTCATGATAAAGATCAAAGCCTAAGAGATAAGGACGAAGCTATTGAGGTCAGTTTAGTTTATTACCCTTTCCGGGAAAATGTTTTTGCTTCTATTATATTCTCTCTGATGGAAAAACTCGGTGGAAAAAAATGTTTGCTTAGATGTTGGCCAAGAAGGTTGAAACACTAACAAAGGCGATGGAGGTGGAGGCAAAGAAGATGCGAAGAGAAGTAGCTGCAATGGAGAAAGAAGTTTCAGCCATGCGTGTGGATAATAAAGGATCAGATAGTAGAACGAGACGTCTCTCTACTACTAACTCGAGAGGATCTTCAACAACTACTGTACATTTGCTCTCTGGAAGGTACTTAAATCCAATATGAGTCATGAGCAAGTGGTTAGGTTAGTATTTAACGTATACGTCAATGTTTTAATCACATAATTGGTGATTAGCAGAGGCTCAGGACGAATGGGGATGACAAGGAGCACGCAGTAATCAAAGAAGTAACCAGAAAGAAAGTCGATTCCACGAGCGAATCTCAGTCTCAATCAGTGGTTAATATATTGAAGAATGATAAAAAAAGCATACAAATGTAGAAATGCTATTGAGGAGGTTTGTGTGCTTCTCTAACATAGTAAGATTTAAAAAAAAAAAGGAGAGAAAACTGACTTCTATTTTGTTGGCTAATTTTTGTTTTGTGCTGCTGGTGATGTTTATTGTTTTTCTTATCTTATAGTATAATATAGAAAAAAAGTTTAGCCTGTGTTTTTTAACTTACCCGTATGAACTTCGTGTGTGATTTGTTTTATTTCCCTCTCTTATCTCTATACACATAAACTTAAGTTAATGCTTAAGTTTAACCAACTTCAAACCGTTACATCTTAAATTTAACTAAGTAGTTGTAGTTTGGTTTCTCACTACTCGGCTAATTGCTTGTCTGGCCTAAGCAGATCTTACATTATTGTTGCAAATACTGAGATTAGTTCAGAAATTTACTAGTAGCCTTATATTGTGAAAAATATAATTTTACCATTTTTCGTTAGCATTCTTCTCATCATTTAACCCAAACGCAACATATATTGACCATAACAAAATGTCAATATGTCATGTAATATGAATCTGTAGATTATTATTTGATCATAGTCTCCTTGAAGGCTTCAAAAGAGAGTCCTTTTTGAATGTAATGAATCTGTGAAGGATCAAAAGGACCTCTCACTCTATCTATCTTTGTAATCACTGCTCTCTCAGGCAACACACTCCTCGCCGGATCCACCGCTGTCTCTCTGCTAAGACACGAAGAAAATCCTTTGAAGATGAGAACTTCCACTTCTTCATCGTCAACGATGGCGGTGACAATAAGCGCTTCTTCTCTACAGGATTGGCTATAAGTCTCCAGCATCGCTATCTCCTCGTTGTAGCCATAAGATTCATCTTCATCTTCACCTCCTACGTCGTCTCTCACCCTTCTCCGAGCACCGCACCTGAGCGGCTTCGAAGCTCTCACTGTCGCAGCATCCACCGGAAGAACGGTTGAAATTGTTTTACGTATACTCGAGTTTGTGCTTGAGGGTAATCCAGCCATTCGAGCTCTCTGCCAGGAAATGCGCCGGAAAACAAATAATCCGGCTATGCTGCCGCATGGAGTCGCCGGCGTGATAAGCATTTTATTTCGACAAGAGTCGTAGTATATGTGAGGTGACCAATGTTTTTATGAATATTTTTAGATAAGATTTTTTTTTGAAAAACTTAGCATATACTTTGGATCTATATATAGCTTTTATTCAAGGACTAACAATTTTTTTTGCAATTTAAACAACAAAAAATATAAAGTGACAATGCTAACGTTATTATTCATGAACGACAAAAATGAAGATGAAAATACACTTGTTCCCACACAATTTTGTTGACTTTTTACGCTGGCACACCCAATAAAGATTTGGTTGGGCTAACAAGGCTTTTTTGCCTTTTCCGGTTAGAGATGTTGGGCCTGGTTTTCTTAGTTAAAGCTATTTAAAGATTTATTGTATTTTTGTTTGTTTTTATAATTAAAATGGGACGAATATCAAATATTGTGTGTGTTTTACAAATAAGGGCAGTACTAGTGAAGTTATTTACGTTTGCTTGCCATTACTACAGCTATTATCAGTCGCTTTCCATGCCTCTCTCTCTTCAAACCAGTGGCTACTTGCTCAACACTGTACGGCTTCAATCATTATTTCTTTCTCTCCCATTTTGTATCTCTTTCTTCTCCTTCTTCTTCTTCCCCAGAATCCCTTTTCCTCAGCACTCTAGGGTTCTCACTGCTGAACAATTTTATAATTTTCTTTGTGGGTTTGAAGAAAGTTATTTAAAACATTCTGCCAAATGACGATCAGCGATCAGTTTCCTTCTGGGTTAAGAGTTCTTGTTGTAGACGACGACGCTTCCTGCTTGATAATTCTCGAGAAAATGCTTCTCCAACTCATGTACCAAGGTCGGCTCCTCTCAAAGTTTCCTCCTTTATTTTTCAACGTCGAGAAAATTTTACCCTTTTTTCTTTTCTAAAATTTTGTTCCTTTTTGTTTTGTTTTGTTTGCAGTTACCATTTGCTCGCAAGCCGATGTTGCTTTAACAATGCTAAGAGAAGGAAAGGGCTGTTTCGATCTGGTATTAACCGATGTGCATATGCCTGGTATGAATGGTTACAATCTTCTCCAACAAGTTGGACTCGAAATGGATCTTCCTGTCATAAGTAAGAAGAGTCTCTCGAAGAACTGTAAATTTTGGTTCTTTCCTTTTTGAATCAATGTTTCTTAACACTTGCTCTGTTTCTTTTGTTTAATTTTGTCTCTCAGTGATGTCTGTTGATGGAAGAACAACAACAGTCATGACAGGAATCAACCATGGAGCTTGTGATTATCTCATTAAACCAATTCGTCCTGAAGAGCTCAAGAACATATGGCAACATGTTGTTCGGAGGAAATGTACAATGAACAAGGAGCTTCGAAGAACTTGCCCAGCTTTAGATGATAACAAGAATAGTAGCAGCAGCTTGGAGACTGTTTTTTCCGTTAGTGAATGCTCAGAGGGAAGTTTGAAACGTAGGAAGAACAAGAGAAGGGTTGACAGAGAAAATCATGAAGAAGATGATCTTCTTGATCCTGGAAACAATTCTAAGAAGTCGCGGGTTGTTTGGTCGATGGAATTGCATCAACAATTCGTTAATGCCATTAACCATCTTGGAATTGACAGTATGATCTTTAACCACTATTGCTTGTAATAAAGCCAAATTGATTGAGAATTTTGTGGCTTGAAATGTGTTCCCTGACCACAATTCTCCTTTTGTTTCAGAAGCTGTACCAAAGCGGATTCTCGAGCTGATGAATGTGTCTGGTTTAAGCAGAGAAAACGTCGCTAGTCATTTACAGGTTTGTTTGGCTGTTTGGTTTGAATATTTCTTGTTTAAGGCTCTTAAAGTTTCTTGACTGAATCAATAATTTCAGAAATACCGATTGTATTTGAGGAGACTAAGCGGTGTAGCTTCGAAGAGTAGGGACGCCGAGTCTATGGAAAGATATGAGAACATTCAAGCTCTGGTTTCCTCAGGACAGATACATCCACAGGCATTAGCTGCCTTGTATGGTCGACCAATAGACAATCATATGTCTGGTGGTTTTGGAGTTTGGAGACCTAGTGACAACAATCATCTTGGTGGATCGCAAAATGAAAGCTTTACGATTGATGTAGCATCAGCGTCTAACCGCCGTTTGGGGGCTTTAAACGGTAATGTTTCTGTCGCTGCTTCAGTGGCAGTTCATGGTTTATCATCCTCTTCAAATTTAAGACAGCAATGTGATGATTTCAACAACAACACAGACTACAAAATCAAACAAGGGAATGGATCAAGTGTCAATGAAGAATCTTGGATCTTGGAAAGACCTTCAAGACAGCGAAGGAATCATTGATTTTGAACACCAATAAATGGGTTAAGAAGAGGAGTCTCGTTTCCTTCAAATCTTCAGTAGTGGATTGAGTCGTAAGAAAACTTATGTTATGTGTCTGCAAAGTTAGGGTAAGTGTAAGAAGATGACGAGCTTAGGACAAAGTCCTGTGTTTGTATTGCTAATGCTATTAATGGGAAAGTAACTATGTTTCAATCTATAGATTTGCGTTTTTATGAATAAAGATCAATGCGATGAGTTTTGCAACTCTGAACAATGTCGCCTAATGGCCTAAACATTGTTGCTTTCTTAATTTGATTGGTAGCGACCAGCCGGTTCAGACTAACTGCTTTTGTGATTTACCAACTACAAAGTCTACAATACAGTTACTTTTGACGGTTAGTGGCAGCGGTTTTAAATGGATTAACTAAAAAGAAGTGGTTCTGCTTTTTTCTTTTGGTTTTCTTCAATGGATTAACCAAATTTGAAATTATTGTGAATTGTTTGTATCTTAGAAGCCTACTATCTTTTACTGTTTCTAATCGCATTATCAATTAGACTTTTTTTAATTTGTAGACATCATAATATGGAAGAAAAGCTCTTTGGTGTTGAACATAATCCATGGAAAGATAAGAAAGAAAATCCAATGTTATGACAGTGAAGGAAAATATGGAAAGAATTCGAACAGAATAAAAAAAGAAGAAATGAAATATGGAAAGAATATTTGACAAATATAAAATACATAATTTTTCTGGGGTCAAAATATGAGAATAATCAAAGTAAATTTTGTAAATGAAAAAAAAGAAAAAGAGAAAACATAAATATATGACTACAGAAACCAATGACTCAATAACAAAATTACATAACTTTGAACATAGAAAAAAATCGGTTTAAGAGGAAAAAAAAATCAAATAGTTGAAGTTTGTTGGATAATAAAAGATTCAATTGGTCGAAATTATATGTCACAATGTTGGTTGGTCACTTCTGAAATTCATAACACAAGTCTGAGATTCAAATCCAACATCCTATAAAGTTAAGAAAATATTAAAAACCATTATAATAATTTAACAAAAAAAACTCAAGAGAAGGGTTTTTAACATTGATCTGCGGCAATTCTCAGTGCAGCCACTCTTCTTGAAACTGAAACAAGATCTCTAATATGGAGCAACGCATTATATGAATATAGCCACGAAAATTAACTTTGAGTGAGACTTATAAAAAAGACGATGGAGACTCAATAATCAATGCAAGAATATGATGGGATATCATAGTTATTTCATGGGAAGATCTCAACTTTTAAAGAGGAAGTCACGATTTCCATTCTCTGAACTATTTCCATTACTAGATTTATACTAATAGTAAACTATTTATTTAGCAAGTTTTCCATTTTTTATTTATATTTTCCTTATGTAAGAATTATGTTCTCTATATATAATGAGACCATATATACTTAAATAAAAAAGAGGATATCGACCATTAATTATAAAAATTATTTTGTGTTCTTAAGCTTTTGGGCCTATCAGTTGATACATTTTCGAAGCTTTTGAGATGACATTGATTGATGACTAAGAACGTTTACAGATGTCGTTGTATCAAGAGACTTCAACCATTGTGCGGACAAGTTAGCCAAATTAACGATTGTGCGAAATTACTGCTGTGTCTCTTTGTTGTATCGTATTTTAGGAAACAGAATATACATGTATCTCGCAATCGCAAACGCCAACGTCTGTCTCGAAACGCAGGCTTCTGTCGCAATAAGTGTTTTTTTTGTTTTCTGGGGTTCTCTTTGTCGCAATAAGGTTTACATTTATCGTGATAATTAATAACCACATTGCATGCAACAAAGAAGTCTCCAATTTAAAACATTAAAACGCAACATTAGTTTTGTTCTGGTTGATAATGTTGCACCAGTTTAGCCAAACAAAAAGCAGCTGTTGAGGCTATTGCTCCTATAAAAGCGGTTTCAAACGCACTCCTAAAGGGTTTGCTGCCGGTGAAATGCCCTTTTCCATAGCCAAATATGAAGAGAGCGATTAGAGTTATCACTACAGACGCCACAACCGCATCTAAGGCTTGCGGTATGAACATGTAGGGAAATAGCGGTACTAAACCACCAAGAACATAAGCGATTGCAATCGTGAACGCGCTTTGTAATGCTCTTTTTGGATCAGGCTTCTCTAATCCCAGCTCAAACCTGTGTAAAACAATTAATCATAACTTCAAAGTTTAACGAATTGAGTTTCACCTGTCCAAAATGTATATGTTTTTGTTAAAATCATTTATGATAGCTAAAGATTGTTTAATTTGATAAACCCATTCGATAAAATCGAACCAGCCAAGTTCATGCAGATATCTAACAGGATCAAAACAAAATTTCTTTTAGAAATTAAAAGTTGTTTGATTGAAAACCAAATTCACATATAGCTGTATAGCATGTCAACTATGTTCAATTTCACTGAAGTTATTTACAAAAAAAAAAAAAAAAAAAAAAATAGCTTTTGCAGAATCTTTCCCACACCTGGAAACTATAAACCTAGCAATTGCACACCTGGAATGTATAAACCCAGCTTTTGTAGAATACGAGTAAAAGTTTTCTCTCGATTTTCTCCTTAATAGTTAAAAAAATCCAATACAAACAAAGTAATTATTATTATTATAAAAACGATTATTGAAACTAACCTCATCATAAAATCAAGCCATGCTTGAGGATTCTTACGAAGAGCATTAACAATAGGTAAATATTCATGTGGCTCTACTCCATACTGTGCCAGAATCTCTGCCACCTCAGCTGCCTCTGTTAAATTTATATATCTTAAATTGCGTTACACCGGATTATTGACGGTTTAGATTTAGTCACAAAATTTTGTCTTACCAGTCTCAGGAACGGCCACGATCTCTTCTTGTTCTCGTTTCATCTCTCTCGCGTAATGATCTGCTTCGCTCTTAGCCGCTAAATACCTATATTTGTAATTCATATTTCATCAGCTTTATTAAACTCCATAGTTTCATGAACTTAACCAGATATATTCAATTTTCGAATCACATATAGTTTACATACATAAACATAAGTATAAATCATCATGATCATTGCATGCAAGCATGTTGCATGAATGTATGGCTTATATAAACCCAACGATTACAAAATCTCCATGTGTGCGTGTGTGTGAATCAATAATATATATTTTATAGCCACTAATTCGCAATTTCATTAAGAGTTAACGTATATATATATCTAACCGAAAAAAATTTAATATACTCTTAACCTATTTTTCCAAGAGTCATAAAAGAGAAGATAAAAAGTGGATTATTTTTATTTGTGCATGTATATATGTATATATATATATAACTAATTTTTCCAATAATCATAGGGTTTATACGACAAGTATACAATTTATACAAAGCAGGATTAATTTTTATGAGAATTATGCGAAAGTAGGAATCAATCATCATTGCATGTAGGATTAGTTTTCCTAGTAACATGTGTGATTGATTAATAAACTCAAATTTCTAGCCATTATTTCGAAATTTTGTAGATTTACGAGTAAGTTAAAGACGAATAAATATATAGTATAAATGTAAATTAGATTATAACTAACTAACCCGCCGAGTCCCATGGAGATAGCACCGGCGGCGACTTCCGCGATACCGGCGGTGAGGACGATAGAAGAAGAGGCATTAGCACCGGAGAGTCCGGCGGCGAGTGCAAAAGGAACGGTTAAACCGTCAGAGACGCCGATGATGATGTCACGGACGATTTCTCCGGCGGTGAAGTGTTTCTCGGTGTGGTGATCGAGAAGTGATTGTTTCTCAGGGTCTACAGAGATCCTCGTAATGTTATCTTCTTCCGATGACATTTCAAGATCGAATATTGATCTCTTTTTTCTTTTCTTTTCAAGAAGTGAAGTGTAGAAACATGAGACATGTTTGTGTGTATATATACGCGAAGAACGAGGGAATATCAAACCGTTATTTTGTTTCAAATTCAATTTTTCTATCTTGTTTTCTTTTTTTCTCTATTTCATTTCCATATAATGAAAAATTGTTTTTAAGTTTATATTTGTTACCACTTATAAGAAAGCTTTTAAAGATAAAATTTAATGATTTTCTACAAGTAGTTACCATAATTTTGTAGATTATTTGTTAAATCTTTAATTCTACCACAGGACTACATCAGATTACACAAATCTATGACTGTTTAAAGTTTGACTAACAATATAAGTTTTAATATAAATTTTGGTTTTAGTTTTTTTTTTTCATTTTTTGGGGTTTGAAAAATAAAAACTATAAAAAATCACATATTCATGTGTGAAAAGGATATAAAAACTAAATATTTAACACAAAACTAATTAAAGATATAAATTTTATTCTAAATATAAATTAATAGATGATAAGTGTGTGAACGCAACTTAATTTGGGTACATCCAACAGTCAATTTATGGAGATTGTTAATCGAAGAATGTCGATGTCGTCATATTTTTGGTGAGTACGAGAAGGGAGTTCAATTGTTCGAAAAGAAGTTAGCTCAACTACTTTTCATGTAGGGACAAGGTTTTTTTTTTATCGGTTTCTGGCTGAGTTGTGCTATTCTTGTAATCCTGGTTTTTTTTTATTTACGAATGCTAGCCATTACAACTGTGACCAGTGATTTAAATTGTAATCAGCGATCAGTATTTGTGACTTGCAAATATTACGGTGTTCATTAGATAATGGCTGACTCAAATCATAGTCGTAGTCATTAAAATGTTTGTTTGACCATTATTAATAGCTGGACGTTGATCGTCGTTAATTTATTATTTAATAATTTTTATAACAATTGCTGATTTATTTATTTAACGACGTCGTAATATATATATATTATTTTATTTTAAATAAATAAATATTTGACAGTCGATAAAATGTTAGTTTGACAATTATTCATTTAACCGTCATTAATTCTAATTATATTGGTTAAAATATTTATTTCAAAATAAATAATAAACTAAAAATCATTAGTAGTTGCAACCAGTTAATTGATTGTAAGTTTTGTGAACACCAAAAGACAATGTTTGATCATAGTATTGATTGCAGTCGTCAGCTACGGATAAACGAACAAAAAAATTATTATCATGGTTGGAACAATTTCTAGATTGATAAAACACAAATTGTCCTCTTAATTACTTTCTAACACTCAAATTATAGAACATGACAACATAACTATCGAACATGACAACATAACTAGTTGGAGAGTCCAGAAATCAAGAAAATAAAAAGATATATCGTTTTGATCATGGACAACAAGTAATATGAAGTCCAATCTAGTATTTATGATGTAAAATCTGAGAACCTTAATTTCAGTGCTTGAAGTTTGTGTGTGCGTGATCATTTATATATAAACTTCAATACAAAGCGATATAAATGTAATGCAAACACAAACAAACTTCAATGCTTGAAGTTTGTGAGTGTGTGTGTGTGCGTGATCGTTTATAAATTTGTGTGTACTAAAACTTTTAGATGGTTTATATTATTACATCATCACTTTGGCGGTCCGTAAGTCGGAAATAGCGAGTCGCAAAAAGAGTGTTACATACCATTCGGGATCTTCCATGTAGACGAACAAACACTGTAACTTATGCTGCGGATTATAGTGTTGGTGTACTTGAAAATTATCCCAACAATAAATTTGTAATCTACCAAATCCATTTATAATGTCACATTCATAAATATATGTAAATGTCACAGTTATATCTGTCATTTTGTAAATATCGCCAATCGTAGTTACAACTAAAAAAAAGTGAAAACGAAACTAACTTGTATTTTATTTTAACCACTCTTAATTATGATGTTATATATTGCTTCTAATCGAACTATCTCTTTGTTTTTTGGTCAGCATCGAACAATGAATGAACCATCTCATATGAGTTAATTTTAACTGCTAAAAGTCTTTTTGACTTCATCACCAAAAATTTATTCATGGATTAGATCCTAAGCGTTCAACACGAGATCTATAAGACAAGCGAAACACAGTTTTGTATTTGGATAAGAAATCAGTTAAAAGTGCGCGTGTTTGTCAGATGCTTGTCAACGACATGAAATTACGTATGCATACGAAACTTTGTGTAGTAAGTTATATGAGAAAACTACAAGCCCACAAATCCTTAGAGATTACAGTATGAGTCAGCAAAAGAATAACGGATGAGAAAAAAAAAAGTTACTTTTGCAACGCTCGAATTCACACACTTTCATGTATTTCTTGTTTAACTTTTTTGAGTATACTCGAGTTTATTAGAAACATTCAAAGTCTCATGTGACATTAAACATATAAGAAGAGTACATCCAAATTTCTACTGCCTATACGATATTGCAATATAATTAAAAATAATCAAAGTTCATATTCATCCATTTTTATTGAGATTTTAATAATTTTTATTTGAAAATTTATATTAGCTAATTAAAATAGTTTTTTTTCTTTATTCCTTCGAGATTTTGATTTTGAGTTTAGCTAATTAAAATACAAATACAAATCTTGTTACTATAATGAAAAAAACTGGTATGTTGGTTTATTTTCATTTGTTCAACAAAAAAAAAAAAGAGAGAAAAGAATCGATTTCGATTTTGAAGCTAATTTTTTGCTCTCTTTTGAATCTCGTCTTTTGCATTTTTCCATTTGTTATTAATAAACTTCATATATCATTTATTACTTGGAGAATAGTTTGGGCGTTTTATGGTATTTGTTGTAGGAGCTATAAAACCGGATAAGAAAATACGATTTGATAATTTGTGATATAAGGAGAAATCAATTTGTAAAAAAAAAAACACGATTTATAAAACGATTTTTATGAAATCCAGAAAGGAGGCGAGATGTCTCTTTCCTTAACTCAATAAAGCGCCCGTAGTGTGACGGTTTTAATACGCCTTTTGAATCCCAGGATACAACCTTTTATAGACCGATTCGCAACACTCGAATTCGGAATCTGCGAACACTGTATCTACGATATACTCAAGAGCAAGAATCGTTTCTGAAAGATAGAAACGAATATGAGAGAGAGATGAACCTTTTCTGTGAATTTAGAGAAAGCAAAGAGTTTTTAGGGTTCTAGAGATTTCAAGAATTCTCAGGATTCAGGATACTCGGGGATACCCAGAATGATTGCTTTAGCTCTCTATTTATAGGGAAGAAGTGATTAGGGGGTTTTCGAGATAAAATCTCGACTTTCAACGAAATCCCGAAAATTCCGCAAGCGGTTATAACCGTTTTGACTGGAATATTCGCGGATTACGATGAGATTTTGAACCCGATCGATCGATCCAAAAATCAGATCGATCGATCCTGTAGGCGATCGGTCGATCCGGAATATACCGGTCGATCCTGGAATTTCACGTAAAACGAGATCGATCGATCTGGTTTAGATCGGTCGATCCCAGAAACTCACGCAAGAAACCATCCGTAGCACGCGATCGATCGATCCAGAAGAGGAACGATCGATCCTAGAAATGTTCGTGAGGATGGATCGATCGGTCCAGTAAGGATCGGTCGATCTCATTTTCAGTCGCCAAAAAATAGGACTCCTCGACGACGAGACATTCCCAAAGCCCAAAGCCCAAAGCCCAAAGCCCAAAGCCCAAAGCCCAAAGCCCAAAGCCCAAAGCCCAAAGCCCAAAGCCCAGAGCCCAGAGCACGAGCACGAGCGAGCGGCGGTGGTGGTGGTGGTGCGCGCGTGTGGATCCTTTGGTTCTCCCCATAAACCACTTTGACACTTAGTGACTTTGTTCCATATATATGCAAGTGGAAAAAGTTCCTTCTAAGCAATGTGGGACTTTCTTAAGTTCCACTTATTCCCTAATGGGTCTAACTTTTAAGCCCATTTCATATTCACATTATCAACATGTTTCAAGCCCAATGTGCTTAATAACATTTTGGTCCAACAATCCCCCACATGAATAGAAATGACTCTAAACTGAGGGTGACTTTGAAAGACTCTTTAGGATCGAGAAAGCTAAAAAAAAAACTTTCTTGAGTATAAACGAAAGATAACCGTATCTGATTTGGTTGCATTTCTCAGCATTGAACCAATCATAGTTGATAACTGTCGGGTTTACAAGGCCAGGGGGTGAACATGATGTCTTGAACCACCCGGATTTCTAGTGTAAACCGAGACAACAGATATAACGCGGTTATATTTCTCGTAGAACATTTTGTTCTCTTGTTGTGTTCGTTTTGGCCATGAACAGCCTGGTTTTTCATGAGTGAACTTGGAGAATACAGCCTTACATTTATTCTCCTAGAAACGGCCCCATTTCACACTCACAAGGTGATCTTTCATATTTGTATTCTTTTTCCCGAAGTGATCTGCTTCACTTCATTGGGTTAGAATATATGAATTCATTAAAAGCCAATGCTTAACCTATTAATTGCAGATAACACTGTTGTCATCGTTAGGAACTGGGTAGAAACAAATGTTTCACAGTGTTTATTTTAGACTTAATTTGACTTAGTTGTCCCTTTGAACCTATCAAAACATGTAGGTGAGGTTACCATCAAATCTCATCTTTAGTTCATAGGCTTTAAACCCATTCCTCTTGATGATTTTAAAACTTGATCTCGTGTCAGACCTTTTGTGAAAGGATCTGCAATATTATCAGCTGATTTTATGTAATCGAGTGAGATTACACCACTTGAGATCAGTTGTCTAATGGTCTTATGTCGTCTACGTATATGACGTGACTTGCCATTGTACAAATTATTGTTTGCACGAGCTATAGCCGATTGGTTATCACAGTGTATGCGTATTGATGACACTGGTTTTTCCCACATCAGTATATCTTCCAAGAAATTGCGAAGATGCTCGGCTTCTTCTGCGGCTTTGTCTAATGCAATGAATTCTGATTCCATTGTTGATCTAGCCAGAAGCGTTTGTTTGCAAGATTTCCAGGATACCGCAGCACCTCCAAGTGTAAATATATAACCACTTGTTGATTTTGAGTTTTTGGAGTCGGATATCCAGTTGGCATCACTGTATCCTTCCAAAACTGCAGGTTCGGAACCATAGTGCAACCCATAATTTTTGGTAAACCTTATGTAATTTAATACTCTGGTTATAGCTTTCCAATGGGTGTGTCCTGGATTGCTCGTGTACCTACTTAGTACATTCACTGAGTGTGCTAGATCTGGTCTTGTACAATTTGTCAAGTACATTAGACTTCCGATCACTCGAGCATATTCATTCTGTGATACAGGTTCACCTGAATTTTTCGTCAGATGAAGAGTAGTATCTACAGGAGTTTGTGCGGTTCCACTTGAATTGTCTTTAAATCTATCAAGTACTTTTTCAGCATAATGTTCTTGGGATAATATGTATCCTCCAGGATGTCTAGTGATTTTAATCCCTAGAATCACATCAGCCAACCTCAAATCTTTCATATCAAACTGTCCATTCAACATGGTTTTAGTTTGATTGATGATATCGTTGTTGCTGCCTAGGATAAGCATATCATCTACATTTAAACATAACATGACATAAGCATTTTTTGTAGTCTTTGAATAAATGCACTTATCACTTTCATTTATGCTGAATCCATTGGACATCATTACGCTGTCAAATTTTTCATGCCATTGTTTTGGAGCTTGTTTCAGTCCATACAGCGATTTCACCAGTCGACATACTTTATGTTCTTGTCCTGGTACAACATACCCTTCGGGTTGTTTCATATATATCTCTTCTTCTAAATCTCCGTTTAGAAATACAGTTTTTACATCCATCTGGTGAATTTCCAGATTTCGTAATGCTGCAATGCTTACGAGATTTCTAATAGAAGTTATTCTCGACACTGGAGAATATGTATCAAAGAAGTCTAAACCTTCTTTTTGGCGGAAACCTTGAACTACAAGTCTAGCCTTGTATTTATCAATTGCGCCATCGGTTTTTAATTTGGTTTTAAAAATCCATTTACAACCGAGAGCTTTGAACCCTTCCGGTAAATCGGTTATGTAAAACGTATGGTTTTGCATAATGGAATCGAACTCACTTTTGACGGCTTCCTTCCAATAAGGTGCGTCTGGCGTAGACATTGCTTCAGCGAAGGTCTTTGGTTCGTTTTCAGTGAGTAAGATCATTAGAAAATCGTCACCAAAGGTTTTTTCCTTCCGAGCCCGTTTACTACGCCTGGGTTCAATTTCAGCAACTTATCCATCAGGAGTGCTTGCTTCGCTTGCGTTTCTTTCTTCCCTATTCCGCTTAGGGGTTAATTTATCCTTACAAGGAAAAATATTTTCAAAGAAGTACGCATTTCGCGATTCCATTATTGTATTTACATGGATATCCGGTATATCTGATTTGTGAACCAGAAACCGATAAGCACTACTGTTGTGTGCATATCCAATAAATATACAATCAACCGTTTTTGGTCCAACTGTGACCTTTTTAGGAAGCGGTACTGCAACTTTTGCTAAGCACCCCCACACTTTCAGGTATTTGTATGAGGGAACCGTTCCTTTCCATAATTCATATGGTGTTTTTCCCGTCACTTTGTTAGGAATCTTATTAAGAATATAATTAGAAGTCATAAGAGCTTCCCCCCACATGTTCTGGGTTACGCCTGATTCTTGCATCATGGCATTCATCATTTCCTTTAGAGTTCGGTTTTTTTATTTCCGCAACTCCATTGGATTCAGGTGAGTAAGGAGCTGTTGTTTGATGAATAATTCCATTTTCTTTGCAAAATGCATCAAACTGTCCTTCATATTCTCCACCTCTATCACTCCGAACTATTTTAATAGTTCTTTCGAGTTGATTTTCAACCTCTAGCTTATATTCCTTGAATTTATCAAGAGCCTCATTTTTGCTCTGTAACAAGTAAATATAGCAATATTTTGTGCAGTCATCAATGAATGTCACAAAATACTTCTTACCACCTCTTGTGGGTAAGTACTTTAAATCGCACAAATCTGTGTGGATTAATCCTAGAGGTTCAGTATTTCTCTGGACTTGTGGTGATGGTCGTTTTGTAAGTTTCGCTTGTACGCAAACTTCACATTTGTCTTTACTTTGTTTGCATTTTGGTATTAGGTTTGAATTCATTAATCGGTTTAATGATTTATAATTCACATGTCCTAACCGTTCATGCCAAATATTAAAAGACTCGACCAATAAGCAACTGGAGCATTGTTATTAATAGAATTATTTGTTACAACTTTTGGAACGACTGTCAATACATTCATTTTGATCAGTCCATTCTTAACAAAGCCCTTTCCCAAATACACCCCATTTTTCTTAAGTACCAACTTATCAGAATGAAAGTTGGCGCAGAATCCAGCCTTGCTGAGGAGAGTGCCAGAGATCAAATTCTTCCTCATGTCTGGAACATGCTTCACGTTGGTGAGAGTAATCTGATGTCCTGAAGTCAGCTTCAGGATTACTTTACCACGTCCTGCAACCTTGGATGTTTGGGTGTTGCCCATCAGCACTTGTTCATCATTGTTGCATATTTGATAAGTGTTAAACATGTCCTTATCAAAGCATATGTGGGTCGTAGCACCTGTGTCGTACCACCAATCTAGAGGATTTCCCTCAATGGTGTTGACCTGATCAATGATAACACAGCAGAGATCTTCCTCTGTCAGGTTTGCATGATGATGTCGCTTTTGTTTAGGCTTACTGCGACAATCATCTTCCTTATGATCCATCTTTCCACAATGATGACACTTTCCACGATACTTCTTTTCACCAGAAAATTGTTTCTTGAAGCTCGTGGAGCCAGAGGACTTGAAGTTCTTGAACTTGCTAGTCTTTTCCTCTGTTTTGCCTTTGCCTTTTGCCTTAAATTGTTCGGCTAGGTATGCTTGATACCCTTTTTCCTCATTCTTAGAGAGGCGAATCACAGCTTCATTGTGAAGCCTAGAGATCAGCGATTCCAGAGACATCTGCTTTCGCTTGTGCTTAAGGTAGTTTTTGAAATCTACCCAGCTTGGTGGAAGCTTTTCAATGGTGCAGTCAACTACGAATGCTTCAGGAAGGATCATACCTTCTGATGCAATCTCGATGTTGATCAACTGCAACTGTTCAACTTGATCCATGATGGGTTTTGAATCCACCATTTGAAAGTCAAGAAGCTTTGCCACAACATATCTCTGAAAACCAGCATTTTCAGACTTGTACTTTCTTTCCAAAGCAATCCATAGATGCTTGGCTGTGGGATATTCCTTGTCATTGTTGTAGACAGAGTATAAGTTGTCTACTAGACGACTAAGGATCCATCCTCTGCACAGAAAGTCTGAATGCTTCCATTCATCAATACTGGATAGCGTACGCACATCCAGGTCTCCATCAGGAGTGATTGGCTTATCCTCCGTGAGGAATTTGTTCAAATTCAGAGATGTCAAATAAAAGACCATCTTCTGTTGCCAATTCTTAAATCCATTCCCATCAAACTTTTCAGGAAGGAGTCCACTGGTATCCAGTGCCATTTTCGGAGTGACTTGAGTCGTCTCCATCATTGCAATCTCACTTTTGTTGAGAGTGTTCGCGTTAGTTGCCATCTGTTTCACAAAAGAAACGATAGTCAGAAACTTGATTTAAACGTTTTGTTTAAACCAGTCAAACGAATCGCAATCTCGCTGTGTAGCGTTCGCGGAGACGTCACAAGATCGATTGATCCTTTAAATCATGATCGATTGATCTAATCTAAAATCGTTCGATATCGTTTTGCAAACTCGCCTTTTGAGCGTCTGCAGAAACAATTACAAATTGATTTAATAAAAATGAAAAATTCGTTTTTCTTAAATCCGATTGTAGCTATTTGCTAGAAGCGGATTTATTGAGTTAAGACTGTAGGAGCTATAAAACCGGATAAGAAAATACGATTTGATAATTTGTGATATAAGGAGAAATCAATTTGTAAAAAAAAAAACACGATTTATAAAACGATTTTTATGAAATCCAGAAAGAATGCGAGATGTCTCTTTCCTTAACTCAATAAAGCGCCCGTAGTGTGACGATTTTAATACGCCTTTTGAATCCCAGGATACAACCTTTTATAGACCGATTCGCAACACTCGAATTCGGAATCTGCGAACACTGTATCTACGATATACTCAAGAGCAAGAATCGTTTCTGAAAGATAGAAACGAATATGAGAGAGAGATGAACCTTTTCTGTGAATTTAGAGAAAGCAAAGAGTTTTTAGGGTTCTAGAGATTTCAAGAATTCTCAGGATTCAGGATACTCGGGGATACCCAGAATGATTGCTTTAGCTCTCTATTTATAGGGAATAAGTGATTAGGGGGTTTTCGAGATAAAATCTCGACTTTCAACGAAATCCCGAAAATTCCGCAAGCGGTTATAACCGTTTTGACTGGAATATTCGCGGATTACGATGAGATTTTGAACCCGATCGATCGATCCAAAAATCAGATCGATCGATCCTGTAGGCGATCGGTCGATCCCGGAATATACCGGTCGATCCTGGAATTTCACGTAAAACCAGAGCACGAGCACGAGCGCGAGCGCGAGCGAGAGCGAGCGGCGGTGGTGGTGGTGCGCGCGTGTGGATCCTTTGGTTCTCCCCATAAACCACTTTGACACTTAGTGACTTTGTTCCATATATATGCAAGTGGAAAAAGTTCCTTCTAAGCAATGTAGGACTTTCTTAAGTTCCACTTATTCCCTAATGGGTCTAACTTTTAAGCCCATTTCATATTCACATTATCAACATGTTTCAAGCCCAATGTGCTTAATAACATTTTGGTCCAACATTTGTAACATAAACAACATTCAAAAATATCATTTAGTTTACTGTGGACCAACCTTGCAAAGTTTCATAAGCGTATTCTCCAATCATCTTTGGATGCAAAGTTTCTATAGTCGTTTGCCATTATCACTCACTCTCTAACCAACCAAACACGAATTCACCCAATGCATCCGATCTCATCCAACGATGGTTTCAGCTTTCAACTTTCAAAAGATTTATGTCGCAACTCGCAAGATGATTCTTCCGAGTTTATTTTTTTGGGCCTGATTCATTTATGGTTAAACTCTTTATGTGTGTGGTTTAATTCTAGTTATTATTTTCTTGTTACATTTTATCTTGGCCATTTATTTATTTTTTTTTTAAATTGGACTTATGCTCATTTATGTATGTTTTTTGTAAAAAAAAAAACTAGGATCTGCTACGTGTGGTCATGTGATTAATTTTTTCTGACATGTTTTTATTTTTGTGTGTTTTCTTTTCTAATTTTTTGGTTTTTTCTTCTTATGTTGTTGCAATTTCTTTGACTTAATTTTTGCACATTTTTATCTAATTATTTCTGTTTTTTTTTGCATTTTTTAAAATTTTTAGGTTTAGATTTTTGTCCTTGTAGTTGTTAGTATTAAATTTTTTCTTGTTTTGCATATGTTTTTCATTATTTCTTTTTTCGTTTGCATAATTATTTTGTTTTTGTTTTTCTTTTTTATTTACTGTGAATAGCTGTGCCAATTTAATAAATTAATACTTATTGAATATGTTTATTTTTTCTCTATTTTATTTAATTGAGCTTTTAAGTCTTTAAAATCTATTTTTGAAATCCATAATGATGATGTGAAAGATGAATAAGATGCTGAGATGGCTGCACTAGAAGAGAGAAAAGTTTACTTTATTTGCAGTATTTTATCAGCCAAAAATCATATTGTTTGGGATTCTTCTTAGTGAAACAAATAATCTGCTGAGACTATTATTTATAACTAGATTTTTTATCCGTATCATGCACAGATTTATATCAAAACTTTAGATTCATTTTTTGAGATATTATAAAACTGAAAAATATTATTTATATACTGCTTATTATTTGGTTTCATATGTATATATATTTATAAGCAGCAGCTAAAAACTAAAAGCTAAATAAATCATCATTTTAGTTTTTTTTTACAATAAAATGAAAAACCAAAATTTAAAAACCAAAAACCAAAAATCAAAAACTAAAAGCTAAAAAACCAAAACCCAAAAGCAAGGCCTAAAATTAGACGAAAGTGATGGAACTAGCTCGTGCAAACCAAATGTAAACCGAACCAAAACCACATAAACCGGAAATCGTACTCTTGCTTTTTGTTGAGATACAAATTTACCAATGAACCCAGAAATCACAAAACGACAAAACAGTACGAGATTTGCTTAACAACTTCGCCGCCATAAGGGCAAAAACGTTAGAGACCTACCTCCCCCCCCCCCATTCACTCTTCAGCAAATCCCCCGATATCACGTGATATAACCACAAATGATAAAATGATAAAATGATAAAATGATAAATTAAAAAAAAAAAAAAAAAACTCTTTCCCCTCTCTTCTTCTCTTTTTCTCTCGTCGTCGTCGTAGTTTCTTTTCAGTCATGGCAATAACCGTACACGACGCCTGCAAGGAGAGTCCAAAAACCACTAAAATCCTCATTATTAACGATTCTGCCATCCCTTCCTCCTCCTCCTCCTCCTCTCCCTTGGTCAAACTCTCCGCTACTACTTTCCGTGATACCATCAGATCGTTTCTCCGTGACTACGGCGAGACGGAAGATTACACCGTCGACGGCAACATCGTCTCCTGTATTTTCCTTTCCAGCGAAGCAACCGGCGTAGTTTTCCCTCTTTTCATCGTCGAAGAACAAATCTCCAACGCCGATTCCTCTCCTAATCCTCTCTGCGATATATGTAGATGCGTCGGTAAAAATCAATCAACTAACTAATCCCGTTATACATCCACCTTCATAGATCGTTCGACTTCGACTTCGACTTCGATTTTTGTTTTTGTTTTTATTTTCCGATCTCCGTTGATTCACGTTTATTAGGTTTCTCACCCAAAATCGTTTTCTAGGGGGTTTTTAATTCATTGAAAATAAAATCTGATGATTTTTGTGATTATATGTGAAGGATGGGGTCATCATTATGTATCAAAGAGGAAGTATCATTTGATAATCCCGACGAATGATAAATGGAAGACGCCACTGACGAAAGAGAGCTTAAAGGCTAATAATAATAATCATCTGATGCATGGTGTGATTCACTGCAATGGCTTTGGTCACTTGCTCTGCATCAACACTAATGCTGCTCCTAATTACCTCTCTGGCGACCGAATCATGACCTTTTGGGACCGTCTTTGCTCGACTCTTCATACAAGGTAAACTTTAATTTTTTTTTCAGTGAAATTTTAAAGCACAATAACTTTCTTAATTTACTAAAAATCATCCAAAAACTCACTAAAAATCAAATCATCTTGAATTCTCTCAAACTCGATAATGTTAAAAATTTAATGTTAAACGAATAAATTTTTGCTTATTATGAAAGATATTATGATCATTTGTATTAGAAATTTCATATTCATATTAAATTGGAATGATTTTTTTTCTAAGTTATAATATTAGAAATTCCACGTTAGATGAATAATTTTTTATTAACTTGAAATTGTGGAGTTGATGTTTTCTTAAATAAATTAGAAATGAATACGTTTTTTTACTAATCATAAGAGAGTTTGTGGCATAAATGTCACACGAATAAAACTTTGCTAACTATTATAGAAATTTAGACATTGATGTTAGTAATTTATAATATGTTAAAACACATATTTTTTAATAACATTATGGGAGGGATTATGGCATTGGTGCTACAATTTTATTGGGACTACTACTTTTTTCTTAATTATAAAGAACATTGTGCCATTGATATTAAAAATTCTAATTAATTGAGACAAATAATTTTGTTCCTGTTTGTAAGAGAGATTGTGGCATTTCTATGTCAGACTAGTTTTTTCTAGTTATAAGAAAGATTATAACATTGATGATAGAAATTTCATATCGACAATATCGGGATGAATAGATTTTAGTTTACTAATTAAAGATAATAAATTGTGTAAATGGCATAATGGTGGCCATTTTTGCAATTTATTACATCTATTTGGAATTTGAATTTAGTAAATAATTTATTCGAATCTACCCCAAAATGTTTAAAAATATTAAAATCGTTAGAATAGATTGACAAAAAAAAACTAAAAATAATAAATTGTAATAGAATATGAACTAATCCTTTAATTACCTATTCGTTTTGAGAGTCACATAAATGTCGACATTAAACCTTTTTTCCAACATAAAGATTGGGTTTGACTTTATTAACTGATTTTGATATCTAAGCAAATTCCTGTGCTTTCGATTTTGGTTTTTGAAATCCGCATCAAAGCTTGTTGTTATCCGTTTTATGATTAGTACTACAATTCTGTCTAACATTCATTGTTATTTAATTGATGATTTAGAAATGTAAACTGAGGATCTTAACTAACTTTTGAAGATTTTTACAAAGATGATAACAAGGTATATGCTGGTTATTTAGTAATCCATATATGCCATTGTGGATTCAAGATTAATGTATTTTATAATACACCAATTAGTTAACCCGAACAAATAATGTGAAGTGGGTTTAATGAGTAGTGTTTTTATGAAATTGTTAACCAATGATTATGTCTTTGCCATGGCTTCAGGAAGATTTCACTGGATGATACATCGACGAAGGGATCGATGGATCTGAGGCTGCTCCATGGTGCTGCATATGGTCGACCATGGTTTGGGAAATGGGATTACATGTTCTCTCATGGAAGTTTTGGGGTCAGAGAAGAACAATATAGTCGAGCTATTTGCATTCTTAGCTCTATGGAAGTTGACAGGATAATGGAAGATTTCTCTGGAACAAGAAAAGAGAGACTGATGAAGATGATCATCGGTTTTTACACAGAATCAAGTGAAACCTCATTGGTCACTCTCTCTGAGTTGCTTCAGTTCATGCTTGCCTTCAGTTCCAAAGCTCCCGTTGAAAGAAGGACTGCAATGGCACTAGTAGCAATGTCTCTAGATCATGTTTCAAATCCAATTCTTGGAGCCGACGAGGACGCTTCGGATAGCTCTTTTTGCTCATCACCTGATCAGGAGGAATCAGATGATAACGGGAATGATTCTGGCACAGACTCTGTCGTAGACGATCAAGATACTACACTTGTGGACATGAGTCCCCCTAAGTATGACTCATTTGATGCTATGGCCAAGGGAGAATATTCTAGATGGCCTGGCAAGAGGTTGAGTAACGCAGCTCAAGCGGTTCTCAAAGTTTTTAATGAGAGAAACAGCGTCATTACTCGCCAAGAGCTCCGCGAAGCTGTTAGAAGTAGCATTGGTGATACAGGGTTGATTGATTTCTTGCTAAAACACATTGACAAAGTTCTAATAGGAGACCAAATAGTTCAGAGGTTTACAAACCCGGACTCACGGATGCTACAATTCTCCCTCCGCAAAATCAATTGCCGTCCTCTAGATCGACAAGTAAAAAAGAGAAGGAAAACGAAACCGCAAGAAACCGATGAATGGAAATCAATCACTCCAGGACTAGATCCGTATGAAGACATTTTCTATCTGTATCAGAATCTCTTGCTAAATTATCCTGATTCAGACGTATATAGTGATGCCTCTGAGGTTATCTTGAACTGCAAGAGCTTTGTGAAAGAATGGCCCTTACCGTCTTACGAGGAACAGAACACTTTAACAATAAGCTGCCAAGTCTTGCCCAATCACGAAGAACTACTCAGAGACTTCACCCGGAAATTGCCGCCTGGAGAACTCGTGATGGTTCCTCTAAACGCAACCATCAGAGAACTGAAATCTGCAGCAGAGAAAGCTCTGAGGGACACTTACTGCATTATGGAGAATTTTGAAGTGTCGGAGATCAAAAACAAATATCTTGAGAAGATTGAGGAGACCTCTGGGCTGACGTCAGAAGGTAATAAGATTAAGACAGAGTTTTTAGTGACAGGGTTTGGTCTGGATGCCTGGACAGAGCTAAGGTATGAAGGCGGGTTTGATGACTGGACCGTTGACTGCAAATGCGGAGCTACAGATGATGACGGTGAGAGAATGGTGGCTTGTGATGCTTGCAAGGTTTGGCACCACACGAAGTGCTATTCCATAGAAGACGATGAAGCTGTGCCTCCGGTGTTTCTCTGTAACAGGTGTTTTGGAGATCGCTTCATCTCCAAGAAACGCAGAGTCGAGAGTCGATAGCACACTAGTAATTAACTTGCGTAGCTGGTGTTTTGGAGATCACTTGCAATCCAAGGAGTGCGTAATTATATGATTTGTTGATAAAGCATAAAACCGAACATACTCTAATATGTCATGCTCTATTATTTTTTTTATAATAACTTACCACCTTTTTAATATGTTTTCCTTATATTCTGTTTATATTTTGATTATTTTGTCTTTTGTTCTTCCAAATTTTTCTCTTTGTTCTTATTTTATTTAGTACTAGATTAGGGTCTGTATGTGATACATGGATAAACAAATATTTAAAATCTAAAATTAATAATCTGCGTAATTACAAATAGTATATATAGATTTTAGATTAAATTTCACGTTAAGTTATCAAAAATTTATGTTTTATATTTTGCAATTGAGAAACTCCTATAAACCCATAAAAATTAAAAACTTTTAAGTTTATTTTATCTAAAATTATAATTTGTTTTTTATTTTTACATATGTTAAAATTATATATCCTTTGATTTTAGGATTAGTAACTATTTTATAATTTTATTTTTATTTTTAAAAATATTGAAGTATAGGTACTATAATATCAGTCTTTTTTAATATTAATAATTTACTATATAATTTTATTTTTATATTTTTTACATATTTCAAAATATGATTTTTATAATTAGTAATTATTTTATAAGTTTAATATTAAAAATAATTAATTTTTGCTTTTTTACTTTTTGAATTAAAATAAACAAATTTATACATGTCAAAATCTGATCAAATGACTTAACATATTAATTAGTAAATTTAAAATATTAATCTTTATAACAATACTGATCAAAATTGAATAGATAAAGATGACATGAAATTAATTTTATTTGACTAAATACATTACATTGAGTAAGTTCTTGTCGTAGTCATTTTAAACAAAAATGTATTATTGTTATTATTATTATTATTGCTATATTTAAATAATATTTAATTACTAATTAAATTGAATAAATAATATTTAATATCCAGTAATATCATATTAATTTTTTAATCATTATATTTGTTTCTCGTTTTTTATCATATTTTTATTAAAAATTGATACTTCACATTAGGCACTTAGTCAAACAAATCTAGAGCTTCTACGCATATAATATATGTTTTGAGATAAAGTATTTAAAAATAAATAAATTACTTAAATACGAAATATATGTTAAACAATCATAAAAGGTATAAAGTATGACTTAATAGGTGTTTAAATTTGAAATTTTATTAGATTTAACCTCATTCTTCATAATTCGACTTAATAATAGAAACAGTTTTAACTTGAATAATAATTATAACATTAAAATATATTACTTGGTCAAAGTTATAGTATAATATTTTAACTTGATTAAATGATAAAAAGATATTATGAAGCTAGGTAAAGTATTTCAATTTAAAAGCACATGAAATTATCCACAAAATTCCCAATCAATATGATGGAAGGAATTTAAGTTAATGTTCTTAAGATCATTTGCATGCTGGTCCAATTTGCTATCTCATTCTCCAAATATACACTACATATTAAGATCAAATGACATACATAACAATATGTTACTTTAAAATTAAATAGTTCTATTTTTTTCATCATGTTGATCCTGCACAAATGCCCATAAGAATTTAGTAGTAGATAAAATTGTACAACTTGACTATAATATTGAAGATGGATACATGACATGTGGAACATGCATAACATTGAGATTAAAAAGCACATGCATTATTCTCCTTTGCTCCAATATATCTCGACTCCTTCAGTTAAATCTGTCATATCCAATTGGCTCACAACATTCCTCTTTTATTATTTACTTTTTGTCTGCCATAATCATACCCAATTAATAAAAAAATTGTATTACTTTCTATTTGATTATTTAAATATCTAAAGTGGATTTTGCTGCCAACACATTATGACCATCATTCTTTTTGTATCATTGATCATATATCTTTTAATAAGGTGAGCCAATATTTATCAATAACAGTGATCCAGCCATAAGACGAGGATGCTCTATGATTAAAGATTTTTCTATTTTATTTGAGTTGGTTTAAAAGATAGTAATAGTCTTGATTTTGTTTTTATTTATTTTGTTCGAGACGAATATAGCGACAAAGGTCTCTCTTTGGGCCAATAAACGAACCATGCTGACTAGCGAGGCCCAAGTGGTCAATATTTATATGTGTTTTCTAAATATTTTATTATATCTACTTAAGTACTGTATTAAGAAATTAAATAATTAAAATATCTTAGATAAAATTCTACAGATTGGATCAACAAAGCAAGTATATGTTCAAAATTAACTTTAAATAAATATATTTGAATTCAAATTTCTATAGAGTTTTAGTTTTGTAATTAAAGAAAAAAGATTCTACAGACAGGATCATTTTATCATAAATATATACTCGTTGGATCAGATATTATCATTTTTACGGCAGGAGTTGAAATTAATACTACTCGTGAAATGCGTTTTTTCACAGATATTTTTATATCATCCTCTATTTTAGATTTTTTTTCTAGTTAGAATATGCAAAAATATTGAATTAAATTTAGGTTATGCATTGAAATCGTGAGTATATTGTGCTGATATTCTTCTTTTTGTTAGTCGGTGCTTCTATCTTTTAAGTTATGAATATTTAACATTACTCTATTTAAATATAATAAGAAACTATAATGATGGGTAATACTATTTTAATTGAATAAAAGCTATCTGATATAATGAATATATTAAACAAGTTGCCGTAGACCACTATCCTGATCAATTGTTATAATGTACTCATATATTTTCGTAAGATTTTGCTAAAGATTGATTTACAATTAATCTTTTTCTGATATACACGAAAGACTTTGTAAAATATACTTATTTTATCAAATTTTGAAGAAAATACAGAATTGTTGGCAGACAACTTACGGCAGGAGCTAAGCTAAAGTCATGAATTCTAACATGAGTACCCAAAAAAAAATTATGAAGAAACTATGACGAACGAATGTACCTATCAATTTGATCTTTAAAATCATTAAGAACATTGCATAATATTCACATTTCTTAATTGTGGGTTCCAGTGAATCAACACAATCTCATGCACACCAAAACTTTAAACACTTTTTGGGCCCATATTTCTCTTTTTCTCTACGATGAATAATAAATAAATCACTCAAACGCCCTTCCACATCACTATCTCTCTGGTCTTTTTTCTTCTTTTTGTCTCAAAGCATTCACTATATCTCTTTATAAGTTATTAATTTTCAAACATAATATATAAAATCCTTTTTCAAATAGATAATGTAAATACTGTATGACCTTGATAACAAAATCCCATAAAAGAAAAAGAAAAAAAAAAATCAATAAAGAGGAGATCTTCGAGAAATTCCTTTTCTCTTGAGTATTCTCATGAGAGGTCTCAATGAAAAATTACTCAATAGAACTTCTGAGTCTTCTGAAACATCGGTGAGTGACGATGTGCACGATTTTTTCTCTTCCAAGCTTCCTTCTTGATTAGAGTGTTCTTTCTCCAAAACACTTTCTTCCATTTTCGGAGAGAAACAAAATTTGCGCTTTTTCGGAGGAGCTGATGAAATCTACAAAATAAACAAAAACAAAACAAAGTTAAGTATACTATAAACTTTCAAAATAAATTACTGTATTTGACTTCAAACGAATGCTGCGAATTTCACGTTTTAATTAACGTTTTATACTCCTATGTTGATGTAGATTACGTGACAACATAATAGAATACATGATTGATTTTATTTGGTGTGTTATGATTATTACAAAAGAAAATGTATGAATTCCTTGGAAAATAATAATATGATACATACTCTTAATATTGAAAACTAATATTGTTAGAAAAAAAGAGATGAAACATTTTTAAAAGTAAATAATTTATTCGAACATACTCTAAAACCAAAGTATATTCGAGTGTGAACTGTACTGTTGATAATGTGAACAGTTCAAATCAGTCATAATTATCTTATGTCAGAGAGATATGCGTCATTCATCTACTAAAGACATAACTCTTTTTAGAAATTCAAGATTGTTCTGTAAAACGTTTAGTATACCTTCTAAGAATAATCGAAAAAGGCAATTTAGAGGAGAAAAACAAAAATTGTAAGGAAACTGAAATTGAAATATCATATATTACCTTGCAAGAGATGGAGCAAAAACGATTAGGACGATCTTGAATATATCTTTTACAAGTCACGCATGAAGCTCCATTCTTGGATTTTGTTGAAGGTCTTGCATCTTTTGCTTGTGGCCTCGAATTCAAATGTATTGCCTTTTCTCCATTTATTTTATATGTCTTTTTCCATTCATAAATTATTGCCAACCAATACAAAAAGGCCAAAAAAAAAAAAAAGTATATCAAATTAATTTCGAATTTCATAGACTGAAAATCCGATCAAAACAGATTATATCATCAAAACAGATTATATTAAAAAAAAAAAACAACTCGTATTAAAACAAAATTTAATTTATTTTATAATGAGTTTTAGATTATTCAAAATAAAATTTAAAAAAACCTGTATCTGGGAGCAATCAAAATAGTGTTGAAAATCGAGGAGACGCAGAACATCTTGATAAACATATTTGCAGATCTGAAGACGACGATGGAGAAAGTGAGCTTCTGTGTTACAACAATGTCTGCACATTTCGACATTACAGTCAATGCAGAAGATATTCTTCTCGTTCTTTCGAAGATACTTATGATTCATACATATCCCAAAAAACTCTAAGCTCAACAGCGTCACAATCCAATCTTCATCAACTCCTCTCTTCTCACTCTGCAACTATATATTTTTCTAAATTATAATTTCTGAATATCTGAAAATTTTTCACAAACCTGACTGAAATTTATAATGAATTTATATATAGTTTACGACGAAATTTTTTAAAAAAAATCGGCTTATTTTCTTTTTTATTTTTAAAATATGAAACCAGCAGAAAGTTTGAAATTGTAATGAGTTACATATGAACTAACTTAAAACTTGGATTAGAGGGTTAGTTTGCAACAATAAAAAAAAGCCAATTTACTTTTAAAAAGATGGAAACTGTAGTAATTTGAAACTTTACTCAAAATTTATAATAATATATATATATATTTGAAGAAATAACAAATTTGAATTGAGGAGATTCATTAGCCAAAAAAAAAAAAATTGATTGTTGTAAAGGATAAATTGTGCAAAAATTTTCTTGTTAATGATATCTAATTTTTTTGTTGAAACTAGAAAAAAGGATGAGATCTGCAGAAATTTTGAAGCTCTAATTGGTGTTTATGATGAATTGATAAACAAATTAAAAACAGATGAAATGAATCGAAAAAAAATAATGTATATAGTAAACAAGGGTTTGTACCAGATTCATTTGGGTATGAGAAACTGAGTTCCTTTACTAGATCAGATATGCAGAATTATCTATTTCTTCGATCAAAAAATCATCCAAGTAAAAAAAGAGAAGTATTTAGGGTTCTTGGGGAAGAAGAAGAAGAAGGAGAGGCGAAGCAAAAAAAAAAAGAGAAGAAGAAAGAAGTGATTGTAGTGTGAATAAATAGTGCAAGGCAAAGGAAATATAAACAATTATATTAGGAATGTTTCATTAAATTGTATATTGTGTTTCGTGAGCAATTATTAATATATAAGGAAAATAAAAAACAGCTTTTTATGATGAGTTAAATAAGGGAAAAATCAAAAGTTCAAATAGTCAACAATAACTGTGGCTCTTTTATACCTAAAATGGATGGCAGGCGGGAATATGAAAGACGTGTAACTATTACATTTTAAGTTTTATGTTTTTAAATACAAATAAAATCTGATAATGAGGTCATTAATATGCAAATTATAATAATCTAATTGAGTGAACATAATTTGACTTGGAGGGGGAAAAAGTTAGTCTTTATAATTTAGATGGTGCGATAAAGGTAAGCAACGCTTCCTATATTTACTCCGAGAATTTCCAAGGAACAAGCTTATTTAAATTTAGAATTATATCATTCTGTACATATACATTAATATATACATAGGAATATTAGATGTCGAAGATAAACCGCTCGCATTGCAGATAATATATTACTAAAAATCACTATTAATTACATTTACAGGTTGACCAAAGCCTATTAAAAATAATCACCATCTTATCTAAGTGCAACAGTCACCATCGTATCTAAGTGCAATTTACTCAACTAGTAGAGATGAAAAAAAATGAGTAGTTAGAAAGATATTGTCTCTATCATAGCCAAATTTACATTCAGCACATATTAGCTTTATATTCTTAAAAAGATTATTTACGTTTTGTAAGATTATCACTTGTATCCTCTCAAAAACTGTTTTACATTACATAAAAATTTAAGTGTTTAAGCAAAATTTCTAAATTAAATATTATTGACAATTTTAAATAGGTTAAAACTAGAATTTTAGAACCAAAATTAATATACATATATACACTTAAATACATTAACAGCTGTGTTTGTAAATAAAACTAAAGAAATTAAGATATTAAATTATATTGTAATTTTAGGCGGATTTTTTTATACTTTTTTACTATATAATATAACATATAACGAAAAAGTTTCCTATTTATACGAACATATATATAAATTTAGAAAGTTGGAAATATTGAGTTGTGGAGCTTAATCTTTCGGACTAAACGACATGCAAAACATGTTAAGTTTTAATTTATATTTTATTTGTTATCCTAGAGAAAAAACAGAAAGAAAACTATAAATTTTAAAGTTTTATTTGTTGAATATGAAAGTTTTGGTCAGCTTATAAAAAATTAAATTTCAAAATAGACTAAAAACAGAAAATGAAACAAAAATAAGCCATAAAATCGGTTCATAAAACAGAATAAAAAACACAATACGTTTGTTCTCATGTTAAAAATAGAGCACCATTACTGCTTAATTTTACTCACTGGCTTGAACGAAAATGTGAAGTAGCCCAAACCATATTTGATGAAGATATCTAGTGATGATATCCAATTGTGAATGAACTTTTCTATGTGCCTCAAAAGTTGAGGAATATGCAATCTGGTGGATACGAAAATTCCTCTCCTTTCAAATACTTAGAAAGAAATATGTATTAGAATATTGTAGATATGATCATATGCGCCTATTAATATCTCGATATTCTTCCCGCTCACCATATAGTACACAAGATTATGTTCTCCAAGCACATATTCGATCTCCCATTGAGAGCATGTTGTGCATATATAGCAAGACAAGCAATAAATCTACAACGCATTACTCCTTGATTGAACCAGACAAGACCTGCCCATGCAGATTAGTAAAACCATATAGTTATATTTGAAAATGATTAAACTATATAAAGATTTACAAATTACATAAAATACATAAACTAATAACACCTTCTTATATTCATCTGCTTGGTGTCTCCATAGGAATTTATGTTGTTTGTTATCATCATTAGGGATAGGATGTGCTTTAATAAACACTATTAACAAATAAAGTTGATGTACTCTGGTCTGATGCAATTTCCCATCCATCGGATCAAATAGCAACGCATTAATATGGACACCAAGAATTTGAGGACCAGCCTGACCTTTGATGTCCACTAATCTCTACACCAGAAGCCAATTATCGAACCAAATTGAGGTGGAAGCATTATTAGGCACCTTCACTTTGATAAGCTATTCTTTTCCAACATTTTTTTTTTTCAAATCTATGATATGAGAGTAGTGTTTGGAGTAGCCTAGAAAGACGATTTCTCGTCAAGTTCTGTTTGGTCCAAAACACCCAAAACGATTTTAATAAAGAGAATAATTTCTAATCGAGTTTCAGCACAAATACTTTAGATACATCAATTTATGTATGTCCACACCCTCTCCACTTTAGGTTCACGCATTTCATCCAATTGACTTTGCATCAGTGAAAATATTTATGTTCTTTGACCACAAAAGGTTTTGTAAAGTTTTTTATTTTCATCTAAAAAACATAACGCCGGAATTTTGATATACATGATCTGATTTACACAGTAAACTGTAAATCACTCATATTACTAGGAGTGTCAAAATAAACTAATTTAGTTAAATGGGCTCCGCTCATCATAAGATTAGAACATTTATGCCTCATATATATAAGCTTATATACCTTAGATCATCTTAATCATGAGATAAATAAATTAGTTCGTGAGTTAATATACAAATAAATATAATAATTTAAATAATTAAAAAATTATGATTCAGAAAGAAAATAATAACAAAAAAACAAAATCTAATTATCGGAGTTTTTCTATTGTGTTTATATTATAAGTTCTACATTCTAGATTTCTAGAAAACTCTAAAACCGACTTTGTTTTTTATTTTTAATATTATATAATATTTATATTTATAATTAAAACTATCTAATATTAATTTACAATTCTAGCATATATACATAATATTTTAAAATTTTCAAGAAAATTCGCGTCTCATTAGAATTGTTGTTTATATAGCCATCTTATTTTAATTCGATCATTAAACTCAATTATTAAATGAATTTAGAAACATAGTTCAAATTCATAAAAACTTCTACCTGAGTTAAATTAAGTTATGAGTTATTGGTTCATATCCCTCTGTATATGAAAGCTGTCGACTTATCCAAGGTAGCATAAAGTTGATGTTGCTTTCACATTGATTAACTACTAAAAAGCAGCTCCTGTATAAAAAGTATCTTGTAATTGATTAATATGTTTAAAGATTTCAAAAATGTAATTAAAAATGAGATTCTCGTGAATCTGTTCATTGGGCCTGTATACTCGCGAGAACATTCCATCTAAAGTTCGACCATTAATATCATTCGGGCATTAACGGGTATTCTCTTTGAAATGCATCGCACATGAGCTAAGTAAGTCCAACTACATCGCACATGCATTCTCGTCGAACAAAAACGTTACTCACTTACATCTATATTTCTCAATTGTTTTTCTATAGACTATGTTTTGGTTGGATAGTTATTTAAATTATTTTCTGTAAATTTAGGTTATAGATATATTCGATATAGTAACATATATTAAAAAAAATATCCAAAATTTTATTTATATAGCCATAATATTTTTCTTTCAGCTTCAAGAATAAGGTTGTAGTAAATAAAGCTTTTGTAGTTATTTTTATTTTATACTGTACCTTTCAAAATTAACTAGAAAGTAATGTACGCTCTATGTAGAATAAAATATCTATTAATTATTCTGTAATATTTAATTTTAAATTATACTTTAAATTATAAAACTTAGCAACTTAAAAACTTTTAATGTGTAAATATTTGGTAAGATATTTAGAATACAATTATATAGTAGATTTCGTTTATATTTGATCTATTTGTGAGGCCAAATCAATAAAAATTTAATATAAAAGTATTTAAACAAACTTTTTATAACAAAAAAGAATTTGGATTCAATTTAATGATGATATGATCAAATTTCAACTCAACTTTTGTATTAATTTTTTAAAGAAGTGAATTTATTTGATTTGAATTTAATTAAATAATGATTTGATTATAGATGATATATTAATACTGAATTAAATTTCAATACATTGTCAATTTTTAAATATATTCTAATTGATCATATTACTGTATCAGTTTTTTTATTAATGCTCAAAATTAATATAGAATCTAATTTAAAATTAAATAAATATATTATGTAAATAAACAATATAAAAATGACATTATATAATAAAATAGGTAAATGATTTCAGCGATATTTTTTGTGATGAATAAAATTTTTAAAATTCTTATAATGATTAACCTCCTATATTTTTTAATAAAAAAAAATATTGAATAACTACAAAAGAAAGAATGTATGGTGTGAGTTAAGTAAATTAATTTAGTTTCTATTAAAATGAATATATATTTCTAGTTATATAATAATGAGTAGAATAATATGAAATATGATTTTAATAATAAAACAGATAAGTAAATTGAGTGATATTATACTTATATTTGATTTTTGTGGTAAATAAAAGTATTTTTTAAAATAGTTAAACTCTAATATTTGTTTTAGAATAAAAAAGATATAGAAAAATTGATAGAAAAATTGAATATGTGATTTTGGTTTGAATTTTATTATAATGAATACATATGTATAGTTATAAAAATAGATTTGAAAAATATGAAAATGGTATATGTTGTAATTATCATAGTAAAAGAAGTATTTTTTATATTTCTCTTTAAAAACTTTATGATGACGAGACATCAGCATGACATTCTAGTAAATCACATGTGATGATGAAGTTATTTTTTATTAATGTTTTCCAAATAATATATATTAAGGATATAAAATATCAATGATCATCTTAAAGGCTATTAAAAATTATTCAACAACATAAAATTTTACCGTTCATTTGAGAATCGACACTTGACAATCCCACATGCACCACACTGAACCACCTTACGAAAAACCATATTTGACAGTACTATTGCTTGCACTATTCTGAAAATCTCATGTAAAATTTTTCTCCATTAAACTGCATAAATGATAAGAAAAATTACTCTTTGGGATTCAAACTCCAAACCCCCTAATGTAATAGAATTAATAAACTCTTAATTAAACTACAAGACTAAATGGGTTAAACTGATGATTTGAAACGAATTTCAATAGATTTCATGAATATATCATAATAATTCATGGTTCGATAAGATACAATTGCTTAACAAATATATCATACACTCTATAAATCATTTTTAATCAGATGCTGAAAATAAATTATGTATTTTACTTATTCTTCTTAATCTCTTTGTTTATATCACAAACAACTTTGCACATTCAAATCTCTTTTTCTTTTTTCCATTGAATATTTTTTTTTTCTTTTTTCTGCACTATTTCCATTTCCATTGTTAGTCTTTCTTAAAAACTGATCAAACTACATTATCCTGGTTATCATCATCACTGAAATATATTTCCAAACGACATTGTTGGTTTCAAGACACCGAGTGTAGATAACATCAAGACACCGAGTGTAGATGACATCTCGTCATTACACGTGTAGACTAATTACGTTTATTAGAAATGTATGTATCATGTCCTTGAACTTGGTCGTGTATGATGGATGATATACTCTCTTTTTTTGTTATGACTACTACAATTTTCTCTACAGCATCTAACTTCTAATTTCCAGTTCTCACCGTTTCTTCTTTTTTCTGTTTTTTATTGGGATAAACTATATATTCTCATTCTTTTTTTTTTATAACAACTTTAATTTCAGTGATTGCAACTGCTTAAGCCACTCTAGCTAGTATTCTTCATCTTGCTTACATTACTTAAATATTTGGAAACGAATATAACCATGATCCAGGTCCAAGAAAGTGAAAATTTATGCAGTAAAAGTTATTTAGACTTTGTTAAAAATTTCTAAAGAAACAAAAATACATAGGAACTTTATTTATCTACTATAACTTAGCCGTGTGGGTGTGCAAATAAATGCTTTGCGGATTTTTGCATGTATTAATAAGGTTATTTAAGATTTATATTACACTAGAGGAGATCCGTTTTTTGCGTGGAATTTGCATACATATGTCACATTTTTTGTTATTTGTCCATAGAAAAACTTTTTAATTAAACATGTTTGAACTGAGCAATTCAAAGATGTATAATATATAGAAAAATTATTTCAAATACAATAGAGATTACAGGGTCAATAACGCAAAAATCTGCAAAAAACATGTGTAAATTGCAGAATCAATAAACAAGTTTTTCAAGTTCTAAAAAATAGCGCATTAGCCATCGAACAAAAATGAAAATTCATGAGCCAAAAACAGGTGTTGGACTCAAGAACAGTGACATTTAGGATGTTATAATATATCTACTATTTAGTGATTTTATATTTAGTTATTAAATAAATTTTATAGAATATTCCTAACAGAAAATCATATCAGTCAAAAGTTAAATATTAAGTATTACATAGAATTCTTTTATAATTTTCTATGATAATTTTTTGATTAAATTTATTTAATTTGGTGAATGAGTCCCATTATAAGAATAATAATAAGAATGTAAAATTACAATTTAGTAAAATTATTGCTAATATTTTGATGTATTACTTAATACAATTAAAATTATTGTATTGGAGTGTCTTTGATTACTATATAAGTTATCTTGTCTAAACAAATAAGTTTTATAATTTTATTCAAACAATTATGTTAAATATCCACAGACTTCTCATAAGTTTCAGCGAAAGGATCAATGAACAGTAACATATATTTTTCATCTTTCAAGGACATTGGTGGTGAGAAGTCTATAAGAATAACTTCTTGAAAGTTACAACCTCTATACTGAAATTGCTGCCTTTAAAAACCATTTTACCCATATTGTTTATTTCAGATAAATCTATTAGACTATGCTCCACTCCTACATTTGATTTGTCTACGGCTTTTCGTCCTGAGGTCCAGTATTACCACATCAAAACTGTATACGTCGCTCTTAGAAGTTAATTGACCTTTAGATGAAAATTCAGATATGAACTATAAAGAGTTTTCAGGAAGTAAAGCGTGAGACTATGAGCCGCAAAGGCTAAAGTTATTGACACAAAGGGATATCTGAATTATCTTTAAAATAGTATGTCCGATTACCTTTTTTTTGTTATTCAATTTTAACTAACCATGATATTTTTTTTTTATCAACATAGTCTAGTGACTTTAATATCTTCAATAACATACGGGATGATGGGTTCGAACCCCAGAACTAGTGTAATGAATACAGAGGTATTTACCATTATGTCACATGATTTCTACATATATGTATTTGATTGCGAAAAAATAGCTCCAACAACTTATTTTTAAAAATAAATATATACACATAGCTAAATCTGTAAAAGTTTAGTTATTAATTTTTGATCGCATGGAAAATGGTAGATCCGATGGCCATTCCTTTTTTATCTTTTTAATTCGTGAAATTTTAATTAATGAGTTGATGTCCTTTCCTTTTCTGTTTTTAATTTTTTAAAAAATATTTTTGTCTACCAATTTCATCAATATCAAACCAAAATTACATAATCAGTCTAAAAGCAAATTATTACATGAATATACATATATAGAAATATACATTAAAAATGAATTTGATGATATTTTCTATAGATAAGGTTTTTTTGTTAACAAGTTAATAAGTCTATAATTTTTTATTTTTCAATTCGATTTTTTTATAATGCGAATTGTGTTTGTAGATAGCAAGAAATCCGATGTGAATTAGTAATCAGCATAAGGGATGAGATGCTAACCCTAACAAATCTGGTTTGGTTTACACTATAACATCGTTGTCTAATCTGGTTTTAAATAGAATATAGAAACTGAAGTGAATTCAAAATATTGTTTGGCCTAGCTTTTTTTTTTTTTGTTAACAATTATAAATTAAGAAAAAATAACTAAAAAGATCACCTTCAATCTCTGAACAGTAATCATACAACCTTCAATCTTTGAACAGCAATCATACAATCAATTGCTCAAAGAAAAGATTTCAACTCTCAACTCTGTGTGTAAATGAGATTGACTATCAAAAAATATTCTGAACTTCCATCAATATATCTTTTCCAACTTTACAACAAACCCAACTTTGTTTGAAATTTTTTTTTAATGTTTTAAGAGTTGGAATTTTCAGTGTTTTCTATCAAAAATTGGATTTTAAAAAGTCTACAATATACTTTTCGCCATTTTCACTAATTACAGTTTCTAAGAATATGCAAAGATTAAAACGACCAACTTGAGATACAATTCGAATCAGATATAGGTTTGAAGAAACGTCAAAATAGGAAGAAAGAGCTTTATATCTAAGACCTTTCACAGATCGTTTTATCTTGCAGAAACACTACAACGATGACATTACACTTAACCAAAAGTTTGCAGGAAAAATAGACAAGTAATAAGTAAATGCTTCAGCGAAAAAACAACGAACACAAAAGAGAAATTTTCACACAATGCTTTATCTTCTTCTACTACTAAAACGTTTATAACGAAATCGGGAAACGCAGTCTTTATTTCTTCAACGTCCATCCACAGAAGTGAAGGAGTCAGCAAATCCAGATGGGCGAGTTGGGATACTTGTCTGTGTATTGTCTTTGCTTCCGTAAACCGAAGACGAAGATCCCGAGTCATCCGCCGTTTGGCTAAGTCCCTCTGAAGCTTGCCATTTCTTAACAGCCTGCGGAAGCGGAAGATCGTAGTCTATCCCGTAGAGGTCATCAGGATCGGCCTCAGTGGGTTTCCATTGGACGGTGAGTGAAGAAAGAACGTTAACGATGTGAGCCATGTCGGGTCTTTGGTAAGGCTCACGAGCACAGCAATGACCAGCAAGCTCCCAAACTTTTTCGACACTGGCTAAGGTTTCGTCGTCGAGCTTGATGTTTGGGTCGATTGCGTTTTTGAAGGCATTTTCGTCTTTGTCTTTGCTGGCTGATACACGACGGAACCATGTGACTAGATGGACGCTGTCCTCAGGTTGCGTCTCATCTAGGGCTTTACGACCAGTGATTAGCTCCATAAGTATGACCCCGAGACTGAAAATGTCGACTTTGGTCGTCACTCTTCCCGTCACTGCCAAAATCAAACCAGATAGCAATTGTAAAACGATTAAAACATGAACCTTTAACATTTGGGTAAAGTGCAAAATAATCAAAGTATGAAACTTCAGCATTGGTGGTTAAGTGCAAATCAATAAAAGTATGAAACATTAACAACTGGGTAGGGATCAAATCAATTGCAAACCTGCATATTCTGGGGCAAGGTATCCAAAGGTCCCAGCGACTCGAGTCTCAATGGAGTATTTACCATCAGGGGCTAAACGGACTAACCCAAAGTCAGATACTTTAGCTCGCATATCATCACCAAGAAGGATGTTTGATGGCTTTAGATCCCTATGGATGAAACTCTGATGTGCAAGCGTGTGCAGATACTCGACACCTCGAGCTACATCCAATGCAATTGCCAATCGTCTGGTCCAATCAAGCGGTTTTCGCTCTTCTTCTTTCCAGTGGAACAAATGCTGGCTCAGTGTTCCCTGTGGCATGTACTCATAGACAAGAAGCCTCTCGTTACCATCAAGGCAGTACCCGAGAAGCGCAACGAGATGACGATGACGCATTTTAGTCAAAACAGTGATCTCGGATTTAAACTCAGCAAGTCCCTTATCACTCACAGCCGAAGACTCCATCCTCTTGACAGCTATTTTCGTTCCATCGTGGAGTTCGCCTTTGTAAACTGTCCCGAAACCGCCTCGCCCGAGAATATTCTCTTCGCTAAAGTTGTTTGTCACATTCCTTAAAACCTGTATAGATATAACCAAGTTCCCAGACTCCACGACGTGAATGTCACTGTTCGCACTTCCGCTGTGACTGTAAGAGCTCTCGGTTCCTCCCCTATTGTTAAGACTCGAAGCTGCAACAGTGAGTTTTATGGCGTCTTCGTCACCCGAGTGATGCGGATGAATCACCATGTTGCTGTTTGGACTCTGAACTTTAGCTGGTCGCATTCTTTTCTTAGCGTAGAGACAAACACCGAGCCCAACCAGACACAATGCACCAACAACAACACCAACCACAGGAACAATAATCTTGACATTGCTTGATTTCTCAGAACTTCCGCTGTTGCCAGTAGACCCTCCCTTTCCCCCTGAAGCTCCAGGAGAACCAGACGGTGAGACAGGTCCTTCCTTTCCGATGTTAACGTTTCCAGTAGTCACCACATTCACACTTCCCCCGAACTTCGGCACAGCTCCATGAATATTGTTGTTAGACACATCGAGCGTCTTAAGCTTAGGCAATGTGGTAAGCTCGTTGGGTATACTCCCGGTGAGTTGATTATTAGAAAGATTAATCGTTTCCAACGAAGTAAGGTTTGCAAAACTCGGAGATATCGTACCAGTGAGATCCTGCCTCCCTAGATTAACCACCGTAATGTTACTTCCCGAACAAGTAATCCCAAGCCAGCTATGACAGGGATCGTTCCCTTTCCAACTCATGGCAAGCTTCACTGGATATCCAAACGACTCAGCTACAGAGAGCAACGTATTGACACGAGGATCACACGGAGTACCAGCAGTATCAAGACAAAACCTATTCGTATTGGCTACTACATCAGCACCAACGGATTTGTCGAACGACGGAGTTGGTCCTTGGAAGTAGTTATTGGTTAAATTCACAGTAGTAAGCGACTTGAGACCAGTAAAGGACTGTGGAACAATACCAGTGAGCTGATTCTCTCTTACGTTGAATTTACTGAGAGACTGTAAACCAGAGAGATCAGGGATTGGACCTGAAAAGGCGTTTCCTTGAAGATCAACATCAACGAGGGAAGTCATGTTCCTCAATAGCGAGATGGAGCCGTTGAGCTTCGCCTGACCTAACTGACCGTTGAGATAGAGTTGCTGGAGAGACGAACCAGCAAAGCTCGCAGGTAAACCTCCCTGTAGATAATTCTGAGAGAGCTTCAGCGACGCCAAGCTTGGGAATGTCTGAGAGCTGAAGAAATCTGGGATTATACCGGTGACGTTGCAGTTGATGAGGGAGAGATTCTTGAGAGAAGTCGCTTCCTTGACGGTTTCTGGAATTTCCCAAGAAGGAAAAGGATTGTTGTCGAGATACACTTCTTGGAGAGAGTTCATCCCTGATAAGAGATTCTTGGGCAACGAATCGAAGAAGTTGTTGTGTAGATTCAGCGTCTGCAAATGAGTTAAACCGGAGAGATCAGGAATTGGACCGGAGAGGTTGTTTTGGAAGAACTCAAGGACGATCAATTCGGAGAGTTTCTGAAGATCGGGAGGAAGCGTTCCACGGATTCCTTTCTGTTTAAGCTGAATCCTCGTGACTCGATTGCTTCCGTCGCATTGAACAGTTTCCCATTTACAAGGGTTAGGGTTTGACCAATCGATGTCTGATGTGAGATTCAGACTCGATTTCAGAGCTTCCATAGTCGGATCATCGACGCCGCTCTGCGAAACGGCGAAATTGGAGAAACCCAGTAACGTAACGAAGAAACAGAGGATGCCCAAATGAGATTTCGTCATTTTAGTCGGTGAATTTCGGCGAGAGATCTTGAAGCAGCCGCACTTTCAAGACGAGATTTTTCGTCTAGGGTTTTACGGTGGCATTGGAGTAGAAGAATGAAAGCTTTTTGCTTTTTTACAAGAAACGAGAGAAAGAGATAGAGGAAAGGGAAAGACAAATTACGAGATGGAATCGGCGGAGATGGAGGGAGATAAGAGAGAATACAGGTGACAAAATTAAAGTAGGGATCATAAAAGCATAATCTTTTTCCAAAACAAAACAAAACAATTTATTCAAAACCAGAATTTAAGTTTTTCTCTTTTTTTTTTTTTTTTTTGCTTCTGTGTGGACTCTATTTGAGAGAGACAGTGTGAGAGAGACAGTGTCCATCTTTTATTATTACTCCTAATTTTTGTCTATTTAAGTGGTAAAATGTATTCTAAATTTTGCTAGATGCAATGATCCAACTCCAGTGTCGAATCAATTAACCAGAGATTATATAAGGATTAATTTTTGAGTAAAATATCTATATATTAAATGATTATATATAAATACTAATAAGTTAATGTAGTTTGATGGTAAATGAGATGGTTTAAATCTAACCTTTCCTAATTCAACTTAATTACAATATATTTTTTGAGTTTTTTTCTACGCGGTCAGGTGCCTGCATTTTCGTTTTTAAGTGGTAAAACAGTATAAAATCAGCGAAACATCCATACTCAAATTAATCACATTATCTACTATATATGTCCTTTATACTACGGTAGGTTTGAAAATATCAGAATTTTGCATTACAAAGCAATTTAATATCAACGTTTATCTAAGAACAAAATTACATTGTAAAAAAAAATAATATCCTTCAAAATTAGTAGTACATTTTGAAATGTTTTATGTATCCTACACTAAAAGTTCAACCAAAAAAAAAAATCATATTTGAAGTAAGAAGATCGAAACGATTGGTTAATTAAATTAGAATTGGTGACTCTCGTACAACTTTAATGTCTAAGAAAGAAAACAAAAATCTACTCAAGATAAGAAAATAATATGGTCTTGATTTGTAGTTTTTCTTGCACATATCTCTATGATTGGGGTTTTCGGCATTTTTGGCTAATTGCTAATAATATCGGTTGTCTTTCCTATTTTTAAATATTGTCTATAGATCTTGGATTTTTCTTCACATTATTTCCATAAAACAATATTATTTTCTTCTATTGGCATTTCTGTGACAAACTCTCTCCAATAGACTATTAAAAATCATTTAATACGGTGACGGTGGCATCTATTAATCAAGGTCAAATTAGCGGAAAATAGATATCTTCGTAACGTGTTAAAGATAGATTATTTGATTATTAATTATTTATTTTATTCACGAGTGACGATTTCGTGTGTAATCGTAGTATTTCTTTTTTCTTTTCCAACGAATACAGTAGAAAAAAATGGGAATATCAAATAAATAAATATTAATTAGTCATTCGAATGGTCTTATCTTCTCACTAATTAATCATTCAGATAAATGCGATTTTGTAGTACTGACAAAAGAAAATAACTGTAAAGACAGACGCCGTGAAATCCGGAGGCTATTAGCCACGCATTATCTTGATATTCGGCGGATTGTATAACGGTCGTTATGTACTCCGTTTTCTTTTTGACTTTTTTTTTTCGTTTATATGTTCGTTTTGGTGGATTTATTATCACAGTAATCTAAGACTATTCTGTTCTTACGGTATTGAATGTCTGTTGTATTTTGTACTATTATTTTATATTTTTACAAGTATTTTTGTATACACTGATACAAAAAAAATATGTACGCATTAAAATAATTAAAATAAAATAGTACGACTATAAATGTTTAAATAAGTAGTTGAAAGTACGTAGCTCACAATAGCACCGTTGTATTATACGCACCAACCATATATATTTTGTTTACAACTTTACTTTTATTTCACGAAATGTAGATTGAACACTTTTTTTATGTCTAAAAATGGTAAGACTACGTGAGAACAACTAGTCTGCAACGTTTTCGGTGACGCATCAACCACACTTATTTTACCTGTTTCACTTCTATATCATTACGAATTTTGATGTATGATATTATATACAAATTAATTTCAAAATTGTATACAAAATTATTTATCAGCTGAAGGAACACAATCATATATTTTTTAATCTCAAGATTCTCAACTTGGCAATGCTCCATTGTAGATGTTATCGTCACTTGTATTATAGTCAGTAAAAGAAATTGCTTCCCATTATTTACATTAACTCCGTTCAAAAATCGTAATCGGCATCATATGATAAAGCTAATTAGTAGAAATTACAGGAAATATGTCTTTTTAAAAACAAATGGCTCTAACCAGAATTTATTAGGTACAAATCGAACTCCGGTAGGGATTAATATCAACAATGAACCGTCGTTTCACAACGTACACTATTACTGGTCAAAGCAAACTCTCAAAATCTCTAGGATTTGTAAAAACCTATATGTACACACGAACCAAATTGCATATTTTCTCCCAATCAGCACATTACACGTCACATATCGGTCTTTTCCGACCGAAGAGAGTGAGAGAAAAACACTCGCCGGGTAGAAATGTTTTTTTTTCCGGCAAGATGATCAAAAAAGCTTTCATCTTTCTTCTTTAACTTTGGCTATGATGAATCTGAGATAGGGTTAGCTTTGAATGACTTGGCAACTGATTTGTAGAGATTCTCTTCTTCAAAGGGTTTAGAGACATAACCATCCATTCCACTTTTCAGACATTTCTCGTAGGTCGCGTGGATCACATCGGCGGTCATGGCCAGTATCGGTAAATGCCATTCTAGGTTCGTCTTCTCTTTTGCTTCCTCCTCCATCATCCTTATTTGACGAGTCGCTTCAAATCTAAGACAAAACCAGAAACCGAAGTTAAAACGAATCCGAACCAAGTGAACCAAGTGCCAGAAACCGAATGATCGAAATGCAAAGTTGTTAGTGATAATGATTTTAAAGCTTACCCGTCCATCTGTGGCATTTGAATATCCATGAAGCAAGCATCGAAAGTGTGTGGAATCTGAAGCAAACCCAAAGCAACTTGACCACTCTCTGCACAAACCACTTCTGCTCCAAATTTCTTTAGAGCTCCTGCAGCTACTCGCCGGTTAACTATATTATCATCAACCACAAGAATCTTCTTCCCTGTCAGCAAACTCTTTAGCGTTGCTGGAGAGGATCCTTCGGGATGTTGTTGTCTTGTTTTTCTCAGCTCGAGAACTTGTTGTAAACAAGCACCGATCATGCTTGCTCTTAACGGTTTCATTATCACCGTATCAGCAAACCCTGCGGATTTTGCTCTGTCGAATTCCGAATTTGTGATGTTTGTTGCGAAAAGAGCGAGTTTCGGTGACTTGTGATGAACGTTTCCGTTGGTTCTTGAGTTCAGTTGACGTATCTCTGAGTCGATATCTTCCGTTGAACTCCATGAATCTTTCTCCACCAAGATCATATCTAGTTGCGGTCTTGTTTTTCTGCAAAATATTGAAAAGATTGAAGCTTTCGATGGAACTAACACAAATGAAAGACAAGACTGAAGCTTTCAATGTTTTTACCCTGATGGGAGAGGGGAACCGTTTCTTCCAAACCCAGCAGCAGTAGAGACAGCGGTTTTGAGACTTGTCATGACATCGACATTGATTCCGAGTCTTTTCATATGGTATCTAGTCACAGCGGCTCGAACAGGCTTAGCATCAACAACAATAGCTCTCATTCCTCTAAAAGTAGAAGGCAGATTCTCCACATTAGGTTTCTTCAAATGATTTATCGCACTGCATTTGTCACATCTCTCGAGAACAGCGGTGAACCAGAACGTGCTTCCAATGTGAGGCAGGCTTATGAAACTTATCTGACCGCGCATAAGCTCGACAAGACACTTGCTTATACTCAAACCAATCCCAGTACCTCCATAAGTTCTTGAGGTCGAGCTATCCGCTTGCATAAACGGCATAAAAACACAGCCTTGCGCAGCTAAAGGGATTCCAATACCCGTGTCTTCAATCGAAACCATAAGCCTAACATTACCGGAAATGTCAAATTCCGATGACAACTCCTCCGAGACCAAGTGCTTGAATGAATCCCAGCTGTTTCGACCATCAGCAGCTTCGTAACCGCTCAATGTGTTATAACTCGACGGTTTGGAAGCAGCAATCATTTCTTCAGGCACTCCTCCGTTCAATGCGGGTTTGGATTCAGCTCCATCTTTTGACTGTTCCACAAGATGAACTTTGACAAAGATATGTCCTTTCTCTGTGAACTGTTAAAAAGATAACATCTTGATCAAGCATAAATACAGGTTCCAAGGGGAACAAAAACGCAGGAAAAAGGAACTAACTTTAACCGAATTTCCGACCAGGTTTATGATTATCTGTCTGAATCTCCCTGAATCTCCTTTGACTATCTCTGGTACTTTGTCGGAAACAAAAACAGCAAGCTACAAAATTTGAAATAAAAAAAAATTAGTAGCAGCAACTCCAAAAGGACTTTCTTTATTCGAAGGATAGAAAACTCTTTACCTCAATGCCTTTGTTCCTTGACTCCTCAGAGAATAGAGAAAGGACATCATCTAATATTGAACGGATGTCGAAAGGTACAGATTCCAATTCCAGTTTGCCAGCTTCGATCTTAGCACGATCAAGAACCTCATTTATTAATGCAATCAAAGCTTTACCACAAACTTGTGCAGTTTGAGCGTAATCTCTCTGCGTCGAACTAAGTTCTGTATCAAGAAGCATAGCAAGCATTCCTGCAGAAGAAACAAAAACGGATTGAGAAACCAACGATCAAGGGAAAAAGTACTGTACTTGTTATGAAGATATAATACCGAGAATGCCATTCATCGGTGTCCTGATCTCGTGAGAAACAGTGGCAAGAAACTGTGATTTAGCGACATCAGCAGCTTCTGCTAGGCCTTTGAGCTCTTCCATTTCATGGAAATCATCTTCGACTTTAACAATGTGCACAGCTGCACCATACAGTATATAACCCACCAAGAAACCAATAGCAAAGAACAATGGCACGGTAGTGAGTACATTCAACGGTATTGGCGCCTTTTGGTGGTACCTGCAATCGAAAATGTTCAGACAAAGAACTCAGTTTTTAGATCTCCACAGGTGCTTTTAGATTAAAGATCCAATGTGTGGTAACCTGCAAATCATCTTATGTTTCCTGAAGGGGTCTCCGAAATCAAGTTTGCTCTCATGAGAGAGAGATGTGTCGCCTTCTTCATCTTGATTGCCATACATGACAAGTGGATCTGATGCATTGGTGATATCATACACGTGCACTACTATTGCTTGGTTACCCGCAAGCTGACCGAGTAAATTCTCAACCAGAGACTCCACATCAAACGCGCCACCAAGGTACCTGCATTTCATATTCAAGCATCAATCGCTGGCATGAACAAAGAATAATACCCTTCTTAGGATCTCAAATTACATGACCACACGCATAAACCGATCTTGACACTAAATGGGATTTGAAACTTTACCCTGCCGTGGCTGCTATACGCTCTTGGACAGTCGGGTTTTCAGGAAGAGAGGCTTTATACACTGGGAACGTCAACACAACTCCTAGATGATGAGAAGCCAACAGCCTAAAAGGGCTTGTCAAGACAGCTTTTCCTGTTTCTCTAGCTCGCAAAATGTTCTCGCGATCCTCCTGCAAAAGGAGATAAATTTCAGAAGCTGTGCTATTGATGGCTACGGAACCAAGATATCGAAACCAGAAGTATCTGTAAGATCACCTCGCCTGACATCATATCGAGTGACTCAAGATAAGAAACACTATCTTGAGAGAATATGACAGGAGCATACTCGTCCCTAACCGGTGAAGGCTCTTCTCTGTCCATTGTCTTTATAACCCAATTATGCTGACGCTCAAACATCTCCCTCTCAAAATTCTCAACTTTTTCGGCGTAAGCCACTCCACTTAGCAACGGTCTCTCAAATGCTGTTCTTGCTGTGTACTCCGCAAATGTCGCCTGCAAAATTTCCCCACAAACTAAGAGTAAAGATTTCAAAATTTCCACAGCTTTAATAATATGGATCCCAACCAAAGCTAAGATCAAAAATTTCTTTTCCTTTACTCAATAAGCAAAAAAGTCAATTATTCAATTATGAATCAAAGATGACCAAATCTCAGAATTTTCCCCCAAAGCTTTGAGCTTTACATAAGGCAGACACTGACCTGATCGATTGCAGATGGATTTTTGTGGTAATGAAAAGTGGAGACAAGAATGGCCAAAGCATGAACATGGTTAACACTAACACTAAACTGATCTTGCAACATTCTTGCTCTTTGATCACACATGCTCACCAAAACCTCTTCTCTTCTAATCTTGTTAGTATCATCCATCCACTGATAAATCCCGCTGCTTATAAACCCAACAATGATGGTCCACAGAATCAAAGCTTTCGGTAACAATGCTCGATGTGCTTGAATGAAAGTTGACCCCTTTTTATTACCCATCTGATCGTTATTGTGGTTCATCTTCACCGCCACTGAATGCTGAAGATGTTGTTGTTGCTGCATCTTGGCGAAACCCATCAACCCAGAACGCCAAAAATCGACTTTCCTGGGCTTTTCTGTCGAATTTATAGCGCCCTGATGATAAAAATCGCTTCTATTCACTGTCGAATCAGAAAGTTCGGTTGTTCTTGGCTCCTTTTCTCCTGGACTTTCTAATTCTTGATGATGGTGGTGATGATTGTTGAGTGCCCAGTTCATATCTGAGCTACAAACAAATGGAGTCAAACGAATGTTAGTGTGGCCTTTGTGCATTCATATACATATAAGCATGCGTAGTGATATGATTAGAGTTTACCATAAACATTGTTTTGCGTGATTATTAATAAATTTAAAAGCAAAAAACCCTAGAAACCTGTACACCAAAAAGACAGGTTTTTGCAAATTCAAGAAACCAGAGAAAGAAAAGGAAGAAAGAAAAAAAAAACAAAATTTCTCAACGCATGGCTTCTCAAAAGAAGGAACTTTGCTCAGTTTCCGAAGGTTTCTACAGAGAAGAATTAAAATAATTAAAGAAATGTTTTCACTAATTAATGTCAGAGAAATTATTAAACAACACACTAATCATAAGCTCTTTACAGGCGTGAATGTTATTGTTGTTTCTTCTCGGAACAAGTTCACAGCTATGTTCACCGTCTCAAATCCAAACAAAAATAAATAAATGAATTTAAGTTTATGAATTTTATAATTAGTTTCAAGAGAAGCCTTGACTAAAGAAAGAAACACAGAGAACACACAACAGCAGAAGAACAACGAAGCACAAAAAACAAATGAAAAAATAAAGCCGAAATTTTCGAGAATCGCACATGGAGAAAGACAGAAAGTTGCTGAAAATTTTTTAATACAAGAAAAAAAAAATTGATTTCATTACCTGTAATGAGTTGTGAAAGGATTGAACATTGCATTATTAAACCCTAAATATTTTCTCGTTACTCAAACAGATTCAAATGTATTCCGTTTCGAGCTCTTTTCTTCTTCTTCTTCTTCGTCGTCTTCTTCTTCTTCTTTCCTCTTTCTTCTTATCTTTTTATTTTTCTATATAATAGTTTTTCTTTTGTGAAATGTAATGAGATTTATTGCTTTTAAAAGTAAAAAAGAAAAAATGAATCGAATTTTTAAGATTTTCCCCAGATACGTTTCTCTCTCCGTCCTCTGAACTCATTTTTTCATTTTTTTTACTCTTTTTATCTCTGTCTGTAGCTCCCTTTGTGTTTTCTCTCTCTATCTTGAGTCCAACTTTGAAGAAGAAAAGTTTTGGACTTTTTTCTTAATGGCTCATGATACGATCCCACAAAAGTTATCTTATCAAAAACCTCCTCAAACTTATCGTAAATGTAATAATTATTGCGACACTTCTGGTTAATTAGACTATCTTAAACACATGAATTCACTGTCTCTACCAGAAATGAATTTGTTTATAATCATCCGGGCAAAAATATATATTGAATAAGCATTAGTTAGTTTTGTACTTGTTATACTTACAACTATTTTTAGTTTTATCAATGGAACTATAAAATTATGGCTTAACATTTTACGTCAAACGTATTGTCATGTCAAATTAAGAAATAATAATCCAAATTTTAAAGGAAAAAAATCAAAACAGAAGTTATTTTTTTTCCTCTCTGAAAATAGAAGTTATGCTACAAAAAAAAAATGGTAGAGTAAGTGAGACTTTGTACGAAAGTAGCTATCGCATATCTTTGGCGATAATGACATCGCGACAAAGCGCAGATCTGGCCCCAGAGGCATTTACCTGAAATACCACCATTGTAGCCACGTAACTACGATACTGCCCCATTCATTTCATTCATTTAATAGGCCTTAGTTTGAGCCCATTAATGTAATCTTCAACAATGCATTCGTTTTTTGTACAAATTAAAAAAAGGGTTGTGAACAAATTTTTAACCATTTGAAGAAACGAAAATTCATCAATCACATGATATTATGAAAATTTTATTTCTTAACATGATTTGTATATTGGTACATGATTCAACTATATGTCGACTAATGACCACTGCTCCTAAAAAAAAAAATATTTATTAATAAATATGTTTAATAAACAACGGTTTGGGGTATTTTTCATTGACAAACATCTTGTGAGACCTAACAAAAAACCGAAAAAACCAATGTATGAATGCCTTGAAAATTTTCGTTTGAAAACTGACAAAATAGATCAGTGGAAATATTTCTTCTTGTTGTATTAATAATTGTAATTGTATGATTTAGTTGGGTCTATGTCTTATGAAAATGATGTGTTTGGCATTGACCATTGTTTCCTTTTCTCCTGACTCATGCCGTTTGATATACTTCTACTATATTAGGGAGGACATAAACTCTACACTTATATTAATTAGAAAGTGGGATCGCATATTTTTGTTGATGAACAAATTGTACATCACGAACAAAAAGATTGTATATGCTTTTATCGATATACAATATTCAAATGTTTTTTTTTATTATTATCTCTAAAGGTTTTCATACAATATTGAAATGTTGAAGTAATTATCTTAGCCAATAGTCAAATTGTATATGGAAGTAAATGGCTTTCTAGTATTAAGCTCCTTCCTTTAATAAGAGATCAGTTCAAGCAAAATTTTGCGGTTCCTAGAAACACGTAATGTTGTTGTCATTTCTGTAGCTAACATTGCATTTTAAAGTGTGACACATCAGAGTGGATGAATTGGCTCGTGCTCCTTCCAAAACGGACTCTTTCCTTATATGAGTTTCATTGCCTCGTGCTCGGCTTCATACTAAAGGCCGAACTTGAGTCTCGACCAGAACGAGACCCAATACCAACAATGATTTATTAGAAAAGTTAATTTCTTTCGTACTAAAGTCTGCTAAAAGATTATATGTTATACCTAAAACACTGAAATTCGAAGTCGTCAAGATAATGCGAGTTTCGGTAAGTTTATGGTTTTTCGACGTAAGATTCTAATAAAGCATCCATGTTCATGTAGGACACCCGATTTTCTCGACAAGATCACTAATTTTTTACTTATATTCACAAAAAGGTGTAAAAGTATAATATGTGGATTTAGTAGTACACAAAGAGGAAAAAAGGGCATACAAAGGAAGTGGTGCTAGAAAAATGTATGTGTGTCGGCCATGTGAGATTTATGCATGTTTGACTTTATATCATTAAAATCATTTCGTGTTTACAAATTATATTCTTCTATTTTGATTTTGAAAAGATCTTGTAACTTATTATATTTTTCAGTTTTTGTATTTACTCTCAAAATTATTTCTTGGTCACATGCTCGACAATCACTAAACCAATTCATTTTATCTAAACAATATCAAAATACACGACCAATCCACTGTGTTTAATTTTACCAGTCTCGTAATTTCATAAACTAAATTAGCTGTGTTTTTCGTAAGTTATAACCTATATTGTAGCATGCGTTTATAACTCTTAACAATTCACACAAAGTGGTTCTTAATTGAAGTTTCATGAGTCAAAAAAGCAGACTAGCTAAGCATAGTCGTCCTTTCTTCAAAGGTTAAATCTTTCAATAAACAATCACGATTTAATAATTACTATCTCAATCAATCATAATTCAAAAGTCCAATAGAATATTCTATAGAGATAAGATCAACTTCATTCATTAAAAACCATATCATATGTTAAACTATAATTATCACTCATAAATCAACATCGATCAATGATTCTTTGACCGATAAAAAGCTAACTGTAACTAGGTGAAAACAAAGATTTCACACTCATAATGACCTTTTAACATGGTTATAATATTCTATATATTTTCTTCATGGTGTTCAATCGGAAATATGATTTGGTTTTGGATAGAGTCATTCAGTGTTTTAATTTATAAATAATAGTAGCCAACCTAAAAATTTGTCTCTATTATAGATCGCTTGGTACAATTTTAGTTTCATTTTTAAATTATATTATTTAATTTTAATGAAATTCGGGGTTTAGATTGATATTTTGTATTCAGTTTGATTTGAATGAATTTCTCAGATTAGGAGGAAAAAAAATATCATGACTTAAATCTTTAAACCGAACCAAAAATTTTGAATGAAAATTTAAAATATAAAATAATTTTAATAATATAAAAATTATATGTCGAATTATTCAAACAAAACCTGGGTTAGATTCAAATTTGTTGGAACATAATGAAATCAACCGAATGAACCAAATTTATTAATTACTGTTTAATCAAATATATCAAACGATTACTTAAATTTTATAACATTTTAAAAATTAAATAATTTCTTATTTTTGATATAGTTTTTTTTTTATACCAAGCCAAACCAAATTCAACTAGAGTCTAAATTAAATTGTCTAAAATCAAATTGATATAAGATTTATTTTTAACTGGTAAATTTAACGGTAAAAAAAAAAAAAAAAAAAATTGGTGGTGGAGACTGCTTAGAAAGCAACCAATGAGAAAACCAGTGAGAAGTTGGAAATAAAATATGGAATTTGGAAATTGAGAAAGAATGATTAAATGTTTAGAGAGTAAAAAATGATAGAGAGTAAATGTTTATCTTGTGTCGGTTCGGATACAAGGTCTGGGTCTGGTCCCTGGAAATCAAATTAAAGGGTCGGTCTAAACATGATTCGTTTTTTTTTAATTGATCTGCTCGGTTTATCAAATTTTCCACTACTCTAAAGTTTTGGGCTTTACATGAGATTTGACAATTGGGTTGGTATGTCGTATTTGTGTTGGTCTGTTGGATAGCAATCTATTAATTACCTTATTGGGCTGGGCCAGATTTTGAAAAAAAAAAAAAATCGGCTGGTTCGCTGGTGGATATTAATTAAAATTAAATATAAACAGTACATATAAGTCGACGTGATAATATGATAAGGTGCATGCATAAGTGCTTAGAAACTAAATTGAAGTCAACGGCTAACAGCAGATTTAATCGCGGCTGCCAAAATTTTTTTAAAGAAAATGGCTTAGTTGGATTCGAACACATAAGGAGTTGACTTCATGAATGATGGTAGTGGTTTTGATGGAGATCACATCAACATAATTATGTTTCAAGCATCGCTGGAAATATATGAACTCTTACGGTAAAGAGATAATCGCTGGAAATATATGAACTCTTACTGTAAAGAGATAAAGTATATTGGCTTGGTATAACAAAAGAAAAAAATAACATTTTGTACTAATAAGAGTTTGAACCCGAAATACATACAAAAAAAAAAAGAACAATCCTACCACCACACACATATTCGAACTTTGAGGATTGATGTTTTAACTCTCAGGACATATACACAATGGACCCGGTTGTCTTTGGTCCACACGAGCTACACTTCAAGAGTTCAAGCTATTGGATAAGATAAACAATTTTTTCGTCATTTATATTTTTTTTTGTTTTAACAATTAAATTCTTCTTTATTTATTATATTTTAGAATCAATTATGCTTTCCTCGATTGTTTTTTCTCTTTTCTTTAGAAAAATCAAAATCGTCACGAGCGTAGGGAACTTGGGGTATTGCCACACAATGGTCCGAAAGAGATGACATGGCAATTTGAGATTGAGACAAATTCACATCCACAAAACAATATATATCAACAGTCTATGCAGAATAACAATTATGTTAGCTGTCTATATCTCTACCAAAAATGTTAATTTCATTTAAGTTACTTGCACGTAACTCTAACTCCTACCAACGACATTATCATGTTTATAAATGATCGTTTATTTACATTGACATAATAAAACAATACATCACGATATATATATATTTATTAATTGAGATTATATTTTGTATATTGATTGATGATATATATATATATTTAAGTTTGATATTTAAAAAATGATTTTATATAAAATTTTATGAGCATGTTAAAATAGAATAAAAGAAAAATAAAATATATTCAATCCACAAACATCAACATTTTAACATTTTGTAATTATTCTATAAATTGTTATCTAATTCTGTTACTTTCACTATTCATATCATGCTTACCATACTATATTAAGATTAGCTTAATGCTGGTATTAGAAGATCAATCAAATCTTTATATGTTTAAAATAGATAATCTATATATATTCAAATTTTCTCATCAACAGTAAATGAGTCGCACCATTGGTTAAAATATGAAAATAACCCATTCGTATATCTGTTTATATAGCTTCACGTGAGACAAATACAAAAAAATAAAATAAATAGTCATCAGCCTTTATCTCAATACTTCTGTCACAAGTAATTATAAACAAAGCCTTTAATATATATCAAGTAATGAACTTTGACAAACAAAACAAATAATAATATAATAAGATAAAACCATCGACGAACAGTTGAATACAATGAATTTCGCCCCTAAGCCACACCCTTTCATTCTCTCAATAAATAAAATTGTTAGGATCATATTGATGTCTCACGGTTTTGATATCGTTCAAATTATTATGTTCGAAATAAAAGCAAACGATTTATTGCATTGTTTTAACAAGAAAAAGCGAATGATTTATTGCACTTTTAACAAAAAAAAAAGGAACTGACTTGTTACATATCGAAAAGAAAAATAAGCAAATGAAGAATGTTGCATTTAGAGACCCATAAAAAACAAACCTTCTGTTTCGGATTATTTTGAGACTGAAATAACTAGAGATTAAGAAAGACTTGTTCTATTATTTGTTCAATCTACAGTGCTAGTTTCAAATGAGGATAAACTACAAAATTTAAAATGTGTATTAAAATTTGAACATGTAATTTCGAATTAAAAAAATAAGAACTGTTTTTATCATTCATTTACTGTTCTTCCGCCAGTAAAATGGGTTAAACACTAACAACTTTAGTAAAATCGTTTATATGTTCTTTTTTACAAGAATTTTTTGGCAATACCATTTTCATAATACACATTAAAAATACAACCACTTTAATTCATTGCCAAAGTACAATTATTCATTAAAGATAAAATGATTATATTCTTAATGAACTAGTCACAAAAAACTTAATTCCCTATTTTTCTCTTAAGAGATATTGATAACTTAATTTCTCTTTCCGGCGACTCGATTTTTTCGGTGATCCAATTATGAATCGATCTCTCTAACAACTCGATTTATCCGGTGATATCTCTGGCGAACTTGTCAATTCATCATCTTTGGAGGCACCTAGATGGTCAGCGAGTTTAAATCGAACTCCGGTGAACTCAAGCGAAGGTTTTGCGATTTGTTATCTTCTATTACATACTCTCCCCATCGGACTAGCAATTATGAACATAGATCCATAAAGCATAGGTGGAGACGTGGCTTAGTATTCTCTTTTATGGCTTCTTATTTTAATGAGTTTTGGAAATATGTAATTTTTGGAGGAAAATAATGATTTTTTATGATGAAATTTTGTGAAGAAGATGATGTTTTGTGACCCATTCTGACTTTTACACTATTTTATAAAATTTTAAAAATGTATAATGTTAATTTACTAAACATTTTAATAATAATCTTACCTTTTTATCTATATTTTTCTAATAACTTATACTAATTTTGATTAAATTTTAAGGTTTATATGTTCAAGTTCGATTTGACATTCTAAACGGGGATCTAATTCACTTAAAATCTAACTAATTTTATAATATGTATAATCTAAGATTAACCTAAATAAAAAACCATTATAGATAATTATAAACCTTTATAAATTTTACATAAAGTATAAATTGCTACTTTACGTATAATAAGGTTTAATATGATTTTATAAACCCTTATATGATTTATAAACTTTTATAAAAAATTATATATCCTCATAAATGATTTGTAAATTTTTTTTTATAAAAGATTCATAAATCCTTATAAGAAATTTATAAGAAGTTATAAATCCTTATAAATGATTTGTATAAATATCTATATATTTATAGGAATTTAAAATCATATAAAATTTTATATAGTATGCTAAAGTTTGAAAATGTATGTTAATGTTTAATAGGGCTTTATAAAATTATTTATAAAGCTTCATAGACCTGAGTAATGAAAACGGCGAGCAAAACATATATATGGCTCGATTAAACACTGTAATTTGAATTATCATAGCATATCAAAATATGGAGTCGTTGCAATTTATCTAGAAATCGTTAGATTTTTAAAGATTATTTAGAGATTTTGTAAAATTCATAAAATATGAATAATGAACCCTTAAAATTTATAAAGATAAATTTAACTTCTAATCTTCCAAAAAAATTAATTCAATCCCATAATAGATCCGACTGAAATCTGAAATCAAATGAATTCAAGATCTATAAATGAAAGAAGAGATTCATAAGATGGAGACCTATGAAGATGAAGATATATAATCCAGCAAATAATCATGAGGACTGGAAATGGTTCCGGCCCGGCGAAATAAAATTTTGGTGAGATTCAATAGTCGGTAAAGCGGTTCTATTTTGGCGAGATGATATAAATATTGACTAAACAAATGAATAAGCGAGAAGATATAGAGATCGACAAAAAATGAATAAGAAGAAAAAAAAATGAAATTTATGAGAAATATTTTAGTTATTAACCATTAAAAATATATAATTGAAAAACATTCTTTTGAATAGCAAAATGAAAAGTGGTATTGTATTTTGGTAATCCTCTCCTTTTTTTATTCTATGTTAATTTGATAGAAAAAAGGAAAATATTCACCTCAATACTTCTGTAACATAAATTTATAAGCAAATGATCCTAAAAATGGATAATATATATTGATTTAAAATAACTATGTATATAACGTCAAATAACTATATATTTTATTTGTTTGAATAATAATAAGCAATAATTAGTCTTGTGTATATATGATCTATTTGTTATTGAAGAAATCGCACCCCACCATGGTACATACCTTTTGGCCTCGTTGCCACTGGTTCGGCGGAATAACATGATTTAAAATCCAACCACTTGCATAATTTACAGAGAGAGTGGGACATTACATTCATAGCGCAATTTTATGCAATTAAACTTTATATTTATATATAATCAACCAAAAGGAAATAAGTACTCATGTATAGAGCTGATTATTCTTCTCCAAAATTTGAAGCTTGAGTTACATGAGAAAGTTCTGGGTTTGTAAGTTAAATTTTAAATGTCTACAATAAAAAACTGATATATGTAGCTAAATACAAAGCAATAATATTCACATGATGCACTATATTCATTACTTTATATTAAAATATATAATCACATGCTTATTGCCTTATCATACAGTGGTGAAATTATTATTTAGTTCCACGCCACATTAGAAACGGTGACCCCGAATATGTCGGAACAATATATAACGCTGTCAAGAAATATCCGAGTGTTTAAAACAAAAACAAAAAGTCATTTTTAAGAGAGTGTTTTACAGTCTTCCATAGAAGGTAATGGGTTTTCTACAATTGTTCCACTTAATCGTAATAACCTTAAATAAAATGAATAAATAATAAAAAAAAAACCAAAAATGGATTAAACTTAGTATAAATTAGTAGAGATTTGAGTAGGAAAAAAGTTAATAGAAATTTGTAGGGGAAGAAGGAAAGAAAAATATATAATATTGGAATGGTTTGGTTCGCAACAAGACAAAGACGTTGGTTGGTAGCAGTGACAGAATCAAACGGAGACAGGTAATATGACTTCCCTGACAGGGGCATTTCGGTCATCGTCAGCAAGTGGCACTATATTCGTTTAGCTAACAAGTGGAATGAATTTCACAAAATCAACCCATATATAATTATAATAATTATAATTCCGTTGTTACCTAAAAATTATGTCCTCGTGTGACACATCCACAACAAATGTTGTGACTGATAGAAAAAATAAGTTAAATGTTCTTAATTACTCACCGTTTTTTCGTCAACAATAAAATTATCCACCCAAATCGAATATGATGAATCCATATGAGGGTAGTTCTTATAAGCCGCAAGCTAATCTATGTGTTTTTATATTTGTTTTTCGTGGGATTTATATGATTTTGACACTCTCAAAACTGATTTTACATCTACTGAATTCCTTTAGATGATTTGCAAATACTAGCCAATCATCTTAAAAACAGTATTTTTACCATATTTAAATAATTTATTGTGAAAATTACTTTTTAAATTTATGAAACATTTGCATATATTATATTGTCCAAATAAAAGTCTATTTACATATATAATGATAACTACTCTCCCTTACTAAATTATTTTGGTGTATTTAATTTGGTGTGCTGGATTTTGTTAACTTTGGTTATAAAAAGTCAGAACTCAAAAAATAAGTGAGTACATACAGTTTGAAGAATTGGAATTAAAATTTTACTAAAATGAAAATTTGATCATTCAATCTTTGTTTTGTTTCGTTCTTTTTGTAAGTTTTTAACAAATAAAAAGGTAACATTTTTCATTTGTTTTACCCTTTTAATCTTTTATGTTAATACAACAATTATTCAAATCGTTTAGTCTATTGACATCATAAAAGCTAAAATCTCAAATTTCCTATATAGAAAAGAGAGCTTAAAAATTGGATATGAATTAAGTTATAAAAAAAAATTGGATATGAATTAATCGATAAATTTTGTTGGGTTAGCATAAATTAAAATCTAAGCCGTCGATTTTCTAAAATTTTTGTTTTGCCAAAAATGAGAATATAAGATCTCCATGCAGATATCAACGGCTGTGATTCGCTCTGACGACAGACTAATGCTTGGTGATTAGACCCATGCAAAAACCTCACGTGAATATTCTACATTGGGATCTGTCAATTTTTAGATTCACATGCGCTAATGCTAAATCACGCACACGTTAGTCTGAAGTACTTTTTGCACTAGATTGCGCGTAGCAGACTAGTTGTGAGGATGACCGATAAATTAAATACGTATTTTCGTATCTACCCAATATTGATTAAGAATGATAGAAACAATTTTTTTTTTTTTGTTAATTTAGTTTAATGATTTTAATATTTTATTTAATATTATAGATAATAAATTCGAATTTTAGATATATAATAATTTAGATATAATCATCATCATTTTTATGATAAACATTTTTATTAGTAAAAAATATATTTTATTTTATTTTATTAATTTAGCTTAATAATTTAAATATTATTTTAACATTATCTAGTTACCATTAATTTACGCTGACTCATCTTAATACTGCTGTAACCGAAAAAGGAAGAATGAATTAACGGCGTTACCATTGGCTTTACGCCGTTTATTTGCAGGCTAATTTATATGCGTTTGTTTCCAGGATTTCTAGGTAGGGACTATTAAAGATCCAACGGCCACTACGTGCTGACATGGAAACATGTGTCTGTCCTTGTTAGCTTTTTAATATTATATGCTTAAAATACCTGTGTTAACATATACCTTCTATTATTTTACAAAATTTCATGTTTACTTTACACACGTATTAAAAATTTGTTTGCCATACCAGTAAACTTTTGGCATATTGAACAACTATTTTGTATGCAGTTTTTTTTTATCATACAGATTTTGCATATACAATAATCGTGAAACAATTTCGTATGGAACATCTAATCTAAAAAGATAAAGAGTATCAGAACTCATTAATACGTATAACAATTATGTTTTTGTTCTACCTCAATTGGTTTTTTCTTAATTATTAAGGCCAGACTTATAGTTCGTACATCCTTTTAAATTCTGCAGTAAGAAATTATGGTTGAACTCCACAAATTCAATTATCGTTAGTCCACAAGATCTTTGACTCTACTGCTAATTTTTAATTCTTTTATATTACACTAATAGTAAGCAAAAACATATTGAAAGTGTGATAATTAAGTACGTAAATTTGATTTTTTTTTAATTAAAAAAGCCTGTAAAACCATCAACACACGACGGGTTGATTTCTAATATACTCTCATTTGTGGAGAGTTTTTCTAACCTACTCTCCTTATTTCTCAAATACTCCTCAATTTTTGGAAAGACAAAAATACTCCTGCGTGTATATGAAAACTAAATCCTAAATACCAACGGGTGTCACGCGCATTCCCCGGAACCCAAGCACCATCATCTCACGCACATATTTAAGTAATAATTCTGCACATACTGGGTTTCGAACCCGCATCCTCAAGGTCATACTAAGAACACGCTACCATCTATGCCAACATGTTTTTGTTGAAATATATTACATATATTAATATGAAACCCATAAAAGGATAAAATCGTAATTTTCTATATTATAATTTAAAGAGAGAGTATTTCAGAACATCACCTTAGATTTAAGAGTATATTAGAAATTGATTCACACACGACTCCATTTGCTTATTATCCATTATTTCAAAAAGCTTCATTTAAAAAGAAAAACAAAAAGTTTATAATTCAAATAATATACAATATTTTTAAATTAATATTTGATAAGTTAATAAATACTATAAAAATAATATTTTTATAATTTTAAGTTGAATAATGTAAAAAATAATTAAAGTAATATAATAATAATTAATATTATTACAAATTAATAATTATAGAGTTATGCATATATATTGAAATAGTATAAACTGTAAAAAGTAAAATAGTATACTAAAATATTATTTATAATTAATTTCTTATTTAAAATTAATTTATTAATTTATCTCTAACTTTATTTTATCAAGAAATCTTAATTTATAATTTTTATCTGATTTTAAAAATATAATAATTAAATTTGTATATGTAACTGTTTTAAATATATTGTTATATCATTTTTTAAATTTTATCATCATCATTAACAATACTGTCCATAATTTTTTTTTCAAAATACAAATATTTTATTGTAAAACATATATTTTCAGTTAAATAATTTAACATGCTGTTAACATTTTTAAACCAATATTATAAATTATAATTGAAGTTTTTTATGTTGCAGATTGTAAATTATCTTTGTTCTTTAGTACTACATAATTGAAATTTTGTTATTTTAAAAAATAAACACAAGATATAAATTTACCAACTAAATATTTTTTTGTTATAAAATTTCGAAGTTTAAAAATTATTGTTAATTTATAGAGATTTTGTTGTGAAATGTATCAAACACGGATATATTAGGTGAAGGTGGGACCCCAACTCTTTTGTTTAGCGCTGCTAGTTAACGTCGGCAATGGTTCAGTAATCTATACGACACCGTTTACTTAGTGCATTGATTAACACAGAACCTTGGCGCCAAATGTTGCGTTTTCGACCTCCCGCTCCACACGTTTCTTGTCACGTGTTAATCTTTAAGACCCGCGTTTTCTTTTCTTCACGCGATTCTTATTTTATGGAGCCGCGACCTTTTTTAGTTTACCGTTGCGATTTTCAAATGTCTTATTGTCCTCCCAGACTCCCAGTCTCGGAATTATTTACGGAAATACCCCCGAGATAGTGTGTGTGTGTGTGTCACAAATAATGGCAAATCCGAGGATTCACATAACGGAGAGGGGTACTTCGGAGAATGTATCATTGGCGGTGTATTGGGGCGGCTAAACCAATCCGACTTTTATCTTCTCCGTTATGCGCTTTATGGGTAATTTCAACTAGAAAAATACTAATTAAAAATTGGAAATTCAATGATACGCCTTTTCTTTTTGACCCCGAAAGTCTCAAAATAAATTGTTGTTTAAACCCTAATGATTCGCCTTTTCTTAAAATGTACCCCGTTTGTCTTCGAGGAGAGATCTCTGCTCCACAGCTTTTCATAGACAACTAAAAATTTATATTCTTTTCTTTTCGGTTTGTATTATGTTTTTTTTCTTTTTTTGCACTTTATCCCTCTTCAAAGAAACCTCTACAACACGTAAAAAAATCAAAAAAAAAAGAAACAAAAATTTGAAGAAATTTCATATTAATGATGACACCACGAGGCGAGTTGTTCAGTTATACCATTTAAGATTTTGTAAGAATATTATTTATTTGACATTTTTGCTTACAGAGTTGGTAGTCTTTTTATATATATTAAAATGAAGTGTTGGTTGAATAGAACTGAAACAGCACCTGTGACTATGTGTCGGGACAGATGTGTAAGAAGCAATGCCCTTTATGCTTTCTTGCTTCTCTTGTTTTTGCCTCGTCGTCTTTTATATATCTGATATTATGATTTTCTATGTGTGTATATATTTCTCTCGATGGCCTTTTAAAGCTTTATCATCTTTTTAGTATTTGAGAATTAGATCTCATATTAGTATAAAAGTAAAAGAAAGTGAATGTGCACAAAAACAAGTAATCATGCCAATGCTTTAGGATCATGACTACCAATACCAAATTTAAATTTCTCAATGGGCATTTGTATCCACATTCAAAACTATTCTAGGATTATCAATTATAACACGGATTTAGGGTCATTAATGTTATTGCGAGTTCTAAAATTTTTCATTTTTACTGATTATTGCGTAAAACTACTTTTAGAGCGGTATGAAAATGATCGAACTAAATAAATGTGAGTACATCTGTAACATTTTTTCCCCACTCTACAGAAAAAATATATATACTAAAAAGCGAAGCATAGAAGAATATTAGGCAATAATATTTTTTAGTTGTAATAAACAAAATGTGATATATATATAATTAATTATTTATGTTCTTCTAATATCTCATTTTTTTTGTTTAAGCTTGAAAAATAAAGCTTGATAGGTCAAAATTTCAGCAAATAATATCCAAAAGATATAAATATTGTAAATCAACTTACAATTTTAATTAATTCAGTATTCGCTAAAAGATCTTTTCACCGCGTAAAAAAAAGGAATATGGAAATAAAAATATTTTGAAAATCGTAAATTAGAAAATATAAACCCAACCCAAAGCCAGATGGAAACCTCATATTCATTTTCTCACACTACCCTTTCGTCTCTCCTCTCTCTCTCTCTCTCTCTCTCTCTCAAAACCTCCATAGTTTTCCTACGCAAGCTATTTATCTCTTTCTCTCTATCTTCCCCTTAAAGCTATTCTATTTATACACACACAGAAGTTTGGTACTGCAGAAACATTTTTTAAAGATGGAAACTTTGAGTAGTTTCTTACTGTTCATGTCTCTGTTCTCCGGTTTTGCTTCTGGATTTACTCTGCAAAATCTTCCAATCACATCGTTTGAAGAAAGCTACACGCAACTTTTCGGTGACAAGAACTTGTTTGTTCATAAAGACGGCAAATCTGTCCGGTTAACGCTCGATGAAAGGACCGGTACAGTCTATAAACTAATTTTTCTTCTGTTTTCTCGTTTTTCTTATTTTTTTCTCGGTTTAGTGATGATTTAATTTGTTTGGTTTTTTTTGGGCAGGTTCTGGGTTTGTCTCAAATGATCTTTACTTACATGGATTATTCAGTGCTTCAATTAAATTACCTTCTGATTATTCAGCTGGAGTAGTTGTTGCCTTTTATGTAAGTGAAATCCCTAATTTTTCAAGACAGATTTCACCATAGTTAGCTTAATTTTCACAGTTTGAAGCTGTTGGGTATAGTTGTAGCTAATTAATTAATGATTTTTTAATAAAAAATATGATTAATTTCATTATTTATATTGGGATTAGAGTCAACATTTTGATTTTTTTTTTTTTGTTATTTTCTTTCAGATGTCAAATGGAGATATGTATGAGAAGAATCATGATGAGATTGATTTTGAATTTCTTGGAAACATTAGAGGAAAGGAGTGGAGGATTCAGACAAATATTTACGGTAATGGAAGCACTCATTTGGGGAGAGAAGAGAGATCTAATCTCTGGTTTGATCCAACTGAAGATTATCACCAGTACAGTATCCTCTGGTCTGATTCTCACATCATGTAAGTTAAAAAGAAAAACTCCAAAAATCTTTTCTCTCTTAGTTCTCTCTTTTTTTTTTTTTAATTATATTACAGAAAATATAATAAAAACCGTAGAATCTTGAAAGGATGTTAGGTGCTTGACCCCATTTGAATTTAATTTCTTTTGGGTTTCAATAATGTCATCTTCTATTTAAGGAAACTCAAGTGGGGTTTAATGTTTTGCGGGGGATCTTTTGGTTTTCTTTTGTGCTCAAGTTTCTTGGTGGATTTTAATTTTTATTTCTTCTAGTGGAAAGTTTTGTGATGCTTGGGACATCATTTGCTTTTGGGTTGTTTTGTTTCTGTCAATTTTCAAATCTGTGAGCCCCCAAAATGGTTTACAGCTTCCAATTTTTGGCATCAATAAAGACCCCAGACAGAGTTGTGTTTTCCTTTGGGGGGTCCAATCCAACTTGAGAATCTTCACTTAGTTCATCAAAAGCTGTAGTTTTATGCCAAAAATGTTATTTTTGTGAGGTAAAAGTTTCTTGGTATCGATCAAAATCGTAATTTCCTCCCCCCCCCCCCAGTTGACATTGATGAGTCATACAGAATCTAACTCAGTTTATCAAAAAGATGTAATTTTTGCCATATATGTTATTTCTCTTTTGGATAAATAATCTTTTTTCAGTTTTTATTTTGTGGGTACTGATCAAAAATAATTTTTTTTGGTTATGCAGATTCTATGTAGACAATGTTCCGATCAGAGAGGTGAAGCGAATAGCATCGATGGGCGGTGACTTCCCATCAAAGCCAATGTCTCTCTACACAACAATATGGGACGGTTCTAAATGGGCAACTAACGGTGGCAAGTACGGTGTAAACTACAAATATGCCCCTTACGTTGCGCACTTCTCTGACCTAGTCCTTCATGGCTGCGCGGTGGACCCAATCGAGCAGTTTCCGAAGTGCGACGACGGAGCGGACGAGGATATCCGTGCGGCGCAGGAGATCAGCCCGTCACAGAGGGTTAAAATGGGCATTCTCAGGCGGAAACACATGACTTACTCTTATTGCTATGATCGGAACAGGTACAAGGTTGCTCTACCTGAATGCGTGGTGAATCCTGCTGAGGCTCAACGGCTTAAAGTTTATGATCCGGTAACGTTTGGCGGAATTCCGAGGCGCCACCGCAACGGAAAGCACCGGAGCAAGAGAAGCCGTATTGATGGAACAGAGTCGATATGATGAACATTTATAGTCAATAATATTATGGTGTTTGATGAATATTTGGAGGGGGGTTTTCTACAATAAGTCCATTTATTGCTATTTTTTATGTTCAGTGCATTTTCACAGTTAAAGGGGGCATTTTTGTCATTTGATTGCTTGTATATGAAATAAAATAATTTATTTATTTATTTGAGAGATTTGGTGTTATATGATAAAGTGTATTTCTTGTGTTTGTGAATATAATCCGTTTTCGAATATCTGGGTTGTAATTTCAGTTTTCTTTTGATGTTTATTGTCATTTCTTGTTATATGGACGATCTTCAATTTTTAATTTTATTCAATTTGGGTACTTTTATAGACGGAAAGTTTTGTCTCTCTTGTACTTGTTTTATTCAATGGGTCCAATGAATATTATTCGATTTGATTTTGTGGCCATGTTCATGCACATATGTGTATACATGCACTGATAATTTATATAATCATTAGCTCGGGCCTAAAGCATACGGGAAAGAAGTCATGACCATGTGTAGTTATGTTTCTGTTTGTTATATGCCACTTCTTTAGAAACAAACAAAAATTTAGGTTTGTTTTTAATACCTTTTTTTACATTAACGAAATAACATATGAAAAGAACTTTGGACTGGCTCTAATTCTACATTGTAACTTTCTGATTTGAAGAAACTCTTAGCTGAGTAAACAATTTTTTGGTTAGGTTCGAATTTATAAATCAGGAACAAACTTTTTAAAAACACATTTTTTTTTGGCTTGGCTCATTTTTTATTGTCGAGTTTCGCATTTTAGGGACCATCTAAAGAGATAAGGCTTGTGATGAAAATTGGACAAAATAGGCTTTAGCTCATTCCACATTGTGTTGTTTTAGATAGGCGTCGATGTTTTGTTTTGCCAGCTATTTTCCCACTGGAACCCTCTATGTGCTTCCAAAGGTCCTGCCACGCAATGGTTCTTTATCCCGAAAACAACTTTTTCTTTTTTCAGTTTTTGCCTTTTCAAATCGGTTCGGGTCGGATCGGATCGGATGAGTTCGGGTCAGTTCAGATCTGTCGGATCGAGTAAATGATTAATTCAGAAATGACAAAAAGAACCTTCTTTTCTTCTTCCTCGTGTTCTTTCTCTCTTATCTCAAACTCGCTCATGTTGTCGCTTGGGAGTCCTCACAAGGAGGTTATAAGCTTCTTCGATTGTCCTCTTTAGACTGATACTCTTGTAGTTTCGAGTTTGATTACTAAGGAATGAATCGGAACTAGTCTGGATTCGAGGTTTGATTCAATGTGAATTAGAACCCTAATAAAGGAATGATAATGCATTGTCCTGTCTCTTCGTCACTTAGCTTCCACCCAAATCTTCAATCGAACAGTACCGGAGCAACAACAAAATTCTCAGCTAAAGTCAACGCGAGTCAAAGAATCCACTCCAAGAAACTTACAAAGAATTACCGTAATCTACGCCGCACCAAGCTTCCTCCTGCGTTCGGTGTTAACTTGTTTCTGAGGAAACTCATTACTCAACAATTAGTAGTAGAAGAAGATCAAGAACCTGAAGAGCAATCAGATGGTACTGATGTCTGGAAACCAAACGAAATCGTGGCGATATCATCGCTTTTCCAGAAAAGAAATCCTCAAAACCCCCAATAAGCTGAGCAGAGTCAGGCCTTTACCACTTCCTCAACCTCACAAGTTACGACCTTTGGGTCTTCCAACTCCAAAGAACAGCATCAAAAAATCAGTTGTATCGAAGCAAGTGTATAAAGACCCGAGCTTTCTCATCGGTTTAGCTAGAGAGATCAAAAGCTTGCCTTCTCCTGATGTAGATGTCTCTCTTGTACAACAAATGGGGTAGCTTCTTGCGTAAAGGATCACTCTCCACGACGATTCGTGAACTGGGTCATATGGGTTTACCTGAGAGAGCTTTACAGACTTATCGTTGGGCGGAAAAGCATTCTCATTTGTTTCCTGATAACCGGATTCTCGCATCTACTATCCATGTTTTGGAAAAGCACCACGAGCTGAAACTGGTTAAAATTGACAATAGCTTGGCTAGCAAGAACGTAATCGAGGCAATGATCAAAGGATGCATTGAAGGTGGATGGCTGAATCTAGCCCGGAAGCTTTTACTGATCGCCAAGTGTAACAATCGAGTACTCGACTCGAGTATTTACGTCAAGATGATCCTGGAGATTGCTAAAAACCCTGACAAGTACCACCTTGTGGTTGCTCTTCTCGAAGAATTGAAAGATAGAGAAGACTTCAAACTTACCCAACAAGACTGCACAAGCGTGATGAAGATCTGTGTGAAATTGGGAAGATTCGAGCTCGTTGAATGTCTCTTTGACTGGTATAAAGAATCAAACAGAGGACAAAGCGTTGTGATGTACACTACGATGATACATAGCCGGTACTCGGAAGAGAGATACAGAGAGGCGATGAGTATGGTTTGGGAGATAGAGGAATCAAACTGTCTTCTTTATCTTCCAGCCTATAGAGTAGTCATTAGACTATTTTTGGCATTGGATGATTTGGGAAGAATGAGATAGAAGCTGGATTTTCTCCAACGTATGATATTTATCGCGATATGATTAGCGTTTATATCGCTTCTGGACGATTGACAAAGTGTAAAGAGACATGTAAGGAGGTTGAAGATGCTGGATTGAGGTTGGATACAGACACTTCGTTTAGGTTGTTGCAGCTCGAAAAGCAAACATTGTCTTTATAAGTATTAAGACTTTTTGCACTTGTAATAGAGAAAGTTCCAATTTTGTTTTTAACTATCAGTTTCTTAGTTTTTATGTAAGTTTTGTGTCCTCTTTGATTAGAGATATAGCATTTAGTGATAAAGACAAACAAGAATTTATACCATACAAGAACTGTATGGTTTTACTATTTGAAGGTTTTTTCAGGAATAAGACGAAAGTGGAAACTGGACAATCTCAGAATCAGGCATAGCAACTGTCTTTTCTACTGGAACTGATTCCGGTCCATCCATCGATGGTTTTATCACTGTAAAGAACAAAATATTATAGAACAAAGTAAATGCTAAGAGAAGAAAAGCTGAAGTTGTGAGGAGCGATCCGGAGACCTCAGGTGGTTCTTCAAACATGAATGGATCAATTGATGAACCTCCACTACTTGTTCTGACAACATCCGATGATGTCTTCACGAAGGTTCTTGGTTTTTCATCGGCTTGAGATTCGATTTGTTGATCAAGCTGTTTCAGAGCTTCTCTAGCTTTATCTCTATCGATTTCGAATCTCTGTGAAGAAGAAGATGAATCGTCTCTTTCAATGGCTCTTACAATACCCATCAGATGTCTCTTATTCTTCTTCATCTCCATGAATCCTCCATGTCCGTACCAATTAAGAAACCGTATTCCTAACACCATCATTTTTCTGTTTTCTCTGTTTTTTCTTCTACAGCTTTGTGATGATAAATTTGTGTGTGGACATCGTTGTTGGCAAAATTGTAAGATACGAAAGACTTTTTAGGGATTTTCATTGTCATTTGTTGATTACGTGGCCTTCAAAAATTTGACCCATGTGTAATATCCCAAATGGAATTTAAGGCTTCAAAGGCCCATTTTAAAGGCACTCAAGGCTTCAAACAAAAATGATATAATATTTTATACAGTCTATCTGACTAAAATCAGATATTTAAATATTAGATTATTTTTTGTCAACATAATATAATATTTTTAATAATTAATAGGAAAATTGAAAATTTTGTTTTATAATTAAATTTATAAAAAAATTGAAATGAACAAGGACCAAAAGGCGTGAACGATAAACTCTTATGCAGCCGTGGAATGGAAAAAGTTACAATACAAATAAAACAATCAAGTTATTTTTTTTTTTTTTAACATAAATATCATATTAATCCTAATAATAGGTTATACAACCCCAAAACCACGGCCAAAAGACACATATCGATCAACTGAATCAAAATCAATCAAACTTTTCTAGAAATTAACCATCTAAATTTCACTAAGTAATAGTTTAGATTTAACGTAGATGACTTTACCATGTTATTTATAAAACAAAAATAAAATACAACCCTCATAAAAACAATAGTCAAATCACTGGAAACTCCAAAATTACAAGAAACTAACCAACAAACAACCATTAGTAATTTGACTCCAAAATTCCCCTTGGGTACGAGTAAAAGTCGTTTCCAGATCCTGTCCTCTTCAAATTTGAATCCGCCAATACTCAATATCTCGAGAAACACTAAAGTCTTGAAGAGCAGTTGAATCCGCAAAAGCAAAATCTCCCATTAAAGCCGGAGATGGAATCCAAATAGAAATCTTATGACTAGCCAAACATCCGAACTCGACAATCTAAGGTGAAACAAAGTCTGATAACTTCGGTATGAAAGTTCCGTCCTTAAGAAATTCAAGATACACAAAGTCCAGACATATGAAATCGCTCTAAACCGCTAACGCCAAACGTCAAATACAGTCGCCAAACGGCAAGAACATCAGACGCTGAATGCTGCTATTTTTAAAACGCCAAATCTGCAACCGCCTGAAAAACCACATTCTGAAGCTCGCCGTTGATGCACACCGCCGAAGATCCAAACACCTCCACATGTTGGGCATGGCCGATGAAGAAATCGATAGAGATTCCACCCACCAAAGCAGCCCATCACAAGTCGTAGCTTCTCACCACAGAAAAGCGGTAACTCCACTTCACGCCGTCGAAGCTCGGAGCACAGACCTCCATTGAAGCACATACCTCGAAACAAGACAGATAAAGGAGCCGACATCGTGGGAGAGGGAGAGTCAAAAGGAGAAAAAGAAAGAGAGAGCCCTCTCATGACGCCGGAGAGGCCCGAATGTCGAAGAGGCAAGAACGGATCTACAATTTTGGAGGCAGCGAGAATCTCTTACTTTTTAGGGTTTTTTCATAGAGAGAGAAAGCTTCAATATTGTTTCTTTACTTAAAATTGCAACTCAATTACATTACAACAAGCAAGTTATCAAAAAAGCAAGCAAATTGTTTTTTTTCTGTCCGTAATTAAAAAAATAAGGAAGTTACAGTTAGATTATGTTCCACTCTTTCTAGATTATGTTCTAATTATATTTTAATTTATATCTGAAATCATCCCAAAATCTAAAAAAAAAAAATTCTAAAAATTATTAAAACTAGATGAATTATTCAAAAAATCTGGTAAAACATTACATAACTACTTTAAAACATGGGAGATTTGTAAAAATGGGACAGATTTATTCAACTATTGTTCCAATATATATATATATATATATATATATACATTTTTTTGGTCTAAACTATCCTTAAATATATGTATAATTAATTTAAAATATATTTTAAAATCCAAAAAATATAAAAATTAAAAACCATATTCATGTGATTGTGTAGATATTTTTATAAAAATAAATCCTAAAAATATTCATTAACTTCTTCTATGACCAGTAAAACTTGTATTCTTCTTCTAGTAGAATTCAAATTCTAAATATTAATCTTTTTATATTTTTTGTAGAATTTGTATTCTACTGTTTTTTTTATCTTTTACCAATTTATGAATACATATTCTGCTGTTTTTTCTATCTTCATTCTTAGAATACATATTTTGCATATTTTTATATCTTATACCGCTTACAAAATATGTATAATACAATACATTATAATCTGACTTCTGTAAAGATATTTTCAAATATTTTTTTAAACCTAGTGAATATTCTGTATATATATTTTCTTTCCTTTTTTATCTTCTATAGTAGAATCCAACTTCTATTGTTTTAAAAAAATTCTTTATCTCTTTTTTCTCATTTAACGCCATATTTTTCTCATTCCTTCAATTTTTTTTAAAAAAGTCTCACATTTTCCTTTTATTCTGATTCTTCGTTTTTCTTAAGAGATGTTACATATTTATGTACCTTATGATGTATGGATTTCGTGTGCTAAAGGGTGGAGATTTAATGTTGATTAAGAAAAACGGGATAGATTACTTTCTTTGGACTTACTACTTATCATTGTTAGTATCGAGATGATTTTTCTACCTGGTGATTTGATAAAAAAAAATTGGATATCCCCCACCAATTATTATTATCTCAAATGATTGTGTAAAGAAGAATCCATCGATACAGTTGTGTTTGATATTTAAAATAATATTTTGTATAAAAAATTAACGTTTGGGAGAATCGAACAGGGGTTAGGAGTGAATAAATTGGTTTTCTTTCAGTGCAACTTTCCTTTGATGAGAGGAAAATATATTAGAATATTATTAGCTCTTATTTGTCCTTTTAGCAATTTTTTTAAAAAATATCCCAAAATACTTGAAATATATGAATTAACCAAAAACTTTAGTATAAAAACAAATAACTTTTAAAAAACTATTCGAAAGTATCTAAATTACCTGAAATTAAGTTAAAATGATTAGTAAATTTAGTTAACTTTGATATTTTTCCGATATTAGTGTAGAATTTAGTTCAAATAAGATAATTACATAATATCAGGAATATTTGATCTTAAATCCTATTGATATATTTTTCTAAAACGAAACTCCATCGAGATCATAATGTTTGGATCAGGTTCAGGTTCACATAATATCGACGGATCATAAGATCTTTTGGGATTTAAAGTGTGGAAGGGTTCCTAAATATTCGGATATATATATTCAAGGGATTTAAAATAGTTTTATAAAATCAAGATATTAATGTATCTCCACCATATGAATTGTCATACGAGCCATTTCAGAGGTTTCTCTTCCCATTTTTCCATCGCTAAAGTCAATTTATTGAATGATTCGACTTTGCTAATAACGCTCATCACATTTCTTCCTATCGAGCAAAATTCTGGAAGTTCCAATAGATTACATTCAAGACATCTCCACTAGGGTTTTATCTAAAGCTGATGACGTCAAGATACATAAGCTTTAATTTTACGAACAATCCTACTCTATTCGGTTGTAAAACATACAGAGAGTCAATGTAATCCATACAAAAACCTTTTGTCTTAATCGAGTTGACACCCACTACTAGAAACAGAGGTTTTAAGCCCACAAATGGAAAGACCCGATGATACTTGTTTCTATGTGTAAATCCAGTTATTATCAGTTTAACGAAATATATAACTGCAATTCTCAGACCCAATAAAATCTTAACCACGCAATTGCTCCTAAAGCCCAATATTGGTCAATAAACATTTTCATCTTGCAGCTTTTTTTTTTTGGCCCACAACCACTGTGATAATCAATTACGTTATCACCTTTATACTTTTGGTTTATAATTTAATTTTAAATTACGAGTTACATCTTCCTCTGATTTCTTGACAGGTAGCAAATAAACATTTTGTTTCTGCAAAGACTAATATTAAGTTTACATTTGAAAAAGCTAATACTACCTATGAATAAATTTATTTGTACCAATGGTCCCCAAATTTTAGTGAACTTAATGTTGCGTCGTCAGCTTAACCACTGATAACTTTTTGTGGAAATTATCTATTTTAAAGTAGTAACAGATTTTTTTATTAGTTAAGAAATAACGTTTAGTAAATGTATTCTTTTAGCATAGGATATTAATAAATATCTCTCTTAGAAAAGTAATGCAATATTGGTATCTTAGATATTTCCAATGGGAACATAGAGAAGAAGAAAAATATTAGTGATATTTATTTCTAAAGTATTTGAACTTTTAATCTAATATACAAGGACCAAGCGATTATATGGGATATGGTAGGAAGAAGTTTAAAAATATGACTCAGGGCATAAAAATAACTATAATTGTAAATTAGTATTTCTACCGGCCAGCCAATAGATTCAAGATCTTTCCCTTCTATTGTTATGCAGTTATTATTTTATAGACATTATCTGGTCTCATTTATTATGTCACACAACTAATATGTCTAAGATTTTATAATTTAACTTGTATTTCTCGTTCTGATTTGGTAATTACATGCAATTATAACAGGTCATGTAAATATAATAATAATATATATGTTACTTATTAAATAGAATGGTACTAAACAAAATGAACTTTACCATTAAAGCTCAAAATAACATTTTTAGTATTTTAATATTAAAATGGTGAAATAGTTGATAAAAATCGTTTTGTGACAACAATAATTGATAGAAATCGTGATCCAAGCTATTATATGATAACTGAAAGCTGTAAATAATTATATAATACTAGAGATGATTACTCAAAGTTGTAAATCGCAGAATTGTACTTTCATTTCTATATGATAAGAATTATCCTACGACTTAGATATACACACATATATGTTCAAATAAAAATAGGAATGTTTGACCTTAAAAGCCCACCATCACTTTTTAAGAGTAATCCTTTAATTAAATTTTTATAAATAATATTATACGCATGCCTTTCTTGGAATTTCGATTCTCGATTGTCAAAATCAAAATAGGAACCTTTGTCCTTTTTCACCGGCAAAAATTAAAGAATGTAATCTTGTATTTGATTGGTCAAAATATAAAACAGAGGCTAAAGTTTATTAACGGTCCAAAACGAGTAAACTAACTAAGAATAGAATCTTCATTTAACAGAATTCCAAGGTCCAATTACGAGTTTATTATTAAATCTCAAAATATATATATATATATATATATATATTCGAATTCTTTATATATATCCTAATCCCCGAGATGGTGGAATTTTTTTGTCCACCTGTCATCAAAACATTGAATAAATGAACTTTATAGACACGCAAAATTTACTCGGGACCGAACTAAATCAGAAAAAGTTGAACAGGTCGATAATCATAAATACTTGAGTAATTTATTTTTAAAATATTTTGAATATTTGAGCCAAAGCGAAATTAAACCAATAATCGAACAGATACTCAATATTTAACATACAACTATATATGAAAAAGTAATTATATTTAAATAATAATAATAAAATATCCAAAATTATAATTATAAATATGGTGAAACTAGTTATGTTAAAAGTAAAATAACCAAAATATCTAAAATTTAAACATCTGAATATCTTTATCTATATTATCAAAATTATAATTTTTTGAAAAATTAAAACTATATATTATCAAAATAGTTTAGATAGTTTGGATATTTCAAATAGTTATCAAAGTTATTAAAGTATAAGCCAGTCGTTGGACTTTCTCTAGATGCTCTTCCATGGCGAAGTATCCACATATTGCCTAATGATTCGTCTTCTCTGGAAAATCACACTGGCACAAATACATATGAACCAAGTTTTTGTCACAATTCTAAATAATTTCCTCTTTTTGTTTGCAATTGACCCCTTTAAAAACCGTGTAAATGTAGTCATCATTTCAATTTATTAGAGTAGATAAACCAAAAGCACGTTAACTGAAGAATACTTAAAGTAATTTGCCTATATCAATCAAAACACTAAGTTTACTTATAGATTGTATTCGTCAGTTTCTTAGACAGACTATATTCTTATTCTTATGTTCATTAACAAATTAAAACTAATATTTTTATTTTCAGTCATGAAATTCATCACCAATATATATCAAATTAATCATTATAAAAAAAATATCTATCATAAAGGAGAACTGGTCTAATATTTTTTTTTAAAATTAAATAAATAAAATAATATTTTTTATAAACAATAAATAAATAATTTATTTTAAGTTCTATATTAAGAAACAAAAAGGGAATTATTTCTCAATAATCGAATTTAAATTTGTTCAAAAAAGAAAAAAATCATGAAACATATTTTATATGATTACTAAATATTAGAGCTAAGATTACCAGATAGAAATAAACAACTTTTATTAATAGTAAAAATGTAAACTTCATTAATTAATGATAAATATAAATATGTGTGTGTATGTACAAAATAAACTGAAAATTAACACAATTTTAATTGAATTAATAAAAAATGCTAAAAGAAAAAATGAAAAATCACTATATATTTTATAATATATAAATAAAAATTACCCAACGCGTGGAAGTATTATAATATAGTCTTCGCGGAGTCACCATCGAGGATGGTTGGATCTAATTGGACATATATGATTTTCGTGGCTGCACTACTAGGTAGTGCAAGTTCCATACCCCAACTTTTCATTCAACTTGCTCAACAATAAGATCACAATTATACATTTATTTGTTTAATCGTGTAACATTTTCTTTTGGGTAAGTAAGAATTTACATAGTTACATCCGTTAGATACTTGAATGTATTGTAGTGACAAAAATTAATTAGCTTAATTAGTTAGAATTGATTCATGATCCCAATCGATAAAAAGGAAAACTTGATTACAACAAACGTAATTCATTTTAGTTTTCTAAGGAGTGGTAATTTGATAATTTTTAATTACAATTCAACTTAATATAATATGTAGGCGCTCTTCTTAATTTTAACATTTGGAATTAGAATTTAGATAGTACATTTGGAAAAATATATAAAAAATGGCAACTTATGAAGATCTTAATTACGAAAGTGACTTTTTGAGAATGGTCATAAACACCATCAATACTCTTATCCGTTTTATTCATCTTAATTGTTTTTTTCTACTAAATTTTAAATTTATCTCTCTTTAATAAATAAATATATATATATATATATGTATATATATCATGTTCATGATATAATTTTTGAAACAAGTTTGTCCATACAGTTAGTGTATATATAGCATCGATAAGAAGAAATATAGGAAAAAGAAATAATTCGATAATGACAAATTTTAACTTTAACTCGTAACACACTTTATGATTGTAGAATAGTGGACAATATAATTAAACTGCATAATGATTTGAAATATGTAGAATGAAATTTTTTTTTTTTTTGGTATGATTAGATAAATTTTACAGATTGGCGAAATATAAATAATTTAAAATAAAATATTATTATATTGTATATATCATTTGATATATCATAAATATACTTAAATAAATTGATAATCAAACTATTTATTTTAAGAAATAAAAATATTATTTAAAAAGTTTAAGTTCTGTATGTAATTTTTTCAATACATTTATAATAATACATTATCATCTTATCATATTGGAAAACCAAATCATAATGTAATTTCATTCATTAATATATATATACTTAATTAGGAGTCTAAAATATTATTATTATATAAGTAAATAATATAAAAGAATTGATTTCACAAATTATGTACTTAACATTAACATTTCTGTTTAGTAGAAGTTTTTATGTATTCTTTTGTAAGCAAATACACAGATTTATATCCCACAATTTATATTCTATTCAGTGGTTTATCTGATTGATAAAATATTTGTAATATAACAATTTTAAAATTATATATTTTGTCATTGTAAAGTTTACCAACCAAAGCTTTCGTATGATAAAAATGTGAGACCGTTTTTCACTTTTCACTATAGGCTATAGCATAGGTAACAACATTTTGTTTCAAACAATGTTAAAAATAAATGACTATATAATATACATGCAAGTAACGAATATGCATCTAGCTAGTAATTAGTACATATACGGGTTACATAAATTATTATTCTTGTTCATTTTAGGTTAGGTTGGATACTGTTGCAGCGTCATATGCTTCTATATAATATGATTTCTAATTCATACTATACATTTTGGGGGACCCATAAAAATTAATCTAATGAAACTGATGTTATATACGAATCGTATAATACGATACAAGTTACCACAGACCACCAAATTTAATACGACGAATTAAAAAAAAATTTGGCTAAAAGTTATACGACGAAATATTTCCCATGCAATGTCACCACTAGCAATTGTTGGTGGGATAACTAGGTCCTCGATTAGAAGGTAAGTAAATAGAGATAGTAGGTCAAACTACATATCGAAATTAACATAGAATAGTCAATCCTTTTTAATATATGTTTTTATTTAGCTGTTCCTAATCTTTTCTCTCGCAATTATATACGAATATATATACAATAATGTAGCGGTACACGATGATTAGACCGGCCAAAACGTAATACGATCTTCAATTTCAATGATCTAAGAAAAGTTTTGATACAAAGAGCAGTTTCAAAGACCAAAATAGAATTATATAATTATAGGCAAAATAATAGGATTCATTTTTCAACGCTTCAGCTCATTTCTTCTTCTTCTTCTTTTTCTTATGGGTTATAAAAAAAGTTACAAGTTGGTTCGTGTCGTCTTATTCAAAACTAAGTAAACTAATTCGTCAACAATTATTTTTAAAGTAATCGTTTTCAAAGCTTTTAGTTGTAAACTAGCTAGCACAACTCCGAGAAAACTAGCTAGCACAACCCCGAGGAGGACAAAAGAAAAAGATTGATTGGTTTAAATTTAAAGTAACTAGTATGGGATTGGTTACACACACACACACACACACACAAAAACTAGTGTGGGATTTGTGGACATATATATAATGTAATTAACGTGGTTTGATATATAAGCAGTCCAACAACCAGTAATAATAACTAACCAATCATCAACCTTCATTTCTTTTATTTTAAAATTAGCTTAATATAATATAGACTGACCAATTATTAAAATAAATATATAATAATCATCGTCCACGTCAGAAGTTCACCTCTTTCTCTCCGGCTTTGCATGGCTCTTTCTTTCTCATTATCTCCCTATCTCCCTCATTACTTCCTCTAAAATACCATTGCTCCTTTCCAATAATCTCTCTCTATCTCTCTCACACACTATCTTGCAATGCTTGGAAGCTATAGAGAAGTGAGTAATCCGTTTTCAATACCTAAACTGAATAAATTGATAATCGCATGCATGCGTATTACTCATGGTTATTATCTCTTGATCATTGATATAAACAAACCACTCTATATCAATAAGGTTATGTGGCCAAGACTTGTGGCCAACAAGATCCTAAGGAAAAGCGTTGGGAGCAACAACTTCGTTGCGGATTTTCCACCAGATGCTGATGAGAAACTTCTTGAAGCTTCTGGATTAGTCGAGGAACAACTTTCTTTTAACTCTAAATCCGTCTTCGTCAATCAGCAAAAGACCACTAATCTCAACTACAAGTAACACTTATATAACTTGATTCTCATCTTCCTTTAACATTTATATATATTTAGACTGAGACGAAAAATATCACAAGTTTTTTTATTGATTTAAGCCACAAAATCTTCTGCCCGGTACATAGATAATGAAATCTGGGTGATAAACCCTTAAATCTTTAAGGGCATCTGAATTAATGCTACCGATCGAGGAATCTTGATCCCTCGTGCTCCGTGAATCTACAACTCAAAAACCTATACAAATCTATATTGTATAAATATAGTCAAACATTATAAATTTTCTTAAGTGGAAGTTTAATTATATATTTTAGGGTTCTTGTTAGTACATGGAACGTTGGTGGAATAGTCCCCGATGATGGATTTGACATGGAGGATCTCTTGGAAACACAGAAAACCCCGTGTGATATATATGTTCTCGGGTAATTTATTAAACACTACACTAGCATCAAAAGTCTATAATTTAATGATTTAATTGTCTTGAAATTTTGTGAGTTATATATGTGTATATAGGTTTCAAGAAGTTGTGCCTCTCCGAGCTTCGAATGTTTTGGGATCAGACAACAACAAGGTCTCTGCGAAATGGAACTCGTTGATAAGAGAGACTTTGAACAAGAGCGTGGCCACTAGTGATGATAGGGACAAGGGCATCAATGTTTCACAAGAATTCAAGTGTATTATAAGTAAACAGATGGTCGGAATTATGATCACCGTTTGGGTCCGAGGGGATCTCAGGCCGTACATCCGTCATCCGAGCGTCTCCTGCGTTGGATGTGGCGTTATGGGTTGCTTAGGAAACAAGGTAACTGCTTTAATATTTTATTTTGTTTTCCAAATCTCACTGTTATATTTATGTATATGTAAATATATCGACTTTGGTGTTGACTGCTATTATGGTTACGTCTGCTTTTATGTTTGTGGCTTTGTGGTTATTTTAATTCGCGGTTGTGGTTGAACCTGTATATAATATTATTTTTTAAAAAAGGTATATATAATTAATATTAACACATTATGTTCATTTTGCATTTATATTTGTATAATCGTATATGATAGTACAAATAAATAATTAACCGCATCTTATGCTTTGTTTTATAATCCAAGTACACTATAAATTCCGTGTTTACCAAAATTTTCTAATAGTTTATAAATGGGTACTAAATGATTGAGGAACACTTAATTCTTTGAAACCGTTCATAAATAAAAAAAATTGGTGTACATATAGAATGTTCTTTTTAACTTTGTGGTACTTTTGAAATAAAACTTGCATGTTTGTTTTAGTATGTCAATATCAAGCTTGTTTTGTAGTATTTTAGTATAAGTTTTTATAATTTACGCATGCGTTTGTTGTCTACAAATTAAGCAAATTCTTTTTTTTTTGATCGAAGGATAAGCAAAATTTAAAATGCTTTTTTTGTATTTTATTATCAGGGATCAGTATCGGTTAGATTCCGGTTGCACGAGACGAGCTTCTGCTTCGTGTGCAGCCATCTAGCCTCCGGTGGTCGCGACCGAGATGGAAGGCAAAGAAACTCCGATGTCACGGAGATTTTAACGAGATCATGTTTTCCAAGAGGCACATCTCTAGAAGATTTGCCGAAAAAAATACTTGATCACGAGTAAGTTTAAATATATATATATATAAATATATTCTAATTTAAATGTATAACAACAAAGTTATTAAAAATTTTAAAAGACTTATTGGTACTTAATTTACTCTCTTGACTAATCCATATGCATGTTATTAATTATTTATTAACGTATTTGTTCATATCCACATACCTATCATTATACAATTTGGTGTCGTTGTAAATAAAAATTGCCAACTTGTTAGCAATTAAATGGTTGTGGTCAGACAAAATACTGCATATTAATATATAGTTTAAGCAATTTGAGTGGTTAATTTTAACAAGTCTTTATATCGCGGGAAAAGGCTAGTTTGGTTACTTACTTATTAAAACTATCAACTTGTGATATCTATTGTTTATACCATTTAATTAACTTTATGATTTAATTTATTTTGTTTTTGTTGCATCAAATTAAACAGCCGAGTAATTTTTCTGGGAGATTTGAATTATAGAATATCTCTACCTGAGGAGAAGACAAGATTATTGGTGGAACGAAAAGAATGGAACACTTTACTCGAAAATGATCAGGTAATTAATTAGATATAAATTTCTTAAGTAAATTGATTTCATATATTAAAAATTCCTAAACTCACATCTTATTTATTTATTATGAAATTAAGCTAAGTATGGAGATCATGAATGGAAAAATTTTCAGAGGCTGGCAAGAAGGAATTGTCAAATTTGCTCCAACGTATAAATATATCCCAAATTCAGATTTATATTATGGATGCATTGCATACAAAAAAGACGAGAAAAAACGAGCTCCTGCATGGTGAGTCTCTTAAATAATTTACATGTTATTTATGTAGTTTTTTTGGGTGCTTATATCGTTATATATTTTAGGTGTGATCGAATAATATGGTACGGTAATGAATTGAAGCAACATGAATATACAAGAGGAGAAGTGAAGATATCTGATCATAGACCTGTCAAAGCAATCTTTACCACAGAAGTTAAAGTGTTACGATATAGTAACAAAATTCGTAATCTCTTTTTCTCAGACAGATTTGAAGACAGAATTGATGGATATGATCAGATAGAGTCGAAAGATTACTCGTGGATTTCTACCTAATTTATTTAATTAGGATAATCTCGTTGTTGTTCATTTATATATATATATAGTACAAATAATTATAAAAATAGGTTTTTTTTTTAAAAAAACAAAAGGTATATAGAGTGTTTTTTTTTTGTAGACTAGATAGTTCTTGTGAGAATATGTTTTGTGAAACATTAACTAAATATATCAATATTTTGAGGGGCGACAAGTGAGAGTTGTATGTTAAATATGATTCATAAATGACGAAGTATGTGGAGGTTTTCCATCCATGTATTAAATAAATATGTTGAACTATATATGGTCAGAGATCAATCTCTAAACTTTGTAATATAACTTAATATTGTATTCAAGGATATTTGCCTGTTTGGAGGAGACTGTCCATGCAAGTAAATTGATATATAAATGACGATAATAAGGTAGTCCTAAATCTGTAACTTTTTTTCAAACGTCAGAAAAATATATAAATTTTGACTCGATAAATATTACTAAACTTTACCAAAGGTTGATAATAGTAGGTTGAGTTTTATTCTTCCGAGCTCGACTTTTCGGTTTGCAATGAATGGTTTACTCTTTAGCAGATATTACTAATGTCTGATCTTATGATAAAGAATGTTATGAGTTGAAAAACCCGAACTTTTTTGTTAGCGACTAAAAATGTCGCATGGGGTTACAAGAAAAGTATAAAAAGGTTCTACTTGTTTATACGTATGATTAATGGGGGGGGGACTATGGATAAATGGACAAGCCATATGGTTTTGTTTGGCGTTATGTGTAGTGGAGAAAGAACAATTGGGTGCTTATATAATAGTAATATTTAGATCAATAAAACAATATTTGAGATTTTCGGAAAACAAAGAGATATGGTTCGGTTTAATTATAATAGCAAGTGGTTTTAATAAATGCATATATGTTGTTGTCGTTTGTATTCCAACATTATATAGTTGTTGAAATAAGATAATACCACATGACTGATTTTTTAAATATATAAATGGAAAAATTATCCAAATTAGATTAAAACAGTTTTATCTGCTTTTTCATCAAACTGTGTCATATAACAAAACCGCATCTATATTTTTTCAGTTTTAGCCAACAAGGTGATCACTTTTTCAGGATTACTCCTTTAAATAAAGTTGATCGCTTTTCCCTTTTTACACATTTTCCTAAGATGGTGATAGGATTAGGACCTTGAATTCGCCTGCTAGGTTTTTTTTTCAACAATATTTTCGCTGCTTCCAACAATTCTTTGTTTTATTGCAGCTTATTTTGTGGATGGTGTAGATGATTTTTGACTCTTCTTGCCCATTTACGAAATGAATAAGGTAAAACGCATTTTTTGCCATTATAGATTTTTGTATTGAATGTTTAGATTTGTCAAGTCCAATTTCTTCTAGCGCTAAACTGTCATAGCAAAAATTGTAATTGTTAATATTTGTAAATAGAAATATCTAAAACATCGGGTTTGTTTTGTGTGAAACAAAGAATCTAATATATATTAAACTCAAATAGTATGCAAGAGACTAAACTTGAGAGGGAGATAGACCAAGTAAACCTATAGGAAAATAGAGATACATGATTTCTAGTATTAACAACATCAAAAAATTTGTACAATAATTATAAAAAACAAAGAGAGAGAATGAATGAGATGTGTGTGCTCAGAATTGCTCATTATATTTTCTTCCAATACTTCAAATATCGGGTAATAGATCTTGTCTTCCAATACTTTAGATATCAGGTAATATTCTATCCAACCGATATCCGAATTAGTATTTTTAGAACTGATTTTAATTTTACATATATTTATGTTTTATGGTTAATTACTAATTTATTTATTTTGTAACTTTAATTGTTTGGTTTCATAGTAACATATTAGTTAATAAGTACTAATTTGACATGTTTTTCTTGTAACATGTCTTATATTAGCAAGTGTAGAGTTCATCTAACATTCACATTTTAAAGGCAGCCATTCATATTTGTTTATTTTTACATTTTTATGTTTTGAATTCTAAATACATTATGGAATGTAGACTATTTCATATTTGCTTTCTTTTGTCACATTTGCTTTTTCTTTATCACATTTGCTTATTGATTGATGAGTATTATCAAATTTTAATGTTTCAAACTTGATTTATATTTTTGATTGTTACCATTTATAAATAAATATTAATATTTTAGATAAAATTCATATATTTTTGATACTTCAGATAATTTCGGATATTTAGTCGGGTATTTCGGGTACTTCAGATATTTTGGATATTACGGGTTTTACGAGTACTAAAATACTAGAACCGAAATCATACAACTTAGTATCAGATAAATTTCGGATCTTTTATCAAATATTCGAAAGAACTGGATCCGAAGTAAAAAAAATACCTGAATGAATCTTTAACCTCATATCCAAAATACCGAAATCTGAAATACCCGAACCGAATCTGACCCAATTATCCAAACGCCCAGCCTAGTATTCGGTCCAATTTAGAGTTGAGATCGAATTTACCACTTATGTATGACCGTATAAATGGGAAACATATAAATGAAATAAATCTCATCAGTCCAATGAATCCATATTTGTTTTTTTTTCCACTAATCCATACTCACGATCATTGAAAAGAAAACCGTTCATTAGGCTACTTAATGGGCCACGGCCCACAGCGAAGGTTTATATCGAGGGAATATATTTAAGCTAATTTTTTTTCTCGGGATTTCGAGTTTCGGCGCCATTAAAGACGTTCAAATTTTTCATCGAGAGCTCTAAGATTCGGGAGAGATGTCTACAGAGATGCCTCGCTTGCGACGGAGTTTGATAGAATTCGTGATTCAATGTTCTACTGTAAGTTAATCTTTCTACTCGATCGTTATCTTATTTGGTTTTCACTTTGTCTCTCCTCCTGATTTTTATTATTTATTCTTTGGGATCTGGTTTTGGGCGATGAAAGCAACTCAAACTTCCTCCGATCGTTAAATACTCAGCACTATCACTCTTTTTCGATCGATTTCGTCCTTATTTAGTCAGGTATTTCGATTTTTCTTCCCGATTTGAGTTTCGATTGATGTTTTAGGGTTTAATTGCTTCGGATAGTTTTTTTTCCCCTGAGAATTGATAATGTTTGTAAATATTTGACTGCCGTATTGATGTTTATAGACTGATCATTGCATTGTAGCTGCGAGATCTTATTTTCCGAATTTTGGCTTTTAATTTCAGTCTTTTTAGATAATGGGGAAATTATAGGCATCAAGAATGTCATGTTTGTGGTTCCATCTTCTATGGATGTTTCTTCAAAGCTTCTTGATCCCTTGGATTTGTAGGTTCTTACAGAAGAAGAAAGTAGAACATTGGCTATTGAAACCATTGACTGAAAGCAACCTGCAGCTGTTTGTGTTAATCTCCATATGGATCTCTTGTAAAGTATGCGTCTACTTCTGCTAGTGTTTTTTTTTTTTTGGTCTTGTTCTCTCCTACGTACAGAGAACTGAAGTTTTTCCTTGTGTGCAGATGCACTGTTCCCGTGGTTTATCGGTTCAAAGTCTGAAATCCGTGGGTGATAAGATGATTACAGAGCAACTCTTCACGGTTCGAGATTTCCTGGAAGCAGTAAGCTACTCTTGACACTTTGAGAATCTTAAACTTGTGACTGAAATGTGTTAGATGATTTCACTTTTTTTGTAATGAGCTATGAGGTTCTGTTGCAGGAACTAGTTTTCCTCAAGGTAACAGCCACTGCACACTTGGGGATGTTGTTAACGCTATAGAAGCTCATTCCAACTTATTGTCTGTCTTCCTCGTTTAACATGAAAGCAGGTTTTGAAATTTGAGATTGGCACTTTAAATATAACTTACACACTGCTTGATGAACTTTTTATTCAGTTCAAGTAAGTTGTTTCATCCTTTTCGAGTATCTGACTTGTTTAAGTTGCCTGCTAAAAACTACAAAATATTTAATTGTGCTACTTCATGCTCTAACCATATTGTATTCGAACAGAGAAGTTGCAAAGGTTGGAGAACTTTTGAACTTTGAAGCATGTACGGATATGATGGATCTTCTTTACGAGAAGGAGGAGACATCAGTTCTTTATCATTCTTCGACATCTTTGGCTGCTTCCATTTTGGTTACTTAATTGCTCTTTTAATTCCTTAACTGGTGAAATTATTTCCACGAATAAACATTAAAACGAAATGAAGTTGTCTTCTTCTCTTGACCACAGGTCTCTTCTTACATAATAACCGTGCCTAAACAGCTGTGGGAATTCCCTATTCTCCCATGGGGTAAGCATTCATCTTTTTTTTTCTGCTGTTTTCATCAACCGCTTTTTATGTTTAGATTTATCAGTGACAGATTTGTATTAATCAAGTCATAGGAAATTGAACTAGTTGGAAACAGGTTATAGCATATAAAATCATTAAGTTCCAAATGTTCACCTTTTTGACTACTCTGCATTTCAGCATCATGCAAAAGAAGAATACATTGTTGTTCCCACATCAAGTCTTCTTCGTCTTTCCCTTTAGACCCGGACATTGTATGATGTTCCTCAACCTAATAGTTGTAATAATTATGATTATGAGCCATCAAGGTTGACTTATTGAGCTCTGACCACCGGCCATATAAAGTTTACGGACAAATCAAGTCTTTGTGGTCCTTCAAATTTTGCTAAACCTAACATATCTCCGGTCCGGACCACTCAAATATTGTACCGGACCATATGGATATAGACTATAAAGACAGTAATAGTAGAAGTCACTAGTCAATCGTCAGCATTTCTTTTTTCCCAATGAAAAACCAAACCTCATTTTCATGGAGTTTTAGCTGTAATACACTCACACACACAAAAGAAAGAAAGACGAAAAGTCTATTTTTTAATTTATTTCATAGGGTCCCTCTCCAAAATTTGTTCTTCATTTATGAAGTCTACTCATGCATTCTCCAAAATCTTTTTTCTCTATATACCCCTTTTTCAGCTTTCTCATTTAATGGTTATCGACATGATTTCTTTCAACAATACCAAATTCTAGAAGATATGATTTATGTCTCAATCTTTCACCTACTCGTTTTTATATACTTACATGAAGGTAGATCCATGTACCCTAAGTCTTTACTATAAAGTTAAAAATGTTAGGTCTATCTTATTTTTAGGGACCATTATAGAAACTAGAAAGAAGTAGAGTGAGGTTTCTACGGTTAGGAGAGGGTAGGGACTAGACATAGTTTTATTCTGCTTGTATGTTACAGGACTCTGATATATGTACTGATGACTATATAGATAAGACAATAAAAATTTAAGACTTGTAGGCATTAATGATACTAACTCTTAATGAGTTGGGATTATAATTTTTCGTTCATTAATATTATAAGACTCTACTTTTTTTTGTTAACATAGTCTAATGGTTTTAATATCTCCAATAATATAATCTCAGATCTGGTATAATGAATGTAGGGGTGACTAGTATTATGTCACATGATTTCTACTATAGGACCCTATTTAAAATTAGCATTTTCAAATTCAAGTATTTCTGGAAATCTGAAAAAAAAAAAAAAAATTCCTTTGAGTTAGTGTCAGGGAACTGGGTTTTAGTTTTTGGAATATTGATAGAAAATAAATTTTCATAACGAGTAACGCCCTTCTAAAAATCCCTTTCATTTTTGTCCCGATTATTATATTACTTTTGTACGTTTCTTGCTTAAACCGAAGCCCGATTCTTTGTCTTTTTTTTTTCAAAGAGTAAATAAAATAACCAAATTTGTACCAAAGATGTTTGTTGAGTCTATGACTTATGAGTAGTTTCCAAGGAGTCTCTTTAGAAATCTTTTTATATGATTATGAATTTTGATTTTTGGCAGTTAATATGGTGACAAATAAGGAAGAAAGCGAAGTGGTGGAGCTTGTTAGATACATACTTTCCCATGTCCTTTACTCTCACCCTTCCTAACTCCTTAAGCCCTACAGGTACACGCATCTCTTGTTCCTTCTTATCTACTTCTTTTGTTAATCACATTCAAATTAAAATAATAGTGTGTATATATGAAGATATAAGGACATGTAGGGTCTATACATACACTCACACTATCTACGCATCAGATAGACATTTTCCCTAGTTCTAAAATTTAATTTGCTTATTCCGATCGTTATAAATTCCTTTCACGCTTTGATCCAACTTTGACCTTTCATATTGTGGGATAGAAAAATTGTATATTTGTAAAACAATGATAATCGGAATAAAAACTTTAATCTAATTGAAATATTGTAGAATGGAAGAAAGAAGATGGAATAACATAATACAGTTTAAATTACTAATCAAAACTAATTTTTTATATAGTAATAGTCTAATAATGTATAACTATATGATTGGGTTCCTGGCCAAATAGTAATATATGTTAAAGAAGTTTCTATAATCCGTGTATTTTGTAACATTTTATGAAAATAATAATACAAATATACGGATAGATCGATTGGTATGCATACTACATGTGGATCTATGCAGATAAATCACATTGCAATGCGACATACCATGCATGTGATTTACTAACATCCACTTCAATCCATCTAAAAAATAATTTATTTTTCATCTGCATAAATGTGCTAATTTAGTATATCTCCCCAAATGATTTTGGTACTTTAACTCTGAATATTTGTCCTTACTGTACCACATTAGGCGTTGTCTTCTCCAAATATCCTCGAATAATTAGTATCACTATATAACTGTTAAATCTCACCAACATGAAGACAAATAACTAATGTTGACAAAAGAAAAGACAACAAATTGTGAGATTAAAGAAAGAGAGAGAGAAGTGATTTCATTTGGCATGTATAGATTTTTGTTTGTAAGCTTTCTCGAGAGGAATCCTACCTCCACAGTAATATTACTATGACGCAAAAGTGAGCTGTGCTATATAACTTTTGATTAAAATAAATATTTGACCTTTTCCAATTTATAAATTTTTTAATTTTTTGTGTTATTTGATTTTCAAACGACCCAATAATTTAGGATTGTTGAGTTTGTGAATGGGATGTGCCACATTGGTTATCAAATCCAACCACTAGATAAGTATATGATTAGATGGAATAATGATTATACACTTAATCCTAGTCGCATCCTAAGGGGTTTAGCACATTATTAATGTGATTTAACACCCTTTTTACAGTATTAAATCTCATCAATTTTGTTTGGATAAATACTTTTTTTTTGTTTCTATTTCATGATATAATTACAATGTATAATGAATAATGTGATTATTTAATTAGTTACATTTCTTTCTTTGATGAGAACTTTTAAAAGTGATAATGTTTCTTCATAATCGTATCACGACTGTATCCAGCACGATGTTGACTTTTCATATTTAGTCTCTCCCACATACGGTATTAAATTGGGCGGATACAGAAAAGAAAAACAAATGTTTTCGTAAAGATTTTTTTTCGTGTTTCTGCTTTTTTTATCAAGTAATCCAAAATGTATTAATTTTTGGGAGACGTATATGCTATAAGTATACTTAATGATAGAAGAAAATTATTTACACTGATGCGAAGGTATAATATGCGTGGCCGTATTAAAGATCACATAAACCCACCCAAAGTCGAACCGATTCTACTTCTCTTTTTCTGCGCAACCACCTCAAATGTTTTACTACTTTTTTTTCTCTTTTCACTCGGAAGTATCATTTACGTTAGGAGTTTCTGTGCCATACTTATTTTAAAATTTTAAAATATTTAGCATATTTTTCATAAACGATATATATATATATATATACTCTTTATAAAAAACCAACAAATAGTAATTTAGACACTAAATACTCTTAAAATATATGTTGACCAAGTTTTGGTAGTAGTTCCCAGAAACTTTATTGGTTAAAAACTTAGAACTATGTTCAACTGTGTTATCTGAAATTTCAATTTGAATCTTTATTTTAATGTGTTTTAATTTTTTTCAAACATAAATGGTTGCAACAAAAAAACAAAATTTTTTATTGAGTATGTATGCTAAAAGCCTAAAATGACACCAGTAATAATTTGAGATATTATTAAAGTTGATCTTACTTGTTCATGAATAAGTATATATGGTAAAAAAACTAATATATATATATATATATATATAATGATTTGCAGCTTGATTAGTCGGTATAAAGAGCAATAATAATGTTTGGATGGGAATGGGAGGGATACTAACAAAAGTTGCTGATTAAAATTATAAAAAGAGACTTCTGCTTTCTTGATGAAACTCGTGGAAGAGAAGAGGGGCAATGAGTGACCACTCTTTTGATTAGACCAAATTAGCATCTTTCTTGTTATCAAGGGGGTACGTATAATATCATTATCATCTTTAATTAAACAGAGTTCACACACTATTAACAAGACAAGACTTGTCCTCCTCATTTATAGTAGTATCTTTTTTCTTCTCACGATAATTGTTTGGTTATTACAAGGTTTATGCAAATACTCTAGATAATACATACTTTTCTATGAGGACATTATGACACCCAAATATAATTACTTCAAACAATAAGCAAAAATTATGTAGAGTATGTACTATTTGATTTTGCATACAGTGTGCTACATTCGAAATATGGAAGACACAATAACTACATATGTATACATGTATGCATATTTGCATGTATTGTTTCAATCGTTTTTGACATCTAATTAATATTTTTATATTTATTTTTCCATGTTATAGAAATTGATATTTTATCATTATAACTAAAAGTTTTACATTAACCAACTAAAACAAATAATACTGACAACAAATCTCTCACTAAGTAGGTGGTAAACCATCTCCAGAAGAATCTAAACAAAATTTTAAAATATTGCTTTAATGCATGCAATATTATATTATGCATAGTTTTATAATTTCGTCGAGCTTCTTTTGACATCACATATTGTCTACCTACTTTGCCAAAGGAATTAGCTACCCGAATTTTTTTTATTAAACATAACAAAATCATATATATAGAAAACATATTTCAGTAAAGAATCGTATTTTTAAAAACAGAAAACGAAAGTTTATCGTAAAGTGTACACTTCACCGTCAAAACACAGCAACTTATGTCAGTGAGTCTTCTTCTATCACCACTACACGACAAAAGCCGTAACACACTCTCTCGTAACTCGCGTGACTCTCACCCTTCAGTTTTAATTGGAGCACATCCTCGACGCGCTGTTAAATGGTCACGCGGCTATCGTCTGGCACACTCATCCGCACCGTACCCGTCGCCAGTTTAACGTATTTTTCCGAGATAGAGAATAATATATAATAAATATAGCGTTATAAATGAATAATTAAAAGAAGGTCATTATTGTTTTTTTTTTTGTTTTAAATCTTCTCTGTTGGTACCTGTTCTTTCTCTCTGTTCATTCCCTAGCCTAAATCAGCAAATTATTATCTTTGTTCTCTACTTTGCTTCTGTGTATTGGTTTTATTTTCTTTTGGAAAGTAATGAGTGCTTCGTATGGTTAATAATGTTTGTCTCATCTTGAAGCTTCAGATCTGATTCTTGTTTCTGCAAAGTCATTGTGTTCTGTTTCTTTTTTCTTTTTTTTTGGATTAAGCAACATTTGTGAAACCAAAAAGCTGTTTGCTTGCTTCAAGATTCTAATTTTGGAGTGTGAGAGTAATAAAGAGTGAGGAAAATCTGGTGAAAAAATGCTCGAAGTTGGAAGTTCCAGTGCTCTCTTTTTCCGTACGAACACTACTCTTAATAATTTTCTCCGAGAGCTTCAGGTTTGTTCTTCTTCCTCTTTTCCTTCCTTTTTAATTTTTTTTTTTTATAGGGACTTAGGTTTTCTTGATGATGACGGTTTTTGGAAAAAAATGTCACTATTTGTTTTCCTTTCAAGGGTTAAAGGATACTAATATTTGGTCATAATGAGTTTTAGTATAGACAAAAGGTTGCTGAATTAGTCTTTTGTTTTCATCATCTTTTCGTCTCTAGGTCAAAGGGTTCCTGTGAATTTTGACTAAACATGCCTCTTTTTTTCTTTAATTTTAGTCACTATCCCGGTTTATCTCAATTTCTGGAAAAAAATTTTAGTATGTTTTGGTCTACATGTTAACTGTTGATGTTTTTTGGTAACAATTTTCATTGAAAGAGCTTTTGTACTAAAATTTTTGTGTTAGTTGTGTTGTATAGAGGCTAATTTCATATGTTGGCTTTATTTTTTTGGTGTATGAAACAGCAAATATGGGTTGAAATTGGTGAGAGTGAGGCTGAAAAAGACAGGATGCTGATGGAATTGGAGAAGGAATGTCTTCAAATCTATCAAAGAAAAGTTGACGAGGCTGCAAATTCTAAGGCACGGCTTCATCAGTCTGTTGCAGCTATAGAAGCTGAAGTTGCTTCACTGATGGCTGCTGTTGGAGTGTTAAACATCAATTCACCGGTACGAGCTATTTTCATGATAATTTTTTTTGTGTGTTTACTTTCCAGCTATAGCTCATTCTAATTGATCTTTTCAAAAAAAAAATTGTGTCTTTTCTTGCATTTTGATACTCAGATAAAAGTGGATAATAGCTCAAAATCATTGAAAGATAAGCTTGCAGCTGTGACCCCTCTAGTTGAAAACTTGAGAATTCAAAAAGAGGAGAGAGTGAAGCAATTTTCTGACATAAAGGCGCAAATTGAGAAGATTAGTGGAGAAATATCAGGATACAGTGATCATCTCAACAAGGGCACGATCGGTTCCTTGACTCTCGAAGAACAAGACTTGACTCTGAGAAAACTTAACGAGTATCAAACGCATCTTCGCACCCTTCAAAAGGAAAAGGTGAAGCTTTTATCACGTCTCTATAACACCACTGAACAACAAAACATCCATCAAGTTTCTTAAAAACCTGCTCATGTTCTTTTCATGCAGTCTGATCGCCTCAACAAAGTCTTGGGTTATGTCAACGAGGTGCACACACTGTGTGGGGTTCTAGGAGTTGATTTCAGTCAAACGGTTTGTGAGGTTCATCCGAGCTTGCATAGGACAGACCACGAGCAATCGACAAACATTTGTGATAGCACATTGGAGGGACTAGACAACATGATTCAAAAGCTAAAAACCGAAAGAAAAACACGATTTCAAAAGGTAGTTTCTACTTATGTACATGTTTACACAATATTATTCTTACTCATGTATTTATTTCTCATTTTGAGTTTCCAATCATTACTTCCAAATTTACAGCTGAAAGATGTAGTGGCTTCGCTTTCCGAGCTATGGAATCTAATGGACACACCACAAGAAGAGAGAACCAAATTTGGAAGAGTTACATATGTTGTAAGATCATCTGAATCCAATATCACTGAGCCAGGCATCCTTTCCGCCCAGACAATTGAACAGGTTTTGTAGGATCATCACTTATTATTCCACATTGATATCTTTAATCGCATCCCAATTCTGAGCTTTTGTTTTTACCTCTACAATAGGTGTCTGCGGAAGTGGACTGTCTCAGTAAACTGAAAGCTAGCAAAATGAGGGAATTTGTGATGAAACGAAGGTCCGAGTTAGAGGATCTTTGCAGACTAACTCACATTCAACCTGATACAAGCACTTCAGCTGAAAAATCAAGTGCACTAATAGATTCTGGTAAAAAAAGTGACTGAGCTTTTGGTTTTGAATAGTTGGTAAAAAACTTGCCGATTCCTTTTATTTTAGCCAAGCTTCTCCATGTTTCTTCAGGACTAGTGGACCCGTCAGAGCTTCTTGCAAATATCGAAATGCAAATAAACAAGATTAAAGACGAAGCACAGAGCCGAAAAGATATCATGGACAGAATTGACCGTTGGCTCTCCGCATGTGAAGAGGAGAACTGGTTGGAAGAATATAACCTGGTATGAGAAGCTTAAAGCTTGAAACACACACAAAAAAAGTGTTCTAAAAATTCTTTCTTTGATTTCAGGATGAGAACCGGTATAGCGCTGGAAGAGGTGGACATGTAAACCTCAAGCGTGCAGAACGAGCCCGTGTTACAATCAATAAGATCCCTGGTACTTTCCACCATTCCCATTTTACTTGTTTTTCGAAGATTAAATCAACTTTAGAGAACCGTATCTTATTCCTTTGTTTTCTGTTTTCTGCAGCAATGGTTGACAATCTTATCAAGAAAACGTTAATTTGGGAAGACGAAATGCAGAAGTCATTTCTATATGATGGTGTAAGTTAACACTATCTTAAAGTAAAATGCAGAGAGACATTAACACAGCCAAAGTCTTTCCTCTGATTCTTGTCATTACTTTCTATAGGTTCGATTGGTTAACATACTAGAAGACTATAAAATGACAAGAAAGCAACAGGAAGAGGAAAAGAAAAGATATCGGGTTTGTCAAAAAAAAAAAACACTCTCACAACCTCTCGTAGATTAAAAATTCTTTTTCCTGTTAAAAATACTATATCCTCGTGCAGGATCAAAAGAAGAGGCAGGATCTTCTACTAACCCAAAGGGAATCTATTTATGGATCAAAACCGAGTCCTAGAAGAAGCAGCAGCTTCAGAAACCCCAGTGGTTATAGCATTAGCAATGGGAATGGTTCAGTGCCTCCCACGCCACGCAGAAGCTTGGTCGGGACAACAACTCCTGACCTTCTTCTGACCCCGAGATCTTACTCGGGTCATCATTGCCAAAATGGGTATTTCAAAGAAGTTAGGAGACTAACTTCTACTCCTTTAAACTTTGTGGCCATACAAAAGGAAGATACAGTTTCTACTACCTACACATCGATTTATAGCTCTGAGCCAGACTCACCTCTTCAAGGCTGACTTTGACTCTGTTTTGCACTGGTATGAGAAAAGATCAAAACTTTTTTAAGTATCAATTGATTAGCTTGACATGCCCTTATTGTGGAATCCTACAATTACCGGGTTTTTGTTTGTTTGTTCTTGTGGTGATTTTTTCAACTTTGTTTGTGCAGAGATTGATATTAGAAGTTGGATATCTGTGGTTCAGGATTTGTGAAGTAATCTTAACAATGATGTTATCGTAAAGAAGAAGGCAGTGATGGATGAAGATGCAGACTTGTGAATACAGAAGGATACTTGACTTTTTTAGGAGATATGGAGCGAGAGACAAGAGTGTAAAATAAAACTGAATCTTTAATTCTTTAGAGGTTACAAATTTCTTTTAAATCTTTCAGTGAGAATACTACTTTTTGCCGTGTGAAAGTGTGTGTGTACGTATTTGTGTATATAAAATATACGTATTTGTTTTGAGATGTGAAGCTATGTTTTTTGTGGTTTTTAGTAGTGCTTTTCATACTGAACCATTGCTTTTTCTGAAATTTTGGATATCACAAATCTGTTAGATTGCAGGTAATCATTGGGTTGTTAATATTCTCATTATTTTCTCAATGTACTCACAAATCGATATTTACACCATTTTGTGACTTGCATAGATATTAGTTGGACTAAAAAGAACAATTTTATCACTAATCGATTTAATCAAATTCCTGAAAACAAGTCCTTTGTTTTTCATTTGTTATTTGATCAAACAACCCCACCATCTTCTCTCTCGGTCTTACTAACTAGAATTTTCAAACTAGAAGTGGTCATATTTGCCAAAGGCCGTGACAAAGACAAATAGCCCATCTCGGCCCATTTATTTGGACTCAACAAGTATAGTGCACTTTAAGCCCATATTTAGACTTTTTGATTTGTTATATTTTTTTTAATTGTTTCAATTTATTCTAATAACTTTATTATTCATTTAATATCGCAAAGTATTATATCTAAATATATGATAAATTTTAAAGATGACCAATATTATACCATGTTATTCTCATATTATTTTTCAAGTTACAATTATATTTATTTGACTTTAGAAATAGATCTGATGACTTTAGCCTTTCTTTAATTGTCCGTAATTAAATGTCCATGTAAAAATTTTTTTTATTATGTAATCAGTTGATTAAGAGCCTTTCGGATAACAAAAAAATAGCCTTTGGGATAAGTGTCTATCAACCAATTTAATATATGTTAGCATGGGCCATTATAGTAACATAGATTGAAAAATGTTCGGCTCGTCAAGCCGAAATTTTTATCATTCGGCCCTGCACCCACATACAAGAAAATATAAATTATAACAGTCTATAAGCTGTGAACCGTACCTAAGCGGACCGGTTATCACCGAATAATAATATAGCACGTATACCGAAACTTTGGTACTACATAACGACGATCTACTACGTTACGCCGTTAAACCCAACAGAAACTTAAAATCAATCGCCGGCGAAAAAAAAGAACTCTCCGATCAGCCACCGTGAAACACAACTCAAACAACCGATCGATTAAAATCTCACCACAGAGGGTTGGAATTTGTCACGGCTCAAAGTCGTGAACTTGTTGAAGAACTCGGTAAATAGTGACATTGGATCTTTGAGATGGAGTTTCGTCCTCATGAGTCGATGTCGAGATCATGGATCTTGTGAAGAAACTGTTGTCGTTCCCTTCCACGAACGAGTTGTGTCTCTTCCTTACGTTACGGACATGACGTGGCGGTGGACAAACCGGAGTTTCACAGCTGGCTCTGTGTTTAACCCAGCCCGGTTTTGACTTCTTCGTTGAATTCTTCACAATTAAAAAAAATGGATTTCCATCATTAACTGAGAAGCTTGGTGTAGTTTGGAGAAATAGTTTTGACTTCAAACCAAAATAACTTACGTGGATGAGAGAAGATGAGATTGGTACGGGACATTTAATTGGACGATCTTCTTCTTCCGGTTCAACCGGATGCTCGACCGGACAAAATTCGACGTCGCATTGGTTGTTCTCTTCGTCGTATTCCATCAAGACGGTCTCCTCCACACTTTCTGTTTTGCCCTAACGAGATTAAAGAAAACAAGAAAAATAATTATAGCAAAGGGTTTTCTATTGTAATTTTCAATAATAAGGTGTCGAATTCCGTAAAATGAATGAAATTAAAGGGTTTGCGTCAAAACCAGTAAGTAAAGAAAGATTTGCTTGGGAGAAAGAAATAACTCACTGAGGGATCGAAGTCCATGAGCTTCGTGAAGATGAAGGAGATGGAGAGAGGAATGTGAATGTGAGAGAGATTGTGTGTTTAAAGGGTAAGAAAAAAAAAGAGAAAGTTAAGAGGTAAAAATAAATAAATAAAAGTTGGTCTCGCATCAAAAGGAGGAATTTTTTAACCCCACAGTGAAAAAAGATGTGAGGCAGAAAAAGATTCCTTATTTCTCTTTGCTTTTTTTTACGTCCATTTTCATATAATTCAAATGGTGTATGGGTAATAAAATTTTTTTTAGATCCTTTTATTACTAGCAATCGATGCCAAACTCCACATCATGAAATGTGTAAATGGACTGTCTAAAAGACATTATAATTTTTTTGTAAGAAAATAAATGAAGTGCAAACCCAATTATAATATTAATAGATGACATTGAAAATATTTGTCAAATGACAATCACAATATATATCCAGAGAGTTAATTTGACATTTTATATATGTTTCTGCATATCAAAACTAATGTAGTTTTACGTATTTATTGAATTTCATCACATTTTTTTTTTGTTTCAGGGTCTAAAAAGAGGAGTCAAAGAACTACTATATATTAAATACACTTTCATGCTTTTAACAAAAGGAGATGCTATCTTTCTTTGAAAATCTGAACAATCTTTCGCTTTGTTTCATGTCTTACTTTTTTTTTCTTCTTTCCCTTTTAGGGTTTGAAGAAGATTGGTGGTGTAGAGAAAGCTGTCGCTTGTATTCCGTTAAAATTACAAATTGTATAACTTGCAAGAAAAAATGAAACAAAAAAATAACTAAAGCCGGTCGTTAAGGGGGAAAGCATGAGGTCGACCACTTTACTTTACTCAACAAGCCGTTTTTTGTATGGACATAGAAAACAATTCTTACTATAAATACACACCTCCAAGTGTACATATGTAGATGACGATATATATACGGTAAAATATTAACGTACTATAATCAACCAGGCACCATTTATTAATGTATAAGTTTTACACGTTAAGAACACGTCACACGTCGTTATTTGAATAATTAACTACGAGTATATAGTAACAGATAACTTCATATTTATATAATTAACCGAAATACTTCCTAATTCTATTTACACGCAATATTGCAAAGCAATATGTGAATTAGCATCACAATGAATCAAAGTTGTTATGTCGTTTGATACATATCTCCGAATTTTAATGTATAATTCCGTTCGTTTTTAAGAATCGGATCTGCTCTGCAACTTTTTTATCCATCAAAACAATTATCAATCATTGATTTTGGACTGGATACTATATAAGTTGACGACAAGCCTTCATTCAAACATAGTTCGGAAGACATATCTAAGCTTTTGATTTGAATTTTACATGGGTGGCATTGCTTTTATAGAAGTTTATTTCTTTTCTTGTAAGTCTTATTTGTGCTCATACTTTTTTTCTGTGTTATTCTTGTGAACATTATAAAATAGTTGTCATATTTTATCATATATTTTTAATTTTCACTATAAAATATTTGTATTTAACTTTACTAATAGTTAAATATACTTCCATTTTATCTTTCAAACAATTATTGCAGTTTCAATATATATATATATATATATATATATATATATACATATTTGATTTTTCTATAATTTTATAAAGCTGAAAACTTTACAAGAAAACAACAATAGATAATTTTGATTAATTTAAAAACATAAAATCATATATTATACTAACAAAATATTTATAAAAAAAAATAATGGCCACAACATTTAAATTGCTTTAGGCCACTATATGCTTAGGGACGACACTGATTCAGAGTCACTAAGTCAGACACTATTACTCTACAGTTCGTTAAATTAGAAATTTTTTCCCCCGCGCGTGCTGATGGATTGTTTACATTTTCGCTATTTTTATGTTTATTTCGGTTTTTGCCATCAAACTTTTAATTATAATTAGTTGTATAGTTATATTTCTTTAATGATTATTATGATTATATATTTTCATCTTTTTATTCTCTATATTATTCCAATTATTTTCTCTTATTTTAAAATATTTTTTTAAAATTTTGTTCAACTCATTTAATTACAATTGTTTTATATTTAAATATACTATTATTTAAAAAGATACTATTTTTTGTTCAGTCAAGTTATGTTGTTTTCTATCCATCAAAATTTTCTGTTTTTGCAGCTGAGATTTTTTTTTTTCCATCTCGTTTGTTTTACCGAATTTGTAAAATTGACTTTTTATCTTTTTCCGGACAATAAAAATCTAATTATTCGATAATTTTTCAGGTGCATTCTCTGAGTGGAAAACCATCTCCCTTTATTCATCTCTGAATGATCTAGCTTTGCACCCATCAACATGAATACTATTAGAAGGTTATAAAGTTTTATATTTTTCTAGTAGTTAGTTGATTAGTATACTTTGCGGTTTTTTCAATATCATTGAAGGTTGGGGCTATCGTGGTCACTTCACTCGTTTTTATTAATACCACATTGTAAATATAAGTATTTTAAATAGGTGATGTTTGAGGTGAATACCAATGCACAATACCAATGCACCATACCAATGCATACCTTTTTTATACCATACCAATGCACCATACCTTTTTTATACCATACCAATGCAAAGAATTACTTGTTGATGTTTGAGGTGAATCTTATTTGCTGGTGTCTTTATTTTTTGACTCAAAAATATTTTATTATACATTTATTAATTAGAGATGGACACATATTAAATAGCCATCAAATCCTTTACTTTTACTTCCTATATTGGGATCTATTATTTTGCTAAAGGGTTTCATTAACTCCTTTTTTAAAGATTAGTTTATGTGTGTATTTTTTATTTGTGATTTTTAGATAGGTATTTTTTTGTTTAATAGTATTCTTTGCTTAAATTTATTTAATTATATATTATATGTAGGAATTTATAATTTTGTTATAATTAGTTTAAGTTTGTCCTTTCTTCTTTTTGTGTCAGTTTTTATATAATACTTTTTCATTGTATATGTGGATAATAATTATCGTCTATTAATTTTTTATTTTTGATTTTTAATATAATTATGATATTTTTTGGTCAGATTTTTTTTTGTCTTGCTTTGATCCATTGCATAATGTCATTTCAGTATTTGTTTTTAGAATTATGTTTATGCTTTGACTAAATATTTTTTACGCATGTTTGTATAATTAAATATATTTTATTAGTTATTCTGTAAATATTTGTTTTTATATCAAAATTTTAAGTAGGTAATACTGGTAGAGGTGGATGTGGATTGAATTCGTTGTTTTGCCTCTGAAATCGAATTCGTCTTTTTCGCTAAAATATTTCTTTAGCTTTTTCTAAACAAATTTTTTTTAAAAAGTTGGATATATTTTCGATTTGTGATTTTTTAATTGAAAAATTATTTTTAATAATAATAATTCTTTGCTTTAAATTTATAAAATAATATATTATATATAATTTTTATGTATCATCAAATATTAAATCTATATTTTTGTTATAGTTAGTTAAAGTTTTTCGTTTCTTATTTTTTAGTTTGTGTCATTTACTTTCTTTTTATAGTTCTACGGATAATAATTGTTATTTACTAATTTATTTTCATTTTAATTTTAAGATAACTCTGATTTGTTTCTTAAGTAAAATAGTTTTTTGTTTTTGTCATATATTTCTAACTATATAATTGATACCATTATTTAAATGCATGTTAAATATATTTGGATTTTAAAAAAATATTAATCGGTAGAAGGTCTTCAATGAATTAGTTTTTATATTTATTTATTGTTTTTTTGGAAAATGGATTAGATGGAGAGAAAACTCAAACTTTTTATATGTGATATGTAGGTGGTAACAAGTTTTCTACATCTCACGAAATGGGCTCAATGGGCCTACAAGCCTATTGGGCGGACTGCTGACAATGCGAATTAACAGGTAAAATGCGAGATATTTCAGAAATTGTGTTAAATTAGTTGTAATTGATTATTTGGTCAACCACTCTTCCAAATAACTCCTCTCTCATTGGTTGTCGTTGTCTAATCTGAAGAAGTTTCAATGATTAACATCAATAAACCTCGTTTTATAAATTAGTTACATTTAAAGAACAAAAAAGAGTACGTAGGAGTTAATTAGATTAGATGTTAAGAAAATGCTAGAGTAATTCCAAATAACTGTATATATATGTCGAGAGAAATTTTTAGCAGTATGTAAATCATTAGCTATATGTTATAGAGTATATTTATTTGAGTATTTCAATAGAGTTCACTTATTTGTAATGAGTTACTAGTTACATTAGAATTCGAAAATAATTGACCAAATATTAAGGAGAAAAAGGTTGAAGTTTTTATAAGAAAAACGAAAGATTAATGGTTTTAGGTAATTTATAGTTTTTTATTTAAAATAATTAAAATATTAACATATAGAAATAGTCAAATTTTAATAAAGAGGTGAAAATAATGAATTATAAGAACAAAAAAATTAAGAATAATAGGTTAAAAGGCTTTAACAATTTCAAAGAAAAAAAATCAAACTATAAAACTATAGCACACAAAATACATTCAATACATAATCAAAAATATAATATATTATCAAAAGTATTATTTAAAATTATTAAAATATTAACATAAAATAAATATTTAATAAATATATAAATATTATATAATACAAGATTTAAATGTATTTTTATGTTTTATGTATGATTTAATTATATCTCTGTACTAACGGAGATATAGTTAAATATTAATAAATAAGTTGAAAGGACAAAATTAAAAGAACAAAAAATAAGAATAATATGTTAAAAGGCTTCAATAATTGAAAAAAAGAAATCAGAATTACTGTATAAAACCATAGCATAAAAAATATATTCAATAAATAATTAAAAATAATTTATTATCAAAAATAAGGAGAAGAATATGAACAAAATAGAGAAAAATAAGAGCATACACAAAAATATAAAAAAAAATCAAAACATGAAAAATGGAAAAAAATCAGAATGGTAAATTGGAAAAGTGAAAAAATATTTTAATATTGAGATTTAGATGAATGAAAAGAACTTGAAGAACAATTAAATAATTTAAAAATAATGTATGAAAGAAATTATGAATGAACAAAAACAAATTAAAAATAAAAATTCAGAAAAACACAAAAAAATATTGATAATCAAAATAAATATATAAAAACATATCATTTAAAACACTAATATAAATAAAATCTATTTGTTAGCGTTTAATTTATCCAGTAAATTATTAAGATCAACAAAGACAAAAAATAAAATAGATAAACTTATAAAAAAATATTGATAGTCGAAATAAAAAATAAAAAACATATTAAGCATATACAAATTAAAACAAAATTTTTGGACTAGAGCTGGTTCATCTAAGATTCTAGATATGACTATTTGGGTTTCTAAATATTAAAATATTAATATTTTAATAAAACTTATCTATTTAAATAAATGAAAATACTTATTATAAAAATAAACCAAATACAATCTGACAACTGTAAGAACCCGTTTCTTCACAAACTCTTAAAGTTCCTAAATAAGAAACGGTTCTTCACTTTACTACCTTCTCTCTCCCTTTTCTATTTTATATTATTAAATTTATCTAATAAACTCTTTTAAGATCGATGCCCTAAGGAAGGCAGTCTCTCAGTTGCTGACGTGGCGCGAGAAGTTATTTTCATTTCATGACGTGTCAGACTCTCATTTGGTGAGGGACGTTTGCCAGTCGATGATGTTCGATAAACCGTGGATTAACCGTGGGCATGGAGATCTTGTGGGACCCAGTTGAACTATAGTTTGTGCGCTGGTTTTATGGTTAAAACGTACCATAAAACTAAACAAATTATTTAATTCAGTTTTCTTCTTTTTTTTTTTTTTTAAAGCCTTCTTCCTTCCTCCTTCCTCTTTTATTAGTTAAAACTCTATATATAAATACAGTCATACAGATTGTTTTTTCAAACCGGAGAAATTACGATCTTTCTTTCTCAAGTACACAAAAGGACAGAAACGATCGCCTTTTTCTTTTTCGTGTGTCATTTTCTTAAAAATCTAACAAAAACAGTGTATATGGGAGAAGGTGCGTCCTCCAAACCAATCTCTTTCGGCCGCTACGTTGCTTTCTACGCTATACTATTGTATTATGTTGCGTTTTGTTCAGTTTTCAGGATCTACTTCGTCCCTCCATTTACTCTCCGTGTCTTGCACATTGCCTGGCTCATTCTAGTCGACAAGCGATGGAACGTGCTTGCTTGTCTTCTCTCTTTAGCCGCTTTTTTCCGATACGTCTTCTTAAAGAGCAACAAAGAGTACTCCACTGAGCTCGAAGATGACTTCGTTGATCTGCCATTTCCATCATCATCTATGGCTTCTGACCTGCCTTCGTATCCGCCATTGTCTTCTTCTTCTTCTTTGCTATCTACACCGACGTCTCCGCCTTCCTCTTTTACGTCTCCAATGTGGTATCCACACTCTTCTTTCACATCTCCGTCTTCATCATTGTCGTCTCCTTGGTCTTCTCCACAATCATCTCCGCGTTCTGCTTTTTGGTCCTCTCCGCCATCTTCTTTTACGTCTACACCGTCGTATCCACACTCTTCTTTCACATCTCCGTCTTCTTCGTTGTCTTCTCCTTCGTATTCTCCACAGTCATCTCCGCGTTCTGCATTTTCGTCGTCATCTCTGTCTTCGTCGCAGCCTCCTCCGCCGTTCAAAATGAGGCCTTGGAAATTCAACTACGTTAGGATGGCTAGCAATGTAAGTCTTAGCTCTGAAGATTCCGGTGATAGCGACATAGATACTAAAGCTGAGAAGTTCATCACCAAATTCAGAAGTCGACTCAACTTTGAGGAAGAGAGACTACACGAACGCGCGAACAAAGCTAGAGATCTTAGTAATTAATTTAATTTCCTCCTGAATCTTAGTAAGTTACTTAATATATGATCATTGTCATGTCCTCACGATATGTTGCTAACTATCATGTCTAATTCACCACATGCATTGTTTGCACAAATTTTTTATACACATACACGTCATCCATTGTGGATGTAAAACACAACTCAGTTGTTACAAAGATGAATTGGGAAAAGTATAGTTCGCTTGTTAGATACTGGTTCGGTATTTAAAATAAAATTTAAAATCCATTTTTTGAGAAACGAAAAAAATCCAGGAAATGAAGATATGAAGACAAACAACTGGTGCAATAAAAGACAGACTAAGTCTAATCGCGGCGGCAGATAATAATTTCACGGTGGAGACTATCAAAGCGACGAGCCAAATGGAACACTCAACGGATATCGAAAACGTTCAGTTCATATACAGATACATACAAAGCAATCCCTCGAGTTTCAAGCCAATCATACGCGCCATCTCGTTGCGCGTGGAGAGCACGAGCAGCTGGACGGTTTGTTCCTGGCGGGACACCCGGCGGTCGAGTCGATCGGATGCTTACCATTCGATATTTCCAATATCGGAAAAACTAAATCTCGGTTCAGAAAAACCGGTCGGTTTAGTATCTTCGTTCGCGCCTATTTTGAATTTCTGGAGGGAAGATCGGTTCTCTTCTTCAACGATCGAGATTATGACGACGTGATCACGATCATCGTTAAAATGCATCGAGTTGTCGATTTGTTAATGAGAATCAAACCGATCGGTGAAACGATGGAAACGCCTCTCGTAATCAAAACTATGAGCTTTAAGCTCGATGATCACAAGATGCAGTAGATTGTCAGAGAAATGAGTTGGTCGGCAGATGAATAAGAACTTCAAGTAGTTTATATTTATAGCTGTGCCTCGGAATATGCTGCCTACGTACTTTAGAGATAGGGATCAAGCCATTCGTAGTTCATATTGCATAGAGGAAAGATTGGGTTGTTCATGGGAGATCTCATCTCTGGTGAGGTCATAAACGGAAAGATCGTCCATGGTGAGATCGTCCAAGGAGAGGTCATCCTTGGTGAGGTCTTCAAAAGGAGAGATCATCCATTGGAGAGGTTTTCCATTAGCGAGGTCTCATCTCAGGTGAGGTTGTTCATGGAAGGTCCTCAAAGGAAAGATCGTCAAAAGGGAGGTCGTCTATGGGAGAGGTCGTCCATTGGTGAGGGGTCCTCTCTGGTGAAGTCGACATGGTGAGCTCGTCATAGGTGAGCCTATTCATTAGAGATCGTCCGTGGGAGGTTGCCCATGAAAGATCGTCTAAGGAGAGGTCTTCCATTGGTGAGGGCTCATCTCTGGTAAAGTCGTCCATTACAGATCGTCAAAAGAATAGCTCGTCAAAGGAGAGATTTTCAAAGGGAGACTGTCCGTGAGAAGTCGTTAAAACCCTCAAAATGTATGAATTAAGATTTGATCAAACCCTAAAACGAAAGAAGTTACCTTGAAGAAGAAGAATAACAAAGGTCACGTAGTGTTTTTATATATTTACACGGTCAATGAGAAAGACCCTATCTCATCATGACAAACTTATTGGTTCCATATCTAGCGCAATGACTCTTCAAATCTATGGCATTCCCAAAGGCCAAAGCTATAACATTTACTTGCTAAAACGTTTTTTCTGTATAAGTGCTAAGTTTAATACCCAAGATATCTTGTTGCCAAACAAAAAAGCAAAATCTACAGACGTGGAGTTTGGATCCATATTTACTGTTCCATATATATAAATAAGCCCATATACGAACCATTTTATGACATGAAGGCCCAAACATTTACTTAAATCATAACCTTAATTCTAAAATACGTCAAGTCGATTGATAATTTGATATATACGGCCAAGTACTCTTTTCGTCCAACAAATAATCACTTTTTTTTTACAAAAAGTAATCACATTTTAACAAAGCTTTTTTTTTTGTTCACTCGGAATATATTTTTATCTTAATTCGATTTTATTTTAGATATTGTGTAACCAATTTAATATATATACATGTTATATACATGTGCATATACATTCGTATTATAGATTTTGTAAAATTTTGCAGCTTTTAAGAGTTTGTGGATGTATGCCAAACTTGAGGATGAAGGAATGAGACCAAAATTTCCGAATGAAACGAGTAATGATGAATTGGGAATGTTCTTTTTCCACATATAATAAATTCGCTATTAAATTATATGTATATATAAATGAAGATGAGAAGAAAAGATAAGGAGAATCAAAGAGAGGAGTTGGGGGAGATGATGGCATATTTTTGCTTTGTAAATTTGGAGCATGTGACTTGATCCCTCTTTCCAACTCAAATCTCATATTCATATTTAGTATTCTTATTTTATTCCTTCTCTAATTATCTTTTCAGTTTACTATGGTTATTCAAAAAAATTGAATGCTCCAATTACACATACGCTAAAAGACAGTGTCACTCTTAGACTTCGGCTTACTAGTTAAGATATTTAAAAACAGAATTATGCAAATAAATTATAGCTTATATTTTCTAACAACAACATTTTAACACACCATATATATCTTCTAGTAGAAAATTTTAACATATAAGGAGACAGCCTTGGAAATAGCTTCAATGTTTTTATATCCTATTAATTTTCAACTTCTATTCTTCTATGTAAAATTTTTATTTCTGAATCAACCGCTTGATTAATGTCATTTTACATAGCATGGGTGCATGAAATGGTAGGAAACACTATCTTTTATATATTTAATAAGTAAAATTGTTTTTTTTTTTGAGAAAACAACATAACTTTTTAGATAACAGTATACACATGAAATGTCAATCTGTTATCTTTATTATTATGAGTATTTATTTTGGAAGTTTTGAATAGTTTATATATTTTTTCTGCAAACCTAAATAATTCATGTATGTTTAAAAAAAAATATGATATATTTTAAAATATTTTAAAGTTTTTACACGTATTAACTTAAATTTTAATTCATTGTTTTAGATATTAAATAAATAATGTTTGTATGATTGAGAAACTTAGATCATAACAACGATTAATTTTGGCAGCTTTCAAATGAGTTTCAACACTAAAAATACATATATAATTTATTTCATTCTGTTACGTTGTAAAATATAGTTCCCCCCTCATTTTAGATCTGTTAACGAAAACCTGCCTAAGGAAATGACTCTGAAGAAAGGCAAAAGCCTAAAAGGAAACGATAGTGGAGGGTGGAGAAACAGGTCACGTGAGTAAGACGTAAGGTCACGTGCGGGATCGAATATTTTTTTTTTAATATGTGTTTTTGTTAACAATATACTTTCTTAAATTTTTAATTAATACTTTCATATTTACTATTTTGGCTTGAATTATTTTACTACACGTGTATTTTGATTTATTGTCTGTCTTTTACTATATTTTAAAAACATTCTCTTTATATTTTTTTACTGCATGGGCAGTAGTACATCCAATATATAAGCCAAATAGAAAAAATAATAGTTTGTCTACACTATTGAAACTTATAGAATTTGGTATTTAATACAATTATATCCTTGGATTATTCACAAGAACCATATACCTTTTTTTCCCTTCTTTGTTTCCAAGTGTAATTCGAAAAGAATCTTAACATGTAGTCATGTATTGTGGACCAACCTTGATAAAACAATGACATAACATTCATGTATAGTTAACAATGACAAATTTTCTAAAAGTATCTATATATTATTGGATTACAATAATGGAACGCGAAGATGAATTAGTGGTGTATAATCACACTATTTATAGGACTTGGAGAGTGACAGTCAAAAAGTTAACTAATCACACTATAAATATGTTAACCTAGTTATTTAATTGTTTATTACATCATCCATGAGTGAGTGCCATATGTATATGTATTATGTTTCTCTCATAATTTGCAAATTGATACGATAGACTTACTGATATTTCAAGTCTATAACCTGCATTATCTTCACTAATCCTAACTTCGAATTGGATCGAAATAGAAAGCCGCTTAGTTACTGTGTCAATCATTAATGGAGTTATAAATTCCACACAACGATCTAGTTTGTTAATGAATTTTTTTATATATTATCAAATTTGTTTCTTTCGCACGTCAGGTAAAATTCGCGTATATATTACAGAATATATTAAAAATTATTTTAAAATGATTAAAAACAGTTTAAAGGTTCAAGAAAATCAGACAAATTCATCAATCAGACAAGATATGGGTCCAAGCCAAAAAAATCCATATATCCAACATACTCTAAGAAACAAAGTCTAAAATATAAATACAAAATAACAAAAAAAAATTGTAAATGTAACATACACCCTCTCTCTCTCTCTCTCTCCAATAGTATATATGTGTATATTTGTATGTATAGATTGTATGTAATGATGGAACAGTGCAATGTGCTTTATAAGCAGAGGCAATATAGACATAAAAGACCCCCCTAACTTGCTCTAAACTCTCTAGTGTATGAGAGAGAAAGGTTAATGATTCGAAATAGCAACGAGAGAGCTAGAGAGAGAAAGAGAGAGACCTAAGAAAGCTTTCATCATAGTATATCATAAGAGAACTTTGAAGTCTAAGAAAAAAGTTTTGAAAAGCTTTTGTTGCAGAAAGCTTGTTAGAACTTCTCTCTCCCATCTCTCTCTCTCTCTCTCTCTTTATTACTCTTTCCTCTTCTTTGTAAAGCTGAACCTCTCACTATCTTCAAAATTTCTTCTTATTCTTTTTTTTCTCTGGGTCTTGTTTCATCAAATCAATCTTTACAATCCAAATACAATACAGTCAAAAAAGTGAGGAAAAAAGTAGTGATTGATGAGAATAGGTCAAGGAGCAGTAGTGATGTTGGATGCTGCTGCTTCCAACAAGAACCATACTAACACAGGTTGTGTGGTTTCTTCTTCTTCTTCTGATCCTTTAATCTCTTCTACAGAAAATGGGGTCATCACCACAAATACATCCACTCAAAAGAGGAAAAGAAGACCTGCAGGTACACCAGGTAATAATAAATCCCCACTACCGGAAATTTAATTCTAAAGTTTCAATCTTTTTTTTTTTTACTTCCTTATGACCAATTTCAACTCATGGGTATTATTGAGTTTCCCTGGTTTTCTCTAAAACCCCATTAAAAACAAACCTTTTTTGTTAATGTTTAATCAAAGACTTGTTTTATGGATTTTATTTTAAAAGTTTGTCATAATGTTTTTCTTATTATCAATTTTAAGTTTATGGGGGTATAAATGGGCTACCCTTGTTTTCTTTTAAACCCCATCAAAAATCTCAACTTTTAAAAAGAAAATACGAAAAAAATCTCAACTTTATTGATGTTACTCGCATTAAAGACATGTGTTTCAGTGGGTTTTTCGTCTTCTCTTCAGATCCAGATGCGGAAGTTGTGTCTTTATCACCAAGAACTCTTCTTGAATCAGATAGATACATATGTGAGATCTGTAACCAAGGGTTTCAAAGAGATCAAAATCTCCAGATGCATCGAAGACGTCACAAGGTTCCATGGAAGCTTCTGAAGAGAGACAAAAACTTAGAGGTGAAGAAACGAGTCTATGTTTGCCCTGAACCCGCTTGTCTTCACCATGATCCTTGTCATGCTCTTGGAGATCTTGTCGGAATCAAAAAACATTTCAGACGAAAACACAGTAACCATAAGCAATGGGTTTGTGAGAGATGTTCTAAAGGTTATGCTGTTCAATCAGATTACAAGGCTCATCTCAAAACTTGTGGCACTAGAGGCCATTCTTGTGACTGTGGTCGCGTCTTCTCCAGGTTTTGTTTTTTGTTCCTCCCACCATAATTCGATTTTTAATCAGAAAGATATTCCAGCTTTTTTTTTAATTATGGACCAATTTTATCAATTATTGGTATTATACTATTATTCATTAAATATGCAAACTTTTGGACGGATTTGATTAAAAGAATTGCCTAATAAACATGTTATTTGGCTCTGTTTGTTTTGTATATCTAGGAGATCATCCGTATATTTACAAAAGAAAACAATAGGTCATAAATAGAAAATTTCTCTACCAAAAGATTGATAATTATCGTAATATTTGAGTTGACTATTTAATAATTCTGTGTATTGTTATGTATGCATCACAGTTTTCCAAGATTTCGCTTTGACTATTTTGTTTGGTTTTGTGACATAATTAATTAATTAGATTAATGACATGGACCCCAATCTGTAAAGAAATTACTAAATCTTAGGGTTTTTGGTGGACCTAAACTCATGTTAATATAATATATATGTGTGAGTCCTAAGTTATTTCGTAGGTTTAAACAGAAAAACTTGATATTAATTTATAAGTTTACCAATATAATAATCACTTGACAGTTCATAACTTTATATATGATATGAAATCATTTAATTGATAGGTTTCTTTTTTTTCTTAGGGTGGAGAGTTTTATTGAACATCAAGATAACTGCTCCGTACGGAAGGTTCACCGTGAACAGCCGCCACCGCCACAAACCCCCGTTACTGTCACGGCCTGCTCCTCTAGAACCGCCTCAACCGCAAGCACTCCATCTAGCGAAACGAATTACGGTGGTGCGGTTGCGGTTGCGAGTCCTCTACCTCTAGAAGGGCGTCCAATTCAAATGAGAAACTCATCTTTAGCACCTTCAATTCTCACCAACTCATCAAATATCAACCTCGAACTCCAGCTTCTTCCATTAACGCCGAATCAAAACCCTAATCAAGAAAACCAACAACAGAGAGCTAAAGAACCATCTCACCATCATCATAATCATGATACCACAAACTTAAACCTCTCCATTGCTCCATCATCATATCATCATTATAACAACTTTGATCGCATAAAAGAAATAATGGCGAGTGAACAGATCATGAAGCTAGCGATCAAGGAGAAAACTTACGCGGAGGAAGCTAAAAGAGAAGGCAAGAGGCAACGAGAGATAGCGGAAAATGAGTTTGTGAATGCGAAGAAGATAAGGCAACAGGCACAAGCTGAGCTTGAGAGAGCTAAGCTTTTAAAGGAACAATCTATGAAGAGGATCAGCTCAACAATTATGCAAGTAACTTGTCAGACTTGTAAAGGACAGTTTCAAGCCGTTGCGGATACGGCGGCGGCTGCGGCTGACGAGACATCTTTGGTGGTAAGTTACATGTCGTCAGCGAATACTGACGGAGAGGGATCATAGAGTTTGAAAAGGGTTTTAATATGAAAAGAAACTAAGATAATATCTGATATTTTGTGTATTAAATTACGTGGTTGTCTTGTATTTCCTCTTTTTACTACCATATTTTATGTGATGGTTAATTATTGTAATTGTTAATTTCTCAGTTAAATTAAAACCTCCTGTGAATCTTTGGTCCAACAGTATCCAGACTATGTGCGGTGACTGTTCTAGTATTGTAGATTTAAAACTACAGTTACACGGTTTAAATTGTTGAGAAAGAATCAGTCCATATTAGTTAATAATTTAAAAGAACCTTACAGGATGTTATTAGCGCTTCCACAACATATTTCGGTTCAAATTTTGGGTTTCACTAAAACTTACAATTTACTGTGTTTTAATTTCTTGATATACTGCATTTAAGATTATTAGAAAATTGCTACACAAACATATTTAATAGAATCTTGTATGCTACTGTCACTTCCACGACATTACAATTCAAACCGTTGAAAATAAAAATTCCATGCGTCTCACAGAACAGTACCATATTTGCTAATTTTATTTCTTTCTATATGTATAATCCAGATAATCTCCAGGTAATTCTCAGAACCTTGAAAAAAAATCGGGTTTCATTTTTACCATTTCAGACGCTAATTTACAATGGTTAACGAAGCTAAAGCTAATATACTAATGTTGAGATCCGTAGATGGAGGTACTTAATTTTTAGCCTTTTTTTGGGCTACTGTATTTTCACCCTAAATCCCCATAGAAAAGCTTGCCCAAATTTAGAACTTTGGTGAATATACAGTTATTTGTGTTTGTGTCTGACTACAATATTTTTCGTGAAGAAGATATTTGAAAGATTTTACTGATCAGAGCAATCCATGTAACAGATTAATAAAATATACATGTAGCCAATAGTGGTTAGGTTTGAAAAAAGATTTTCATTTAAATTAAATATACAAAGTGGGCAAAGCTATGATTGCTTGAAACGAGTTTAAATTGGAATGATGGGAAATGTACTATTATGATGTCGTTTTGGTCCGTGACCGTTACACTTATAACGAGGTACAAAACAAACATCGTTTCATCTTTCGTTAGATTCGGACAAAAGGTGTTGATCTATAATCATATGATAAAACAGTCCGACCCATTTTTCACTTGTTGTTATTACGAATTTTAGCAAACTTTCTATCTACTCATTTATTTTTTCTGTTCTACCGATATTCCTGATTTTATTTACTACCAATAAAAAAAAAAAACAAATAAAACATTTTACAATAACACAACACACATGTATATATATATATAGTGCTCTCATGACACCGGAAAAAATACACAAAATAGTCCACAGCAGATTTTGTAGGTTTTTTTTGGAGATTCTAAGTTATATATTTAGAATAATTAATATTTGGAAAATAGACAATTAAAAACAGGTATAATTTTATGCTATTATATAGTATAAATAAGGAGTCACTCATCAAGTTGTCGTGCATTATTAACTAAGCGTGAATAGTTCATTCGAAACCAATCAATAGTACCACTTACGTTTACAAGATATCGTTTGTATTGGTTAATACAGTGCATTTGTATATAGAAATTCGAAACTTTATCTTGAAAGATGGCGGAAAAGCCACACATAAATACGACATGTTTCAAAACAATTTGATCGATACTTATAACCCAGCCAATAACACATAAACATTTCAGATTTCTTAATTAATACATTATAGTGATGATTCATATTTCCAGCCAAACATTAGATGGGACAGGTCTATGATGTATATACATAATAAATGAATGTCGATACATGAAAGAGAAAGAGGTTGATTGAGGCAAGTCTATATGTATAGATATACATCAATATAAGACGATCTTTTGCGTACGTGAGTGAAGAAGCACTACAAAAAAAATCTGAAATCCGAGGTGGGTTTGGTTTTTGTACATCTTTTGGGACCAATTTCGATGCAAAAATTAGGAAGATATAAAAGAGTTTATTAATGAGGAAATAAATAAGAAATGACATGAATGTTTGTCTGAGAGAACTAAAAAGTGGGTTAAGTAAATAAGAGAGTGACAAATGCCTGCCCGTTACTCCGTTCCAACTCTTATGGCACTGAAAATCATGGCGTTTATTTCCACTTTGCATTTAAAGTGCACTTAATTGCATTCTTCTCTCTCTCTCTCTCTCTCTCTCGTTTTCATCATTTGTGTCAACACGCAGGGAGGTTTGCAGATTCTGCAGCTATGTTTGTCACATATAGAAAGGTAGAGACAGATAGAGAGAGTATATTAGGCATTCTCTATACCAGTGGCCAAACACATGTAGTCTAATATAATGCATGCATATATATATATATATCCTGCTTTTGAAACAATATATGTAATAATGTCTAACCATGTATATCAAATGATGCATTCACCTATAAAATTTTATTTAACACGATGCTTTTTGGTCGATAATTAAATGCATGCATATAGTTAGCGTACTTTGAAATTATACCATATAATCGCGTTATACCAAAAACAGGGAATTATGATTCGATCATCTATAATACTAAGTTGGAGCTGGAGTTATAGATTGAATTAAAATGAAAAGGAAGAACAATGGAACGTGCAACACAAAAAGAGTTTAGCTTTTTTTTTTATCTCTTAATATAGACACTTTTTGGAGGAGCATGTGCATATTTGCTTCTCTTCCCCTAACTTTCCCAAACTTTCAAACAACTCGGTTTTTAGCCCTGTTATATTCAAGTTAGGGTTTTATTTGTAAAAGCATTTATATTTTCTCATGCCAAACATATATATTTTCTGTTCTAAATTATTAGTGTTTTAGTTTTTTGAGTGAATTTGATGAATAAGTATAAAAAGTAGGGATCACCTTTTTATAATTCTTTTTTGTTTACTAAATATGTGAATGAGTAAATACTACCCTAAACGAATTATCTTCTAATATTTCAAAATAAAAACAACTATCGTATAACCCCAAATTCCAATACGTATAAAATACCTAATATCTATGTATACCGAAGGTCCTTGTCAAAATTTTTTTTAAAAAAAAACAAAGCCATTATAAAATATGTAATTTTAGATTTAAATGTACCAAATTTAATATCAATAAACAAAATTTGTCAACAATATGATAGATTTTATTATTAGTGTACTTAGTTGTTGGATTTAGAAATGGCTTAGCATGAAAATCTCTGATCACATGGGATTGCCTCATACTTCCCACAAGGGAACAACCATATGCTTAACTTTCATGTCATGACAAATATACCCCTCACTTCTTTGATGGGATGTATGAGTCGACATCGCTTTTTATATGGGTAGTTCGGTCATTTCCAAATTCACTACCTTATTCCAAAATCAATATGATTTGTTCGTTATATTTACATAAATCAGACTTCACGCAATAGGTCACAGAATCCGTTTTTTGGGATACCAAATTATAATTGGAAAATTACGTATCTGTTTTGTTTAATTAAAATCATGGGTGGTTTGGCTTTTTGGTTCAAATTCGTTTTTAGTAGAAAATATCATGAAATGTGCAGGTTTGACGTTAGATAAATAGTAATATGTATGATGTATATTCGCTGGCCAAAAATTATATATCTATTTAATTATAAAATGAAGCCGATGAGGTTTGTCTTTATTTTCTTAAATGTTTTACATATTAATATTGAGTCCTCGTCAATTATGTAGATGGAACCTCTCTTGCTATATTTGTGTTTTGCACTGAAAACTGAGGCATTTTCTTTTGTCTTTTTCAGTTTTGTTTTTATATTTGCTCTAGTAAATTTAATTTTGGCATTTTCCTTTCTTATTTAATTCCAATATATCTAAATCTTCCGAAATTGTTCTTCTTCCTTTATACGTGTACTTAGATAATGTTTGCCCATGTAGCAATATGTTCTTTGTTATTTTCCACTTAACCACTTTCCATTGTTTTCTCTAATAACTGAATATCTTAATAATAATTAAACTGTTTCAACTAAGACATGCAACACGGAATACAGAAAATCATCTGCAGTCAAATTTGTGCTAGTTTTAACGGTCGTCTATAATTATTGTCGGCATTATAAACTTATGAATTTATTGAAAATGCAATATTTGTTTGCTTTCATTTATTTCTTCATCCTTTCTACGATGTGACAATTCAACTGTTTCAGCATTTTTTTTTTTCCAAAAGAATTAGGGTTATTATAATATTTTATATAATTTTGAAAAAATTACGATTTCCCTTATTGTTAATGTACGCAATAATTTACATATAGTAATAAGAACAAAGTTTCTTTTCCACATAAATGAGATAAGGCTGTAAGAAAGCGTCAGATACACTGGAAAGGAAACATGCATTGTGGCATTGTTAGCTATAAGAAACAAAATTCAAAAATTGTGACACATAAAAACATGAATATTCTTTTGAGGAATTAATATATGAATATCTATCATTCATCAATTACAGTGAGGGGGGTGTTTCATTCCAAGAAAAGTTTATTAAAAAGGACGATAAAAAGTTACAATTAACAGTAAAAAGAGTAAAATAAGACAAATATATTAATTTACTTTTTGATGTTACAGAGGAAAGATAAAGTATTTGAGTGGTATATATGCAGTATGGTTTGGCAGAGACAAATATACCCCGCGCCTGCAACATCCTTCACTCAGTTTTGTGAGTTTACCAATTTGCCCTTTTAAAAATGGAACCCACACATTCATCCTCCGATACGTCATGTCACACGTGAATTCGAGTAAGATATGATTATAATTCCAGCTCCTTTTTCTGCTCTCGTAAGATCTTATTATATATTTATAAATATACGCAAAAACATACATTTATACATTTCTCTCCTCACTAGCAGCAGGACACGTCTGTAGCACACACAAAATTAAGATATCTGTATTCAATAATTAATGTATTTTTTTCATGTCCATGCTAGATCCAAATATTTAGATACTCTTGTATTTTGATTAATCGCATTAAAGTTAAGAGATTTACAATAAAGTATTGTTTGTTTTGGGCTTCGAGCAGGTCCAAACAAGCTTCGGGTCTAGCCAAGACTCATTCTCGCCACTGACATGATACCAAATTCAAACTAAAAAACCCAAGAGATTGTTTCTTCGGGGATCATGATCTCAATCCTCCGAATCAGCCGCCTCATGCTAGGTAACACTAGCTAAGAGGAATGCTCGATAAGCATTTCAAAAACGAAAGCAAATGATTTAACAAATGCGAAGTCTGTTAAAGTCTTTGTATACATGTCTTTGTATGCATGAAGTTAGTATAATTAAGGAGTTGTTTCTATGATTTTTTTAGGTCTTTTTGAGGGATAAATTTACGTCGTGTTACCACGTTATTAATCGTATAGTTTCGGGGCCATGGAGATGTAGAAGCCTCCATCTCGCACGTCGAAGTTGTAGAAACATTTTTTAAAAAATGACTTAAAAGAGTATTGGATTTGAAAGGGAGACATTATTTATCTATCTGCTATGCGAACCTAAAAACACATTGCTTTGGACATCCACACGGATATGTGCATTTGCTTTCGGTCCATTTACATATCCAGACAAAAGGTCTATCTGTGGGCTGCACCTTCCCAAAGATTAGTCTGGACCCTTCCATAGGCCTAAGATTTATTTTGAGTTATCAAAAAAAAAAAAAAAACTCTCATCTTTATCGGTTGCTTTTTTCCCGTTCAAGATAATACTTTGTAATCATTAATCTTCAGAGAATTTGGAAAAATAGGTTAAAAAAACAGAGCATTTGTTCCTTTGTATTTTTCTTGATTTTTACCAAAATCTGTCTACATTACCTTTTAAATATATCTAACAATTTTTAAATAAATATTTTAAGAATCCAAATCTTTTTTGAAAATTCAAAACAATGAAATAAACACTCATGAAATCATCTTAACAAGTATTTTTTTTTTTGAAAATTGATGTTGAGAAAATAATTTTATTTTCTCTTTTACCAACTTCATCATTTACTGGTTAGTGCAGTCTGTTTTCTACTAGTAGCTATGTTGTCTACTAAGTGTAGAATATAATTTCTAAATTTTGTTGATTATTTTATCAATCGTAGAATATGTATTATATTCTTTACTATATATTTTACGATTTTATAAGATTTGATCAAATATGTTTTCTAGAATTTGTTATGTATTGGTCAATAATACATATCCTACAGCAACCATTATATTCTACCATCCTTGAAACTGAACATCCACCAATTTCTTTGTTTTATACATGTTGTAAAATATGTATTATGTGAAAACCTGAGTAAATCTAGGGAATTTGGTTAATGAATATTTACCATATATTTTCAAATTTATTTCTTCCAGAAAAAATCCTGTTGTCTTCCTTTTTTATTATAAATGTGATTTCTTTTTTTGTCAATGATTTCCTTTTTTTTTTATAAACTCGTTTTTTATTAAAATATTATTAATTAATTTAAAGGATAAACATTTTAGATTAATAGTGTATTATGTATATAATCGGTTTTCATAAATTTTAAAAATGAGATGATAAAAATTAACTCAAGAAAGTGTAAAGACACGAGTGATCAGTTTTTTTTAATCTATTTTGGCAAATTTTTCTTAATTCTATAATAAAATATTCAAACTTATTTCAGTTTGATTAAGGCATTTTAGGCATTGTTGAAATACTGCAGATTTGAAACCCAACACTCTTAATCAATTTAATAGACATGTTTGTTGATGTTAGTGGCAATTGGCGAATCTTGGCACGTTTTTAGAAAATACAGTATAGTGATTTACTGGAATACAATTGTTCGAAAAAAATAGTATACATCAATTCTGCCCACGGATGTAGCCTTATAGAGTGTTAGATCCTCATGGGGCTCAAAGATAATAGTCATCATGGATCTAAATGCTTCTAAATACTTCATTTTTGCTGATGTTCTCCGTGAGTCCATGACCCATATATATATACACTGATGGTTTTACGCCAAGCACAACTTGTATATATAGCAACTATCATTTTCATACATATTTCACGTCTACAATATTTCATGGGACTTTTTTTTTTTTTGTAAAAAATATTGGAAATTTTCTATCTCATTTCATTTTACTCAGAAATCTATATTTATAATAAGGTAGATCGATTTATGTGGATCGCATGTCGTTTAATTTGGAGCGTCTGATGAAAAAAAGAAAATTTAGTTTAATAATATAATAACCAGAGGGTAAATCACAAAAACGAAGTTTTGATACAGAATAATATATAATTTTGTTGTTGTTAATCATTAATCGACACGTACATTCTCACAGAAAAACAAAAACAAGACAAACTCATCAAAGACCAAGAAGAAGAAAAAAGAAAAGGATCACACGTTCATGTCTCTACGAGCTGTTACTGTGACTGTGACTGTTATTTTCACTCCCACGAAGCTCTCTCAACGAAGCAACCACTTGTAACATATTAGGTCGCTTTGAAGGGAAATCGTCAACACACCGTAACGCTACCTCCAAATACCTTAACATCTCTTTCACACACACTCCTCCATAACCTTCTTTTTCGCTCAGAGACTCGGCGCCTTCTTTAATACTGAGAAGGTCTTCATCAATCACATCCATATGCTTCCCTTCTCTCACCTTCATCTTCGACCAACCAACCAAATTCGTATCGCCAAACTCATCTTTATCCGTCGGTCTTTTCCCGCTCAAAATCTCAAGCATCACAACTCCGATTGAGTACACGTCACCTTTAGACGTACACCTGAAACTCTGGTAATATTCCGGCGGCACGTAACCTGGCGTTCCCGCCAAGGTACTCACACTCAAATGTGTGTCTAACGCACTGATCAGCCTCGCCATTCCGAAATCTGAAACCCTAGCTTCCATTTCGTGATCGAGAAGCACGTTGCTCGATTTCATATCACGGTGGATTATATGAGGGATGCAGTTATGATGCAAAAAGCAAAGCCCTTTGGCCGCTCCTTTCGCAATCTTTTTCCGCTCTTCCCAGTTCAAAATCCTCCGTTTTTCTCCCGTTCTCGGCCCGTGAAGCACCTCCTCGAGGCTCCCGTATTGCATGAACTCGTACACGAGCAGTCTCTCTTCCCCGATTTTACAATACCCCAAGAGCGGTACGAGGTTTCGGTGTTTGATCTTCCCTAGGGTTTCCATTTCGGCCATAAACTCTCGATCTCCTTGACAACTTAGCCTAATCAGTTTCTTGATGGCCACGGAAGTTCCATCTTTAAGCGTCGCCTTGAAAACCTCACCGAATCCGCCGTGTCCGATCATACTCGCGGCCGAGAATCCATTCGTCGCCTCGATAAGCTGCGAAAACTTAAGCTTCCTCAACTGTCGCTGAAACGTTGCCACGTTAATACTTAACGGTTCTTTCTCCTTCTCGATCTTCCAAGTTGTGGCAGAATTAACCGCCTGCAAACTGTGAAGCATCTTCGCATCTTCCGCGTCTCTCTTCCTAGCACGAACCGCAATGGCCCAAACGATCAAAATACAAACCGACGCAGCAGAGATCAACACTCCCAAAACAATGCTATTTACCCAAGAAGCCGCCGTTGATCCGTGCTTTGCACGTTTCCCTTCCTCTGGTCCTGCAGGAAGCTGATTATTCCCGTTTTTACATTCCGGTAAAGGAACACCGCAAAGTCCCGGATTATCAGCATACTGGCTCGCCGGAAGCGTGCTAAGCTGACCTCTCTGCGGAATCGGACCGGTTAACTCGTTATTCGACAAATCAATCTGCACCAAGAAAGATAAGTTGGAGAAAGATTCAGGGATTTGACCCTGCAATCGATTATCCGACGCATCAAACACGCCGAGATTCTTGAGCTGACCAATCGTGAAAGGAATTTCGCCGGAGAGTTGATTATGCGAAAGCTCAAGGACTTGAAGAGCGATCATTTCTCCGATTTCATCAGGGATTTTGCCTCGAAGCTGATTATAAGAGAGATCAAGATACTCAATGGTTTGGTATCTTGTGAAGAGACTCAGAATCGGACCTGAATACATTCTTGTGAAATCACAGCTTTTAAGAGATGGAATCTGAAGAAGCCTCTCTGGTCTGATCCCTGAGAACTCCACCAAACCTCCGACGCCTTTACATGAGTTTCCGACGTTTCTAACGAAGGCCATTGTGTTGCCTGAGAGTAAACCGGAAAGAGCTTTTGAACCTGGTTGACGACCTAACCGGGGAGGGATTTCACCGGTTAAGTGGTTTGTGTTGAGATCAAGCCAGACTAGTGTTGTGCATTTTCCGAGCTCTGAAGGGATCTCTCCGGTGAAGTTGTTGTTTCCGAGCTGAAGAACGGCTAATCGAGAAAGGATTCCGAAATCTCGAGGGACTTCTCCGGTTAACCTGTTGCTTGTGAAGGAGATCCATTCGATGTTGCTGCAGTTGAAGAACTCTGGTGGGATTTCTCCGGTGAGTTGGTTGTTGTTGAGGATAAGATCTTTGAGGTTTTGAAGTTTTCCGAACTCCGACGGGATTTTTCCGGCGAGATTGTTGTACCAGGCGATGAACTGCTCGAGTTTCTGAAGGTTCCCGATCTCAGGTGGGATTGTTCCGTTTAGATAATTGAGACTTAAATCAATCGTTCGAAGCTCCGAGCATTGAGATATCGCCGGAGGAATCTCTCCGGTGACGAGATTATCCGGGATTCTTAGCTCTTCTAGTGAAGCTGCTCCGGGGCATAAATCCGGTGGAATCACGCCGGAGAATCTGTTCGAGCTGAAATCGACGATTCTCAAGCTCTTGCAAGACGAGAGTGTAGACGGAAACTCACCGGATATGAAGTTGTTGCTGAGAAGCAAGATTTGAAGAGATCCGAAACTCTGAAGGATTCTGTTTGGGAACGGACCGGACATGTTGTTGTTGGAAAGGTCAAGAATCTGTAGCCCAGAACACGAAGACAACGAATCAGGGATCACACCAGTGACGTTGTTGTAAGAAATCCGGAGGTTTTGTAATGAACCACAAGCGTCTCCAATCTCTGGTGGGATCCAACCGGTGAGTCGATTATGAGAAAGATCCAAACTTTGTAAGCTTTTAAGCTCACCGAGCGATTTCGGAATCTGCCCATCGAAGTTGTTGTAAGAAAGATTCAAGCTTTTGAGGCTGGTGCAGTTGGTAAGCGAGTCAGGGATATAGCCGGAAATACTGTTACCGGAGAAGTCGAAAAACGACAAGGAGACGCAAGAAGAGAGAGGAATGGCTAAGCCGGAGATTGAACCGGTTATGTTGTTGTAAGAAAGATCAAGGGTTTGGAGTTTCTTGCTTCCTAAGAAAAGATCTCCAGGTAACTTCCCGGTGAAGTTGTTGTAAGAGAGAGTGATGGAGATAAGATTTGAGTATTTGGAGAAGAAATTTTCTGGGAGGATACCGATTAAACCAGAGGAAGAGAGTTCGAGGTGGGTTAAGCTCAAGGGAAGGAGAAGAAGAGAGGTTGAGTTTAAAACGAAGAAATTCTCAGAGAGTTTAAGAACAGAGAGAGAATCGAGAGGGGTGAAAGCATTGAAAGAAACGGTTCCGGAGAGACCACTACCGGAGAGATTAATCTCGGAGACTCTTCCGGCGAGACAAGTGACGCCGGAAAATTGACAAGGGGATTTTCGAGGGGTCCAACTTGAGAGAATGTTGTTTGGATCGTCTTGGATCATTGATTTGAAAGAGAGGAGAGATAATGCGTCGGTTCTGATAGAAGATTGGTCGGAGGAAGAAGATAGAGAAAAATGGGTTAGGAGGAAGACGAAGGAGATTCGGATTTGGATCCGAACCCGGTTTGATGGATTCGTCATTAGAGGGTTGGGGTTTGAAAAATGGAGAAGGAGAAGTAAGTGAAGAATGTCAGATAATAAAGACTTTTCTTGTTCGGGCGGGATGATGCTAAAGCAGAGGAAGGGGAAGAGAAAGGGCTTTTTCGAAGAAAAGAAAAAGCTGCTTTTCTAATTTTTAAATTTATTTTATCATTGGTGCTTATAATTTTATATCATTTCTGAGAGTGACTAACCTCTTTATCGAATAACTTTTTTTTTTATTTTACATGTGATTTTATAGCAATGCTTTGTTTTAGTTGTTTTAGTCTACAACTATGTGGATTTTAAATCAAAATTGATCTCTAGTAATTAAACACTTTTAAAACTACAACCTCAGCTTGTATCCAGGGAAAAACTATTGCAACTCGAAACTTATTAAAACGATTCAATTAGAAATTATAGTCTATAATCAGTTAAACTTTTTATTTTGAATTATTGTAAACCAAAGGCTAGAGCACTACATATTTCATATGGGGAGGTGTATGGTCAAAATAAATGGGACCAACTTAATCATAATATGCATCGCATATGAAAATGTGTTTTTATTCTTTTGGGTAAAATTTGTAATTGTTCGATCTAAGGTTTCCTGTCACGGCAGAGGCGTGGGGGAATGAACAGAGAAATGTGACTTTACAAATTACAATAACAAACTTTATGGTGTAACAATTATGTTGCTCACTTAATTTTACATATTTATATACTTTTTATTAGTTTAGTATCATATTATATGCCATAAATGTAGCCTTTATATAATGTTCCAAGTCACACACTCCATCCTTTTCATCATTACATTGACATCTCCCACCAAGTTTATATTCTGGAGTTTTACAAACTAAGCATGATATCAGGTTGAATATTTGATATCCACCTATGAATACAATAATTGTAAAGGATAATTTGGTATATATATAACTAATGGTCACAAGGAAAGATATACAATTATTCTTCAAATGAACGGTATTATGTATAAATATCATTTGTACATATGTAGTAGAATTTTACAATAATAGATAATATTGTGTTTTGAAATGATGATTGTGGATCGTGGTAGTTATTCTATAATAGCATACAACACTGTATCCATAAAAAAAATATACATGTTAATTACCACACTGATACATTGATAGAGCTTTCCTGTTTTTGATATATATATATATGTACTACATTATTGAATTCTTCGAGAGAAATAAAATTATATATATATATATATTTTCTAAGATTTTATTTAGTTACCTACTTACCTACTATTTCGTTGCACATGAGACTACTCTAAGATCACTAGTTTTCTAGCTAGTAAGGAATAATTATTCTTAGTACATTTTTCCATTACAATTAATATATATAGTGCAAACCTTATCACCTATAGTGTGATTTGTGTATTATAACATTTCACACTATTGGTGACTATGGAGTATATATTATTGATTCTATTTAATAAATAAATAAATGAAAAGAACCGAATAATGGAGAGTAATACTGAAAGAGGCCCACAGAAGGAACAACATCAATTAGCTCGTGGTTTAGTGGCATGAGAGGTTATGATTCCTTTGCCCCCAATATTGTTTAAATACTTCTTTACTCATTTGTCGCTTTTCAGTTTTCACTAACGCTAATGCTTTTATATATGTGTTTTTGTAGGAATTTTGTGCACTGGTTTCTCTTGACCATTAGTTTATTTGACCCTCTAGTTAACAATATTTCGGTATAGTATGAATATTTTTTTTGTAAAATCTTATAAAATTGGATTTTAGAAATATCAATTTGCTTCATATTTTATTTTTTGAAATTGAAATAAACTATCAAACACACACATATATATATATTTTTAATATATACATATATATACAAACATTAATATAGACATTTATTTATCATAACTTATTTTAGCAAAATAATTATAGCATTTACATAATTCAACAGTATTAAATTACATACTTAAGTACAACATTTTGACCATGAATAAGAAATTCAAGAATGACCAACATAATTATTAGCAAAAACATAAAAGCTAACAATATTTAATTTTATTCTTTGACCAAAAATTATAGTTTCATATTTCACATATTAATCTTTATGATCATGGTTATTATATTCAATATTAACAATGCATGATTCATTGACAAACATTTTAATATTAACAATTTAATAATAAATAAGATTAACATGACTTAATAACAAATATAAACTAAAAAACCTTAAACAAAATTTTGTTTTTAGAATCATAAAAAAAAAACATTTAGAGGCGTGATAATCTCTTTCCTTAACTCAATAAAATATCCGCAATGAGACGGTTTTCATGCATTCTTTGAATCCCAGGATATAACCAAATATTAAGACAAACATGTTTCATTTATGTTTGAATCTACGAGCTAATTATGTACTATATACTCAAGAACATAAATCTATTTTTGAAAGAGAGAAGTAGAAGAGGGAGAGTGAAGGAACATGTTAAACCTTGTGAATTCCTTAGCTACTAGCACCTAACACCAACAACCAATAAGATATTTCAAGAGAGCTTCAACACTTAGAAACTTCTCAAAGAATATTTAAAATGTGTTTAATGGTGTTTTCTTGCTTTAAAATGAATGAATGATTTTTTTTCTTCTAGGTAGCTTGGTATTTATAGTAGAAGAATAGTTTGATGGTCAAGTAGATTTAATGGACAAATTTATTTTGGTTTTTAATACCAAAATTTGTAAGTTACAAAAAATCTTTGACCTCACTTTAAACAAATTCTCATTCAAATTTTAACTATATTATAAATTCACATGCTTATTAATATATTGTTCCAACATTTTTTTAGGATTTTAATTACTACACTACAAAGGTTATTTGTCCTATGAACATGAAAAAAAAATGAACATGATTTTACGAAAAAAGAAGAATGAACATGAACTATCAACTATATATCCATGTATGTAATCGAATTTTAATACACATAACTAAGTAGATGTATGTAAATGCAAGAAGACATCATCTGTATATGCATGTCTAAATAATATTTTATACACACACGACCAAAAGTACTAATTTCTCTTTACAAATATCCTGTATTGACCATATCTTAAGAGGCGCATTTACACGTCGACCTTTACAAATTATTGAACGATATGCTAGTATGCTACATTGTTCTTTGAAAAAATATTAAAATCTAATAACATGTTTATTGTCTCGGTGGTACAGTTTGCATCATTAACGTATAATATAATCTTAACTCGCTCGTAGCGTCTCAAAAACTTTGAAATCTGATTATAAAAAGTGTTAACAATGCAACAATAAACCTAGGTTCTGAAATGTTCAAAAATATATGGATTTTTGTCATAAGTAAATAAAATAATTTTAAAACATAAAATATATTATGTATTATAATATTTTGTTGACAGAATGTTGATCTGATAGAAATCAATGTTCTAATTTTCACGAAGTAAAATTGTCAACCAGACTGGCATTCTTAAGACTTAATTACAAAAACATTCTTTTAAGCTTTTAAACTCGAACAAATTTCCATATTTAATATATTAGACTGATTAAGCACTCTATAAAATAGTAATTATATAAATCATAAATCATATACAAATGTTTTACTAACTAAACGGCTCTTGTCACTAGCGTGATCTATAGTGTCTTTTTAAACAAAAAATATAAATAGATGTATAGCTTATGAAGAATTATTATATATTGTAATAGCTCTCTGGGCTGGGCTGGTGTTTTTCGGCTAACCTTACTAAATTAGTAAATAAGCATGAAAGGGATCAAACTTCCTAAAAATATTCGATAAGACAAATATATTGAATATTGTGATGAAAAACAAAATTCTAAATGAATGACAATACATTTGGACTCCATGTCGCTCATACTTGTAACAATATATTTTCTCCTTCTTTGTCTATGAAGCTTATGACTTGTGCGTTATGACCATTTTTAAGCTCAAACCTGAGAATGAGATTTCAAGAATTTAATACTAACAACTAAACCAAATTAATCAATTCATATTTACTCACAAATGATTTACAACGTAGATGTACTGGCGAAACTATTATTTTCCAAATTATGATTGGGCAAAATATTCGGAATAGATCTTCAACCTAAGAACTGAAATATCTGATACCTAAAATATCTGAACCGAATTCGAACTGAACCGAAAATAGAATGGATATCCAAAATATCTGAACTATAATTATATAGTACTATATTATATTTGGATAATTTGTCTACTTTAAATACATTTGAATATCATAATATTAGAATCAAACAGAAACTGAACCAAACTGGAATCGAACCAAATCCGAACCGAACTTTAAAAATACCGAATGAATTTTAAATTTAAAAACTGAAATACCCGATATCCAAATTTCCCGAACCAAACCTAAATGCTCAGACCTTTTCCAAAAGGTTAAAAGTCAATGGTCAACCAAGCATGACTTTAAGTTGAAATGATTAAAAAAACTATTTGAAAAATCAACGATGTTCTAAATCATAGGTCGATAATAATTGGATAATATCTTTGAGAATGGAGACATAATGATTATATATATAATGTGCACTATGTCAAAAATCAAAGGAAATGCTGTATATATCATGTAGATAAGCGTTCAAATTTAATTACCCGAACGAATTTTATACAATCAACCATAATCAAAGAACCAAATCTATACACATTCCAAGTACCAAATCTATACAACATAACAGGAAAAATATAAACGCAACAAGAGCGATTTTTATATCAATGCATGTGTGAAGAAATATATACTGGGTTTGATTATTGAAAATTTTGCATTCCAGTAATACAAAATTTATAGCCTTAAAAGTTATTAATCAGAAAATAATATAAAAAAGCATTGACATCAAAATCGGTATTTTCAACTTTTTATACAGTTAATTTCATTGTTTTTTATTATTCATATATCGTTATTACTCTATTCATTTATGATTAAATGTTATTTTACATTTATTTTCTGTTTTTAATTAGATATATCATTTCACTTTCCAATAGAATTATGATAAAAAAATTTCAAAATAACCTCAATTAAATTAATATATTTTTTAGAAAAACAAAAAAAAATCACAATTATATCCACATTAATTATATTGATAGGATTAAAACAATTAAATCATAAAAAAATTTAATCTACAAAAATTTTTCTAAAACATACTTAATATAAAACAGAGAAATTAATATTTATTATCGTTTACTACCGTGGAAATCTTTCCATATGTATATGTATATATATATATTGGTAAAAATTTTACTTAATTAAAAAAAAAGTAAGAAAGAGGGTCGCGCCAGAAAGGGACCAAAGATGTCGTGAATGGCACGAGTTTCTTTTTTCTTGTGTTTTCTTACTGTGTTCAAATGATTGGTAAGTACTCTGTTTCGATTTCCTGTTAAATCCTTGTCAAAAACATTCAGCTTTTTCAACTTTTCTTACCAAACAGTCAACAGTCTGTCTCTCTCTTTTTTACCATGGCTGTATTTTTTTTTTTTTGTTAAGCCATTTTTATTTTAAAAATGTAACTTTTATATATATGGTAGTACCTATCTCTTCGGGAAATCCATAACAAATAGATGTTATCATCTCAATATATTTGAAAAATTATTGAGAACCATGTTTTGTGTGTTTCTGTCCATATAAGAGAATGCGAACTCAACCAAGTGTGAACACTTTCGGCTTTGGCCCGCCAAACCATTATCATAATTAATACCATCGATCCCAAAGATAGTGATTTTAAAAATCAAATAAAGTAAACGAGGTGGAGAAATGATTTTTATTTAAAGTTTAAATTTTTATTTTGATTTGTACAGGTTTAATGTCTATTATTTGTTTAGTTATATATATTATTTTGGTTTTTCGAGTAATAAATACATAAATAAAGCTAGAACAGATTTGGATTCGAAAAGGTAAAAAGATACTGAAATATCCAAAAATATAAGATTTGAACTGAAAAATCTAATTTTTTTTTTGGATATTTTACAGATATAAAAAATTATTATCAAACCAACCTGGATCGAAAAAAACCCAACAGAACCCGAATCAAAGTTTTGTAGGATATGTATGAGTTCTAAAATCTTATAACCTAAAAGAACCGAATCCGTTTGGACCCTAATGCCCAAGACTACTATGAGACAATGTCAGATTTTTCTTTATTGGGTTTTAAAGCCTAATACGTTCCGGCCCATGTTAATGAGTAAAACTAGAAAACAGAGAAATTAGATTTGTAATTCGTGATTTTTTGTTTGCACTTATATTTTTCAAATATATTCTCTCCAGTTCATTAAAATTGATGTTTGTAAAATTTACAATCTTTAAAAAATTTAATAAATTTACTGAAATAACCATTTAACGTTCTAACTAATTATGTTAATTAATTTTTATTATAAACAAAAGAAAAAAAAAACGTAAATATTGAACCAAATATGTATTGAAATCTGAAACTAAAAACATAGAATTTTTATAACAAATTTTTCAAAATATCAATAATTTTAAAAATTATTTTTATTGCACAAGTGAGGCTTTATATTCGAAGGCTTTATTATAAATATTTCTGACCCGGATCCGACACTAAATCAGAAATACAATCACATTAGTTTATCAAAAAAATATTTATCTGGGGCTCCAGTCTTCTTTTTTTTATATAAAAATTTTTTTTGCTATATTTGTTAGGGAAGTTTGTTATTTATATTGCACAAGTGAGGCTTTATATTCGAAGGAATCTGAATCTCTGAAAAATACGAAAATTAATTACGTCCTTGGTGCATGCTCCAACAATGAAGTCACAAAGCCACAAGTCGTGGAATCTAGTCGCCGGCATCGTCTTTCACTTGATTTTTGCTGTTGTTTTGGTTAGATTGGATGCTGCATGCGACCAGGGAAATGCGAATTTGATAGGGTTAAAGCAACGGTTATAAGAAACCGTGAAGGACCACCGTTGGATACGGTGGTGTTATACGGTCGCCACGGTGGCGAGGCATACATAAGAGATTATTACGATATGTGGCGGAATGAGATGAGCGTGTTGTAATATGAATGTATGACGTGTGAGGTCATGATTATCAAATCTCCACGGTTGCGCAAATGGTGGCTGCTCGGTGTCTTCTTCTCATCTCTCTCCTGTCTGCTTTTAATTAAATCTCCATTCTGACAAGAAATTTAATGGAATAGTTTAGCTTTTAGATTTGATGTTTTCTTTCACGATAACTTTTTTCTTTTGTTCTTTTTGTTTCCGAAAAATAATATACTTCTCAATTCCTAGCAGATTATTTTTTTACGAATAAATTAAAAAAAGGCTAACCCAAATAGCAGATCTTGATTTGCTACATAAATACAATATAATCGAAAAACTAAAATTGTGTTGAAGGCCGGAGTGGTCGTGGAGGCCGAGATGGTCGTGAACCAAACAACAAGCTCTCTCTAGTGAACTATTTCTTCTTTAGCTTCTTTTACTTATTTTACCTTTTGAAGTTACTGAAAACAAAGAGATAAAAAATTCAATAATTTTTTTTTTTCAACAAAAAGTTTAGTAATAATTATATTTTTAAAGTAGCCACTGTTGATGTGACAAGTGTCTAAGAATTTCTTAGAAATTTCTTAAAAACCTTATCTAAGAATTCATTATTTACTATTCTTCAGTAGGTGTCCTAAATGTATGCTCTCAACCTATATAATAATTTGATCTGATAAATACTGTCCACTACTTCACATGATTATTATATATATCTTCTGGGGCTGGAGAAACTGAAGGAACTTGTAGGTCTTTAGATCCAAGAAAAAAGAATAAAAGGAAACTCAGTATTTTCGTCTTTAAAATATATATAAGAAGAAAAAAAAGATACAATGTACTTAATTAATTACCCAAAACGAGAGAAAATACTATAGTCGAAGCAGAGAAAAAAAGAGACTCGCCTAAACAGCACAAGATTCAAAATAAAAACATAAAAGAAGAGAAAAATACTTAAGCACTTACCGTAAAGTAGCCCTAAGAAAATCAAACCTTAAAAAGCCATTTGATAGTTTTTTTTTGGGTTGTGGCTTTAAAAAGAAGTCTTTTACCTACCTACAAGACAGAACTCATCTTCTCCGTTCTACCAAAAATCGTAAGTGAAGCTTTTTGAGGGAGTGATTGGCAGCAACATTTTTTACTCGCATTTAATCGACCGGTAAATGTGGCGGACGAAGAGGAGAGCGGCACGGAAGCCAACGGTTCCAAGCATGAGGAAGAAACCGTAACAAATGCAAGCCATGTAACCGAAGAAGAATGAGGTTTGCATGAAACCGGACATGTCTGATCTCGCGTAGTAATAGTATAAGCAGTACGCGTAGATGAATAAACCAGTCGATCCACCGCATAGGAACGATCTGCAACAAATAAAATAATGAAGCTTTTTTATCAGAGCAATAGTCTAATTTAAATTCATTATCAAAACAAATCTCATACGTAAGAGATAAATGAACAGAGCCATAAACCGAAAACGAAAACTGATTGGCTGGAAAAACTTACCTCCACCACCATTCGTGATCTTCAGCGGCAAGTTGGAAGTAAGTAAGAGCAACTGTTATAAACGCGGTAACGATCAAGAGGATGATGAAGACGATGAAGAGGATGCTGTAAATGGTGTAGATCCGATGCCCCCAAACACTGGCAAAGATGTAATATAGCTCGATGTAGATGGCGCTGAAAGGAAGAAAACCAGCCATGGCCATCTGAGGTACAGCACTCCTGTACCATGGGAGTGGTGGGATCTCCCGGGGATACTTAGTGGTGCGGCATGGAGCTTGGAACTCCGCTTTGCTGTTTTTACCGGCGATACCACCCAACACAAGCAAAGGAGAAGTCACTAGTGTCCATATAAGAACGATCACAACAATGGTTCCAAAGGGAAGAGCTGCGGTTGCGCTGTAGGCGATTGCAACGGTGTTTAGGAAGCAGAAAGTGAGGAAGAGCGGGCCACAGAAGAGACCTCCAGTGAGCAACAAATTTCTCACCTGAGAAAAACAAATGAGAAGTTTTATTGCTTTCTGTTTAAGCGTTATTTGAGGGAAGGGGTTCAATGTTTACATACCCAGTTCTTTCCTTCGAGTTGACAGTAGAAAGATGAGGCGGTGTATCCGGCGATTCCAGATGTAAGAGCATAGATAACGACCAAAGCAGTGAAAAGTGCTCCTCGGTTGTATGGATAGAACACTCCAACAAGTGAAAGCATGAAGATGAATATGGTGCTGATGACATATGAGGGAAATCACAGTTAGTGTTTGGCAATAAAGAAGCATGGCAGGAACTTAAAAGAGACTTACAGAGTGAACAGTTGGGTTCCGCTACCGAGAGATGCAGCAAAGAGAGATTTGTGCTTTGGGAACCGGAACACATCCCCGTGAATGTACTTCCATCCAGTTTCCTCTTGATCATCAGCAGCTTCCTCGTCTTGAGCATACCTTTAAGGATAAGACAAAAAGTTTATAATCACGAAAAAAAAATTGCGATCGTTGGGTTGAACATGAAAGAGTAACAAGTCAGCATCCAAAACTTACTTCATGAAATCATTCTTGAGGACACGCATCAAGATGGTCGCAAGGAAACCAGTCAAAAGGAGGACAGTGACGCAGGAGTTGATAATAGAGAACCAGTGAATTTCCAAGTGATGTGGAAGAGAAGAAGACATAGCGTACTTCTCCATCCTCTTCTCGAAAGGAGTCTCAGTTTCTTTCCACTTGACAGTGTACATAAACTCGGCATCAACTTCCTTGTCCTCAGTGAGATCCACAAGCGAATGAGGATCCATCCTAGCATTGATCTCAATCACACGGTCCTTGTTATATAAAATCTCAAACTGGATGTGCTTGTAAAGGTAATACTTGAACTCGGTCGGATCGGATTTGCTCTCTTTATCGACCTTTCCAATAAATCCCCAGATAGGCAAATCATCATAATACATCTGAAAGTAATAGTCTTTTTCAACAGCTCTACGAAATTGTTCGACTTCTTCTCTGCTAAGCTTCTTTTTGCAATATGTCTCAGAGTCTTTTTCATCTCTGAAGTTAAGCTTGTATGGAGCACTAACAAGCCTGTCCCCATTCAAAACCTCACCTAGAGCTTCCTTCTTATCTTTCACACCCTCTACAACAAAAAAAACACAAAATAAACACAAATCTGAGAAAAACAAAAAATCCGGCTTAACAGAAACAACATCGAGTTCCTTACGATCTCAAGTTTATTCCAATTTATCAGTAAATAGAGATCAACCAAGTGTGCTCGTACCTGGAACACAGAAGGGAAGATCGAAATACCGATAGGTCTCACTGCAATCATCATCAAACACAAGTAAAAAAATCAGCAATATGACAAAGAAATCTAAGATTGAGGGACAAAATATAAAAAAAGATCTATAGAAAACAATTTTTGAATTCACATTACACATTATAGAGCATGTAATCGATTTTTCAAGGTTCGAATAATCGATATATAGAATCGCATGATATATAGCTGACGATCAATGTTTCGACCAAGAGAATCTCAGATCTAAAACAAACAAAAAATTGAGACGAGAATAGAATAGAAATTCGTTTTACCTGGGATTGTGAAACGGGCCGACCTTGTTGGCGTAGAGAGGAACAGAGTCGCCTTCCTTGTAACGATGGTCGGAAGCATCTGATCTGACGAATCCAGCGCCGGAGAAGATAGAAGCTCCGATGAAGAGGAGCAGAGTCGTCGGTATTCTCATGGTGTTTTCTGTGTGGGGAAAAGAAAATCGTGAGATCTGAGTTTGCGTTATATTTGGGTGGAACGCAAATGGGAAAAATGACGACCAATATTTTTTTTTAATCTAAATTATTATTTTATTGGTTTTATTCTGTTTAATATGAAATTCTAATTCCAAAGATATGTCATATTTATAATTGTGGTGTACGATTCATACAACTAATATTTATTTATTTATCTGCTTTTATAACACAAAAGTGAATTTTATTGATTCCAAATGTTATTATAAATTAACTTTTTTATCGAATTAATTCTTCAAAATAAATTTACATTACCCTCTCTTTATATAAATAAAAAAATATAAATAAAACGAAATAAAATAAATAAATTATGTAGCTAACAAATTCAATATCTTTTGGGACATTAATTTTTTACATTTTTTTGTCAAGAAATTAATGCTTTACATTAGGATATTTGAATTTACTAAACTAGAGTAATAGATGCTATAAATTGTTTGATTTATCTTCTAATATCTTCGTATGTTATATTTCTGTATTCTTTGCTTCTTTTGTTTATAATTTTTTAATTCGTTTAATTGTTTTTCTTTTAATTAAATATATCAGTAAATTAGATTTTCTACGTTCTTTTTTTTTGGAAAGAAACTTGTGAACGGCATATAGAAAAATGGTAGATAACCTGAAGCAATAAACCTTTCTATAATCGGATGTTCGTTACAATGTCATTATATTATTTTTCTATGGTAGGTCGATTCCCATTCTTTTGTAATTAAATGGCAAAAAAAAAAAAAAAAAAAATCAACATTGCCTCTCTTGTTTGAAAGTAAACACTTTGTGTGCCAAGGATTCTTGACAATGTCGTCCAGAAGTAACTCTTACATTTTTAGAGGAGTGTGTTGTTTTCGTAGCCTATGATTTAAACTTGGATCGCCATGTCTTGTACGTATGGCAACACATTTTCGTCTGCATTGTATGGATAATGTCTGAACAAAAATAATAACCTATAGCGCTGATAAAGAATTATAGTTTTCAATACTGCATATTGTCTTTTCACAAAATTAAATTAAATGTGACTCTAATCCTAAAATTATTTTTATCAAACCTCTATCTATCATTCAAGGATCCAGAACCTCTATCTACGAGATTGACTTTCTCACTAGGGCTCAAAGAAACCTTCCTTCGACAAGTCCTTACTCATCTACTTTGTTAAACGTCTTCCATTTTTTTTGTTTATTATGTATTTGTATTTCTTTTCCTTCCTTTTTAGGTTAAGTAGTGCTTTTGTTGCCACGAGTTGGTTAATCTTAGATTTTTAAACCGGATGTGCCTTCTATAACTTTACGGGGGTAAACTAATGAAATGAAGTTTTATTAAAAAATTAAAATAAAAATAAAAATAAATTTTTTTTTTTTTTTGCATGTTGTCCTATTTTACGTTAAATTCAGAGAAACGTTTTATCTGTTGGATTAAGCGCATCTCGGTCGCGGTGGAAATTAAAGAAAACTAAATAGTAGCTAATGGGCTTATTCGATCTAATATGAGTCAGGCCCAAACGTAAATAGCCCTTACCAAATCACTTTTCCCAACGATCACTTTTTGTTTTCTTTTATGTTTTGTATTTGTTTTTCATATTATATTTTAAAAAGTCATACGATACAAAATATATTTATTACAATATTAAATTTCCTAATTTATATAATCCTTTAAATTATAAATCTCAGTTTTAATTTTTTTTAAAGCTTCTCAAAATGTAAATACGACACTGCATAAAAAATGAAAAAATATATATCCAAAGAAATCCATCTTGTACTCTAAAATAGTTTTTAATCAAAACTTTAGTTCTCTTCATTTCTAGTCTACATCGAATATATGAAAACTCTTATATTAGAGAACAGAAAAAAATTGGTTCCGCTGATGTGAACCAATCATGAATCGACCAGCCGACTCAAGCCTCCGGCGATTCAAGATTCTTGACGGACAAGGTTTTATTAAACCGGTGATAACAGATACATATGTATTTTTTTTTTTTTTTTTGTCAACATAGTCTAGTGGCTTTAATATCCCTCATAATACTGAGGGGTGCTGGGTTCGAACCCCAGACCTATGTCATGAATTTCAGAGGTGGCCACCATTGTGCCACGTCATTCCGACACAGATACATATGTATAAACTGTCGATTTTGTTATTGTTTCACCTTTTTTTTTATTAAATTAAATATAATCTTATCAATATGTAGACATGTGGAGCTGCCAGCGAGAATTCAAAAACAAAAAGTCATTATTCACCTATTTATGATTATACTGACCAACATAAAAAATATGATTAATTTTTTTATTTTTATTTTTCTCAGTAAAAATTATTGACTCATCCATTAATCAGTTCAGAAATATAGACTACAAATCTACACTCACCTTTCTCTCTTCTATTCTCCGTCTTCTCTCTAAACCTAATATCTATTTTGACAGTTGTTAATTCGGTTTTGGTGACTTAGACAGCACTGGAGCCGAATCCTTTTGTTTTTAGCTTGTAGTTTATCCTTTCTTAGCTATCCTTCTCCATCTCCTCTCTGTCTTTGGCATGGTTAGTGTTCATCTGTTTTGATCTATCTGCTGTTTCTTATTGTAGGAAAGAAGTCTAACTTACTATTGATCTGTTGAAAGAGTTTATATACATAGGTAAGAGGATTCTAGAGAGAAACTAAATATGGTACATTCTAAATACAAAATATATGGTGTATCGCTAAAGATGTGAGTATCTTTAACGTATCCTTGACAGTCAACCAGCTAATTAGGTGATTTCTTTCACCATTTGTTTTATTTAATCTTTGTATCAGCAATGTTTTAGGCGGTGTGTGGTGAGTAGAACAAGTTTAGCATCTACCTAGAAAAGAAACTGGTTGCCTTATCCCAACGTCGTTGAAAACTTCTCACATTCTTTGAATAAGAGTTTGTCCCGATCCTTTATTTTATCATTCTAGTTTTTCAGTAGCTTCTTTTATTTGCTTGAAGCTATATAAAGAGGTTGAGCTTAATGATGATTGGATGAAGGTGCAATTGTTTAGGAAATTTTTATTCCCAAACATTTCGCCTTCTTCTTGGTACGAAGATATGTTAATTTGCTATTTGCTTCTTCTTCTTATTATTGTTTTTTTCTGGTCGAAATGCTAATTGCTTCTCTTATTGATATTTCCTTGCTTAATTGATGTTCCTCCATTAGCCCAAAACAAATGATAGGCTTAGTTTAGCTTCAGTCCAAACTAAAGGTCCAATAAAAATGTTCAAGAATGAAGAATTTTTTTTGAAGTATGGAGAAGAAAAAGTGAGATTATGATGAAGAAGAAGTTGAATTAAATAAAAGACGAGTCTAGAAATATTAAGGATGAGAGTTATAGAGTATTCTAAAATTAAGAAAAATAATTATCTAGATAAATGGATAAAAATTGTGGATGAATGTTGGGTGATTTTCTCTACAATTTCTTATGATAATTACTTGGCTAACCTAGGAATGACAATATGACATAGCTCGAACTAATCGTGGCAATATAAAGTATATTTTCAGTATTTGTAATACTTATCTGAAAACATTTAAAATCGAGTCCGAATAATCACGTATGGCTTTTAAAACTCTTAAGATGTTATATTTTCTACTAATCCAGACGAAATCTACAGACGTTTGCCATAACTTGGATATTTTTGCAGTTTAGTTAACGGTCCAAACAAGTAACATGAAAAAACTGTATTTTTGTGATCTTCTGTTATATTATATGCTTTATTTGTATAACTGTGCCCAAAGATGACGAGTATAGATGCATTTTGGACATAACTAGATTGGATCCATTGACTTGATCTAATTTACAACTCTTATCTGACACAACATTAATAGATGATAATATACGATTCGATTTGGATTTGACTTACTAGGTTTCTATATTAATTTATTATAATAAATAATATCACAATTGGGATCGAAGACTTATTAAAAGGCGTCTTACTCTCGCCAATTCTTGTCATAGCCATCGTCATCGTTTGAAATAAGATTTGCATTGACATTGCCGACACGTATCTATCAGAAAAATTAATTAATGTTATTATCGCTCTGACAACTTGTGTATGTTAGAGTTATAGCGAACAAAAATTGAAAGTATGCGATTGTAAAAATGTTACACTATTTCGAAGGTAATATTTTGATATCAAAAAGTTAGACTGTGTTGTTAGATTAGTTTTCTCACATGCTTTCAAACCGTAAACACATCGAACTCCAAAACCTTAGTCAATAAACTTTTCTAGAACACTAATAATAGTGCTACTTTTAATATACAATTTTCAATTTTTCACTTTAAGCTTCTTGGAAAACTAGTAGTCCTACTTGATATTTTTTTTTTAATTTATAATTAAGTTGGAGATCAATTCTAACAATAATGTAGTAGCCAGTCATAATACGACACATAAAATTCTGGATTCCTAAGAAGCTATATACAAACAAACCATTTTCCACATCAATGTATCAGACAATTTTAGAAATTTACCTAACACAGTAATTAAGAACAAACCAGCTTTAATTTTCCGCAAAAAAAGTCTTGAATATATTTTATATATCTGAGTCGGCCTATAATATATTTCTCGTTCTTAAATATATATATACCGCATATTGTTGTCTCAAATCAAACCGATCATCACTTTAAAAAAGGATTCGCGTTGACTTATTTTAATGGTAGTCATCATTTTAATAAACTTGCGATAATTTGTTTTTAAAGGAACAAACGTTTTCGATTTCTAACGGTTGAAGTCATATAAGAACAAAGAATAAAAATTAGGTCCAGAAACCTAAACTAAAATCTTTTATTCAGTTTAGGGCCAACATAATTTTTTGGAATATTAGTATTGTCTGGCTTGAGTTTAGCAATATAATCTCAACTCTCAAGTCGAAATCATTACTCTTACAGTAAATGCACTCCCTTCAAAAAAAGAGTTGCGTGCTTATTCCATTTTCATCGCGGAATAGTAACGCCACATCACTTCGATGTGATATTGTAAGATAGAAAATAAAATAAAATAAAAATATGAATTATCATTTCGGTTAATTATTATATGAAAATAGTGTCAGCTCCTAATCAGATTCCAAAAAAAAAAAGAGTTGGTCGGATGAAATTCGTGAAATATATTGCAGGAAAACGTGATGACGTGTTGTCTTTTGGAGATTGTATCTAAAACTAATGAATGTGTATTTATATTTAATAATGTAAACGCAATACGATTAATCAGATCCCATGATCATCAGTGATTAGGACTTGCCAATAAACATTAAACAGAAACTATTATTTTCTTTATTCAATGCATATATACGTATCACATGTGTAAGTATAGTTTTATATGTATTTGTTCCCCTTTTTCTTCAAATTTCCACTGAAGGGTTATAGACTCTTCTTCTTCTTCTTCCCCTCCTTGGTGGTTGTTTTCTCTTAACAAATGGCGAATGTAATCGACGAGACGATGCCGTATAGACTACTGAAGGAGGAGAGCCATTCGTCTTCTTCTTCTTCTTCTTCAGGAGAATCTAGCCCCGTAGACGCCGTTCTCTTCGTCGGGATGTCTCTGGTGCTCGGTATAGCTTCAAGGCATTTGCTTCGCGGAACTAGGGTTCCTTACACAGTCGCTCTCCTCGTTATCGGGATTGCTCTTGGATCTCTCGGTTCGGTTTTGATGATTCCTTTTGTTTAATTGCTTTAAAGAATCCATCAAATTTGTTTAAGTCAATTTTCAACAGTTAATGTTTAGAAATGTTTCTTGGAAGATACGGAAACTATAATGAACTAACTATTAATAGTTGCTTAGACGTTTTTTTTTTTTTAAATTTTTTTAGAATATGGAACTCACCATAACCTTGGCAAAGTCGGCCATGGGATTCGTATGTGTAAGTTCCTAGTCTTGTCTTCCATGGTGAACTTTGTTGACTTTATAAACAAATAGAAATCAAACAATCTCAAATGTTACTACAGGGAACGACATCAATCCTGAACTTCTTTTGGCCGTTTTTCTTCCGGCTCTTCTTTTCGAGAGTGCCTTCTCCATGGAAGTACACCAGATCAAGGTTTTTTTTTTTTTTGTTGCTTTTAGTTAGTTAAGCGTAAGGTGAAGAGAAGAAATAGATGCTAATTGCGTTTGGTTATTGTGATTGGACTTTTATTTACATGATCCATTAGAGATGTCTGAGCCAAATGGTGCTACTTGCTGGGCCTGGAGTTTTCATTTCAACAGTTTGTCTTGCATTGCTTGTTAAGGTTTGTGGTGCTTAACGTTTAAGTAGCCCGTTGACTAACAAAAGGAAGACAAATTAATCATATAAGGTAATGAAATTGTATGGTATAATGATATTTGCAGGTAACGTTTCCGTATGATTGGGATTGGAAAACGTCCTTGTTGCTTGGTGGACTTTTAAGTGCCACAGATCCTGTTGCTGTTGTTGCTTTGCTAAAGGAACTTGGTGCTAGTAAGAAGCTAAACACTGTTATTGAAGGAGAATCCCTGATGAATGATGGGTAATCTTGTCTACTTTTGCTAATCTTTTTTTTTTTGTCGTAGTTTTTGTTAATTCAATCACATTTTATGCTCACACTGTATGAGTTCTAAAAAAATAATTTGCAGAACGGCAATTGTGGTTTTCCAGTTATTCTTAAAGATGGTTATGGGTCATAGTTCTGACTGGTCTTCTATAATCACATTTCTGGTTAGAGTCGCACTTGGAGCGTATGTCCTGATCTTTTCCTCTTCTAATGATATCGTGTTGTTGTGTTCTTAGCATCATAACTTTACATCGTATGATTCTGTCTGTTTAGTGTAGGCATCGGTCTGGCTTTTGGCATTGCCTCGGTTCTTTGGCTCAAGTTCATATTCAATGATACAGTCATAGAGATTACACTTACAATTGCAGTGAGCTACTTCGCATATTACACTGTACGTATTATTACAGTGACCTTGAATTCTTGTGGCAAAATATTATTTTTGTAGTACAAATAAAAGTTAACTACTGTGTGACAGGCTCAAGAGTGGGCTGAGGCTTCTGGTGTTTTGACGGTGATGACTTTGGGCATGTAAGTTTCAGTTATCTCATTTTTTTCTCCTTTCTTTTGTTATCATGTAAGAAGGCACATGTTATATGATAATAACCGTAACAGGTTTTATGCTGCATTTGCAAGGACAGCATTTAAAGGTGACAGCCAAAAAAGTTTGCATCACTTCTGGTATTTCTAAAAACTTAAAGGAATTGGAATTGTTCTGTATAGCATAATTCTATAGAAAAGGTGTAAGACAGATTTTCCTGGTAACTACTTGTGCAGGGAAATGGTCGCATATATTGCAAATACTTTGATTTTTATCCTCAGGTAAAGCTATAATCATATAGATTCATCTGATGCTTGGGCCATGCCAACCCAAAGAAATAAGCTCATGGGTAGCAAAAAGCTATTTTACTGCTACAGTATATAAGTTGCTTTGCACTTTATTTTTGTAGTGGTGTCGTCATTGCTGAAGGCATTCTCGACAGTGATAAGATTGCATACCAAGGTGCCATTTAATGTTGAAAGTTTTCTGTATAATTTTCTAACTAAAAGTGAAATCTATTATGACATAGCTTCTGTCTAAATTTTCTCAAGAGAATTTTTTATTAAAGCTGAGTCTCAGGTCATTGCATTTTTCCTCCTGTTGGTTACATGGTATTTGGTTCTCGACAGGTCGATTGTTCCTTTAGCATAGCTGTAAAAAGAAAAAACCTTGCATCATTGGTTAGAGGAAGTAATGTAGCAAAATTTGTTGCCAGGACTTATATTGTTTTGTTATAGGGAAGTCATGGGGATATCTTTTTCTACTATACTTTTACATCCAACTATCACGATGTGTTGTTGTTGGAGTTCTATACCCATTTCTACGTCATGTTGGCTATGGTTTGGACTGGAAAGAAGCCACTATACTAGTATGGTCTGGTTTGAGGGGTGCAGTGGCACTCTCACTTTCTTTATCTGTGAAGGTTAGTTTGTAATAACATCGTCAAACTTGTTTCTTCTCTGTCTTGAAATTATGCACTTCGTTTATTCAGGCACATCGACTCAGTGTTGACTTGCCTTATTCTCAATCATTTGATTCAGCAATCTAGTGGAAATTCGTTTCTCAGCACGGAGACAGGAACATTGGTAAGTTCTGGAAATGGTCTGCAAGGTTTTATCAACAGCCTAAATGAATTTAAGGAAGAAAATCATTTCTCTCTATTTGATACTCTCAGTTTTTTTTTGTAGTTTATTTTCTTCACAGGTGGAATTGTGTTCTTAACGCTCATAATTAATGGATCCACTACCCAATTTGCTCTGCGCCTTCTTCGCATGGACGGTTTACCAACCACAAAGGTCATAATAATCTTTTGACAGACTTTTTTTCAACTTGAGTATGCAAATGTGTATGTAAGCGTCAAACAGCAAGATTGGCTCCAAAAAAATCTGCAACTCTTATCTCTGATTCTCCATTATTCTTGTCTACAGATACGAATATTGAATTATACAAAGTATGAAATGGTGAATAAGGCCTTACAAGCGTTTGAAGATCTAGGAGATGATGAAGAGTTAGGACCTGCTGATTGGCATACAGTTGAAAATTATATTTCAAGCTTAAAAGATTCACAAGGGGAACAAGTTCATCCACATAGTGGCTCTAAAACTGAAAATCTTGACCATACGAGTTTAAAGGACATACGTATACGATTCTTAAATGGTAATTATCATGTCATTATTCGCCTTATGACACTATCTTATGAGGCAAATCATAGTTCGAGTCTCTTGCATGCAACAGGTGTTCAGGCAGCTTACTGGGAGATGCTTGATGAGGGAAGAATATCTCAAAACACTGCTAATATTTTGATGCGGTCAGTGGATGAGGCGTTGGATCGGGTTTCAACAGAGTCTTTATGTGACTGGAGAGGTCTAAAACCGCATGTTAAGTTCCCGAGTTACTACAGTTTTCTTCACTGTAAAGTTATCCCAGGGAAGTTGGTCATATACTTTGCTGTTGAAAGACTTGAATCTGCTTGCTACATTTCTGCTGCATTTCTTCGTGCGCATACAATTGCACGGCAGCAATTGTATGATTTTCTAGGTATGTATAATTCAGATTCTGGATCACTCTTTGGAAACAGCAAGAAAAATACTTAACTTCTTTGTTGTAATATCAGAGTTTTTGTTTGCAAGTACCTCTACTTTCATCCAACCCTACTTTTGTCTCTTAGTTATTCTTCTGCTCTATACAGGGGAGAGTAATATCGGTTCTACTGTAATAAAGGAAAGTGAAACCGAAGGAGCGGAAGCAAAAGAGTTTTTGGAAAAAGTTCGATCTTCACTTCCTCAGGTTGAGAGTCGTGTCACTTGTTTTGGCTGATTTATCTTTCTCTTGATGAACTTACATATAATCTTGGATCAACTTTGGTTTTGTAGGTTCTCCGTGTTGTGAAAACGAAACAAGTAACATATGCAGTGCTGAATCATTTACTCGACTACATTCAAAACCTTGAGAAGATTGGCTTGTTGGAGGATAAAGAAATCGCTCATCTTCATGATGCTGTCCACGTACCAAATTAATGAATCCAAGTTCTTCAACACATGGTCCTCTCTCTCTCTCTTTTCTAATGTTACTTCTCTCTCTCTCTCTCTCTCTCTGCAGACTGGCTTGAAGAAGCTTTTGAGAAACCCACCAATAGTAAAACTTCCAAAGTTAAGCGACATGATCGCCTCACATCCGTTATCCGGTGCTCTTCCTCCTGCAATATGTGAACCTCTAAAACACTCGAAAAGTGAAACAATGAAGCTGCGTGGTGTGACGCTTTATAAAGAAGGTTTAAAGCCAACTGGAATCTGGCTTATTTTTGATGGCATTGTTAAGGTAACCCAAAACTTAGTTTTTTACTTTCCAAGTCATAAAGATTAATTGTGTTCTTCATTTTACTGAAAGTTAATATTCAACACCTACAGTGGAAAAGCAAAATCTTAAGCAACAATCACTCGCTGCATCCAACATTTTCTCATGGTAGTACATTGGGACTCTACGAAGTTCTCACCGGGAAGCCATATATGTGCGACATGATTACAGATTCTGTGGTTCTTTGCTTTTTTATCAATAGCGAGATAATACTATCTTTTGTACAATCTGATTTCAACGTTCAAGATTTCCTTTGGAAGGTACGTCTCTATTCGAATCCATTGAAGAGAAAACTCCTCTCGTGATTGTATATTGCATCAACTTCTCTAAATAAAATAAAAAAAAAATTTGCAGGAAAGTGCATTGGTGCTTCTGAAGCTATTGCGTCCTCAGATATTTGAAAAGGTGGCAATGCAAGAATTACGAGCACTTGTTTCCGCTGAAAGCTCAAAACTGACAACATATGTGTCTGGAGAATCAATCGAAATCGATTACAACAGTGTCGGTTTGTTATTAGAAGGGTTCGTAAAACCAGTTGGTATCCAAGAAGAGCTTACAGCAGCTCCTGCTGCATTATTGCCTTCTAACGAGAATCAAAGCTTTGGTAACTCATCAGAAGCTTCAGGTAATTACTCGCACGGTATGCAGAAGCCATCTATTAAATTGGTGTCAATAAAAAAGAAAAACTGTGGTTTTTCGATCACAGGTGGTATCATGAGAGTTAGTTTCTCACGACAAGCAACACAATACAGTGTGGAGACAAGAGCAAGAGTAATCTTTTTCAACATTGGATCACTTGGAGCTCACAGGACTCTACAACGAAAACCATCTTCGTTGTCATCACCACTTGGGTCAAGCTCTGATCACCAGCTCCAAAGATCATCTAGTAAAGAACACAGAGGTCTCATGAGCTGGCCTGAAAGTACTTACAAAGCCGAACAACAAGAAGAGATCAATAGAAAGACATTAAACTTATCTGAAAGAGCAAGGCAACTTGGCATTTTCGGCAGCATGGTAAAAGAGATTACAGTTTTGAGATTGTTTATAAGATTGTTATCGATGAACTAACCCGAAGCGTTTCATGTTTGGATATACTGAATTAGGTTAATCTGTACAGAAGAAGTGCAAGTTTCGGTGGGTACAAGCCACCAGGTAACTTATCGTACAAGAAACTCCCACTAAATGCAGCTCAAGGTCTAGTTTTAGCAAAATCAGAAGGCTCAATAACAACCACGAAGCAGCTTGAAACCCGGAAATATGTGACTCAACTTCCTGCGCAAGTAGCATCAGCAGAAAGCAGCAGAAGGCAGAAAACGATGGTGGAATCAAGCGATGATGAAGATGAAGGAATCATTGTGAGAATCGATTCTCCCAGCACGATCGTTTTTAGGAACGATCTATAAAAGCATTGAGATGTGTGTAACGTAATAAGAGTACAAAAATTGCTAGCTTAGGCTGCTTAGCTTAAAGAATTCTTGTGCAAAGAATAAAGGTAAAACAACACAAGTTATTTCTGATGAACGCTATGAGAACCATTTCAAAATTATTGTTAGAACAAATCCATACAGACACGAGCTTTTATATGCTCTTCTTTTATTTCTATGATATTTACTCAACATATCAAAGTTTATATTCCTCTTGTACTCTCAATCACCAAATAACGGTGAATAAAAATAAGGAACTTGTGTTTTTTTTTTTTTTAATTTTCTTATCACTATCTGCCAATTTGAAGACAAATTTTTATTGTATTCATTTATTTGTAATGTTTACCTATGTCAATTTTCTCCTTTTTTTGTTATTATTTTATTTGCTACGGTCAATATTCTTCTTTAATTAGTTGGGTGTTAAAAGAAAAAGAAAAAAAAACTGGACCCCGACACCACTGAAGTGACATCGAAAGTTATGTTGGGTTTTGGCATTAGAAAAAAAAATGATTAACCGTCAAAACTATGATGATCCAGTTGTTTAATAATGTATCCTAGAGTTGAAAAACAAAAATTACATGATTTCAGTGGTGTTTAGCCAATTTTAACGTTTTAAATAATATCTGGCTCTTCGGATACTTTGGGAATTAGCCTTCGGTTCCAGATCTTCAAGTATAAGACAACAAAAACAAACAAAAAATAATAGCTAATTATCAGTAATATATTACAAAACTAGCACTAATTTTAACCAAATCCACGATCAGCCACATGAATGCACTGCAGCACCAGCACTACAATATGCCTATAGGTCACTTACTTGCCACTTTTCTTGTTCATTTCTTTGTTTGTTTGTCGTACAGCTAATTAGCTCATGCCGACATACGTAACATAACACAAGCATGACGTCATTGTATAACTCACTTTTAATCCTCGCCGTTTAGTTTCGTTAACACATCAAACAACGGCTGTGACTAAAGCTGATGAACTAAAACGAGATGCGGCTATTATAATACTTACTAATGAATTTTCATCTTTTGTCAAACACTCGTGAAGTTTATTTCAACAATGTGTAATAACCCCATTCGATTTTAAATTTATGATATTTTCTTCTATAAATGTCTAGACACAAAAGTTTCATTGTTCTTTTGTAATATTATTAACTGTGAGTTACGAAAGAATATATCAATCATTTATAGGATTGTTTCTAACTACAAAAATTTTAATCCAAAAAACGTTTATAATATACCCTTTTCTTTATCTGTTTTTTTTTTTTGTTTTATAACTTTTTACCCTTTTAGTTTTTTCCATTTTAAAATTTCATCTCTTCCTTTTGCTTTATTTAATGGTTCTTTGTTTTCCCTTTTCTTTATTCTTGTTTTTTTCTTCATTAGCGATTGCCGATCATACTTTTATCTATTTAGCTTGTGATCATTCTCTTAATACATAACACAATGCTTTGGAAAAAAGAGGATAAAGAGTAAAAAGCTCAAAATTCAATATCAAGAAATTCAAAAGAAGGTAATATGATTATTAATATCAGAACGGATGTTGTGTATTATTTTTCAAAATTTACCTCCCTTAACTTTCTATACAAAAGTGAAAAGTTGAAAGCTTCTCTCATAGCCAATGATTATTTTGGCTTTATATTCTACAACCTCAATTATATTACACATTACAACCACAACTAATTAACCAATATTACAAAATTCACCCCTTAGTTCTAATTATAGTAATTGTTCCCCTCCCTTGTGTTTGGATCCTAGTAAGAGCCACCACGGTTTTACCGGAGAGGCCTGGTCCATGGGTCGAGATGCACGGTCTAGAGGCAAAGTCTCCAACCGGATGTCGAACAGGTCGAGCCGGTGGCATTAGAATCCTCTTATTTACGTCATTTAAGGTTATATCTTCTTCTCGACCACCTGGTTTCACCAAGCCAAATGGGTAGACCACTCTCGTGATTACTCTCTTGTTCCTATTAGCAAAATTAGACGAAGATGGTTCCGTTGGAGAATTGTGGCGCACATAGATTTTTTCGGAAGAAACACAAGTATCGGGAGACTCGTGAACGGTTGATATCGGCTCCTCAAAGCAACGTATTCCATTCTTACGTTCATCTGTACATCAGAAATGATTAACCAAACCAAGTTTAATTTAGTAGGTTACTTGAAAATAAACGATGAAGTTAAGTAAGGCTGCAAATAGAATCAACGTGATGGCTAGAAAAGCCAGCAAACTAACTTTTAAACATGTATGGTTCTTTGTTTTCCCTTTTCTTTATTATATATATGTATATATTTTTTTTTGAGGAATTCAAATGCATTGTTATTTCAGGTTTTTAGAACTATTTAAAGTCATCCAAATAAACGAAAAACATCATCCCGTTGAATTTAAAACTATTTGTATCCGACAATTAGTAAAAGTTATATTATTTTTTCACGTGGGTACCATTTGAATTCTAAATGAATTGTATCTTTAAAATTGAAATTTTTAAAAAATATAGAAATAAAATAGGTCTCACCTGTGTTAACATGCGGAGTGACAAACTGACTTTTCAAACAGCTATAACTCTCGTGCAGGCCCCAATGGTTCTGCATTTTCAACGATCAACATGTTTCATATTAATTAGTTATATGTTACCAAATCATTTGGAAATGATAATCGAAGAGAAAATGCATATATCATTAGAAAATCATTTAAGACGGATATAATTAATTTAATTAACAAACTCAAACCTGCGAGTAGTTGTCGTCAAGAGATTTTGAAGGATCCTCAAACAAGAGACGTCTCCTTTTGCTTCTCTCACAGGACTTTATAAGTGCGTCTTCCAGGTAACCTGTGGATCCGTCGGAATAATCCATCTCCGGTGATTGGTAAATCTGTTCTGGCGATCCATTCATGAATCCACATGGATCTGCAATTTATAACACATATTGCACTTTTATATTTTTTTTTCATCACATAATTAACAACTAACACTTTCCGCATGAACATATATATGCATGAACATACCAAGATTGAAGTCAGGCTTGAAGAGTGATCCAAGGTTATGGAGATCCCAAGTGGGTAGAGAGTAGAGAAGCTCACTCATGTTTTTTTGTGTGTGTGTGTTTTTCTTAATTTTGAATGATTTGCTGTATAACGAAAACTTATATGGGTGCCTATTTATCTTGGTGTATTGTGTGTCTAAAATTCGAATAAAACAAAAATTAAAGTTAAAAAGCAGTGGAGGGTTTTAGAAGATGAAGAAGACATTGTACTCGATACAGTCAACGGTAAAGAAATAAAGCAAAAGAACAATTGTTGGATAGTGCCTTTTGCTCTTTGGGATATGAACGTGTGTGCACTCATCAAATTATGTCATTTAGTTCGGGGAATTCATAATATGTATCGACATAGTTATTTCAAAATTAATATTCGAGATTTTTATATGTAGAAAAAAGTAGAAGTGTTTTAATATTTGTTAAGAGTTTCGTTAGATGGGGGACCTAATAATGGCTAAAGGTTATGATATCCCATCATGGTGTTATATGTTCTTTTCTTACTGTCCACCTTTAAGCAAATTTAGTAAAAAATCTTAATAACTTGACCCAGTCAATATATACTAGAATCAGCAATTACCATAAACGTATTTGATATATATAATGGTTGATCAACAGATTAAAATGCTGTTACACCAAATATTAAGTTTTTTAAAATTACACCTTCCAGGTCAGAATTATAATTATATGCATATATTCGTAATCATGTACTCATCAACTAATTATCTATCCGCAAATAGTTAGATTTGGTTGTTGCATATGGTAGATCATCATTAGAATTTAGATTCTAAGATTATTTTATAAATTATGATAGTTTAGAAATTATTTAAAAGGGTATAAGACAAAAGAGACGTTCATTTCACTGTTTTTTTCAGTGAAGACGATGATGTTGTCTTTGCAGGTGTTTTGTTTGTTACTATTTGTTCAATGATAAAACATTGATGTTCTTACCATTTAAAACATTAAAAATATTGCATGAAACATTAGAAACGCCTTTACCAAAATAAATCATTAAGAGAAATATCTATGTTATGTAGAGTATGTGTTATCAGTTTTAAATTCTTGAATTATTTAGATGAAGTTATAGCTGTTGACAAAGAACACACAATGTATATCATATGTATAATTAAAAGGAACATACTTATGGCCAAATAAAATTTTACAATATTGCTTTTATTCGTAGTTGGATTGCTAAGCCTAAATATTGTAACATTCTTAAATAGTGATTGTATTTCACGGTTCATAAAACTATCGTCCTCAACTTTAAACGACAATAATAAGTCATGCAATATCTACTTCCTCTTTATTTGTTTTCTCTCCTGAATGAGCCAAAAAGTCATCTATAGAAGATTTTTTTTTTTGTTTTTTTGGACGAATAAGAGGAATTCTGTTTATTTTTAAATCCCTTCATTAAATCTTGATTCTATTTTGCTTCTGATTTGGTGAACAACCGTTCTTCTTTTGGATGCTTTTTTGGGTTTTTTCTTCATTCTTCACAATGGTGGGGTCGTGTCACGTCCTTTCACGTTTACCTTCTTCCATTATTACATGCCTTTATTTCATTTTATAATTTATATTTTCAAATGACTTGATTTGATTTGATTTGATAGGATGATAAAATTGTTCGGAATGTTTACAATAGTTGAAGCGACGTAATCACTGTATAATTAGTATGGTTGGCGTAAAAAAGAGAGAGCTCTGGTCATGTAATCAGAACGATTGTTGTGATAAAGTTTAAATAATGGAATAAAATGATAAATATCTCTTTGTAACTATTCAGTCAAATGTAGAATTAATTTTTGACTGAATAATAATAGAAAGAACATTAGAAAAAGATGAATTAATTACATATGTTTATTTAAAAGTTATATTAAATTGGTTTTGTTGATATAAAAATATTTAAACGTAGAACTAACTATCTCAAACTTAATGATGGGAATGGTATCTTCTTGTGGTAGACTTTGGTATCGGTAGATGCTGATTATGCGATAAGGTTCTGACGTCACTTGGGATGGATAATTAATACTAAAAGGATATTGTGGATCTGTTTGCTTTTTTTTTTTTTGTCAACATAGCCTAATGATTTTAATATTTCCAATAACATGTGGGGTTCTGGGTTCGAACTCCAGACCTGGTGTAATGAATGCAGAGGTGGCTACCATTATGCCACATGATTCCTACAGATCTGTTTGCTTTAGTGATTTAATTTTTATATCTGACTTTTTTGTCAATTTAACATAATAATTTTAATATAATATTATGAAATATTGAATTTAAATATTATATATATAATGAATTTTACAAGTGATCATTGTATCATATTATTTTCACCGAATTATTTTTATTAATGAAAAATAAATTATTTCAACTTAATCATAATCTTTTTTATTATATTGAGATTAGTGTGATCGAGTGAACAGTTAGAACGTCCACTTAAAACCTATATGTTTTTCAAAAGAAAATTTACATATACTTTTCCAGAAATATACACATCGATTTGTATTTTTTTTTTTTAATTGGTACGTACTGTATTTACTTTTTTTCCTCAATTTATAAATTTATAGACATGTTCCCCCGAGTACGATTTTTTTTTGAAGTGGCCCAAACGTAGGCACGCTTGTGGGGGCCAATATAGAAAAGACGAAAGATTGCACCGGTATTATTCGCGTGACCCACATCTTTACTTGGTCGCCTCTAATAATTTATTATTTGAAAAACATTTTCTTTTATGTATTATTTACATAAATAACATATGTCATCATCATCATCAGATATAGTTTTATATTTATTTTATAATTGAAGTTAGATTACTAGAGTAATTATATTATGACACTCATTAATTCATACAATATTTATCTATACTATAAAGAATGAAGGATAATTCTTCAGTATCAACATATTAATCTCTCCTGATTGATCCACATTATTCATTTTTTTTTAAAAAAAATATTTAATTCCTATTAAGAAACATTAAAACATAAACATAAAATAAATCAAATACGGATCTAAATTTATTTAAACATCATAAAATATAATATTATATAATATAAGATTTAAAATTATATTTCACGTTATTTACATGATTTAATTTTCATCTCAGAAAATATAGAAACAAAAATGAAGTTAATAAGCTAAACAGATTTAACAATTAAAAATAAAAATCCAAACTATAAATACACAGAAATATTCAATACATAACCAAAGAAAAAGTCAACTATAAAATATAACAAAAATGGAAGTTGATGAACATACAAAATATATTTTTAATAAAATTAAAAATAAATATAATGAAATATATGTAAAATAAAAATATCAAATGGTAATTTAAAATTTTTGAAGAAATTAAAATATCAAGACTGAGATGAATAAAAAGAATACGAGGAATAAATATATTATTTTTTAAAATGATATATATAGAAAATATTAAAAAATGAAAAAAAAATCATAAGAAAAAAATAAAAAAAGACTGATAATCAAAATAAAGATACGAAAACTTATTATTTATAATACAACTAGAAAAAAACTCATGTGTTAGCATATGTTTTCTCCAAAAAAATCATCAGAATCATTAAACATATTATAAAAAAAATAAAGGAAAATATTGATTTGATAGTCAAAATTATTATTTTTTTTAAATATTTACAAAAATAAAAATAAAAATTGCGTGTTAACGCAAATTCTCTTCTAGTATATATATAAACTTACATCAAATACACCATATATATTATTATAAAAATACTCTATTTTTCATTATATAAGAAGAAAACATATTAATTATATATTTTTGATTTTTAAAATTTTAAACCCCAATAATATTTAATATAAAACAATTTAACCAATCATAACAATACTACAAAATATACTACAAAAATCAAATAAATTTACTTTTTATAAAATAAAACTATTTTTAAAAAGAATATCACATATTATGGAACAAAATCATTATAAATTAATTTATCAAACTAAAAATAGACATTCAAGTTTTTATGAGTTATTCTATATATTTATATTTATTTTTAAAAATCACTGTTAAATATTTATAAATTTTTATTTTGTTAATTCGTCACAAAACAGAAAAACTAGTCATTTAGCTATTTTATTATTCAAAATTATATCAAATTATATTTCAGGTTTTTTATTTATAAACATATTTATTACTATTGGATTATAATGTATTTCAAATTTTTGTCATATATGAAAGCTCGATGCAATATTTTATATATGATCTAATCATCATTATATTAGATCCAAATTTGATAAATTTACATATTCAGAAATGATAAAAACAAAATAATTTTTTTTTAAAGATTTTTTCAAATAAAATTTTATATTATATTTTATGAAAATTTAATTGATATTTGAATCATAAACACATCAAATTAAAACAATTCTGTTATATAGTTATGTTCTAAATATTTTATAACAGAATCATATATTACAAATCAAGTGTTTAAGTTCTTATGATTGAAAATATATTTTATAATCAAATATTATAGAATACATAACAAATATCTCACCATGCACATTGCACAGGCTACTACCTAATAATAAACTATTTGTCGATGCACAAAAAGAAATTAATTTGATTATTTTTTGTTAACAATAAAAAGTAAATTATCGAGATTCATCTATCCAATCTGGAAACTCCGAACTAATATGCTCCATTACTGTTGCATCCATCTGAGCTCCGCAGGCGAGTTTATCGGCCGTGGTGTTTTGTGTTCTTGGTATGACTGTAATCTGAATCTCTTCAAATAGATCCTTGCAGTGTAGATACTCTTTCATATGAATTGCAAATGTTGGCAAGTCCTCTGGGGCATTCACTATCTTCACCATATCTTAACAATCCGTTGCAAAAATAATTTTATTCCTATTGTGTTGTATCATACATTTCATTGCCCAGATAAGTGACTCTATCTCAGCATGGAGAGGTGATAAACTGTTGATGATATTTTGGGCTCCTAATAATTTTCCTTGTACTCCGATCTTTGTGCAGACCCACCCTTGACCCGAGAAAGATTGAAAATCTTTCCATGAGCCGTCCACCTGGCAGTACCACATACCCTGCTGCAGTTCCCTATCACCCATCACCCGTGTATCTCTGTTGTTGATGTCCATGTTCTGTGAACCTATATCATCCAATTGTGCTTCATACCATAGTTTTCCTTCTGTTCGCCTGTTTTAATACTTCCTTGGGGTCTTTATCCCTGTTTTTAAAGATCTTCTCATTTCTGCTTTTTCACAAAAACCATATGATCCAGGGGAAATATTCTTCTGATTTCATGTTCGATCGGTTTGTTAATAGGTATTCTATGTTCATAAAAATCGAACTTGTCGGAAAAATGCCTGGATTAGAGGGAACACTAGATAAAGCCCATGTTTGTAGTGCTGGAGAGCACTCAAACAGGACATGATTTATCGACTATTCCACTGTTCCACACCTGACACAATGAATATTGCAGTTAATCCTCCTTGCTTTCAAATTCTGTGCCAATGCCACGCATCCCGATATTGCCTGCCAGATGAAATGTTGCAATTTTGGTGGGCACTTAATATGTCATACCCGTGCTTGAAGTGATGTTATCATATCTCACATGTGTGTTATCGGAATCAGGAATTAGCTGCTCAACTCAATAACCTAATTTTACCGAGTACTTTCCGTTCCTAGTGAAGTACCAACCTACACTGTCCAATCTCTCAAATTTACTTACTGCCATTACCGTTATTAACCTTACTCTTCATGTGCCATAATCGAAATTAATTTGATTTTGTCGAGTTTTATAATATTTTTTCTTTGCAACAGAGTTCTATAAGGTATTACCTATTTCTTTCCATACTTAGAAATATAGGAAGCAGCCAACTCAATATTTTGTTAATGACCCGAATTATTAAGTTCAAACTTTTTACCTTGTCGAGGTATTTATAGTTTTCATATTTTAAACTATAGATGATAGCAGTTTCATTTTTTCTAACGGTTTCTTTAAATCATAATATTTTGTACAATCTCTTTGTTAATTGTCATCTTATGGTTTTTATGTTTCATAGTCTGAAATTGGTCATGATCGCACGGTGACTATTGCCGTTATGTTGGGCTTTTAGCCGAAAAAGATTTGTCTATCGCAAATACTTTGATATTTGGCCCATGTTTGATTGAATGTTACGATTGCCTTTATCTATTTGTTCATATTTGATTAATGGAAATGGAATTGATCCGCTTGAAGTTATTGAGTCGGTTTACGCTTGGTGGCAATACCGATTTTGTGTTGTATACTTTGAATATGAAGCAAACGGTTTAGCACACCTGAATTTGCTTTAGATAGGACTCATGCACAACACGCTCTCTGAGATTGCTTCACCCGTTTGTGCCTTTTGTTACCGAAGAGTTTTGGCAACGTTTTCCTTGGCCTAAGAGACTTTGAACGGTAAGCACGTATCATGATTTTGTGACTACCCATTCTATAATTGTTCTTTGTTCTTGTTCAAAAGCGAATGGTTACGAAGGGAAGTCCCTGCGAACATAAGTGACTTTCTCTACTCATAAGATTAATTATGTGTTTACCAAGTCAACGAGAAGCTTTATCTTTACGTTTCAATATGATCATAAAAACTTTAATGTATTGCTTTTGTGCTTGATGTTTAATGTATCGTTTTACGTATAATATACGCATACTCAAAACAAGTATTATTCAATACTTTCTCTAATAGGATAATCAATTTTTTAGTTTGGCTCAGTTATGACCTTCATTTCCTCTCTATAATATATTCCTTCTTTCATAGGTTCTCCATCATTGACCATATCTGGCTTCTTCTTGTGTTTCGTAAATACCATAATATAAAATGTTTTTTTATTTGATTTTATTCAAACACATCAAAATTACCAACGATCAACATCAAACCATAAAAAGGAAAATAAAAAAAAATAATAATAATACGAGTACCATGAAAGAAAAGCGTTTCGAAGGAACCTTAATTAGGGATACAACAATAAAATATTAATTCATTAGGTTTTATTAGCAAATCTTGTTCTTGTTTGCCTTCTTTGTCTCCACAAACTTCTTCCAATACGCCGTAACATCCCTCGTCGTCTCCTCTTCCGTCTTCTTAACACCGTTAGCTTTTCCGTTAGCCATCTTGGCGTGAATCCTCGCCGGAAGCGTGTCGAGCTCGTGAAGAACCTTCTCGAAGTCTGCGACCAATCTCTCGGCTAAGGTTCGAGAGAAATCTTCTCGAATCACAACGCGTAGGACGGTGACGTGTTCCGCATCAGCAGGCATCGTGTAGGCCGGAACGATCCACCCGAAGCGACGGAGGGTTTCGGCCACTTCGAACTCGTCGTGGCGGCTACTGTCTTTTAGAGAAAACGCCACTAACGGAACACCGTTTTCTTTGGAAACAATGTTAAAACGTCCCGTTTTCTCTAATCCTTGTCTTAGGACCATCATGTTTTCGCGGCAATTATCCATCACATTGCGATATCCCTAAACCAAAAATAAAAAGAAAGCATTTATCATTAATCAATAACAGTATACTAATATTTATGAAGTTAAGCATTTTAATATATATTTATTAGATTAAATATTTTCGGTTCTAGTAACATTCATACTCCATTAACATTCCGCAAAATGGTGATCAGTCATTCTGAGTAACTACTTACCTCGAATCCAAGACGAATCAGCTGGTAGTACTGAGCAATCACTTGACTTGAACCTGGTTTATAATTTACATGCATTAACAAATCATTAAATGTACAGAACAATTCCATACAATATATAATACTATATGGTTTTTAATAAACATATAGAAGTGGTATTGTAATATGTTACCTTTGGAGAAGTTGAGAGTGAAGGTGGGTTGATCGGCGCCGAGATAATTGATATGGAAGATAAGTTCATCAGGCAAATCGGATTTGGTTCTCCACACAACCCAACCGATCCCGGCGTAAACCAAACCGTATTTGTGACCACTCACATTTATGCTCTTAACCAACGGTAACCGGAAATCCCACTCCAGCTCCGGATACAAGAACGGAGCAATAAACCCACCACTCGCTGCGTCAACGTGGATCCCCGTATCCCATCTGCAATTTGGTTTTCCAAAAACGTTAGACCGGACTCCAACCGGTTATATTATATACTAATGGCTTTTTCTAATCGGGTTGCTCTAATTACCCGGTTTGTTTGTTTTTCTCGACCAGGAGGTCGTTAAGGAGCTTAACGTCTTCAAATTCTCCGGTTAGGGTCGAACCGAGGATTGCTGCAACACAGATTGTGTTCTCATCTACCATTTCAACCGCTTTTTCAGGGTCCATAACGTAATATCCTTCTCTTAGCTTCACTTCTTTAAGCTCCACCTCGAAATACCTTGCGAATTTCTCCCAGCAAACCTGTATATTAAACCGTAATTTCAGTAAAACATGGACCTAAACCAACATTACCATCTTTTAATTTAGTATTCCAATTTTTTCGTCTAAAGTTTCAATTTTTTGGTTGAACTCTGTAGATTGAAAAAACAGATACATAATTTTTGGCCTGGTATTTTCAATTTTTCGGTTAAGAGAAATAAAGAGCTTAACCGGTTTAGTATTTCATTTTTTGTTTCTTTTGGTGGTTTACCTGAACATTAGCTCCGGTCACGATATTGGGCTTATCATAAGGAAGCCCTTGGGCCTTACGCTTATTTTGCCATTGTCTCTTAAAAGCCAACCCGGCCAACATAATCGCCTCCGACGAGCCCACGGTGCCGACACCAACCGCAGCCTCACCGTCACCTAGCGGAGCGTTGAAGAGACGCGCGATCATGTTGACGCAACGGTTCTGAAGCTCAGTGGTGACAGGGTACTCGTCCATGTCCACGTAGTTCTTGTTGATCGATTCCATCATGAGCTTGTCGCACTCTGGCTCCATCCACGTGGTCACGAATGAGGCTAGGTTTAGCCTTGGGTTACCGTCCAGCATTAGCTCGTCGTTGATGATTTGGTACGCTGCTTCCTTCGGGATCGAGTTCTCAGGCATCTCGAATCTGATGATGAAAACATTATGTTAAAAATATGAAAATAATCCTATAATCAGAATATCATATTAACGTGTAGCCAAATATTTTATAATTTATTTTCTAGTTTGAAAATCTTAGAGCCAAGAAAAATGCGAAAGCCTTTTTGACATGCAAGAAGTCTTATTATTTTGTCATGAGCCCTCGTATAAAAATAATATATATGCTATTATATAAAACAAAACAAACGAGACATGGAGACAGTATAGTAAAATATTGAATACAAGTCAAGAGGTGAAATGTTGCTATTAGTTTCATTCAATACTTCATTCAATACTATTATTACCGTGGAAGAGAGTTACGGACGTAACGAGAAGCAAAAGTTGAATGGATTGAAACATCAGATTCCGAAGCTGTCTTAGACAAAACCATCTTCTTTCAATTCACTTGAATTCTCAATCTTTGTTTCCTGGGTTTTAAATGAACAAAAGGATATGTAATATTTTTGTTTGTAGTTTAAGAATGTGTGGAAATAGAAGATGATGTGCAAATGGTATATATAGTGAAGAGAAAGGTTCTCTTCGTTTCGTTCTGCAACGTGAAAGGAAGCATCGCCGGTCTTTAATTATGGGCTCCTTAACTTTTCTCCTACCGATCATGACTTTTCATTATTATAATTTCAAGACTGATAAATGAATACTTTTTAAAACTGACTATTTCTCAATAAGACTGATAAATCCTAAACATCTTAAATGTCACCCCAAAAAAAATTTATCTTAGTATATGTCTTGGCAACTAGTCCATATCCCATGTTTTCCAGTCTCAAATTTACGGTTTATAAGAAAATTATATTTAATGATAATAGATAATATAAAAGTACAATTGATGAAAATATAAAAAGAATAATAAATGAATATTATATTGTTTACGTCTCGAACTAATATATGCTTTTTATTTTTTTGGGCAAGACACAAACATAAGCATATATGCGTATTTTAATAGTATTCTTTTGCTCTTTTGTTTATAATGATTAACTAATAAAATAGCTTCCCGAATTTTCACATGCAGCAAAATAAGATGTAGGAAAATCAATTACCAAAAAGTGGTCGGAGCAATTAGATCATGAAATTAGTTTTTTTGAAGTTGAATATATAAACATATTTTAATATGATTGTGGTTCTCTATGTTGTAGAAGGCGATAGAGAATCCGAATCTAATAAAGTTTTGTTGATGATGTCTCATATTCTAAAATTACGAATTATTACAAGTACAGAAAATATTCAATCGACGTTCTTTATAAGAAGGTTCAAATAAACAAAATTACAAGATCGAGTCATACAACAATATAGTCAAAGTAATGGGTTTGACTACTACTCTGTTTTCAAAAACTCGATGTTCATTGAATAATTTGTTGTCAGGGATGTTCAAATTCGAATTTTAATTTGATGTCGGTTCAAGCCACTTGGTTTTAAAATATAGTTGATCAACCGAGATCAATACAAGATGGATCACACTGATGAGTTTATTTATATCAAATTATCGATTCTAATCGGATCAGTTGGTTTATTAAACAATGACATTTGTCACATAAAATGTTTACATCCGTGTGAAAAAGATTGGATTCCTTGTTGACACACGCATAAACATGAAAAAAGAAAATACTTTTATGATCAATACTTGGTTTTGATTTGACTATCGTTTGAAGGAGGTCTTTGAATATTATAGTTTCCTTTTAATTAAAAGTCAACACCATGCTGAAAAATAATTGAATTGGAATGATTTTAATTTTTTTTCCAACAATCGATGAGTTTTCAGCTCTGTATGAATATCAATGCGTAAATATGTGTTCAGAGACTCCAACATCTAGTTTTTTTTTCGTGGTTTTTTCAATAGTCATACAATTTAGACTTTATATATAAACCTATAACCAAATACGACCATGTATCGGTAGTTTGGTACAAAAACTAAGTTAGGCGATTAATCAAAGCCTTCCCACAGGTTTTATCAAGACCTCTCATATAGGTTAATTAACTATGTTGAAAAATGAAAACTAATACCTAGTTCAAACATTGTTTTCTAGACTATCTTTTGTCCTTATGATTTTTAAAGTTTTTTTTTTATTTTGGATTAAATAAACGGTAGATAAATATTTTTCTTACCATTATATGAATCAAACCCTTGTGCTTTTTTTATCAGATAAAAAACATCTGCTATTCCCCGTTTGCCCCAGAAAATATTATATCCTTTTTCCAATAAATACATACTATCACTTGTAATAATATTTTCTTACATGATATTACATTTGGAACATAATAATAAAATTAAAATTCCTTTTGCTGAAAAGATATCTGTTGTGATTGTCCAAAATAGCATTGTTGTCATCTAGCTTACAAAAAAAATTTGCATCCGATTTATTACAGTTTTATTTTTCTGGAGACTATAATATCTCTGATATTTTTTATTCCCAAATACTAAATGTGATTTTTTTTTTATCTATAGTCGTTTTTTTGTTGAGGAATGCAATTTTAGTTAATAGTTAGTAATAAAACAATTATTTTGTTTGATCTACAATATCCAATTGGTTTTTATAGTTATTTTATTAATAGTATAAAATAAAACGTATACGTAATAACGAGGCGGTACGAAGGGTATAACTGGTAGACAAAGAAAATCAGCAAAAGTCGACCCATCAGTCACTTTCAACGCGTCAGTCAATGGGTTACCGGTTTTCCTTTTCTTTTGCTTATTTAATCGCATGCAATGCAATTGCATCACTATATTTTGAAAAAGGCCACTTGTTTTTCTAAGTATTCTCCCTATTACACACACACTATCCTCCATAACTCTCCTAATTATTCTGTTTTCCTAAATGTTACATTTTAGTATTCGTTTTTGAAACCGATAGGTTGTGTGAAACTTTGAAAACGAATACACGTAATGTTTGAAAACGTCTTTTTATGTTTAATAAATGGGTATGTATAAAAATATGGGAGAATATATAATAAAACACTAAACATCAAAATTATATTAACATTTTATCAGAAAACTATATTTTCATATTAACATCGTTAGAAAGCAAAATCAATTTCATCGTACGAAAAACAATATACTTTGTTTACATTTTGTCTCTTATAAAAAAATTCGTGTATTTCTAAGTTTTAACTCTCTAGACTAGTGCTTCAGACTTCAGACTAAGGCATTAATAAATAAGGAAAAAGAAAAAAAAAGTCCTTGTACTAATTACTTAATTAAGCTTTGAAGTTGATAAAATAACAAAATAAATTCTAATGTTTCTAGATACATTCAGTTATTACGTTTCTAAAAAATAGTAATCGAGTTTGACTTGAATTTCTAAAATAAAAAACGAATGTTATCATAATGTTTTTCAATTAAGTTTATTAAGAATGGTATTTTTACTTTATTTTTATTGCAGAGTTTCATATTCCAAACAATTGTGTTACATGTGTTTACATTTTTCTGCCTCACATCAACATATGTTTAATATTGCATGCTTTCGACTGGCCCAACAAGGATTGATTAGAAACCCATTACTAATATCTTAAAGGCTTAACCTAACAGATCCAATCACAACAAATTTGTTTTTGACAGAGACAGAGCAATCCAATGATTTATCCCTAACAATCAATTTCCAAAATAAAGTCAATTGATTCTTTGTTTGATAGTCTGGGCCTGAAAGCCCAATAGTTCAATCTAATATACAGGTCTATAGCAACACATTTACTATTTGGTGTTTATATTCCCTTAATGAAAAAGAAATCTAAAGAATGTGGTTCTGTGGTGACAGGGTGAGTGACACCACTCACAGGACAACTTGGTCAGTGCGAGAATCACTTTTAGTCGAGAAGCTTTGAATAAGCTTGCGTGAAGGTTGTTATGTTCAGGCGAAAGTAAAAGATTGGTTCCACTGATGAAGAAAGGTCACTCCTTGAAGTTGAACAATCTCTTTTACAGGTTCAACCTCATGTGTCTATGTATAATTGTGACCTTTTCTTGAATTTCCACTTGAATTTATTTTAGCCTTTTCCCATTTTAGATATCAATTGCAGTACTTACGATCCCCATGTCCTTTCTTTAACTTCCAGAAAACGGTTTTCATTTTGTGTGCAGCTAACGAATGCTGCGAACGGTTAACTTATTATGGCATTGCCAAGAATCTAATCACTTACTTTACAAATGAATTGCACGAGACTAATGTTTCTGCTGCAAGATACGTTATGACATGGCAAGGAACATGTTATATCACTCCTCTTATTGGAGCTTTGATAGCTGATGCTTATTGGGGAAGCTATTGGACGATCGCTTTTTTCTCTGCGATTTATTTCAGCGTAAGCATCTTGTCGAAACAACTTGGCTTTCAACCATGGGTTTGACTGAGTACTTGAAAAGAGGTTCATGTGCTCAAGCTTTAGGTACCATATGATGACTGACTAATTGTAGCTGTGTATGTTTAGTTAAAAAAGGTAGCTAGTGACGGTTTGGATGGACATTTGGCTGAGAATTAATAACCTCTAACTCACTAATATACTCTGTATGGTTTGGTGAATTGTATTTCATTTTTTCTGCTCTTATCAAACTTTTTTGCTTATGTTCTTTTGCTTGATGTTCTAATCTTTTATCTGTTTTTGTAAGGGAATGATTGCACTGACGCTCTCAGCTTCAGTTCCAGGTCTGAAGCCATCCGAATGTACAGGTTCCATCTGTCCACCAGCAACAATGGCTCAGCAAGCAGTTTTATTTTCAGGGCTTTACAATATCGCACTTGGGACTGGAGGAATAAAACCATGTGTCTCATCCTTTGGTGCTGATCAGTTTGATCAGACTGATCCAAGTGAACGAGTAGAAAAAGCTTCTTTCTTTAACTGGTTCTACTTCTCAATCAACGTTGGTGCGCTTGTCTCATCTACTCTTCTAGTGTGGGTTTAAGAGAATTGTGGGTGGGAACTAGGATTCATGATACCAACCGCATTCATGGGACTTGCTACTGCAAGTTTCTTCTTTGGCACTCCTCTTTATAGGTTTCAGAAACCGAGAGGCAGCCCAATTACTAGAGCTTCCCAAGTTCTTGCAGCCGCGTACCGTAAAATGAAACTCAAAGTCCCTGAAGAAGACCACACACTCCTGTTCGATATAACGGAAAAGAACTATTCTTCAAATGCTGCAAAGCGGAATATTGAGCACACACACGGTTACAAGAAAATCTTTGCCCTATAGTGTCTCCATTTGAAATGAGTATTGGACTGTTCATCGGTTAAATAAACTGGTTTTTTTTGGGCCTGTGCGCAGGTTTCTTGACAAAGCGGCAATTATCTCAGAAGATGACGAAGGTGTTCACGACCCGTGGAAGCTTTGTACCGTGACTCAAGTCGAAGAAGTTAAGATTCTGTTTCGTTTGTTACCCATATGGGCCTCATGGATCATCTTCTCAGTTCTTCATTCACAAATTTACACTCTTTTCGTTCAACAAAGACGGTCCATGAAACGAACCATGGGCTCATTCGAGATCCCTCCAGCTACTCTCGGGATGTTCGACACTGCAAGTGTCCTCATATCCGTCCCAATCTACGACAGACTCATTGTTTCCTTTGTGAGAAGGTTCACAGGCTTAGCAAAAGGATTAACTGATCTACAACGAATGGGAATTGGACTTTTCGTCTCTGTCTTGAGCTTGGGAGTTGCAGCTATCATTGAGACGGTTCAGTTACGTTTAGCTCAAGATCTTGATCTGGTGGAAAGTGGAGACAGTGTTCCATTGACAATCTTCTGGCAAATACCTCAGTACTTTCTTATGGGCACTGCTGGGTTTTTTTCATTCGTTGGTCGGATTCAGTCTTCTATGAGCAATCTTCAGATTCAATGAGAAGCTTGTGTAATGCTTGGGCGCTTCTCACTACCACACTTGGAAACTATTTGAGCTCGATGATCGTTACGCTTGTGGCTTATTTGAGCGGGAAAGATGATGGTTGGATTCCTTCAGACAACCTTAAGGCCACCTTGACTACTTCTGGCTTTTGGTCTGTCTTGGGTCTGTTAACATTCCTATTTTTGTCTTCTTATCTGTTAAATACACGCAGAAGAAGGTTTCGTAAGGTTTAAATCTCTTCTTCTTCTTCTTCTTTGTTTCATCCACGTAAATTCTGTAACGTTCGTCAAAATGCCACCATCACCATGGAAGATCTTTGTTTGTATTACGAAGAAAATTTGTTAAATAAGAAACATTATGGGCTATTTTGTAAACGTTTGAAAGTTAAGGGTAAAATAATTAGATTTACCAAAAATGTATCCCTAAAATAAAAATATAGATTTTATTTCCAACCTTCTGTTAAAAAAAAAAATTTCCAACCCAAAAAAGTTGCCGGGAAAAAACAAAAGTGACAGGCCTGAGGAGAGGAATCTTCTAAATTGGTTGACTTAAAGTGAGAACGATGGGTTCCATCGAAGAGGAAAGTCCCCTATGCGAAGAATTTTCTATAATACAGGTTCGATCGAGTATTGTTCTTTGAGAATCTCGCAATTGGTTTTCGTATGGCTTTAATATGATTACCAGTTACTGTTAGGTCAACGATTGTGATTTTGTATCTTAAGGTTTGTCAGAATGTTATGAGTATTTTGGAATTGGAGATCAAATTAGTTCATCAGAAGATATAGACATAGTTTTGCTTATGTTAGCTAACTGGGATTAAATTGTATTTACCATCCCTTTACTGTAGGTTTAGTTAGCTAACTCTAAGCTCGGTTTCATTAACATTTATGTTCGCTGCATTGTGTCTTTGGCTGAAGATATTTCTGGGATTTTTTTTCTCAAGCAGGAAGTGCAATTGTATGTTGATGATGGTTCAGTAGACATTCATGGAAACCCACCATTGAAGCAGAAAACAGGAAACTGGAAAGCTTGCCCATTCATTCTCGGTAAACACACGTTTCGTGCTTTGTTTATGTTTTAGCTTTGATCCTTATGACCTGTGTTTTAACTGTTCTAAACCGTTGCAGGCAATGAATGCTGTGAACGGTTGGCTTATTATGGCATTGCTAAGAATCTAGTCACCTACTTTACTAGAGAATTGCGCGAGACCAATGTCTCTGCAGCTAACCACGTCACTACATGGCAAGGGACGTGTTATATCACTCCTCTCATTGGAGCTCTAATAGCTGATGCTTACTGGGGAAGATACTGGACTATTGCTTGTTTCTCTGCTATATACTTCATCGTAAGCTGTTTTTGCTTAGGCCTACGACTTTAAAATTGTATTGTTCTGGTCATTTCCGTTTCCTTGATAATGTTCTGTTATTTGATCTGGTTTTAGGGAATGACTATACTGACACTCTCAGCATCATTTCCGGGTCTAAAGCCAGTCGAATGCATTGGCCCTCTATGCCCACCAGCAACGACTTCTCAATATGCAGTGTTCTTTATCGGTCTTTACCTTATCGCCCTCGGCACTGGTGGCATCAAACCATGTGTCTCATCTTTTGGTGCTGATCAGTTTGATGACACTGACCCTCATGAACGACTCAGTAAAGCTTCTTTCTTTAACTGGTTTTACTTCTCCATCAACATCGGTGCATTTGTCTCATCTACTCTTCTAGTGTGGGTTCAAGAGAACTGTGGGTGGGGTCTAGGATTCATGATCCCCACGGTGGTCATGGGGCTCTCTCTCGTGAGTTTCTTCTCTGGAACTCCGCTTTATAGGTTTCAGAAACCCGGAGGCAGCCCAATTACTAGGGTTTGCCAAGTTATTGTCGCGGCATACCGTAAACTGAATCTCAAGTGTCCTGAAGAAGACCACACCCTCTTGTTTGAAACACGAGATACAAACTCCGCAATAGCGGGAAGCAGGAAGATTGAGCACACCGACGGTTACAAGAACATATCGTTTCTCATTTGAATTGAGCTTCGAATCACGCATTGTGGAGTGTTCATGTGAAAATAAACTTGTTTTTCCTATCTACGCAGGTGTCTTGACAAAGCCGCTGTTATCTCAGAAGATGATGTCAAAAATGGTGTCTCTTCTAATCTATGGAAGCTCTGTACTGTGACTCAGGTTGAAGAAGTTAAGATTCTGATACGTATGTTTCCCATCTGGGTCACTGGTATCGTCTTCTCAGCTCTCCATTCTCAGATTTACACCTTGTTCGTGCAGCAAGGACGTTCTATGAAACGGATCATCGGCTCATTTGAGATCCCTCCCGCTACTCTCGGGATGTTTGACACAGCGAGTGTGCTCGTATGTGTCCCAATCTACGACCGGCTGGTCGTCCCCTTCGTGAGACGGTTCACAGGCAGAGCAAAGGGATTCACTGATCTACAACGAATGGGGCTCGGCCTTGTTGTCTCTGTCTTGAGCATAGCGGTTGCAGCTATCGTCGAGACAGAGCGGCTGTGGATATCCCGTGATCTCGGACTAATGAACATCTCTTGGCAGATCCCTCAATACTTCCTTATGGGCACAGCTGAGGTTTTCTTCAACATTGGCCAGCTCGAGTTTTACTACGAGCAATCTCCAGACGCAATGAGAAGCTTATGCAGTGCCTTGCCGCTTCTCTCTTCCGCATTCGGGAGCTACCTGAGCTCGATAATCTTAACGCTTGTGGCGTATTTCACGACAATGGACGGCCAAGATGGTTGGATTCCTTCAGACAACCTTGACAAAGGCCATCTTGACTACTTCTTCTGGATTTTAGTCTGTCTTGGTTCTATGAACATTCCTGTTTTTGTCTTCTTCTCCGTAAAGCATTTACAGCAAAAGACTACCTAAACTATGCCGCTTTCTTCCTCTGTTAACTTGCATTGCCTCTTGTTTGAAAATTGTAAATACGAAACATTGTAAAAATATCATAAGTTATGGGCTATAATGTAATTATGAAAACTTTATTTCATACTGATTGGCCCGATGGGCCTTCCGCCTTCGTTATAGCTATTGTACAGAATTTTAGATACAAATGTGCAGAATTTTAATTGATGTTTTGGGTAGCACACAATATACTATGCTTATAATCATATCTGATATTAAACTACGAGGATTTAATCCAGCTTTCATGAGGAAATATGGAAAACAAATTTCCGATACTTTTCCTAACATAGTAATGTGAGTGATATTACCATTATAAATTACATCTATATAAATACATATGCACTTAAACATCATAAGCAACAAATCGCATCAAGAGGAGTAATGCAAAAACCCTAAATTCTTTTCCATCCCTGATTAATGGATCGCTTACCTTTGCATCTCCTCAATGAGGTTCGTTTCAAATTGAAAGATAAATCTCTGGCGATGATGCAATCCACAAATAGGTTTTTTAGCGTTGGAGCCGTGTCTCTCTATTCCTACCCTTTGGGCGATTCTAGGTCATTCATAAGCGCATTGTTAGGAGATTCCGTGTTTCATGTTCTCGGCTCATGTTCCGGTCTTCTATTACTCTTTGTCGATGATCTCTGCGTCGCGAATCCGCTCACAGGAAAGGTTCGATTCCTGGATCACTCTAAGTCAAAGCATGTGCCTGCAATATTTCGTGGTCCTGTGGATCAAAAGAATTGTATAGGATTCGCGGTTGATCAAATCGATGGAAATACTCAGAGATTTAAAGTTGTCTGCTTAGTCGGGCATGTCAAGGATTTGGACGAAACGATGTATCAGTTCGAGATTAACGTCGGAGATTCCTCATGCTGGAGATTATATATGCTGAATCCACCATTACTTGCCGCTCAAGCCATCTCGTGAGTAAACCTGTTTACTTGGACGGAGCTCTTCACTGGTTGAGAAACGAAGGAAGTATCGTAGCTTTTAATGTCGAGACAGAGGAGGCACGGCTGATTCTAATCAAATCCCCTCCAGAACAGAGCTCGAAGACGTTGTTCGAGGCGTCAGGCAACGAACTAACCTTGATAACGGCGACGGAGGAAGTAATTCACGTTTATGCCCTCAAGAATATTCTTACCGAACCAAAGTGGGTTTTGGTGAGGCGGATTGGGAACGGAGTTCTGGACAAGGAACTGATTTATTGGAACGTTGAGGATTACGATGGGAAGAGATTAGTGTTGTACGAGAATAAAAAGGAAGGTGATGGAGTGGTTCATGAGTACGACTTGAGAGCTATGTAATGGGAAGTCATTGGTTCGATTCCATTGTGGTGTCACGTTGTTCAAGAGTTTTATCAGTTCAAACCGTCTCTATCTTCTGTGATACAACTCGATGAGATGGTGGCTTGTGATGACGAACGCTTCTCTACTCTAGTCATCATTATGAGGCTAATTGGTAAAATCTCACCATACGCTTTGAAGGTATTAAACAAGAAACAATTGGTTGAAGAAAAAAGAAGAAAAGAGATTGAAGATTGGAAGAAGCAACAAAAGAATAAGAGTGAAGTAGATCACACGAGAACACATGTAACTAATAAAGGTGGTTAGCTGCTTAAGACGTTTAATATTTTCATCTGTCTTTTTAATACTACTATTTTATTTGTCAGTATGTCACGTTTTTGTTTCTAGTTTAGAATGAAAGCCTTTAGTTAAAAAATAAAAATAAAAAATCCACATAAGTTATGGTCAAATTACATTATTTGTAGCGGTTAAAAAGAAAAATACATATACTTTTCTTGGTTAATGTGATATACAACTTGAGAGATGGACAAGTCGATCCACAATTCTAAATATCAGATTGTTACTTGCATTATTATATTAGTTCGCTTTATTATATCCGTTTTATTTAATATTTTCACATTTAATAAAAAAAAATCACCTGAAAATAAAAATAAAAATCAGTCACGTCTTCCAATAAATAAGAGTAACGATTCAGCGTAAGGAATCTAAATTGGTAAGCTCGAAGCGAAAACGATGGGTTCTATTGAAGAAGAAATACCTCTTATCGAAGAAGGTTTAATCTCACAGGTTAGATCGATTTCGCATGTGGTTTCTTATAGTTTTAATTCCATTAATCAGTTTAGATTATCTGAATTTTCAGCTCTTAGGGATTCCAATTTTGCTGAAAACTGGGAAATTTTGACTTGAGCTTGATGATCTTATTCAATTTACAAGATTCTGGTTTGTGGGCACATATACTCTTATCGAGATTCTTCGATTTTGCTAAGATTGTTTTCTTTGGGTAAAGATGTTTCGTGAATTGTGTTTAACCAGGAACCAAAATTGTATGCTGAAGATGGTTCAGTGGACCTTCATGGAAACCCACCATTGAAGGAGAAAACAGGCAACTGGAAAGCTTGTCCATTCATTTTAGGTAAGCTAAAACCATATCTGTTTGTTTCATTTCAATCGTAGAAAACTTATCATCCTTTTGTCTCTAACCTTTGTAAGATGATCTTAATATGTAGGTAATGAATGCTGCGAGAGGCTTGCTTACTATGGTATTGCTGGGAATTTAATCACTTACCTCACCACTAAACTACACCAGGGAAACGTTTCCGCTGCTAGAAACGTCACGACATGGCAAGGGACTTGTTATCTCACTCCTCTCATTGGAGCTGTCTTAGCCGATGCTTACTGGGGCAGATACTGGACCATCGCTTGTTTCTCCGGGATTTACTTCATCGTAAGCTTTCTTACAAAACCTCTGTTTTACAACAATGGGTTCTGCAGGACCTATAACTTTGTAATTAGTTTGTGATAACCCAACATATAATGGGTCAAGACTTAGCTCTAATTTAACTACCAAAGGACTGATTGTAGCAGATTATAGCTGTGTATGTTGGTTAGAGAGCACTTAGCAAGTGCTCATTAACATCCTACTTTCTTTGGTTCCGCAGAATGTGTTGTTGGGTCTTACCATACAACCGAGATAAAGTTGTTTTTTGGTTTTGTTTGCTCTGTTGACTGATTTGTTTTGTTTTCGTTTAGGGGATGTCTGCGCTAACTCTTTCAGCTTCAGTTCCTGAATTGAAGCCGGCGGAATGCATTGGCGGGTTTTGTCCATCAGCAACACCTGCTCAGTACGCCATGTTCTTTGGCGGGCTTTACCTGATCGCACTCGGCACTGGAGGTATCAAACCATGCGTCTCATCCTTTGGTGCAGATCAGTTTGATGACACGGACTCGCGCGAACGAGTTAGAAAAGCTTCCTTCTTCAACTGGTTTTACTTCTCCATCAATATTGGAGCACTCGTATCATCTAGTCTTCTAGTTTGGATTCAAGAGAATCGCGGGTGGGGTTTAGGGTTTGGTATACCAACCGTGTTCATGGGACTCGCCATTGCAAGTTTCTTCTTTGGCACACCTCTTTATAGGTTTCAGAAACCTGGAGGAAGTCCAATAACTCGAATTTCCCAAGTTGTGGTCGCCTCATTCCGTAAATCGACTGTCATAGTCCCTGAAGATGCTACGCTTCTGTATGAAACGCAAGACAAGAACTCTGCTATTGCGGGAAGTCGAAAAATAGAACATACGGATGATTGCAAGTAAAGTTTTTTAATCCGCCTTATTTTCTTTCTGGGAATATATAGCTTTGTTTTGTTTAACATGGGATCTATATTGATGCAGGTATCTTGACAAAGCTGCTGTAATCTCAGAAGAAGAATCTAAGTCCGGAGATTTTTCCAACTCGTGGAGACTATGTACGGTGACGCAAGTCGAAGAACTCAAGATTTTGATTCGAATGTTCCCAATTTGGGCTTCCGGTATCATTTTCTCAGCTGTATACGCTCAAATGTCCACAATGTTTGTTCAACAAGGCCGAGCCATGGACTGCAAAATCGGATCGTTCCAGCTTCCTCCAGCAGCACTCGGGACATTCGACACCGCTAGTGTCATCATCTGGGTTCCGCTTTACGACAGGTTCATCGTCCCCTTAGCAAGACGGTTCACTGGAGTAGACAAAGGATTCACGGAGATACAAAGAATGGGAATTGGTCTATTTGTCTCTGTTCTCTGTATGGCAGCTGCAGCCATCGTTGAAATCATCCGGCTCCATTTCGCCGACGAGCTGGGGTTAGTCGAGTCCGGAGCTCCTGTTCCGATATCTGTCTTATGGCAGATTCCACAGTACTTTATTCTCGGTGCAGCTGAAGTGTTCTATTTCATCGGCCAGCTCGAGTTTTTCTACGATCAATCTCCAGATGCAATGAGAAGCTTGTGCAGTGCTTTGGCTCTTTTGACCAATGCTCTTGGGAATTACTTGAGTTCGTTGATCCTCACGGTCGTGACTTATTTCACGACGATGAATGGTGGACAAGGTTGGATCTCGGATAATCTGAATACGGGTCATCTTGATTACTTCTTCTGGCTTTTGGCTGGTCTTAGCCTTGTGAACATGGCGGTTTACTTCTTCTCCGCGGCTAGATATAAGCAGAAGAAAGCTTCGTAGTAAGAATGTGTGTTTTCTCTCGCCTTTCCATTATATACAAAGTTTGTTTCTTTTTGTGTGTAAACTGTCTGTAATTTCAAGAACAATTGTTGTGTACTTTTTCTTTCAATCCAAAAAGCTCAAGTCACATTTGCACCTTTTCTTTCAATTTTAAAAAGTACAAGTCGCATTTGCATTTGCATTTGCAATATAAATCAGTTATAATTTACTAACCAATAAGTCAATAATAACCCTCTCAAATTCCAACAACAATTCATGTTTGCATTTAATTGCTCGAAAAGGTAAGTTACCTCTATTTGATTATCATCAGATAAAGTCCAAAGAGCGTATATCATCCGGTATATATTGGCCCAACAAAATCTGAGGCCCACAGTAAATTTAATACCCCTGAAAACGGCCAAATAAACTTACTTTATAAAAAAAAAAAATTCCAAAAATCTTCAACTTTTAATTGAATTATTTAAACTTTTAATTTTTTTGAAAATGACCAATTTAAAAATATATTAAAGTTGACCACACCATTTTAACCCTCAAAAAGATAACCGTTAAAAATGATAAACAACCGTTAAAAATAAAACGACGTCGTTTTATTAATCTAACATAAACAACGGTTCTTTTGGCATAATCAACATAAATGTATGTTTAAACTGAACATTTTAATGAAATTATGATTTAAATAGCACAAACTGAAACTTGGTGATTTTTTTGGCTTCGTTTGGATTTGGTTCGGGTTTGTCGGACTTTTGGACCTGATTTTGGTAACACATTTTAATTGATTTTGGATCGGAATACTATTTGGATTTGGTTTGGATTCGGTTCCGAACCAAAGTATTTCAGTTTGACTATTTTAAACATACATTTAAGTTTGGTTCGGAATCGACCTCAGACCGTTGTTTTAAAGTACGAAAAACCATAACCGAATCCGAACGGGACTTCGAACCGGACCCTGAATCCGAACGGGACCCCAAACGACCTCAGACAATAGTTTTTTGAATCATAAATTTTTTTAGGCCAAAAAAACCATGAACTTTTTAAACAAAGCTAAAAAAATCACCAAGTTTCAGTTCGCACCATTTAAATCATAATTTTGTTAAAAATGTTCAATTTAAATATATATTTATGTTGATTACGCCAAAAAAGTTGTCGTTTATGGTAAATTAATAAAATAACGTCGTTTTTTTTTTAATGGTTGTAAACCGTTTTAATGATTGACTTTTTGAGAATTAAAATGGTGTGATCAACTTAAATGTATGTTTAAATTGAACTTTTTAAAAAAAATAAATGTTTAAATGACTCAATTAAAAATTAGGGATTTTTTTGATTTTTTTTTGTAAATTCAAATTTTGTTTGATCATTTTCTCCGTGATCAAACTAAATATAATTAGCTTACTAATCATACCTAATCTAATGGTTCAAACACTTGCATCTGTTTATTAAATGCTTGATTGAATAAGAAATTCTCGCACGATAGAATAAGAATATTTTTTTATTAAAAAGAGTTGGGAAGCTTTTCTTTTAATGAAATTTGACTTTCATTAATTTGTAAAAGGATAATACAAATATTCTACCATCGAACTTGGAGGTATATGAAATAAATACACAAATTATCCAAATCGTAAGCCTTTTTAGAAAATCAATCGGCTATCTCGTTTCTACTACAAGTAATGTATTCTAAAAAAATAGAGTAGAAGTTTTTTGTATCAAGTAGCGAATATCATAGAGATATTTACCTAATTCCATCCATTTTGTTCACCATTAATGATTTGGTTAAGCTCAAGATAGTTACTTTAAAAAAATTGGGAAGCTTATGCTTCTTCTTAAATTGTCACAAACATAACCGAACAAAATTATTATAAAAATCCAAAAAAAAAAACGTATTAAAAACTCTGGCATTCCAATTTAAATTTATATCCTATTTTTATTTTAGCCATTTTATCAGTCCAAAATTTTGAATTGGCGAAATCATGAAATGATGACCAGTTTATTTCCTACATCAATAAATCCAAATTCCTGACGGTATCTAAAAGTTTGCGGTCTTTTGTTATCTAAGTTTGCGTAAACTCAATCGAATAATTAGATCGAATGAAAAAAGAAAAATTGATACGGGAATGGAGATTGGAGCCAAAAATAAACCATAATAACTATATCTAATAAAAAATAAAGAAATCAAAATTGTAACGAAATTCACAAAAATAAAATTATTTTTTGAAATCAGATTTGGGATAAAAATGTTCAGTGCCAAATTGTGCAAACATTCTATGCGTTAATGGAGTCAAAAAAAAATTTTATAAACAAAGACGTACATCTCAAGCAAACGGAGAACGCATTCAAAAGTGTCATAGCGCTTTGGGCTTTAAAAATCAAAAAACCATTTAATATGGGCTTAGTAAATCAAATGGGCTCATTTATAAACGGGCATAATATGACCCGGAAGAAGAATCTGACTATGTCCGGGTCAAGCAAATCGGAGAAAAAGGGAAAAAGAAAGACGAGTATTGATTGAGAAAATGGAGGTTCCAGGTTCGTCGAAGAAGATGATCGCAACGCAAGAAGAGATGGTAGCAGCTAAAGTACCCCTAGGTTACAGAGATCAGTGCGCTCATCTCCTGATTCCGCTCAACAAATGTCGTCAGGCCGAGTTTTTCCTTCCGTGGAAATGCGAGGACGAGCGCCACGTGTACGAGAAGTGCGAATACGAGCTCGTGATGGAGAGAATGCTTGCGATGCAGAAGATCCGTGAAGAAGAAGCCAGGGCTAAACAGAGTAAACTACAAGGGAATGGCGTTCCTCTTATCCCAAAGACCGCTAATGCTTAAGCCTTTTGATTCGATCTCCGATTTGGTCATTTCCAGCTTTCTCGGTTAGTCTCGTTTCAATTTTATTTGATTAAGCGGAAAACTGGCTGGGCTTATTTGATTGAATAAGCGTTTCCCTCTGCAATAGATTAGATCTTCGTGGCTTAGTTTTTTTCGATTTAGGTTTCGTTGCGAATGAATGAGATTGTTTGGTGTTAGCTTTCTGATTGGTTTTGATTTATGATTTTCACATTTTCCACTGATTTGACCACTATTGGATTCAATTTCTTCAAGTAATCTTCTTTTACACCACAATTACAATTGTTTTTGTATCAATCCTGCTAGATAAATTTCTGGAATTTGTTCTTCTTTTCAGTTTTCTTTTTTGTTGTAAAACATCTCAATTATATCTAAAGTTTGGATAAGTCTAGTTCCATCCCTTGAATCGATTCTCTGCAGATTTTGTTTCATTAGTCTTGAGAGAATTTGTCGTGTTTCCTTTTTACACTCAAAAGCTTAATATGTTAGCCTTGCAGTATTCAGTAGCACTATCTCCTGAAACCTGTAGATACTTTTTGCTAACCGGGAAAAAAGGATTTAAGAGTGTTTCGCTGATTAACAAGACACAGCTCAATAAATTATCTCACTTGTTGGCATAGAATCTCTTATGCTTGATCAATGTGTGGACTTGTAAATTGTGTCTCAGATATCATGGCTACACTCACTTTGTTATTACTTGTATTACATCTTATAAAGCATTGTGAAATTACAGCACGCACTACAGACTTAGCTCTGCTGTCTGAACATCTCCTGCTTTAAAGATTCTGCAAGTAGATACACTCCTTGATTTGGTGGATGATATATATATATATAGTATGTCAGTGTCATAACAGCTACAGAACGATTCTCTTTGATTTATACCTCTTCTTCTCCTTCTCACTTGCTATTGAGTACTAGTCTTACATATTGTGTGGTTCTTTCCTTTTTATCGTGTTGTTCATTGTCCTTAGCCACCATGATTTGACAGCAATGGTTGTTTCTCTGCTCTAAAGACAGACCCCTAAATGTTTGGTCTAAGATTCTCTAGCATGTCAATGATTTTGTTTCACCTGATTCTTCTGTTTTTTTTATTCATTATTCTGTGTTCTAATTCATACTCTTGAAATATTTGGACAGAGATTCTCTGGAACTGTGAAGAAGGTGGGGCACTGCTTTTCAATATTTTCTTCTTGTTAGTGATGAAACATTTGTTGCTACATTTTCAGATGTTCAACTTATTTGTGAAACTGATTTCCCCACCAGAAAAATAAGATTCAAACTCATCTTTTTGTTGGTTTTCTATCTTTTTATCTTCGAGAAAGAAATAAAATTAGAACATATGAGAACCAAAGGAATTCTCCTTTCAAATGAAAAATGCTCCACAGGTCACTTAATTTGTTTGTATAATGAAATCTTTATATCATTTACAATGGATGACACATCTAAAAAAATTATTGAAAAATACAAAAATTTGACGGTATGTTGTGAGACTAAAAGTCTAAATGGTACCGATTGAACCTGTTGAAAATTATATTAATCACATTTTTACATATATTCTCAGTATGCGTGCTTATCTTCCACATTTTCATAGTTAATTTATTCAGTCAAAATAGTATGTTTTCAATATTTTGACTTGAGCTAAATCCACCAACTTCACCTTATTAGACCCTAAAAGTTAACGATTCACATAATATTTTACGACTTAAAACTTATTTATATAGATAGATACACACGTTACGGCAGCATAAAGAAAAGGTATACATACTATGTAGTATATCTCCGTGATATGATGAGAAGGCCAAAAAAAGATGGAATGAGAAAATAAAAGAGGTTATGCTAAGAAAACACATCAAACCTAATTCCAATTCTTAGGGATGAAAAGTCAAGAGTTGTTTGGTCCTACTTCCAATAATTATGCACTCACTACTCTAAACCTTTTCACATAAACCATCCATGTCTATTATATTATATTCTTTTGCCTTTGTAACTTTTATATAATCATTGTGCCCCATCCATTCCTAAATCACACTTTTAAACTACTCTCTTTCACTTTTGTTCTTGTGTTATTATTCGTAAATGTGAAAGCTTAATTCTTCTCCGTTCTCTCTAGGTGTTTTATGGATTACACCTTTTATATTATTTATTTATTTATCTTGGAATTTGCCTTGTTCTTTGCATGTGCTATGATTAAATTCAATCAATGGGTGATGAGAAAATTATTAATATTAACAGTTGTCAAATCTATATATAGTTTGGTGAGATTTGCACATCCAAATAACAAAACAAAACATAAAAGAGAAAATTTCATCGTTTTGGAATCCAAAATCCAGTTGGGTTACATTATCTTACATATATGTATAAAGTCTTAGTATAATAAAGAAAAAAACAAACAAATAGAATTATTGAATGTATTGATTGTGGTAAAAGCCATGAATCATGGACCTCTACAGTCAATTTACTCATTCAATTTCTCTTGGAGCTATTTGTCTACTGCCACACTCATTTAATGTATTGTTTTCATTTCTTCCTTCCATATGTTCTTCTTATATTTTTATCACTGAACAATATTTTACTAACAATTTTTCCACTTGAAGTTTCGGTTAAACTTCTAATCCATCACAGATTTGAGTTAACAATTGCGAAAGATGATGCCCGATATGAATGACAAAATTACTAGGTGATATAACAATATCTTGAATTTGTCATATTACAACCTTGTGGAAAAAAAACTCAGTGTTTAGTTCAACGCTATGTAAGATGGGTGAACCATATGATAGTTAATTTAAATCTCAGTTTAGGAAATATGATTCGGAAGTTTTTATATTTTTGGATGTTAAAAGTTTTCTAGAAATACAGGCTACGAATCTCAATATTTCTTTATTTAAAAATATGTTATGTTAGTCGAAAAGTTCGATCAATGATGAACAAAAAAAAAAATAAGATTTTATATCTGGTTATTAAAAAATGATACAATTAATTTTTAAAGGGGTTTAAACCATTTGGAATGTCTCTATTTGATTATATATATATTTTGATCGATAATCATGACGTAGATAGCTTTCTGTAACATTCTTCTGGTCAATATAAAGATAATATACGTAACTCGTGTGTCTTTGAAAAGCTGGTGACTGAATATCATATTTTAATTACCGTCTAATCAAACATTAACCTTTTCTCAAATCATGGGGTACTGCTTAAATTCTCTTCAATTATTAATGCGAATACGCAGAATTCCACGTGTTTATAGTAATATAAGGAATGTGCATGAATGAGAAGAAAAGACAGAGCATAGTAGTCTACGTTAAAGGTCAATGACCTCCCTACTTGATTATGTCTGATTTATATTTTCTTCCTTGGGGAAAGGTCTTAATTCTGTGTAGAATAAACCCGACGACTTTGTTTAACTTATTTATGATTCTTCTCTTAATTGAATATTCATTTGGTTTTTGTAATTCTTTATACCAACTTAAAACACGTGTTAGTTGTCTCATACATCCGTTGTAATTAGTTTATAATACTACGTGAAATCATATACGTAGGTGATATGAGTAATGTTAATCAATTGTAGAATAATTAATACAATATTCTGATTTTTGAAAAGGAAATACTAGATGTGTGTAATCGGATGGCGTTGGTTTGGTCGCTCTTAACATATGCATATGTTTTTCGATATTTTTTTTTGTTTCGAATGATGATTAATACTTAATAAAAGTATTATCAAAATTTGATTTTCAACCCAACCAAGGAAGAACTTATCCTACAATAAACTATATTATACTATTTTCGAATTTTGTTAATTATTGAATCCGTTGGAGAAATCAACAATGAAAAATAGGAAGAGAACAGTAAGCAAAAGGACCCAGGATCCAGATTATGGGGTACGATTATAATTTTGGAAATTAATAACAAGATAAACAGTAGTACTGTATTATTCATCATAGTTGAATTATTCCCAACATAATTATAACTTAATAAGGAAGAGAAAAAAAAAAAAAAAAGAATTCGAAGACAAAATGAATGGGAAACGGTAGAAAACATAAGTAGGGGGGAATGAAGTCAAAACGGTGGTCCAAAAGATATTACGAAGGACCATTGTAAGTTTCTGATTTATTGAAATCAGAAAGTTAAACACGAAACCCCAAAAAAAAAAAAAAAAAAAAAGAGGGAAAATAGGAACAATAATTATGCTATGGTCAAAGCTTAGCAGTTGGGCTATTGTCATTTTATTTTAAATTTTATTATATAATGTTGGTCTAAAACAAACCTTGGTGAAAAAGAGCGAATATCATAGAGCAAGTATCCTGAGCTATAATTTGGGGTTTCTTTAATTTCTTCTTTTATAACAAAGGTATTAGGTATATTTAATTGATTATTTATGGCAAAATATTTAATATTGGTATCTAAAAATATACATATTTTTTTCTTTCATGCAAGTTGTGTATATATAGAGCCTTGTGTTGATTTCTGGTACGTTGTTATGCAATGATTCTCTTTAAACTATTTAAATATTTAAGAATGAATGGGTCAAGAGTCAAGACTAATGTAACCAAAGTCAAATGTGATTTCGTATGATTACTTATTTTGTAAATTATATATGGCTATATCCTTATAGATAGGTCAAAAACACATGTCACGTCTCTTTTTTTTTTTTAATACACAAAATTATTAAGTAACATTGTAGCAAACTAACAACATTCCAGCTGGTTCTTTTATTCCTTTATTATACTTGCTAATACATTCCTTCTTGTTATTGGCCAGTCTAATTGTCTAAATAAATGACCAAAATATGACTTTACGAGATTTGCTATATCGTCAAATCGTCACGTATGTCATGAATTATTCATAAACAAAAGAATTATAAGTTTTGTCTACTTATGAATTTAACTCTTTCGAGTGTAGATTTTCCTAAGATGGATTAATTAACATTAACACAATATGGTATAATATTTTCACAAATCAAAAATTGAACCAAACTAAAACCCAAAACCGTACAAAACTATTATATCTGATTATGTTCAAATTGATAAACAAACTAATTTTCTAATAAAATATATTATCACTTAGATTTTAGTATTTCCAGAACCAAAATATCATACAAGAAAGATGAAAACTATAAAAAAAATTAAAACTATCAAACAAAATCCAAAATCAAAGAAAATCCTAGTTAAACACAACCACAATGGAATAATTGGCAAACAAAAAATTGAATGAACCTTTTTATAAAAAAAGTTTTAATAATTTATTTTTGGCATTTTGCGAAATATATGTAGAGAGAGAGAGGTGTATATGTATGAGTACATCCAAAAAAGACAAAGAGAATAGATGGAAAAAGAGACAGTCATCTTTTAGTAAGAGGCAGAACCAAATCAGAAAACAATAAAACTTACTCCTTTTAATCCAACCCATACCCACAAATCCTCTTTTGTTTCTCTTCCTCGGTTTTGTGTTTCGAAGCCAAAAAAAAAAAAACCATCTTTAACCTTGGGTTTAAGGAAAAAAAACCAAATCTTGTTTCTGTGTTTCAAATCGAAAGAAGTTTTTAGGGTTCTTGGGATTGATTTTTTTTTTAAAAAAGAAATGGGTAAATGTGGTGGGAGAAACGGTGATGGAAACTATAACGGCGTTGGATTTAACGGTCATGGAGGCGGAGGTGGAGTTAGGCCATACGTACGGTCTCCAGTGCCTCGACTCAGATGGACGCCGGATCTTCACCGTTGTTTCGTTAACGCCGTGGATATGCTCGGTGGCCAACATCGTACGTTTGTATTTTTGTTTTCTCCTTAAATATTTCGAAAAATATGCGATACTTTGTTTTATTCATATGTCTTAAAGTGAGGATTTTTTCTTCGACAATTCTAAAAACATTGAACTTTTCTCATCCTTTCTTTTCATGATTAATCTTAGTCAAGTTTCTGAACGAAGCTGGCCTTCACACTTTTGCTACTTTGTTTCATTCATATATATCTTAAAGTTTGAGTTTTTTCGGATCCTTTTTTAAAAAAACTATCTCATTGTTGATCTTCACTATCTTAAAGAATCACCTCGTAGTCAAGTTTCTGAACCAAGCTTCACACTTTTGCGTATTTGTTTGATTGTTTCATTCATGTCTTTAAAGTTTTGATTTTTTTGGGGATTTCTGAAAAAGTTTGAAAATTTCATAATTGTTCGTCTTCATCATCCTAAAGAATCATCTTACTCAAGTTTTTTGACCAAAGCCTTTCACACTTTAGCTACTTTGATTCGTTTATATATCTTAAAGTTGGGATCTTTTTTTTGCTTTCTAATTTTTCTATAATATATTTAAATTCGCATTATTTTTATTTATGAATAGTGATCATAAAGAATCATCATAGTCACCTTTATAATTTGTTTGTTCTCTTTTTTGTATTTTGTTGGGTTTGATGTAACAGGAGCCACTCCAAAGCTTGTTCTTAAGATGATGGATGTGAAGGGACTCACCATTTCACATGTCAAGAGCCATCTCCAGGTAATAAAATCACCATTTTTCCTCTTTTTATCCTTATATTTTTTATTTATAATATATTGAATATTAAAGCACATATTCTCTTCTTTTTTTTTCATCATATATAACAGATGTACAGAGGTTCTAAACTCACTTTGGGGAAACCAGGTAATGGATATTTTCTTTTGAAAATTTCCATAAATATTCATGAAACGATATGATTTTCGAAAGAATGGGACCGTTGATTTTAATCTGAACTGTTAACATTAAAACTACAATAATGGATGGAATTTAATTGTTTTCCTGTTTCTTTCTGTTTGTAGTATGTACTATTGGTCTAGTGTCATGATTCATAAGACAATTGTCATAAATACATATATTTTGCTTTAAGAAAACAAGAAAATGGGTATAGCTTTTTTTAAATATAAATTAAGAGAATATCCATTATGCTCATAGCTTAATTCTTTGAATATTTTTATTTATTTTTTATTTTTTTGGGACAGAGGAAAGCTCTTCATCTTCAATAAGAAGAAGACAAGACACCGAAGAAGATTATCTTCATGACAACTTGTCATTACACTCAAGGAATGATTGTCTTTTGGGTTTTCACTCTTTTCCTCTTTCTTCACATTCTTCTCTTAGGTAATATTTATTTATTTATTATTATTTCTGACATGTTTTGAATTTTGTATCAGGAAAGCTATCATAATATACCTCTTTTGTCTGTATTTGACTTGCCCTTTTAAAATATTTTTTACTTTGGTACAGAGGAGGAAGAAGAAAGGAGCAGACTTCAGAGTCGGGTGATGATGATGATGATGACTTCCTTCACATCATGAACATGAAGAAGACGAAAGAAACGGCTACGTTTCCATCGCATCATTTCCACAAGGTAGTTTATTTCTTTATTTAACTTGTCAACATGTGATTTCATCTAGTAAGAAAATACACTCTCTGACAACAAAAAACAATAATAATAATTAAACGTGTAATTCTGATGTCAAAAAAAGAGAAAAAAGGTTTAATTCTAAAGTCTTACCCGGGGTCAAAGCGAAAAACCGGTTTAATAATTGTTCTTCTTTGATAATTGGAATTGGGCACTAGAGTTTAATTGGAAGTCTGATCCGGTTTGACTGAAACTAGGATTAAATCGAAACCGAATCATGTCCGGTTTAGTAACTGATTTCGTTTTTTCTTTTGGCTCAAAAGAAAACAGAGACGGAGAAGAACAATTGGGAAAACACTTGGCAAGAACAACACGAAGAAGAAAATTTGTCATTGTCTCTGTCATTGAATCATCATCACTGGAGAAGCAACGGATCATCAGTGAGCGAGACGAGTGAAGCGGTCTCCACTTGTTCAGCACCATTAGTCTTCAAAGATTGCTTCGGTTCTTCACCAAAAATTGATCTTAACCTTAATCTTTCAATTTCTCTCCTCGGCAGCTGATATCAATAAATAAGTCATGTGTGTTCTTATTAGATTAGTCGCAGTGATAAACATTCAGATCAATTGTTGTGAAACTACTAGGATTTCAAAGTTAATGGAAGAAATCTTGAAATTTAAATTTACGTAAATATCAAAATGAAACCTCTAAAAATATGTAAAACAATAACGAATCCAAATCGAAAAATAAAACAAACAGAGCCAAAACGTAAATCCTAAACAAAACAAAAAATACGTTGTCAAAAAAAAAAAAAAACAGTATGTTGATTTTTCATTTTGGGAAGATAAAAATCACTTGACGACAAAGTTAAAACAAATAATTTAGACGGGAATTAATATCCTTTGTCAGAAGTATTTAATTTTCTGAACTAATAATGTTGTGACCGTTTCTCTTGGTAAAACAGTAAAAACAAAATAATTAACTTTTTTTAAAAAAAAAAACAAATAAAAATTCTTAAAATTCACTTTTCTCGCTTCCGTGCCGACGATGGTCGGTGTGGATGAATCTATCGCACCGTGTTGCCTCGAGGCTCAAGACCACGGCGAAGCTCAACGTTAATCGTTCTTCCACCACCGCCACCGCAGCTTCTTCTGTCATCATGCCGCCGTGCTCCGGTCCGGTTCGCCGAACCGTTATATTTCTTGTGGCCATTTCCATCTCATGCTTCGTCCTGTACAGATCCGCTGATTCTCTCCACGTCGTCCCTGGCTCCTCTCCCTCGATTTTCTCTCGCATTTTCCCTTCGTATGATTCCTTCAAGTCTTTGGTTAGTTTTTCTCTTTTTTCATTTTCACATTGTTACCATTCGACGAAAGTAGAGTTCGATTCTTGGTTTAGTTTTAGGGATTTGATTGGTTCAAGAACTTTGGCTAATTTTGATCACAATCGAATCTATGATGATCTATGATCCAAAATCGTGTTCTTCTTGCCGTGAAATCATTGAAATGGCACCAGATTTAGAAACTAAATTAGCTTTTTTTCTGGTGACATTTGAGTTGATTTTTTAATGGATAATCATTGGCGAATTTCTCTGTATTTTTCTTGATCTGACTCTTGTTCTGCATCTTAATTCTGGTCTTAGTTTTCATTAACCAGGAACTTGAAGAACCTAAGCTTGAAGATGTTTTGCGTAGAGCTGCAACGAGAGATAACACAGTGATTTTAACAACTTTGAATGAAGCTTGGGCAGCTCCAGGTTCTGTTATTGATCTCTTCTTCGAGAGTTTTGGCATTGGTGAAGGAACAAGCATGCTTTTGAACCATTTGGTGATCATTGCTCTTGATGCTAAAGCGTATTCCCGTTGCCGAGAGTTGCATAAGCATTGTTTCAGCCTTGAAACTGAAGGTGTTGATTTCTCCGGCGAGGCTTATTTCATGACTCGTTCTTACTTGAAAATGATGTGGAGAAGGATCGATTTCTTGCGCTCTGTTCTTGAAATGGGTTACAACTTCGTCTTCACGGTAAAAAAGTTTCTTCCTGCTCCTGAAATGGCTCTTGAAAGAATGTGTTAGGTTCTTTGGAATGATCCTTTTTTTTTTTTTTGCTTCTTCAGGATGCTGATGTGATGTGGTTCAGGAACCCTTTTCCAAGGTTTTACAGGTTTGCGGATTTTCAGATTGCTTGTGATCATTACTTAGGAAGGTCGAACGATCGACAGAATAGACCAAACGGAGGGTTTAACTTTGTGAGGTCCAATAACCGAACTATACTCTTCTACAAGTACTGGTACGCTTCACGGATCAAATACGCGGGATATCACGACCAGGATGTTCTTAATTTCATAAAGACGGAGCCTTTCGTTTACCAAATCGGGATTAAGATTAGGTTCTTGAACACAGCGTATTTCGGTGGACTCTGTGAACCAAGCAGAGATATGAATCTTGTTCGTACGATGCATGCGAATTGCTGCTTTGGTATGGATAGTAAGCTTCATGATCTTAGAATCATGCTTCAAGATTGGACAGAGTTTATGGCTTTACCACTTCATCTTAAACAGTCCTCTGGTTTCTCCTGGAAGGTCCCACAGAATTGCAGGTTTCGAATTTGAATCCATCTTCTTTTGTCAGTTTTTCTTTGCCATTGTTTAAGGGAATCAACGATTCGTGTTTTTCATTTTGCAGTCTTGATTCACTTCGGCGATATGATGATTCTATGTATGAAGAAGAGAGCGAGCCACCAGGAGATTCCCAAGAGTGAAGTGTGTATGTGTGTGTGCGTTACAAATTTATATAGAGAAACTGTGTTGAGATTTTTGTTTTTTTTACACAAAGAAGAAGAAAAATGGAAGCCAAGTTTTGTAAAATCATCGATGATCGTTCTCAAATTGTATTATATACACGCAAGATTCCAGTTGACGTTTGTTGGACGGACAACTAGTGTCAGTGTCAGATTCGTTTGAGAAAGAAACCTGAACATATTAATACCATAAAGTTTGAGAAAGTGGTGCATGTAAACAGAGTTATAAAATAAGAAATTCCAAATATAACTAATCTATTGGTAATCGTTACTAGAAAAAAATGATCTAGTTGAAGTTGTTTCACGGTACACGTTTACGTAATGGCAAATGATATGAATTTTCTTACGAACATATTGTGAAACGTGAATGAGATTGACAGACCAACGATAAACTGAAAAAATTAAAATTACGTGATATAAAGACGATAGGAATATTGTACACTTGTATTTTGTTTTTTAGAATTTAGCACCAAATATCCAAATTTCGTCGAAGCCTTATTTAATTTGGAAATGCACCAATTTTTTGTTAAAAAAATTCTGCACTGATAGTACATTATGGATAAACATCTATATGTGCGTATAGCGTCCAAGTCGGAAGTCCAACGTGACCAAATGGCCAAAGAGTTCGCATTCCCCAAAATAGAACATATAAACTAAACAAATTTACGTCCTTATGTCTTAGAGACGAGACCGCCGTGTGGCGCCACAAGTTTGATATAATATATTACATTTCAAGAATAGCTTGGTTCATGTTTCGTTATGTGAAAGTTGAAAGAAACGTAATTAAGCTTATATTGTGGTTCGGATTTTGTGGTTCGGATTGATAAAAATCTTATATTCGTTCAAAAGATTATCACGTGAGGTTAAATGATTTGCCTATCTTATTTATTTTTTGTCCCATATATTAGGTTACCAATTTTATTCAGTTTTTGCATGGATAAAGATGAAAAACTTGGGTTGGCATTTCTTTACCTTTTCACGGGATAGTCCCATGGTTACCACTTTCGGTTGCTTCCTTTTCCAAAATGGCTCAAATATTGTGGTCCTTTTTTTACTAATTAATATGTCCGAATTTTGTTGGTACTGACCAGACTACCGCTAATGGCTCTACGACTTATGTCATGGTCCACGTCTATGTGGCATTTGTAACCACATGACACGATTTCTTTTCTTTTTTTCTTTTAACAAAAAGCTTTCATATTATAAATTATTTCTTTTCTTTTTGTTTTTGGTTTAAATATACAAAATATTTTTTTAAAAAAAAAATAAACCAGAAAATTAAACTGCCTAAACCAAAAATTCTTATTAAACTGGATTTGATCGTTTAAAAGAGGAGAATCAAAGACAAAAAAAAAGTCATGAACTAACCATCGCAAATCCCACGTTAGCCAGAACCACTTAAACCAGAACCAAAACCGACACCTCCGCTTCCGACAGAGGAGAGGCACAAAATAACCAAGAGAGCGACCAATAACAAAAAGAGAAAGAACTACACCTCTCCGAACGCCACAGCAAAAAGTTTTGTTGGATCCAAAACGAGAGATGCAAAATGAGATTGAAAACGCAGATGGAAATCAGAACATTAGTGAAAGTAGGAGAAAAAACCTAACAAGTTTCGCAACCCGTGTTCTTTCGGCGCCGCCGAGAAGCTCAAACCAGATTTGCTGCCGTCCTCTAACAAGCCGGATTTGAAGAAGGAGAAAACCGGAGGATTCTGCCATCGAAAGGCTCTCTTCTTCACGCTTTGCGTGTTGATTGAAAAACCAGATATATTAAAATAATAAACACCGTATTAAAATAATGAATTAGAAATGTTATTTAATATAGTGAATTAGAACTAGAGATGTTATTTAAGATAATGAATTACAAATGTTAATATATGGACCGAAAATCTAAGTTTATTATTGTAAGTTCATGATAATATTATATTAAAAATAATTTAGAAGATTTATAGCATTTAAAAAAACAGTTTTATTCAATAATAAAAATAGTCACATTTAAGCATATTTTCATGAACTACCATATATTAAGATAATGAATTAGAGATGTTATATAAGATAGTGAATAAGAACAGAAATGTGATTTAAGATAATGAATTAGAAATGTTATTATGTGGACCAAAATCTCAGTTTATTATTGTAACGCTCGTGGTAATAATGTATTTAAGATAAATTTGAATACACTCTTCATGATTTACACGCGGCTATATTATTTTTTAGCAATTAGTAACAGTTGTTAGTAATAATTATGCATAAACTTCCAAAAAATATAAATTGATAAAAATATCCACGTATTGGTTCATTTTATAAAATATACAAATTACTCAATTTTAATTCAAATTATTTTACCACCCCAAATATTTGGTTTTTTCTTACATAGAACCCCAAGTTTATTTGTTAGCTTCATCTTTTTCAAAATTTTATATGTTAGCAAAATGAATTTTGATAGACATTGAAATAGATTGTGATGAAAATGTTTCTACAGTCTAATAGTCTCATAGACATATTGGTGTAAATTTGGTATGCAATAAGAATCAGAGCAATTGGACAATATGTATTAGATTTAAAACTATCAGTTTTACGTGTTTAGCAAATATTTGACATCCAACGTTAGTTTCATATACTATCATCTACTTTCCGATTGATCTGGATATTACTATATATTAGCTATACTTTTCAAGATTCTGTACATTGTAAGAAATTGACATCCAAATTCACATTTCAGCTTTGGTCGAAAAGCGTCGTATAAAAAGGGTTATTTTGTTAATATATAAAATTGAGCGTTAAATTTCAAAATATGTTTATAGATTGAATCAAAACTTTAAAAAATTATTTTGTTTCTATTTTTCTTGTGTCCTCACAAGTGGAGGCTAAAAATGGTAAATATTTAAAGAATCAATGGCTGTTGTTTATTAAAAGTAATTTTAATATATAAATCTTAGTTACTCTAACAACTTTTGTCGAATTGTAATTTAGGTAATAATTTGAAAACTTTGAAAATAATTAATTAAAGCATTTAATGATTAAGCAAAACTGTAATAACTCTTCTTAAATTTACTCTTACACATTTATTGCATGCTTACTGTGTGTATATACATATTTGTGTATATATATGGCCCTCTATTTCATACTTGGTAGTAGCTATCAAGCAAGAAACTGATAGCAACGCTTCCAACTCTTACCTCAAACGCGACGAGCTAAAAGAGGTGAAGTTCTGTTTTCTATCTTTTTTATTAAATCTTGCACTGTTCTAATATTTTTATATATACTTACTGTTGATTTGAAATAATTTATATTCGAATTTGTCTGTGAGAAGAAGGGTCACGGTTCAAGTGTCACTGTTATCGGGAATAGCAATTGTTATTCCTTTTCCTGAAAATTCTTAGCATAGCAAAAATAATCGTTCAAATAAAACAATAACATCATTTCATCATATGTGTTTTGATTATCTTATGATAATTTATCAACATGTTTAATATATAACTCATGCTCATGTTAACAAATACACATACCGAAATGGATTGCTTTTCTTGATCTCCTTCTTTCGAGAATAGACTGAATTTATAGAGATAATTTTTGTTAAAGATTTTTTTGTAAATATCCTTTACATACACATATATATACATATATACAAATCTATAAACATATTAAAAATTAAAATAGTTTTTCAATTAATATTATTTTTCAAATAACAATATATTTGACTATTTCTGCTCGATATATCGCTTTTCTAATAAAATTATAACATTATTTTTCAAATTAATAGACATCAACACCAAAATTATAAAATATTTGGTGATAATCTATCTGTTTGATAATTTAAATGAATAAATAAAGGATGGAGGGATCTATCATTTGGGAATTATTAAAATCGATTTGTTTAATTTGTTTCTAATCAATCGCTAGAATATATATGGGAGGAGAAGACGAAATATAGTTAAAAAAATTTGGAGTATCCTTTTTGGTTTTTTACTTTCCACATACAATCATTCTTCCTTTTGTCCTTTTTTATCTTTGGAATATATCTTTTCAACCTTCCATGACACACAGATAGACATACATTCATATAAGTGTAATATGATTTGATAGGAACTTTTTAAAACAAAAAAGTGACCCATATGAATTGATGATGACGATTGTGACAAATAATCGTATTTTGTTAAGCATGTAAGAAAATATTAGATGCTTTGTGGATTAACCTTTGTAAACTCGAGAGATTTGTCTATATATATATGTGTATATATAAAAATAAGTGTTAGATAAAAAACATAATGAGAGTTATCGAATTCAAAAGATAACATCAAAGTTACTTTCGTATTTAATTATCTTTCGGAAGTATTAATCAGACTTTTTCTTAGAAGTTAGTACTAGTAATTTTTAAAAGTTAATATACAAATTTATTAGTTCTTATAACCGCTAATTAACAAGTAGAAAATTTAAACATTTTATTCATATATAGTGGTATATTTAAATATATACATGCTCGATGTTAATTTAAATAGCTAGTTCATTTTCAAACTCAAATTTTTTATACTTTTAGATCTACTCCAGCATTTAGATTGGTTAATCAGTATATATATATACTATGTAGTGATAGTTTATGTTAACGTCAAATATCTCCCTCTATATTATTTTAGTCTCATATTTACACTAATAAAAAAATTAAATCCGATTATACTTTTAATTTATTATTCACATATGTTAGCGAGAGAGAGGAGCTGTTGAGGGTTGTCTCACGCACCATCGACTGTCGTTTTGTGGCAAATGGATTGGTCCACCGACCTCTGTAGTTCTCATACTTTCTTTTTTTTCTAAAATTTTATTTACATATTCAGAAGAAAATAATCAATTGCTCCGTATATGTGTTAGTGTCTACGGTCGACACCCAAATTGTTTATAATAGTTAGATTCAAATGCGCAAAAAACAAAACAAACTTTTTTTTTTGTTACATAAAAATGTATATAGTTTTTAGTATCCTATGTGTCATATTGATAAGTATAAGACATCTAAAATTAAATCTACACCAAACTAACAAAGCCAAATTTAATTTAATTTGGATATATAAATTACCTTTAATTAGAAAAAACTGAATATGAATTCTTAATTAACACTCTATGCTATTGAGTTGGGTGAGAAGTTTTTTTTTTCACTAGCCTAGCACTCGTTTTCACTTGTCACTTTCATTTTCTATCTTCTATTACCTCAGATAAATTTTTATGTTTTTTAATAATTCGCTAATAAAATTTAATAACAATTATTTTTAAATCTGGAATATCCCATTTTTAGGGCTTTGTAGAGATAAGATATCAGTGGAAGTCAAAAAAGAATTTTAAGTTAAAGAGTTTCTTCTCTCTGATTTCATTTCATTTCTTTTTTTTTTTCTGTCTCCTCTCTCTCTCTCTCTCACCATCAGACATAACACAGAAGAATCCATGGCTGCTTCTTCATCCTCTGCTGCTTCCTACTTTGGAGTTCGACAAGATGATCAGCCTCACCTTCTTCCTCCTAATTCCTCCGCAGCCGCCCCTCTTCCTCCCCCTCCTCACCACCAGCCACCGCAGCCTCAGCAACCCCTCGAAGCCCCACCGCAGAAAAAGAAAAGAAACCAACCAAGAACTCCAAGTAAGTTAATTACCATCCCTTAAGTGAAATCTTATCATCTTAATCTTAAAAAAACATGTGATCAATATTAAAAATATTGATTGGTAAAAAAATATATATTTTTTTCATCTCCCCTTTTTCTCCCTTTTCTCAATTTCCAAATCTTGAAATAAGCAAATTAGCAAAGCCTAGTTATTGATTTTACAAGATTGAGTTTTAAATTAATTATATACCATGCAATATTAAACATTCCCTTAATTAATCAATAATTTTACCCTCAAATTTGTTTCTTCTCTATTAGATTCCGATGCAGAAGTGATAGCTTTATCTCCGAAGACACTAATGGCAACAAACAGATTCATATGTGAAGTATGCAACAAAGGGTTTCAAAGAGAACAGAATCTACAACTTCACCGAAGAGGACACAATCTTCCATGGAAACTTAAGCAGAAATCGACCAAAGAAGTGAAGAGGAAAGTGTATCTTTGTCCGGAGCCCACGTGCGTGCACCATGACCCGTCACGTGCTCTCGGAGACCTCACCGGAATCAAGAAACATTATTACCGTAAACACGGTGAAAAGAAATGGAAATGCGAGAAATGTTCTAAGCGTTACGCTGTTCAATCGGATTGGAAAGCTCACTCCAAGACTTGTGGTACCAAGGAATATCGTTGCGACTGTGGTACACTCTTCTCGCGGTAAAAATTCGAAAATCTTTTGAACTCTTTAAATTAAAATTAATCATATATATATATATACCTGAGTGATATGGGTGTGAATATGTGTCTGGGTCATTCTTCATGTTTTAGGGTTTTTTCTTAGGTTCACTTTCTGTTTCGCCTCGAAGTTTTCGATGCTCTTATCGCTTTCTTTCGTGCAGTAAATGCAACTTTAATTTCTTTCATTTTTCTTCTCTTTTTTAATCAAAATTTTTAAAATAAAGATTGAGACATGAAAACACGTGAATGTATGTGCATATAACTATATCTATATATGACACTGAATCTGCCATATTTCATAAGATGCTTTCTAGCAGAAACTCAAAACCAAAGAGGACCAATTTCAATTTCCTTTTCATTTATTGTTTTCTATATATATTTGCCTTGGAAAGACCGCCCGATTTTATGTCATAAAATAAAATATATTTAGGATTTTTTTCTTAGATTTAAAATGATTCTTATACTATGGGTAATTCACGTGCTGCTAAACTATATAATATCAGAGAGGTTGTTGTTACAGTGTTTGTTCTCTTATGTGCAAAATTTACTAGTATAATACATCTTTTTTATGATTCGTTTGTACTCTGCACCATATATAACCACACATTACATAAATGTTTTGGATCATTACTATATACATTTTTTTTTAAATGGCTTGCATAGAAATGACAACTAATATATTAAAAATAATTTCGAAATTGAAGTATTTTTTCAGTCTTGGTTGGCATTGCTGTGTTTGTGTGTGTGCGTGCATTTAGAGTTCTATAAATGGAATGAAGGAATAAAAATAAAAATATGGTGGTATATTTGAATATATACGTAAGTAGTTATCTAAACATTTATGTACAACATAAGACCTTCATTGAATAGATGCTGAAGTTGCATTTAGTGAGCTTACAGGATCTTGAACTAAGACTGGTTCATATATTCATTTGGCAATCATTCTCTCCATATACTACTACTATTGTGAAATTTAACTTTTTCCACCTAACTTTTTAATTCTTTGAGTACCCATTCATATATAAACACATTAACACATACGTACACATGAAACTACTAGTATGCAGTGACGAGCATATCTTATGCATTATAGTTTTTAGAATTAAATAAAATATATGTTCATTTGTTATTGCATATACTAATATAGATAGTTTTCTACATTTGTTCGTCGCATAATCATATAGACACATACATTATCATAGTTGAAGTTTGACACAACATTTTACTCCTATTTATGTATATGCGTGCATTATTTGTAATATGCATCAATGCATGTGAGTGTATAAGCCGTTTAAAATTACATAAGCTGAAATAATAATGATAGGATGTATATAGAGTAGTAGAGTGACTTTCTAGCCATCTATCTATTTTTGAAGATCCCATAATTACACGCGAATCTATTTGTAGCTAATTGACATAATGAGTTTCTCTCTATATATTTTATAGTAAATAGTTTTCTTTCACTTTTCCCAAAATATGTCTTTTTATTTCAACATTTAATTTATATATACCTGACGATCCAATAGATTCCGTTGTTATATTAATTTCTTTTTATTTTGTGTGTCACAGGCGAGACAGTTTCATTACACATCGAGCTTTCTGCGACGCGTTGGCTCAAGAGAGTGCGAGACACCCAACTTCTTTGACTTCTTTGCCAAGTCACCATTTCCCGTACGGACAAAACACCAACAACTCCACCAACACTTCAAACATGATCCTTGGTTTGTCCCACATGGGGGCCCCACAAAATCTTGATCACCAGTCCGGTGACGTTCTTCGACTTGGAAGCGGCGGAGGAGGTGGAGGAGCCACCTCACGCTCTTCCTCTGATCTCATTGATGCAAATGCTTCAGGTTACTTCATGCAAGAGCAAAGCCCTAGCTTTCATGATCAACAAGACCATCATCATCATCAACGTCAACAACAAGGGTTTTTGGCTGCAAGCAATAACATCAAGTCATCACCAATGAATTTTCAACAGAGTCTGATGCAGTTCTCACATGATAACCATAACTCTCCTTCCTCCAATCTCTTCAATCTCAGCTTCCTCTCTGGAAACAATGGAGTTGCTTCTGCTACAAGTAACCCTAATGCTGCTGCTGTTTCTTCGGGTAATCTTGTGATTTCGAACCATTTTGATGGTGAACATGCTGTTGGAGGCGGAGGAGGAGAAGGAAGTACGGGTCTCTTCCCTAACAATCTGATGAGTTCGGCGGACAGAATCAGCTCAGGAGCAGTGCCTTCACTGTTTAGCTCGTCAATGCAAAATCCTAATTCAACACCTCACATGTCAGCCACTGCTCTTCTTCAGAAAGCTGCACAAATGGGTTCAACCTCAAGCAGCAACAACAATAACGTCATCAGCAACAACAATAATAACAATGCCTCGTCGATTCTAAGAAGCTTTGGGAGTGGAATGTACGGAGAAAACGAGAGTAATCTTCACGATTTGATGAATTCTTTCTCTAACCCCGGCGCAACGGGAAACAACATTAATGGAGTAGATTCTCCGTTTGGTTCGTACGGAGGAGTGAGCAAAGGATTAAACGCTGATAAGCAGAGCATGACTAGAGACTTTCTTGGAGTTGGACAGATCGTAAGAAGCATGAGTGGAAGCGGAGGGTTTCAACAACAACAACATCATCAACAACAACATCAACAACAACAGCATGGGAATAGTAGAGAAATAGTTGGCTCTTCGTCGGATTCCGCCGATAGAAACAGCATGAATGTAAACCCTGGTGGTGGTCGAGCAAGTCCACCACCGTATGGAATCCATCATGCTAGTTTCTAGCTAAGCGAAAATTTTAAAAGGTTTTTAGTTCATCAAAGTAAGTGCTATATCTTTGAGGTATGCATGTCGTCATCAAAATCCCATTTGAAGTAATTAAATTTTAGGTGCAAGACTCTCAGTATTTAAGTTTATCAGAAAAGTAAAAAACAAATTAGTTGCAATTTATCTAAACTCAGCTCCTTTTTTCTTTTGTAAAATATTTTGCTTTATAGTTTATATAAATTAAATGGATTCCTCCTGGAAAAAATATATTCAGAGTTTATAGTCTATGGATTCAGAGTGAATAAAATTTTATATTATTTGATCTTACATGATTCCTCGAGTTCTAAATATGGGTTTTATATTTTTTTATTCGATTGTGAAATATTATATTTATTAAGAAAATTTATTATTTTCATGGCTTATCGTTTAGATAAATAAGTACTTTAATTATTTTTGGAGTCAATTCTAAGTCTCTGTTCGGTCTACATATACGTATGAGGGTCCAATCTATAAAGAACACTATACTAACGGGTATAGCTACAACGAATTTGGGTGCGAAAAATAATATTTAGTATTCTTTTATTGTATTACAGTTTTGATTTTTGATTTTTGATTTTGGCTGACACATTTATCGTCTTATCATTGCATGGGGCAGTCAATGAATTGGAGAGTACAAGCAGCCTTTGCTAAGTTTCTTTGTCTTTTTGTTTTTATTTTCTTTTATTTGCCTTTTTATTCTTTAATTTCTGTTCATTTGTCATCCTCACTAGCTGGCAATGTCACGAGTGTTTGTCCTGTGATCCCCTTTCTAAATATCTCGATACATGTATACATACATGTCACATGTGCATATATATAAATATATGCATTTATATAGTTTTGTATGTAACATGTTCCTACCATATATTTAAATTTAACGGTCCAAAATAAACAATTCTGTTTCAACATTCACGAGTCTGCATTATTGAGCCTATATATTTTTTCGGTTGAAAAGTAGCATCAATATAAAAATAACTCTAATAATGCAAATCCATTTGGTACGGTTTCGAATTTGGGTTGAAACCATGTTTTCTGTAGATATCTATGTTACATGAAATCAAAATTTGATACACGAAAGCAAAATTGTATCAAAATATAGAAATTTTTGAAAATAGTTAGGAAACCGAAAGTGTTGGAAACGTATAAACACACACACACATATATATATATATATATATTAAAATATATTAACAAATTTAACATATCAGTTTTGTAAAATATACAATTAATTTTAATAAAAATTAATTATAAAAAATAATCTTATAATGTATTTTATTTTTATTTTAGCTCATCTTAATTTTATTAAAACACATCATTTATACAATAAAAATTTAATTTTTTCTGTATATATTATTCAATTATATTTGTGATGGATTATGATTAATGATTTATGTTTTTAAGTGAAATATATTAGTTTAATACAAAATAAGTGATACTTAGAGTAACAAAAATAGATTAAAAAATAATTTTATTTTGATTATAAAAAGTTCAGTTATTTTTTAAAAATTAATATGAAATAGATCAACACGGATTATCCTATTTAATTCTCATTAATTTGTAATTTTATTTATATAAAAATTATAACTTCAATTATAAACTTATGTTATTCCATAAAAATTCAGAATATTTTAGACCTATGTAAGAAAAGTTAGATTTACATCACATATTTTTAACAATTATTTTATTTTATTAGAATTAAATTATCAAAAATTTATTTTCAAAATTATTGGTTATGTGGTACAACATGGAAACCAAATATTTTATTAAAGAGATATGAATCAAACTCTTGAAGTCTAATTACTGGGCCAGAAAACTCTTTAGTATCTGTTTTACTTTGTATATATACATGTGAGATTAGTACTTTACTTATTATTTTTTCATTTATTCTAAAACAATAAAATTTCTTAAAACAACGATATATAATAGCAACAAAAAAGTTTTCATTTCTAATAAAAAGATATATATTTAATGTATTGTTTTAATATTTTGTTACTGATTATCTTATTAAAAAATTAATTTTCTGAAAATTTTATGTTATTATCCATTATTTTATTCAAAACTTTAATTTTCTAAAATTTGATTTATATAAAATTTTAATATGTTATTCTTTTTATAAATATAAAATTAAGGTTGTAGAATTTTATTTATCTATTTTAAATCAAATATTTATTTATTTAAATTGAATAAAATAAATAAATTATAGTGGTCTAGCTACTTTCAAACTAGCAACTTACGATTAGCGACTTTCAAACTAGCAACTTAGTATTCGCGACAAGCGATTTGTGATTAGTGACTTTCAAACAAATAAATCAGTGACTGCGATTGCGATTGAAACAAAAAAATGTCAAAAAACATCATAAAAATCGATAAACGAACATAGCATCCGTCTACTAAATAATACTACATATATTTAAAAAATAATACTAAATATTATTAAATATTATCATCTTATTAAAATAATAATTATCGTATGAAAATAATACTAAACATAATCATCAACAGAAATGAATTTTCTTGTCTTTGAGGCAGGGGTGTGTGAGGTTTTTTTATGAAGTTTTAATTAATTTTAGAACATGTTCTTTACTAAAATGTATTTTTGGTGTGTGTGTGAACATAAAATGCATTATTTTTTTTGACCCAAAAAGAAAAAGAAAGAAAAGAAATATTATTGTTGACAGTATCTATAATTATTGGAATAATTAGTGATAGTAATAATAGTATTATAATGTCATTGTCGTAATAATTTATATGGAGAATAACAATAATAGTAATATCATAATATATAATGTAGGACATACATACAAGTGATGCAAGTAAGGAGGCCCATTGACATGCAACGAGAGGGAGAGATGGTATCGGTGTCTCACCAAAAACAGACAGCTCTTCTCTCATCTTTCTTTTTTCTTTTTTCTTTTTGTTGTTGTAAAAAGTATTTTTTGTCAAAAGCTTTCATAGTATAATGGTTAATCAGTCAATCCACACGTACAAAACTCTTGTTTTCTAAATAAATGTTATTTTCATCACATCCAAAGTTGAATACACTTGAAACTGTACATAGTAACCATCGACGTTTAAATAATTTGTTTATGATCAGAAATTGGCCACCAAAATAAATTGCATATTACAAATTATGTCACGGAAAGGTAGCAGTTAAATTGATATATGTTTATAGTTTTCACTTAATTTTTTTTGTTTCATCTTTAAATTTGGTAACATTCAATTTACCGATAAATAAAAAGTTACTTAAAAATAAAATTTATTAGTCTTGTTCATATTTAATTTTTGGAAACGCCATATGATTTGTTCATGGTGATCGTGTTTATTGCCGATCGAATATCTCATTTGATAAAAATTGGAATATCAGATAAGAGCAATTTAAAAATAAAAAGAATAAGAAAATTTTAATCTTCAATTTTTGGAAGCAAGTATAACATTTATCTTCAAAACTGATATGTGTATGTCTTATCACAAATTCACGATTTTCAAAATTATAGTGAGAATTTGTAAAACTTTTAAATAAGCATATATTTATGTAAATATTTTTTTATTTCCTTTTTTCTAACTTTTTCTTAGATTTTCTTTTCTAGTGATAAATTCTAGTGGTTTTCTGAACACCATAACCATAAAAAGAAAAGTTGTAAACGGATAGGTCCATTTAAATCCATTTATTAACAGAGTATATTCCGTTTAATTGATGAATTTTTTCAAAAAAATTATAAAAAATTATAAAAAATTATAAATAATTTAAAATAATTTAATAAAATTTACACAGATTTATAAAAATTTACAAAAATTAGAAATAAAACTACAAAATTTATAAAATATATTTTTTAAAAAATATAAAAATTTATAAGAATTATATAAAATTATGAAACATTATTAAATATTATGAAAAATATAAAAATTAGGAAAATTAGGAAAATGTATAAAATATTTTAAAAATATAAAATATATAAAAATATGAAAATATATATTTTTCATAAAGTTCATAAAATTAAGAAAAATTATAAAAACTTATAAAAATTATGAAAAAATAAAAATTTACAAAATAAAAATTTATAAAAATTAGGAAATTTTATAAAAAATTTGTAGTAACTATGAAAAAATTATAAAAAGTATGAAAAACATAAATTTTATAAAAAGCTTATACAAGATTAAGAAAATTTATTAAAAAATTTTAAAAATATAAAAATATAAAAATTTATATTTATAGTATGTTTATGTCTAATTCTGGATATTAATTTAAAAATTTTAGATATCATTTTAAATATGTCTTATATAGGAAAAAGATTAAAAAATTTAGTTAATACTAAATGGGCTTAACGGTTTTAAAAATTTTAGCAGGTCCAAAACGGACATAACTTAGGCGGTTTTTAAATGAACTCTAAACGGGCTAAATCTAAAAGAACTAGACCCATCCATTTTAACATCACTAAATGTGAGCATGCATATCTATTCTATTAGTTTAAAACGATTTTATAAAACTAACATTTATCGGAATCAAGTGGCACATTAGTGGTCACCTCTAAAATTCATAACACATATTTGAGTTTCGAATCTAACACTCCGTAATGCTATTGGAAATATTAATGCTACTAGACTAAATTAACAAAAAAACTAAAATTTAATCATATATTATATTACCCAAAATGCAATAAAATATTAATGATTTAATTAGAATATCAATATGGATAATTATAGAAAATAAAATTATTTCTATTAAACTGTTTCTAATTAATATAATAATTAGACATGCATCCAAACAATCTAAAATAATAAATTTTACTTACGTAAAACAAAAGTGAAAAAAATCATAAATATTTAAATATAAAATCAAATGATAAATCTAATCAAATAATAAGTGATAAATGTAATTAATACCGTTCTGGTTGAAACGGTATCCAGGTACCATGGTTTGATTGACTATCCAATAGTGTTTCCCTTATTATTTTTGTAAGATGTTAAAAGTTTATGTTACTCGTTCCAAATAACTGATTAATCAAATAGAATAAATAAGTATATTATCAGTACATCTATTATTTGATGTATGTGTGGCCCAATTTAAGATTTCCCATAATGATGTGGACCACGAATAAGCAGAAGAAAATCTCAACACTTTTTTGTAGTATTCATAAACTTTTCTCGACAATCTCTTCACGGGCCATTTTTTTTTTCTTTCACATGAACGACAACTCTGCCATTCACATGCTTTTTCCTTTTTTTTTCTTATCCATTTCAATTAATACAAATCCACTTATATAAGGGTTTTCTGCAAAAAAAAAATCCTCGATTCGATTTTTTTTTGTTGCTATTTTACCTTTGACTCGGTAGAAATGTAAAAAAAAATGTGAAATTTCAGAAAGACCGCAATTAAAAAAACGATGGATTTAGTTTTCGACGAATACGAGACTTCACACAATCCGGATCCAAACACGGATCCGGTAAAAAAATACACAGTTTAAGTCTAGACTAGACATCAAAATATATATCAAACTTTTTGAAGCAGATCGAAACATATTTTGAATCAAATCACATGCCCTCATATTATAATTTTATACATAGTAGAAATGCCTAATCAACAAATAAAAACATTAGTAAGGCAAAATTAATTCCTTTACTATATATATAGTATATATTTACAAATATACAATATATATATATATATATATATATATATATCGTTGATTTTGAAATTCGCTATATAGCTTCGCTCGCAATTAATATTTTAAATATTTCAGCAAACTTATGGGGTTTGTCATAGCCGACCAAAACGGACTGATAAAATAATCTAAAAGAAATAGATCTAATTTATACACATAACATTAGAACATTAGAATTTATCACATAGCATGAATACTCAATTACGACATGACATTGAATAATACGGACATATTGGATGTTTCTGCTTGGACTATGTTTATATTGGAATATATCCGATACGATTGGCGTATTATTATCTTCGAATATGCTCATATATATATTTGCTGAAGAAAAATAATGCTCATATATATATTTGCATGTGCAACGTGGGATGTGTAATCTAGTTTGTGAATCAAATCTTGTATTTATACATCGTACGTATGTATTTCTATACCTTACAGGCATTGATAAATAAGTTTTCTTCTTTTCTTTTGCCAAGGCATTAATAAAATATGTATTCAAGTAGGTGCTTTATTTGCCTTTATATATGTTGCAGAAGAAAAAGGTCCATTTATTTCTAATGATAAATCCAATGTTTTCAAAATGAAACGCTTGAACAGACCCATCATAGTTATTTTTAATGATACACATAATTAATTTCTCATTTATTAAATGAAGTTGTTTAATTTACACAATCGATATACCTGTTGGTCAAAAAAACAAAAATTTATACGAATACTTTTAAATATAATGTATGTATATACATCTTTTCTGATAAATTATATTTAGATACACATATAAGTTATTATGACAGTTCAACTATATAAAATATTGAATTACTTACAAAAATATATTTTTTTAAAAATATCAACCTATATTACTTTAACGTAAATATGAGTTTCAAAACATTAAACTAAAAAAATAATGCTTATAGGCTATATATAATATATTTTTGAGAATCTTAAAATAAATAAATTATTTTTCAACGATTTATATTATTGTGGAAACTTTGAATATACAAAATATGTATCTTAATTATTAGCTGTATTCATGTATTTTTTTTTGGAAAAAATTAACAATTTGAGTAAGAAAATAATGTTTTCCGTACATATAATCAAATGAATATTTAATGCGAACTTACTGTCATAATATTTGAAATTGAAACATGAATCTATGATAACCATAAGATAATGAAAATTTTAAATTAATTCTTCCAAAAGTATTGAATTGTGTTACCAATAAAATCTTTTAAAATTTGGCCATTATAAATATGTGTAAATGCGACGTATTCACCAGTTTCAACCGCTGGGTTAATATGTGCAGTTGTTATCACGTTCAAAACATACAAAAACGCTAATTTAAACATACATACGAATGATAGAAATTTTAGCCATTTATATTATATATTTGAACATATTAAAAATTTCGTTGAAGTTTCTACCATTTTTTTTATCATTTATCCGCATTATACTCTTTATACATGCCGTTCATTCGCTTCTTGATTCGAAATCGAAACCATAATAGTTTATATTTGGAAATAAATAACAAAGTAGCAAACTTACATCCTTTATTATTGTGTAACAACTAAGAAAACACAGAAACCAATCAAAATCAAACCTAAAGAGTTCAATAAAGATCTATTATATATAGATTATGAAAACAACAAACGAAGATAGCAAAATTATCACCTAATTAGAAGGTCTACAATAATAAGATATTATCAAGCTCTTCCAAACGGATGATGTTGCTCCTGAAATTTCAGTTGATCACCATCCAAAGAAACGTCGCCACGACCACGGCCGCGACCACCACCACCGCGATTTACATTTCTCACCATTCCTCCAACTCCAAGAAAATCTAAAGTTAACTTGTCCGAGCCGCTCATATTTCCATTGTTTCCAAAATGAACGTCGAATATATTTCCACCGGATCCGCCGGCACCACCGCCATTTACGGCCACTAGTGAGTTCATTAGACCTTGAAGGTTACCGTTATTATCATTCCCCATAATCTGCCCTCCTCCAAAGTCATTAACAGCCACGTTTGACGAATTAGACGAAGAAGCTAAGCCTCTGAACAAGGCAGAAGAATCGTTGCTTGTGATTGAACCCATTTGGGTAGCTTTCTGAAGCAGTGCCGTAGCTGACACGTTTGAACCCGCGTTCAAGCTTTCTTCACGGTGCTGAGCAAGAGCGTTGGTGCTATATAGAGAAGGAAGACTCGTCTCTGAATTCTTGGTATTTTCTTGAAAGAATCCGAGGTTGAAGAAGCTGTTATTGGTAGTGCTACTCTTGAGGTTTATGTTGTTGACTGGATCAAACTGGATTAGGCCTTGTTGGTTCATGAAATTATGATCGTTGTTGTTAGGTACAGTCAGCATTCCTTGGCCCGATGAGAACTGGATTAAGAAGTTAGGGTTTGACGTTTGTGGAGCAAAATCTCTGTTATTTTCAGAAGATGCAATGTTTAGATTGTAACCCGTGAGAGACGAAAATCCGGAGTTAGGATGGTCACTCAAATGGTGGTGGGAGAGAGCGTTGCCACCGTCGAGTCTTCCGTAAAACCCAGCGGAGCCGGTGCCGCGGTTAGCAGCTGCCATTGACGTGAAGCTCACGGTAGGGTTTCTAACGGTCTCTTGTATCAATGCATCACAGAAAGCCCTGTGTGTAATGTAACTATCGCGTCTGCAAAAGAAATAGCCCAAAATTAAGACAAAAATTTTAAACAGGAACACGGTGGACGTGATTCATCTATAATAAATGCTATAGTTATTGTGGCTACCATTTATAGGAGAGAATGATAGAAGAATATAGAGGTCGAGTCAATTGCTACTTTAGTGAAAGACCTTCTTCATTTAATGCAAAACCCATGAATGTTAATATAAGTCAAGTCACATTCTAGAACAACGTATTTAACTCAAACCATGATAACAAAGAAATAAACCCTAGAACAGCATTAAAGTGTTCACCAGAACACTATATTGGAATAAGTAACGCACCCTTACCAAACATATATATATGTATATGTCTAGAGAGAGAGAAAGAGATAAGACGGGGTCCACAAAAGAAGAGGAGTTTCATAAAAAGGGGAACCTGCAAAGTGAAGAAGAAGAAGAAAACAAAAGTGGAAAATGGAAAAACAAATCCAACTCATACATGTGACCAAATTTAGCATCTTTTAAATTTTCTCACTTTCTCTTCACTGTCTTTCTCTGTTCAGTACTCATCAACGACCAAACAAATACAGTGATAGATCCTATGTACATACTCACTATATACATTTTATGGGCGGTGTACTCGAGGTTCAAATTCCGTGGCCAAATATAAAAGATTCTGTTACAGATAATATTAAAAATTTGGTATTTTCATGTAAATTAGTATATAAGCTAAGTTTTACATGCAGTGTTGAATGCATCTTTTTACTTAGAATAGTTTTCAATATAATACAAAAGAAATGATCGATGGTCCATTGTTATATATTTTACCTAGATAAGAGGGTATATCTAGATACTACACACACATATATTTATATATATATATATATATCATACGTTTCATCTCTTAGTCCAAATACAGACAAATTATTTAAATGAAATGGATAGATATCAGTTACCTAGAGAAGATGGTACCACAGTCACATCGATACTCTTTAGTACCACAAGTCTTAGAGTGAGCTTTCCAATCCGATTGAACCGCGTAACGCTTAGAACATTTCTCGCATTTCCACTTCTTTTCTCCGTGTTTACGGTAGTAATGCTTCTTGATTCCGGTGAGGTCCCCGAGAGCACGTGAGGGGTCATGGTGGACGCACGTGGGTTCCGGGCAAAGATACACTTTTCTCTTCACTTCTTTGGTTGACTTCTGTTTGAGCTTCCATGGGAGATTATGTCCTCTTCGGTGAAGCTGTAGATTTTGTTCTCTTTGAAACCCTTTCTTGCATACATCGCATATGAATCTGTTTGTAGCCATGAGTGTCTTTGGAGATAACGCTACCACTTCCGCATCAGGATCTGTTTGATCAATCAAACTAAGTCACCATTCCGCATCCAAAATGTTTATATATGAGGACTAAATCCAGACAATGAGACACACAATTACACGTACAAATAGAAAGTAAATCAAATCCCACACACAGATTATATATATATATATAATATGATCTAGCGCTGGCAATAATAATGAAATATTTATACAAGAATACACAAAGATTAGGGTTCTTGTTTATTTTTTTCTTTTAAGGAATATCTTATATAAGGAAAACCTCAGTGATGTTATATATGTATGTAAAATAAGAGGTACTTGCTTGGGTTTCCGGGTTGGTTTCTTCGTTTCTTGGGTGCTGGAGCCGAGGAGTTAGGCTGTTGAATCATTGACATAAAAGTATCTTTCCGGTCAAAGGCGTTATCTCCGGCGCCGGAGCCGGTGATGAAGAAAGGCTGAGCAGAGGATGACGATGAAGGAACAACGCTTGTGTTATACGATGATGACGACATCTTTAGATCTTCTTCTTTGCGCGGAAGCGAATAGTAATCTACAAATAATCCATATAAAAAAAGTTAAAAAGTTTGTAAAAGAAATCGAGTTATCGTTTGGGAAGAGTACGAAGGGAGGAATTAAGAACAAGAAGAATCCATAGAGATTGACGACATGAAGAATTCTTATAAAAACAATTCACTAAAAGACATGATGGGAACAAAGAAAAACAAATTAAGGGTTTATTTTTATTTTATTATTTGTTTGTAAGCTTTTGAAAGAATGAGAAGAATAAAGATTTCTAAGTTGTGGATTTTTCTGGGTACCTGAGATCAAGAGAAAGGAACCAAGAAGAAGAAGGAAAAATAGTCAAAAAGCTATAAATCGGAACTTAAGAAAGGACCAAGAAGAAGATGATGCATGATGATGATAATAAAGAAGATGAAGAAGAAGATGACCCTATTCCAATATATATGTATATTTTATGGTATACAATACGAAGACAAACCTCCAAGCCCTACCTCTCTCTCTCTCTCTCTCTCTCCTGTGTTTGTGTTCTTCTTCTATTTTCTTTTTAATAAGTCATATAAGATTTTGAAAAATATGTAGCTAAGGTCCCTGTCATAGTTTATTTCAATGGAAAAAATCTTTATAAAAAAATTATTTTTACAATTAAGAAGAAGGATGGTTACGGTTTGGGTGTCACTGTTAAAACGGTGAAATGTGTCCACATGCGGGGTGTGGTGTGGGGACCACATTTTCTCATTCGTATCTTTCTGGTGGGCTTTAAGACAAAACCCTCGTTTTCTCTTCATTTAACTGATTAGGTTTTGTTGTACTAACTTTTTTTATCTAGAAAATGTTTTGTAATTCAATATACATGCATACACACATATATATATACAGTATACACACCATCATATAGACTATTAAAAAAAGAATTGTTAGATCCTTGCATGAAAATTAATATATTACTTTGTTTTTGTTAAAGAGCGATAAAATTAAATGACAAACATTTATAACCTTCAAGAAAACCTAGTTTTGCATAACCACATAATAATAGGCTTAATAGAAACACAATCTTGAACTAGGAATCTAATCGTCAACCATTGAACTTAAAATCCCAAAATCGGTATCTTCAATACATAGATCATTTGTCGTCATTCGTGGAACCATATCTTCATAATCGCGTTTGCCGTTGTGTCATTGAAATGGCGCAGAGAGAAACTCGATTGCAGAAGCACCTGTCAAACTCAACCCGTACGGGTTGTAACTTGTAAGAGAAGTGCCTATTATTCTTTTTCCTTTAGAAGCTCGTATATCACCATTTGCCAATGAGATTCGAGTGAACTTCTTTAACGCTTGATTTGATGATCTTTTTGGTAGTCAGAAAGTAATTGGATCACATTCTAGAGGAACACTGAGAAGTCATAGTTGCTACTCGAATCGTTAATTTATATATATTAATTCCAATAAATTGCTTTAAGAGCTCAATTTAAAAGAATACTAGGGAGATATATGTGTTATTATCGGATCATATTGTTTGAATGCCTCTCTTATAACAGTAATATATATTATTGGATCATATTATGTATTGTTTGAATGCCTCTCTTAACTATTATCTAACGTTTCAATTGAATTATTGTTTATTCTTACGATGTAAATTTATGGTTTTAGTAGAGTTATTTTATATATAATTTTTTTAATGAAAATTTAGCTTGTATCTTATATCCAATCAATATTAAGTTACTTGTTTTACCTTTTTTACAGAAATTTTTATGAATATCACATACAAACACACACAATAACTACGGCTCTATATCTTATTATATCAAGTTTGAACCCTCAAAATTACTAATTAATAGGATTGTGATAAGTGACAATAAGATTATTAAGGATTTTAACACAAGTCATAAAATTAATAATTATATATATCTCAATAAATAAAAAAGGAAAGATTAATCCTAAAAATGATTATTTTTTCCAGATTATATTATTATCCTAGATTAATCATAAAAAGAAAAGATTCTCCCTTTTTTCCTTATAGATATACAATTAATAATATTTTTACTTTTTAAAAATATTAAATTAAAAAGAATTTAAAATAATTGTATTATATAAAAGGAATTATAATAACTATTTTTAATAGAATATACTTCAATTCAAAAATTATAAATTTCATTTCTCTCTCAAATTCACATCCACCAACTTTATCTTTATATAAATATTTAAATAATAATAATATTTATGTATATATTATTTTAACTTTTATTATGTTAATTTTTCATAATAGTAGATGTAACAATGTGATGAATTATTGTGTTGATGTTGATTATTTCATAAAAATTGTTATTGTATGTAATTATGTGTTAAAGTTTTATTTTTAGTGTATTTTTTTCAGTTGTGAAATATAGACATCTTGATTTTTTTCATAGGTTCATTAAGAAATTTATGTATTCACAAATTATATTTGTTTTCACATAATATAATATTTAAAATATGTATATGTTATTCATTTAGAGGCTTTACTTTCTGAATTTTTAGGTAATTTAAATTTAAATTTAAATTTATTTATTTTATTGGGTTTCTCGAGTTTTTAATAGCGGAATTATAAAATTTTATTTTTGGATAATTTAATATAAAAATTTAAATATATGATGAATTTTGTTATGATGTTTTTTTATTTTGAAATAGTTCGTAATTGTGTGTGATTATGTGTTAAAATATATATTTTTAATGTAGATGGTTTTTAGTTGTGAAATATAAACATTTGATCTTTTCATAAGGTTCAAAAATATTTTTTTATTTATAAATTATATTTAGTTTAATATCTGTTTTAAAAACTCTTGTATTCATTTAGAGGTTTTACTTTTTATATTTTTAGGTAATCTAATTTCAAATAATTTTATTGTCTTTAAGGACTTTTTGGGTTTCAAAATTATGAATTATTGAACATTACTTTTGAATTTTTATTAAAAAAATTCAATACATGAGATTGTTCATAATATTGGTTTAACTAAAATTTTTTTAACTTAACCATAACTTATTATAATTCAAACTCAAACTCAAAAAAATAAAAGCCTAAAACTAATTCGTAATTGGTAACATTTTTAAGTTACATAAATGAAATGTAACTTATATCACCAATCAATCAAAAAGCCTATGTATCCCGGACTGGGCTAATGGGCTTTAGATATGAATTGCTGACACCATAAATAATTGGGCATAATAAAAGAATAATATTGGCCCAATAAAAAGTCCGTACACAGAGAGAGAGAGAGAGAGAGATTATTCGTCCGCGCGCTTAGCTTTTTAGCGATGCCGCTCTTTTGTAATAAGCAACACGTTGTTCAGTCTCTCGCCTTTCTTTGAATCTTGACTTTCCCTTCCGCGAAATTCTAAGTAGTAACAAACAAATGTCGCATCTCCTCCTCCTCTTCTTCTTCTTCTTCTCCAATTGAATGAAAACACAATCACTTCCTTATAATAGTTATTAATATTATTATCTAGGGTTTTCATTTTTCATGTGATTTTCCTTTTTCTCAGTTTCGATCCAGTAAATTTTTTTCTTTTCTGGATTTTGCCCTACTGGGATTCGGAATGAAACGCGATTTCGACGAAATCTCCGAGGAGGAGTGGTCGCAGCACTCGTTCAACCCATCGCGAGTTCTTAAACGTGCACGGACTCCGAAGCGGACGACGACGACTCCTCAGGCGAATCCTTCGCCTCCAATTGAGTCTTTCGCGTACAGGAGACCGTCGAAGGCGATTGAGAGTTACAGCAGCGACGACGACGACGACTGTGATGAGGTGGAGGATTTAGGAGAATCTGATTCGGATGTGAAGGTTTCTAACGGCGGGGATGATTTGTTGTTGGATGATGAGGAAGTTGAAGAGGAAGAAGAAGAGGCCAAAGTTTTGATGCGAAGTGCACGAGTCGGTCGGAGGTTTGTGGTTGAAGATGAGGAAGCGAGTGAAGATGAGTTTGACGATGAGGTTGAGATTAGTTCTAGTGAAGAAGACAAAGGTGGAGGGGGAGACGAAGAAGATGAGGAGGATGTGGTTGGGAAGGCACTGCAAAAATGTGCCAAAATCTCAGCTGATCTTCGGAAGGAGCTTTATGGTAGCTCTTCTGGGGTTATTACTTGTGATAGATACTCTGAAGTAGAAACTTCTACTGTTAGGATTGTCACACAGGTACTTCTACTTTTAAAGTGGGTTTTGATCAGTTAAGTGTATGTTTCACTGTCTTGTTAAACTTCAAGTCTTCTGCTTTTGGTGTTGGTTGTTTTGTTGATCGCAGGCTGATATTGATGAAGCTTGTAAAGCGGAGGATTCTGATTTTCAGCCTATACTCAAGCCGTATCAGTTAGTTGGTGTTAACTTTCTTCTTCTATTGTATAAGAAAGGAATTGAAGGAGGTATAGATATTTTCACTAGTTTGGATCCGTAACAACGTCTTTTTATTTTGTAACTGACATTTTCAACTTCTTGTAGCCATTCTAGCTGATGAGATGGGTCTTGGAAAGACCATTCAGGTGTGCATTGTGCTTTTTGTTTTACATGCACAAGTGTTCTTGATAAAGGCACTTTTTTATCTTGTGTCAGAGGCTAATGTTGCTCTTATTAAACAGGCAATCACGTATTTAAGTCTCCTAAATCACTTGAACAATGACCCTGGTCCTCATTTGATTGTATGCCCTGCCTCTGTCTTGGAGAACTGGGAGAGAGAGCTTAGAAAATGGTGTCCATCATTTACTGTGCTTCAGTATCACGGTTCTGCGAGAGCAGCCTACTCGAAGGAATTGAATTCCTTGTCAAAAGCTGGGAAGCCGCCGCCATTCAATGTGCTTCTCGTGTGTTATTCCTTGTTTGAGCGACATAGGTACAACTTTCGAAAGTACTCTTGATGCACTATTTGATTTTTTGGCTTTTCGTGTGTTACTCACGGATGTTGGAATTTTTACAGTGAACAACAGAAAGATGACCGGAAAGTATTGAAACGGTGGCGCTGGAGCTGTGTTTTGATGGATGAAGCTCATGCTTTAAAGGATAAGAACAGTTATAGGTGGAAAAACTTGATGTCTGTGGCCAGAAACGCTAACCAGCGTCTTATGCTGACAGGGACGCCTCTACAAAACGATTTGCATGTATGGTTTGTTTCTGCTTCATCTGTTCAAAATCTAATTTAACCTAATACTGGTAACATATATTCATGTGGTGTGACACAATGCTTATTCCTTGCATAAGTTAATCTATGTAGGAACTATGGTCGCTTCTGGAGTTCATGTTGCCTGATATATTTACGACAGAGAATGTAGATTTGAAGAAGCTGTTGAACGCAGAAGATACCGAGTTGATTACTCGAATGAAATCTATTCTTGGTCCTTTCATCTTGAGGCGTTTAAAATCTGATGTCATGCAGCAACTTGTTCCAAAGATACAGCGGGTATGATTATACATATCTGCATGTTTGGTTATAGTATGTCGTTAAACTTCAAGTTGTAATCTCTCATCAATTGCTCATCAATCCAATGCAGGTGGAGTATGTCCATATGGAGAAAAAGCAGGAAGATACGTATAAAGAAGCCATAGAGGACTATCGAGCCGCTTCTCAAGCACGGCTGTTGAAGCTTTCATCAAAATCCTTGAATACCTTAGCCAAGGCACTTCCAAAGCGTCAAATTTCAAACTATTTTACTCAGTTCCGGAAGGTAATAATAATTCTCATCTACAATTGCAAATCCTCAGAGTGTTCTAGGTGGGTCCAACTGAATTTTTGGTTCATGGTGCATATCAATTTTGGTGGAACAGATTGCGAATCATCCATTGTTAATTAGGCGAATATACAGCGATGAAGATGTCATCCGCATTGCCAGGAAGTTACACCCAATCGGTGCATTTGGATTCGAGTGCTCCTTGGAAAGAGTCATCGAAGAAGTTAAAAGTTATAATGATTTCCGTATCCACCAGGTAAATTTCTGTTCTTATACAAAAAATCAGTCTAAAATCCATAAACAAACATGATAGACAATTTAACAAGCTAACTTGTTGCTTTTTATAGCTTTTGTTTCAATATGGAGTTAACGATACCAAAGGAACTCTCTCAGACAAGCATGTTATGCTCTCAGCAAAATGTCGGGTATGCGACATCTATTGTCCGTTTTATATGTCTTCTTAGTAAAACCGGAGATCTTCTTAGTAAAACTGGAGAAGTAAACCCGTCAGTCATCTAACTGTTTCTGTATGTATCAGACATTAGCTGAGCTTCTCCCTTCAATGAAGAAATCCGGCAATCGTGTACTAATATTCAGTCAATGGACATCGATGCTCGATATCTTAGAATGGACACTTGATGTAATCGGCGTTACATATCGAAGGCTTGATGGCAGGTAAAACAAAGAAGAGTAAATTGTCACCTTTTTTTTTACGACCCTGCAACAAGGAAGAGCTAAATGTCTTTTTTTTTTTTTGTTTCCGACAGTACACAAGTCACGGATAGACAAACCATAGTCGACACATTCAACAACGATAAGTCGATTTTCGCTTGTCTGTTGTCAACTCGAGCAGGCGGTCAAGGTCTGAATTTAACCGGTGCAGATACAGTTATTATTCACGATATGGATTTTAATCCACAGATTGATCGGCAAGCTGAAGATCGATGCCATCGTATCGGTCAAACAAAACCAGTCACTATTTTCAGGTTTGAGCTTTAAACTTTCTAAATCATCAACTGAAAAGATTTATATATTAATATCCTCTTTTTCTGCATACACACCTAGGGGTAGGCATTTGGTTTGGTTAGGTTAGTTTGGTTTTGATATTTTCACAGTTGGAATGTAAACAGATTTTGGTTTGGTTTAGGTGTAAGAATTTTGGTTAGGTTTGGTTTATAAATTTTTAACTAATGATATTTACAGTAGTAGATTCTTTAAATTCGTTTATTAATTTGGTTACATCAAAATTCGGTTTAATCAATTTAGCTGGTGGTTAAAAGAAAATGGAAACCGATTGGATTTTTAAAACAAAATTTTGAGTTTGGTTTTGGGATAGGAACTTTGATTCGGTTCGGTTTGTCAATGTCTATTTTAATCTTCTCTAATAATAGTAACTTAACTTTGGCAATGTTGGTACAGACTGGTGACGAAATCGACGGTTGATGAGAACATATACGAGATCGCTAAGCGGAAACTTGTCCTTGATGCGGCGGTTCTAGAGTCCGGAGTTCACGTAGATGACGACGGAGTTACGCCTGAGAAAACCATGGGAGAGATTCTCGCTTCTCTTCTCATGGGATAACAATCTTTTTTTCCTTTAAATCTTTTTCTTTTGTTTGTTTTGAGGTAAAATTAGCCAAGAAACAAAATTGATGCTTTATTGGAAGGAAACATCTGTAACATTAATAGTTTTTAGTCTAAGTTTAATAGATATATATATATATATATATACTCAAAATTCTATTGAATTTTCAAAAAAGGAACTTATTAGTTACCGATTTTTATTTTTGTCAAACAATTTAAACTTGAAATTTGAACATGAGAAGAACTAAAGCCAACCGAGAACTTGGTTGAAATATGCGAAATCAAATGTGCAAAGGAAATCGTGTACAACTATAAAGTCACACGAATAAAGAAGACAATCAACTATCTTTTTGTCTGCCACTTCCCAATATAAAGAATAGTGCATTACTTTCTTTTTAATTCAGCAATTTAGCTAAATGCATTTTCTATTTTCCACATAAATACTATTGATTTGTTTTGGAATAAGTAATCCCGAATTAGCGTTCATAATAATGGTAAAAGTATGATTTATTATTCTTAGTAATTGGGTTTTGCTAAACAGAGTGTACAATCCCAAATTTTACTTTTATTGACGACAGAAAAAAATATTATAAACCTGTAATTTTTTTTTTTACTTTTTTTTGGTACGATATTAATAGATCCATCCTATTATTACGTCACTTGGTTTACTTAACTTTTCACGTGGCCACTATCATACTATGTGGACTCCACATTATCTGACAAACTCAATTATTTTACTTGTTTATTTTTTTTTCTCATTTCAAAACTCTAAAATAAAATTTTGTTTTATTGATTTCGAGAATGACTTGTCGAAACGCTAGGATCTCTCTGCGTGTCCTGTCACTTCCAATAAGCACCAAATTTACATTTATTACAGTGTCGGTAAACCAAATAAATCGATAAATTACAAAACAAAGACAATTTGAAAAAGCAGGAAAAATAAAACGACAAATCGCACGCTGTGAACCACAATTAATAGCGAATATCAAATTTTCATTATGGTTCAAAAAGATATACCTTCCACTATACCTAAAAAAAAGGAATTTAAAAAAAAAAAAATCTACTAAATACTAAAAAACCTCTATATGTAATAAAATAGTCAATAATCTCGATTGTTCTTATACCGCTTTAATCCCTTTATATACTGCCATCTTCCTCATTAGTTCCTTGCACACTTAACACTTGTTTCCTTCCAACTCTCTTTCTCTCTCAAAATGAAGCTTTCTATGCGTTTGATCTCAGCTGTTTTCCTCTTGTTCATGATATTCGTTGCCACAGGTTCATGACTCTCGTAACTTAATATCTAACTGTGCACATATGCATGCAAATATGTAATCATTTACATATAGTATTACAGTTTTATATTTTTAAGGATCTATATGTTTCTAGCGATTGTTCTTGTGAATGCCCATATAAAAACTTGGTCTTTTATGGCTTCTCATTCCCACACGATTTCAATTATAGTTGGATGTGGGCTTTGGTTGTATTTGTTTAGCAAAAAATGAAACCTCGTTTTTCCATAAACTTTGAAGATGAATAACGCATGAGAACACGAACCAAGCTATGGTCTAAATTGTATGTTAATTATGCGTAGGGATGGGTCCAGTCACAGTGGAGGCACGCACGTGTGAGTCGAAGAGCCATAGGTTCAAGGGTCCATGTGTGAGCACACACAACTGCGCAAACGTGTGCCACAACGAAGGTTTTGGCGGAGGTAAATGCCGTGGGTTCCGTCGTCGTTGCTATTGCACCAGACATTGCTGATCCATCGATCGAAGATTCTCGTAATCCAAGATCTTCGATCCATCGTCTCGTGTTGTTTTTTTTTTCTATCTAATCTTCCGTAAAGTACCATGTCGTACCGTACACGTGTGTGTGTGATGTTCTCGAATAAGTCTTTGCTTCGTGTGTTTTCGGTGATTTTAATGTAATGTTAAATCAACTAACGCTTTTTTATTTGATCAAGAAGCCTCTACAGAGGTAATTAATTACGTTAATACGACACTTTTGATCTAATCGGGTTAGATTAAGACTTGGTGACCTGTAAATGTAAAATAGTAGTAGGTCGATCAAAAATAATTATACAGTTACTGTAAAAACGTTTACGTTAATAGTTGTTGGTATTATCAATTTAAAAAATAGCTCGTTAAATAACCACCAAGTAATTTAATAAATACATTTGCTAATATTGTTTCGCAGTGTAGTAATAACACATGGAGCATTAGCTACTACGTGTGTCTTTTGTGTTATACAAGAGCTTTACACGTGTACTACTGGTAATGGTTCTTTTTTTAAAAATCATTTAAACAACTTTACGAGAAAATGTTTGCTTTATTTGACACTTCTAGCTTGACACTAATCTCTTTTGCAAGATACACACATCATAAAGACATATATATATATATATATATATGCCGACACAAAAATGATATATGTATATATAGGCATGTTCCATTCGTGAACAAAACCTAGATTCCCTTTTATTGGCATGTGATATAATTGGTTTATTTTCGCAGGAGGAAGGGAAGTTAATTTACATATTTCTTTTTGAAAAAAGGTGTATTATTTTTTGATTGTTTACAATACCCTATATATATATATATATATTTGGCTATTAAGCAATAACTTAAATAACTAGAGGTAAACACTAGGAGAGATTACTATTCTATTCTATTACCAAATATATTAATCAACACAGTTCGAAAAGTATAATTTGTTGGCAGTGGGAGAAATCAAAGCTCATACGATATTGGTCCTGAATCAACAGCAGAATGGGGATTCGATCGTGGAATCATTGGGAAAGCAAGCAAACAAACACTTCTTTAGCTTTGTGGCTTTTAAACATTCAAATAAAATCGTTACTTTTTCCTTCTCTCAATAATTAAAGATACTTCAAGTTTTTAATCGAGAGTTCTTTCAATTTTTCGCCATCATTGTAACTCTAAAAGATAGGGGAGAATTTTTTTTAATGAATGTAGATATCGTCTATATCAATCTATGTTGAAGATAATACTAGAAAAATTAAAAGAGAAGTTAAAAAGAAAAGCCGTCTACAGTATATCAATCTCCATTGGTTTATGCACTCACACACATACACGTTTGGGCCCAAAAGAAAGAAGAGGAAATGGGTTTGGTCCAAGAGAAAATTAAATAAAGAAAACCAATTCCGGTTTAAGAAAAATCGAGATGTGAGAGATGCAAATTCATCAATTAAGCTTTCCACATTTATTACTTCCATATGATAATTTTTGATTGCTATAAAAACAAATCTATTAAGTCTCTCTTGTGTCATAGTTGTCCGCAAGTAGGACTTCAACAATTTTATAATGAAACAATTTTATACCATTCAATATGTATCTTCAATCGGTATATTATCGGGCTTTTCAATTACATCCAAACCATTTACCACCACAAACCAATTCATCGTTTTAAAATTTATATCATTGCATATGAGAAAAAAATATTTTTCTTTGGGGTTAATATTATGAGATTGAATTAATATATATGAGTAGGTTGAAGTTAAAAAGACAGAATATATATCTTTTTAATAAAATATAGTATATAGAATAATTAGAGTTAAATAAAGAAAACCAAATAAAACTTTCTTGTGAAAGATTTTAAGTACTTTGTTGAAGATAGATTGGATCTAGAGGTCTCTGAGAGTCAATTTTTGTTGTGAGATTAGTGGGTCAATGAAGAGTCCATTAATTATGTCTTTTTTTATTCGTTTCTGAGATATGTTTGTGCTCTATGAGAGTTTCCTTTTCCTGAGTTTGGTTTTGATTAATGTTCAGTGTATAGAAGCTTCAAGCTTACATAAAAAAGTATTTAAAAGAATAGAAATCAAATTTTATTTGAAATTTTTTTGCTTAACAGGTGGAAAAGAATAAAGTGAGTTTGAGCTCTGATTTTTGGCTCAAAGCTAAGAAAGGCTGTCGTCAATCTTTGACAAGGAATGCTAAGAGAAGAAATGGAAACAATCTCCATAATATTGGGTGAAATATAAAAGGAGTTAGTACAGTTAAACTTTGATAAATGAATACTTGATAAATGATTAATTTTGACAAATGAATAATTTTTTTCGGTTTTGACTTGGGCAAATGAGCTAAATGAATAATCTCGTTAAATGCATTAATGAATATTTTTTTTGAAATCTTTAAAAACTCTATATAAATATAAATGAATAATCATCATATTTCATTATATATATTAAATTTTTTTTTTCAAATCAACAATATTCGTACAATGAGTCATTCTTTTACAAAAAAACAAGGTTATAGTTTTTTACTTTTTTTATCCAAAATTCATCTCATTCTTAATTTTTTCTAGCGCAAACAAAATTTTATGAATATATTGCTCTTATCGTAAAAGTAGTTCCGTAAAGTGATTACGACTTGATTAACTTCTGATGACACATTTTGTTTGACGTTACTATCATCTGGTTCTGAATAATTCTCATAATTCAATACAGACTCAATAATTTCATCTTCGGTAGACAATTATTAAACGACATCATTATCGTTACCTATTTTTTAGGTGATATAATTTATCATCAAGACTTGTGTTTATATAGGTTACATTGATTCTTAAGAACTATAAGACTTCTTTTGTCATAATTCTACATCAGTCTAGAAATTTTTTTTTTATAGTTCTATAAAACTTCATTTTTCTAGTATTAGAAAACTTTCTTTTTTTAATTTAATTTTTTCTTCAAGTTTTTAGATGTGCAAAAATACTGTCTAAATGAACAAAAAATTATTTATCAATAAATGAATAATATATTTATTTATCGATAAATAAATTATTTTACTAAACGAATATATTTTATTGGTACCAAAAATATTCATATTATAGAAGTTTAACTATAAGTGCAACCCGAATTTTAAAAGATGAAGAAGAGAAGGTTATGTTGCATAGCCGCAAAGTATTTTTGAAAATAGAAAATTCTTGGGAAGCTAGTTTAAATAGTTGTGTGTGGGAAATGAAGAGCATGATTAGTCGCACAATATTAAAGGTCATTTTTGCTATTTGAAGTTAAGATGGTGGTAAGATATATTAATCGACTGCAAACTTTAGCCTTCTTTGAGGCACCAAGCTTTGTGCGAGATGACGGATGTTCTGAGACTTATTTAGGAGTAAAGGTTAATTAGTGTTAACGTTTTTGTCATCAAACACATGTACATTTCATTGTTCAAAGTGTTTTGAGTGTCATTCGTTGTTATTTAACAATTCAGATTACACCAAATAAAATATAAAAATAATATTTGCACTTAAAGAGAAATTAACTTGTTTTGATAATCTCTCTTCCATATATAATTATATATAGCAATAAGTTTAAGTATGTTTATATTGGTACTATTTATTATTATGGTCATTTGGTCAAGTTTTTTTTTTCTCTAAAAAAGAAGTTAATGATAGTATATCTAAGATAGACAATAAAATATATCGGTCAACTTACCTTATTTTATGCGTATAGTGAGTCCCTGCTTATATATTGAGTTTTAATTCTTCCACATTAGCTTCCTACACAATTTTTATTTCTTTTCATCTCTCTAGTACATTTCATAATCTCAACTTAGCTCCTTGCACACTTTACATTTTTTTTATCTCTCTCAAAATGAAGCTTTCTATGCGTTTGATCTCAGCTGTTCTCCTCTTGTCCATGATATTCGTTGCCACAGGTTCATTACTCTCGTAACTTAATATCTAACTATGCACATATGCATGCAAATATGTAATCATTTACATATAGTAGAACGCTTTTATATATACGGATCTATATATTTCTAGCGATTGCTCTTGTCACGAATGCTCATAGAAAAAAGTTGGTTTTTTTATCACTTATTATTCTAACACGATTTTAATTATAGTTGGATGAGGGCTTTGGTTGTATGTATTTGTTTAGCCAAACAAAAACTCGTTTTCCATAAACTTTGAAGATGAATAACGCGTGAGAGCACGAACCAAGCTATGGTCTAAATTGTATGTTGATTATGTGTAGGGATGGGTCAAGAGACGGGTCCAGTCACCGGGAAGGCACGCACGTGTGAGTCGAGGAGCCAGTTGTTCAAGGGTATATGTTTTAGCAAACACAACTGCGGAAACGTGTGCATCGACGAAGGTTTTACCGGAGGTAAATGCCGTGGGTTCCATCGTCGTTGCTATTGCACCAAAGAGTGCTGATACATCAATCGATTCTCATAACTAAAGATCTTCGATTCATCGTCTCGTGCAGTATCATGTCGTACCGTAATGTGTGTGTGAAATGTGTTCTCGAATAAGTCTTTGGTTTGTGTGTTTTCAGTTTTATGTAAGGTTAAATCAACTAATGGTTTGTCAAAAATATCAACTAATAGTTTTTATTTTATTTTATCAAGAAGCCTCTACAGAGGTATTAATTACGTTAATGCAACGCTTTCGATCAAATCGGGTTAGATTCAGACTAAGTGACCGGTAAATCAGAAATAGTAGTAGGCCGATCAAAAACTATATTTCACAGTTACCGTAAAAACGTTTATGTTGATAGCTCTTGGTATTATCAATTTTCTCTGATATTTTGAGTTTTTTGTTTTTGTTTTTTTAAAGATTGATGTTGTATCGGAATAATATAGTATAATGGTGATCATCTCTAAAATTCATTATATATGTCTAAGGTTTAAACTCAGCACTCAACAGAAATAACGAGATATTAAAAATCACTAGATTTTATTTAAGAAAAATATCCTAATAGCACTATTTGTAGTTTTGATAAAAAAAAAATAGCATTCAAAGATAAAAGTAAGAAAAAAACAATTATATCCTCACTTGCTATCCATGCAATTTCAATTTTAATTAAAAAAACAAATGGTAACAATGTCGTCGTCTTCCTTCTCCAGTTTTAATCGGCGACGATCATAATTAGCGGAAACGATTTCTGATCCGTCGAAGCAGCTCCGTCACCATCGTCGAAAAATAACCCACATAAAAAAAAAAAGTCTCTGATCATAAACAGATGATTACTACAATCAGTACCTTAGAGAAAAAATTATGGTTAGTTTATATATCTCAACGTTTTCGAATTCAGAAGTTTATATTGATTTAGGAAATGGAGTAGACCAGTTAGAAAAAAGAGATCCAATACCTTCTTTGGAAAAAAGAAAAAGTGTTAATACACATAGCTTCTTGACTTAAAGGTCTGGTGCTACCATGCATAGTTAACGAGTACAGAACTTGTGGGCTTTTTATTCCTTTTTATAACAAGACTAAGATACGTAACACTTCAGTTTAACAAAGTTAAATTCTAGTTCTTTAATTTTTCTTCATACTTTTATGCAATTGACTCACCAAAAAATTATCTGATTTAATTTTTAATATATTCGACACCAAGTTTTTTTATTGCATAATCTCCATTTTTCTATCAAAATTAATTTTGTTTTTTTAACATATTTTTTTTTGTTGTTAAAAATGTAAACTTTAAGTTTTTATGCAAAAAATACAATTCTTTTTTTCTGTTAAATAATTAATTTTTTTATTTTTCTGCGAAAACGGACAGAAAATCTCATTTTCAAGAGTTGATTGTACATTAATATATAGTTTTCTTTATACGAGTATCAATATTTGTAAGTGGATTTTGCAGTAGACTAATGTTTTGAAGCAATTAACGCTGTAAGTTTTTTTTTTTGTTTTTTTATTTAAAAAAACTGGAATGTTTAGCGAAGAAATGACGAAGAAACTATTTAATTGATTATATAGTTGATTGGTCAGCCTCTAATTACGACTCCTCCTTTCCGCAAAAGTTTAATTGTTTCACGTTTTGTTTCTATTTTTTTTCTGAGGCCGTAAACTAATTATTTTCATTAGTAAAAGAAAAAAATCTCCTACCAACAAAAAGATTCATCCCCTTTATATATATAAATAGTGCCATGTTTCTTTCTCTTCTTCATTTTCTAAATTCCCATTAAAACATTGATATCTTTATCTCTCTAAAAATGCAGCTCTCTCTACGTTTGGTCTCATCCATTCTCCTCTCGTTCATTCTCCTCCTTGCCGCAGGTTCATAACTCATCTCACTGTCTTTGTTTAAATAATTAATCTCATAGTAATATCCAACTTTTCATTATTTCATATTTCACGGTTACCATATATATAGCACAATAATAGACACATGTTTACATATAGAATCATCTAGACATCTACATAATGTATCTATTAATGAACCCCATGTCTTGCTAATCGTCATTTTGTCTAGTTGATAACGTATAAAACTTCTAAATTTAACTTAAAAAAAAAAAATTCAACGTCAAGGATTCAAATACCGGACTCGGGGAAAAGAAACTTACTTAAAATATGTTTCATTTCGTTGTTGTTTATGAACTTAAATAAAACAATACAAAATTCTTTAAAACAGACTAAATTATTGATAAATTATTTTATTGAAAATAGAGAAAACTTGTTTATTTTGTTGTTGTTGATATTACTAAAAATCCTCTAAACATTATATTTCTAGTATATACAGTAGTTTTCGATATATAAAATATATATGTGATCATAACAACATCTATGTATGGTTCTTGGCTAAGCTCCAAAACGAGAGTGTTTTAGATAATTTGGTGGGTTAATTTGTGATTTAGGAATGGTTCCAGTGGAAGCACGAACGTGTGAGTCACCGAGTGGCAAGTTCCAAGGAGTGTGTCTCAACACAAAGAGCTGTGCCTCTGTTTGCCCCAGTGAAGGTTTCACAGGAGGTCACTGCAGTAGTCTCCGTTGCTACTGCACCAAAACCTGCTAAATTTCATCAATTGATAAAGTATTCTAACGAAAATGTAAAAACAAATTCATTTTTGCTATCCTATCTTTCATCACTGTCTAGCTTCAATTCGAAAATTTTTTTGTAATAACCTTGAAAGGAACAATTTGTTTTGTGTGTTTCTGTATATATTATCTCCCACGGTTGTTTATATAAGATATTGGATTTTTACGTTTAGTAAGAGCTTTAACTCTGTATGTATTGAGATTCAAAATTTTGCGTATTAGTATGTATATATGTTATACACCATATAAACACCTAATGCATTACTTAAATTATATATATATATATGTATATATATCATACTATTGATATTTACAGAATGACATAAAATCATATGCTTTAATGTATTTTTGTTGTTGTCAAACGTACACTTGAAATAACTTATATAAACCAGAAAAACTATTGTATAATATACTGCATATGAGGGTATTATATGTATCAATTTCGGAGCTTGAGTATTATATGTTAAAATTTAGATAATTTAGATATTGATTAACATCTAATTATGTGAATTTTCAAATATTGATGATTTACCTCTGTAGCCAGTAAATCTAATTTTTATATCTGGATATTTTAATGTCTGTACTCTGCATATATATCGCTGACTTGGAGTCATTTTATGATACATAACATGCATCGGTTGAAATATATATATATGATATTTTAATTTATTCATCAATCAAATTCTCATAAGTCATAAGTGAACATTGTTCAAAATTTTACTTAGTTTACCAAAAACTGCGCTCTCATCTGCCGTGAATTGGACCATTTGAAAGGTGGGCACTGCCGCGGATTCCTCCGTCAATGTTACTGCACCAAACCATTTCTCCTTTTATCTTGTTGATAATATTCTCATTAACAAACTCTTTCTATCTATCTATCATGCATTGTGATTTGATGTTTTGAGAATACATCGTGAATTAGGGACACTCTTTGTTGTTAATTTGTTTTCTCCTTCTACTATTTATCTCCTTATTTAAAAACATTAATGGCTTTTTAGTAAGGATTCAAGTCCATATATATTGGTTTAATCTCGGATGATCCATTGTGACAAGTGACAACCAAAACAAAATTCGGTCTCTCCATTTAACATGAACAAAACGAAAGAAAAAACATGCACACAAATAATTATTTCTCTTCTATAGATAATTTTTTTTGTTCAACATTCTATAGATAATATATGACAACAAGTTTAAATAAGTTTATATTGGTACCATTTATTATTATGGTCATTTGGTCAAGTTTATCTTCTTTACAAAAAAAAAACTTATTCAAAATAAAATAAAATAAGAATAATATATTAAACACAACAAATTAAATTTCTTGGTTAAATTACCTTATTGTATGCATATAGTGAGTCTCTGCCTATAAATTGAGTTCATCTTCTTCCACATTAGCATCCATCACAATCCTTATTTCACTTTTTTTCTGTAGAACATTTCATAATCTCTCTTTCCTCTCTCCAAAAATGAAATCCTCTTTGCGTTTTGCCTCAACCCTTCTCCTGATCTCTATCATGCTTTTCGTTGCCACAGGTTTTTTATTCATTTCATAATGTTTTCTAACTTCAATATATATACATTCTAGTATGTAAAACATCTACATTTTATGAGTATAATCTATATACATCCATATTATAATAACTTATAGTATACGTACGGCTTCTATTATCTACGAAAAATCAAATACAAATAGTATGTATAGATATTTATTATATATGTATACATTATTCTACATTTGCATTATAAGAACGTATATACATATATAAGCAACTGTTTTTTTTTTTTTTTTTTCTAGAGATGAATCTGGTGGAGGCAGAAGCTGTTGAGAAATTTAGCACAACTTTTAGAGGGATATGCTTAAGATCAAAACGTTGCAATTACGCCTGCACCAACTTAGAGCCAGAGCATTTCACAGGCGGTCATTGCCGTCCAGTCCTCCATCATCTGATGTATCCTCGTTGTATCTGCTTTAGATGATGTGATCTTCATCATGATAATTATTCTCAAAACTTTTATATCTTATCTCTACTATCATTATTATCTATTTCTAGAGGATATCTATTGGGTTAAGGACATACTTTAAATATGATCCCTCTACTATTTTATAATAATTAATCGATTTTTACTAAGAATTGACTATGTGTTTCATTTTTACTTGAATTAAATAACAATTTGGATTCTTCATCTATTGTGCACCTAAAAAAAACAGTGAATTATATATGAATAACTAAGAGTCAAAATATCTTTTCATGTAACATATTTTAATAATGAAGTTAAAACATAATAACCTAATAATTGAAAAATATTCTTCGCAATTCTAAACACAGTCATCTTAATTTATAATGTCTTAGTTGCTATGATTGTATATGAAGGCTTAGAGGGATAATATATACCTCGTCACGTAGCAAATTATAGCAACAATGTTGAAATGTGATCGTATTGATTGGTGAATGTTTTAACCCTCAAGTCTTCATACACAATTACTCTAATTAGTAAAACCCACTCAAATTTATGCAATCAAGTAATGTAGTCCAACTCATAATTAATCATACTTAACTGTTTTTTATTTAATAGGACTAGTATTTTGTGTTTTTGTTAATAATTATAGATAATTCATTTTAAAAAAATACATATATGAGATTATAAACGCTTAGAACTTCCCTTGATTTCACAAACTTGTGTTTAAACCAATAATATAATAATATTTTCATTGTCTAAACCTTTGGTCATATTACATTTTGACATATCCATAAGCATATATAAGCGTTTACAAATTTGCATTTTCCAAAATTAGAAACTCCCACATTAATTTTCTTGTTAAATAAGCGAGACTTGTAATTCTGAGAGTTTTAAATCTGTCTTTACTGTATCCCAAACCTCTTGGAACCACACTCAGAGCAGAATTTGGAGGTCTCTCTCAGATATTGTGCTCCACATTGGTCACAAAATTTCGCCGGACTAGTTGGCTATGGAAAGACAAAGATAAACTTGAGATATGAAAGATTCTAAATGGTAGTTTTGAAAATTAGAGATTTGGAAGATTTGTACCATGACATGGCCTACGGTGAGGGGCTGCAAGCAAGCCATGTGCTGCGAAATAGATGGTGACTGGTGTTGGGTGTGAGACAATTCAGGGTCGCAATGGTTGTTTTGACCCGGAAAATGTGGGGCTGCGTGTTGGTTTTGGTAAATAGACTGATGGTGGTGATGGTTCTGGTGAATAGATTGGTGAAATTGATGAGAAAGAGCTGGCATATGATGTTTGGAAGGAGAAGGAGTGTGTTGTTGTTGATTTTGATCCTGCAATTATCAAACAAAAGAAAAATGATGTAAAGACTATTAATAGATTTGGTTCCAAAGTGTATAGATTTGAAAAGAGTATGCGCTTACTTCACTAATAGAGCGAAATCCTTGTGTATTAGCTAAAGTAGATGAATCCATACCTGGATATGTCTGCTGAGCAATGGAAAACAAACGATTACAATGTCAATTTGTTCTTCTTCAACTAGAAAAACGTGTGTTGATTGATCTTACAGGCAAGCCATGGATGCTGGAGGCAGAGTTTTGAACACGCCTATGCTTGTGTCGAGGGCAGTAGAACTTATAATCTCTAGCAGAGACAGCTACTTCAACCCGGCCTGTTAGTCGCTTAAACCTGTAATGACAATATCCAATTATATACTGGTTTACTCATTCACATACAATTGAAAATAGTATAAACTGATGATTCACCATTCAGCATCTTCAATCGGTATATTATCCGGCTTTTCAACAATATCCAAACCATTTACCACCACAAACCGAACTCGTTTCTCTTCATGTATTACCAATTCTGGAAATCTTGTCCTCGTTTCAACTGATGTTGCAAGTTCTCTTCTCCTGTACATGCAACTACCTGTAAATGAAAAAGAACAGAACAGAACTAATCCTCAAAACGTATCAAAATTATCACTTTTGCAAAGAAACTTGTTTGTTAATACCTTTCTTAGGAAACTTGTTTGTTAATTTTCTATACAAGCCACCTGCTGCTTCAAGAGCTACCCCAAGGGTCTTTTCTCTTATTCCATTCAATGAAGCAACCCTCACATTTGCTTCACCGACTAAAGTCTCGTATAAATTTGCAATATACATCAACGGCAATGCAAAATTCGGGTCACCTTCATACCGTGTATCATCCGACTTCCTCTTGACTTTATTACTATTACCCTGTCCACCTGAATTCGTTTCATGATCACGCTTGTTCTCACAGACTTCAGTCACATGTTGGCTAATAAAATAATCCAAGATGATTTGCAGAAATCTCCCTCTTGCAGATTCAATAGGTGAAACATCTATAAACAAAAAAATAACAAATGGAAAAAATGATAATGAATCAAGAAACTCCACCAAGTCTTAATATCAATTTGCGAAAATCAAAACCAATACGGAGATGATCCTTATTACCTTCAATGTTTAACATATTGTAAGCAGAACCTGAAGGTCCCTTGTTCTCCATGTTAGATCCACCTTCTTCAACTCCTTCATTGTGGATTTGCATCGAGTTCCTGTATGATTCGTGCATACAGTCCTGAAACCAGACAAAAGCCAAAGCCATTAACTTTGAGGTTCACACACTACAAAACTTCAGCCTAAACATGTGAAACCCACAACATCAATTCATTTAGCTAAGCTACATATAAACCCTAAAATTGAGAAATGTGCACAATTCTGAAAGAGACAAAGCCAATGCCCGTGATAACTCTCAGGACAACACACACTATAGTTTCAGCCTAAATTTGTGAAACCCACAACTTCAGTTTACTTCTCATAAACTAAGTTTTACATAAACCCTAAAAAAAGATACAAATTTGAGAAACTTTTTACAAACCGCAGAAGAGGAATGGCCGTCGTTGTCCAAGCTATCGCCGTCACGACCAGCAGCGCCTCCGATGCCGTCGATATCTCTCGGCGGACCATCAACAGAGTTGAGATCGTGGAGAGAACTACCGATGTAAGAATCATCTGATCCCAAATTGTAGTGCTGCAGTTGAACCCTAGCTCCCATCTCAAACAATCGAAAACCCCAAACTGGCCCAAAACACATTCAAATTTCCAAAATCAGGATCGATTTTCGTAAAGATCATTCATTTTGGATCACAGATTCAACTCCAGAAGTTGCAGAAACATCTAGAAATTGCGTCGTCATAGCTTTTGGGTTTATTCACACCGATCTCCCTTCATTGCTCTCACTACTCGTGAGAAAGATTAACGGCTATACAAACCGTGAACAAAGAGAGAAATTCCGAACCTGAATCCGTACGTGAGCTTTATCGTACGCTGAAAGAGATCTCCGAACCTGGATCTAGACTCCACACCTATTACCGAGCCAGATAGTCTCGGGAACTCTTACAAGACATTTGCCCGAAACTAGTAAGGAATATTTTATATATGAAACATTTTTTAATCCGCATATAAAAAACTAACTTTTAATTGAAAGATAAATAAGGATACTAATCCAAAAGCTTTCAACTTTTTGTTTGGCAGCACATTCCTTTTTTTTTTGAGCAATTTTGGCAAAACATTCATAATCTTCAAAACAAAGAATATAAAGGACTTCAATTTGTATATATATACATGAAAATAGTTTCAAAATCATCTGCATAATGAAAAATCATATTTATTCAAAAACTAATTATTCAGTCAGCAATAAAAGAAAATACATTTCGGTTGAAAAGAAAAGAAGATATATTCACAACAAAAAATTGGAATTTTGATTGGTTCCTCAATGCAACAATTACAATAAACAATGAAGAACCTTCAAGGCCTTAAACATCTATGTAAGCAAATCACTTCATAATCTTCACTTCTTTCTCTCATCTTTTCCATAGCTCAAAGTCTGCAACAAAAAGACTTGGCTTTTCTTTATCACATACAACTCAGTTTTTTAAGATCACAGAACCCAACATTGGATTTGTTTTTCATACCTCAGCTCTTGCTGATGGACAATATATCCATCGTAAACTTCTCCTCGGATAATTAGCTGTGAGAATCTCAGGAGAAGCTCAGGCTAAAGGTTCAACACTTTGGTTTCTTGTCTCCTCACTTTCTCCAGAAGAAACAAGGCTTGGATCCGAATACATGAATCGGTCTGATATGAGCGAAAAGATTGCATATTTCTGAGTTTCACATGTTTGGAAGTGCGTTATTGTTGTCACTGGTCAAAAGCTGATGCTTCATCAAATAAGTCTGCAACTCTACAGCTTCGTCTATACATCCAAGCTCATAGTATTTCTTCAAGACACCAATACACAAAACCTCGTCAGGGAGAATTCCTTCCCCGATCATTTCCTCAAGGAAGGATCTCGCTTTCTGCAACTGATTGCACTGCGATAACCCCCAGACTAATGAAGTGTAAGCAAGCAAATCAAGCTTCATACCAATCTCAGCCATTTTGTCTCGTAAAGCCAAAGCGTCTAGCACATTCCCTTGCTTCAAGTTCCCGTCCATTAACGATGTGTATGCTGTCCTGTCTAGAACTAGACCCTCTTGAGCCATTTGTTCAAAAAGAGTCGTTGCGGCCTCTACTTGATTACCTTTACAGAGACCATCAATCATCGCTGTATATACCGCTGCGTTAGCTTGTAGACCAAAATCGCTACTCATCCTTCCGAAATAATCAATCGCCTTAGAAACTAACTTGTTTTTGCATAATCCATCAATCAAAACGCAAAAGGTAACAACTGTGACCTCGATATCAAGTTCTAGCATCTCTTCTAGCAGATGCAATCCCTCGGTGGGGTTTCCAGACTTGAAGTAAGCGTCCATTAACGTTGTGTAGATCAACGTATTCGCTTTAATTCCATTTTCCTGCATTTCATTCATCACTACCTTAGCGGCGTCGATCTTCTCCTCACCGCACAAACCCCAAATGAAAGTTCCATAGAGCAGCAAATCTGGTTTCATACCTCTCCCCTTCAACTTGTTTAGAAGCTCTAACGCTCTGTCCATGTTTTTCGCCTTTAAAAATCCATGAATCAGAGCGTTGTAACTTGCAAGATTTGGAATCACACCGGCTGTAACCATTTTGCCAAAAAGTTCTTCAGCTTCTTTCATTCTCTCTGCATCACAAAGACCATCGATCAGTGCAGTGTAAGTGACCACATTCCATTCCACACCCACCTCCATCATCTCATTAGCCATCCTAAACGCATCTGAGAGATTACCGATTTTACAATTAGCATCAACGAGGGAAGTATAGGTAAACTCATTAGGCACAAGACCAACTCTTCTCATGTCAACATAAAACTTGATGGCTTGTTGCATCATATCCTCCTTACAAAACGCATCAACCAAAGTGCTGTAAGTAACAACATTTGGCTTCAACCCACTTTGCTTCATCTCCTTGTAGAACTTCAAACCCTTAGACAATATCCCGGATTTACAGAAACAATTGATCAGCGAGTTGTATGTTATAACATCAGGCTCACAGCTCATACTCTTCATTTCCTCAAAAACGTAAATCGTTTCATCTAATCGACCAACCTTCCCATAACCATCAATCATAGTATTATATGTAACAGTGTCTGGAAACAAACCTCTAAACTTCATTTCTTCAAACAAGCTTCTTGCGGCATCTACATCTCCTTCTTTAAACATACAATCTATCATTATGTTGTAAGTAAACACAGTCGGTTTCGAACCAGCCCCAACCATGTCTTTGAAAAACCTCTTCATCCCATCCGTATTCCCCAATTTCGCAAACCTCTGGAGTAAACCGTTGCAAGAACGGGTTTTTGGGAAAACCCTAAATCTCTTCATCTTAGAGAAACACTGAACAGCTTCCTCAAGCATTTCTAGGTCAATCAAAACACTAAACAAAGCATCAAACACACCAAAACCAGGAAAACATACATTCCTTGTAGACCACAGAGCATCAAAAACATCGCAGTCCTTAAATTCAGCCATCCCTCTAAGGATACTATTAGCATCATGATACATTCTAGCACAAAACAGAATGTGTGCTACTATACAGTATGATTCAACAGTGTGATTAAACCCATTACGGTTCATTGACCATTTGAAGAATTTGAAAGCTAATCTCGGGTCTTCTTTCAGTTCAACGAGAACCCTTGGAACCCAAATCGGAGCCAACGTCGAATCAAAAAGCTTCTCAATTTGAGAATCTTCCCACAAATCATTCTGAACAACCTTACGGATCCAATCTCTATCGAAATCTACGGTATAAGTAGAAGCGCCGCTTCTGCTAACGAAAGGGTATCGAATGATGCAGAGAAAGCTAGTGAACCAAACGAAAGGACACGAGATCAAGGAAGATTGAGAGGGAGAAGAGAGAGGAAAACAGAGAGGTCCTCGAATTTGAGAGAGGGAAGAGGAACAAGGGCTTACATGTCGAGGGAATCTGCGATTAACGTGAATAAAGTTGCGAAGAGAACAGAACATTTTCAGGAAAAAGTTCAAAGCGATTACAATGAGCCTCATCTTTTAGCTCAGAGACATTGTATTTATACTACTCCTCAGCTTTTCGACTGAGCAGGACGGACAAAATGGAGAAGAGGAGGAGGAAGAAGAAAGTAGGGTTTATGACCGAACTCTGGGTTTTGTTGATTTTTTCCCTGAAAGACTAACTTTGCTGTTCTGTTCTTTTTGGGGTGTTTTAGTTTGTAAAATATGGATTTTTAATGGGCCTTTGGCTACAAGCTATATCGACCCAACATATGGTTTTAATTAGGTCACTATTGTAACCTGAAAGTGGATTAGTGAGTTCACAACTAGTTTAATGTTATGCAATGAATTGGCCATCAGATTTTAAAAAGTTACATGGTATTTTCTCTTAGGAAATCCTATTTATTTATATTAAGGCTGGTTTTCTTCCAAAACTTAGTAGTACATAATAAGAAAATTGTATATGAATATGATTGAATTTACTTCATCCGATAAAATATCTATTTAATAAAATAACATTTTTTTACTTTTCTCATCAAATAATACTATACAAAAATGCAAAAATAATATAATGGTAAGAAATCTGTTAAACTCAAATAACATTACTACTACATAGTTACTGCATCAGTTACCAAGTATGAAAGTTATTTATTATAAAGACCTTTGACGTACTATGATGAATACCTTTTATTTTATGGAAAAGGTCTTATATAATATCAGAAACAAATTAGGACAGAAAAAAAAAGGAAAACAAAAATTCAGAAATTTGAGGTTGTACTGGTACCATTGTTTCTTCTTTCTTCTACTGTTACAATATTAAGAAATCTTAATAGAAAAAAAATGGAGACTTAAAACTCAGTGCCAAGCCAAAGAAGATAAAAGCGACTTTGCATTATTTGCTCTCCATTTGCATTTAGCAGAGAAAAGGAGCAAAAGCTTTTTGACTCCCACACCATAAATCTTCGCTTCTTTCTTCAACAGGTTCAAGTTTCTTTTTCTATGACAACATCTCAACAGTCTTCTCAGTGTCTTCTTCACCTTCTGCTTCAACTCCTGTTGCTTCTTCTTCTCCTTCCTCAGCCGCGTAAACAACTTCTTCACCTTCTGCGCCTTCTTCATAGGCGTATTCTCCATCTTCTTCATATCCCTCTTCGTAATAGTACTCTCCGTTTAGCTCATCGCCTTCATAAGCTCGCTCCTCTTCATTTCCTTCATACACTTGCTCCTCTTCCGCTATCACTTCTTCTCCTTCCTCCATAATCGTTCCTTCTTCTAGTTCAGCTTCGTGGGTAGGATTGGGTTCAGAGACAACCTCGGTTTTCTCTTCTGTTACAAGTTTGGTCTCATCACGAACATCCTCCTTTGATACCGTTTCTTGAGGTGTCTGGTCCTTGTTGTTGCTGATACCACCAGATGCAGCTGCTCTTTTTCTCTTGAGAATCTCACTGAAAGGCAATGGAGCTTCAAACGAATCTCCTGATCGCTTATGAGGATGATGATCCTCCTCCAAGCTTTTTCTCTTCCCAAGAGAAGTCTCTGTCTTACTTTCCTCTTTTCTGCTGGTTCTAGTTTCTACAATGGCTTTAGGAGCTGAAATGCCGGGTCTTCTTTCGTCTTCCATTTCTCTTCTTGCCCATGGAGCTCTGAGACCTCTTTCATGGTTACCACTATGGATTTCCTCTGACCTACCCTTAATTCTATCTCGGAGTCTACCTTGAGATAAATCGCTTCTGTCCCTTCCTCTCTCAGTTCTCCTATCAAAGTGAGCCTCGTCGCCATTGCTTCTCTCACGAAGCTTAATTCTACCCTGGAGACGGCTGCTGCTAATGGAGCTTTCCCTCGGCGTATTTCTACGAGAGTCTCTATATCCTCTTTCAACTGAAGAGTCGGGAGCAGCATAGTCATGGCTTCCTACTGATCCCATACCATTAACTTTCCTCTGCTTAGCCAAGCGATATCTGAGATCCGATGCAAGAATGTCCTCTGATCTTTCCTCTTCCGCGTAAACCCTCCTTTCCGAACGATCTCCTCTCTCAGAAGAATCTCGACGGTGGCCCCATGCGTGTCTCTCTTCCCTCCGATCAAACCGCTGATCACGGAATGCTTCCCTTTCACCATCAGCCATTGCACTAAAATCAGGGTCATACTCATTCAAAGAGTTCCGTCTCTCCTGGCTTCTCCGTCCATATCCATCTTCAACATGGTAATACTCAGAATCCCTAGCCTCGTTATCCACAAGAACATCAAACCCAGGAGACGACTCTCTCAAGACATCATCTACGTCCTTACCATTGTGGAAACTGTTATTATCATCGGATCCATATTTGTGAAATAGCTGAGTAGAATGGTTTCCATCAGTAAAAGAAGGAACTCCCACGACCTTTTTCTGCACAATAGGCTCATATCCCACATGTTTCGGAATATATCCCTCTACGCCTCTACCATCTCTTCGGCCAGCAGATGTGACTCTGGGTCCAGCCGATACGTCAACATGGGCTTTAACCGCCTTTTGGAGATTAGCATCAGGCAACTTCTTCTCCCCGGTGTAAATTTCAATTGGCTTTTTAGAAATCTGAGGATCAGCAGGCTTAGCTTCTGCAGGATGCTGCTTTTTATAACCAGAAGGATTCGGCGTGTGCATGAATGAACACATATCTCCTTTCGCACACATGCCCTTTTGAAAGAAAACACATGGAACCGGCTGTTTTGCAACACCAGGATGAGCAACTGGGTGTTGTGGCTGTACAGAACCAGCAGGAGCACCTCCTTGACTTCCCAACAATCCCTCCAAAGGCTGTAAGAAAACACAAACCATAAACATAAGCATTTCATAAAAACATGTCCAAGCTCAATCAAGATTTGTATTGAGGAGGAAAGTAAAAACTCACAGGATGCCGAAAGCCACATTTGGGATTCATGCAGTTTCCACTCAACCAATAATAGCAATCCCTTGGGTTAACACGCGCATACTCACTGTGGCGATACTCACACTCGGCTCCCTGTTAGGATTAAAGAAAAATAAACCATTAGAGTTCTTTTTGCTAATCATACTCGTTGCAGAAAGTATGAACATAGCACAGATTGTACACACTGAGCAAAAAATCTCTTTCACAGAAGATGAAAAATTCCTTTACAAAGACCTTCCTAATAAAGCGCTACAAGCAAGATGAAACAAGCATACTATGAATCAACAATCTCGAAATCGCCAGATCTAAATTTTGCAAGCAATCAGATATATGGAAAACGAAAGTGCGTACTAGATAACTTCGAGAGCGAAACAAAAACAAGTAACCCGTTGAAAGAAGCTTGAGATCTCAAATCCAAAACCCTAATTGAAGCAGAGACTGGATAAGATCTAGAAGAAACCTAATCGAATCAATTACCTTCTTGCAGGTTAAAGGAGACGCGAGAAAGTAAACGCAATCGGTGTTCCACTTCAAGGCTTCTTCTTCAGCAGATGAAGCAGGCTCCGATTGCTTCTTCTGCTGCAGTTGTTGCTGCTGTTGGGTCGCAGACGCAAACATTATTCTAAATTTGTAAAAAAATTCCTTTTCTAGTAGATCGCAAGGTTTCAGATCGAAACCCTAGATAGATCAAAGGCCTAAACGTGAAAATCGCAGATCAGAGCGCCCCTTGGAAGAAGAAACAGAGCCGCCACAGGGAGCGAACCAGAGAGAAAACTGCGACTATGTATTTGTGCCCTTTAAAAGCTAAGCCTAAAAGTTTTTTTTTTCTCTCGTTTTGGTTTTGCGATGGGGAAATTAATAGATGAAGTTCGGTTCGTATTATTTTGTCAATCAAATATCGACACGTGGTAATGAATTATTGGTACAGACATTACCCGAATTATCTTTCCTTAAGCCTTGAATTATACTTCTAGTGGAACCAGTGTCATGTTGTGAGAAGATAGAGATAAGGTATTTAAACCGACCTATACATAACCGACTCTGAACTTTATAAATCGAATTTAGGTTAAAAAATTCTAAACTAACCGAGATCGTATTTAGTCTAACCAAACAAACCAATTTAAAATTTTGTATTTCGAATGAAACATACTTTTTGACACCAAACAAAACAAAATTATGTAGAACCAAACATTTCAGTTTTCGATCTGGTATGGACGTTTTTATCCAGAAAAATGTTTTGAGAAACCAAAATACTGCCAAGTAAATCTAAAACCAAAACACACCGAACCTAAATCGAGGCTAAACCAGAAAAATTATAAAGCGATTGGTGCATATATCTACAATCAAATCAGAGTCCAGTTCAGTATAAGCAAATTGAATGAAATTAACCATTTTCAATTGAGAAAACAATCATACTTTGAAAAGAAAAAAAAAATTAACACATAACCAAACCAAAAAATTTTGATTTTCAAATATGGAAGGACTATTTGGACCGAATGATTTGAGAAAACCAACATTTTCAAATCCAATCCGGTGTGAAAACCGGATCTACAAAGCAACTAAGATTAGTATAAGTGAATTTGTCAAAGCTTTCATTGTACAAAATGATCGAAAGATTGGTTCTTGAGAATTAACGAATACCAAACATTTTTATGTTGTTAAGGACAAAAGCCAAAACTAGAGATAAAACAATGAAGGTACATTGTCTGTTCTTCGGATTTGTTCAGCTTGTTTCTCTGTTATAGCTGCTTATTCTTCTTTGCTTCAGCCGCTGCTTGCTTCTCCTCTTAGTCCTCTGCTTTGCAATCGATCGCAGCTAGTTTGTTCATTAGCCGGTTTTGTGCTCATGCAAAGTCAATCATTATGCAGGCTTATAAGCTAGACCCTTTCTTTCACCCCTAAACTTGAATCTGTCCAATTATACTAGTCCTAAATAAGGTTCATCGATGTACTGTACTTGTTCCTTAAGTCTTAGAGTAATAAAGAAGAAAGGTAAATTAAATTTTCAATTGAAGAAGAAGTGTTTGAAAATTAAAGGAACAAGTACACTACATCTCACCTCTCTCTCTCTCGCTAGCTCTCTCTCTTTGTCTCTTGCTGTACCAGAGTCAGACTTAGCCGTCTTTCTCTTTAAGGCCAACGCATAAAGAAGATGAGTGTGAGGCTCTCTCACGTGTAAATTCTAGTCTCTAATCCAGCTAGAGTTTTGATAGGCTAAGCTAATTCATCTTTTTGTTTCTTCTTCTTTAACACTTCCATCTTCAAACTTATTTCTTTAAGAATCAGTTTCAAGTTGGAACACAACTCCAAGACACCGTGTTGGGCTCAATCTTGGTGGCCACCCAAAACTCAAAAATCCCTAATGTATACAATTGTTGATGTATCACCGCGAGATGCACTTCTCCCAGTCAGGAGTGACGTCAAGAACCCTCCCTCCACGAATGAGAGCTGAAGTCGTAGATTTCGATCACTAAACATCGTTTTCTGCTGTTGAAGTCATAATCATCCAAAAATCTCAAGATTTTGTGGTTACGGTGGTTGTTGTCATATCCGAGAGCATATCTGTCACATTTGTACTTCGGATTGGTGTTGTTGCCCTAATCGGTGTCTCGTTTCTAGAAGGTTCAAAGTCTTTCACTGTGAGGGCTTATAGTTAAGAGATTGTCTAGCTTTCCTCTTAACCCTAATTTCTCTTAGAGTTAATTCTTGGGAGCTTATTTTACATTAATTAATAAAGACCTTTATATAGGTCTCATACAACTTAATTATAAAACCCTAATGATAAAAAAAAAAAAAAACTCTATGGTAGAAAGTAAAAAAATATCAAAACCTAATTCAAGAAATAAAACACTTATGACTGATTAACTAAAACACCCTAAACGTAGGTAAACCTATCTAACCCTAGTAACGTATCACTTGGTTAAGTATATATACATGCTTTATAGATTGATCAACTCCGTTTTCCTTGTCCTTACGGAAATGGAATCTTAATGAATAAACATTGTAATCAATCGTCATGAATCCCAAAAACTGTTGCTGCTTTACTCAAGATCCTATCTCTGGATAAAGCCTCCCATGGTTTGCAAGTGGATCTCAGTGCTCCCATAGATATATGCCTTGTTTAATAATTTAACTGTGTTGAAAATTAAACTAAAATCGCTAGTGAATTTCTGAAGATACAAAAATCAATATTAGGTAAAAGTAAAACCAAACATTTAGGTTTTCAATTTCGCAAGGATACTTTTTTTATCCAAGTTTTTGTGAGAAACCATAGTTAAACCAAAATACTCCTAGATTTATCCAAAACCAAAAACTGAACCGAGCCTATCCGAGTCTGAACCAGAAAAGCTATAAACGGATTGGCAGATTCCATAACCAAACCAAAGTTACAGTATAAGCGAATCGAACTAAAACAAGACACTCATTTTGGTAAGGATTATTTGAACCGAACAATTTGAGAAAAATTTTGGCTGCGATTCCCAGATCTACAAAGCAACTAAAGATGAATATATCACAATAAAAAGGTACTTTTGACAATAGCTTTATTGTACAAATTGATAGAAAGATGGGTTCTTGAGAATTAACCAACACCGAAAAAGATTGGATTTTCATGTTGTTACTAAGAACAAAAGCTAAAGCAAGAGAACAATGAAGGTACTTTGCCTGTTCTTCGGATTTGTTCAGCTTGTTTCTCTGTTTTAGCTGCTTGACGATTCTTCTTCGCTTCAGCCGCTGCTCTCTTCTCCTCTGCTTTCCGCTCTATCGCAGCTAGTTTGTTCATCAACCGGTCTTGCGCTCGTCCCTTTATCCTCTCAACTTCCACCTGCAATGTCAAGAATCCCGCCATCAATACCACAGACTTATAAGCAGAGTCCACCGTTTACATGACTAACCCTATCAATGTAGATCAACTTTGACTATGTTTCTCGAGGTTTCCAGGTTACTTACCTCGGTTTTCCTCATCTCAGCTTCAGATTTCGCCTTTTGATGATTCTCCCATGCTTGTATCTTCATCTCTTCGCGTCTGAATCTGGAGATCACACAAGTCATTTCAAGTTAAAGCTTTCCAGAGCACTATGACCAAACAATGCAAGTTCGAGTACCTAGCCATGTGCTTAGCCTTTTCCGCTTCCTCCCACGCAGAAGCACGAGCTTCAGAAACACTCTTAGAAGTTTGGAGAGAAGCTTTGGTCTTTACTGATGTGGAAGCATCTTTGTCTTCATCTTCTTTGCTAGCCCATGCAGCAATGCTTAATTTCCCAAGCTGTGTTCCCAACACCATTATCTCTCTCCTAGTTTTCATTTGAAGCTCCTTCTTTGACAGTTCTTTGTCAGTCATAGGAGACGCGGATGCTTGTCTCCCTGGACTTGAAGGTGCAGAAGATATAGGACTTCGGATTGGTGTTCTTGCCCTAATCGGTGTCCCGTTTCTAGAAGGTTCTTGGCTCGCTATTGGAGTCATTTCGGTTCCCATGTCTCTCATAGATACAGATCTCGCTGTTGAAGGCGGTTGTGCAAACGCAGTTGCTATTGACGAGTCATGTCGACTGAGATTAACTGCAAGCAAGAAAATTTCTAGATTTAGAAGATAAACAGAGCATACAAAAATTAAATTACTTAAAGAAGACGGTTCGTTAAGGCCACCTTCAGTTGCTGATGCTACAATAGAGTTCTCAACCATAAGAACCGGTTTGACATATGAATCCGCGGTTGTGTATGAATCGACTTCCCAGCTAACATATTTCTGTCCCGTGTCCTTCTTCACTTGGCTTACATCTATTCGCTTTGTATCAGGTTCTTCAAACGCACCAGCTCTTTGATCAGCAACTTCAACAATCTTCATAGAAGACTGCCGACCAAAGCTAGGCCCTTTCTTTGCCCCAGGAACCTGAATCTGTCCTGTCTTTGGTCGGTTAGCTGTTGGACTAGCGATCCACTTCTGTGCATCATCCCATTTAGATGGAGCCGGTTTAGAGAATGATCTAATGGGAACTCTTTGAGTCAACTTCTCTTTTTCTGTCTTTTGAAACTCGAATACAGTTGCAGAAAGACTCTTAACTTCATTCACATTGTGGTAATCAAGACATGGGTACTCCTGAAGACCCGAGCTATCGCGTACTCCACGGTCTCCAACCATCCCTGAAGTAGAACAATCAGTAATCTCACTCACAACATCAACGTCTTTGCAATCATCTGATCCACTAGCAACTGCAATTTGAAGAAGAACAGGAAAGCTCATCAGTTTAAGTGTACGGTCACAACAAGAAGAGTTCAACTTAAGAAACACTCAGTTGAAAAAGAAAATACTTAAGATTCCATTAAGCCAAATGGGGACAAAAGACGTTTAAAAGAGAGGTATTAAGAAAATCATTAAGGGGCTCCACCATAAACCCTAGATTCCGAATAACAAAAACCAAAAAAGGGGAAAAATAAATGAAAAAGGTGTACCAGGGTCATCAATTTGATTTGACCCAGATCTCATTGTAGGAGTAGTTTCAAGCATTTCTTCTTCTTTCTTCTTTCTATCAACGCCGAGAAGCATTGTCCTTAACTTCCCCGGAGAAAATCCGCCGCCACTTGTAACCTATCACAAAACTCACCGGAAAAAGAAAAATAGTTTATATAGAATCTTACTGAACCGAAGATTTCTCAAATAAAAAAAAGACAGAGATGAATGATGATTTGAAAAAGACGTTTCGTATTTTCTGTTTAAGTAAGAAAAATAAAAAATTTCCCCCAAATCAAACACGAAAACGACGCAATCGAAACAAAATAAAAAGAAAAGTAGCTGCCAAGTCGAAGAAATCCGAAAAACGCCAAATCTTGATTTTTTTTTTTACCCTAATCCCACGCAAAACTCTATTTCCCGAATCGAGTAAAGCGTGAAACTGAAGCATTTTTCTCACCTTGGTCTTTCCAATTCGCTCGTAATCCATCGAGAGAGAGTGAGAGATAATCTTCTTCCTTCAGTTGGCTTAGCTTCACTTTTAGTGTCTTGTCTACTCAAATCTCGAGAGAGACCTCTCAATCACCAAAATCCTAAGAAGATTGATGAAAGTGTGTAAGAAGTAATAGAAAAAAAAAATATTATTACAGAACATTATTTGAATGGAAGAGTACAGTGATGGAGCTTGGAAGCTTGCGAAAGTACAGAGACTGATACACTGTGTTGTTTCTTCTCTAACCTCTCTCTCTCTCTCTCTCTCTCTATCTCTCTCTTCTTTCTCCTTTTTATTTTTCTAAGCTGACATCAAAATAAGGGACATCCGCAGTGATGGAGCTTTAAGCAAACGTACTCTCTGCCAAAAATAAAAAGAAACTTTTTATTATTGTCATCAATAATAATCTAGATCACTAGTTCATAATCCTACATCAAATTCAAAATTAGTTGACCCCAACACACAAACGGTAAAATAATATCATTGGCATTTGAGTTGTAAAATTATTTTTTATAAACAAAAGTGTAAATGTTTATAGAAATGGAAACGCATATATGAAATTACTAATAGTTTTTGAAAGACTAACTCAATATTGTGAAGAACAAAGTAATTTGAAAAAGAAAAAAAAACCATTTATTAAGCTAAGATTGTAAGTTAAATATGAATTTTCTTTTATGACTAAACATTCCACATTAATTAGAGGGGTTATCATCATTTGGCACAAAGCAAAAAAGTATATTATGATTAAGAAGAAAAAACAGACGGTGGCCTCGCCTTCTTAGGATGCTGTATTATAAGGCCCATAAGGCCATAACTATTTCACGGTCAAAGGAAATGGGTTCCATTTGACTTAGATTATATTATGACAGCTATTGGATTTGCGTATCCAACAGACCAAAGCCAAGTCGGATATTAATCATTGGGAATGACTAGCATTTTCTGTTCTTACAATTCACATTTTTTTTACAACTTTGGTTTTTAATAGCACAGTGATTGTAACAATTGACTCAACTGTAGAAAATATAGACAAGAACACTATTCAATTTTTTTTGTATATAGAGATTTCTTATGTGAAACACTCACTAATCCGTAAAATGTGTAATAAGAATTGATTTACGTATGTAGATTAGTTGACTGTGAGTCTGTGACGACCGAAAAAAAAGAAAGAAAGAGTTGTTTCCTGTAAAATAAAAGTCGGTTCATTAAAAATTGATATGTACTGGGGTGGGCCCGAATATAATAAAATCATGGTAGACCAGTTAAAATGTAAATTAACGTAAGTGTCATAATCATATTTACCCTTTTTACACTTGAATTATGCAAAATATATTTGATCAGCCAGCTTGGCTTTGCTCTTTATCCACATGTGCCACGTGTAGCAGCGTGTCAGTCAACATTCAACAACAACTTCAATCTCTCGAAGAGAATTACCGGCTATCACCGGTTTTATTAATTACTTTTATTTTTTATTTCGTTAATCTCGTCCCCGACGTCGGCCGTTTCTTTTTTTGTTTTTTTTTACCAATTTTAATTTTCTGGATAAAAACTCCAAAAAAGATATAAGATATAAAAAAGAGAGGTGATTTAATCGATTTCTTATAAAACATCGAGAGAAGGAATCTGAATCGTTTAATCCTCCATAGATGAGAATCGGCGGCGTGGAGATTATGCAATATGCGTCGGAGATGATGACGTCTTCTTCGGCGGTTGAAGCGTTGAATCTCAAGGATGCTTCGAATTGGTGGTCGGACGTAAATGAGTCGCCGATTTGGCAGGATCGTATCTTCCATACTCTCGCTGTTCTCTACGGAATCGTTTCCATCGTTGCTGTGGTACGTACTGCGGCTTTTTTTCATTTGCTATTAAATTCTCGTTCTGGATTTTGAATCATCGCTTAAGGATGGATTATTCGAGGATTTTGAAACGAGGAATCGGAGTAATATCTTCTGATTGACTGATTGTTTGTTTTTGGTAGATTCAACTTGTGAGAATCCAAGTGAGAGTTCCAGAATATGGTTGGACGACGCAGAAGGTCTTCCACTTTCTCAATTTCGTGGTGAATGGAGGTTTGTGCTGCGAAATTGTTATGTTTTTAGATTTTCTCTGTGTATCGCTTGGTTTGATTGTGTTGTTCATCTTCTGTTTCGCAGTCAGGGCTGTGGTTTTTGTCTTCAGGCGAAATGTGCAGTTCATGCATCCAGAGGTTAAAGGATCTTCATTATCATTTCGTGATTTCACATTTATGACTGGTCTATTGTCAAAGCTTTCTAATTTTTTTTTGTAAATATTATTGATTTTCTTGAAGATTCTGCAACATATCTTGCTTGATATTCCAAGTCTTGCCTTCTTCACCACTTATGCTCTTCTAGTCCTCTTCTGGGCAGAAATTTACTATCAGGTAATCTCTGATTAGTATATAGTTTGTTTTGTTTTGTTTTTCTGGTTCTTTGGTTTTGATAATTTACTCAAGATACTCTTTGATTTGGACAGGCGCGTGCTGTGTCCACTGATGGACTTAGGCCAGGCTTCTTCACAATTAATGCCGTCGTGTATGTAGTTCAGGTATATATATAGCTTTTGTGGGGTCATGCGGATTTTTTCCATGGACTAACACAGTGTATTACCTCCAGATTGCTCTTTGGTTGGTTTTGTGGTGGAAGCCTGTTCGTGTTATGGTAATCCTATCAAAGATGTTCTTTGCAGGTAGATTAGCTTCGATCCTGTTTCAGACAAGTATTTTTACACTAGATCACTCTTGATCTATATAATCCATAGTATTTTTCTCACCTCTCTTGCGAACATATAATCGCAGGTGCTTCATTGTTCGCTGCCCTTGGATTTTTACTTTATGGTGGAAGGTACATCTACATTTGACATTACCATAGTTTCTATTATCACCAGTCAAATCTTTTTTACTGGGAATTGTGTTACCAAGAGCCACCATTGAGTAATGAGATCACAAATGTGCCCATCTTGCTTGCAGTTTCAGTCACTTGCATTCTGTTCTGCTTTGATGCCTAGCTAGACTAGATTCCCTTGGTGCTAAAGCCGAGTAAATCTGCGCACCATTGAAAATGATTATAGCCTCGCATTAAAGCTTGATTATATGTCCTGTTATGTCTATCTTATGGCAGGCTTTTCCTAATGTTGCAACGGTTTCCAGTAGAATCTAAAGGAAGGCTCAAAAAGCTGCAAGAGGTGAAACATCAATTGTAGAAAATCATTAAGTATAGCCAATCAAATATTTACTACTTTCTGCTTCTTGACTTTTAACCCGCTTTCTCTCTAATGTATGGTAGGTTGGTTACGTGACAACCATCTGTTTTACGTGTTTCCTCATCAGATGTATCATGGTAAAGACACACACCTAACACATCATTGTGTTAATATTTATATACCTTCTTGGTTGGATTATCTTCTATACTCAACTATTATAGTCGTCAGTTCTAGAATAAACGACTAACCAAATTAAGCTTTGTCATTTAATATGGTTTAGATGTGTTTTGCTGCTTTCGACGAGGGGGCAAACCTTGATGTGTTGGATCACCCTATCCTTAACTTCATATATTACCTGGTAAGCTCTCTCTTAGCTTAATCAGAGAATCTGATCATGAACGTTAGCTTTATTATAAAGAAAAAACAACCGGTTTTTTTGTTTTATGGTGACATTTGTAACCTGATCCGTGTTGCTTAATTTCAGTTGGTAGAGATATTACCTTCCTCTCTGGTCCTCTTCATCTTGAGAAAGCTACCACCAAAGCGAGGCATTACACAATACCATCAGATTCGCTGAAATGTAAAAAAACGGCAACTAATGATCAGACGAAGACAAGACCATGTTTCTTTTATCGGATATGCTTTTCTGTATTCAATAGAGAGAAAAGGATGAGAAACAAATGAAAAAAGGGATGTAAAGCTGATCAGTCTTTTTGGTTGGTGATGGGAATGATGAATTGGGCTAGGGGTCTTGTTCCCTTTATATAGGTAATGTTGTAAAGAAACGTTTTAAAAAAGGTTTTATACATGGAAGGATTGTTCAGGTTTGTGTTGAAACCTATATTGCTTAACTCATTGTGGTTAAAATGGTAGTGTTTCTTTATGTGTGTTGATGATTTAATTAATCTTTCTTCTTAGTAAAATTTGGAATTTGAAGATGAAGCAATTCACTCGTTTTGATTTTTTAACGAATGACGAGTTTTGTGGTTCTGTAGGCACTAGTCAGTTTAGGCCGAAGTACCTAATTTTGTTTTAGTGGTCGTGCTACTTGATCAAATTGTATAATACTACTTCTTTTTGTCCATCTGATTAAATCCAAATCAAAAACAAAATTACAATCGTTTGTCATTTGATTTGAATTGAAAGTTTTGCAATTTTAGATGATAAAACATATTAGAAATGAAAGTAATATCTTAGAACATTCGGCGTTTTCAAATTTTGTTTTTGACGACTAACCATGAAAAATGAAGTTTCAACTAAGTTTATTCTGAAAAGAGAGAGTGCTCCTTTTCTTTCTTATGCTCATATGTTATTTGGAGTTTTCATGTCATGTTGAAAATAGACATAAGTAGACATCTTGACTATCAAATATGTATTCAGTCTTAAGAAAAATTGGAAGAGTTGTGATTATTCTATTCGTGCTCTTTGGGGATTGGGAAATCAATAGAAAGAAAAATTGGAAATATGTAAAAATTCAAACTTTTCCAGTGAAGCAAATGTTAATATTTTGACCAAACAAAGTCTAAATCTTTGAATGTTTTTGGTTCAATGAGTTGAACAACATTTTCACACCCATAGATGAAGTTGATGAAATGGTTTCTTAATGAAAATTGACTATAGTTGGCCAAAAAGAATTCTTTTTGTTGGAGGCCAAAAAGAATTTAGCTAGCACATTTATTTATTTTTAATCAACGAAATATCTCCAAAGGTATAAGAAAATCAACAGAGATCCATAAAGCAATTTTTTTTATAAAAATATTTATACAAACAGAAAAAAACTGTTTTTTGTGTTGCTTGATCAAAATGCTTCAGCTTTCTTCAAGAATTTGTAATTTCTGAATAAACGACAAAGAGTTTTCAGACATTGTATGTTTCAGTCTCTTATCTTCAATATCTGAATCTGAATCACAAGATTTAAAATGGAAAAAACGAAGAAACAAATTATTCTCTGGAAACTATTTACATTGTATCCCACCAAAAGTATGAAAATGACTCCCTACAAAATGCATCACTGTATTCCCTGAAGATTAAATCTGCAGAGAGAGAGATGTTTTCTCTTTCTTCTAGACATCATCAAGCCAAGAGACTAACTGTTGAGTCGTTGGTCTTTGTTTCGGGTTTTCGCTTAAACATAAACAAGCAATCTCAAGAACCCGAAACATCTCTTTTTCATTCTCTTTACCATGAATGAACGGATCGAAAACCTCACTTGCTCGATTCTCATTCTTCATCCGAATGACCCACGAGATCAAATCCCTCCCTCCCTTCGGTTTACACATATCCACCGGTCTTTTATCGGTTAAAAGCTCAAGAAGCACAACTCCGAAACTATACACATCACCTTTGTATGTAGCAACCGAAGCTTGTCCGTATTCAGGAGGAATGTAACCTAAAGTCCCAACCAAATCTGTACTTACATGTGTCTCGTAAGGACTCATAAGTCTCGCGAGTCCGAAATCCGCTAAATGAGAATCAAAGTTCTCATCAAGAAGAATGTTGCTCGACTTAATATCACGGTGTAAGATATGAGGCTCACAAGCATGATGCAAGTAAAACAACCCTTTTGCAGCGCCCCGAGCGATTCTAAGCCGAGTTTTCCAATCCAACAAAGCTGGACCGTCGTTACGCTCGTGTAGCCAATAGTCTAAGCTTCCGTTTTCCATGTACGAGTAGATTAAAAGCCGGTCGTTTTTGTAGAAACAGAAACCTTGAAGAAGAACAAGATTCGGATGCTGTGCTCTTGAGAGTGTTTCAACTTCTGCTTTGAACTCTCTTTCGATCTGACCGCAGTCTCCTGATAACCTCTTAATAGCAACTTTTCTTCCGTCAGGTAACATTGCTTTATAAACCATACCGAACCCGCCACAACCGATGATGTTAGCTTGATCGAAATTGTTTGTCGAGTCCAAAAGATCATCAAAGGAGAGATCTTTGTCATTGTTCTGAAACAAAACCACAAGCTTAGACCCAATCTCTTCGAGTTCTTTGCGGTTCATGTTCTCCTCTTCTATCTCCGGATCAACTTCTCCTGACCGTTTACGAGTACGCAACACAATCAAAGCGAGAAGAGTGAGAAGGAAAACCGAACCAAACGCTATCCCAACCGCCATCCCAATCTCAGCGCCTTTGCTTCTTCTTGAATGTTTGGTCGTTCTTGTTCCTTCATAACTACGATCCATTGCATCTCCAGAACAGGGGGACCTATGTTCCCCGCATAGATCGTTAAACTCGAAGCTCGAGTTTGGAAATGTCTGAAACTGACCACCTGAAGGTATTCTTCCAGAGAGATTGTTACTAGCAACGCTAAATTTCGACAGAAACGTGAGATTCTGCAGAGAAACAGGGATTGATCCGGAGAGATGGTTTTTAGAAAGATCAAGAACTTCCAAGCTTGTCATACCCGAGAGCAAGCTAGGGATTGATCCAGACAAGTCGTTGCATTTCAGATCAAACACATGAAGCTTCTTCAGATTACCAAACTCTTCCCAAATAGGTCCAGAGAGATTGTTATGACCAAGCTCAATCGTTGGCGGGAACCCGACAATCTGATTGTACTGCAAAGCTCTTGCACTCTCGTTCCTCTTCATAAAAAACGGAAAATCAGGAGATGGTTCATCCAACGAGATGTCTCGACTTGTGAGACTCGGCAATCGAGTTAGACTCTTGGGGATCTCTCCTGTAAACGAGTTGTTAGATAAATCCAAGTAGAAAAGATCCTTGAACTCACCAATCCAGCTCGGTATAGCTCCGGTTAAACGGTTCCACGAAAGATCCAACAACTGAAGGTCACTGCTCGAGATTAACCATCTAGGCATTGAACCAGTAAGCCTACAATTCGCAACGACGAGCACCTTGAGCTTCTCGAAACGAAAAAGACTCGAGTCATCAGGTAAAACCTCTCCATGGAAGTTCAACGTGAGGACAAGAGTCGTCAAGTTCTTGCAATTTTGAAGGATCCTTAACGCAGATGAGATATTAACCAAACTCGAGTTCGATAACGAGAAGTAAGAGAGGCTCTGGAAGTTCTTGAAACTCTCTGGCACTTGTCCACGGAAGGCGTTACGAGCGAGGTTAACGTTCTTTAACCGCTTGCAAACCGGTAGATTATCAGGTAACCGCCCATCGAATCTGTTGGTACCTAAATCAAGAGAGTTTAAAGTCATCTCCGTGCAATTCAACTGCAGAGGACCGGTTAAAGAATTGTTCCTCAGGTTGAGCAGATTCAACGTCCGTGAACTCGCCAACGACTTAGGGATTCCTCCGATGAATCTATTGGTCTGAGCAAATAGATACATCAACTGAGGCATGTTATCGAACACATCGGGGATTTCGCCGGAAAACAAATTCCTTGAAACATCAAGACGAACGAGGCTGGAGAGATTACCAATCGAAGGACTTAACGGTCCAGAGAGACGATTCTCTTGAATACCTAAAAGATTCAAACTTTTGAGATGAAACAAGTCTTCAGGGATATTACCAGTGAGATTGTTCATGCCGAGACAGAGATGCTCGAGCAAAACGCATTTCCCGAACCCAGAAGGAAAATCTCCGGCGATATAGTTCACCTCCAGTTTCACAACTTTGATTTGAGAAGCGTTGTGGCAGAGATGAGATGGAAGCAAGCCGTTGAGTTTATTGGAGGAAAGATCAAGACTTTGCAGCGATGGAAGGTTTATGCTTTTTGGGATTTCTCCGGAGAGATCGTTGGAGCTCAAATCAAGGGTTTGTAGAGTCGCCAAGTTGAAAATCGAGAGAGGGATCGAGTCTCTGATGAAATTTGTAGAGAGATTAAGAACCTTAATCTGATCCAGCTTCCCTAGAGATTCAGACAACTTCCCCGACAGCTTTTTCCTCCCGAGCTCAAGTTTAGTGACTCTCCCGATGTTGTTGCTGTTGTTGTCTGGATCGGTAGAGGAAGAATTGCAGGTGATTCCGGTCCAACTGCAGCAATCAGTCGCGCCGTCCTTAAACCAATCATCTGGTTTTGGTTCGAGAATGGCTATGAAGTCACGCAAGGCTTCGAGGTCACGTGTGTGGCACGTGAGGGTCTGAGATTCCGATGTCCAGAAGCATAGTAGCTCTGTGAGGAAGATGACGATCACCCACAAGCGATGAACACGCATTTCAAGGACAGAAATTTTTTAAAAAAGTAAGAAGCTTTAAGATGTTTGGCAGAGAGAAGAAGAAGAAGAAGAAGAAGAAGAAGAAGAAGCAAGTTTGTACTTTTAATCAAAATTCAATAAAATCCTTGAGGAATCTGAGAGCAAACAACCTGGGTTTTTCTGGTTCTCGCCATTTTAGATGACGATCAATGAAGATGAACCAAGAGAGAGAAAGAAGAGAGAAGAGAGAGAAAAATGGCGACTTTTGACTTCAACACGCTACAGCAAGTAGTGGGTCCTTAAATGCAGGCTTCTAGAGAGAGAGAAATCAGGAGAGAGAGAGAGTGTTGGAGAGTTGGGAGTTTGGTCTTTTTCCTGCGTTACTGAAACAGTAAATATTAACCAAAAAAATCTTTGGATATTAATAAACAAATCTTTAACGAAGGTGTTAATAAAGGAAAGAGAAGAATTAAGAAGAAGAAGAAACTATTTAAGATGCGTTTCCTATATATTGACGGTCAATAAATAGTATTATTCGTCTTGATGTTAATAGTTAATACTCGTGTTTATTTATGTCCCGTTATAGAAATATTATCTCTTCTTTTAAGGCCCAGTTATAGAAATTCCTTATCGTTTTTATTTGTTCTGTCAAATATGATGGAGTTTGTTTAGAATTATATGAAGTCCTAATCAATAATTTTGACTTGAGAAAGTCTTTGTTTTATTTTTCTAAATTTTAACTATGATGGAGGAAATTCGGGAACGACTATGAATAATGAAAATGATCGAACTCAGAAAATTAACAAAAAGTGGACTATTACTTCTTTTTCTTTGTCAACAAATGACTACTTAATTAAGTGACTATTTTTTTGTAAGTGTTCCTTTTTAAAAAAAGTTATCTTGCAAATGGTTAATTTAGATTTTTTTTTTTAAAAAAAAAAGTCATAATATTTTAATTTCTCTGCCAGTGTTAATTTATATTTGGTCGTATGTTTAACTGAATAATAGTTAAAAATGACCGGAGCTGGAGGGAGTAACCGGTTAGGTCAGCTTGTGGAATAAAGATGCGGACAAGAGAGATAGATAGAAGTCAAAGCACGGACGTTGACACCTTGCATCTCTCTTCTCAACTACAATTTTGTTTTTTCAATTAAGTTCTTCTTTCTTTCTTTTTCGCAAGTTGGTACCAATGACCTACAAGATATTCTTAATTTACGATAAATCGAGTTTTTTTTCTACGAAACATGATACTCCAAAGAGGAAAGGTATCGAAAATTTTTGTTTGTTGGTTAAAGAGTCGACCTCTTGCACACTGATCATGCATATAGATACTCTATTTATATCTTCAAATCAATATGTTAAATTTCCAATAAAAACCATTAATATCAAACAACCAATAAATGTAATTCTTAAACAAAAGAAGCCATATATACATATATTCACATTTTTACATAAAATTGTTGGTTAACTACATAAATTTTCATTGCTAAAAATTTATATTTTGTCGTGTAATACCTTTTTGCAGTATTGACAAATTTTTGTACGAGTTAGTAATTCATTTTATATTTTTATATGTAAGGCTAATAAATCTAACATTAATTTCAAAATTTTGAACAAATTTTTTATTTTAAATAGAATTTGAAAAAAAATTATGCACATTTGACAGTTTAACAAATAAATTCTCTTTACAATGATATATACGTCATGGTTCAGTCTCTAAAAGATATTTTAAAAAAACAATTTGGTAAGAACATAGTTTTTGCTTTTAAAATATCATATTTTGTTATATAGTATTTTTTTACAATATCTACAATTTTTTGTATACGTTAAAGACTGAGTTAATATTTTTATGTAATTATTTTTTTATCAAAATGTTTAAACAAAAATTTTAATTTTAAATAGAATTTGAACTTAACAGAATCAAAAAGAAAAAATACACACTTGGCAGTTTAAAAATAGATTCTCTTTATAATGATATATACGTTATGGTTTAGTCTCTAAAAGATATTTTTTAAAAAAAAAATTGGTAAGAACATGTGTTTTACTTTTAAAATAACATATTTTGTTATATAGTACTTTTTCACAATATCGAAAACTTTTTTATATGCGTTAAAGATCAAGTTAATATTTTATGTGTAACGTTAATTTTAAACATAATATTTTTGTTTGTAGAATCTTGCATTAATTAATTTTAGTTTTGATAAAAGTGAAATTTAAATTATATATTAAATTGAGTTGAGTCAAATAAAATCAAAAGAAAGAATTTATCTACAATGGTTTAGAAATAGAATCTCTAATAGTAATATACATGTTATTACTGGATTTCTATAAGATTTATAAATGAATTTTTTTTGTATCATCTGAATTTTATTATTTTGATGGATAAAATCATAATCAAATATAAAAATCGACAGGACATGATGAATTCCTGAAAATAAAACCCAAAAAGAAAAAAAATTAAACCCCCCAAAAAAGAAGCAGAACAATAGTAAATCATGAGACACAAATTAGTTAAAGAGACAACGACACTAAAACTGGTATTGATGAAACGATACTTATTCATGATATTTCAATAGAAATTGGTGATATCATTATAAATAAAAAAAACAAGAAGTTTTGAGCAAACCCAATTTTAAACGGTATTGCTCCAAGAATAATAGTTGGAATTCTGTGATATTTTATTTTTGAAAGGAAACAGACTTTTGAAAAAATAAAACCAAAAAGTCTCACACTTTTTTGCCATGATTTACTTCATAAAGAAAACATAGGATGTTTACACGACATTCTTTAATATTTTACGTGATTATAAGTAATTGAAGACAATAGAGGTGAATGGTGAAATGAACATAGACACGAAAGACTAAATTGCTTAATAAATTAATTAGCCTACATTCAAAGTTGGTTTCATATAAGAAATTACTAATATATAATTTTAGTGTGTGCATGATCTTTGATAAAGGGATTGATTATGTTTACATAGAAAGTTTATATACGATTCCAAGTTAACAATAAAATACTGAAGTCGATATCTATAATGAAGGAGACAGTCAAAGCATGTGATATCGACTATTCAACTCTATAATTAATCCTCCATACCATGTGGTTCGAGACTTTTATCTTGTATTTAATGTTTTCAAGTATTTTATGAAAATCAAGTATTATTGGTTCCAAACTTGTATTGTAAATTATACACCTAATCTGCAAATAGTGAGTGAGTTTGATACTTTGATTGGTGGAGAAACAAAATGGATACTCGTTTTCGGTAAAGACTTCTATTATTAATGTTCGTAGGTCTTTGAAAAAAAAATCAAGTTTATTGGTTCAAAACTTCTACTGTAGATTTTATAAATTACTATAGATAGCGAGTTTGATTGGTGAGAAAAAAAAAAGATTTTTCTTATGCTTCAGTAATTCTTTAGCAAATTGTTTTTCAAAAGATCAAGTTTATAACTTCTACGTACATTTCCATAATAGCTTTTTCAGTTGTAAATTATGACATTTCTAATTTTTTATTATAGCTAATAAATCAGACAACACCTGCGATCTCTCACAGCTTGAAGCTCACATTATTCTTAAATCACTAAAAATAACTCAAGATTGTCTTCGTAATGACCAACTTATATCATAATGTAAGTTTATAAAGGCCTTTTTAAACTTGTAAATAATGAGATCTTTTTGGAGCCACTTATACTTCTTTAGTTATATTCATAACAAAAGGCCCTAAAATTGTTTTGTCATCAAATCAAAACAACTACTTACACTTATACTTCTTTATTTTTGGGTTTTTATTTCATATTTGGACTTCGATGATCCTCATTTTCCAAAATCAAGATATATATCTTTCTTCCGTAATTATTTCTGCTACAATAGCATTGTCGAGGCAAAATCCTATGCCGCAAGTTTGATCTTAAGAGTCCAGCGAGTACGAGAGTGCGACCGTGAAAAACTTAAATGTGCATACATGTATCAGAATTTTAAGTCAGAATTTTAAAGATGACCACTATTATGTCAAATAAATTTTAAAATTTTGATTGTATTTGGTTAAGCTTACTTCTGTGATATTAAGTTCTTGCCAAGTTGCCATTAAAACAATTGTACACAAGAGAGAATAATCCTCAACTTCTTACATTGCATATCAAAAACTCCAAACTGTTAAAAAGTAAACTCTTAAGTAGACATGGAAGAGCAGCAGTACACAAAGCTTTAGACTCTGTTGATACCTGAAAAAGAAACACAATTTGATCATTTAGTTATGACCAATTCTTCTCCTTCTTTCATAGGCCTTATCTCAATTCCCTGAAATATCAAACCACTCTTCCAATGACCCATCTGAGTCTCCATAATAGCAATCTCAATCTCATCACCATCATCATCACAAGCTCCATCGTTAATGTAAAAATTCCCAAGCTTCACTTCACTCCACCCATCTCCTCTCTCCTTTGGCTCCTCCACATTCCCACCAGTCTCCCTCTCTCCTTCAACTTCATCCCTCGGAAACCTCATCCATGGACGCCTCGTCCTAAACGCTCTAGACACCGCCGCAAGCGAAATCCCGGAGTAACGATAACCACCGCGCGGATCCGTATCGCCTGGTTCGAGAAATACAAACGTTTTGGAAGCTTCTTTCCCCCCAAAACCTACTTCAGCTTCCAGGGGAGTGTGGTCGAAACCGTGTGATCTACTGCTTGCTCTCTTGAACACTACGTAGACAGAGTAATGTGTCCCCTTCGACAGCATTCCGCAACTTATCTTCCCACGAATCTCGAACCAACACACGTTACGAAGCTCTGCTACTTTCTCAAACCTGGTTCACCACACCCAAATAGACAGAAGCTCATGTAAATTCCAAACTGCATAATTTCAGAAACATAGGTGAAGTAAGTAAGTAATGAAGCAAGGAGAAGAGAACTTACTTAGATTCAGGAACTTTAATCCACTGCCAATAAGCAAGAGAATCACTCCATATGATCTTTAAATCCATTGCAGATAACATGCAACACTTCTTCCCACTAGCTTTCTCCAACCAAAAGCTCTGAATTTTATTTTTTCACCCAAAATTAACAGTCAAAATTAGAACTTCACAAATAAAAACTTGCACATTTCCTGAATCAAATTCGATTGAAGTTTATACCTTTTTGCCGTCATCAATCAGAACGGAATCATCAGCGAGAGAGAGATATATGTCCTTCTTCGACTTCAAATCCAGAGACCGAGGAACAAGAGAAGAGTACTCCGGCGGAAGAAACTTCTCCCAAACCAAATCCGAAAGAGCCGCCGACTTAACGGTTTTCGAAACCGAAGCCACAACGCAAGCATCGCGCGGAGTAGTATGGTAAATCACCATAGAGATACAATCTTCCGGCAACGTATCGAACCGCGCCGACGCTCCGACGGAAACAATCACATCTTTCCGGCTACTTATTACGCCGGAATTCGAATCGCCGACTTGAATTTGCTCCATTAGCGTTGTGCGAATCTAAAAAAAAAAAATTGGAATCTGTTGTGTTTTTAAGTAAAGAGAGTATCTTAAGACACGGATGTGTTGTTGTGCTGTCTTAAGGACCGAAGTGGATAGTTATTTATATCAGTTTCGTGATTCGCGAAAGACTTACGGGTTAAGATTTTAATATGATTTTCCGATAATACCCCTAATAAGCATAACGGTCTTTGGAAGAATATCTCTAAAGTTTAATAAAAATGTTTTGCCTTTATCTAATCAGCCAAAGCAACTAACTTTCTCTTTCGTGTTTACCTTACCTATGAAGTCTTTGTTACGAGAGACTTTTGTATCATTAATAAATAATATATGTATTATTCAGAAAAGTCAATTATTCAGATGAATCTTTGTTAAAGACCAGAGATCTATTATTCTCGGCTAAGTAAAGCGTACAAAAAGCATTTCATTTGTTTTGTAGATGACAGGGAAAAAAGGAGGCGATTCTGTATTCAATTTGTTCATGTCAAAATTCAAAAACTCGCAAGTCACAAACATTGCAATCCCAAAAAACTTGAAACATTCAAACACACATAATTTTATGGGTTTTGTCATGGCAAAATGAAGCACTATGATGATAATAAGAAAAGAAAAATACACACCGTTTTTTTTTTTTTTTTTTGAAATTTGTTCATGAGAATGATGAACATCAAAAGCAAACAATCCAAATGAGCTTTATATGTAAACATATCAGATCATTACTCTATATTGATTGTTTATATATGTATCTCCATCTTCGTTGACAATACAAGAAAACCTTTTTCTTGACACTTTCCACTTGCTTAGACATGAAACAGAAGCAAACAAAGCATAAACCAGAAAAATCATAAAAAAAAAACCGGAATCGGTCTCCCATCACAAGAAACAGGATTTAACCTTAAGGGGTTTTAGAAGGGCGGAATTCAAATCCTTGAATGATCAAACCACGTTTCCAATAAGGAGACTTGATCTCAACAACACTGACCGAGGTGTCATCACAACATGATTCATTATAGAACTCACCAAGCTCAGCTTCCATCCATCCATCTTCCCTCTCCTCTGGTCTCGTTACATCTCTCCTTTCTGTCTCTCTCCTTCGACCACTTGGCCCAACAAAGTATATCAATTTTTGAGAAGATTCTTGACCAACCAATCCAACTCCAGCTTCTACCGGCACATCACCCAATCCAGGACATCCGTTCACTGTCTTAAACACAATGTAAACCGAGTAACGAGTTCTAGGAGATAGGTAACGAGTATGCATCCCGACACGAATCTCAAACCAACATACATTGAGAAGCTCTGCTATTTTTTCAAACCTGCATTGCAACATTTGTTTCTTTTCCCATCTTCATAAAAATCAGTGATTACAATCGAACTTTAGCAAGAATTAAGGAGTAACCTAGATTCAGGAATTGATATCCATTGCCAATATTGTGGACTACTTCCCCATGTGATCCACACTTCCTTCGAAGATAACATAATACATCGTTTCCCACTCGCTTTCTCTAACCAGAAGCTCTATCATTTTCGGGAAGAAAAAAAAAAAACTCAAAACATTCATAAACCACATCAACTAAATTAACTCCACTCGATGATTATATATATATATGCACTAATATTAATTTGAGCACGAGGCAGATCGTTATTCTCAAATCCTATATTAATGAATAAATAGATATACCTTTTTGCCATCTTCGATTAGAACAGGATCATGGCAGAGAGCGAAATAGAGCTCTTTCTTGGACGAGAAGACTCGCGATGGTGGAATCAGAGATGAATATTCCGGCGGAAGAAACTTCTCCCATACACTATCAAACTTAACCGCCGATTCAAAGGTTTTCGAAACCGAAGCGGCTACGCACGCGTCACGTGGACTTGTGAATGAGATTATGTTGGAGATGCAATCCTCCGGCAAGGAATCGAACGGCGACGTCCCCGTTATGACGATCTCTCCTCCGCCTCCGCCTATAGATTCAACACCATCTTTATGTTCCATAGTTGCCTGCATCATCTAGATCAAATCGTCTGCGTTTACGAAGATTATCGAGAGAGAAAGAGAGAGAGAGAGATGCAAATACTTTAAATTCTGACAAGACTCGTGACTCTTTCCAAAGTCGCCTCTGTTGTTTATGTAATTGAAAATGACTTCGTGTAAAGCCGTCCCGCATATATTTACGAAACTACCCTTTTCTCGTAACACCTGCCGCGTGCCTCCCTCCCCCTCTTCACGCTGCATGTTTCTACTTGGATTCATAAAATGAGAAGCCGCTTATTACCACTTTCATATGATATAGCCACGCGTAACCAATAAAATAAAATCGACAAACCCATTGTAGATGGTCCAATCGATACAATTTTTATTCTCGTGTATTAAAGATGGACATCAAAAATTAATGAAAGAAAAAAAGCTTGCCAAGATCTTCACTGAGTCCAGCCAAGATCTGTTCCGTAAGGTCTTCAGGATCCAACGGCTTGCCAAGTAGTGCAAGATCGTCTGATTTTGCTTATATGATGCGCAAGTACTCGCTTATGGACTTGCTTCCTTTAAATAAAGATGTTTACATTGTTTTAGATAATAACTCTTTACTTTATTGAGAAGATATAAAGCAAGTCAAGTTTTCTATTGTCTCATTTAATTTTGCTACACTTTTATACACACAATTTAAATTGAATACCAAATTGTTCTTATACAAAAATACAAATTCAATTGGTTAGACCTTAATATTTTAGTAGTTGTTATCGATTAAGATTGTTTATCTCATTTTTTGTTGATTGTTGATTTTTAATCATTTCTTTTTTGAACTCATATTTTTTTCGTTTAATTTCATAGTAATTCTTTGAATTTGTGTATAGTGTGTAATGCAAACATGGATTTTCATAAAGTGTTTCAGTGTAATGCAGGTAAAATCATCAAGCATGGATTCTCATAAGACAGGCCGTTGTAGAATGGTTGATATAATAATTCTCATAAAAACAAGATAATCAACAAAGATAAAAAAAAAAAAAAGAGAACAAGTTAGAAACCTTTTTGACAAAAACGCATAACCTAAAATCATCAAACGATTCTTTCATCGCAAGAAACAAGTATCATTCTTACCGGCTGTTTGTAAGTCGGAATTCTATTCCTTGAATGATCAAGCCACACTTCCAATAAGGAGACTTAATCTCAATTACACTAAACTCAATATCATCATGACATGCTTCACTGAAGAATTCTCCAAGCTCTGCTTCCATCCACCCATCGTTCCTCTTCCTTGGTTTCATTACATCTCTCATATCCCCCCTTTCTTTTCGAACATCCTTATCCATGTATCCATCAAAGTAGATGAGCTGTTTAGGAATCTCTTGTCCCACCAATCCAACTCTGACTTCTACTGGCAAATCCGCCAACCCAGGACATTTATCCACTGTCTTAAACACAATGTAAGCCGAGTAACGAGTTCCAAGAGATAGAAGACGAGTATTCATTTTGCCACGAATCTCAAACCACCATACATTGAGAAGCTCTGCTACTTGATCAAACCTGCATAACACATGGTAACATTGTTTCTGCTTTACAAATAAATGAATGCCAAGATAAAACTGAAATTAAGAAAAAGAAGGTACCTAGATTCAGGAATTGAAATCCATTGCCAATGTTGAGGACTGCTTCCCCAAGTGATCGCGAGTTCTTTCGCAGATACCATGATACACTTCTTCCCACTGGCTTTGTCTAACCAAAAGCTCTTTGTTTGTCGGAAAAGAAAAAAAAAATAAAAATCAAACAGTCAGAAAAATTCAATAAAAACACATTCTTCATCCCATAATTTTCTAACAGAATCACGATGATTCTCTTCACGAATATGATCAAATATGAGCCTGTGTCAGAGACATATCATATATGTACCTTTTTGCCCTCTTCGATTAAAAAATGATCGCAAAGAGTGAAATAGAGATCCTTCTTCGATGAGAAAACTCCCGGTTGTGAGATCATAGATGCATACCCCGGCGGTAGAAACTTCTCCCACACGCTATCCGACTGGACCGCGTATCTAAAGGTTTTCGAAAGGGAAGCAACAATACACGCATCCTTAGGACTTGTAAAAGAGATTATGTTAGAGATACATTCCCCTGGCAAGTCATCGAAAGGAGATGGCCCACCTGACACAATATCTCCTCTGCCTTCACCTCTAGATTCAACGCTGCTTCTTTGCCCCATCCCTTCGTCTGTATCAATCGTGCCTGTGTCCGTAAGTGCTTGAAAGAGCCAGAGACTTGTTTATACATCTATTGTGACTCGTCTAAAGTCGTCTCTGCCGTTAAGTAGTAACTAGAAAATGACTCGTCTAAAAGTCGTCCCCGCATATTTACGAAACTACCCTTTCTTGCAGCAAAAGAATATATATATATATTATACTATAAAAAACAAGAGGAAGAGCAAGTAATCAATCAAACGGGGACTTGAATGTATCCACTATCCAACGTGGAGGTAATTACACATAATACAAGGATTCAAGAATAATAAAGCCATGTAACTTTTTTGCAAACATATCTGCAGACTGATTTATTTTCCGTGAGGCTTGAAAGTGATGTCTTCAAATCCTGCCTACGAAATCAAATCTTGTATTTGTTGATTAATAGCATGTTCTAAATCTACATTTGCATAATAGATTATATAAAATAAAATAAAATAAAAAACACAATTTCACTTTACTGATTTGTTTATATGATCGAGAATGAAATGCATCAAAATCGAAAACCCAAATTCACAAACGTCACAATCCACAAACTTTAAAATTATGTCACAAGTCTTTTTTTTTTGTTTCCAAAAAGAACATTACAACAAAAAACATCAAACCGGTTTTCCACCGTAGTAAACCGGTATCAGTTTACCGACTACCCTTTGGCCGGAATTCAATTCCTTGAATAATCACGCCACACTTCCAATTCCCGGGAGTGATGTCAACAAATACTCACTTCCCTCTTCTCCGATTTCTTTAACTCCTTCTTTGGCCATTGTTTATATTCATCGCTCGACTCATCAAAACATATGATATATCTAGGCATTTCTTGTCCCTTAAACCCAACTCCAACTTGTACGGGAAAATCGCGTAAGCCATGACGTCGATTCCTTATCTTGTACACAACGTAAGCTGAGTAATGAGTTCCTAGAGATAGGATTTGAGTATTCATACCACCACCCATCTCAAAAGCACATACATTGAGAAGCTTAGGTACTTCTTCAGACCTACACAACACAGTGCAACAACAAAATTTGTTACCAATCATTATCTTCTAGATAAAGTGTGGACAATATCCGTTTTAGGGTTTGGTTTTAGTTGGAAAATTTTAATTTAAAAGGTAAATGTATAGTATGACTTAATTAAGGAGAAAGCATCACCTATATTCAGGCATTGAAATCCATTGCCAATATTGGGAACTTTTTCCCCATGTGATCCACACTTCCCTTGCAGCTAACATCACACACTTCTTCCCACTCGATTTGGACTTCAAGATAGTATCAAGAGATTTCTAAAATCAGATAGATTCACATTCTTATTGTTCCCATAACTATCTAACATAACATGAATATGATCAACGCCGTGTTTTGGCCCTACCCAAACTTCTTTGCCTTTCCGTTTTGAGCTAACGCCCTGTTTTTGACCCATAGATGCTTCTGTCTGTATTATCTTTCTTCTTCTGGAAGTTTAGACTTTAAAGAATTCGTCTATAGTCGCCTCTGCCGTTGGGGAAAAAGCAAAAAGAAAGACTCGTTTAAAGTCGTCCATATATATATATATATATATACAATACTGTCATTCTTTGCATTAATCTGCACGTCTCTCTCTCTCTCCATGTGTTTCATGTTGCTTCTGGTTTGGAAATATCGTTAAGAAACCAACCTTATGATAAAGACCAAAGTCGAGTCATATAAGCATATAAGATCATCATTATATAAAATCCCAATATAGCCTACGCGTCTATCTAATAGATATGATTAAAAACACTTGCGTTTATGTTTCTCTTTATTGAATTTGTTTATATGAGAATGATGACAAAACCCAAAATTCACACATTGCAAATCTGCAATCCTCAAAACGTTATTCATGCGACAAGATTATTTCCCAAGATATACAACAACGCTTTTAACTTGCTTAGAACACACAACAAAAACCGAAATCATCGAACCGTTCTTCCATTGCAGAAAACCGGTTTTCATATACCCATATACAAACACAATTGAACACACTTTTATTTTTATTAATTGGAATTTACCTCTTCACTCAATCGCATAACCAATTGACAATGATACCAAAATAGATGAATGTTTCTTTTTTTTTTTTACTGGATTTCTCAAGGACGGATTTCAATTCCTTGAATGATCAAGCCACCCTTCCAATTGAGCCGCTTGGTCTCTAAAACACTAATCTCAATTTCATCACTATTCATTATATCTCCTCCACTGACGAATTCCCCAAGATTTATCTCCATCCAACCATCTTCCCTCTCCTCTGGGTAGATCCATTCCGTCTCTCGCTCATCCATATCCGTATCATCATCCACATCCGTATGGACCGTATCAAAGCATATGAATCTTGTAGTAGCTTCACGCCCCACCACTCCAACTCCAGCTTCTACGGGCACATCCTCAAACCCATAACAACGATCCACTTTCTTGAACACAATGTAAGCCGAGTAACGAGTTCTTGGAGATAGGACACGAGTATTCGTCTTGCCTCGAATCGCAAACCAACATACATAGAGAAGCTGCGCAACTATTTCAAACCTGCATAACACACCACCAATTTTATTATCATCAATCGTCATGAGAAGGAGTTATTACAACCTAATTGACGCCAAGATAATGAATAAGAGCAAGTACCTGGCTTCAGGAATTGTAATCCATCGCCAATACCGTGAATCATCTCCCCATATGATTATGATGTCCATCGCAGATAACATGATACACTTCTTCCCACTTGCTTTCTCTAACCAGAAGCTCTTTGGTTTCCAGGAAAAAAAAAGAAAAAAAGAAAAAAAAAATCCCAAATAAATAGAATTATTCAATAGCAGCACGTACAAGTTAAACAGCAAGTTTTCTGAAACAAGCTTTGTTTTGTAGCCATAATTTTCTAACAGATCATTATCAAAAGGACCAAAACTGATATACATTTATTATTCAAAAGCAGCTTAAATTGAACAGAACATGTTATGAAACAAGCTTTGTTTTGTATGCCATGATTCTCTACCCGAACTCAGTAACTCTATATATACGAATTGCAATTTTAAGACACGACACAGATCGTTATTTTCATATGAACATTATCCAAAACTGATTTATTATACCTTTGTACCATCGTCAATTAGAACAGGCTCGTCGCATAAAGCGAAATAAAGCTCCTTCTTCGATGAGAAATCCCGCGATGGAGGAAACAGAGTTTCATACTCCGGCGGAAGAAACTTCTCCCATACAACATCTGACTTGACCGCCGATTCAAAGGTTTTCGAAACCGAAGCAGCGACGCACGCATCCCGTGGACTTGTTAAGGAGACTATCTTGGAGATGCAATCCTCCGGAAATGAATCGAACGGAGACGACTCTAAAACGATCTTTCCTCCGCCTTCACCGCTAGATTCAATGCCGTGATTTTTCTCCATCATCTTCTACTTTTACTTTTGGAAAGCTTCAGAGACAGAGGCCAAAGACTTGGTGCGGTTAGTTAGTTTTATGTATTCTAAAAGATTTAAAAATCTGAACAGAATGTTATTGCTTACTCCATTTATTAGTTTTATGATTATGTTAAAATAATATTAATAATGTATTATTGGTTTTATTATTTAAAAATTTTAATTCAAAATTCATACGAATTTATTAATAGATTTTATTTCATACTAATAAATTTGGATTTTTTGTTAAAAATACAAAGAAAACCTCCAATTTATACACAAATTGCATTTTTTAAGAAAACTGATCCTAAATAAAGTGAAGATTATAGATATTACTTTTTTGCCATCTTCGATGAGAACAGGCTCGCCGCATAAAGCGAAATGGAGCTCCTTCTTCGATGAGAAAACTCGCGATGGAGGAATCAGAGATGGATACTCCGGCGGAAGAAACTTCTCCCACATAACATCTGACTTATCATACTACATTTGGAAGCTTCAGAGACAGAGAGAGGCCAAAGACTTTATAGAAGATTCTTTACATTTCTGACTTTTTTAATATAGTTAAAAAAAAGTCGCCGGCACACGCAAAATGAACGCGCTTCAATACGCTTTCACTGCCATTGCCTCTAGAATCGACTGCTTCATCGGTGACTGTATCATCGTCTTCATTGGGAAGAAGACCGTCCCTGATGAGAAGAACTTTTGATGACTTTTCTCAAGTTGTTCTTGTTATTTACCAAAATACCCTTTATTTGTATCATTGCCCGCGTATCCTTCACGCTCCTTTGTGTTTGGGTCAATAATAAATCTCAGGATTGTTGGTTATGGATTTGGTTTAGGAAAATTCTTAACTAAAAAAAAACCAAATTATAAAAGGTCAAATCAGGTAGGCATTATGGATCAACGGTGGCAAACAATTATGTTATGATTTTAATTTTTATAATATAGTCTGACTTTGATAATCCAGAAAAGTAAAGCTTAAGCAAACAAATATAAAACTGAAAACGTAAAATGCTTTTCTCATTTTGATTTGAATTTCCGAAATAGAAAAATATAATTTAACTTATAACACGCTTTTTCTCGTTGAAGCAAACAAACGACACTAAAGGAACCTGAAGCCAGACGTAAACCCGCCGCAACAACCCAGTTTTTCCGACGGCGTTGGAGCTTCCTGCGCCGTAACGCCGTCGTTTTCTCTCCACGAAGCTTGACTTAAGCCGATTAGCTTGCCGTTGAAAATTTTTGTTTCTCTTCACAGGTTGGATTTGTTAAACCCTATAGCTCTACTTTCTAAGTTTTGTGATCTTTTTTTAATCTGTTGATTTTTTTATTTCTCCGGTAGATTAAGAGATTTGACTACTGTATGATTGTTTGATTTTAAATGGATTTAATCCTTTATTTTTCCTCTATTTTAGCCGTAATCGAAAATTTCGATGTTGGGAGATTTCGTCTCCTTTGTAATTAACTTTACTTCTTAGTTATCGTTTCCTTGTGTGACTTCGAAGTTGTGAAGCTAAGCATCTTTTGTCGTCTCTTTGCTTATCTACCTTCTTCATTTTATAATTATCCCCAAAATTTCTATTGATTTTCATGTCCCTTAGGGTTTGTTCTTTCATCTATAGGTCCCCACTTGTTTTTCTCGTTTTCGTTAAATCCGTCTTGGGTTTCATGTTATTGACAATGATTGTTCTTGTTTATGATGGCCTACAACTCTTGATTTTGTTCCTCTGATATTCAATTTTTTCTTCTTTTTTTTTTTTTGCTTCTCTGTAGGTACTGAACACAGATGTCAAATCCACTGAAAGAGCCAAGAGATGACGCCTCAGACTCTGTTCGTCACATGAGGGAAGATAATGAATATGTTCGGCTTGTTGTGACCCATGAAGCTTCTCCAGCTGAAACCGTGTTATATGTATCTCAATCAGATATGCGAAGTAGAAACTTGATGTGGTGGTTTAAAGCTTTGGGGATATGTGCACTTACTCTCTTGCTCACACTTGTCTTCGCCAAATGGGGAGTTCCGTTTGTATTCCAAAAGGTGGTTACTTTTACTCTAGTCTTCAAGTTTTTTTTGAGTCAGGAACTCTATGTTTTTCGACTGTAATAGTGTAGATTTTGTTTGTAGGTTCTTATTCCGATTTTACATTGGGAAGCAACTGCATTTGGCCGTCCTATGCTCGCGATTGTCCTTGTTTTTTCCTTGGCTTTGTTCCCTGTGTTCTTGATTCCTTCTGGTCCATCCATGTGGTTAGCTGGGATGATTTTTGGTTATGGTCTCGGTTTTGTTATAATCATGGTTGGAACCACTATTGGCATGGTTCTTCCTTACTTAATCGGGCTTATGTTTCGTGATCGCCTACATGTAAGAAGAACCACCCTTTCACTTCTCTTTTTTCAAGTTATATCATGAATTTTAAGAAAAGATCATTATACTTATGTTTTTTACAAAATGCAGCAATGGTTAAAAAGGTGGCCTCGTCAAGCTGCTGTTCTTAGACTAGCTGCAGAAGGAAGCTGGTTCCATCAGTTCAGAGTCGTGGCAATCTTTCGGGTTTCACCATTTCCTTACACGATTTTCAACTACGCTATTGTTGTGACAAGCATGAGATTCTGGCCTTACTTGTTCGGTTCCATAGCAGGAATGATACCTGAAGCTTTCATCTACATTTACAGGTCAGTCTTAATTAAAGTCCCCTGATTAAAACAGTTAGATTCATAAAAAATGAAAACATGATTCTAAAAAACCGAAATGCATATGCAGCGGTCGATTGATCAGAACATTTGCTGATGTGCAATACGGACATCAACGTTTGACAACAGTAGAGATTGTCTACAACATAATCTCCTTGATCATTGCGGTTGTGACCACTGTAGCTTTCACTCTGTACGCTAGAAGAGCTTTGAGAGAGCTTCAAAACGCAGAAGCTAACGAAGATGAAGAAGTTCAGGTAAGAAAACAGTCGAGATTCGAGATGAAGCACGTTGTTCAACAAGAAGACAATCATCGGCGTTTGGGTTCTTCTCATGCATTGCCCTAACTGAAAACTCTCACGGAAGATATAATCTAGATGTGTATAAAGCTTAATGTTGATTTGTTATTCAGCAGGAGTAAGAGTAAATAACAAAAAAAAAATGGACTATCCGAATGTCTGATGTAGTAAACCAGGAAGACTAGTCAAAGGTTGGATTTTAAATAATAGTGTTGCTGATTCCAATTATTGAGATAAAGAAGCAATTATTTTTGTCGATTTTTTATACAGTGGATTATTTTGGATATCGAAAGTTTCTGTATTGGCATAAATTTTTGGATAATTTTGATTTCTTCTTGTATTAATGAACTCCTGAAGTCAAGCCAAATCTTCGAACCAAATGAACTACCAATTCAAGCTAACCAAAGTGTTGGAATCTGTGTTGCAAAAGAAATAATTTCATCATGGTAACATCTCTTCTTCTTCCATTGGTGATCATCAACATTTTCATATCGTCTCCATTCAATTTCTTCAATTTTTCCAATTTCAGGCATATTCCAGCGAAGAAAAGAAGGAGAAGCTTAAGCTCTGCTCTTACTGGAGGCTTGTGCGGACATCGTGTGCGTATAGCCCTCAGTTTAAAAGGCCTCGCGACAATTATTTTTCCTTTCCTTTTTACTGCTGATGTTTGCTTTTCTTCGATCTATTTTTGGTTGATATATTGTTGTTATTTTTTATTTTATTTTGTGTGGATTGAATATGATTATATAACAGTGAACTTGCTCAAGGGAGATCAATTTGATCCAGGTGCTTAGATTTCAGTTTTGATTGTTGGTTTATTCATTCTCAGATTAATGGTTACGCATTATTTACTCTGGACTTGCTTGAACAATAGTAGAACTTAAATGTATTTATTAGGCTGGATTGTACTTCGTGAATGTGTATGTGAAATTTATTTGTGTATTGAGAAATGAGTCTTAATATTTTGTTTTGTTATTATTTCAGGCTGCGAGTATTATCTCCTCTAGTATACAGCCTCATCAAAATCTAGCTGTTATCGTAAGGACATGAAACTGATATTAGTTTCTTAGGTAAAATTAAAACATACCTAGCTAGTTACATTTTTCTTTTTCCTTTTTGGGTACAGAGGTATATCGAGGAAAAGATTAATTGCTGAAAAGAAGATGGCTTGGATTAATAACGCTACAAGAAAAGGATTTCTTTAACATAATAAAAAAAACCATGACATATCTTGTGAACATTGTAATTTTTTTAGGTTGTGACTTTGGTGAAGTGTCTTTACTCATACTTAAATCCTTGAAACTTTGTACCATGCACGTTTAATTATTGTGATCGATGGATCGTTATCATAATGTTTTCAAACTTAACTCTTCAAATTATCATAAGACTTAAATGATACCTAACCTGCATGGACTTGCAAAGGTCGTGATGGAGTGTTTCGTTTCGTTTATCACAAGAACAATGGGAAAAAAATTAATCCAACGGTTCTGATTGCTTTTAAAAGCTTATGAATCTAATGGTTCCAAATTGCGCGTCGTCTTTCACGCGCTCAATACAACTGGTTTACTTAGGCTTAATCTTTGTCGAGCCTGGGCTTTTTTATGAAAGGCCCAACCGTTTCTTCTCTTCAAATAACCCAATTGCCGAGTCAAAACCGATTTTGTTGAATTGCTTCTGACACTAATTGACAAAAGAGAAACATTTTAGAATTTGATTTTCCAGTGTCGTTTCCGAATTCGCCACTTCCCTTCTTCTTCTTCTTCCTCTCTGTACTACTTTACTTAAACCACACACACACACATTCGCTTTTGAATCTGTGAAGAAGAACAATCCATTTCCTGATCATGGTTTAGTCTCTTTCTCTCTTTAATCTAAATATCTAATCTTACCCGTTTGATTGATGATTTAACTCTTTTATTCGATGTGATCAGGCGAATTCAGGCTCAGAGAAGAAGGAGAAGCTGAAGCTCTACTCTTACTGGAGAAGCTCCTGCGCACATCGTGTCCGTATCGCCCTCACTTTAAAAGGTCTGTCTTGCTAATGATTATTATTGCTTTCGCTTCTAATCATTTTTGTCAACGATGGAGTATTGTTTTTTTTTCTTTTCTTTGCATCTGAATTGGAACTTGTTCGATTGTGTTTAGGGCTTGACTATGATTATATACCAGTGAATTTGCTCAATGGGGATCAATTCGATCCAGGTACGTTGTTTCCAATGTCTGATTGAATTTTTTTTTTCAGAAGCTATATATATATATATATAGTGACCATGTGGATGAGAATGTCAAGTGAATGAGGAAGGTGATTATGAGTCATCTACTGGCAATTTGGCTTCTTATATGTTTAAAAAGTCTGTTGTTTTGATCCTCAAGATTACAAGAAGATCAATCCAATGGGTACTGTGCCTGCGCTTGTTGATGGAGATGTTGTGATTTCTGATTCCTTTGCCATTATCATGGTCAGTGTAACAGCCATCGATGGTTTTTGTGGATTTAAAGGAACATTTCATTGATCTTTGGTTTTCTGTTTTTTTTTGTTGACAGTATCTGGATGAGAAGTATCCTGAGCCACCTCTCTTACCTCGTGACCTCCATAAACGGGCTGTAAATTACCAGGTATTGCAATTCCTTTTTTTTTGTCATCTGTTACTAGCGTCAAAAATCTAGGCTTGTGGTTTCAATTTTGAGCTCGTGCTTGGTTACACTTACATGTGTTGACTTCATCTGACAACTTGTTGTTAGTATTGTTAGGGTTCTGTTCTACGCAATAAATATATTGTTATGAAGTCGGAGTCTATTGAACTGTAGCAGCTTAGATTGTCATGCTTCCCACTCTGATGGAATTTATGCAGATTGTGAGTGTAATGGTTTTTCTTCTTCTTCTTTTTTCTATTTCAGGCAGCGAGTATTGTCTTGTCTGGCATACAGCCTCATCAAAATCTGGCTGTTATTGTGAGGACATGATACTTATGTAAAATTTCTTAGATTCTGCTGTTGTAGGTTCTAGATGGAGCAATACTAATTATGTTTTTTTTTTCATTTTTTTACAGAGGTATATCGAGGATAAGATAAATTCCGAGGAGAAAACTGCTTGGGTTAATAATGCTATCACAAAAGGATTCACAGGTATGAGATCTCAAATCTGTAACATTTTCTCATCGGCATAAGTAATATGATACAGAGACGTAATCATGAACCAAGGCGATGTCAGTAAAATGTTTTTAGTAAATTATGTGGTTAAAGAGTGCTAAAGCCTTGCTCACTTCTCAGTCAGACATATCCATTCTTTATGCTGCTTCGTATTATTCATCTCGTTATTGTTTACTGCTGTTACCGCCTTCATAAAAGGTTCATATCGACTTGTCTATTTATATGTCTCATTTGTTCTTCAGCTCTAGAGAAACTGTTGGTGAGCTCTGCTGGAAAATACGCCACTGGTGATAAAGTTTACTTGGTATTCCTCTAAATCCTTCTGTGTTGCTCTCTTCCAACATTGGATAAACACCTCAATGATTCTTTTGGCCCTTTAGAATACTACCCGTTATTACAACCAGTAACTAGACAAGTTCTAAAGTCATGAAGCATTGTTTTGCAGGCTGATCTCTTTCTAGCACCACAGATCTACGGAGCTATCAACAGATTCCAGATTAACATGGTACGTTTCCTTCTTCGTCCGCTACACGACATTTATCAGGCCTAGCTTTTTGCGTCAATTATACCCTAAACTCTGGAATCCTTGGTCAGTTCTATGGTAACATGAGCATGTTATCACTTTTGGCTCACACTCACACAGTTGCAAAGATATTCCTATTGTGATAACATAGACGATATCCTCGCTTTCTTAAGATCTCCCTCGCATCACTAGTTTCTACTTTTACAATTTGGTAAAACTTTTTTCTTTTCCTTTTTGTATGTATATTCTACAGGAACCGTACCCGACTCTGGCAAAATGTTACGAGTCATACAACGATCTTCCTGCGTTTCAAAACGCAGTCCCAGAGAAGCAGCCAGATGCTCCTGCTTCCACCAGCTGATTCTGTGAACCGTGTTAAGCTACTCTCAGCTCAATAAAACCTTACGGACAACAACAGCAATGATAATAATAAAACCTTGTTTCATATAAAGATGTATCATATGAACCAGTTTACTTCTTAGTTCCTCTACTTGTATCATACAATAAAAGTGACAGAGTTTGGAACTCGCAAAGATAATCTTATGCATTCATAGGGAGCCTTTGTCTCTAAGACTCTGGACCGTCTCCTTAACCGCATCTTCAACCGCAGTAAAAACCATCCCGAGCTCAATCAATCTCTTAGACGCATCTTTACACGGCGTAAGCCCGGGCTGAGTTTCTCCATCGAACCTGTGAACATCAAACTCAGGGAAGATCTTGGACACGAGAGCAGCGAACTCACTGAACTGATAAATCCCATTAGTGCATAGAAACCGACCAGAAGCTTCAGGTGTTTCGAATAGCATCACGTGACCTTTAGCCACATCTCTCACGTGTACCACACCGAGCCAGTGATGCTCTTGCGTTTCGGTCGAGCCTTGTAAGAGCTGTAGCAAAACAGCGCAGCTTGCGTTTAGGCTTGGTTGCAGAAGTGGTCCGAGACATGTCGATGGATGGATCGTCACAATGTTAGTTCCATGCTTCTCCGAGAATTCCCATGCCGCTTTCTCAGCTAATGTCTTCGAAATTGGATACCATTTCTAAAAATCGAGAAGTTATACACCAAAATTGTTACAAATATATAGTTTGTTAATGAAAATTATATGTTCCATTCGAAAAATTAACGAACCTGCATGGACTTGCAAAAATCGAGATCGGTCCACGACGACTCATCAACAGATTTTCCTTCTGGCCAATTAGGATTCGGAACCAAGGCCGAGATAGAGGAAGTGATCACCACGCGCCTCACATTAAACCTCTTAGCTGCTTCCAACACGTTGATCGTTCCCTTAACCGCCGGTTCGACCAGCTCCTTCTCAGGATCAACCGGTGAATCCAACGTACAAGGTGACGCCACGTGGAACACTCCCGCGCATCCATCTACGGCTCTGGAGATGGCGTCGGGGTCTAGGAGATCGGCTTCGAAGATCTTGATCTCGGTGTTCGTGTCGTCGGATCTTGGTAGTTTCAAGAGATGAGTCGGGTCGGATCCTGGGTAAATCGAGGCGTGGATTTTGGTGTATCCACTCTCAAGTAACGTTCGGATTATCCAGGAACCGATGTAACCGTTCGCTCCGGTTACACACACTGTCTCCTTTGCCATTGATGATAATGTAAGAGCTCATACAGATGCTTGTTGTGTTCTCTCTACTTTCCTTTGGATTGCATTTTAAGCGGATCAAGCTTCGTATTTATCTTGATTTTCATATTAAAAAATTGGGCTTTTTTATTTTTATCCCAAGATAAGAAATAAGCACTTTGCCAGTTAAAGAGAGAGAGCGAGAAGAGAAAATCGATTTTTCTTAAAGATAGGGAAACAAACACATATCGTTGACATGGTGTTATCCACTAGTTATGTAGACTTTTCAAATTCTTCAACGTATTAATCCACCTAGTCTATAGATGAAAACCGCCGGAGCTCCGCCGCGGCATAGTGGTGGCTCGTCCTACGCCACCTACTTTTACCGGTCTTCATCATCTTCCTCGTCTAGCTGTAGAGTTCTCGTTGTGAAGATGGGAGGAAAAAGCAAGAACCATCAATCTCCCTCTTCTAAGGTCTTACTCACGATTCACATTTATGTAAAAGGTTTCGTCTTTGAGACCCAAGAGTATCTCTTTTAACCCTATTAATTGAGAATTCGCAAGAGAAATTTACATGGTATTAACGTTAAAGTTCGTAGATTTGAATGAATTATGGAATTCTCAATCATTTTAAATCAGTTTGGTTCCTCTTAGATCTCTGTTGTTGGAGTTACGGATTTGATAGATGTCTATTGAGCATTCTGCAGCCATTGATTTGATCGTTGATATGACCATTAAGTTCACAGCATAGATTTGTCTGGATTCTGAAATTCTCAATCCTTTTTCATAGTAATTTGGTTCCTTTTTTACATCTCTGTTATTGGGCAACCATTGATCTGCTTTTGTTTTTTTTCCATAGCAGGATTCAGAGCCAGAACCACCAAGAATCAAATCGAATGTGAAGCATAACTTACAACTTCTAAAGTTATGGAAGGTACGTAGTAGTGTTATCTTTTTGTTTCCTAACTATATAATCTAAATATTGTGTTCATTGACTGTGTCTCTAACCCTTGGAATATTGTGTTATATCTAGGACTTTCAAAACAGAGGATCTGGCACGGCTAAGCCAGCAACTAGTTACAGGAAAAAGAAAGCAGAAAAAGACGAGTTACCGGATGATAGCGAGCTCTACCGTGATCCTACAAATACACTTTACTAGTAATTACACTGTTTGAATGTTTCTCAGTCTATTATTCTCATTTTGTTTCAAGAACGGTTTTTGATGTTTGAAAGTTGAATGAATGTTTGTGTTTATCCTGAAAGCGGTTTTACAGCACGAATCAGGGTCTGTTGGAAGATGCAGTTCCGGTTTTGCTTGTTGACGGTTATAATGTATGTGGGTATTGGATGAAGCTAAAGAAACATTTCATGAAGGGTAGGCTTGACGTTGCTCGCCAAAAGCTAGTTGATGAACTTGTGTCCTTCAGTATGGTTAAAGGTACAACCTTTCAAAGAAGAATCTAGTTTTGATTTCATCCATCAGTGGCTTATTTGGCTATGCGAAAGTTTGATTTGAAGTTATTGGTGTAGAGGTTAAGGTAGTGGTTGTGTTTGATGCTCTCATGTCTGGTCTCCCTACTCACAAGGAAGACTTTGCTGGGTAAAAGTCAATCAGCTTTTTTCTGTCTTAACATTGTTTGGATATCTTTATTTACTTTAAACTCAAAAAGGTTTATCTTTTTTTTTTTTTGTCAGTGTTGATGTGATTTTCTCAGGAGAAACTTGTGCTGACTCTTGGATTGAAAAGGAGGCAGGGAATAATAATCACTTAAACACCAAAAACAGTTCAATTTCATTCCCAATGTTTCGGAGTTTCTGATAAGATTCCTGAAACTGGCAGGTGGTTGCATTGAGAGAAGATGGATGCCCCAAGGTTTGGGTTGTAACATCTGATGTTTGTCAACAACAAGCAGCACATGGAGCGGTATTGCGCATCATATCGATTATAAACTCTTTATGCTACTACATCTTGTTCTTGATTTTGGTGACTGATTCTTGACAGGGAGCTTATGTTTGGAGTAGCAAGGCATTGGTTTCTGAGGTAAGATCCATAAAGGAAGTGCTTTTTCTCACTGTTTTTGTGACTGGCTTTCGGCTTTTCATGTGATCTTTTAAAACATTGTTTTGTAGATCAAATCAATGCATAAGGAGGTTGAGAGGATGATGCAGGAAACAAGGTTACATTGGTTTTTCGCGTTTTTAACTTCTGTGATTGTGGGCGTTTTAAATTCTGCGTTTGGAGCTAACAACAAAGACTACTCTTTGTTTCACAGGTCAACATCTTTCCAAGGGAGATTGCTGAAACACAATCTTGATTCTGAAGTCGTTGATGCTCTTAAAGATCTAAGAGACAAATTATCAGAAAACGAAACAAAGAGATGACAGAGACCAATCCGGATTATAATTAGGCTCGGTTTAACTTCTGTCCCAAGTAAGCTAATCTGACTCGTGAAGCAGAGACTGGCAGGAAAAGAGAAAGTGCTTAAAGGCTATGTTGTTGTGTCTTGTATCTGAATTTGTTTTCGCTAAGCTGTAGATTCGTTTTATTTGGTTCAAACATTGATTATGTACAGATAATTTGTGAAATCAGAATTCTGAAATTTATATTACACAAAACGATTTATGAATGAATTATGGAATTCTCAATCATTGTAAAACTACCTTTTTGATTTAAAAAATAAATTTTAATTTATTTATACTATTTTAATATATTTTTGAAAAATTAATTGTAAAACTTGGATATCCACAAATATTTTAATGATTAGATGGATAGATATCCAGAAATCACGAATTAGAATATAAAATTATAAAAAAATTGGATATTCCGATATGTCTCATCATATAAAATAATTATTCATTTATTTAAATAGTTAAAGCTATTTAAATCTATCAGTCATATGTTTTAGGGTTTGATTGTTATAAACACAGCAGATTTAGATGCGGTTGTGGGAATTTTCAAAAGCAAGTGGTTGCAGTTTCATGCCTTGCTATATTACTAGTTGAAAAAAAATTATCGAAATTTTTTGATTTAAATATTTTATAAATATAAAATTATAATAAATAGTTAGTAAATACTAATTAGAAAGTATCAAATTTAATCATATATTTTATAATTATATATTTAAATATTTAAATTTTAACTTATTTTTATTTTTAATTAGTTATCTATATGTAACCACAAATATTCGAAAAATAAACAACTTTTGATTATTAAAAATTTGGAACTATACAAAATAATAAAAAAAGTTTTTTGTAATTATTATTATAACATTAATAACCGCTTAACATCCGTAAAAACTATATTTATCCCTGCTAACGGAAAACGAGTCAAGCCCTTACTTTGTAAGTAAACTACTACAGTAGTAGTTATAATTTACCGATGTAATCATGAAGCTTTTACGAACACGATGGGTCGCAGAAAAGGCCCACTAACCTTTACAGGTCTCGACAAATTTTTCTTCACAATCCAAAACTATTAGACCGCAAATGGAAATATGTTAAAAATAAATTTCATATAAGTACACAAATTAGGTTACAAATCCTATATAAACAGACGAATAACAAAATTATATAAAACACTTGATATTTGTTTCAACATTGTAATGAGAGTAAATGCATTTCATATTTATATAACACGACTGACTGAGCTAACGGATACGTTACCAAAATGTTTTATATGTAAATATTTTAGTATAGGCTTCCTATATATATATCCAATTTAGAGACTATAGGATTCAACAAGTATTAATCATACTATATATTTATTTCATTATACCCTTATTCGTATTTACTACGACCATGAAAGAGCATGATAATTTTTCTTGTATTTAGTAGGTCGGCTTAATATTGTTTATATGCTTCTGGCCACATATGTTGTTCATACATAAGTACAAGTAAGTAATTTATTTTAGTTACGTCAGTTAATAAGTCATTTCACTCATTTATAAACGTATATAAATTTATCTGATTAGATTGTGGTCTTTAGTTTTTCAGTAACACATATCCTCATTAAAAAATAAAATAATTCGGTCGTTCTCTAATCAAGCATTTGTAAATTAAATAATAATCAAATATTTCATCCGGCCCATGCAAAATACTACTCACTAGGTCAGTCACTCTCTGTCTGTAAAGGATAACTTTAGGATATTGTACGTTGATTACTCCTTTTTACATTTTTCATTCCTTTTATAACATACTAATTAAAGAAAATATACATAAAAATCAAAATGTTATTCCTAGCTTGATTATCCTGTTTTCATTTGCTTCCATTATTTCAGAAGAAGGTAAAAAACGATCCGTGAAAGACTTCAATAATACACTAAATTACATAAATCCATATATAAGCTATACATACACAGAGTAACACAGACAAAACTGAAATTGTCGTTTAGAACCGGTTGACTTTCTATAAAGAAACTTCCATAAAACACGTGTATAGACAATATTAGACACTCGTATATAAATATGATATAACAGAAGATGGATGTACTAGAGAAGTGACGATAAACAGAGAATAATAGATCCAAAAAGAATATTGAAAACATTACAGAAATATTTTAATTTCAAATAGAAAAAAAAAAGAATGTGTAATTATGCTGGCGATAATAAATTAAGTCAGCGGAAGAAACAGACGAAGAGATTCACGAGATATCCGCTTCTTCATTTAATCCTTTTGGTCCTATAAAGAGACATTTCTTTATTTCAGTACACTATATGGCCCGACTTCTCCGACCACAGTGTCCTAATGATTCTTCTTATTTATTTTATTTTAGTGGTTCTAACGAAACTTAATGTTCCGTACAGTTTTTCTAAAAAATTGATTCTGATTTGAGCAAGTTTACAATCAATGCCAGCAACTGTTTTGAATCGATAGATATAAGTTTCCAAAACCATATTGAGAAATAAACTAGATTATTTGATGTGTTGTTAAATAACCAAGTCGAACCGATTGAACCGTACGTAGTCCGTAGATCAATTGCTAATTAAATAGCTTTAAACGTGTTTATTAATGTAACCGTAAATACTTATATAAATACACACTTACCAAATGTTAAACAGATAATTATTTTTATTTTTTTTAAATAATTATATTTGTGTAAGATAATCATGGTTCGAAGATGTTCTCATGACCCTCCAGACAGGAGGTCGCACTTCATCCCTTTTCCACTTTAGACGATGAACATCTATTTTCGGTTCTTTAGTTGTTCCACCAAATCAAGATATTCTCTAACTAACGCAGAAACTTTTAAAACAAAATACCTATACTGTTTTTCCTTAAAATAGTAGATTTGAATAAAAATTTATATTATTTTTTGTACATAATTAAATGTTAAGATCTATTGGTAAAATAAAACCCAAAAGTATATTGCAAATTTGTTTTTTAAAATATTATTTATTTTCAGTTGACTACTTAAATTAGTATTATTGTGCATCAAATCATGAGAAAATTTGATGAATGAACTATTCGACACATATATATTTTAGTATTAATCAGATTATTAAAGTCTGAATTATCTTTAGTTTTTATATAAAAATAAAAAGAAAAGTATAATATAATATAAATTTTTTCACAAGATTCAAATTTTAGTTTGCAAAACAATACTCAAGTTGCTAATTAGAGCACATGTCTTTTTGAGGGTTTATATATATATAACTTTGGAATTTCATGATATGCATAAAAATATTTAAAATATAAAATTGATATCTTGCATAACTAAAAAATCTAAAATCTAAAATTGTTATAATGACTATTTTATTAAAAAATAAAATATTATAAAATATTTAAAAATTGTGATTTTGGATTATACCACGAATTAGAATCATGATCCAATTAAAATAAATTTTAACTAAAGTCAATATATTTCATATTATGATTTCGAAAAAATAAAATACATAAAAACTAAAATGTTTTTGCAAATTGTATAATATACCTATATTAAAAATAAAAATGTTAACATTTCAAACTTTCAAAATTATAAATATATTTTATCCAAAAATATTATAAAATTAAAAAATTTCAGAAAAATTAAAAGTTAAAATTTAAAATCTTCCTTTCTATTAAATTAAATTTTTGTCAACAAACTCTATTCATTTTTATTTTAGGATTAATAAATATTTTATAATTTCCTCTTTATTATAAAAATAATTTTATTTTTCCTATTTCATTTTTCAATATAAACTAACTAATGTTTTTACTTCTATTTAATTAAATAAATAAATTTATACGTATCGAAAAAATATGATTGACTTAACACATGTCACAATCTTATTAATTAATAATTTTGAGATATCAAAATTTTATTTAATAAAATATACTTTATATATCGATTCTTTTGATACCGCTAAAGATAATAAGGTCCCCTACTACATCATAATTCTTGGAGAAGAAGAATTTCTAGAATTTTTGTTCAAAAAAGATCGAGATAAAATCAAAATAATACTCGACGATAGGAGTTGGTTTGTTGTTATTGAAAAAGAAAAAGAGAAGGAAACAAAAAGAAAACACATTCGAAGAAGATTTGTTAAAAAAGTCAGAGCGTCAACTGACTGTCAGAGTCGTGTTTTGGGTCCGTCTAGTCAGAGAGTCAAAGCATTTCTCGAAAACTTGACCCCATTCTCATTAAATCTGACGGTGTTGGTGGGCCTCTTGTCTTATACTTACTCTGTATCTATCGTCCGATCAGATTCTCCCACGTCATTTATCCTTTTCCATGACGTCACGCATACATTCTCGTTTTATTCTTTTGGACTAACATCCTCGTTTTTTTTTTTTTACATTATCAAATTGAACAAAGTCCAATTGAGATTTATAAACTACAAAAAAACTCCCAGTAGCTAAGCTATATTTTCTAGGAAAAAAATTGTTATAAAAATAACTGTATAAGATTTTTGAAAAAAACTTGTAAAACATAGTGCCCTTTTCAAATTGGATAACACTATAAGTACATTTGAATAAGAATAAACAATTTCCACTTTTGAATTCAATTTCTCATGCAATTACAACAAGCAGAAAAATCCCTTTCAAAAATTCAGGAAAATTAAGGATGAATACAAAATGTGTATACATATCGACTTATACAGACGATACAAACGGGAAACTTTTGCATCATTTTTTTTTGGATGGTGGAAAAATTGAGAAAGATATGCATATATATAAGTAGTAAAAATAAGCAAAAGTTTAAACCTACCGAACTCTAAAATTTAAAATTTAATCATGCCAAAGACCATCGAAAATGCATGAGAATTTCAAGAGTTGTGTTGTATAATCTCTTTTTCCACTCTAGTGTATGTTGTAAATCTGTAAAAAAGTTTTTTTTTTTTACAACAAAGTATATTTGAGGTGTTGTCAACAAAAAGGGTATATTTAAGGGTTTTTTTTGACAATCTGTAAATAAGATTACAAAGTATATTTTCGCTTCGTTTAATAATTCTCTCGATTAATTTATATAGTTACGAACATTAATCATCGCAATCTCTAACGTTCAATAAATTTCTCATTATGGACTCTCAAGCCCTCGAATCTCTACACAAGTGCTTGCTGTCTGGTCGGTCCAAACGAATTCTTGAGCACATAAAGATTCGATATATCGACATTTGAAAATATAGTGTACTATCAAAAATATTTTTATTTCGATTTAATACACAAATGATAAATTGGACTATATAAATAGTCACTAGGAGCGACAGCAAAATTAAAGGTCATATTCATGCATTAAGTTTTGTCCCCACAATTAAAATTAAAAAAAGTTAGAATTTGTAATTTTGTGCAAAAGACGACAAATAATTCTACGATAAACTTGTGGCTGCATTATTGGCTGCATTATTGGCTGGCCGGTCCATACAACTCACACACAAGAGAGGCACAAAACTGAACACCGGTCTTATTCTTCCATGCAATTTGGTCGGTTTTCTTGTGGCCATGCTTCTAAAAACGCGTATTTTGAATTATTTGGTAAAAACAGAGAGAGCATATTTTGGGTTACAAAATGGCCATAACATGCATTTTGAGTTAAGAATTTAACCTACCGTCCGTTCGTTAATTATTTATTTTTATCACTAGCAAAAAATGTACGTTTTTATAGAGAAATATCAGAACTAATGATAATTTGATTGCTAAAAATAATTACTAAAATAAATTTATTTTATTTGCAAAGGTCATATTTAACATTAAATTAGCTAGTCTCTTTTGGAAAAGAAAAAAAAAATAATCGACTCAAGCTTTTATTATTACTTCATTATTATGTAGTTATATTGCAATAATGTTATTGTTATCTATAATGTTGTAACATACTTATAAATTAATATACAATTACGTAAAACAGAATAGTATTTACAAGAAAATCAGAAATCAAATTAGTGTAACATTAGTATGTCCCAAAATATGGCTCCTTTCGAATCTCTAGATTAGTTACATATTTGACGAGTTAGACTAAGATAAGTATAGAGATCGATTGTATGCGTATTGCCTTTGGGCTTTGATTCTGTTGATATAGAGTAATAAGAAGAAAAAAACGGAGGATTTTAGAATAAAGAAGAAAGGGAAAGAAACAAAGTAAGAACAATTTAGAGGAAAACATTATCTTCATTGTAAAGCAAATAGAACAACAAAAACAAAAAATACTCGGGAGCTACTTTGGTTAATACTTAATAACAAAGAGAGGAAACAAAAAAAAAAAAAAGCTAGCGTAAAAATAGTTTTATTTAATATATTATCATTATTTTGTACGTCCAAACTCCAGACTCCAGTTATACCTTAAATGCTTTACCTCCTATCATTTTCTAACAACTTGTAAATAATTATCTCATCAATCATGCACAATCCCTTCAGTATTCATAGGTCGGCTCGTCATGATATAAGCTCTTGATTCATATTTATTCTCTTTCTTAAGAAATTGTTTTGTCTTTTTACATTTAAATATCTAAAAACAATCCTAATGCGGTCTCAAAAAGACATATCTAACTATTAATAAAAAAAAAAATAGAGAGAAATGAGAGATTTTTTTATTTAAAAAACTCATAAGTAATGTTTGTGCCATTTGTCCTCCTGTGAATGGGTTCAAATCTTAAAAAATATTTAAAATTTAATTATAATTACATTATATTAAAATTTATAATATTTTTTTAAAAGATAAAAATCTCTTTTTAAGAAACTCTCCATTAAATATGTTATAAAATACATGTATATAACTTCTTATGGCTGTAAAATTTACAAGAAAGTATTATTATTTTGTAAATTTATTCGCTCGCGAAGATGACGAGCATTTATGGAAGCATTTCGTCATTTATTAAACTTTCAAAATCTTTGATACGATTAGGTAATTCTTTGTATGTGACGTTACTGTTCGTAACCCATATCGCGGGATATTTAATTTAGATTTGGATATGGAAAACAAAGTGTAGGATATGCAAAAAATTATGAAAGGGAAATATATAAGATATTAATTCATACATAAAAATACAAACAACTGAGTAAATGCAGAAAGAGCCAAGAAAAAGGGTTGACAACCGCCAAGAAGGCCCAGGCCACGAAATGCCTGTGGCTCCCTTATTCCCAATATATTATTTGTGTATATTTGCACGATATTATATGTTAACAATAGATATAGCTCAAGAATAAAATGGACATTTTCCAACGTATTTGTTATTTTTGAGATATTTTTTACAACAGTCGTATCTGAAGTCAAAAAGTAAATAACAAAATACAAGTTTTATTTTAGTTTTTATTTGTTATGATAAGTAGGAAGTTCTAAACGAAATTAAGCCCATATATAGTAAAATCTAAAAGTAAAACATATACTATTATCTTGTTCCAAATATCATGATATTTGAAAATCTTTAGACTTTGCCCTTGTTAATATATTGTAAATATGACTAAAGTTAGTTTATATTATAACATCTATATTCGTTTGGAATAGTAAGACTGTTTTTTCTTACTTAGATTTTTGAGAAATCTGCTATGAAAAAGTTTTGGTAAACTTAAATCATTAGTAACTGAGTGTGTTCTTTAAAAACACACTTAAAATTTCATAATGTTCTATAGTCGAATTTATATAGTGGTATGTTAACCACCAAAAACATAGCATAAATGATGGATTTGACATGTTGGTAGGGAATCATATCGAAGGCCAAAATATTTTAAGGGTTCTGTGAAAGTCGATTATTCTTGTCATTTTAGATTTATATAGTTGACAATCATGGTTGAAGACTTGAAGTCATAGAGGTTGTGTTAAGACTCGGCTGGTCTCTCCTCTCTGTGTTTAATCTTTCCGTCCCATGGATTATTATGAATTAGTTAACTGATTCTTTTTTTTCCGATACGGAATACAATCTCTATCACTTACTATGATCAATTTTATATATATATATATATAATTATTAGCTTGTAACGTTTTCATATTAAAGTAATATCATGACAGAGAACTTGAATGAAAAAGACATGAAGTATTTATATATGTATATATATAGGGTTTTCTTGCCAGCTATATTAACAGGTTAATTACTAGATGATAATTTTGTTTTGTTTTTTTTTTCTAGCGATCACTGAGTATTAAAAGACTTCATCTTAGCACATGCTAAGAAATAGGTTGCCAAAAAAAATCATATGATGCAAAAATAGTTACTGTTCTAGATATTTTCCGACTACGTAAGACCAGGATCCAAGTAACCAATCACGGAGCTAACTGTAAATTAGTTTATTATATTAAAATTAAAGCTGAAGAAGTCTGTTCTTACTACAACATTCTAGTAAGAGAGAATTTGAATGTGAAGGATACTAGATACTAAGGTCGGTCCATCCATGTAAGATACATGCAGATAAATAATTGCAAGGAAGGGTCCATAATAAATGTTTTGACTAATAATATATATTAATTTAAGAATGAAGTTGGTGGAATAAATAAAAACTAACGGTTCAACATATATTAATGTCAGAAAAAGGTTCACAATTATTGTTATTATAATAAATTATATTACCTAACTCTACAAATTTGATGACCAATGAGATTGAGATTGTGTTGATGGGTAACCAAATCAACATTACGTTTCGTCAGTGACGAAATTTTAGAACACATAAGAATGTGAAAGATACGATCCGAATCTTGATTTTCAGAGGCAAATATTTGAAAAAAGAAGGTCGGTCCATATCATTGGAAGATACATCACATTTTTTTTTTGAAAAAAAATAATTATAAGAGTGCGATGAAGGAAGGATCTATAATTATAAGAGTGTGACTATTATAATGATTTTAAAATAACGCTGGCAGAATAATAAGAGACTAAATTTCAATTATTTCTTGTAAAAGTAAATTATGTCACCTAACTGCATGGGTAACCAAATCCAATGAAATTCTATTTTGGGGCAATCCAATTTGATTATCGGTTAAAAGTATCTGACTTTAGTTAATTAGGACAAGACTTTTGATAGTGATGCATAAGACTTTTAGGTTTATAATTACTTAACCAATTCTAGTATTATCTTTCTTAAACCTCTTTCAAATCCTTAAATTTCTTAATCTCGAACCTGCTTGAATCTTTTTCTTTTCGTAGTATGACTGATTTAACCTAACATATACAACTTGCCTATATTGTTGAAGCACAAATGGTGCAATATTCATTTTCAGATTTAGTGAAATGGTAATAAAGCTTGAAATTTCTAATTTTTGTATTTTCTTGCTAGATATATTTGTAAAATATAGTAAGTTTTAACTTTTTATATAAAAAAATCTTACTAACAATCACATGGCACATGAAACCATTATCCCACATTTATCGGGGAGAATTGCATACTTGTTTTGTAGAGTAAAATAGGGAAATTCAATCGGTTATCAAGAATAATACATTTTCAATCATAAGTTATATAAATCTTCAATACTATATCGTTAAGTTTTATCGATTTTTTTTCCAAAAAAAAACTTTTATCGATTTATTCATAAATTTTCATTTTTATTTTGTTATTTGTTTATTATTTACAGAAGAATAGAAAATATGTACATTTCTTGAAAGATCTGTTAGACGTATAAATACAAGAATAGAGGAAAATTAGTTTTCATCATTTTAATATTTTATAATAAGCATATACAATATAATTTTTATTATTTCTCATTAATAATTGATAAGTTGATAAGTATATCCAATCCTAAAATGAAGTATAACAAACTTAATATAATGAATCACCAAATCGCTTATTGTATGTTAATCATATATAAATAACATCAATATAAACAAATACATGTTATATGATTATTATTTTTTAGATTATATGAAAAGCTGTGAAAACCAATTCTAACTGAACTTCAAGTTAGTGTATTTACGATATTTCATAAACATATGACTATAAATTTAATCTCCGAATAGTTCTTATAATTCTCGCCACCCTCCATGCTAGGGCTAGCTTAAGGCCAAATCCAGGGAAGACTTGTATGCATTAACTACAAACTCATTTGTATCAATTGTAACCGGTTTTACTTTTTGGTTTTCGATTTCGGTTTAATCAATTTGTAACATTCAGGTCGAGATATTAAATCAGGCATATCCTGAAATTGTCTGGTTAGATCCGGTTTTCAACCCAAAAAAAAAAAATTATTTTAATACAAAAAAATTCAAAATTCAAAAAAATCATTTCTATCCCTTTGACCTTTTTATATATATATATATAAATTATAGATTTGAAACAATGATATATAGTTCTTAGAAAAAGGAATATATTATGGAAGGCTCCATGACTCCAACTGCAAGTCTTTTCACGTTGACTCCAACGCCAAGTCACGCACGCGATTTCCTATCCTATACATCTTTTTTTCAATACATATAATCAGAAAATCTCAACCAGAAAACCAAGCTAATTCCTATCCATTATATGTAAATTAAATCTATATTTTGTATTAATATTTTTAGAAGATATGTATGTCTACAGGTTTATCATTTGAGTAGATCCGATTTTATTTTTGTGGTACAAAACTAAAAGTTTACGGTTTTTTTAAAAAATGAATCAAAAGGTTTTTTTTAAAAAAAATGAATCAAAAGCAATATTAAGAATTTTGAATTAAAATCCATACTAATCTCTCGGTAAATAGAAAACCGGGTATTTTACCATTCAAAATCAATCATACATTTACGATGTCAAACAAACATGCTTGAATTTACAAAATAATAACTTGACCATTGGTTTAAACCAGCATTCAAGATCTTCAAACATTATTACAACATAAATATTAACTAATGAATATGCACATTACTCACATTAAAAAATGAACAAGCACCATTTGAAATTGATATTATTACAATGTATGCCCTCATTTGAATTTGACGCCAATTACAACTAAAAGTTAAATACATATCTAATTCAAAGTATTAATCTATAAAATAAAATTTTCTTTTTGATATCATGATCGATGGCCTAATGGACTTTTTTTTTTAAAAAAAAAAATAAAGTTCCACAGTATTGGTATGCGAAATCCAAATAAAAAAAATTATATGTACACTAAGCTTATGAAACTTTTTGCTATGCATGCATTCACGGATTTCTTTTGAATTGAAAACATTTGAGAATTTAAATTGGAAAATAATATAAATTCAGTAAAACGTAGTGTAAGGTTCCACTCTTGTTTCGTAGAAGCCCCACTACTACCACCTATCCAAGCTCCCTTTCATTCATTCCTCATTTAACTTGATTTTTTTTTCATTCATTTTTCAATATTGAACTTAACTATAACCATTTTGACAAGAAAAACTACGAAACAAGAAAAGGTATAAGCTAATATTTAAACGATTGTAGGGGAGTGATGGTTAGTGAATGAACAGTCGAAAGCAATATTTTTAACTAAATTTTATAATATTAATAGATGCTAATATATATACAAGTTTTGAAGAATTATTATAGGCTTCTAATATCCGAAGTGTAAGTTCAGCTTCTTTCTAACTTTAGAAATATGGAGAGTGTTGGCAGAAAAAACTTGGAGTTTGTTTCGTATTCATAATTGTAAAGATAATATTTTATAGCGAAGATATGGTGGGCCAAAAATATCATTTAAAATAAAACTGAAAACAATAATAAAAGAACGTTCGTGACGCAAATGAAAAACACGTAAATATATTTATGACGAGTGACATAGTGATCATACACAATATTAATATTTTATAGTAATACAGGCCACCAATCAGAATTCTTTGGCCATTTAATGAATAAAATAACAAGAATAATCCAAAACTTACTATCAATATATTTTAAAATACGAGATCCGATTAGTCTAAGCTCTAGCTAACAAATACGTATGCATTCTTTACATTTTTGCTTCGTTTTTCGATAGCAATGAACGTTTACATTCATGAACTTGTCGTCGAATAAATCATAACTGGATCAAAAACCAAGAGTAAATAACAATTTAAAACAATATTTTTGCGTATGTTTGGAATCAAATAGTTCTAAGTATTTGTGTCTCTTTATACAATACCTACAAATTTACATACGTACCAGTGCTAGTGAAGATTAAATGATATACCAAAATAATTTTCTTACGTGGTTGATGGACGATTTAATCTCTTAACACATCATTTACACGAAGACATGTAAACTATTAGATTGTTTAACAAGAAACAATTATTAGATATTTGTTTTTATGAAAACAAAAAACTAGAAATGAAGAGTGAGAGAAAGGTCCAAAGGCACGGCTAAGAAAACAAAACCGTGGACACCCTGTCCTCAATTTGACAAGTCTTTATCTCCTCCTTAACTCTTTTCCTCTTTTCCTCTTCTTTCTCTGTCTTATTCTACTTTGGTCTCAACTCCTAAAAACGACGACGTTTCACTCCTGTATAATCTTCCTTTCTTCTTTTCCTCCTCTTATCTCTACCCAACACCACTCAATTTCCTCTCTGTTATTCCCTTCCCTTGTTTAGTATAAAAACCAACAAACCCTTAATCCTTTTGTTCATCTTGATCTTAATCCACATGCATACACATATACATATATAGTCTCTTTTTACATATGGCAATTGTATCCTCCATACCAAGCATCATCACCATGAGTAACCAAGTCAACAACAACAATGAAAAAGGTATAGAAGAAGATGCTCATAGAAGTGGGCACGAGAATCATGTTCAAAATGATGATGAGGCTGATGATCATGATCATGACATGGTCATGCCTGGATTCCGATTCCATCCCACCGAAGAAGAACTCATAGAGTTTTACCTTCGCCGTAAAGTCGAAGGAAAACGCTTCAATGTAGAACTCATCACTTTCCTCGATCTTTATCGCTATGATCCTTGGGAACTTCCGGGTAAATATACATTCCACATGTATATATATACACAGAAACCCTTAGACTATTTGAAATCTTAATATATATACTAATATACACATGACATATATACATATATACAATTAATCAAGATCTAGAGATACAATCAACCTCCTTCTCTCTTATCAGTCTCCCTATCTCTCTCTCTCTCTCTCTCTCTATTTTTTTCTTAAACTTATATTACCTTCTTATAAATTATATCTATGTCGTTCTCAAATATTTTCCATATCTTTCAACACTTCCTTCTCTTCATTTTCGTTTTTTTAGAATAACGGATATGCTTCATTATTTTAACCCAAAAAAATGACGGTGTTTTGTATATAACAATGTATCTTAGAAGAATCAACCATTTATTCCCTTTCTTAAACCTATGCAAACCTCATTTTATCTCAATCACAACTTCATAAGATATTTATGTGTATATATATACACAGATATGTATCTATGAATATAAGTCTTACTTTCTGGTGTTAGCATAAGATTATGTATATTTGATGATAGATGTGTGTATGTATATGCAGCGATGGCCGCGATAGGAGAGAAAGAGTGGTACTTCTATGTGCCAAGAGATCGAAAGTATAGAAATGGAGATAGACCAAACCGAGTAACGACTTCGGGGTATTGGAAAGCCACCGGAGCTGATCGGATGATCAGATCGGAGACTTCACGGCCGATCGGATTAAAGAAAACTCTAGTTTTCTACTCCGGTAAAGCCCCTAAAGGCACTCGTACCAGTTGGATTATGAATGAGTATCGTCTCCCTCACCATGAAACCGAGAAATACCAAAAGGTATAAATTCAATAAAGTCTTTTTATATGTATATCCCATATACACATACATATAACCCTAGCTAGGTTGATGACGTGAAAATTGAAATGAAATCTCTAGATTGTTTTGAGTTTTATTTTTTAATATGATTAATTTATTTTTCATTTTGGAATTTATTTCGATGAGATCCAAAATGCTTGTGAAGGACCTAATTAAATGTAAGGCGGCGTTTGCGCTTAAATTCTAAACATGTTCATGCCATACGCATGAACTCTTTAAATTACTAGCCATGGCCCATATGCATAGTAGAAGGCATTAATAAGATAGCTACATACATGTATCACATTGTTTTTTGCAGAGGCTTAGTTAGTGTTCTTACAATTTATCACATTGTTTCCTGCTCTTTCTCACATTCACGACTTCAATTTTATTTAACATGCCTGACACTTATTTTGAAATTCTTTTGGCATATATATGAATAACAATATATATTTATATTTAAATTAAAAATCTGTATATAAGTTATGAATGATTACGGTATACGAATAAACCAAGTTCAAAAGATAGTTTATTCACTGGCTAACAAATACATCATTTCTCGGTTTTGTTCGTACATTTTGAATCCATTAAGTTTATGTACGCATTAGTTCTTATTAGATAGCTAAAAAAACACCAAGCTTGACAGAAATTCACAAAAATTAAAATTGGGTATGTCTTACACACACCCAACTATATTGTACTTGTAAAATACATTACTAGAGAGAAGTAGAAAATATATAAATCAATTTATTAAATCTCAAATTTATAATGTGATCAATGTAACATATATATATATATACATATCTACGTCAAATGATAAGACTCTACCAATGAAATCGTCATATAGTTGAAATCATATTTCTTCTAATTGTACACGTTATTACTGATATATATATATATATCTCAAGTCTGATCAATGTTTTAATGTATATATAGGCTGAAATATCATTGTGCCGAGTGTACAAAAGGCCAGGAGTAGAAGATCATCCATCAGTACCACGTTCTCTATCCACAAGACATCATAACCATAACTCATCATCATCATCATCCCGCCTGGCCTTAAGACAACAACAACAACACCATTCACCTTCATCTAATCATTCCGACAACAACCGTAACAACAACAACAATATCAGCAACAATCTCGACAAGCTCTCAACCGAATATTCCGGCGACGGTAGCCCCACAACCACCACAAACAGTAATTCTGACGTCACCATAGCTTTAGCCAATCAGAATATTTATCGTCCAATGCCTTATGGTGCAAGCAACACATCAATAGTCTCTACAACTAATCAAGAAGATGATGAAACTGCAATTGTTAATGATCTTCAAAGACTCGTTAACTACCAAATATCTGATGGAGGTAATATCAATCACCAATACTATCAAATCGCTCAACAGTTTCATAATCAACAACAATTAAACGCAAACGCAAACGCGTTGCAATTGGTGGCGGCAGCGACTACAGCGGCGCTAACGCCTCAAACGCAGGCGGCGTTAGCGATGAATATGATCCCCGCAGGGACTATTCCAAACAATGCTTTGTGGGATATGTGGAATCCACTAGTACCGGATCATGGAAACAAAGATCATTATACTAATATTCCTTTCAAATAATTTAATTCGATCTAAAAAATTATTAATTACTTAAAAATACTGCTTCGTTATATATCTTTATATAGTCATTATATATTTAAACAAGTTAGTGCTATAGACTATGATTAATTATTGCAATTTATGTAATGGAACTGATTTTCTACATATATATATCCAATTTATAAGTAATATATATCTAATGTACTTTGAAACTTCTTTTAATTCGATTATTATATAGTAAACTAGGATCCAATAAACTACGACTAAGATATCCAATCCGGTTTAGCACCGTTTTTAACCCAACCAAATTAATGCTTAACATTTTGATCCAAAGACGAACAAAACAAAAATAAATAAACCTATATATTTGATTGCATTTTTAATGTACGAAACAAATCACAACAACAAAATTAGAATAATTAAAATCACAAATCTATAATTATGTTTCAACAAATGGAATGGTAATTGGTTTTCATTAGATTTTTCTAAATCCAAACTAAAAAAGAAGAGTCTGATAATTTGTCTTTCATTTACCAATTATTTAAATTCATTTGGCATTGTCGTTCACACTAGATCCAAGTTTTCTTCTTTTTGACTAAAACACACTAAATCCAAGTTGTTAAACCTGATTAGTGCGACTTATTCATAAGCAATCTACTAACTCTTAATAATTCAACAAATGATGACAAAAATATATAAAGGCGCTGGCTAGTTTTGTCTACGTACGGAAGTATAAGACTTAGGGTTTGACAAAATAAACCTAGGAAATGCAATGTAGAAAGATCATACGTTTTAATTAACAACCATGTTCAATTTTTCCACAGCATTTGGATACTAGCGTAATTGTCAGTCCAAAATTAATAATTATATGTATTTTATTTCGGCTAAACCTTGTTCAAATATTTCATGTGTATTTTAGTTTATAATTTTTTTGATACATTAATGTTGTTCAGATACTTTTGTGTCTTAACAAATTTTGTGGAGTATATAGTTAGATTTTTATTTTTTTTATTAGTTTTTTCATCGAAAAGTTCTAGATATTTAACTCATTGTCTGTCAGACTTATGACCAATCTTTGATAATAGTTTTGGTGGATTCACAAAGACACAATGACATATTCAAAGAATACACAGGATAACAGGAAGACCATTATTATGACTCATCGATAAGTCCAGAAACCACAACTGAGGTTCTTAGCAAGACAAATTCCTTCATAAATGTGTGGAATAAGATTAAGATAACCTATTTTGAACCCAAAAAAAAAAGACCAAGTGAATCTAACTTTGGAAGTTACCATTGAACTCTCTAGTCCCTCATTTCTATACATGCATTATCAATCTAAGATCTTTAAACTTAGTGATCTCTTTCCATTTCTTTATTCTTTTGCACTTAGATAATTAATGCTTATTTTTTAAAGAAAATTAAGGGTAATTAAAGCTCTTAAAGAGCAATTTTATTATCTATATAGTATATACTATTTTTGTTTAATCTATGTCAATAAAGTTCTACAGAGCAAGAGTCTATTATTGTTTTCAAACTTGTAGCACGTAGTTCATTCAAAAGCGTATTACTAAATTTGGACCCAATCAAATAGCACTGAAACAACACTTTTCTAACCAATTAAATTGACCGTATTGTATATTCATTTTATTATTGAATGATGTGTTTCTTTTTCTGAAATCTTGGGTTCACGTACGGACTAAACCACATCATTATAAATTTGAAACAAATTGCATTGGAGTTATGTTTGCTAAACGTACCCTCTAGTACTAAACTAAAAATTTCGCCAAACCAAACCGATTCTGGTAAAAAGTAGTGGTTCGTTTTTTTCCCCCCAGTGATTCAAATAGTTTCGTTTTGCCTCTCGATTTTCTCTTTTCAAGAGAAAAAGATAATTGTGACCTAAAAAGATATTTCCAGTATAGCTTGAAAAATAGGTTCAACACTTACAAGGCTCAATACCCCCATTCCTCCCAGGTTGCTGCAAAAGCCCATTATTCTATTGGGCCAGATATTTTTCTTCATGTCCAGGTAAAGTTGGGCTGTATTTTAGCGTCTTAAACCAAACCAAAATTCACTATATATAATTATAACCATATTACATACATCATTACATATAAATTTAAATTATTATTATTCCTCACTATAAAAACGAATCTAAACTAAAAACCAAACTGAACTACAAATGATTAGATCTAAGCCTTTTGTAGAACCAAATTAAAGTGAAACCCAAAAGAAAAAGAAAAAAAGGAAGAAACAAAGATGAAACCAAATCAAACACCAGATTGTGAATCCCTAAACTTTGGTGTCTCATCATACTTCCAGAAAAACATAAATATATTCGTAGCTCGAAAACAAGATGGCGGTAAATTGTTTGGGAGTCTAATATATATATGGATGTTGCCAAGGAAAAAAAAGAGTAGAGTGGTGTAAGTCTGTAAGACCGGAATTAATAAATGACCAGAGTATATAAATAAATAATACACATGTTGTCTTTCTTATATATATATATGACGTCAGAAAAAAAAGTTATGTCTTAGCCCCAAAATTGTCCTTTTTATTCGTTTTAGGGTTTCTAGCTCCTCTCTATTTTCCTTTTCCCAATTTCCCCCAAATTAATTTTTCTCTTAGAGAAATTTTATAAATTTCATCTCCTCAAATCCGAAACCCAAAAAGGTGATTTTTTTTTCCTTCTGTGTCTTCCTTTTCGTTTCCTGCTTCTAAGCTTCGTTTGAACTTTCAAGCATTCGTCCCAGATTTTGATTCCAACCGGAATACTCACCTTCGCCGGCGATTTGTGAGGCTAATTCATTCTCCGGCGACATCGTCTGTGAAGTTTGTTGGTTGATAAATATGGAGGGAATTACTCATCCTATACCTCGAACTGTCGAAGAGGTCTTTAGCGACTTCAGAGGTCGACGAGCTGGTCTGATTAAGGCTCTCACAAACGGTGAGTTTGGTCTTTTCTCTCTCTCTCTCTCACTCTCTCTGTTTCTCTGTCTCTGTTCTTTCCTGTTTTGTCTTATTCTGGCCTATTGTGTTTTCTCCGACAAGTCCGCACCGGCAAATCAGAAAGATAAACTTGTGTAGATTTGCGGATTTGTTGCATTCGAGTTTTGCTTCTTTCATGAGAAAAAATCTTATTTTTGCGGGTTTTTTGTTATTTTGTGAGATTTGACGTTTCTGGGTTTTGTTTTTGTTTTATATTACATGCAGATATGGTGAAGTTTTACCAAACGTGCGATCCTGGTGAGTTAATTCCTTCTACAGTGTTGATTACAATCTGTCATTTCATGAATTTGTTCACTGATCAATGGTTTCTTGATTTTATGTAATGGAGTTGCAGTTAATTAAATTGTCCTTTAATTGTTTCATTGTGATAGTGTTTATCGTTAGTTCAGATCTCTGTGAGAGTAAAAGTTTTCAAGAGCTTAATCTTGTTTACTTGTTTCTTAAAGTTTAACTTTTTCATAGTGACTGTAGGTAGGTCTTGGATTGTCTTCTTCCTCAGATTTTTGTTTTCTATCTATCTGAACCTGTTTGAATAGTTGATTTGTTGATTGTGAGTGTCTACATGTTTCCAGCCAAGTAAGAAATAGTTTGTCCTCTGTGATGTTTTTTTTAAAAATAAGGTGTTTAATTTTCTTGTTTATGCAGAGAAAGAGAATTTGTGCCTCTATGGACTTCCAAATGAAACATGGGAGGTTAATCTTCCCGTGGAGGAAGTTCCTCCGGAGCTTCCTGAACCAGCTTTAGGCATCAATTTCGCAAGAGACGGTATGCAAGAAAAGGACTGGGTATCTTTGGTCGCAGTTCACAGTGATTCGTGGCTGCTTTCTGTTGCATTCTACTTCGGTGCACGTTTCGGGTTTGGTAAGAATGAAAGGTAAGGTTCCTTCTCAGCTCTGTCTTTTTCAAATGTTGCGTCACAAATGTGATATTCTCGTTACTCGTGTGTAGGAAGGTTATAATGACCATTCTAGCAATCTCTTGTGTTGTCTTGGTGCTGATATTTCTGATATTTACAATATCTCTGTGTGTGTCTTTATAACTCACTTGATGTTGTTCAATGGGTGGAATTCTGTTAAACTCGTTTTGTACGTTGTTTTGGTTTCTATCTTTTGCTTCACGAGACAGAATTAGCCACAAGTGTTATGAATCCCACCAAACTGGACCAATGTTGTTGAGTTACATAATAGATTGAGGTCAATAGATGTGATATGTGCCTGATCTAAGTATTTCTTGTAAAAAAAGAAGTTTGAGCAGAAAGAATTGGATATCTGTAGGGTTTTGGTTGGGCATTGGGTTGTGAATCAAACTCTCTTTTGGTGTGGTTCTTTTGGTGGACTGAATTAAGGAACTTTACCGCTTTGGATCTTATCGAATTCTTCGTTGGAACTAAGTCTCCTAAGCAATCTAGTGACCACTTGCATCTAAGCTTATCCGATGAATTGATTCCTTTTCAGGAAGAGACTCTTCCAGATGATAAACGATCTCCCAACCATTTTCGAGGTTGTGACAGGCAATGCAAAGCAATCCAAGGATCAATCTGATACCAACAACAATAGCAAAAGCAAATCTAGCGGCTTGAAGGTATCTTCTATTAATCTTTTTTATCCCTCTCTCACTCTCTATCTTTCTCCTTTTTCATCTTTGCTAAGCTCTTATCTCTTTGTATAATTCTTCTCAAGCAGTCTCGCCAATCCGAATCTCTGACAAAGGTTTCGAAGATGTCATCTCCACCGCCTAAAGAAGAAGATGAGAGTGAAGACGAGGACGAAGACGAAGACGATGAACAAGGTGCGGTTTGTGGCGCTTGTGGAGACAGCTACGGTACAGATGAGTTTTGGATTTGCTGTGACGCGTGTGAGAAATGGTTTCATGGAAAATGTGTGAAGATAACACCTGCAAAAGCAGAACACATCAAGCATTACAAATGCCCAAGTTGCAGTAACAAGAGAGCCAGACCTTGAAGTTAAATAAACTACCAGAAGAAAAAAAGGTAAAAGAGTTAGGAGGAAACTGTGAAAGAAGGAGAAGGGTTTTAGAATATGTAAGAAGTTAAAAAGATACTCTCTTTTTTTTTTAATTGCTTAATTTTCATTTATGGATTGAGAATATTTTTACATTGGGTGATGTCTTTCTTTCTTTTTATTTTGGATTTTTTGTTGTTGTTAATGTCAATGCTACTGCTAATTTGCATGTTTAATATCATCTTAGTCTCTCTTTTTTCATCTACAGTAGTTGTTATTGGTAACATACAGTATGTGATTTTACGGGTTTTTTTAGTTGTCACCTAATTTATAATTTAATTATAGTTAAAAGATTATGGACAATTATTAGTAATTTTGTTGTTTGACCGAAATAAAAAATGTATTTTCAATGATTTTGCTATTTAGTTCAACATTTTTGCCGTTCAGTATTACCCAACATACATAATTTTTGGAATCTCCATTTACATGATAACGTGAGGTACTGAAGTTTGAAGGCAGATTCCTACAGATCAGACTTGGTTTAGTTTAGGACTTGGTTTTTCGGGTTTAGAGAATAAGAATCATTCGATATTTTTTATTTTCGGTTTGAATTCGGTTCGATTCTACCTAAATTTGGGTCGGGTCTAGATATCCATATTATATTTAAAAAATAAAAATTAATTAGATTTAAATAAAAGTTGTTAAAATTTTGACAAATATAATTTAAATTTTTTAAATATTTCAAATTTTTTTTGAATGTTTTAATTATTTTAATCTTAAATTAACTAATAAATTTAAATTTATTATTATAATTTGGGTATTTAAATTATTATAAACCTAAATATAATTAATATATTTGAAAATATAATTATATTTCAGATATCCATTCGGTTCTCGGATTGTATTGGATTCAGTTTTTTGGATATAAGAGTTTAGGATCCGTTCGGTTATTTATCAATTCTAAATTCAGTTCGGTATTACTTTTTCGAGTCGAATTCGATTCGATATTTTGGATCAGATTATTTTGTACAGCCCTAATTTAGTCTTACGTTTTTTTTCTTTCTTTTTCTTTGGACAAATGAACGGTAATACGAAAGTGTGATAGCGATCTGAATATAGATATTATGTAACTGAAAATGAAATGTATTAGTTGATATTCGATTATGGCTCTTGGATTTGAGAAATCGTAGTCAGCCAGGGTTTATAGTTCCATGGAACCCAATGTTAGAACAATAACTTTTGAGACAAAATTGCTCTTCACCTTCACCATTTCATTTTCAAAGAGCACATACTACTCACTTATAAAAGTTGATACAACTTTATATTGTTATGACCGAAATACCTTTATTAATCTAAAAATGTTGTTTAAAAAATAACAATTATGCTTTATGAAGCTATTTTAAATGATGGGGATGACTAAAAAATATATATACATATATATATACTACTAGGTCACGTGTACCAGGTGAATTGTTTTTTATTTTGCCTAATTAAGCGTACTACAATAATCTGATAAACAAAAAATTATGCAAACCAGTAGGTTTCATATTATAGTTTTTATCAATATTTTTTTTGTGTGAATAAAACATGAATCCAAATAATGACTGACGATGTTGAACATAGGCTACATGTCTTGGTCAGTTGGTTCTTTCTATTTAATTGTTTCTTTATTTGAGAAGGTTTTTAATAGTTCGAACATTTTTCTCAGACGACATGAAGTAAACGACTCAGATATATGGGCCATACTGATAGGGTCCTCCGAATATCTAACGAAACAGTTGCATGTGTATTTTGGCCTTTTTTGGTTTTCGATGCAATTACAAATGATTTCATCTAAAGAATCCATCCAACCTTTATGTAAACCATAAAGCTTTGTTTTACTTCAAACTCAAAAAGAACTCAAATTTTCGTATACATTAATATAGCAAATATCTTTCTGATAAAAAAAAAAAAGTTCTTTCTGGAAGTGCGTCTAAAAATGATTCTTCATTACTTAAATATAATTAAATTATTTGTTCTTTTTGCTTAAACTTCAGTCCATAAAAGTCAGACACACATTCTCGTAATTTCCATACACAACTTTCAATAGACTAGACTTCGTTTTGATTCGTGTGTAATGGTGTGTTGATCTATGTCTATTAGCTGACTAACACCATCGAAAATTCTATTTTTAGTTATATTTGCTTCTTTCAAATATGATGATTCGAAGTCTGTTATCGACCATCTTAGTGTTGATCTTTGCACTGAGAGAACATTATCCTTAAAAAGTTGACAAAAAAAAATAGCAACTTGTTATAACGAGATTGCAATAATTAGATTTAAGACATGGTTTGGAAGTGGTGAATTGTCAATGTCTCCACATGATTGTTATAATATTTGTATGTTTAAAATATTTTATTTTAGATTTATGAATTTACGTTATAAGAAAATGTTTCCGTTTAGGCCTCTACGCACGTAGAGATCATGAAATGAAAAGGATAATTGATGACAAGAATAAATGTAATCAGAACAATAAAGGGAACAAATAGTCATGTGATCATTATACATTTTCTTCGGCGTATCCAACGGACGAAAGATTAAAACAGTTATCACATAAGATTAAGACATTTGTCACGGCAAAGATTTAGGCTGTCATTGCTCATAACGCAATTTGGTGAGGTACTTTACCCAAAAGTGAAAAATAATTTTAGTGAGAGTTTATTTGGTCTTTAATCCTTATCATAACGAAATAAGAAATATAAAACAAACCAGCTCCCAAAAATAAAAAGTACAAACAAAGTTGAACGAATGTAAAAATTAATAGATTTAAAATTTCTTCAAAATTATTTAAAAACAAAATTCTTGTAACCACTCGTAATATTTTAGGTCTCAAATTGATTTCACATGAAATAAGAAAAGATAGATAAGCTATTTTTAAACTTCAATGGATATGAGTCCTTCAAGGATGGATCATCTTATTTTCTTCTTTATCCTTATCTGCATCACTTCGTTGAGGTAGTACTGTGTAATTAAATCTTCCACATGAATTTTCGCAACAATCTGAACTCACCTCTAATGTGATCTTCCATCCACGCGACACCATCAGCAATTAAAGAAGATTCCAATATATGTTTTTATTTCTCCAAGACCAAGTTTCATCATTTTTTTTAATTCTAATTTAATAGTCAAAACAAATAATTTAATTTCTCGAGTCTTTCATTCACTTTCATTTCTTGATCATTTAGCAAAGATCCGAGAGGACGACACCAAGGAGTCATGATCGAGCATATATCTATCTACAAATTGGCATGGTGTGCTAAACTTCTTATCATAAACGGCGTGTAATCCAACTCTGTAGCTTTTAGTTATGATTATCGCCCTTCTATGTGTAACCAATAATTGTTGTTGGCGATTTAAAACGAAGAGAACCAAGAAGGAACTTGCGCAAATACCAATACGTTGTAATAAATTGGACGTAGTTTATGGAATTTTGTATTTACAAATAGAAAACACTCTAATGGAGGTTCTTAAGGGAGTTTCTTAGTATTTAAAAAAAAAATTAAAAAAAAGTTGAGAATCGTTTTCTAAATTAGAGTTTTTGGAAATTTTTAAAAAACTGCATTTACATTTGGCAGCTTACCATTAGTTAATTTAAAAATAAATAAATTAATACTGGTAAAGTTTAAAAAATTTAAAGCTGAAAAAACTAGTCATAGACATAGACATAGAATGCCCATTATGAATTAGAAATAGAAAAGTATACTTATGAAACATGCGTGAATTTAACTTTGGCTAAAACTTTGTTAATATTAGATCAATACATATATTATATATATAGTATGGCATCATGCAATAAATGACTAGATAAGATATATAAGCAAAATGCCAGTCTTGAAAGCAAATGTAAGTGCGTATTCAACAACATTAATCTTGTTTTCTCTTATTTTTTGTTGTTTTTTTTTTTGAGCTAAATCTATCTCAATATGTATTTTCCAACACTCAATCCTTCTCTGTAACTCTGTACTTTATCTTGGTTTCATCTACGAAATAATGACTGACACCTTCTTCTTTAGGAATATAAAGAATTAAATAAAACCAGAGGAGAGGACGTAATTAGTAAAAAATAAAAGTTAAAACAGTCAAACAAATGACGCAAGAGGATGACGAATCCAACACTTTCCTTTGGGAGTTACAGTTTTTTCTTCGTTTTCACTTTAGACAAAATACGACATTTTAATAAAAATCTTTTAAATAATCCAACAAAATTTTATATTCAAAAATTATTCTCTCTCTCTCTCTCTCTCTCTCTCTCTCTCTCTTTGTTTCATGTTCTCTCTTAGTCGCAGGCAAACTCAGAACTCGAGATTCATCACTTCTTATTTTATTTTCCAGTTTTTTTGTTCAACCGCCGGCGATGCATAAGCCCTAGGTTGTAGTTCCGGCGATAAACAAGTAGCCTCCATTTATAAGTTTCCGTTTTCCTTCTTTAGTGTTTTGTACAGTTTACTGGATCTACTGGTTTTGCATCTTCTCATTTGTTTCCATCGTGATGTTCTTGTAGCTATTGGCTTGTGTGCTTGAAGCTCGCCAACTCCTTCCGAAATGCCACTGAAAACGCCAGTTTGAGTGAGACAGAGAGAGGAGGAAGCGAAAATCGAGGGAAGCTTTTTTTTTTTGAAAAATATATAAGGAGAAAATGTCGGGTTCGAAAGTTTCGGATCTGAGCAAATTGCATCTGAAGAGAGAGCTGACTCAAATCAGGAAAGCTGGCCGAGTTTTACGCGATCCAGGCACCACTTCCTCCTGGAGATCCCCTCTCCCCGCGACAGTAACGACGCCTGTTCAGCCTCCGGCGAGCAGAAACGGTGGGAGTTCGAGTCAGAATGCTAACAACGCTCAGAGACTCCCGATTCGAGCAGAGAGTAGTAGTAATCGACGGGTTGGAAACGGCAAGGAGAAGAAAGTGTTCTTATACAACTGGAAATCTCAGAAATCCTCCAGCGAGAAAAGCGGATTTGCTAAAAACGGCAAGGATGAAGATGAATCTTCCTGGACACAAGCTAGTGTCAACGACGATGATGATGATGATGATGATGATGATGTGAGTGATGCGAGGAACGTTGGCGATTCCAAGAGCGATTCGTACCTTGGTGAAATCCAATCTGCTTCGATGATCTTCAGGTGCAGAGACACGAATCTATCGTCACAAGGTGTGTCAAAGATGAGGAATAAGAACAGTGTTGGTATCAAGAAGAAGAGTAAGAAAAAAAACTCTTCTCGTTTGGATTTTCTGTCAAAGTATCAACCTAGAGATGAGATTATGGCAAGAAAATCTATAAACTATAATGCTGTAAGGAGAGATGAATTATCAGATGATACAGAGGAACTTAGCAATTCAGAGGATCTAAGGAAGGTCACTGGTGCATCTCCTTTGCTTTTAAAGCTTAAGCACAAGAACTGGTCACGTTCTTCATCTAAGTTGTTGAGAGCTAGTAGAAAAGAGGATTCTTCGTGTACTTATAATAGCACACCGGCTTTATCGACCAGCTCGTACAACATGTATGCTGTTCGTAATCCAAGCAACGTTGGATCTTGGGATGGTACCACGACTTCGCTGAATGACGGTGATGATGAGTTGGATGATAACTTGGATTTACCTGGGAGGCAAGGTTGTGGCATTCCGTGTTATTGGACGAAGAAGGCTATGAAACATAGAGGTGGATGTAGAAGTTGTTGCTCTCCTTCGTTGTCGGATTTTTTGAGAAGAACCGGGAGTAGTATTTTGTGTGGGAGTCAATCTGTGTATCGTCGACATAGTAGGCATTCTTCTGGAGGGTGTAGTAAACAGAAAATCGCTTCAAGGAGTGCTCAAGGTGTTTTACCTTTGCTCACATACGGTGGTGATGGTAGAGGAGGGTCTTCTATAGGAACCGGGCTTAGTGAAGACGAGCTCTCTACCAATTTCGGAGAGCTTGATTTAGAGGCTCAGAGTAGATTAGACGGGAGGAGATGGTCTACTAGTTATAGGAGTCAAGATGGTTTGGAGGTTGTAGCGTTAGGTGGAGATGGAGAAGAAGGAAGTACACCAGAAAACATCAGAGGCTTCAGCCAAAAATACAAACCAATGTTCTTTGATGAATTGATTGGGCAGAGTATAGTGGTTCAATCGCTAATGAACGCTGTAAAGAGGAGTAGGATAGCTCCTGTTTATCTCTTCCAGGGTCCTAGAGGAACTGGGAAGACATCGACGGCAAGGATTTTTTCAGCCGCCTTGAATTGTGTGGCCACTGAAGAAATGAAGCCTTGTGGATACTGTAAAGAGTGCAACGAGTTCATGTCTGGGAAAAGTAGGGATTTTTGGGAACTTGATGGAGCTAATAAGAAGGGAGCTGATAAGGTTAGGTACCTTTTAAAAAACCTACCAGCGATGCTTCCACGGAATTCCCTAACATTCAAGGTTTTTGTGATAGATGAGTGTCACTTGCTGCCGTCTAAGACGTGGCTGTCTTTCCTTAAGTTTCTTGAGAATCCTCTGCAGAGAGTTGTCTTCATATTTATAACGACAGACCTAGACAATGTTCCTCGGACCATTCAGTCAAGGTGCCAGAAGTTCCTCTTCGACAAACTCAAAGATGCTGACATAGTAGTGAGATTAAAGAAAATTTCTTCAGACGAAAATCTTGATGTAGAATCGCACGCGTTGGACCTGATTGCTATGAACGCGGATGGTTCACTGCGAGATGCTGAAACTATGTTGGAGCAGCTGAGTTTGCTGGGAAAACGTATCACCACTGGTCTAGTAAACGAGCTAGTAAGTTTTTCTAACTTGTCTATGTTTCTGTGCATTGAAAAAAAGTAAACCTATTAATATAAAAAAATGTGGCACTGGTGTTTGTGTAGGTGGGTGTTGTTTCAGATGAAAAATTGTTGGAACTCTTGGAATTAGCATTGTCATCTGATACGGCAGAGACAGTGAAGCGAGCTAGAGAGTTACTGGACCTTGGAGCTGACCCAATAGTCTTGATGTCTCAACTTGCTAGTCTTATCATGGATATCATTGCTGGTACATACAAGGTCGTAGACGAAAAATACAGCGAAGCCTTCCTTGATGGACGAAACTGTGAGTTACAAGCAAACTATTTGAAATTCATATTGGTAATATGAGCTAAAAATTTAGCTTCTGGATGCGTTATGATATATTAGCTTGTTGAGAACATTTCCCATTCCATATTTTTCCTCAATCTAAACCAGACCCTTATCAGCCATTGTTTCTTGTGAGAGTAATGCCTATGATATGTCTTTGTCCACTCTTTGATTCGATTTTTTTACCTGATTGATCAATTCTTGCTTTTTTGTAGTGACTGAAGCGGATATGGAGGGACTAAAGCACGCTTTGAAACTTCTTTCTGAGGCTGAGAAGCAGCTTAGAGTTTCTAATGACCGTTCAACATGGTTCACAGCAACTTTGCTTCAGCTTGGGTCAATGCCATCTCCTGGAACCACACATACAGGAAGTAGTAGTCGACGGCAAAGCTCTAGAGCGACTGATGATGACCCATCAAGCATTTCATGGGAAGTGATGGCTTACAAACAGAGAATAGGAGGACTTCACTTTAGTAAGTCAGCAACCCCAGCTTCGATTAGAAAAAGGAGCGGAAATCATACCCATGAATCAAAATCGTTCTCCAGGGTTATCGATAATACCTGCTATAAATCCTCTTCATCTAGCCAAGTTCCAGAGAGCGAAGCCTCCATTGCCTCACATGACAATAGCACCGCAAGCACCATGATGCTTACTCAAAGAAGTTCAGAGAAACTAAACGATATATGGAGAAAATGTATAGAAAGATGCCATTCCAAAACATTGAGGCAGCTGCTCTATACTCATGGGAAACTTATATCCATCAGTGAAGTTGATGGTAAAAAGCTGAAAATTTCTCTCTTTTCTCACTTTTTTTCCTCCTTTAAAAGTTTTGCAGTGTTAAAAAGGTTGTATATGATTTGCAGGTATTCTAGTTGCTTATATCGCGTTTGGAGAAACCGATATCAAATCGAGAGCTGAAAGGTTTCTAAGCAGTATCACAAACTCGATGGAAATGGTTCTAAGGCGAAGTGTAGAAGTCAGAATAATTCTCTTGCCTGAAACTGAGTTACTCATCGTACCTCACCAAACCCAGATTTCAGAAATGATCAACAAAGGTGGAAATCTGAATGCCATTGCTGGTTTAAATGCTGCATCAGACCTTGGAGTTGGTAGCAGCGAAGAAAGCAGATCAAAAATCCCAATGCAAAGGATAGAATCGATCATCCGAGAACAAAGATTGGAAACCGCGTGGTTACAAACAGCTGATAAAGACACACCTGGATCTGTAATACGGATAAAACCCGAAAGGAATCAGATTCTACCTCAAGAAGACACTTATCGCCAACCTAACATAGTGTCTGCTATTTCTTCTTCTGGATTAACATCTCACCATTGGGTAGATGAACTAAACAATGAAGTGAAGCTTTTGAAAATCGGCGAAAATGGTGAGCTTCAAGAGAATCTAACCGGTAAAAGGGGAGAGCATTGTCCTCTTTCCCCGAGCTTACTTCATGATTCTAACTTCGGACACAACAAAGACAATCAGTAAGTTCCTCATGATCCTTATTGATTCATGCTGCGACAAAAAGTTGGTTTGTGTATGAACATTTTGGCTTTGGTTGTGTAGAGGAGGATACGAATCAGGATCAGGAAGAGTTGGTTGTAATATGTTATTTTGTTGGAACACACACAAGACTCAAGGAAATAGCAAGGTATGTGCTAATTAATCGAAACCGAACCTTCTTTTCGATATACTGATTCGGCTTGTTTATCTCATTTTTTTTTTCTTCTGCGGATTTGATTAGTCGAAACAGGGTAAGGGAACTCCTGTTCGTCGAAAGAGAGGATTCTCTCTGTTTAATGGATGTCCGAAGTCAAGGAAACTAGAAGGTAACTATAGAAGATAAAACTTTAGTATCAAAGTAATGAAAACAAAATTGTTCACTCAAAGCTCTAATTTTCTCATCTGCTATTCCACTTACCGCATAGTTTTCCTTAGTTCTATTTGATAATTGATATGTCAAAGGATAGCTTTAATTTATTCACTGTAAAGTTCCTATCCTATTGAGTTTAATAGACTCCATTTTTGTTTTCTTTTAATGAAACTTAAAAAAAAAATGTTACTATGAAATTTAATAAAAGGTCAAAGAGTAGTTTAATCTGGTCTTTGTGTTGCATTGCTTATACTAAACAAGATGAACATCTGCCATTTTTGTCAATGGCATATACACGTAGAAGATTCTCTTCTACTTTTGTGTGACAATGTAAGATGATTCTTTCTTCGAATACTTGTCCTAGTGTCGAGTTCTTTTTCTGTGTTGGCAAAGTATGCCGTTTGAATTTCCTCGGTAATTATCAATCTTGAGAACCAATTTATAAATTGCACTCACCAATGAATCACGACTATTATTCAACTACATTGCTATATTCACGACACAACTCTAGTAATAAAAAGAAGAGAGGGGAAAAAAATATCATATTGCTTTCTTTTCTTTTTTTTTGGGGTCACAAGTCCACAACAATATATAAATAAGCAAACTAGGACAGCACAAAAATGAAGAAGAAGATCATGATGCTCTCTGCGCTATAACATTAGTGGTTACTCTACTTCTTCTTGCATCTGGTCTTGTCCAAGTTAGGACTGAGGCTGTTCCTCCTCAACCAAATCCAAACTTCCAAACCAACTCCAAACGGGCTCATAAACCATTCATTTTCTCAACCGAACCAAACCAAGATGCGAACAAATCAGTGGAGCAGTTCCCAATCCCAATCCCAATTTTTTGTCCTCCTGGCCTCGGCCATTGCATTCCTCCCTAACTCAACGAATGAATAATGATTTAATCATTATCTTAGATGTTTCTTTTTCCCAATATTCAATGCTTACAAATAAATATAATACATGGCAATATATAATATGTTATATTACTGTTTTTTATCTATAAATCTATAATAAGAGTTTTACGTTATGGTTTTATATTATTTTTTAAAAATATATATTACTATCAAGATGAAGTGGAAACACATATACAACACAAAGAAAGACGATTGACAATACTAAGATCGAGCCTTTTCCTCCTCCACCTAATTCAAACTCCAAACCTATCAATAAACCACCGGTTTTCTCAACCAAACCAGACCAGGATGCGAAGAAATCAGTGGAGCAGTTTCCATTCCCCCTTTTTTGGTTTTAATTCATTTATAGAGTCCGAAAAACCAAAAAAAAATCCATCCCAAAATCAACCATCAAACGAAACAGTTTTTCACATTATGGAAATTCATAATTTTCATGTCAAATTTTGCACAAAAAAACTCTTTTTATGTAACTGAGAAAAGAATAGACAGCTTTAGCAATTAAACCATCGAAAATGGAAAAAAAACGATAAAACATAAAAGTTTACAAAGACGAACATATCAAAAATAGTAGATCTCTTACAAGAAATCAAAACGTTTAAATGCATGTCATACTATTATTATACATATTGTATCTTTTAGGCGCAAAATGGTCCATAGAATCATAGGATTTCTCATCCACAAGAAGATGAAAAGGTTTTCGATTATTCCCCAATTTAGAGGCCACTTTTCGTATTCTTAGACTATCTCCAATGGCTGGAAAAAAAATCAAGAATTGACTCACTTCAATGGTATTATATTTGAAACTGTTGAATAGTATGTGGATTAAAATGTGTTGAATTTTTTCAACTGTGTTAAATGGTCAAAAGTGGGGACAACTTTTAATGATGACATTATTTCATTGGACCAAAATAAATTAAAATATATTATTATTTTTTGGTAGATAATGTTTTGTTTTTTCCTCCTAATAATTTGATCTCAATTATTTTAATATATATATTATTTTTTAAAAAAAAATTATATCAAATTTCATAATTTCCATACTTTATAAATGGACTCTAGTTTCATTTGATTTGGACAGATATACATATGTTCAACATTGAACCGATTATAATCAATTTGAAGCAAGTGGGTCTAGTACACCGTAACCATTCTCGACTGAGGTGCTTCCTGCATTTGCAAATTATTTGCATGCTAGACCTAAATTATGCGATTCAAATATACATCACAAATTGCAAGCGGATTTAATCAAATATATATTGACAAAATTCCAAATATTTAGAAACTAAAATATTTTTTCTAAAAATTGATATGTATTTTAATTTATATATTTTATGTGTGTTTTATGTGTGTTTTAATAGTTATGTATGTATTAATCAAATTTAAGTGTGTTTTTAAAAAAGTGGTGTTTAATAAAAAAAATATGAAGTAGGGTGTGAATTTTTAAAAATAAAATTATTGTAGAGTATAAAATAAAATTGTGTGTTAAATTATAAAATAGAAGTGAGAAAAGATGATGTGTAATAAGGGTATTAAATAAAAATTGATGTTAAAACCATTGTACATAATCTTATGTGTCAACAAAAGAGAATAGATACTCATCTACTATACATAAAATAACTAACAACAAAATCTTATCTACATAATTCCTTTTGAAGTAATAAGTAGTTTTCTTAATTTATACAACTGAATTATCTTGTTAATCATCAACTCTTTTGAACACCAATAAAATCAAGACATATAGTCATCTAATATAAATAAATTGCTATATCTGTTACAATATAATTCCAGTAAGACAGAAACATATATCATATTGCTTTCTTCTTTGACCACAACAATCATAATAAATAAGCAAACTAGGCTAAACATTTTTTATTCACAACACAAAGATGATCAAGATCATGAAGCTCTTTGCAATAACAATGGTGGTCACTCTCCTTCTTTTTGCATCTGGTCTTGCCCAGGCTAGGACCGAGCCTTTTCAAAACGAGTCTAAACCGATCCAGTCTCCACCCGAGCCAATTTCTCCTTCACCAAACCAGGATGCGAAGGTCTCAGTGGAGCAGTTCCCAATCCCACCTATTTGTCCGGGTTCCCCTGGATGCGAACAATAAACTCGAATGTCTTTTTAATATGAAACGCTCAACAATATAAAACCTCTTATGTATTCTTGTGAGTTCTTTTTATCATAAATCTATAATAATAATTTCTTATTGAAACTAAATAGTTATTTATACAATTTTTATGTGCATGCGACTGTTAGTTATAACGTTAAGGTGCTATCTGATTATGTTTTTGGTCAATATATGGCCATTTGTCTTACTTTCCTAAACAATACACATTGGTTTACATTAATATTTGTTTTATTGGTCAATATGTTATCTTCTATATATTATTTGAAATGTTAAAAAAGAGTAACTTCACCATCATGTATTTATTACATGAGTGTCATGCTGAGGTGTTGTTACTAGAGAACTTCTCATATCTCAAACAAAAGTCTTATTTTATTAGAAAAATTACATATAACGCCGTTATATCTTTTTACAGTTTATATTAATTTATCCATTATTACCATTACATAACACAAACTATGATATATCTCATAGACTCTATTAAAATACATTTCATTCATTAATTCATCCAATATTTATTATATATAATTTTAATTATATATTTGACTAATATTATTAAATAATTTTATATTAAATATATATTTCATGTTTGTTAAATAACTTTTACATGAATTTTTTTTTTTATATTTCAGTATATAATTATTCTCTTTGACCTATATTTATAATTACAATAACAACTATATCATTTCATAAATAATTTATATACATAAGTTTATATTATATATATTTGTAATGTTTTATTGTTCTCATATAAAATAGAGTATATGTAACATAAAACTTATAATAGTTTTAATTTTTTAATATTATATTAATTAAAACTATGATATAAGAATAATAGTACAAATTATTTTTCTTAAAAAGAAAAATTCAGTATATATATCAAGTCACCATGATTATCAGATATATTTAATAAATATAACTATAGTTATTATAAATTTCATTATATTTAAATGTAATTCAAAAAAAAAAATCTGTTATTTCCTAAAATAAACCAACAGGAAAATACTTGATTTGTATTTATATCAATCAGTAAAAAGTTATGGCAATAAAAATATTCGTTTTCTAAACAACTTAAAATTAATATATATTAAAATAGGTAACAACATATTTAATTAAATAAACATATAGTAATTATATTTATGTCTATTTGTATTATTATTTTAGTAATAAATTCACATATAAATAATATATCCTAATTTTCTACTCAAATCAATAATGATAAAAATCATCATATGGCAAAGTGATTTCACATATAGTGTATTTGATTTTGTTTTACTAATATATAATTTTAAAAGATTTTGAATATATTTTTAAGGTTTATTTGTTAATTTAACCTAATTATTTTAATATCTAATTTAATATCGCATGGTACTATGTTCGAATCCCAAATAGTATGATGACAGTGTGATGAATTTCAGAGATGTTCACCATTGTATAACATGATTCTTACAAATATGCTTTTTAAATTTTTAATTGTTATAATTAGATTTTAATTTTTTAATAAAAGTTGAAATCTCTATGTTCATTTACTATATAAGATTTTTTTGTTGTATATCAATTTCAGTCATCATTTTATATAAAAAAAATCATTTTCTAAACTTTCATATTTTTACTTTTATAGATTTTTAACTTAGTCTTTATTTGAATCTTTCAAATTTATATTGAAATAAAAGTGAAGATTATATGTTTTCTGATAGGATACTTTGTTATTGGTGGTCTCACTATTGAAAAGGTAAAAATAGATTTAAAGATTAGTTTTTTCTAAATTTTTACTTTAACTATTTAATTAATTATTTTTTATTTTAATTAACCATTATGTTAAATCATTTATATAAGATGACAAAATTTATGCAACGATAAAAAAGTGTTGATTAATCATGTTAAATCATTTTTATGGTTCAAAAATATTCATAGAAGAAAAATTTATTGTCATTTATGTAGATCATATAAGTTTAAAGGCATGTTTAATATTAATTAGTGTATTTGGCTTACTATCCTAAAAAGTATTGCATTAATATGTGCTATATATTACATGCTTTTGGTCGATATGCAATTTGGCTTACTGACCTAAAAATCAATACACATATATTCAACTAATATAACTATTTGTTGTCAACATTCAATTGCTTTATCCTCTTTATTTTAATTTCAGTTAAAGTTATAGTACACAAATCATATTACTTCCTTTTTTGGGTCACAAGTTCACAACTATATAAATAAGCAAACGAAGCTACACATTTTTCAATCACAACAACACAAAGATTATCAAGATCATGAAGCTCTTCGCAATAACAATGGTGGTTACACTGCTTCTTGCATCTGGACTTGCGCAGGCTAGGACCGAGCCATTTCAAAGCGAGTCTAAACCGATCCAGTTCACACCCCAGCCAATTTCTCCGCCACCAAACCAGGATACGAAGGTCTCAGTGAAACAGATCTCAATCCCAATTGTTTTTCCTCCGGGTCTCCCCGGAAGCCCACCACCAATATCTTAAAACTATAAATACAATAACATGTAAACATAAAACATTTTTTGTATTATTAATTTGCTTTCTATCATAAATAAATATATATATATATATATATATTAACAAATTGTGTTCTCTCTTTGTTTTCTAGTTTTCAAGTGCTCAGATCTTACTATGACCATGAAGCAGGACATTATCTTTACTAATATCGTAAAGTTGATAAGTCGAATCATAAACGAAATTATCCAAACTGAAATTGAATCGAAATCTTTCTTATATACTGTTTGATGCTTTTTTCTTAAGTCAAAAATAAAATCGGTTCCAATTTGCTAGAAAGAGACCGAAAATCCAAAGTACCACGTCCTACTTCATCCTACACACATACAGAAACAAAACAGTATTAACAATTTGACATATCCTAAAGCCTTATTAAAAAAAAACCTTCTAATAATATCTCATGAGTCCATGCTCAAGATTCTCTCAGCAAGCAGTAAATCATCAGGTGTTGTAACCTACAAAAGAAAAGACAATTTTGTGCAATCAAAAGATGTAATATTTTTCATTCTATTACCGTGGGAACAAGGCTAAATTAGTGGTTTCTTTACCTTGATGTTTGTGTAAGATCCTTGTGTGACATAAACAGGGTGCTTGAGGTATTCAACAATCGAAACATCATCTGTCACCTCTAGACCTTCTCTGTTTCAGATATATACACAAACAACAATCAGTCTTGTTTGTATTTTAAACAAGATCTCATCTTTTTAATTTTCACAAACCTTTTCACAAGCTCGAAACCTCTCTTCAACAGCTCAGGTTTTATCACCTATAAGGAGATAACATACATTGAAGTGGTTTGAAACAAAAAATCTAACATACATGCATCTCAAATGAAGCATGAACATGATATATGAACCTGTGGTGTCTGCATTTCCCAAAGGGTTTTTCTGTCGAGAGTTTTCACCACGAGCGAATCAGAATTGACCTGCATATCGCAATGAAACAAGTCTAATACCGAAAACCAGACGATGACCACTAACTTTATGTTTTTGCCAAATAAACTGAAGAATTTGTACCTCTTTGATTGTAGCTTTTGCTGGAACACCAAGTACGGCTGCTCCAACAGCCCAACCATCTTCAAGTACCTTCAATTAACAAAACCATGACAAGAAATTCTTAATGGACTTAGAGAAATTTTGGTTCTTTTTCCCTAATCTTTTGCTACTTCGCATAAGGTAATCGGTAACTACGAAGTATACCTTCTCGACATCTTCAGTGTCCACCAACGGTCTGGCTGAGTCGTGGATACAAACAAGCTCAGAATTCACATCGATCTCCTGTGGAAAATAATCTTCAAGTTTCATATAAACTAGAGCAATAAATACAATTTAGAATAGTTCTTCTTCCTCAGGAAAGAAAGAGGTATATAAACCTGAAGTCCACTGTGAACAGAATCTTGTCTTTCTTTACCAGGAAGAGCGAATTTAAGATCAACATCAATTGATTCTTCATATTCTAAAAGACAACAATAGAAATGCTCAAGTGAGAATCATTGAGAGATCTCTCAACCAGAACTACAACTAGTAAAAGAGAGATAGAGACTAAACCTTCAAAAATATCTCGGAAAAATGGATCGCAAACAACTACAATTTCCTTCACTTCAGTCATACGTGAAAACGTGAAAAAACTGCAAACCAATAAGGCGTAAAAATCAACAAATACAAAGCAAAAGTAGATTCTTTACCAAGATATCCAATCATTTTTATGCCTTTTAGATGAAAACAACCAAATTATACTTTTCCGTTTACACAACAAATTAAGAGTGTCATTAGCTGTCAGACGGCTCATTTCCACGACACAGATTTAAAACAACATAGAAGACTTTACAAATTAAATAGTTTTGAGTAAAGTTTTGATACCTGTACAAAGCAATTGGCTGACCCCGGAGTGGTATATACTGTTTTGGAATGGTCATCTATTCACATTAACAGACACAAAACCCAAAAAGTGGTGGAATCAAGATTAAGAACAACTCAAACTTGAAGAAACTCAACAGAACAAACAACTAAACTTCAGCATAAAGTTTGAAACTTTTAACAGGGAAAAAGTAGCTTACTTTCATTCTCTTCCCTTGACCTCCAGCTAAGAGAATCACTGATACACTTTTCTCCTTCACAACGGTATTGCTCTGGATGGTAACAAAACATAGAAAATAAATTCAAATTAAACTAGAGAACATAAATTCAATAATTAAATTGATTCCAAATTTGAACTTACATTATCAAATTCAGCCGACGAAGAACAATTGACTGAGTGTAATGCAGCATCTCTTCTGCAGCTTCTATTAAATCTTTTGGAAAAATCCAGTCTTTGAACTGAAACAACATCCGAAACAATCAAAATCTCCTCCCTCGAAGAGAGATTTTATTAATCTGAAAACAAACAAAAGCGTATAAAATATTGCCTGAGTAACGATAGCGGAAGCCCAGACAGAGTGAGGTCGATTTGAATGGAATCTTCCGATACAAAGAAGCCGAACAAGAAGAAGAAGAAGAAGGAAACGGGAATGTCGGAGATTTAACGAAGCCAAGATTCGCTTGAAGCATCGCCATTTTCTCTCTTGTCTCGTCGGGGAAAACGTTATATTAACGACAGAGAAAGATCCCGTTCACCGGCGAAACGTTATATTATATATAGGGCCAGCTAAATAGACCATTAGGCCCATTAACTTATCTTTGTGGGACTAATGGGCTTAAAATGAGCTCATTAAATTATCTTTGTGGGGCTAATGGGCTTAAAATGAAGCACATAAAGTCAATACAACCAGCTCATCAAATTCGTTGATGTCTCTCTGACTGAGAAGAGAAGAACGTACGAGCCGGAGGAGATCGACGACGTAGACCGGTAAAAATGGCGAAACCGTTGGGTACTACCGGAGAATTCTTCAGGCGAAGGGATGAGTGGAGGAAGCACCCGATGCTTTCGAATCAAATGAGACACGCACTTCCCGGTCTCGGAATCGGTGTAGCCGCCTTCTGCGTTTACCTCGCAGGTGAGCAGATCTACAGCAAAACCATGGCTCCTTCTTCTCAATCATCGCACCAGAAACAACCAGCTTCGTCTCACTGAGGGCGCTAAAGGTAATGTCCCGTTCTGATTCCATTGGAGGCTTCTCTAAGTTTGTATCCTGAATCGATTTGGCTTCTCTGTGAAATTCATAATTTTTACCTTTACCTCAGTTCTAAAATTTACCGAGTTTAGGATTTACATGAAAAATGGTTTTTGGCTTTCGGAATTATGAACTAATTGTTGGGTTTAAATCGATTACATGTTTTGTCCAATAACAGTGGAAGTTAACACCTTTATGAAAGAAAAAAGAAAAAATGTGGAAGTTAACATCTTTTTCTAATGTCAGTTATTGTCAGTTGCTATTTGTTGTTGGTCTGAGAGATGGATTCATTTCTTGGAGCATGTGTAAACAATAAACACAGTTCAGACCAATTCAAATGGTTGTCGTTTTTAGAATCCTCAACTTAGTATTGGATTTAAGTCGATGACATGTATTAGTAAAAAGTTTCAGTATCTTCTTTCAATGATTCTCTTATTAAAAATAGAACTTAAAAGTTGACAACTTTAATGGCAGTTGGCCAGTTGCTAATTTGCTGACGAGCAAGAGATAAATCGAGCATTTTATCTCATTCATGACTTTGGTTTTGCTAGTATAATCATAACTGAATAAACACATTCAGAAGTCGTATCAATACAAATAGCTAAGTATCTGTGTTAATTGCTCTGTGTAGCTTCTTTCCGGTGTCTGTGTTTGTTTTTAAGCCATTCTTTTGTCACTTCGCTCTATAATGATCTGAAAGATAAATGTCATTTGATCTCATAGAATATGAGGAAATTTTACATTTGGCTCTGAATCTTTTGAGTGGAACTGTGGAAGATTGTAAAACTAAAGGAAATAACTCATTTTGTTGCAGATTGTTACGATGATGAAACCGCGGCAGATAAACAGCTGAGGGATTCACATATTGCTATTTTTCTTGGTTGTCTCAATAAGATGTTGATGAAAGATGAAGACTTTGATCTCTTTGTTGAATATTACAAATCTTGTACGAACAGTTTGCAATATGGTCTTGTTATGTGTTGTCTTTGTTTTGATAACAGTTTTTTCTAGCATACAATGATGAAGAAGAAATCTAACCGTTCTTTCTAGCATACAATGATGAAGAAGATTAAAGATTGCCCTTTCGATAATTACACTTCATTTAAACAAACTACGTCGTTTTCAGTTGAGGTTGGTATTGTCGCTGAATATGGGCCTACAAGAAACAAGATCGGCCCTCGTATTTGGGCCTAAGTAGTTTTATATTTTCAATACCGATATTAAAGGAAAAAAAAAACTGTTCACGAAAAAGACTTGGAGATGATTCTTTATGAGTTTATTTATTGTGTATATATGACATATCTGTCGTTTATCCAACTTTATTACTATCAAAATTCACATGTAAACTGAGTGACGGATAGAACGCTGCCGTATAATCAAAGAAATAATACATTAAAAATAATTATTCGCCCTTAAATTTAGGAAATTTCTTTTGCCGGCATATCTTTGCTCTTAGTTCATGAAAATATAAAATGTACGGATTGTATATTCTTACACGCTACGTCCATCCATCCACCCACTGCCGTATTATTATTATTTATTTTCTTCCTCTGCCGTATTATAATATTATTTACACATTAAATAAGGAATGATGTATATTGTATATATATATAAAAAAAAAAGCGAATTGCTGTCAGTTATTTGATTTGCTTGGTATTTTTCCGAGAATAATCTGAAACTGAAAAGTTTTAAGGACATTTCTAATAGTATAAAACTATATTTTTTAAAAAAAAAAATTACGATGGAGTTGACTTTTACTCCAAACATATTCTATTTTTAATTTTAAAATTGAGTGATAAACAAAAAATGGAGTAATCCTATTTTTATTTTTTTATTTAGAGTAATTTTATATTTGTAGCAATCCTATTTTTTTATACTTTAATTTGCAATTGAATATGAAATAGGATTGAACCAAAGTTTACGGCAAAATAAGAAATAGAGTTGGGAATGGTCTAACAAAAAAAATAAAAGATCTCGGAAATTTCTGTATTTTATGAAAAAACTGGGATTGTTACGTACTTTGGAACTGAATTAGCATTGATTTTTACAGGTTTATGTGAGGTTATGTAATTTGATATATATATATGCCTTTTGTGTGTGTGTGTGTCAGCGTAATTAGCGTATATATACTGCAGTTATGTATACACATGCGAGTTATTATAGCTTTGCAAGTGATCTACAATAATAGTACTTCCCATTTGCTAAATCATCCTTTTTGAACGGCTCGGATGGTTTTATTACTTAAATCAATGAACTACCACTTCATTTGATAAAAAAAAAAAAAAAAAGCACCTTGTCAACACAATTTTGGAAATTAAACTATAACTTCGACGAAAAAAAAATAGCAAAATATGCAAAAAACGATTTTAAATATTTTATTAGATTCATAAAAACAAACTAAAGTTTAAAGATAACAATGGACTTTAGCTTAAGCATGCGTCCTTTATTAGCTTTTATCGGTCATGGGATCACTAAAAGGCAAAACCTTTCCTTAACTTGCATTGCAAATGCAAACTTCAAATAACCATTGTTCCCTTTGTATTTTTGTTATTTGTTTGGTAACTATAATCATTTTGTTATATTAAAACTTAATGCCCTTTATCCCACTAAATAATTTTAGAAATGAAAATTAATTTGTGTGACACAAAGATACTGTAGACACCCACCAAACCTCAACCACAGCACAAAATATTAGAGTATGATTGATGATCCGAAACATAACGAAATTCTAATTGATTATTTTGGAGTCGATTCCTTTAATACTGTAAGACGAATGAAAATAAAATTTGTATTAAAAAAAACTCCCCATTAATTATGACGATTTTCTCTTATATAATATGTTATATATCAAGGAGAAATAAATTTAGATTCTTCGTGGAACAGGTTTCCAATAAACTCGTTTGTTTAAAGAAAATATTCCCCAATGGCGTATATACTAGTGCATATTTGTCAAATTTGTTTTCATTTTCAAATTAGATTATTCTCAAGTAAATGGGATATGACTTACGAGCGAGTTAATGGTCCCCCAATTTCTCTGTTGCACCGTTTCTAGTACTATACGAGCGTTCATGAATTCTACATTTTCTAAGTCACTAAACTAGTAGTATGATTTCTAAATATTTCTAAAGAGTTTATATTATTTTTAATTCCTATGAATAATTGAGACTGGAGATGGTGTGTCACGAAAGCAAAACAGACAAATTTATGAGAAAACAAAAATTTAATGTAAACTTTTTTTTAAGTCAGTATTTTATTCTTCGATTAAATTTCTATTGTCTACAGATTCTTTTTTTTTTTGCGTTATGAAAAATGTAGGATGATGGGCTTTACCGAATACAATATAGTTTTGTAGAATTGTGCATTGATGGACAATGATCGGTGCATCAGATTTTGTCGTTCATCCGTTTCCCCAAAAGACCAGCTGTTTCACCATATTTCATCACTTTTATAATAATAATTTTATTTCACTAATACTTTGTAATTAAGATTTCAACAGGAATAACGGAATGATTAAAATGAAAAAAAAGAAGATAATTTTACTGCTATGTGATGATTTTTTTTTTTTGCTATAAAAGTATTTGTAACCCGAATGAATATAACTGTGATTTTTTAAAAATTGTCTATCTGATTGATAAAAACAACAGAATATTTTATAATATTAAGTCATTCTTCTGTTTTATGTAGAAATCATTATAGTGTTTATATATCATGTGTATGACCTGGCATGTCATATATACCCATTAAATATACATATACATTAATGTGTGTGTAGTTATTTGGCCGTATTATATTTTATTATATAAATAGATATGTCCAGTTCCAATTAATTAATAAAGACAATGATTAATTGTTCTTTAACATTTTGAGAATGGACGAAGAATAACTAAACGATCATTAGAGGTATAATCACATGCTCTTAAGTTAGAAATTTGCAAATGATGTTTTTATCATACTTTCCTCGTAACAAACGGGAAAATGAGGTAATTTATATTCCATTTTTTTTAAGGAAGATGGGTCAATAATTTAAATGTTGGTGACAAGGGCTAACCATGATATTTTTGTGAAAATAATTGGAATCTTAAACTAAAATTTTATGTAAGTTTGGTAATTATAAAGACTAATAAAAGAAAGTCGGCATCATAAATACAAAATTATTGGTATAAAAATTAACTTGACATTAAAACAAATAATTTATTCATTCCAGTAGTCACTTAAAGTTTCGTATCTCCGGTTTGCTTATTTAATTTGTGTTGTTGTAAAGTAATTTGCAAGGGCATATTGTATACAATAAACATATCGTTCTTAGATACCACACATTATTAGACTATCGAATATTCACACATACATTCTTTGTGAAATAAATGAAATTATATTATATAAAGAGAAAATCATAAAAATGAATCTTAGAAGGAATATTTAAACTATTGAGCATCAACATCTTTGCCTTTTATTCCGTATTTTCCCTTCTTTTTTTTTTTTTTTTTTTTTGACATACTCTTATCATTATACATAAAGGAGGCTGAGTAAATACGAAAGGCCTGGCCATCTTGAAATTTGTGATCCAGTTTCTGGACCATCAAACCTAACGTCGTTTTACTCTTGTGGTCCCATATATTTTATTTTTTTCTTACCTTGAATCAAAATCACTAAACGTGTGGATAAATACATAGTATGGACGACAGAAAAACAAATTATATGTTTGTTTTTGAATTTACCATGATATTTTACAAGATTTTACACAAGGAGTTTACCAGAGAAAAATAAAGGAGATTAAAAAAAAAAGCTGCCACATTGAAAGGAGTTTACCAGAAGAATAGACAACAAAATAGAGACAAGAAGAAAAAAAAAGAAGAAGATAAAAGTATCTCGATTTAATTTTTGTACCATAGCATAAAGGCAAACTCGGGATGATAAAAGAAGAAAGTGAACTGCACCAATTTCTTTAGACTGTAATGGTCACCAGCTTAAACAAATGAATTTTATGGAACATTATAATCATATCTAAACACATAACAAAAAATATCTGAAAACATTACTCATTAAGAAGCAATTACAATACTCTTTTCTTTTTTAAAGGAAATCAAATTTATATTTTATCGATTATAATGATTGATTAAGCGGATCAACATTTTTAATTTGGTTGATGTTAAAGAACTGTAAAAAAGAATTTAAGCGGGTTTTGCATGGTTAGAAATTAATTAATATTGCTAAAATGCCAAGAACAGCCCGAACAACAATAATTCTGAAATATTAAGCAAGAAATTCCATTTACCAGACTTACTATTCATAGGCCAAATATTACAAATTCTCTTTTACATTTATTTGTATTTGCATATCCTACCACCGAGATCACAATAATATATAAGAGCACACATTTTGTAGGACCATAATTAATACTGGTAACTTCAAGTGAATAATATAAATTCACATGCATGACATGACAACCTCTGGAAGCTAATCTCATAGGTGACGTATTTAATGCCCAACGAAAATTATCATGTACTAATTTTTATTAAAGGAACAATACTGTATATGGTTTTTGTGTAATGCGTTTTTCAAGTTATTATAATGCCATAAATTTAGCTCCAAATTATGGATTTGACACGCGACTTAATCGGTGATTAAGTGTGCATTTATTGAAAACTAATTTATACTCCTATTTTTGCTCGTACATGTTTGCTTAAGTTTTTTTTTGTTCTGTCAACTAGAAGCTGAACCTATTTTTTGTCAATCACATGCATAAGTATTTTACTTATTCTTTTCTGTCATCATGTTTGGAAAAACAAAATTTTTAACGCCATTTCAGCCAGCTTTCCACCATTTCTACAACAAAAGGATGATTAAATTTTTATTGTGTTTCCATTAATCGTTGTGATTAATATTGATATTTGATACCAATATCTATATGTAATTTAAATCAAGATGGGATATTCTAATTTATTATGACTTTCTGTTTGTCTATCTGATTCAATATTCTTCCCACTAATTATATGACACGTTTCTACACTGTTGTAAATTTGATGGCTGATAGTGCAAGCCAAGCAATCTCCCATAATCTCTAACCTTAAATTTTTTCCTCCCCTCTCTTAATAATTTTTCTGTCCGAGGATTTGAATTTTTTTGTTTATTAACTATATATATTTTATAAATTTGAATGAAATACTAACTCTAAAACATAGCTGATTGCTATGTTTCATATTGTAATACTACACTCACCCGCCAAAAGGCGAAAACAGAAAACAAAACAAATAATTTTTTTAAAAAATCTTTGTGTACATTGAGAATACTTTTTCGTTTGTTTCTTAATATCCCTCATAAAGTAAATGAAAACCAGGTGAAAGTTACTCTCTGTCTGTAGAAAAGAGAGTAAAAAAAGTTAGCTGTGGGTGAATGAAAATTTATCTCACTCTTGCTTTTTAGGCTTTAGGCTTTCACTACTAATACTCTAAGCCCTCAGTTTAAGGAGTGCCTTCACATCCAAAACCCACATGCAGTTCCCTCTTTAGCTCTCTCTCTCTCCCTCTCTCTCGTTATCTTCTTCATTCGAAGTCTTTCACTTTACAAAACCCTAATTAAATCTCTAAACTTCTCAATCTGCCTATAATTCTCAGATCACCTTGGTTTAGATACTTCTTCCTGATTCTCCTGAAGACAACTTTTGATTTTAAGAAGCATATTTAAGAGAAAGCTTCGGTGCTTTTGCTGGTTGCGAGGGTATGTGTTCTTTCTCTAGTCTCCATATCTCAAATTGTCGTTAGATTTGAAGGTAATATTTGTGTTTTGATGATACAATATTTGTTGGGTTAATGTCTTCTTGATTATCAATTTATCATCAACCTCTCACATGAACTCAGACTTCTTTTTTGAAGTGGGTTTGTCAGCTTTTGCTTGAGCAGGCTTGCAATAAAGTTTTTTTTTTCTTTTGCATTTCTCGTTTGGTTATCTATCTTTTTGGTCCTTCCAAAATTAGGGTTTTTTTTGTTTGTTTTGGGGAATTATTTTAAAATGGGTTTAATGAGTAGTGAAGAAAGCTCTTGCCTTTTTGTAGCTTAATCATTTGATCTTACTCATTAATTATCTTTACTCTTTGGTTTTTCCTTCCTAACTAGTGTCTTTGTCCCCAAACCAAGAAACACTTTGCAAATCCCAAAAAAGAAAGAAAGAGTATTAATTAATTGTGATCATTTTCTGCAGAGAGAGATCAAAAGAATGGAAGTTGCAAGTCAAACAGATCATGACATGCCTATACCAATAAACACTACTTATGGTAATAGTTATGGTGCGCATGGACACGTGATTCATCATCATCATCATCCTGCCAATTCTACTGCTCCAAACCCACTTATAGTCCCCTCAAATGGAAATGGTCTTGACAAAAATCATGATCATCCTCCTCATCATCGTCATAATGTGGGTTACAATATCATGCTCAGCGACAACAACAACAAGAATGAGAAGCCTGTTACGGTCAAGTACAAGGAATGTCTGAAGAATCATGCAGCTTCCATGGGAGGCAATGCTATTGATGGTTGTGGAGAGTTTATGCCAAGTGGTGAAGATGGTTCCACTGAAGCTCTCACTTGCTCAGCTTGTAACTGCCACAGAAACTTCCATAGAAGAGAAATCGAAGGGGAAGAAAAAACCTTCTTTTACCCTTACCACCACAACCAACCGCCTCAACCTCAGAGAAATCTCATGTTCCATCACCACCACCACAAGATGGTCAGATCACCATTACCACAGCAAATGGTAATGCCAATTGGCGTTGCAACCGCAGCTGGATCAAACTCAGAGTCAGAAGATCATATGGAGGAAGACGGTGGAGGAAACTTGACATTACGGCAGCCACCAGCATCGTACAGTTACGGGAGACATAATCAGAAGAAGAGGTTTAGGACAAAGTTTACTCAAGAGCAGAAGGAGAAGATGCTGAGGTTTGCGGAGAGAATTGGTTGGAAGATGCAGAGACAAGAGGAATCTGTTATTCAGCAGTTTTGTCAAGAGATTGGAGTTAGGAGAAGAGTTCTTAAAGTTTGGATGCATAACAACAAACACATTCTATCCAAGAAGAGCACCAACGTTAATAACAATGTCGAACTTTCTGCCGGTAATAACGACACCAATAAAGCCCCTATTGGGAATCTTGCTTCTAGTCCTTAGTTTAAGATGAGAATTTGGTTCTATGTGTTATCTTGGGTTTTGTTAATTAAGTACATTATGGTTAATGTTTTAACCCTTTATTTGTTGTCAATCATTATTGTTTAGCTAGCTTCACAAACATATGGTTTATTAAGGTATAATCTTGGCAATCTGATCAACGCATTGCCAAGATTAGACTATGGAGAATTTATTAAAGGTATGCATCTGTAACACAAAGTCCATAAGAAAGTTGGTAACATTTACCTATATATACCTATGATTTATTTTAATAAACTTTAACATGATCCGTAATATATTTGAATAGTATTGAGCCGGTCTTGTTTTGATTTTATGTTACACTTTTGTTTAGTTTCAAAAACTTGACAGTATATCTCATAATAAATTTTTTAAAAAATTCTATTGCACGGAAAACAAAGGAAGCCACAAATTATTGTTTCTATTAATGGGGAGTTGGTAATTGTCCCGGCGGGTGTAAGTCAAGTCCTATTATGTATGACGTATTAGGTTGAGTAAATGCTTGGTTGGTGTTGTCACGAGTGAACTCATTTATTATAAACCTTTCTTTTTTATTTTTCAACTCCTTAAATGTATAATGAAAATTGTTGTCAAACAAAAAAAAACGAATAATGAAAATTATGTGCTGAGAGAATTTTTGGCATATATATTATAGGGCGCAAAGGCGTGTAAAGTGATATGGGATGATTGACAAAAAAAACAACGAAGAAGAAAGACATGGGATAAATACGTCATGCATCAACAAGGATTAAGATTTCATGATGTTTTGTTCCATGTGATATCACATGTTTCATTTATTGAATATTAAATGTAACATTTTCACTTTATTGTTTTCAGTATTGTCTAGTGCTCCTTGCATATTGTTTCTATTACTTATTGGATCAGTAAACTTCAATCATGAATGATGTGTTGTTGTGATAAAGAAATTGATTTGGCGTTTGTGTTCACAGTAACGTCTTTACATGTGTTTATTTTAAGATGTTATTATAAAATATAAACAAAGTTTTATTAGCAGAGGTGAATAAGCACGATAGGTTAAGAACAAAACTTGTAATAACCTAAAACATTTATATATAGACACGAGATAATGTAACACAGAACAATGGATTTACGTTGTCTAAAACATTTTGAACTAGTGTCATTTTAAACTTGAATAAACCGAATAAAAACGTTCAACCAATTATTTTTATTAAAATCAAATAAAAACATTGCACATTGAAATAAAATAATCCATCCATTTAGTCAATAGCTACTTTGTTGAATGATCCTTTACGTGGAGTCAACCACAAAAATAATATATTTGTTTATCTCAAAAATGCCATTTTCTCTTCAATTTATGTTTTTTGAATATTCACAAAATTGTCATTATTTCTCATTTATTTTCATTTTTGGCAAAAATACAAATACCAATGATATCATTATTTTCTTTACTTATTTATGATTCTACTACTATCATCAATTTTTCCAATTACCATTAACAACTAATATCTGCTTTAACCATCTAATTTGAGCTCTTAGATCACACTATTTGCTCTCAGGATCTCATATTCATCAATCTTTATTTTAAATATTTTTATTGCTTCTATTTTGTCATATGCGGTGATTCTTACATACATACTGGCTAAATTTCTTTGAAAGTGATTATAATCGACGTAAATGTTAAACACCGATCTTAAGATAATTATTCAGTTGAATTCGTAAGTTTTCATATATGTTCCGGGAAAACAAAATTCACCTACAAAATAAGTCAAACAAGTAAATATTAAGTTTTGTGAAGAGACCGTGACATAAAAAAGTTTTGATTTTAGTTCACTAATAAAGTGGCTATGGTCCACAAAACTGTGTTCACACTTTAGTAGCTAAAGAAAAGAGACGACTTTGAGGATCGCCAACATGAGCCAAAATGTGTTCACATTAGTAAAATAGTTTTGGTTTGCCCATATAGTATTAACATTATCCGACTACGGAAACAATGAAGAAACAAATTTTATGAACCAAGAACAAAGAAACTAATGAGGAATAATTAAGAGTTTCTCAATCAATATGAGTTTTTTTTTAGCACCTTTAATCATACTACTCACTGGATCTACTTTCTTGTATCTTACACATCTCAATGCTAATCTAAAAAAAGCTTCAACCTATGACTTTCTCTCAACCAACTCATCATCAGAAGCCAAAACATTCCATATCTCTTTGTCAACAATCTCTTTAATCCCACCTTTCTCCATTACCCCAAACTTTGATTTTAAATAAAAAATTGTGTTTACCGTAACTATTACCTAAATCCTAAACTAAGTATCCATCTAAAACCTAATTACAAACACTTTCTATGGTTATATATGGTTATGCATATGTTTCTAACATAATTTACCTTTGTTGGTTTAAATTGGCTCATTCAATAAAATTCCATTTTATATAAATGACAATTTATATGTTTTTAGTAATGTATACATGTTGTTTTTATCAAATTAAATTATATATTTTGGTAATTAAAATTTGTAATTTTGTAATTAAAAATTAAGATGTAATTACAAAGTAGATTTTTTAAACGTCTACTTTATAAAATTCTTTAGACATCTACCTAGTAGACATCAAAAAATTTTGCCTAACAAAATCTTAATTTATAATTATTGATTTACGTTAACTTATTTATGTGAAATTTTATTTTATATGGATAAAATTTATATTTTTGGTAATAAATACACATTATTTTATCAAATTAATAGTTATGAATTTTGATAACTAAAATTTAAGATGTAATTAAGAAATAGACTTCATCTATCAAAAGAAGTTAATCCGGAAGTCTAAATTTTAAAACTATAATTTTTTGAATATTTTTGAAAATATAAATGAAATCTCTATTATTAATAATATTTCTATTTATTAAAAGAATTTATAAATAATAGAGTTTATGATTTGTAATGTAAATCTAATATGAAGTGTAAAAAATATATTTCTGGATTGAAATTATTATAGAAAGTTAAGATAACTTCAATTAAATATATCAAGATTATATATAGAGATAAAAATAACTAAAATATTCATATATAGTAATAAGATATTATTTAGATTTTTTTCTAATTAATTATTTTGAATTTAGTTTGCACTGTAGTAACCTTCATAAAATGATTAAAATTATCTTAATTTTAATGATATATCTTTAATTCACACGTACAACTAATATTATTTTCAAATAGTAATATAAATTAATAGTATAAATTCTTTGATCAACCAAAAAAAACTTGCTCTCACAAAAAAACATTCGACCAAGATTGAAAACAAAGTACACTTGGTACCGAGCACATTTATATTGATGAGTTTAACAATTATGTTGCCATAATTGCAGCTTAAGCCCAATTAACTAAACTCGGCCCGTTTGTAACTTCCCAGTTTCCTTTCCCTTTTGGAATAGAGAAGGGCGTACATGAAAGCTTCACGCGAGTACGGAAAAAATAATTACAGTGTCTCCTCCATCTTTTTTATTACTTTCGTCTGGAGTTTCCTCTCGGCAAACTTCAACACCGTTAAATCGGACCTCTCGGTGCTCTTTCTCCGTCTCTGGCGCTCTACCCGGTCGATTTCTTCTTCTGAGGTTAGGGTTTCCTCCTCTTTTGCTATTTATCTTCTCTGTGCGACATCGAGAAGTCTAATGATATCTGGCACTAACTCTTTTGGTATTCCGTAGTCGTACTCGTAGTCTTAGGGTTTTGGTGTGAAGGTACTTCGATTATCGAACCAAGCTTCTTCTTTGTGATCTTCAATTGATCAAAAGTTTTCTTAGTGAAATTAGTTAGGTTTTGTTACCGAAAGATAATTAGTCCGTGTTCTGGACTTCTCCTTTGTTCTTCTGACTATGTTTTCTGACGTATTGAGCTATTTGAAGAGCTTGTTAGAGTTACATTGTTCTTCTGATATGATTTTTGATTGATTGAATGATTGATTCTCTTTTATTTTTTCGACTGTGTGAAGAAAAATCTGAGATCCTTGTATGTTTGCAGTTGGAAGGGGTGAATTGATAAAGTCAAGCAAAGATGGCGAACTTACAATTGTCTGGAATCATTGAAAAGGTCTTTCATCATCTAAATCGAACTAAGCTCTACTTTGTTTTTGATGATTATATTCACTTTTCTTCTGTTTTTTTTGTTTTGTTTTGTTTTTTTTTTATTATGCTTAGATGACGGGTAAAGATAAAGATTATAGATATATGGCAACCTCTGATTTGCTTAATGAGTTGAATAAGGACTCCTTTAAACTCGACCCGGAGTTGGAGATGAGATTGTCGAGCATCATATTGCAACAGCTTGATGATGTTGCTGGTGATGTTTCTGGATTGGCTGTTAAGTGGTAGCTTTCTTCTCTCAGCAGCTTTGGTTTTCTTGGTCATGAGTTTCTTAAATTTATCTGACCGTATTTGACCCTCGATGTATGAATTTTGTCCCAGTCTTGCTCCATTGGTGAAGAAGGTCGGAGAAGAGCGTATTGTGGAGATGACCAACAAATTATGTGATAAACTGCTGCATGGGAAAGACCAACACCGTGATACCGCAAGCATAGCTCTCAGGACCGTTGTCGCTCAAGTCGCTCCGTCGCTTGCTCCATCTATTCTTGTTACTCTAACTCCACAAATGATTGGAGGGATAAGTGGCCAGGTTAGTTTCTGGGAGGTGCTTCTTTTTCCATTGTATATGCCACAGTTAGGGTCTGAGACAATTTCAGGATGCCAGCAAAATTACAATTCAAAGTCAAAATTAGGCTACTCATTAGATTGATAGATGATACCTATAATTAAACTGATTTTACGTTGAATTTTTGTTGGCGCTGACAGATTTTAATAGCTCTTTCTAAATGTCTCTTAGTAAATCAGAGAACAGTACACGTATCTAAACTTTTATCTATCCTGTGAAATCTGAGGTACTAACTACTTGTGTTGCAAGTAACTAACTTTCTTCTGGCTTTCTTCTAAGGGAATGAGCCCAGGGATTAAGTGTGAATGTCTTGAGATCATGTGTGATGTTGTTCAGAAATACGGAAGTTTAATGGCAGATGATCACGAGAAGCTACTGAACACATTGCTATTGCAATTGGGCTGTAACCAAGCCACAGTCAGGAAGAAGACTGTTACATGCATTGGTAAGTTAACGAAATCGAGTCAATAAGATTGCTGGCTAGTTTTGTCAATAGTTGGCTAATTTGAAACCAGATTCTATGCTCATGGGGCTTGAGTGATAGCCCAGTGTTGACTATCGGAATATGGATCTCAGTTGTTGGTGTCATTAATTGTGATACCAAGGCGGGTTTGAACGATATTCATTTGTTTTTCCCCAGTCTTATGTAGAACTCGTAATTCGATGGTGGATATTTCATTTAAGTTTCAATTTTTTTTTTTGGGTTCAGCATCTCTTGCATCGAGTCTGTCAGATGATTTGCTCGCAAAGGCGACAGTTCAGGTTGTGAAAAACCTCAGTAACAAGAATGTGAAATCAGAGATTACACGCACCAATATTCAAATGATTGGAGCTTTAAGGTACTTTCATTCTTAGTTGTGATATTTTTCTTTAACTTCTTGCAATGTATAACTGTAGTGTTATCATATTGTTTCTGTTAGTTATGGTTGAGTGGGATGCATGGTTTTTCTTACATATCTATGATGGGCGCGATGGTATTTAATACGTTTTTGTTTGTTTGTTTGTTTCAGCCGTGCTGTTGGATACCGATTTGGGACTCATCTTGGTAACACTGTTCCAGTTTTGATCAACTACTGTACAAGCGCTTCAGAAAATGATGAGGAGCTCCGCGAGTACAGCTTACAGGTCTCACGCAATATTCCCTATTCTATTTTCTCACTAGGCGTACATCTTTTGTTTTCTTATCCAATTTCTTAATCGGACAACTAATTACACGTGGTTGTAGTCTCTTTTCTTTTACTTAGAAAGTGATATGAATAATGTTGGTGATAACACGCTGAAATTTAACTGCAGGCACTTGAAAGTTTCTTGCTTCGGTGTCCAAGAGACATCTCACCATATTGTGATGAAATTTTAAATCTCACTTTGGAATATATAAGTTATGATCCGAATTTTACGGACAACATGGAAGAAGATACTGATGATGAAACTCTTGAGGATGAAGAAGATGAGTAAGTTCTGATATAAGCATTGGATCCGTAACGTAGCCCCTTGAGTGCACATTTGTCTCAGTGATATATGTTTTTGTTCCTCACAGTGAGAGTGCAAATGAGTACACGGATGATGAGGATGCCAGCTGGAAAGTTAGGAGAGCAGCGGCGAAATGCTTGGCAGGATTAATAGTTTCTCGTTCGGAGATGATCTCTAAAGTATATGAAGAGGTATATCTTTTTTTTCCGTTAATAATAATGATCAAGAGGAATATATTTTTACTTCTTCATCTTTTACTTCATTGTCGAGAAATTTAGAAAAATAAGTCTCTTGTGCAGGCATGCCCAAAGCTAATTGATAGATTTAAGGAAAGGGAGGAAAATGTGAAGGTATGTAAAATTAAATAAATTCCCTATCCTGCATTGCTATATGGTCACTGATCCGAGGTATTGTTGTTACAGATGGATGTTTTCAACACATTTATTGATCTGCTACGGCAAACAGGAAATGTGACAAAAGGTCAAACTGACACCGATGAATCAAGGTAAAATTTCTGCATCCTTTTTACTCCATCTGTATTGACGGTCTGTCATTATTGATGTGTCCCTGCTAACTAAATATATAACTTTGATTGATGCAGTCCAAAATGGCTACTGAAGCAAGAAGTCTCAAAGATTGTGAAATCCATAAATAGGCAACTGCGTGAGAAGTCTGTTAAGACAAAGGTAAGAAAGTGTGAAACTCTCTTTTTGGTTTCATTCATATTTGACATTTTAATAATTCCTATCTGCAGGTTGGAGCATTCTCTGTTTTGAGAGAACTTGTGGTCGTCCTGCCTGACTGCCTTGCTGATCATATTGGTTCACTAGTTCCTGGAATTGAAAGAGCGCTAAATGTTAGTGGGAATATTCATTATATTTATTTTTGTACTTTCAGTATTGTTTTATTTTGTTCATTTGCTCATGTTTCCTCTATTTTTTTCCCTCCAGGATAAATCTTCTACTTCAAACTTGAAAATCGAAGCTCTTGTCTTCACAAAATTAGTCTTGGCATCGCATGCGCCTCCTGTTTTTCACCCTTACATTAAGGTTGGAGACGTTTTATGATTTTCTGTCCATTAAACGACAGAATGTTCAATGACTGGTGTTGAGTCCATAGACTTCAAAACCCCAGTTTTCAAAATAAAATTAACATAAACAACTTTTAAGGGTTGATTTGACTGACTTTTTAACTTTTATGTCAATCTAGGCTCTCTCTAGTCCTGTTTTAGCTGCTGTTGGAGAACGCTATTATAAGGTGACTGCTGAGGCGTTAAGGGTTTGTGGGGAACTTGTCAGAGTAGTGCGTCCAAGTACTCAGGTGAGTATCTCATTACAATGAGACAGTTTGTACACACTTGCTGAGTCAGTCTGTTCTCTAGATACAGTGTCAGCGTTTTTTAAAATTATTGTTGAAATAATTCTTTTACCCATAGACAACGTACAGATTTTTGCATCCACTGATATTTTCTCTTATTTGGGTCAGAGTATGGGCTTTGATTTCAAACCATTTGTTCATCCAATCTACAATGCGATAATGTCTCGCTTGACAAATCAAGATCAGGACCAGGTTTGTGGCATGATTTCCCCTCTTTCTTTTTTTTTTAATCCTTTTTGAATATCCATGCGCTTTGGGGCTTTAGATCTCAGTAATTTTCTTTGTAAACTCTTCAAATTTGTCTTATGAGTAATCACAGTATGTTTCTTAATCTCTCTTCGCTTGATCAGGAGGTCAAGGAGTGTGCTATTACCTGCATGGGTCTTGTGATTTCAACATTTGGCGATCAACTAAGAAAAGAGTTACCTTCATGCCTTCCTGTGCTTGTTGACCGAATGGGAAACGAAATCACTCGCCTCACGGCAGTAAAGGTTGTTCTTGTGCTTCTGTGGACGTTTTTATTTTTAGATTCTTTAGCTCATGTCTGTGATTGTGTTGTCGGATGCAGGCATTTGCTGTCATTGCCACTTCTCCGCTGCACATTGATCTGTCATGTGTCTTGGTCCATTTGATTGCTGAATTAACTGGATTCTTAAGAAAGGTATATGGCTTTTCTTACAACCATATCTAATTGTCATCAAGTATCTACTGTCTCATAATCAGTAGAAAGATATCCCTGAATACAATTACAATATTTGGTACTTGGGCAATGCATTAATGTTTTTGTAAAACAGGCTAATCGGGTTCTAAGGCAAGCGACTCTGATTACCATGAATACCTTGGTAACAGCCTACGGTGATAAAATTGGGTCAGATGCGTATGAAGTTATTGTTGTGGAGCTTTCATCTCTGATAAGGTCTGTTTGTCCAGAATTTTCCCCTAATGATCTTTTTTCAACTTTCTAGGTTGGTTGTTTTACTAGAAGGTAAGATGCTGTTTTGAGTTTCATCTGTCTTTTCCAGTGTTTCGGATCTCCACATGACAGCTCTTGCACTTGAACTCTGCTGCACTCTGATGACTGGAAAGAGTTGTAGTGAAAATATCAGTTTGGCGGTTCGCAACAAAGTTCTTCCGCAGGCACTGACTTTAGTTAAAAGCCCATTGCTCCAGGGTCAAGCACTTTTGGTAATTTTCCGTTTTCTTTGAATTGTTTTATACTTTGCCTGATATCAAAGACAAACCGGAAATGAATTCTTGGATGCTTGTTGCAGGCTCTGCAAGGATTCTTTGAGGCTTTGGTGTATCATGCAAATACGAGTTTCTACACCTTGCTGGACTCATTACTTTCTTGTGCTAAGCCTTCTCCTCAATCTGGAGGTGTCCCAAAGCAAGCTTTATATTCAATTGCACAGTGTGTCGCGGTCCTTTGTCTCGCGGCAGGTGATAAGAATTGTTCGTCTACAGTTAAAATGCTTATGGAAATCCTTAAAGATGACAGCGGCACAAATTCAGTAAGCTTTCTGTTTTTGTATTAGTGTGCGAAGCATTAGGGATTAGACACATTTTTCTTTGTAGACCTACTGCTATTTGAAGACTTATATTTCTGGTGATGGTTTTTCTCTTGCAGGCAAAACAGCATCTTGCCTTGTTGTCTCTTGGTGAGATTGGGAGAAGAAAAGATCTAAGCGCACATGCTGGCATTGAAACAATCGTCATTGAGTCTTTCCAATCTCCTTTTGAAGAAATAAAGTCTGCGGCTTCATATTCTCTTGGAAACATCGCTGTTGGCAATCTGCCCAATTATTTACCTTTTATCTTGGATCAGATCGATAATCAACAGAAAAAACAATATATTCTTCTTCATTCACTTAAGGAGGTAAGTTTTCCTGAATAAGTAGGATCTATATTATAGTGTCAGATTAGATATTCTGCTGAATTTCACATATTGGTCCTCGTTTTTCAGGTTATCGTGAGGCAGTCTGTTGATAAAGCGGACTTCCAGAATTCTAGTGTTGAGAAGATACTTGTTTTACTGTTTAACCACTGCGAAAGCGAGGAAGAGGGTGTAAGGAATGTTGTTGCTGAATGCCTGGGAAAAATGGCGTTGATAGAACCAGAGAAACTGGTTCCTGCACTTAAGGTGAAGTGATACAGATCAATCTAAACTATCTGCATTTACTCATTTTTCGTCATGCTTTGACGAGGAATAATATTTGTATTGCATTCTGAAATTTATAGGTAAGGACGACTAGTGGAGCCGCATTTACTCGTGCGACTGTTGTTACTGCTGTGAAATATTCTGTCGTGGAACGGCCGGAGAAATTAGATGACATCATCTTCCCTGAGATTTCTTCATTCCTCATGCTAATTAAAGATGGTGACAGGGTAAGTCAAATAAAATTAACCCCATTCGATAATAACATAATTCATTAATAAGCATTTGACAAGAAAATGACATTGCTGTGACTAATCATTTTCCGGTTTTATGGGTTATGCAGCATGTTAGGCGTGCAGCTGTGTCAGCTCTGAGTACCTTTGCTCACTATAAACCAAACCTTATAAAGGGACTCCTCCCTGAATTGTTACCGCTTCTTTATGATCAAACCGTTATTAAGGTAATTTCTATAGAAAGGGCTCTTAGTGATGTATAAAACAATTTTTGTCATATATTATAATAATTCGGAAGGTTTTGTTTTTTCATTGACGGGGACATTTCTGTTTTGCAGAAAGAATTAATAAGAACGGTTGATCTAGGGCCATTCAAGCACGTTGTTGATGATGGGCTGGAATTGAGGAAAGCAGCTTTTGAGTGTGTATTTACTCTGCTCGATAGCTGTCTTGATCAATTAAATCCGTCGTCTTTCATTATTCCTTTCCTCAAATCCGGACTAGAAGGTGAGTGTGTGTCTAATTTCTCTCGTATGTTAATTAACCTACAGTTACACTTCCTTATTATATTATCTTTATAACATAACTCTCTGTTTATACAGATCATTATGATCTGAAGATGCTTTGTCATCTTATACTTTCACTACTTGCGGATAAATGCCCCTCAGCCGTACTAGCTGGTATGTTAATAGCTTCCAAAATCATTTTTTTTTTTTTAAATCGGAAAAGAAAAACAAGAGATGATCCTTATCATGATGATGTTTCTCAGTACTGGATTCGCTTGTGGAACCACTGCAAAAAACAATAAACTTCAAGCCAAAGCAAGATGCAGTGAAGCAGGAGCATGACCGTAATGAAGACATGATCAGAAGTGCTCTTCGTGCTATATCATCATTGGATCGTATCAGGTTCGCTCCCATTTCTTAAGATTATGATTTTTCTGTTTGTACTGATCTGATCTTTTTATGTTTTAATGAAATGTCAAATTGAACAGTGGAGTGGATTATAGCCACAAGTTCAAGAGCTTAATGGCTGACATGAAGAGGTCTGAGCGATTGTGGGGTAAGTACCAGACAATCCGCAATGAATAAGAGTTTGTTTATGTTGTTTTACTGCATACTGAACGATAAAGGCGATCGATGATGATTTCTCTGCATGCGATGAGACACCATTCCAAGAGGGTACAGAAGAAAAAAATGAATTGAGAACATAATTTTCTGAATCGGCGAACAAAGATTTTTATTGTTCATCAGTTATTAATTATTTTAACCTTTTATATTTACTTTGACAATAGTTAGAAGGCTTTTTCTTCTTTCTTGGTTTTGACCTTTGCTTTTGTGTTGTTGCTGTCCTCTTTTTTTTGTCTTTTAATTTTTCAATTTGCGACAACGTGAGGGATTTTATAGCCTTTGTTTCGTTTGGCTTTTCAAAGGTTGCCAGTATTACTGTCTTTGGCTTTTCAAAGAGTAAGACGGTGTGCAAGTGAGAGCTTCTCAGACAGTGTGAATTTATGGGAAACGGCACACATTCTTATATCATAGGCTAAAATTGAGACAACAGCAAGGAGTCTTAACACTAAATTTTGTCGTATTATCCATGGAATGGAAAATCGAGGATTATTAATTTCAAATATAGAGTCAGCATATGCACTCAACAACTCCCAATCGAAAATGCAGCTTTGGAATGTTAAACTTCAAGCTTCTGAAGTTAAAAAAAAAAAAACACTCCAGCATTCAATTCTCTTTTAACTGTATATATATGTACTTACATTAAGAATCCCACATAAGACAGAAAAAGTGTTGTGACGGCTCGCAGTTTGCCATACGCTTTGTACTTCATTGGATTGGTCGGCTCTACTCTATTTACAATTAACACGAAAACAAAGCGATCGGATAGAAAAAGCTAATCTTTGATTCAACTTACAAAAGAGAAGAGATCCAAAAAAAAACTTAGTGGGTTTTAGGTTTTTTTTTCGTTTTTGTTTTAAGAGGTTTATTCGAGACGGAAGAATTACTAGTCAAGTACCTGAAAATCCCTTACAAACACCAAATCACTCTCATTCATCAGTGCCCTCAGCATTACCAGACTTGAGATGAAGATGCTTCTCTCTCTTTTGGAAATCTGTCAAACCTTTACCACTTCCAATCACACCCACTTTTCCAAATGGATCCTCTGGTGATTTGAATATACTCTCTTTCTTCCTTCCTGTAAAGAACCCTACCTGCCAACCAAAAATCAAAAACGAAAATCAAAACCAGTCTCATAATCATAGAGCATGACAAAAAAAAATGCGAAAGCTTTCCACCTTTTTAGTTTTGGCTTTAGTTGTCTGAAACTGTTGCCAAGCATTCTGTTTCTTGTTCTGTGCAACCTCGAGTTGCTCCTGCCTCGCCTTTGACTTGAAAGCATGTATCTTCTTACGCTTTGCAACTTTCTGAAAAACAAGCGAGATCTCATCATCAACACGACCTCATAGGGGACCAACGAAAAAAAATGCATAATCAAATCTTTTACTTACCACGTCCTCGGGATCATTAGGATCGATTTTAAGCTTTGCTGGCAGAGTTTTGGATTGATAATCAGAACTCGCAGCTTGCTCAATCTTTCTTTTAAGAGCATTCTTGGTAGCTTCAGCTATTCTTTCAGCTTCCAAGAGAGCATTGTTCTCTATTGCCCTCACATTATCTGGATCAACCTACATTGTGACAAGGCAACCTCAACATTACTTTATTTTTCTAACAGAAAAAACAAACGGGAATAGAAGCATTACCTCTTCCTTGTTACCCCACTCATCATAGGAAACATAATACCCATTTAGAGTATGCGCCTCAACTGTCGCATCATACCTGAACATTTAACTAATCAAACAGAGAAGACAATGGGGAAAAGACGTAAAGAATATAATTGATATATCACAAATTACAGGAGACCCGAGAGTTTTTCTGACATACCACTCGCCATCGTCGCTAAAGACAGCTTGAACTTTTGTTCCAATGGGGAACTTGCCCTCATGTATTGGGTCATTCCTTGATTCCTGATAAACAAAATGGAAAACAATCATACGTTAGTCACCAAAATATTTAGTGGAATATGGAGTAACGTGGATCCAGGTTTACATATCACATAATTAATATTGTTCGCGCCAAAAGAACTGACTAAAATAGTCACGTGGCTGCTGCATTATGAGATGAGATGACAGATGGAGAGAGCTGAAAGTCGGTAAAATGATGAGAGAAATAAACCTACCATATTTCTCCAAGCACCCTCTAGTAAATCGGGAGATTCAGCAGTTGCTCCAGTACTAACTCCAGCATCTGATAGAGAAATCTCATTTTGCTTCGCGGTTGCAAGAAGTTCCTCTGTCAATGCAATCACCTGCGTGATGCAAAACAAGTGTGTCAGAGAACCGAGTGATTCAAACAATTTCACACAATAAATCTATGAAGATTTTCAGAAATAGAATTATAGAACTTCAGGGATCGGACGCGAGAAATCAGGAAGCAGGCTGGCCATCATGACCCACATTAGCACACCTGCACACAACAACCAAGATAGAAATGATGAATTCCTCGCTAATTCTCCTACTTTCATGTACACTCCAACAACTGCTTTTGGCTGACCCAAGCTCCACTCCTGGAGAGTAATATTTCAAAACTATACTCACCTTTCAAAATCCCAGAAAGTGAAAAATAACTCCATTGTATCCGCTAGCTGTTAAATGATGTGGCTATTTCGAACAACATGCTGAATCTTCAAAAGAGGGAGGGAATGGAAACATAAAAGGGCATGATATGCAAACCTAGATGTTCACAGTTTAGTTTGTTTTCTTTTGCCGTCAAAGCTGGATAAGATATCGAGTTCAATAACCTAATACGAGTTCAATAACCTCACTCACGCTAAGGGAGACTAGCAAAATGACATCGAAAACAAAGATGTATACATTTGATCACACAAAACCAAACAATAAAATGATTACTGAAAGTAACATTCACAAAGGGTGGATGTATCACCTCTCTAAGCTCCTTTTCTATGTCAGCATATTCCGAGTTCCTAGGGTCTTCGGACAAAAGCTGCCTCACCTGAAACCAAATAGTGTCAGTGTCAATTCTATCAGATATATAATCCAGCAGAGAAGCATTGCACCACCCTAGTAAAGCTAAACCAAAAGGGAACAAGCAAAGGAACATTATACATTCTACTTCACAAGCAATCCATTCCAAAAAAAATACCAAAGCTAAGTGATTTTCAACGGAAAAAAATAGAATGAAACTTAAAGAACACTTCTTCAATCAACGAAATCCCTAATTTAAGCATCCTCACGAGCCCTAACAATCATACAGAACACTATTCTGCTCAGAATTAAGGAACTATTTTTTCTTCATCATTATCTCAAGTATCCTCGATTCAAATAATTCCGAATGATTGAAACCACAAACAAAAATCCAGAAATTGTTAGAACCTGTTCGAGCTGCTCTTTGTACGTAGTGAGATTCGAAGCTAACTCTTTGATGCTCACTTCTTCTTCTCCTCCTCCTTCCATCTTTTCTCCCAAACTGAAAACTCGATTCCCAAATTTCTCTCTTTCCCGATATGTTCTACACTGATCTTTCTCCTCCGATGTTCTCTGTCGCGAAGATATTTTAAGGAGAAGAAGGGAGAAATGTCTCAAATGCCATAATCTGAGGAAGCTACAATTCTAAAACAACACTGCACGCCGTTTTGCACCGTCTGGTTGGAGCTTTATTATACGCAAACGTGGCGCGTTTCCTTTCATTTCAACAATAACCCTCGACGTAAAGACAATTTATACATTTATCCAAAATAAATATTTCTATTTAATTATACCCCTCCCCTAATTGAAGTCATTCAGCAAAGTTCTTGGTTTTACTCTAAAACCAACGTCTGAGAAAACCAAACTCAACCTCAAGGGTTCCGGTCGAAATTACAGTCATTTTCCTACTTCTGGAATTCCTATATACTTGAGTGAACAATGATCAGATGAAGAAGTATCAGAGCTGATATTAGAAATGGCGATTTCTGCATTAGTCTCAGTCTCTCCTCTCACTCTAGCTTCCTCGTCCAGAAAATCCCATTTCCTTACTCCAATACCCACTAGGGTTTTTTCATCTTCGACTTCTCCAGGATTGAATCAAAATAGTTTACTACAGAGTCGAAGTTCCAGTCTTTCCTACCCACTACGCCGTAATTTCACCAGAAGTTGCACTTCTCCAGATGGGTTTCTGGGAAAAACTAAAGAAGATGGAGGACACGAAATCATCCAGCTTCCGTCTATGGGCGTAAACCCAGTGAAATTTGCGATATGCGTTGTGTTTTGGGCTTCATTCTCTTTGCTTTGGTTTGCTAGGTCTGGCGATGCCAAAGCGGCGGCTGATTCCATCAAATTTTCGAGCTTTGGTCTCAGAATCGCCGCCACTCTCCGCCGCTTTGGTTGGCCAGATGAAGCTGTGGTGTTTGCTTTAGCTACACTTCCGGTTATTGAGCTCCGTGGTGCTATCCCTGTTGGTTATTGGATGCAGCTAAAACCTACGGTTCTCACATTGTTCTCTGTTCTTGGGTTAGTCTTCTTAAATCTTCACACCTTGCAAAAAATAAAACCTTGAACTTAAGTAGTTTGAAAGTGTCTCACTGGTGATAAAGTGTGAAACTTGAGTCTGAGTTTTGTCTACAATGTTCTTTCATGTCTGAGGTTACACATTTTTGCTGTTTACTTGAATTTATAATAATAAGTATGAATAAACAAAGTTTGATAAGTGTTCTCATCTCTGTTAACTCTATGGTGAATGGGTGGTAACTTTTATGTGACAATCACAATCTGTCTTGTTTGAGGAACACCTTTCTGTTTTTTTTGGTTGAATGAGATTGAGTCATATGATGATAAGTTAGAAAGTATATATTCAATCCATACTCATCTGGTTCCATCATATAAGCAAAAAGAAGCTAGTCTGATTTCGGGTTTTTGCAGCAATATGGTTCCGGTTCCATTCATCATACTTTACCTCAAAAAGTTTGCGTCTTTCTTAGCGGGTAAAAGCCAGACAGCTTCCAAATTACTTGAAATCGTATTCAAAAGAGCTAAAGAGAAAGCTGGGCCAGTGGAAGAGTTCCAATGGTTAGGGCTAATGCTCTTTGTAGCTGTTCCATTCCCTGGAACCGGTGCCTGGACAGGAGCTATAATAGCATCGATACTAGACATGCCGTTCTGGTCTGCTGTTTCGTCTAATTTCTTCGGCGTTGTGTTAGCGGGACTGCTTGTGAACTTGCTGGTTAATCTTGGTCTGAAAGAAGCCATCGTGGCTGGTATTGCTCTTTTCTTTGTATCTACAATTATGTGGAGTATTCTCAGAAACATTAGGAAGTCTATAAGACCAACTTTGCCTTAAATTGGTTTTTGATGTTAAGAAGAAAAGAGTTCTTCACATATTGCTTCTCGTTTCTTCTAAGTGCTAATAGTGTTTTAAAGGATTTTTGGTCTCTTTTTCCCCAATTCTCTCTTCTCATAGATCCCTTACTTATACAATGATCTACAAATAATGCAACTTTCACGCTGATCAAAACAAATTTCAGAATTAATAATTCTACTGTTAACTATAGCTCTGGTTGTTTTAGACTTTTAGGGTTGTTAGTAAATTTTTTGATTTGGCTGCCAAAACTTTGACCATTAAGTAATGGTTGTGGTTTTAAAAATAATAAAAGTCATTAAATAATGGTTAGTGGCTTTAGAAATAACAAAAGTCATGAATTAGAGTATAACTGGTTTAAATATAGCGGACGGTGCGGTTGTTGTTGCAAAAGTTTTCAAAAGCAGATGATTTTGATTGTAGGAGTTTGTAAAAGTGGATAATTGCGTTTCTAACATTATTAAATGATTTATATGATTGGCTCAGTGGGTGAAAATTGATGTGTTTACTAAATATTTATGATTGGGTGACCAATAGATGTAATAGCGAGCAAACAACAAATTAACAATATAAACACATTATATATTTATATAAAACATCAAAACCATATTATTATAAAAAAAATTAAAATTATTAATTCAACATAATTAGTAATAATTTAGGTGTTTTTAATAATTTGAATGAAAATTATGATTTTAGTGGATCTTTTTTTGTTGAAAATTAATATTAAATTTATAAAATTTTAGTTTATTAGATTTTTATATATACATAATACATAATATATATATATATACATTATTAGTTGAGGAGAAACGTATTGAGAAAATTTTGATTTCAAATTTTTATTAATATAAAATTATGATAAGTTTTTAGTGATTATTAACTAAAATATTAAATTTATTCATATAATTTATAATTATAATATCTAAATCTAAATTTCTAAATTTTTCTATTTTTTAGTCAACTAACTTATTATTTTTATTGAAATGAATTTTTATTATTTTTAAATAATTTTTTTATTTTTTATCTTTATTTTATTATGCAGACACAACTATGTGTAACTGCAAAGCTAAAAATAACTTTTAATTTTGAGAGATTTTGAGCTATACTAAATAATATAAAACTTTCTTAGTAGTTTTAAGAAAAAAAAATCACTTTAAATTTAAAAGCAGTTATCTTTTTATAAGAAAGATTTTTTAGAGTTTTAAAGAGCTGAAAGTCTTATTGAAATAAAATCAACTTTAAAAATTATAGAACTAAATTAAAACGCCTACAGATATTAAGTCAAAGTATCAGCGGGGCTTAAAATGAGCAACAATGGGGATGTAGCTCAGATGGTAGAGCGCTCGCTTAGCATACGAGAGGCGCGGGGATCGAGACACCGCATCTCTATTTTTTATTTTATCATATGGGTTTAGTGTAAAGCCCACTACTTTGTAGAAGCCCAATTATAGCCCTTTTCAGTTTTCTTTTTTAAGATGATAATTGGGTTTACGAGGTGATTGACAGACTTCGCTACTACCGTTTGAGGTTCTTAGCCATTAATGGAAATGGGCCTCGTATGTTTACATTACCAGTCCATATCTTTGTAAACTAGTATAACCAGAAAATAGAAATACGGATTTTAGCTGTTTTTAATTTTATAACTGAAACTATATGACTTATGACTATATCATATCATTATATATTTAATTTATACATGTAGTAGTATGTGTATGTATATATCATGTATGTTTTTTTGCGGAAAGTCAAAACGAGGACAGCATTTCATGTTTTATGTATCATGTATGCATGTCTATCTATATATCTATACTTATGTAGAAGAAGAACAAAACGATATCTCAAAACTCTAAAGAAATCTCCAATTATCAACCTCTTTTCTTATGCCCTAGCTGGCGATTCCAAACGACATTTTCGCTTCGCGATGAAACCTCAGTACCCGGCTTTGAAATCTTAATCAAGTTTGAGAGCTCCCTTCTCTTTGATGGAATGCATGGTCATCATCATGTACTCCCCTTGTCTTGGTGCAATAGTGAAGAAGCCGATCCATACTTTCAGTGCTATGGTTGTGGTTGTGGAATCCAAAAAGTCGGTACAGACTACTATTTCTGTGTTGAGTGTGATAGAGGTTTCCATAAAGAATGTGTCGAAGCTCCTCTTGATCTCAATTATCCTTCCCACGTCAAACATTCTCTTCAGCTTTACCTTTCTCAGCTCAGAACCGACGATTGCATCTTTTGAAAAAAAAGGAAGCAAAGTGTATGGTTTATTATTGTGATATTTGCGATATTTAGATGCATGCGCTTTGTGCACAGAAGACAATACCCCTATAGACCAACCAAAAAGGCATGACCATACCCTCACTCTTTTCACTAGACAAGCTTCTTTAACATGTATTGTTTGTGGTTTGGTAAATAAGCTTCATCTCACCTATGTCTCTCGTTCTATATGCGATTTCGTAGCCCACAACCATCGTATCTCTTCCGATCTATACGAGGGTAATTTCTACTCATGTATGGTATGTAACTTCATCTTACACGAAACATGTGCAAATTCTCCCCGTAAGAAGCTACACCCCTTACATCCTCATCCACTCTATCTGGATGTCTTCCCTGAAGATAATTGTTTCATTTTTACATTTGCACTCGCTATAGTAATGGCCAAGTCTATAGATGTGTCAAACGGGATTGTGTCGCCTACCAAATAGATATATGTTGTGCTTCGACTTTAGAGGAACCGTTTAACTATCAAGGCCAAAGGAGATGCCGATGTGCCATGTTTGCAAGTCAAGTGGTGATCATCAGGTACTAAACTGCATTGAATGCGACTTTATTATATGTTTCAAGTGCGCTACCTTACCATACATATGGTAAGATATAAGCACGATGAACATTACCTCACATTTTGTCATGGAGATGAGGCAAGTGGCTCGGATTGGTGTGAGTTATGCGAGGGAAAATTAGCAATTGGAGGAAAAGACAACGGGTTCTACAAGTGCACTGTTTGCTGAACCACGCTTCATATCAACTGCTTACTTGGGCGTGAACCGTATATGAGACCTGGTTAAACTTTCACACTCAAAAACTCTGAGATCAGTATTATTCGCAACAGTTCTCCCTTTCGACCAATCTGCCTTTCATGCAATAAACATTGTCCGTATATTGTTTTTTATATCGTGGGAGTCTTTTATATTTATGTTTCTGTTTGACATTAGTAATTAATATTTTGTGTATTAATTACAAAATTCTTGGAAGAATATATATATATATAGTCCGAACGAGAGTTCATCGATATCCCTTTAATTTAAAGACTAGCGATAATTTACAGGTATAACGAGGATTCTTTAGTGCTGGCAGGCTGGCACTATACCAAACTATGCATCTATACCTAATACTTGGATATTTTGGTAGCAATAAATATATATTTGATTTACAAGCAAAAAGACATAGATCCTTGATATCCCGATATGAAAATACGAAGAACTGAAAATTAAAATTGAGAGTACAAAAAAATGATTGTACGGTACTAAGCAATTTAAACCACTTGATATATGTAGTAAGCCTTCCTTCCCAATCCATATCATATCAAACCAGAATCGTTTCTATGCTTCCAGAACCGGCATGTGGACTGATCCAACAGTTTTCTAAATATTCCACTATCAAGAACCAGCTGTAGAACCACCTCTAGGAATCCTAAAAATCTATATATGTTGTTCAACGCATTCGATGAGCATGCTTGGGATTGCACATAAACTTGATTACAACAAAGATACCAAGTTGAAAATCATGGTCTTGTTTCAGAGCTCTCATATCATCAAAACGTTCATCGTGAACAAGATGAAAGGAGGTTGAAAGACTCGGTGTCACCTCCAAAATCCTCAAAGAAGAGATCTTATTTTGGTTATGTAGTATGAAGTCCAGTCTGGTACGCCTTACATCCGTTTTTTTGATCTTCTGTCTAAACCGTTAAAGTATCATGTACTTAAACCAACATATAAAAACGGTTTACAGAACAAATTGTACCTATTTGATTTCAAGGAGAAAAGTGGTGCAGGTTGAAAATAAACTAACCTTCTTTTTATATTACCATCTCTCTGTTTTGGAAATTTCTAGACATAATAAAGGGCTTGAGCTGAACCAAGTTTTGATGATATCTCAATATAGACTATGTTCATGTACAATGGTTTATAGAGATAGTATGTGGAATTCACTTCATATTCTTTATACTTCTCTCCACAAAGCATTTACTTTGTTGGCGTATATTATATTCAGCAAGTAACCATGAACGAGCTCCTGACCGCAACTCTAACCGCACCAACCACACTCAGTTGCCTTGTCTCCGGTCTCAGCTCTTTACTTTCACTATCTCTGCAACTTGCTTCCACCTGAACACCTACAAAATATGCGGTCTGAAACCAAATATGAAAAAGATGAAAACATAGCAAAATCAGATCATTGAATTCTCAAAGTCAACAAGATTTTAGTTGCGAGCTGTTTTTATCTTTTTAAACTAACCACCTAGAATCACAATGTTTCATGTAGTGATGTCCCACTTCCGTTTAATTCTAACCAAACCATCACAATGTTTCATGTAGTGATGTCACAATGTTCATTTGTTTTTTCCGTCTCCGGACAACCATAACCAAGAAATCTCAGTTTCACTGAAAATTTGTTTTTTGCTACACAGTTAAATCAATACCTGAACCGCAATTTTTTTTCTTCTTTCAATTTTACATGTTGAAACAAGATCTTGTATAGACACGAGACAATGCCAATACAAAACAAAAGGGATTTTACCTTGCCTGAAGCATTACGAACTGGTGATATGTGAAGACGATTCCAGAATGTGCTCTTATCTTTTCTGTTGCTGGAAAAAAACTTAAATGATCAGACAAGAATCAAAGAACTAAGATTCTCCTGCAAAATGATTGGAAGAAACTAATCGTCAACCTGTAATTTAGTATTTGCACTGTGCATGGTTGTCCCTTTATGATGCACTCATTCATCTGAACCAAAAAAGGCATATAAACAATTTCAACCCTAAGAGAGCCACGGCGCCATTACTAATTCAAGTTAAAGAAACGAAAACACTACCTCATATAGAACTGAAGAATCTGTATCAACCCCACTCAGAAATCTACAATTTTGTCCCAACACTTCATTTCTCTTGTAACCTATAAAACTTGAAATAGATAAGAACAGTGCCAACATCTATTCAAAAGTTGCTTATTTTGAAACCCCAAAACACAATGGTAGTAATAAAACCAAAAACAAACACTCACCAGTCAATGTCAAAAACGCTTCACTCGCATAAACGATAGGCATGTCTGGTAAGCACGGATTGGTTCTGCAAAGTTACCAAAAGAACGTCACGAGAAAAAAATCTATAATTGCAGACGGTAACTCCATAACAAAAACAAAAACAAAAACTCACAATACGAAACTTTGTTTGATTCTACCGAGAGAAATAACTAACGAAGAGCTTAAGCAGTCTGCACCACGCAAACAGTACCGCTTCCCACAGACTAATCTGCCAGCGAACTCGCTGTAACGCGTCAACACAGATAATACATTGCTAATTGCTTCCGCAGATTTTAGTTTCTCGGACTCACTCGCTTCACAGTGTTCCCAGTTCTCTAATTCTGCAGTGTAACAATGATTTAGAACCTCTCTATCAATAGTTAGATCATTCGTTGACAAAGCCTTTTGGCTCCTATTGCCAAAAATTCAAAGCTCTCAGACATGTGATAGGCATATTACTTAAAAACCGAACCTTGTTCATCGCACTCCACAGGTAGAGCTCGATCCTGATGCACGAAATTACCCAAGCAAACCTCTCTCCGACAAGAACCAAACATCATTTCGGAGCGACCCGACATATCTCCGTTTTTCATCTTCCGATGATGTTCTTGTCCCGAAATGGGGACCTGAACCGCGACGAAATGGATCACTTTGCCATCGTCTTTCCCGAAAACAGGAATCATATGAAACAACATCCAAAAGGGCGATCCGGATTTTCGATAATTCAACAGGCTCAACTGAACGGGTCTCTCCTCACGAATCGCCTCGCGAATCTCCAATATCGATCTCCGATTGGTCTTAGGACCCTGAAAAGCTCTCCCGTTTCTCCCGATGACTTCTTCCCGCGAGTAGCCGGTCATCTTCAGGAAACCCGGGCTGGCGAAAACAATCGGGTGACCCGAGATAAACGGGTCGGTGATTGTGAAGCTGTGAGGAAGCTCGTCTAAAGCTTCTTTGATCCATAACGAGTAACGAGCGTTAAAAGATTCTTCTTTTTCTTCCTCAGTGGTGGTGAAAACCGATTCTGAAGATTGTGTTATGGACATAGTCGTAGCGAACACTCGATGACTAGTTTCACTGTTCTTCTTCTTCTTCTCAGTTTAGTGTTCAGTGCCAATCCCATGAAACCTTTTTTTTCTTCTCTTACGGTTAGATCGGAACACGAAAATCCAAGATTTACAAATTCAATCCGCAATCAAGAAAACCCATATGTTTTCATGGATAAAAACCGCAGCTTTTCAAAATTCGGATAAGAGGAAAAGAAAGAGAAACCCAACGATGAAGAAGAAGAAGATGTGTAGGAAGTGATTATACGGAATCGAACAATTAGTGTCGATTGATGTCTCTGTTTAGAAGAAACTTTCTTCTATGTTCTTCTTATTTTGTCTGATTTTTGTTAATTTATTTGGTTTTCTGTGGCTACTGGAAGAGAACGGTTCTTGTTATAAAAAAATAATTGATATTTTAAATTTTAGATATTTTTTTTAATTGCTAGTTTTGTTTTCTAGTTAAGTGACAACTTGGTAAATTACTAATCAACTAATTATCCACAAGGATTTAAGATAACTACGAGTTTTATGTAGGGAAAGGTAAGTGTACTTATTACTATTCATTTGTGGTCCATCCAAAGTGTTTTAAATATTTGATTTCGTCGGGCATCTATATATAAAAAAGAAACCACTTTTTATTTTTCATGTAAAATTATTTCCAAAAAAAATGTGACTTAATAAAAACGAAATAGTGCGAGTTTAAAAATATTTCGGCTAAATGTTTTTATTAAAAACTACCTCTTATTTTAGGAGTGTGGGGTCCTATCAACCGAGATTCCTCATAAACAAAGGCAGGAAAACGACAAAAAATCTGACTCTCCATGCTTATCTATTTCTCGTGTCGTGTGGCTTCCGCTTGAGTATCGAAACGAAGCAGCCTTGCTTACGTGGCAACTAGCAATATCAACATGATAGCACGTGTCATTCACTCATTGCTTTTATGGACTGGACCAGCAGCTTCATTCAGCCCATTGGGCTGTACTTTCTGTTGATGACTTGATGTGACAAGCACGTTTTTCTTGTTTTAAAAATATGTTTTCTTTTACTCTTTTACTTCTTTACGAAAGTAGAAAGAGTGATGCTCATGGAAAATCGTTTATGGAATACTAAAGAAAGTAGTTACAAAAGAAGTATTATAATTCACTTTAACAGGATAATCAGCTTCTTGGTTAGAACATTTTGGTAAGTATTCCATCAATTGATCAAAGGAATCTAATTACGCATTGCAAAATTCATTTCAATCCCATTAATTATATTGAATGCCGTTTTATAATCACTTTCAAACTGTAAATGTGGATATTCTTTTAATCAATAAATCATTTCCAAAACAGAAAGGAGTAGCAGCTAGTTTAAAACCGTAGCTGCATTTCATAAATCCTTTATTCCATGGAACTAAGTTGTCGCTTTAGGATATCTTGAACATCTTCTTCCTCTATTGCTGTTGCTTCAATATGGGCTTTGTTCCATGTTTTTCTTCCTTCGAGCATCATATCAGCAACACATAATGACAGAATATGTCCGTTCGGAACTTTTGAATTTATCATTAAAACTATCACTAAAATAAATAATAATTATATATTATTTTAATGGATTCTAAGTTCTAACATATACATGTTTCTTCACACACAAAAAAAAAACATATACATGTTTCTTGACAACGACAATTTAAAGGTTTCATGTATGGAAATTGAGGATTTCATGATGGAAATTGATTTCGTTGTTTATTTTATAAAGTAATATTAGGATTATAGACAAAAATAACTGTGAATATATTCCACAAAAGAAGGATAACACAAAGAAAGAACAATAAAAACCATCCAAACTATAATTGGTTTTGCAATGAAACAGAGGTTTAAAAATTAATGGTTACCTAATGATTACTCTGTTAATCGTTAATCATCCACTAATGTATTTCATCTTCCCTCTCTCTCTTTCAAGTTCCTTGTTATTTAAGCAAACGATGAATCCGATCATCTATTTCTAGCCCTGGGCCGACCAGAAATTTTTTTGGACGACCCAAGTTTCAAGGGTTCTTCTTCACCGGAATAAACTTAAATTAAATCTAAAAAGTATCACGGTCGATTTCAAATGGCAGCTGCTTATTTAAATCTTGGGAGCTATGTTTTCGCCTTCGTCTCGTTGTCTCTCGCCGTCGTGGCTCCATCGATTCAAGCTCACGTCGCCGTCTTCGATGAATACTGGACCCAGCGTCAATCCGAAGCGTTGCGACAAACAATGGAATCTTATGACCCGAACCCGTTTAACGTTACGGACCACTTGAACTACCATGCCGCATTGTGCGTTCTCAAAAACCAATCTCGTTAATATGTCTTTTAAAACCTAACTTCTTACCGAAGTAAACTTAATGTTTTCTGAACCCGTACGTGGGGTCACGGTGGTTTCGGATTTAAGGCGAAAGGCGTGAACTCGCTAAAGCCTCAGATTGAATACCACCGTGAAGACTACTTAGTTACTCGAACGTTTTATACATGGAGTTAATTGTAATAAAACATTAAAGTCTTCGGTTTTTATTTTTCGTGCTCAGAGCAATGGAGACCACTGGTGCAGAAAACGGAACAAGGAGAGAACTCCGACAAGTTGGAGGAGGTCGGAAAAGACATGGCGGAAGGTATGGATCCCTTAACGCCATAGATAAATGCTGGAGGGGAGACAAAAACTGGGAGAAAAACAGGAAAAAACTGGCGGATTGCGCCCTAGGATTTGGCCGGAAAACAACCGGAGGCAAAAAGGGACCGATCTACGTTGTCACCGACGCATCCGACGACGATCTCATGAACCCCAAGCCAGGAACTTTAAGACACGCAGTGACTCGCGACAGACCGCTTTGGATCGTATTTGCTAGAAGCATGATCATAAAACTGCAACAAGAACTGATCATATCGAACGATAAAACGATCGACGGTCGAGGAGTGAGTGTTCATATAAGCGGAGGTGCAGGTTTAACGTTACAGTTCGTGAAGAATGTAATCATACACAACATTCATATCAAAAACATTAAACGTGGATCTGGTGGGTTGATTAGAGACTCTGAACAGCATTTTGGGCTTCGAACATTGAGTGATGGTGATGGGATCAATATTTTTGGAGCGGCAAATATTTGGATCGATCATGTCTCCATGACGAATTGTTCTGATGGTATGATCGATGCGATCATGGGATCGACCGCCATTACTATCTCCAATTCCCATTTCACCGACCATAACGAGGTAAAGAAGGTTAAGGCATAAAACCGAACCAAAATATGGAAACATAATCAACTTTTCATAAACAAAAGAATTAACGCTTGCGATCTTTAAGCTTGTGATTTCTATTGAAAGAAAATATATAAACTAAATGCAAACTTAAAACGCAAAAACAATGAGGCCGAAGTCTTCCTTACTTACCGTGTTTGGCTTTTGGGATTTGCAGGTGATGTTGTTTGGGGGTAAAAACGAGGATGTGATCGACAAGAAAATGCAGATAACGGTTGCGTATAACCATTTTGGTAAGAGATTGGTTCAAAGAATGCCAAGGGCCAGATACGGTTTAATCCATGTAGTGAACAATGACTACACTCACTGGGAAATGTATGCAATTGGTGGAAACATGAACCCTACCATTATAAGTCAAGGCAATCGTTTCATTGCTCCTCCTCAAGAAAATTGCAAGCAGGTCAATAAACCACTACACTTTCTAATCAACTAACTAATCACTACATAACACCTGAGACAACACAACTAAGAGAAAGTTTTATAAAAAAAATGCAGGTTACAAAGAGAGAGTACGCACCGTATACAGAGTGGAAATCATGGAACTGGCAATCGGAGAGAGATTACTTCTTGAACGGAGCTTACTTCGTACAATCAGGAAGATCAAACGCTTGGAGCTCTGCCCCGAAGAATCCAGTCCCTAGAAAGTTTGCAATCCGGCCACAGCCAGGAACAAAGGTAAGAAGACTCACCAAAGAAGCTGGTACGCTTGGTTGCAAACCGGGCAAGTCCTGCTGATAAAAGTTCCCTGTTGGTGCGTTAGTGTGTGTGTTCCGTGTTGTTAAGGTAACAAACAAGAAAAAGACTGAAAAAATTGTAATTCGTGTAAATGGTGTTTGTAACGCATTGTGCATAATGCAGTACAGATAAATTATTAGGCTTCATTATTTTTTGGCTGTGGAAAAAATCGAGAGAAAAAAAAAGCTCATTCTTTTTGTTTTTCAATCTTATTTCTTGCCCCCAAAAGGACATCAATTTAAACACCAATACATGATAATCACTCCTATTCTCAGTACCCTGCACTACATCTATTATATCATCAGACCTTGATGATATTTGGTACCATCTGAATCAGCCTTCAAGTAGCTCCATCTTACTGCATTCCTTCAAACCCTGAAACATGTCAAGACACAGCTCAGATGGGTGTAGGTTTCGTTGGAGGTTTAACGAATCTAATTGCTGCATCTAATTCTATCCGTGACTGTATTTGATAAAATGTATTGATCAGACAATACCTCTGAGCTTGAAGTTTCTTCGTTTGTAATTACTATACATGTATTTGACTTTCCAGAAAGTCGAAGCTTCTCCTGCAAGACCAAATGTAGCAAGTTATTATAAAAAGTTCAGGGACAAGATGAAAACAGTTGAGAGGTAAGACCAGCAGATTATTGCCAGGAACTATATGCATGTTCATTCATATGTTCTCTTCACAAAAACAGTTACCTGCATCATAATATCCGGCATCTTGTGGCTTTCTCCGCCCATAGAGTCGCATAGATACATTAAACCCATATTCGCAATATTCTGCACAAAGAAAAAAAAACAACGAAAGAAGAAAAATAAGCAAATTAACTCCACAATGATCCCTACAAATGCCATTGAGCTGATATTCAGAACATTAATAGCGAACAAGAATGGAAATGAAGATACCTGCTTGTACTCAATACTATCTAATTTTCCACCCTGAAAGAATGAGATTTAAATGGAATTAGTATGCAATAACGACCACTAAAAGCTTGCATATTTTCTTTGCTTGCTATATACATCAGTTAGGTTAATATTAAGTTAAAAGCAAGAAAAGGAGAAAGGGTCCTATTGGTGTCACATGAAACAGAAAAAAAAAAAAAAATCTTTAAAACAGTACACGCACCATACCACCAAACATGCTATGCATTGCTTCAAAATTATCTCCCATGTTAGCAAGATCCTCAAGAGCCAAACCCACCTGTTCCATAGATCTGAAACTTATTAATACCACCTTACAAAAGAGGACAACTCTTGAAACTAGTTAATACTTAAAGCGATATTCGTACATTGTCCTGGACTCCCTTTAAGAGATCCTTCTGCAACTCCAGCGTATTATCCGTCTTCTTAAGCCGCTCGGACAAGTGCTTCTTAGCATTCTGACCAACAACATAAGCAAAATCACTATACAATTAGAATCCCTCAAAAATCATATATCCAAGGCCTGACACAAGAGGCAGCAACAACTGGTGGAAGAAGCACCCACAGAAATAGCTTCAGAAACGGTGTCCAAATGCTTTGTCAAGTTCGACACTGCCTCTTCCATGCTTCGCTTTGTTATGCACATGATGTCAGAGAATGAAATACCCTACCACAGAAACAAACATCAGCTTCAGAGAAATCATTCCAATTTTACAGACAGCTAATAATGCTGTTGTTGGAACTCTATTAAGATACCTTGTACCACATGTAACCATAGCCTATAGCTCCTAATGTCGCTGCCGGGACTATAAACGGGGTAAAGTCAGCTGGAAAACGTAGCAGAGAATGTCAGAGATTACACATAAAATAATACACATTCTTTTTAAAATAACAAATCAAAAATGGCAGGAGACAAAGTTCCTTGAGCTCCATTCATGACAGTTATCTGCCGCGACGAGGATATTTGCCGGATATCCATAGCTAACCGTTGCATCTACAAAAGTCAACATAGTTACTTACTAATTCAGATACGCTCTTCACGTCAAAATTCATACACAAAATTTACCTGAATAGCCATGGCATCAGAATCGTCATCTGAATGATCTCCGGATTTCTCAAATCGCTTCACCAAAGACTTCAAATTTGGGTGATGAACAGAAAAGACCTTTTTACTACTTACTCCATTCTCATACAAAATTCAGAAAAGGAAGCATTTTTACTCAAATAAGAACATTATCGTACCTGTAGCTCCCCCAAAATATCCGCCATTTTCCCATTCTTCACCAGAATGGTACTAGTGTAACCTTCAGATTCAAAAAAAGGTTAAATAAAAAATCTTCAGAAACTCCACAGTGATGATCGAGAAACCCTAGTTACCTGCTCCAGCTAAAATCAAAATCTTCGTTAACCCAATTCCAGATTGCATAGCCATGGTCAAAAATCCTCACAGGTCAATAAAAAAAAAATAGTTTTCTTCTTCGTCTGAAATTTCGCTCGTCGGCGTGATAAACTGTCAAAGCTGCTCAATGTCGGTTTCAGAGAACGGTGTCGTTTTGTAAAACATTTCCCGTAGTTTTGTAAATTATTTTGACCCTGCACTAAACTAATCTGAGCCGTTGATGATACACATAAGCAGAGTAAATAAATCTGAACCGTGCATTTAAGTAAAATTATTGTGCCAATATTGAAAGATTCTTAATATTATCTGGGTAAAATCGAATTAACGAAAAGTTGTCTCTCCTTTAGTTGAAATTTGAAAGAGAACCCTTTTCCTCGTTGTATCCAGTGGAGAAGAAGACGATGTCGCAGCAGTATCTGCAACTCTTATCTTCTCCTCCAATGGCGGTAAACTCCAAAATCTTCATTAATCTTCGGTTTACAGACGCTCGTTTTCTCACCGCCGGTGGTTTCGCCGGAAAACGACATGGTTTGGCCGTGAAACCGACGGAGAGGGTGAAGCTATCGGTGAAGTTTCGCCAAGAAGATTACTACGAGAAGTAGAGGTTTGGTGATGAAGCTGTGTCGTTTAATAAGAAGTCTAGATAATATTTTGAGTAATAAGATTTAGTCAAATAAATACCGAGTTATAGGAAGGTAGTTGCTGCAGAAAAAATAGGAGGTTAGTTTAAAAGGCTAGTTTCGAAGTTGTAAGCCTATATAACGGCAACATTGTGCAAAGAAATAAAGCAAGCTTTTTCCATCTATTTCACTCGTATACTACTTCTAACACTTACAAGTGGTATCAGAGCAAATTACTGAGAAAAACACAAACACATAACAAATAATCAAACGCCGGTGAGAGAAACACAGTGATAATGAGTGATAAGGATGCCTTGGTGATCCTTAAGTTTGATGGGGATTATGATCATTGGGCAATGTTCATGGAGAATCTCCTGAGGTCAAAAAAATGGTGGGACCTCATAGAAAATGGGATCACAAGGCCTGAGAGGAATGTGATCTTAACAGGACAGCAACGAACAGAGTTAGCTGAGAAGACTGTCCTTGATCACGAGGTGAAAAACTATCTATTTGCATCCATAGATAAACGATTCTTAAAACAATTCTGAAGAAAGAATCCGCCAAGGACATATGGGATTCAATGAGGAGAAAGTTCAAAGGAAACGAGAGAGTGCATAGTGCACAACTGCAGAGACTGAGACAAAGCTTTGAGGTACTTGAGATGCAAATTGGAGAAACGATTTCTGCCTATTTCTCAAGAGTGATGGAAGTTGTCAACAACATGAGGAACCTGGGTGAAGACATGCCAGACGCAAAGGTTATGGAGAAAATTCTCAGAACCTTGGTTGAAAAGTTCACGTATGTAGTATGCGCCATTGAAGAATCCAATAACATAAGCGAACTATCTGTAGATGGTTTGCAAAGCTCCTTAATGATCCATGAGCAGAATCTAAGCAGACACTCTGCTGAGGATCAAGTCCTCAAGATGGAAGGAAACTGGAACTTTGGCAACATTAGAGGGCGAGGCAGAGGATTCTGTGGCAGAGGAGGTGCACAGGGGCGCATGCGTGGAGGATCCCAATTCAACAAGGAGCAGATGGAGTGCTACAAATGCCACAAAAGGGTCATTTCAAGTTTGAATGCCCTGAGTGGGAGAAGAGATGAACTATTTTGAAACAGAAGAAGATATGTTATTAATGACACATATTGACTTAATCAAGGAAGAGGAAGAGAATGTTTGGTTTCTGGACTCCGAGTGCAGTAACCACATGTGTGGAGACAGATCCTGGTTTATCGAGTTCGATGAGTCATTCCGCTAGTGTCAGACTTGGAGATGACAGAAGAATGAACGTAGAAGGAAAAGGGAAGCTACGACTAGAGATTAAAGGAGTTGTTTCAATCATCACATCGGTATATTATATACCAGGATTGAGAAACAATCTCCTGAGCATGGGACAGTTGCAAGAAAAGGGGCTTAAAATCACGATCGAAGACAATGTCTGTGAGATTTGGAACAAAAGGATGAGGAGGATGGCAATGCGCTCAACAATGTCAAACAATCGGATGTTCATTGTGTTTGCCAAAGTCAAGGGGACGAAGGAAGGACACAAAACATCTAAAATACAATGCCTTCAAGTTGCAGAAAGGAAAAATGACTTGTGGCACAGGAGATATGGTCACTTGAGCACAAGCGGGTTGAGAAAACTGTCAGAGAAGGACATGGTAAGGGGTCTACCATCAATGTAATGCGGGGAAGAAGACAAACCGTGTGAAGTATGTCTACGAGGGAAGCAGAATCGAAGCTCAATACCAAAAATGAGTAATTGGAGGGCAACTCGTGGTCTGCAACTTATTCACACAGACATCTGCAGACCGATAACGCCCACATATGAAAGTAGAAAACGATACTTGCTGAACTTCATAGACGACTACAGTCGCAAATGCTGGACATTCTTCCTCACAAACAAGTCAGAAGCATTTGACAAGGTCAAAGAATTCAAGGCAGTTGCAGAGAAAGAGCTAGGACAAGAACTGACATGTTTAAGGTCTGATCGCGGAGGAGAGTACAATTCAAGAGAATTTGATGATTACTGCAGGAAGATGGGAATACAGAGACAACTTACAGCTGCCTACACACCGCAGCAAAATGGCATAGCGGAAAGAAAAAACCGAAGTATACTCAACATGACAAGGTGTATAATGACTGAAATGTCTGTTCCAAGACGGTATTGGCCGGAGGCAGCGCAATACGCAGTCCACATCCTCAACAAGAGTCCTTTTGCAGCCCTGGAGGATATCACACCACAGGAAAAATGGAGCGGATTGAAATCAGACGTCGAGTACTTCAGAGTCTTTGGCTCCCTAGCATACGCACTGGTACCCTATGAAAGATGGATCAAACTTGACGAGAAAAGTGTGAAATGTGTTATGTTTGGAGTTAGCAAAGAATCTAAGGCGTATCGGTTGTACAACCCTGAGACAAAGAAGATCATAATCATCAAAGACGTGGAGTTTAACGAAAGAGAAGGATGGGAATGGGAGAAAAAGACGAGTGACATAGAACTTGTGTGGGGCGAAGAATCAAGAGACAAAACAAGTAACGAAGAAGGAGGAAATGAAAGAAGTGAGACTGAGGGAAGTACCGAGCAAAGTGAACCTGCTGCCGAACAGAGTGCGTCTACTACTGAGCAAAACGCACATGAGCAAGTCACTGCAGAAAGATCTAATAACCAGATTGAAGAACGAGAAGAAACTTCACATGAGTATTGCATGGAAGACAGCGACAGACTCCTGTGTGGATGAGAGATTATATCACAGGGAGATCAGGTTTTATAGTCGCAGAAGATGGAGAAGACATGCTTGCAATGTTTGTGGCTGGTGAAGATCCATACACATTCGAGGAAGCAGTACAACAGGAAGTTTGGAGAAAAGCTATGGAAGCAGAGATCAAATCCATAGAAGAAAACATCACATGGGAACTAATGGAGATACCTCATAGAGCGAAAATCATTGGTGTAAAATGGATATATAAGACAAAGTTAAATGAAAGAGGAGAAGTAGAGAATTTTAAGGCAAGATTAGTTGCCAAAGGCTATCATCAGGAACATGAAATTGATTTTCAAGAGGTGTTCGCCCCTGTTGCAAAGTGGGACACCATACGAATGATATTAGCAAAGGCGGCAGAGAATGAATGGGTTATGTATCAGTTGGACGTCAAGAGTGTGTTTCTGCACGGAGAGTTGGAAGAAGACGTGTTCATTGAACAACCAAGAGGCTTTGTAGTTCAAAATGAGAAGGAGAAGGTCTACAAGCTGAAGAAGGCTTTGTATGGTCTGAGACAAGCTCCCAGAGCTTGGTATAGCAGAATCGAAAGTTATTTTCATGCGGAAGGGTTCAAGAGATGTTATTGTGAACATACATTGTTCATAAAAACAAGAGGAAGTGAGGTACTGCATGTAAGTGTGTATGTAGATGATCTAATCTACACGGGGAACTCGTGGAAACTGATGGAAGACTTTAAAAAATCTATGATGGAAGAATTTTCAATGTTAGACTTGGAAAAGATGAAGTTCTTCTTGGGAATCGAGGTAACACAAGATGACAAAGGGATTTTCATTAGCCAACAGAAGTATGCAGAGGAAGTTTTGAAAAGGTATGGCATGGAGAATTGCAATGCAGTGAGAGTTCCAATTGTTCCGGGACAGAAACTGACTAGAGAAGGCGGAGGAGAAGCAGTAGATGCAACAAACTTCAAACAACTAATTGGGAGTTTTCTAACAGCCACTAGACCAGACTTGATTTTTTCTGTGAATCTAGTCAGCAAGTTTATGGAAAGTCCAACCGAATAACACCTTCTCGCAGCAAAACGAAATCTGCGCTATGTACAAGGAACGACAGGGTATGGAATTCAGTACAAGGCAAGATGCGGTCAAGGTCTAGTTGGTTTTGTTGACAGTGATTATGCGGGTGACGTGGAAGATAGAAAGAGCACATCTGGTATGTGTTCCTGATGGCAGGAGGGGCAGTGTCTTGGTCATCTAAAAAACAGCCCATAGTAACTCTATCAACCAAAGAAGCATAATATGTTGCAGCAGCTTATGGAGCGTGCCAAGGAGTATAGATGAGAAATGTTCTTCGTGAGATTGGAGCAGAACAGGAAGGAGGAATAGTCATGTTTTGCGATAATAGCTCAACCAAAAAATTGTCAAGAAATTTGGTCCTACATAGTAGAAGCAAGCACATAGATGTGAGATTTCATTTCTTAAGAGAATTGGTGAATGAAGGGGCTATCAAGTTGGAGCACTGTTCTACAAGAGATCAACTAGCATATATAATGACGAAGGCAATAAAGTTCGAAACGTTTGAAAAGATGAGAAGAAAAATGGGAATGAGCATGAAAAGTGAATAAACTGAAAGGAGTTTCAGTTTAGAAGAAAGAATGAAGCTGTGTCAAGAAGTCTAGATAATGTTTGGAGTAATAAGATTTAGTCAAATAAGTACCGAGTCATAGGTTGGTAGTTGCAGAGAGTTGCAAGAAAAATAGGAGGTTAGTTTAACGGCTAGTTTCGAAGTTGTAAGCCTATATAACGGCAACATTGTGCAAAGAAATAAAGCAAGCTTTTCCCATCAATTTCACTCGTATACTACTTCTAACACATACAGGTGACTCGTCTTCTTCGCCAGCTTACTCTCCGCAAAATGGTAAAGCCACTTAAAGGCTTGTTTCGAATCAAACGGAAGCTTGAAATCTCCAAAGATAAAGTGACTTTTAATTTTGAAAATCTAGGGCTGAAACGCGAAACCCAATAGTGATGCATGTTTGTTTTTAAATCGAAAAACGGTAGTTCATTGTTGTTTGAATTTCGAAAATGGAAACTTGAAATTTAGAAATTTTCGAAGAAATAGAGCTCATACTTGTCATTTGTGTTTATTTGTTTGTTTGGATTAGCTGAAGGCTCTTCGCCACGGTTTTACGTGGGTCATTCGATTTACAAAGGGAAAGCTGCTCTTACAATTGAGCCTCGAGCACCAGAGTTTGTGGCTTTGGAAGTATGCCTTGCCTCCTTTTGAAGCTTTATCGAACCATCTCTCTATCGATCTTGAATTGATCCTTTTATTTTCTTTGTTCAGTCTGGTGCGTTCAAGCTTGCGAAGGAAGGTTTCTTGCTGCTGCAGTTTGCTCCTGCAGCTGGTGTTCGGCAATATGATTGGAGCAGGAAGCAGGTCTGTTTTTATCTTTAACTTAGTACTTCATAGATTTTCTTACTAAGTTTTAGATAGTGATCCTACTTGATTTGGTGAAAAAGAAGCAGTATTTTTTTACTTTCTAATATGATTGTGCTTAGATCATGTTTTGATGTCTAATGATGCAGGTCTGGTTTTTATTTTTAACTTAGTATTTTAATGGATTGTGGTAAAGATCATGACTTTGTTTTGTGAAAGAACGACCTTTTTACTTAATGGTTATGATTTTGGTGAGATCATGTGTTGATGTTGAATGATGCAGGTCTTCTCATTGTTGGTTACAGAAATCGGTAATCTAGTTAGCCTTGGGCCGAGGGAATCATGTGAATTCTTCCATGATTCTTATAAGGGAAAAGGGTATGATTAGGATCCTATCATATCTCTTTCATTACACAAATTGTGTACATTTAGTTTTGATTCGTAATTGAGGTTGTGTTTGTTTATTGTAGGAGTGATGAGGGTAAAGTGAGGAAAGTGTTGAAAGTTGAACCCCTTCCAGATGGTTCTGGCCGCTTCTTTAACCTGAGTAAGTCAATGAATCTTTCTTTCTTTTTTTCCTGGACTCTTGAATTTCGTAGTTTCATGGATTAGAAGCTCTTCTGATTATCATTATTGTTTTTTCATCAAGGTGTACAAAACAAGCTTTTGAATTTAGATGAGAGTGTATACATACCAATCACTAAAGCAGAGTTTGCTGTTCTTATCTCTGCTTTCAACGTAAGCCCTCTCTCCCTCTCTCTATCTCTTTGTTAAAAGCCTTTGCCTTTATTTTAAATTTATACATTGCATCGCAGTTCATCTTGCCGCACCTTATAGGCTTGCAAGCATTTGCAAACTCCATCAAACCAGAAGACTCTAACCGTCTTAACAATGCGCTTAACAATGCGTCACCCAAGTATAGAGGAGACTACGAATGGAGTAGATGATTGAGATTACAGACAACCTTGCAAACTTGGTTCTTGTGTCCATCCTATCTTTTTGTTATTGTAATCAATGAGTCACCAAGAGTTGATAGAGATAACAAAATGAAAAAAGAAAGTAGCAATAGAGAGACTGAAGTAGTGTTTAGACCAAATGGGATGTGTTGTTGTTTAGGAAAAACTCATTATGTGTTATACAATTTTTTTTTTTTAATTCAAGAGCAAACGGTAAGAATTTAAGTAATACAAGAATCAACGTGCTCTTCCTCTTGTGTTATCTTTAATTACAAATAATATTGATCACAAAGGGTCTTCACTACACCTCAAGGCTTACAGGTCTCTTAAAGAAGCATAAGCAAAAGCGAGCTCATAAACCAGGTGAAAAGGCGCATTCAGGATTGCATTCGCGGTATAGAAGAAACTAAGGGACCTAAAACCAACAAAGTGAAAGAGATCATTGTGTGGATTACCGCATTCAGACATCAAAACCGAATGTAATACCCCACACAATAAACTGTTTCTCTTTGTTAGGTTAGGTCCTTCAGTGTCTTCCACACTGCTGATGTAAACTTGAATCGTCATATCATCTGTTTTATGGGCTCCGAACCAGGACCATGCCGATACTCCCCAAAGATAACCCTATCTTTGCTCACAGTAAACCTCTCTGCATCATCAGTCCATATACTTAACCAGATAAACTAACACCTGGAAGTTTTAAAAGTTGCTTCTCATCAATTACATGCCTGATACTTTCCACATCTTGCCATCTTTCTAATGCAGCATATATGGTGGACAAGATCACAAATGGAGCTGGATTCTCTGGCTCTAACTCTGCTAGCTTCATTGCCAATTCCTCTCCAAGCACTGGATCCAGGTGTTGCCTACATGCACCGAGCAAAGAGGAGTAAACCGAAGATGATGGTTCTGACATTTGATCTATTATCTTCTTGGCTTCTCTTAATCTCCCAAACCGACCCAAAAGATCAACCATACAACCTATGTGCTCTTTACTAGGTTTAAATCCATATTCTTCCTGCATCAAACTAAAAACTTGAAATCCCTTCTTGACATCGCCACAGTGACTACACGCAGATAGAACAGCAGTAAAGGTTGCTAAACTCGGTTCTACTTTCTCATCTCGTAGCAATTCAAAGATTTCAATTGCAGACTCACACTCTCCATGTTTACCATAGCCAGATATCATAACATTCCAAAACACAGGGTCCTTGGGTTTCGGTTCAAACCGATCAAAGATTCGGCGTGCCCAAAACGACGACCCACATTTCATGTACATGTCGACGAGAGACGTAGAAACAAATATATCCCTTTCAGCTGCAGCTTTAATGACATGTCCATGGATCTCTTTACCGTTCTTTAAAACCCAAATATCTGAACAAGCCGATAGAAGGCTAGTAAGACATTTCAAACTAGGAACCACAACTACTAGTAGCATTCTCTCAAAGAACTTGAAAGCTTCCATTACTTTCCCTAATTGTGAAAAGCCACTGATCAGTGAATTCCATGTCGCTGAATCGGGCTTAAGCCCCTCGGAATCCAACTGTTCAAACAGCTCAACGGCTACCTCATGCTGTCCATTAATCATCATCCCAGAGATGACAGAGTTCCAAGATACCAAGTTCCTGGTATCTTTTAGTTCTGTGAAAACGCCGTATGCAGATTTCCAACAGCAACATTTCGAATACATATCAATGAGAGCTGTACCGACCATTGTATCAAACCGAAACGTTTTTTTCATGACAAGACCATGAATTTGCCTAGCATACTGGAGATGCAAAAGACTAGCGCAAGCAGATATTGCATTAATGAAAGTAACAGCATTTGGCTCTTCACTGTAAAACTTCCTCATGAGATTGAAAACACTAGGGACCAAATGTGGAACTCCATTCTCCATCAATCCGGAGATAAAAGCATTGTACGTCACAACATTCTTACGGGGCACCTTTTCGAACATTCTCGCAGCTAAAATCCACTCTCCACATCTCGAATACATTGAAACAAGAGACGTTCCAACGTAAACTTCCATCTCAAAACCTGATTTCATCGCCAAACAGTGCATTTGCTTCCCTCCTTCGATATCATCACAACTCCCCAAAACGCTAGCCACTGTAACCGAATTAGTCCCAGACCCAAAAACCCTAGCTTCCCCGAACATCCTAAACGCTTCTCTAGTAAACCCATTCTCCAAAAGCCCAGAAACCGCTGCATTAACACTCGCAATACTCCTCTCAGGCATTTCGTCGAGCAGCTTAAGCGCATCCATCGCCTGCTTCACCTTCATGTACATACTCACCAGAGCCGTCGCAGTGAAATAATCAACGAAAAACCCGGTTTTGATGATCTGGGCGTGCAGAGTTCGACCTTGGATAACGTCACTGAGCTTCGCGCATGACTTGAGAAGAGGCGGGAATGTGAACTTGTCGGGAGAGTGAGAAGAATAGTGGCGGCGCGTACTCAACACTGCCTCTAGCGAAACTCCACCGGTCACGAGATTCGTGACTCGGTGCCTCGTGAGGTTTATCATCTAGAGAGGCAAAAGCGAGCACTAGGACACATCAAAGCCTCTCTCTTGCATTGTCGTCGGACAAAGGATCAAAAACAACAATTTATTGTTGGTTCAGATCTGGTTTAAATCGGTTATTATAGCAGTTCGATTTAACGGTATTAATTTCGGTTTAGTGTCCACTTGCATCGTCTGAGCAAATATCTGCGTCTGACTGTACCACAAAGATATGTTTATAGATCGAAGCTTCTAGAATATCACCACTGCGTGCGTTATACGAAGTTCTTCACATCATTCCTCAAATCGCACGGTGAATTCGAGGATCAAGGAGCTTGAATCGATCAGAGCCTTTTTCTCTCATAACCGGTCGTCATCATCGTCGCTTTAATTTCCAACCTTTTTCTCGCCGTGTGGAGGGATGCTCGCTTGACGACGACCGACACCGTTCTCGCCTCCATCTCTACCTTTTTTTTGATAAACAGTGAGATTCTCCCTCATGAATTCTAATCTCTTTTCCACGATGCTTCGTTGGTAGATCCGTCGTTTTTATATGTTCTTATCAAAGTTTCGTTTTTTTGGTGATGGTCCGGTCTTAAGCGCTTCATAGGTTAAAGAAAACTGTGTGGTTTTGAGAAGAAATTACTTCTCGGATTTGTAATTGATGGGTCTCTAAGCTGATGATCATAAATTATATTAATTTTCGGCAGATTATTAACGAATGACACAAAACAACGTGATTCGTTCATACTTAGGCAAATGGTTAAGAGTTATCTGATGAAGCTGATTACAATTTAGAAAACATTGAAAGTCCTGATTTTTAGCAGGTTATTGAATTATGTGATCGGCTTCTCTCAGTTAATCTTTTATTGCTTGTTGGATTTTGATAGAGTGAGAGAAGGATGTCGACTCCAGCGAGGAAGAGATTGATGAGGGATTTCAAGAGGTTGCAGCAAGACCCACCTGCTGGAATTAGCGGTGCTCCACAAGACAACAACATCATGCTGTGGAATGCTGTTATATTCGGGTAACGAAAACAAGAAAAAATTGATACTTTTTTGGTTCCAGAAACATTCTTAAAGTCTTTCACTGTGACTGTGCTTATTACGTCTCCTTCTGTTTGTCGATTTGCAGGCCTGATGATACCCCATGGGATGGAGGTAAGGTTTTGTTATTGTAATTACTTATCTGGAGATATTTGGCAATTTTTCATCTCTGTTCTCACATCTCTCTTGTATGATCTTGTCAGGTACCTTCAAACTCTCACTGCAGTTTTCAGAAGATTATCCAAACAAACCACCAACAGTTCGGTTTGTTTCACGGATGTTCCATCCAAACAGTAAGTTAGAAGATAACAACACCACATTTTCTTATTCTGAGTGCATGTGATTCACGAAACTCACATTTGGTCATTGTTGTGTAGTTTATGCTGATGGGAGTATATGCTTGGACATTCTCCAAAACCAGTGGAGTCCAATATATGATGTCGCTGCTATCCTTACCTCCATTCAGGTAATATATGTAGAAATGTCATATTGAAATGCTTCTCATGGCCTGGTTCTCAATAAAATCGTTGATGATTGTTGTTGTTCTGCATCCTCTACTGCCCTTTTATACTGACCTCTGATCTCCATTTTAATGTAGTTGTGTTCTTGATCTGATCACATTGGCTGAACAATCTCTCTTTTCCTTTTAAATCACAGTCATTGCTCTGTGATCCTAATCCAAATTCTCCTGCGAATTCGGAAGCTGCACGAATGTTCAGCGAAAGCAAACGCGAGTACAACAGAAGAGTTCGCGAGGTTGTGGAACAAAGCTGGACTGCAGACTAGTAATAATAATAATATTTGTAACAATTGTCTTTAAAAACATTGGACCTCCTCTCCTGTGTCTGGTTCTACCAACTCTTTTCTCTCTTTTTCTCTCCTGTCTTTGCGTGTTTTTCAAACTCTGAGATTTGTTGCTTTTAATGTTTCTATGTATTTCCATGTATTATCTGATCCACATTATCTTCATAATTATCATATGTGTTTCAATTCGATCATTCTTGCGGATTTTCTTTTGCTTTATTTAAAACAACAGGTTGCTAAGTTAGCTACGATTTTTCAATGTAAGATATTTCATGTAATCCATGAAACTACATGTTGACTTATTGACTCTTGTCTCTACATTCGACTTGCATCATTGTTTCTACAATTTTATCTCTCTGTGATCAGTTTCATTCATATATTGCCTTCATGGTCGTTTCATGATTCCCACTGTTTGTCCATCCTTGTTGTACTTGAATTGTATACTGCAGATTCCATACAACATCTTCAATCGATGGTCGCTTGCTCTGATCTTCACAAAGACAGTTGATAGCAAATTCCACTGTTGTCCTCAACGACTCATAAGCATATGATCCTCTAACAGATGGATCTGCTAAGCTGCTCAATACTGATGGTTCATCTCTCAAACCATTCTCCAGCTGCGAGAAATAACGAAAGAAGGTTCAAAATTTTGTAAGCCATGTCGGATTAACAAATATGAAAGAGGTTTTGATTGAAAATTTGAAACAGAACAGACCTGAAGCTTCAAACTTCCCATCTCGGAAGAACCTGCAGCCACTACTTTGCCTGTGATTATCTGAAGTAGTATCACTCCAAACTGGTACACATCTTCTTTCTCTCCATCCTCCTTACTGCACACAATTCCATAACAGGTTTCAGAATTTGATAGGGGAGAATACATCTTAACATACTGTATCTTAAAAGATATAAACCTCCGGGGACTTTTGACTTGAGGGCTCTCTGCTCCAACCTAGAAATGCCAGGAATTTTTCTTAGTTTAAATTATAAGAAGTAAGAATGAAAATTATGCAACGTGTTTTATACCTTGGATGGTAAAGGAATAGTGTAGCCACTGATTTTTACAGTGAATGTTTCATCAAGCAGAATATTCTCTATCTCCAAATTATTCCCAAAGATTCCTGGTGCTACTCCCATATGCAAGAACTGTATCCCTCGAGCGACTCCTATGGCTATCGCCATTCTCTGAGGCCACTTCAACACCTCTTTCTTCCTACAATCTGATTAAACAATTTCCATTTGAATCTATTGAAACGGAATGAATGTATTCTGTCTTTTTTCAGGGTTTTACCTGTGAGGAAGTCCCTCAAGGACCCATTTGAGATATACTCTTGTACAATGAAGATGGTGTGTCCAGCATGTTGATTGTGTTCTTGGTTACTGGCAATACAATGTCCAAGAACGCTAACCAAATGCATATGCCTTAGTTTTGATAAAACTTCCATCTGCTGAGCTAAGCTCTGTGGCAAACTCTTCTGCTTCAGCTTGATACATCTCACTGTCACTGCTATGCCTTCTCTGAGACAACCTTTGTACAACTGTTGGAATACCAAAATATATCAATCCATCAGGGTTTGTATTAAATAGTTCATGTTATGTTTGTTTTTGTTTTACCTGTTCACAGAACAAACTTGCTGCATCAAAGTCGTTAGTCGCATCTTCCAGTTCCTCCAACGAAAAAAGGCGGTAAGGTGGCAAACCAATCACTGCAGATCTCATTGTTTGCGGTACACGTCCTAAATTAGCAAAACTCTGTTAATGGATTTTGCTAGAGTTAACTCAATTCTAAAGCAATAATGATAGTCTTAGTTTACTTGAATCTGGTAATGACTTAGTGCTGGTTGTCGTGGTGCTGCAAACTGAGACTTTATCAGAGGCATGTCTTTCATTGTTGTTGTTTACTTCATAAATATCTTCTTCTGATCTTGATCTTCTTCTTCTCAGAGCAATCAAAACCAACAGAACCAAAACTGCTGCAAGGATGACCACACCAGTGATTATTAAAATCACCAAACCGAGTTTGATTCCTGCAGATTCTTTCTTTTCAACCTTGGGGACAGGTTCCACAGCTATTGCTTTGCTCGCTTGGTTTTGACAGAAAGAAAGCGAACGCTGATACTTCGCGTTAGGAGTCCCAGTCAAAGACAAGCAATTGAATGAAAAGAGCACTGTCTGATTCTTGAAACTCAAGGAAGAGTAGCAAGACGGAAGCTTTCCGGTGAGAAGATTGTGAGAAACGTCTAAAGTTTTAACCGTTGAGGAGCTGCAAGAAGAATTTGGAAGCGTTCCGGTGAACATATTCTGAGCCAAACTTAGAGTTTGAAGAGAAGAAAGAGAAAACAGAAACTCCGGAATGGATCCGGTGAATTCGTTGGAAGAAAGGTCTAAACTTTGAAGCTTATTCAGCTTCTTTATCTGTTCTGGAATCTTGGATGTAAAGGAGTTGTTCTTCAATGAAACAACGACGAGATTACTTGGGAGGGAAGGAAATTCAGGACCGAGATTATTACCTCCCAAATCTAGCTCTTGGAGATTCGACAACCCTCTTAGATCAGAGACAGAACCGTTTAACAGGTTGTCTGATAAAACAAGGCTTTTCAGATTCTTCGAAGACGAAATCTCTTTTGGGATTTTCCCGGATATGAAATTAGAGCTGAGGTTGAGAGATTTGAGAGACGGTGATAACTTGGTGATGGTATTAGGAGAGAGAGGACCAGAAATTCCAAGTGAGGTAAGAGACAAAGTGTTTAAGCTGGAAAGTTTTGTAAGAAGAGTGAAGAGTTCGTCAAATCTTCCCGGGAGCTTACTGGTTCTGTTTCCGGTAATGGTTAATTCTGTTATGTGACCTCTGAAGCATATGACTCTTAAGGAAGGAGAAGAGGGTATGTGGCAGAAGTTGGCTGTTTTGGTCCATGACTGAAGAATCTGTGGATATTTTAGCTGCTTTTGGATTTCGATGAGAGTTCTTGATTCACTTGGAGATAACTGAAACTCAGAGAGTAGTGGAAGAAGAAGAAGAAGGAAAGTGAGGGAAAATACATGGTTTTGGAGAAAATTCTCCATTTTTCTTGGGACAATTGTTTGAAGATGTGTTTTGGCTTAGAGAAACAGAAACTCATCAAAAGTTGTCATTTTTTTCTGGGATCACAGAAGCAGATCTACTGGAAAATGGAGGAAAACTTGGGGATGACAACAAAAATATAGTAGTAACATTTTTCTGTATAAATTTCTGGGTAATAAAATCTATAAACTTTGTTAAGATGTTCGTGGGAAAATTAAAAGAAGAGAGAAGACCCAATTTAAGTGGAGGCAATAAATGCGATTGTAATTTTAATATTTTTGTTTGGTTGTTTGTTTGTTCATTACTGCACATTGCACAACCTCAGCTCGACAGACTGGTTTTTAATGCATAGAAGAACATGACTATGATTTTTAGTATTTTATACAGTTTTTTTTCTTATCTTTTAATTCATTGAATAATATAAACTATGATTTTTATTTTCTGTTTAACTTCAAGTTCACATTATATATCTTTATTCTCCGTATTGTGCAGTCAAAGATGATCTTCAGATTTAGATAGTACTTGTTAATAATTAGTTTTGATGACTGGTATATATGTAATTATGAAGTCAGAAGAATCTTTTCTACTTCTCAATTTTTTTGTTCAAAAAAAAAAGGGTCAGAAGACTCAGCAAAACGTCAAAAGAATTGACAATAAATCATGTTTATTTTAAACTTCAAACCAGATCACAGGAGACTTAACACCATTAGTATTAGTTTAACTGTTGTTAATTTTCGTAAACGAATTCATCATGTGCATTGTTTGCTTAAGGGACCCTTATTTTTATAATGCAACACGTGATTTTGTTGAAAACATCTATGATTACACTTGTTTGATTAAAACCTCTGTATAATTGATCAGGTTACATGTTTTGTTTGGTCACTTGTGTCGGTGAGAATGAGATCAAAAAATGTATGTCGTTTTTTCTTCTCCAGAAAACGAAGCCATTACGTTTGTGTCTTTTCTTTAAAAGCGAGATTCTAACAAATGTCGAGCTGTATTCTTTTGTTCTGATGAACTGTTCATTTACTTTCTCTTTTCTTAAATTCTATTTATATAGAGACTCCTTTATTTAATGCTAGTGTATTGAAGTTATTGGTTTTTGTAAGGAATTATTGGTATTGTGTCATTAATAAAGTATTAAGATTTTTGCTATTTTTTTACGGTATACTAATATTTATGGATTTTAAGACGATGAAGCACATGCAACAGCCTTGGAACAATCGTCACTGCGAAAATATATTTTATTATTTTCTACAACAGGCATTTATATATCAACCGAAAAGAAAGTGAAAACATGTCATTTATTTATTTTATTTTTCTCCTACAAAATCAAAGTCGTTTGCTATTTTTTGGTGCAAGTCTTTTGCTATGTAATTCCAAGTAAAATAAACAACAAGACCGTTATTTTGGGCTTCTTCGTTTTTTAAATGTAGCTATTCGAGCACATTTAGGCCCTAAATATTCCACCTTTAAGCCCGTATTAAACTTCTAATTTTTTCAACTTAAGCTATACTTAGTATAAATATAAACCGTTGGACTATATCATATGACATAGTTAAAATTTAAAATTATCCGTTTGTTTTTTTTTAAAAATGCATTTGAACCTAATTTCTACTTAATTTTTTCCAATGATTTACTAAATATGTTTTTTCAACATATGTATCCTTAAATATATGTTTGATACAATAAGATATATACAGAATTTCTAAATAGTTCGAAACGGGTTTTATTTTTGAATAACATAAATTCCATCAGATTTGAACGCGAATAATAAGATTTATATTTACTTTATATGTTACATCTTACTACAATTTTATCTGAATTAAAGTGATAAGATTCCGTAGTATTAACTAGTAGTACTACTATAAATGAAAAGACTCTTTAGTCTTTAAGTAGAATAGGAACGAGACACGTAATTAATAAACATTTAATGTCAGGAATCAGCGGATTAACCACTTCGATAATGACAGCCTTAATTCTCAACTTAAAATCCAAATAAAAAATAGTACTAGTCATTAAATTCAGATATAAACGACAACCCCTCAATTAGGCTCATAACATTCTATAATAGCCCATTAGTAAAGCCCATTTTTTAGAAATCAGCAACACCAAGCCAAAACACTGTCGTTTCAATACCGTCTTTTTCTCTCTCCTTTGGTTGCTCCACTCTCTCTCTCACATTACAAAATACAAACGGTGAGAGTGTTATTCTTCACTGTAACCACTTTTGGTATTTTAGGGCACTGCTCCGGCGAGCCAAAAAAGACAACATTTTGAAGAACATTAAGAGACGGTTTGGTATATCTTCTTCTATCTTCAGCTACATTGGTGATGGATTCCATTTGAGGTTTTGTCATTTTGAAATTTCATTTTTTACCCATTAGGAAAACCCTCGCACCCAAAAAAAAAAAAAAAAGTTTCCGCTTTTGCTTACTACCCAGATCTGAGTATTCAGTGTTACACCATCTTCTTTCACTCTTTGATTTTGCTTACAAGGTATCTCATTTTGCAATTTTTGTATCACGATTATGTTCGAAAAACCGTTTTGGGCATTCTGGTAACTGTTTATGCGAATATTTAGGTCTCCTTTCTTGGTTTTCCCGCTTGTTTCTCTGTTAAATCGACATGGGTTTAGGTTTGTCATTGTCAAATTCTCTGCTTTTCCACTTTACTTAATGGGTCTATGTGTTCCTTTGGCTTTTCGTTACTTTTTTTTTTGGTTTTCGTCTCTCTCTTTTGCTTCATGCTACTTTCGCTTTACTTACTGCACCGTCGATGTCTGTCTCCGTCTTGTTTCCGGCTGTTAGGGTTATTCTCTCTCCATCTGGTTCATGTATTGTTTGTGTTTTTAGGGTTTCTATTAACAGATTTGTAATTCTATATATGGAAAGTGTTTTAGCTTCTGAGTAAATTTGATGGTCCCGCTTGCTGTGTAATACCTGAAATTCACAGACTTTGTTTGTGCTTATACCAAATGTGTTTTTGCTTATGCAGGTTTTTATCTCTGTAGAAACTTTCTGATTGTAATCATTAGAAAATGGGGAAGACTCCAAGTCCTGGTAAATGGATCAAGTCCCTTCTTGGGAAGAAATCATCAAAATCGAGTTTGGAGAAAGGAAGCGAGATATTGGTAAGAATATGGAGGAAAGATATTGTTTTCTCGTTTCTCTTATGTCAAAAAATATAGTGTTATGTAATCGTAAACATTGTTCTTATGTGATAGAGATCTGCAAAGAAAGAAGAGCTTGTGGTGAAGGTGAAGGATAAAAATCTCTCCAACTTAACTACCATTCCCCCTCCGGTAGTGACATCACAAGTTGCAGCTACTCAAACTGTACTAGTCCCAGAAGTTGTAGTCCTCGAAAAGCAGCCAAGCAGAGACCTTGAAGGCGATGAGCCAAATGCGAATCTGGAGTCAGGGAATGACACTGAAGAACTCAAGCTTGAAGAAGCTGCTACAAAGGTTCAAGCTGCTGTCAGATCTCATCAGGTGAATTCTTTTTCTGCATTCTGGTATTGAGGTTTCGATTCTTATTTTGCTGATACTCTGTTGTTTTCCCAAACTCGTGAAGGCCCGTGAAGAATTTCAAACGCTTAAAGGTGTCATAAAGCTGCAAGCAGTTATCCGTGGTCACTTGGTTAGAAGACAAGCTGTTGCTACATACTCGTGCATTTGGGGTATTGTGAAGTTACAAGCTCTTGCTCGCGGGAAGAAGGCTAGATCTTCAGAAACCGGGCTTGAGCTTCAGAAAACAAATACGGTATTCACTGTTTGTTTATAAGCTCCACTTTGATATCCTTTACTCCAATTTGCTTTCAAAGTTGTAATTTCTTTTGTTTGTTAGGAAACCGAGATTTTGACAACTTTGCAAGGAAGCACACACAGCTGGCTTGAGAATCCCACAAAGCTTTCCATGATTAATAAGGTAACGTCAATATTTTTGCTCTGCGATTCTGTGACGCGCTCATGCTTATCTGTTTTTCTGACTTTTTCAGCTTCTAGTTTCGTCACCAACGGCATTGCCTCTGAAAATTCAATATGGTCCTGAGGATCCTAACTCAGCCAAGGTGTGGCTTGAACGCTGGACACTATTGCAGGTTTGGGTTCCTGGTCCACTGGTGGTTAATAGCCTGGTTCCGAAATCTCAGACAAAGAAGCGAAGTTTTCAAGCAGTTGAAGCGGACAAGGGAAAACTTAAGAGAGGTATCAAGAAACCATCCGGTGGTTTGAATACTGGAACTAGCTCTAGTAGCCGTTCTACAGCTGAAAACGAAAAGCCTAAGCGAACTGTGAGGAAGCCTTCCACGCTTGGTAAAGAGCTTTCGAGAATCGAGAATGACAAGTCGAAGCAGAGTTCGAGAAAAAGTACTAGCGCCATAAAGGAAGGGTCTTCATTGGAGGTGAAGGACGAGAAGCCGAGAATTAGTCTCAAAAAGGCTTCAGTTTCTAATGTGCTAGAGAAACCTACCCGCAAATCTGCTGAGAAGAAGAAAGAAATTGCAGATTCAGTGCAGAAAGAGTTGCCTGGTGACAAGGTTTCAGCTTCTGTAGTTGATACTCCTGAAGAAGAAGAAAAGGTGAAAGATAGCCCTGAAACAGTTTCTAAAGAGGCCGATCTCGATAAAGATGGGAAAGCGGCTGTTCTGGATAACCCGGAGGAAGATGAACTCAAAACCGCAGAGAAACATGACAAAGCTGAAGAAGAGATCCAAGAGCCAGACGTTCAGATTATTAGCTCTGAGAATGGAAATGCTGCGTCTGAAAACACAAAGCCAAGCGATAGACGAGCTTCGCTGCCTGCAAAGATTGAAAATCATCATCAAGACGATGGGCTTACGCACAGCGGGCGAAAGATCCCAAGCTATATGGCTCCAACTGCATCTGCAAAGGCAAGAGTAAGAGGACAAGGGTCTCCGAGGATTGGTCAAGAGAAGCCAGAGAAAAACGGAACTAGGCGCCACTCTCTTCCTCCTGCAGCCAATGGTAAGCTGAGTACAATGTCTCCAAGAGCTCACAGACTTCTTCGTCTTCCAAGGACATTGGTGGTAAGAAGTCTAAAGCTATACACAAGCCTCTTGAAAGTTTCAACCTTTACTCTAAAATCTCCGTCATTTAAACCAGGTTGCTCATGTTTCTTTCAGATAAATCGACGAAAGCTGAATGGAAACGGTGAATTCCTTTCGAGGCAATAGAGAAAAGCAATCCAGAGAGTCATCCTGATCATTCCACTGTTGGACAAAGCTCTGAAACCTTTTTAATCATTTTAACTGTTTTGCTTCTATGTTTTCAGTGTGTTTTACTTTGGTTTGCTTTGGTTTGGTGTGGTGAGTCTTTGACATGTTCGCTTTAGTTTTAATGTCAGATGCTTTGTCTTCACAAACAAAAAGGGTTTTTGTAGTAAATAGTTAATCATTTACAGTTTGTTCATGAATATGTTTTTTAGTTCTCTGTCAAACAAAGAAAAGAAAAACAGGAAAAAGTAGACTGTATGTATAAAGTGAAATCGAACTTAACCAAAATCATCTAATCACAATTTATTATATAGTAACTAGATTTAGCTTATATTGTACTATGTTCTTCTCTAGATCGATAGAGAAATCTCAAAACAATTAAATTTTTAAAATCAAAAACTGAACAAAAATCTTAGAATGCTTACCTAAAGAGAACAACATCATTAGTGTGAAGAGATACACACAGAGCAACATGCACGTCACAACAGAAAACTATTCAAAATGATTATGCCTAAAAAGAACAACACAAATCCATTGTAGTGTGAACAGATACATTAGTTTACACACAGAGCAACATACAGTACAACAGAATACAGTGATTCTATCTTACACGAGGAGATTGACTGTGAGAAGGCAAAGGAGAAGCAACCGGAGTTATTTGCAAGAGAGGCCGATCATAGATATAACTCCTCGGAGATATCTGTACAACAGATTCATTACTACCTTTGGAGAATCAATCCGACCTTGTCTTGTTCCAATTCCTGCAGTTCCAGGTTTAGTACTTGTGGATTCAAGTTGATCTAACTTTGCCAAAACTTCCGACATTTTCGGTCTAAGCTTTGTGTCAGGGTTTTAAGCATTGCAATGCAAGACTAGCAGCTGTGTATGCTCCTTTTTGAGAGAGAGGATAGAACAAAAATATACCTCGTAGACAAATGGAAATTTTTCACGAGAACTCACACCATTGTGTCGGAGGTAACAAAGTAACAAACTTGTCGCCATAAACATCTCAACACAAATCATTCTTTAGGTGCCAATATTTTTGCAAAAGATTTCTGCATTTGGATGGCTAAGTGAGGAGGAGGAGACAGATCCAGATGAGGAAAGTGTTGGTGATGATAAAGAGATGATGATTCAGCTCTATGTGAATAACTTGAGGAGCTGTTCAGGGATGTACGTGGAGAGAAAAGAGAAAGAGACCCACGATGTGTATTTAGAATCTGATACAATGTAGAATTTGATATCAAACTGACTTGTTTAGTAAGCTTTCTTTGCAAGCAATTGTATTTATACAAATACTTAGGTCGGCTAGCCCTAGGTCTTGAGAGGAAGATATCCTTATCGTGGAAACTGTAAACTTAATCCTTATCACAATAGGAAATATAACAATATAAATATATTCCTCAATAGTTTTTGACCAATTCTTGTTGAAATAAGGAAATCGTGAGATTCAATGGAGACTAGATAAAACCGAGCGATGCTTCATGAGAGTAGTCAGAAGGGCAGACATGAGATCGATGGAGACTACTTATGACAGACTTATTACAATTGAGAGAGCGCCTTGGTTCTCAGGAAGAGATCCACATATGCTAATGTCAATCATTATGCAGGCTTATAAGCAACGCCCTTCCATTGATCCCAGAACCTGAATCTGTCCAATTACACTATTCCTCAATATGGTTCATCCATGTAGTGTAAGTGTTGCTTAAGTCTTGGAGCAAAAGAGAAGAAAGGTAAATTAATCATCTCTTTATGGACCGGTCTACGAGGGTTGGTCTCTGTCTGCATCAAAAACCACGGCGACTTTCGTGTCTGTTAGCCCTCCAACTAGTTTGACAAAAATTTGGGTGACCTAGCTGACCAAGATAGTTCACTTCAGTCTGAAACCATACAAACCGTATGAACAGTAACACATGTCAATGGTAAATCGAACTGAACTCAAAAATTTGTTTCCTTGAGATAAAAAAAAATAGTCATACTATGTAAGAGAGCAAATAATATCACTACATTATTTCTTTAATTTTTTGTTATTTTGTAAATCAAAATTTCATTTCTAATTCGATAGAGAATTTAATAAACGATTAAAGATCAAAAACTGAACAAAGATAACAAAATGATTATGCCTAACAAGAACAACATCAAATCCCATGTACATTATTTTACAAACAGAGCAGCATACATTACAACAGAAAACTATTACAGTGATTCTATCTTACACGAGGAGATTGACGGTGAGAAGGCAAATGAGAAGCAACTGGAGTTGTGTGCAAGAGAGGCCGATCATAACTATACCTCCTCGGAGATTTCTGTACAACAGATCCGTTACTACCTCTTGGAGAATCAATCTGGCCTTGTCTGCTCCCAGTTCCATTACTACCTCTTGGAGAATCAATCTGGCCTTGTCTGGTCCCAGTTCCAATACTTCCTCTCGGAGAATCAATCTGAGCTTGTCTGCTTCCAATTCCAGTACTACCTCTCGGAGAATCAATCTGACCTTGTCGTGCTCCAATTCCAGTACTACCTCTCGGAGAATCAATCTGAGCTTGTCTTGCTCCAATTCCAGTTCCAGGTTTAGTAGTTGTTGTTTCAAGCTGATCTAATTTGGCCAAAACTTCCGACATTTTCGGTCTGAGTTTAGCGTCAGGGTTTAAGCATTGCAATGCAAGACTAGCAGCTGTGTATGCTCCTTTTTGAGGATACTGACCGCCTAATCTCGTGTCCATTATTCGAAAGAGCTTTCGCTTGTCGCCAAGATACGGTGTTGCCCAATCAACTAGACTCTGCTCCATTCCTACTTTTGATTTGTCCACCGCTCTTCTTCCTGAGAGTAATTCCAGTAGTACCACACCAAAACTGTATACGTCACTCTTCGCTGTTAATCGGCCTGTAGATGAAAATTCAAATTTGAGCTTAAGAGATTTTAGGAAGTAAAGTGTATGAGACTATGACACGCAAAGGCTAAAGCTTTTGAAGCAAAGGGATAAAGCTTTTGAAGCAAATGGATAAAGCTTTTGAAGCAAAGGCTAAAAAATTTGAAGCTAAGGCCAAAGTTTCTCACCTGTGGCTACATATTCAGGGGCTGCGTATCCGTGCGTACCCATGACTTGTGTGGACACATGTGTCCTGTCACCGGTAGGACCTGCTTTAGCTAGACCGAAGTCTGAAAGTTTAGCGTTGAATTCCTGTGTATTAAGATCAATAAAGAAAATTTGGTTAGAAATGAAGTGAAATCTCGAATTGAGGGATTGAAGAGAGTTTGCTAATCAGGTTTCTCGGGTTTATTACAGCGTCGAGTAGAATGTTAGCAGCTTTAAAGTCTCTGTATATCACTTGCGATTTAGCGTCGTGAAGAAAAGTCAGCCCTTTGGCTGCTCCTATTGCAACTTTCATCCTTATAGCCCATGTTAGTGGCTGCGCGCCACCTGCAAGAACAAAAGATTATCATTTGACGGGGATTTCAAAACACGGTATAAAAGACCTAAGATGTGTCAGATTTTGAACAAGACTTTGCTCAGGTTTACATACGTCTAAAAAGATGATTCTCCAAGCTTCCTTTTGGCATGAACTCATACACCAATAACCGGTCTTCGCCTTCCACACAATACCCAACTAGTTTGACAAGATTCGGGTGACTAAGCTGGCCAAGATAGTTCACTTCAGTCTGAAACCAAACAAACATAAATAAAAAAATGTCAGCCAACATTGTTAAGACAATTTCACGACCAAAAACCAGATTAAGAGAAGGAGAGAATAAAAGGCGTACCAACCACTCCTTATGACCTTGAAAACCTTCAGTTTTAAGCTTCTTAACAGCAACAACGATACCAGAACCCGGCTTCGAAGCAGTAAAAGTTGTTCCATCAATCCATCCTTTAAACACATAACCAAAACCTCCTTCACCTAGAAGACTATCAGGTCGAAAATTCCTAGTAGCGCTCTTGAGCTCGTTAAAGGTGAAAGCTTTAAGATTAGGTGATGACAAAATCTCTCCTTCTGTTCTTGGTGTAGGTAAAGACTCTAAACTGCTGTATGAATTTATGCTTAAGCTTGACGGAACAGTGGAACGACTTGTCTTGCTAGAAACTCTTGAGCCCGATGAACCTAAATTAGAGGCAGAAAAAAAAGTATCTAAAATTAGACTTCAAGAAAGATCATAACTTAAATGGACTGATGCTTAACAATTCTACAATCAGTTCAATTTCTACGTTAAGCAATTCAATCATCTTAAAATCAATTTCCTGTGAAGTTATTGGTGCTCTAGCAATCTTATAAAGAGCAAAACCGTGAAATTATAGAGTACCATATCGATTCAAGCATCAACTTATTCCAACAATTAACCTCAAAGAGATATCTACAATTCGGGAAAACAGACATCTTCAGAGATCGATCATTTTGAAAGGTTTGACCTTTGAAGATCGCAACAGCTAAAAAGTTGAGAATTTAGCTTGGACTCAATGATTTCACCCTAACCCAGAAATTTAATTGAAGAGCCGACGAGGAGAATGAGGAGACGTCTCCACAAAACAATTAGAGAAACTAAAGCAAGCAACAAAACTGGATAAAAGAAGAAACTTTTGAGCTACAGAGAAAGCAAGGAAACTTGCCAGAACTAGCATTAGGACTGTGGCTGCTACTATCCGCTTTAGCTGATGAATCCAAACAATTACCCATTTGCCAATATAAAGCCTCACTCTTTTTCTTTCTCTCGAGACAATGAACAGATTGGTAGCTGACGAGCGTCTTCTGTAGCTTTTTTTCTCTCTCTCTTTCCTTTTAATTTCTTAGCGGCGCTAAGTCTGGGTGTGCTTAAAATCGGGAAATAATAATACTTCGTGAAAGAAAAAAAAAAAAAAAGAAGATTCGCTAAAAACAAATATCAGAACGAGAGAAGAAAGAAGGAACGTGAAATTATGGAAGAACACAGAGAAGCACAGCACAGCACACCATACATACAAAAGTCGTGGTGGTGGGGGTTTAGGAAAATTTACGATTCTACCCTTCAGCTTTGTTCGCCGTGGTCCTTGGCTTTTTCTCGTAAATGACCATTATATCCTTCCATTCCGCGAATCTCAATTGTTTTGTCCCGGGGTTTTCCAGATTATCGAGAAGGGATAGTTTGGTAAAAGTGGGTTACCACATCAGGTTACGTATTTGCTTGCGTCAGCAAATCCACGTCAGATTATAAAGTCTCTACTTTACATTTTATCTTTAAGCAAAAGCAAAATTCCAAAGATGCATCAAATCTAGAATGATTTTCAGTCGCTGAGTGATATTAATTTGGTAAAAGATTCGAGTGATTTTTTTAGATAAACCTAAGGTTTAATAAATTCAAATTAGGTACATAAAGGTTTATTACTGTTTAATGAGAAAGAGGTACATTTTACACGCTTTTAGAGTATTTTAATTTAAAGTGTATTAAAACTTGCATTGACCCAACAAATTCCCCCGTCGATCTATTCTCATTACGTTGGACCGACACATACAAGCACAATCTTGACCATATTACACCTTGACAGTTGTCACGTGTCGAAAACCGCAAATGGAATCTTTTATAAAGTAGCAGAAAAAATAAAACAAACAATACTAATCGCAGCAAAACAAAAAAAATCAAATGGTGATTTAGAATAGTTTCATTAATAGCAAATTCAAAACTACTTTCTTTGAAAAAAGTTTTAAGTGATAAGAGAACGAAATTTTTTGCTGTTGGAAAAGCGTTTGTGGATAATAGCATTTTACGAGTAGTGGTCGAATTAGATTGTTACGGTTGTGTCGCTCCAATTACAATAATCGTATAACATATTTTTGGTCGACCATTGTATAACATTAAAAGCCCAATATACAATATACGTATTTTGCAGCTTAATACTAGTATATAATATCACTAAGTTTTAAATACGAGGCATGTGAATAGTAATCTTTTGACTATTTCAAACATAAACTGATTAAACTCTTATCTTATATTTAACTTGTCAACCATATATATCATCTACTTATCAAGCCATCCATTATGATATTCATGAATTAAAAAAATTTAAAAAAACACTTTTTATAAAATACGTTGAGTGCTTATTATTCTAGTTTTTTAAAAAAACAACATTTGGTGCAGTAATGTTCTAGTTGCTATCATATTTTATGCTTTCGACCTTTTTCGTCAACAATATTATCTCTATCTTTACACAAAAGTATCTTACAAACATTTTTAAAAATATTTTATTAACATTCATAAGTTGACAATATCATTGAGTTTTTTTTATTTTTCTCTCTTGAATATTCTATCAAAACTCTTCAAATTTTCATTTTGTAAAAATTATATGATATAATGGTGATCATTTTTTTAATTCATCACACATCTTTAATATTTGAATTTAGATATCCACAATATTAAAAGATATAATAAACGAAATTGCCAAACAAAAAAAAAATTAAACCCCTTAATGATTGTGAGTCCCACCACTTTAGTCAACTTCTAAACCAGCCACCGAAATTTTCCAACATGTTGCAATTTTAAGAGACAAGCGTGTGGTTTTTTCGACAAACAAACGGTGAGTAGTTTCACTTTCTATCTCAGACACGGAGACCATTTTCACAAGCTGGACCCCAAAAGCGTATACGCGTCATCTTAGCCAATAAGAAACGTTAACTGAGATCACCATTCCAGTGTCGAGCCTCCATGTGGAACATCGGCTTCTATTTTCGCGCCTTCGAAAATAAATTCCGTCTTCCAAAAAATCCAAATCAAACATTTTGGTTTGCGATTCTCGAATTCGATCTCAGAGTGAACAAGAAGGAAGGGAATAGTGAAATTTGAATCATAGAAGCTTCGACGGAGGTATAATCGGCAGTGTGGATGCGTTTCCGATGGGCGATGGAGGTCCATGGCTCCGGATTCCGGCGACTTCTGTTGTTGGCGTTGTGCGTCTCCGGTATCTGGTCCGCCCACATTTACCAAAGTGTTCTTTAGGAACTATGTAAGGGAAATTCCTTACAGCTAATCTATTCTTGTCGCTAAGATATTTCCATCGTCATTGCTCGATTCGGCTTGTTGTTGCGAGATCGTTGCTAATTTTATCATTTTAGTCTACATTATGGGAAATGATTCGTGTGCAAATGCACTTACACTTTCACATCTTGTTGTTTTAATTTCTATAGACATAGCTGCACAAGTTTATTCTTAGTATGGAAATGCACTTGTATTCGAAATCTGTAGTTGGAGATTTTAGAGCCATAGCTGCAGAAAACTTGTTCGTGGTCCATGGACTCAAAAAAAAATTCGTTATCTAATTAGGTCTACGAAGCGTTTCGGTCGGTTCGAGCACCTCGCATTCTTGAATTTGGCTCAGAGTGTTCTCTGTTTGGTCTGGTCTTATATAAGTAAGCACTAATCCAATTCCATTTCTGTTTCCTTATCATGGAATACAGAAAAATGGAGCTGAAATGTCTTTGTATGCAATCTGATTTTGTCCAGTGATTAATCTCTGGTCAAACAGTAGCAAAGGTGGTGCACCATGGTGGACGTATTGGAGTGCAGGCATTACTAATACAATTGGTCCTTGCCATGGGAATTGAAGCCTTGAAGTATATCAGTTATCCAGCTCAGGTAACTTTTTTACTCAGGTTTATGGTTCTTAACTACTTTTTGGGTAAGCGATGGGGGTTGTATTCTGATCTTCCTTTGTGCAGGTCCTTGCAAAGTCTTCAAAACTGATTCCAGGTCACGTATCTCTATCTCCAATTCCTCAAGGTATTATATCGATCTGCCATTACCTCATAACATAATCTTGACAATCGTCCATTTATAATGAATTTTTTTTTTCACAGGTACCCGAAAACCGGAGCGTCGGATATAATGCTGGGAATGAACTTATGGGGCACAATATACAACATGATCTACATGTTTGGATTACCACAAGGGATCGGATTCGAAGCATATCAGTTCTGTAAGCAACACCCGGAAGCGGCATGGGGACATTCTAAAATACTGTCTATGCGGTGCCGTGGGACAGAACTTCATCTTTATGACTATAAGTAACTTTGGATATCTAGCTAACACGACCAGGAAGTTTGTTAGCATCGTTGTGTCATCGGTAATGAGCGGAAACCCATTGTCGTTATAGCTCTGTTACTTTCTCATCTCTAGATTATATTCTTAATTTTTTTCAGTCAACCGAAACATATATGAGGATCTCAAACCAGATTAGTCAACTGTAAAACTGGTGATTAACGTATGGTAAGCATTTATGGTTGGTTATTCAAACAAAAATATGATTTAAATTTGTGATCCACTATTTACTTATAGAACACAAATCATTTGTTGTAGCGGTTTACATCCAGTTTTAACGGTTTAAGTAAGAATTTGGGTTTTTGATGAACGAGGATCGACCGGTATTATGGTTCAGTTTAATAAACATTAATTTTATTAAATGGAAACCGGATTTGAAGAGGACAAAGGAAGCGAGAGAGGGTTGAAAAATTCAAACTAAAAACAAAAAGGTAAGAAAGTGACGATTACGTTTTGTCTTCCACTCACTAACACTTACTTAACTCTTCCTATTTTATATGAAGCAGATCCAGATCCAACTAAGAACCCTCTTCACTTGAATTTCTGGTTCTGCAACTATAACCACGAAGGAGAAGAACAAGCAAAAATCATAGGTACGTTTATAATTGATAATAATAATAAAGATACTATAATTCACACCAAAATCAAATCATTTCCACTCATATAATCATCTCTTTACAAATGACATGAATCTTCTGAGAGGGAAACAAAGGGAAAGGGTTTTACAGGAAAAAAATATCATTTTTCTGTCTTCTTCTTCTCACACCTATGAGAAGTTACTAACAGAAAGAAAATTGAAAACAAAGTTTTTGTTTTGGTTTTTTCTCCAAAACCTTATAAAAGTCTTGGCTTTGTCTTTTGTTCTTCCTTCTTCTTATGCCTGTTTCTCTAATCATTACTGTATATAGAAAGGCGAGATGCCTCTATGAATTTGTTTGTCTTTTTCCTTTAGTTTACACTCTGAAACAAAAACTCTATTTTTTTATGTAACATATAGGCTCTGTACAGAGAATCAAGAATTCATGGGGAAGGAAAAAGCCCGGATTATGTATCTGGGCTTGACCCTAAAAGATGGACACAAACGAAAGAATCTTTCTTAGACACACAAATCATAAAGAAACGCATACTAGAAACCTTTTTATAAATGGCTTTACGTATGATGATGTTGAAAAGAAACTCTCCTAATGGGTGAGCAAAGATTTTTGAATGCTGAGTATCTGAGAGAGATACTCAGTACTCAGTTTCTGAAAATGGTCTAGACTTAGAAATGTTACCTTTAACATTCTAGACTCTAGATTGTGAACACTGAGGGAAAAAAATGCAGATCATGGCAAGCCCGCTTCACTAAAACTTTTCAGGCCGATATGGCTGCAACCCTATGAAGAAAATCTAAGCAAAAGGAGGGAAGAAATGCAAGTTATGTCCACTCCATGAGGACACAACCGCGATTTTAGGGACGGTTTTTCTGGTTTGTTTTACAAGCTATCAAGAAGGACTCTTTTGCAAGGAGGTGGTTGAGAAGGATTAGCACTCGGACATGGAGATGGGGACTCGACACCGAGTGTTTTTAGCAGAAAGTTCCTCTCCTGCAGAGACAGATAAATTTTAGTTCAATTTTTATAGAACTATACCTGAATTCTTCCACAGTTCAAATAAATGAAGTGCCAGCTTACACTTTCAGAGAATTGTGGGCTTGGGATGCCTGCTGCTAGAGATCTGAACAATGGGGTGACTTGGACAGGCGAGTTAAACCCTTCTTCACCAGACGAAGGCACAATCTCACTAGTGTTCTTTAGGACATCATGAAAAGTTAAGAGTACATCCACTTGTTCCGTTGTCGCATCAGACACAATCCCTTTCTCTTTTAGTAACTCCACGCCATTTTGCTTCTGCGATATGGTCTGAGTATCAGACATCGGTTGTTGTTGGGTTTTATCACCAGATGGGTGCGGCATTACAGTTGATCCTGAGCTATATTCAGAGCTTGCTGGTGAATCATGGAGGTCAGGTTGCCTATAAATGGACATTAAAATGCTCAGAAACCCCATTTAGGTGTAAAACCACACCCAATTATTTACTTAGAAAAATGTAATTTCAGAACCTCCAAGATGCTTGACTATCTCCATTACTGTTCCTCAAGTCTTCAACAAGATCTTTAAAGTCCTCAAGTTGAAAATCCATCTCTGGAAGTCCATATCGGAATATATCATTCTCTTTGCTTTTATTCAAGAAATCCTGTAGCACCTGCATATTAGGAGCAACGAACAACAACAGTTTTGTCATCAAAGTATCATGCAACGGTGTCTAAAAGATTCTTGAAAGTGTTTTCATTTCCAGTCTGTAGTTTTAAAGTGTAGTGACCAAAATGAGCCAAGAACCACGGTAAAACCGTGTATGGTAGTTACCTTCCAAGCATTCTCCATGCTTTGTTCTGTGTTGTCTGAATTAACTTTCTGGGCCAATGAACTGAGAAGCTCGGCTTGTTGCAGCAAAGCTGTTACCTTTGAATCATCGTTCTTAAGAAACACCTCTTGAATACCTTTATGCTCACCTATTTGCCGAAAAAAACACAACTCACTATGTTGCATGCATCTTTACTAATGCTCTCCCATCAATTTTACAGGATAAGCTAGCGCAAAGTTATTTACCATCACTCTCTTTTTCTCTTTGATTCTGCTGCTCCGTGCTATCAGTACTTGTGGCATTGTGGGCTAGTACCGAAATTGGAGGTCTTACCTGCTGATTCACACCACCTGAATTAACCTTTAAATGTGATCTATTCCCATAGCTACTGATCTCTTTAAGGTCTGGAATGTGACTTCTCCTGAAATAAAATAAAAAGCATTGCCAAAATATGTCAATCCACATTGCAAACCTTTCTTCTTTGAATCAATGGAGTCCCAAAATAGAAACCAAAACAAGTTTCTCACCTTGTTCTCTTAGCAAGAGGGGATTCGCTTTCGACTTTCCGGGGTGTACTAATACCATCAGGAAACAACATTCTCTTGTCGTTTGAGTTCACACAACAAGCAATCCTATTCTCTTTAGCCATGGCTTCATACTTAGCTCTCTTCTTGCACAGTGTTGTGAACCTGTTCTTCACTGCATTATCCGTTCTACGCAAACCACAAAGAACAAATTTTACCATCTACGTTCATTTTATAAACTTCATTCACTATAAAAAGCTTTTTTCGGTTCTGTATGTAATCTATACCTGCCTGAGACCACTTTTGCTATCTCAGTCCATCTGTTCCCAAACAATCTCTGTGCCTTAAGAAACCAAAAGAAACACAAGATCAGCCACAAAACGATATAAACTTTTTATCAATGTAATAAAAGAAAGATGTCCAACCTCACACAAAAGTGTATCTTCTTCAGGGGACCAACCTCCTCTCTTGAAATCAGAGTTTAAGTATGTATACCATCTGCAAATCAAAATCCATGATCGGATTACAACAAATTCCAAAAAGACAATCATTTTTATTTTGACTAGATTTTAACCAAACCTTCTTCTACACTGCCTTGTGCTCTTATCAGTGAACTTGGAAGCAATGATCGCCCAACTGAAACCAATCAACACAACAAAAACCCATCTTTTCATCAGTAACAATCAATCAACCCAATAAAACAAAAACATTCCCGATGAAATTGAAGAAGAGAAGAAAAAAAAAAACTAACTTTTCCGTTCCATGTAAACTGATTTGCTTCCTAAGTATATCGTCCTCCTGCAGAAAAAAAACTCAAACAAAACCCATCTCAGAAACTGTTCAATGACACAGAGCAATCAAACAGAGATTCATCAATATTGTTATTGTATAATATATATATATATAAAGAGAGAGAGAGAGAGAGACCTCTTGTGACCAAGTAACAATATGACGCTCCTTCTTTTTGGAATCTTCGTTACTAACGATCTTCTTCTTCTTCTTCATTGTCTCTTCCATTAAATTTTGGTTGTTTCTCTCTCTCTCTCCTACGCTCTCTTCTGTAAAAATTTCTTAGTCTATTGTTATTTTTCTTCGACGCTCCTTCTCCTTTATTAAAACCCAAAACTATCTCTATCCCACAGAGGCGAGACGACCCCTCCAACTTTTTATTTTCTTATCCGGCGAAAATAAAAACCCAAACTTTTTCCAGAGAAACTAAAAACAAATAAACAAAAATCCTAGTTTAATTAAAAAATCACTCTGTGAAAAAGGAACTCATTTTCATCACTTGGGACGACACTCGTTGCTTTTTAAATAAACCTCACAGAATCGTCTGGATTCGTGGGTTTTTAATTTCACACAGAGTGAATTTCGACGAAACGGAAAGAAGGAATTTTATAGAAAGAAAGAAACAACAAAAGTTGAGATTTTTTTCCCTAAATGAAATTAAGGAATTTTTTAAAAAATTGCCCCTTTTAATTTTTGTATCATTCAGGATTCATGCACATTGGTTTTTCTTTAGAAGCCTCTCACTGTTATTTGGAACTGTTAATAAGAAATGAAAATGATCTCGTTACTCTCTCTCTCCTTCACATGACTCTCTGTCTCTATCTCATTTTTCTCTCTCTAGAATTTTATTTTCAACGATTTTGGGAATTTAAAGAAAATATTAAATAAATAAATAAAAAAGAAAAGAATAGGGCAACGTATAGTGCGCGGGTATGAAGGCAAGTTTGAAAAATAACGCTGAAATCCATGTGTCTCCCCATTAATGTTTCTATTTATTTTTCTTTTTTCTATTATTATTATATATCTAAATTATTATATTTATGAATATAGAATACAAAAAGTTTAGTATTACATTCAAAAACTTGCCTTAAGTTACACACAAACGAACGTGGTGATTTTATTACGGCATTGTCTAGACTCTAGAGTTTTGTGGGGAATATGATTACTTTTATGATTCTCTAATTTATCGAATTGTTTTGTTTAATTACAAAACAAAAACAAAAAATTCAAACTGCGTTTGAAAACTGCACATGGTTCGATTCAAGCCTGGTTTTACTTATAAGTTTATCTCACGATTGAGTCTGTGTTTGATAGCAATATGGTTTGGGTTTTATTTATATTTTTTTAATAAAGAGAAAAAGTCACTTCAAACTGAAAGTCCTAAAATTTACTTAATGTATATGAGATAATATTGAACAATGATTATAAGGAGATTGACAATATTGTTGTTTTTGTTTTGTTAAAAGAAGATACGACAATTTACATGACTCAACGAGCAACAAATATTGCTTTTGGTTTGAAAATTTTGAAACTTTAATTAAACTCGTTTTAATTTCTATAATATGTTAAAATAATGATAGCTGTAACTTTAAAAGATAATGCAAACAAAAAATAGTTCACGCAAATGAGCTGCGTCAATTGAATTCAATATATCCAAACTTGAACCTTCTTTAGGTGATTACTTGGACTTATATATCATTTAAACCGTTGTTATTACTTGAAACAGTCCGAGAGAATGAAGTTTAACTATTGTATATTCGAACTTCGTATTTGTATTTTACTATGGGATAAGATCATTTTTAGTTAAAACTAAATTATTAGTTGGGATTAGTTAGTTCAAACTTTGACCAGAGATGTTTGAGGTACACGTGAGAGGAGAGGAGAGGAGAGCGCGTGATGTTTGTACATTTGGAATTATAGCCCATATAAAGCGAAGCACTCACTTTTGTTTTTGCAAAGTAAAAATGATAAAAATGTTGTATGCAATTTGACCGAAATACTTACGGCTCATCCATTTTTAATATTTATTTTCCCCTCGAATTTATTTCTCCTTACAGTATATAGATTCGTTGTCCGATGTGTGTTCGTAGTTTATGACCGCACTAATCATGTATATATATTTATATCTTTACTTAAAATTCTCTTATTTCATTCTATTTTTGTATTTTTGGTGGTTACAAATTGATATGATGGGATGATGATGCATACCACGTGAGACATATCGAACCGACATGTCGTCCTGAAGCACGCGTACATGTGTGTACGTTTCTTCTTCAAACTCATGTGTGCACGTATTCATTTGAAGTATTTGACACTAGCTTCTTATATATATACTTATTAATTATTGTTTTTGGTTTTCTAAAAATGAAACTGTATCTACTGTAATGAAATATTGTTAATTTAGCTTGCTATATATTATAGAACTTTTACTTATTAATATTTATTTACTTTTTCATATATACATGCATGCATCATTTGCAAAATCAACTCCACACCAATATCTTTAGATTCCTACCATTCAATATATATTTAGGTGCGTTTATCTGACATATTATTCCATTTATTTCCGAATTCCATCCTTTTTTTCGCTTCAACTAACAAATATTAATATTTCTTTTTTTTAAAAAAAAAGAACAGCTGGTTAAAAAATTCTATATTAAAAAAATCCAAAGTCAGTAGTTCTACTAAAGATCCATGTGATCAGAAAGGCAAGGTCCCAAGTTCGAATACTTCTGAAAACGGAGAGAAAATTAAAACCCATTCGTATTCTTTATCCGAATAGATTGTCTTCGACCTGGAACTTTTATGATTAAACTTGATAATTGTTGTGAATGATAAAATATACCATTCATCACTATTATAGTATTAAGTAACTGTAATAATCCGGCATTCTTGTTAAAATAAAATAAAAATAAAAAACAATCTGGCATTTTTAATACACGATTTAAATGTTAAACCGAAAAGAGATCATAAATACAATGTAAGTAAAAAAGGTCGGTGAAGTGAGAAAGGCCCACAAGCAGCCACGAAAAGGCCGACTCTATGATAAATATTGGAACCCAATGCAAAAGTTCACTCTTTCTCCTCTCATTTTATCACAATTTTGTACACTAAAGTTTTACGTTTTTCTTTCTTTTCTATCTGCCAACAAAGTTATAGTCTTTATAATATTCGCTCTCCTTTTAAAATTTTATCTTTGTACTTAAAACTTTTATATAATTAAAAATCGAATGTTGATTTTGCTATTATCTAACTTTCTCACGTTTAGTATGGTGTTTGAAGTAGCCCTGCGCATTTTAACCAAACTTGATGAATCAAACCAAATAAACCGGTTCAATTTGGGTTTGATTTCTTATAAGTAATTGAACGGGTTTCGATTTGGGTAATATTAGATACATCAAGTAATAATCAAAGTAACCAATGCTTTTTTCTGTTCATTTATATTTTTGGATATATGTTCAGTTTGGTATATATAATATCTGATTTTTGGATATTTTATACATTTTCGATTATTTAGGTTACAAAATATCTATAATAGTAAATTATGAGTATCCAAAGTTTTATTAATTGGAGTAACCAAAGTCTTTTTCTCTTCCTAACTTCTACTTTGGATAAATTGATTCATATTCGAGTATTTTGTGCATTTTTGGTTATTTTGGTTACAAAAAATTGAACCAGTCTGAATCCAATAATATTTTAGATACTTTTTATATCCTAATTAAAATACTAAAATCAATCCAAACATGAATGGTATTGAACCGAATTCAATCCAGAGAATTAAAATATTCAAAAGGGATTTATCTCAAAACCAAAAATATCGATATTTGAAAAAACTGAAATGTGCCCGAATGAATATCCAAACGCCCAAGATAGTTAGAAGCATCATATCTAATCATAGATTATCTTAGGCTTAATATATATTTTTTTAAGGATTCTCTATCGTATTTTTTCATATTCGAATAAACGCATAAAAGACCAAGAAATTAATTAATTTTGGAAAACCTGACTTATTAAACCAGTATATTAATTTTAAAAATATTATATAACATCTAAATAATTTGTATTATGAAAAAGGTAAAATGAAATAAGAAGATGGAGAGTAAAAAGGATTCCCTCCATAACATGGGTCGTTCTCAATTCTTTATGCCACAAAAATTTGTCATATTCCTTGGCTTTTGGGCTCTACTTCAAAAGAGAGTGAACATTTATCTCCCATCACTTGTACATAATATTCTCAATAAGGATAAAATATTTGTAGCTTCCAATTTCCTAAACCTATAATGCAACTTTACCAACACCAACCTACTGGCTACTACACAGAAAGAGTCTTCTTTCCATTATTATACATAGTTATTATACATAGTTACATCATGTATTCGGGTTTTTTTTTTCTTAGCTTATACATGAATCCATCCCTGTTAAGATTTTCATTCATTACGTTAATAGCTTTGCATGTCTGTCATAAACTCATCGTATAGATTATAAACTTTTACCACAATTTCCACTAAAATACGAAGTTACAACAGCTGTATAATATTGGCTCCAGAACAAACTATATAATATAAACACGAATGGAGTTTAGCAGTAGATACACAACAGTGAAATACAAGCTAAGACGTTAAGTATTATTATCAATATGGTATAATTATAGTTATCATATATTACATGATTATGGTAGGTTTCGAGGGGTTTCATATTGATGATGGAAGAAGATGTGAGATAAAAGTGGAAATATAAAGGAAATGCGGAAAGAGATTGATTGAACTCTTATGGACTTTGTAGCAAAAAAGTATTTTTGACTTATCCCCCCGACACTATTACCTTATTCATCCTCACACATTATTATATACATATATATATTAAATCTTTATAAATATTAATTAGGGTCGCATATTTATTGCTGTTTTCTAAAGAGTTTCATTCTCATACCCATTAAAAAAAGCAACACTATTTATGTATGGTCTACTTAGCATGCCTACTAAAGAAAAAGGAAGAAAAGAATTAACGGTGAGTCCACATTTATTAATATTTATTAAATCATAGTCTTTTGCAGCTTAAAATAATATAAAAAGCACATAGCATTTGTGTATGTCGACAAGAAAAAAATTATAATTTTCATACTTATCAATTCGTTATAAAAGGAAAATTATCATTTTAGTAGATCATACATTCTATGATCTATATATATATATTATTTATATTAAATATCCTAGAATTTCCACTAGTAATCTGTATACGTTGCAACTAGCAGTTTTATTTCTTTTAAAGATAACAGAGAAGTATCCTAAATAAAATAGAGAATTATTTATTTGCAGTTACAAGAATATGTGCTTCACACTGCTTTATTTCTTAAGAATTCACATAGAATGAAAATATATATGTTTGGATAACTCCTTTCTAATATTCTATTGGTTTGATGAGATTGTGGTCCAGTGAAGATGATGCAAAATTAATGAGTAAAAGTGACTACTTATTAAAATATTAAAAGCGTAATCCATAGATGGAAATGATTAGTTATGTAACAGAACTATTGTTAAGTGGGAATTGATGGGTTTTTTTGTTGGAGGAATGGCCCAATTTCCCAAAGAGATTTATAGTTTAATTATTTGTTATATTAATAGAAACTAGAGATGTGTGTCTTTTTCTGCTTTCATCTTCTTTACATGATCTCATCATGCTAAGTAGAGCGGCCACTGCTCCAATCATCTCCGACCACTTGTCATCGTGTTCTTCTGTTTTCCTACTTGATCAATGTCATTTGCCTATTTTATTTAAAATATAATGTTTCTAATACTAATACATATATATATATATATATATCTATATGTCTAATCATATATTATAAAATTTTAATTTGAATATTAGATGATTATATGCAACGATGATCATATTTACGTCTTCTAAATATATGGTCCTAGAATGATAAAATAAAAATTAATCACATTTACGTTGAATTATGTATGTTGAAAGCATATTGTATTGGATGAATACGAAGCTCCACTAGTTATTATTATTATGTATCCAAATTATCAACTATTACGTGAGAAACGTGAAACTTTATAAGAAAGTTCAAAAGCTTTAATTCCTAATACAATAATACGGTGGCTAAATAATGACGAGTATAGCCCATTCATCACTATATACTAGGATTGATGTGTTCGATAGGTATTATTAACTTTGACATAACAATTGGATAAAATCAAAACATATGGTAATGTGTTCAATATGTATTATTGTCCTTAAAATTAATTTTCGCAATATTATTTTGTTTTTGTCAACAACACTTAATATGGAGTTAAACCAAAACATATATATATATATATATATACGACACACATATGTATATATAAGTTATATATCATGGCTTGAGCAAATTGTTAAACCAAACTCTTATACATATATATATATATATATAGATAGTTACTTTGTAATTAAAATTTTTTAACAGGAAGTTTATGGATAAATTAAAATTAAAGCGAAAGGTTGTCTAGAAGAAACTACTAAAGGAAAATTTTCGATCGTACTTTCTAATAAAATTTGATATCTTTTGACTAAATATTAAAAAGAATTTTATACACACTTTTGTCTACTGCATAAGGTTATGCTCTTGAATTTGGGTATTAGGACGCTCCCTTATCATCATTAGTTTGTCTTTTGTTTTTCCGAAACCCATTCATTATACAAAGTTAACCGAAGATATAATCAAGATAACACTAAGAATAAAAACCCGTATATGAAATATAGATATTAGGAAAGAAACTATTTAATTTGATTAAAAAAACAGCTATTCAAGAAGCAAAACTAAATTAACTTACCATGCTAATTAACAATTTGTGTACTATGAAAAGACAATAAAATAAATAGGAAAATTCATAAATATCTGTCCCACGTGTGCAAAGAAAAGAATTTGATCATTCTTAAAATCTAAACCAAAAATGTAAGAAAAAGATTTGTAGATGTTGAATTGCTTGGGATTCCTACAACCGTGTGGGCACCTCACTTTAGAAACTTGAACCCGACTTTTCTGAAACCCTAACCTTTTGTTTTTTCTTTCTTTATTTCGTTTATTTTTCTAATCTTTTACTTATATGGCTTTTAAAATATAATACTTATTCATGCACGCTCTCCCTATGCCCACAAGCTTTCTAGGAATCCGATGCATATCTTAATCTTAGCCTTGCTTAATTAAATTTCTGTTAATTGGGCCTAAATCATCATAATTTCAGATCCAACAATATATCAACCTCTGATCCAAGTGACTAATTAAGTGAGGAGTGTTTTCTATATACATTTTTAAGGTATAAATATCTCTAAAATATAACTGAAATTGGTGTATAGGTTTTGCACCAAAATCCATACTGAATCTAAGACCAAATAGCTGTCATGTAATTTTGCAGTGATTATACCAACATGTCTAATGAAACTTAAAAATGATAAATACCACTAAAATACCTTCAGTTAATTTAATGAATAATCTATTGTTGTTAACTATACATGTTGCATGGATTCGATTTTTCAGTAACTTATATATTGAGTATAAAATAATTTGATGATCATAAAGAAAAATTAGCATTGATTTGCAAAATTTCTTTCATAATATATCCTTTTTTTGGGAATATTTTTTATATTTTCAAATAACATTTTATGATTTAAGAAAGACAAAAAAATCAGGATATATATGCATAAGAGCACGGTCTTTATCAAATTTTCTTAAAAAAAATTAATATTAAAAAAATTAAAAGTAGGAGAGAGTTTGCAAAAAATTAAGAAACGTTAAATAAGAGTTTTAAGAATTGAGTTAAAAACTCATATGACACTTGTTGTTTTGTAGTTGGATTAGACTTTTAAATAAATATTTGAATTAATTAATAGTTTATTTTTATTAAAATATTATTTTTATTTGTTTTAGAAAAACCTTTTTAAAGAGTTTTTTTAATGGAAATTCTCTAAATGCATAGTTTAAGGTAGGTTAGTTGTCACTTGTCAGTTTGACCATTTGACCAAAAAAACTTTTCTTTTGTTTCTTAAACATAAACCATTTGACGAAAGAGTTACGCCGCTAATTAATTGTCGAATCAAAGAAAAGCACTATGTTGTATATATATTATCAAAAATACAAGTTAACTTTATCCACATTGAGCATAAATTTGGGTTTGATGTACGAATATATATGTACATGACCGCACGGATATATGTATGGAAGCGTCATACATGCATGTATGCATGTATAAATAGAGTATATGTAATAAATTATGTAAATGTATAGGTACGTACGCAATGTGGCCATGCATGTGGCTTAAAGCTTTTAAACCATGATAATTCTGCAAACAATGCTTCTTTATCGAAAGTTGAGAGACCCTTTCTCTCTCTTTTTCTGATTATGTTAAATCAATCCCCATCATATAAGTTTTTGTTATCTTCTTCCAAGATTCCACCCCCATACACTCTATATACTTATATATATACACACGTATGTGTACGTGTATTAGTGTGTGTATATATATACATACATCACTCGTATATGTATTCCACCAATGTATAATGTTTAGTAGCTGCATTACGCGAATGAAATAGTGGTAAGTTGATCATAAGACTTCATCAATGACATCAACCAGACATATATGTTGTATATATAAGTGTTTTGGATTTCGGTTCAACCCGGATTATAGAGATAAGATGATCATTTGTTTCAGGCCCCTTTATTTTATATCTATTTTCGAATTTGTGGATATATATGTATATAAATTTGTCTTGGAATTAGAGATGATCAATTTGGTTTAGTGAAACCAGACAACCAAAATGAAAATAACAAGGGAATATATTTATGTATGAATATAGACGCATGTATCCATAAATATGAAAACGCAGTGTAGGAACAAAAACAAACATGTTTATCTAGCAAAAAAAAAAGATACATAGAGTCATTGATACATATACACAGTTTAATTATATAATATTTGTAAAGAAAAGAATAATGGTCAATGGGAATGGAGAAGACTGCCTCAGATTTGGTGAAAAAGTGTCAGACTACATCAAAGCAAATGCTCACAACCAAACTCTAGTTTTTATGTAGACCTATCTACTTTATTTTAACTATTGCATCCATAAATCCAGATTAAATTTGTAATCCAGTGGAGGTTAACTTCATCTTTAATCTGGTCAAACTTACATGGTCAACATGATATATAACGGTTTAGACTAACTTCGAGTTGGAACTACATTTTTTTAGTTTCGTTTGACATGATATATAATTTTTTTTTGTGGAATATAAGTATATACATATATATATATTGTGTGGTCGTACTCATTTAATATGCAGAGGGCGTGACCCCAAAGCTTGAAGGGTGTGTTGGAGTAGGACCAGTGAACTATTGCAATATACCGATACGGCAATATATAATAAGATAGCAAGCTCAGTTAACGGGCCTGTGAACTATTGCAATCTCTGGGCTTATGTTATCCTATAGCCCAAAATGAGGTTTCAGCATTTAAATCATTAGTCATATGGCTTTATTTTTTTTAGGGAAAATGACAAAATCAATCTAAACTTTTTTGGATATGTTTTTCCATATCTAAATTATGATATCATGCATTTTTCAACTTGAACCATCTAAATTTTCAAATTTCAAACCTGAACTATATGCAATTTAGTCAATTTATACATTTCTTTTAACGGTGTTATTTGTCCAGTTAATGTGTATTGTTAGTAAACCAACTTCGTTTTACAATTGGGGAAAATTTGGAATTAGGGATTTTTAATTGGGTTGGGTTGGTTAGAGATTTTCATATCTTTTTCTTTGTTTTTCAATTGTCGACGAAGAGATGACGAAACACAACAACGACGGAGAAGAGCAAAAAAACAGAGGAGTAGTAGCTGCTGCGTTGAGAATAGCAAGAGGAAGCATCATAGATTCTCGTGAATCGAGAGGTTCTTAAGGAAGATTAATCCAAGAAAAGAAAGAGATTTTGGTGTAAAAACATTTACGGAATCGATGAAAAGAACAACAACAACATTGATTCTTGGGTTCTGGATTATAATAACAACGGTAAAAAACTAGAAGTTTCGAGATCGAGATAGCTTTGTAGTTTTCGAGGAGGAAACAATTAGTTTATCGGGTCAGAAGAAGACATGTCATCTTATTCCAGAGCTAAGAGCTCGTTCTCCACCGCGAGAAACTCGAGTGTCAATGGCGGGTTAGAGGTTTTCGATACTACGGCGGAGCATCAGAAGAGCAACTTCGAAGGGAGGAAAAACAATTTCAGCGAGAAAGGCAACTTGGAAGGAAGGAAAAGTAACTTCAGCGAGACGACAAAGACACAGAGGAGTAATTTCAATGAATTGGAGACGCCGCAAAAGAGTTGTTTCGAGGCGAGGAAGAGTAACTTCAGTTACTTCAGCGAATCAAAGTATAATCGGAGGCTGAATCAAGCGAAGAAGAATATCAAGCCAAGGAAGAGCAATTTTAACGAGGAGCAACATCGGAAAAGTAATTCGTTGGTGATGAATTTCACGAGAAGGGTTTTGTCAATGAAAGAGATTTACTTTACTAGAGGAAAACCTAATTCCAATTTTTTTTCCAATTGTAAACCGAAGTTGGTTTACTAACACAAAACACATCAAATATGCTAAAAATGACGTCGGTTTTGACACGTCAGCGATGATTCAACATCATTAAACGGACAAATAATGCCGTTAAAGGAAATGTATAAATCGGTTATGTATGAAAAAACGTATCCAAAAAAGTTTAGATTGATTTTGGCCGTTTTCTCTTGTTTTAATTTTATATGAAATATATAATTATCTGGTGTTAAATTTCTTTCATTTAATCCTTATGAATAATGTTGGATTAGTTTTTTAAATGCCAAGAACAAAAAAAGGTTTTAAAATGCTAAACTAGACGAGAGGACTAAAATTCCAAAATTACAAATTTGCGGTGACCAGAATCTTAAGCCTCAGTAATAGAACAGTTACTATCTTTGTCGGTGTAAATATATACATATTCTGAAATTTTATCTGTGATGATCGATTTTCTTTGATTTTTTTGTTTGAACCAGTTATTTCATCAAATATCACAATATGAGTTTGCTAATGGGCTTATAAACCTTAATTGATAATGGACTTAGAAAACCTAATTAATAATGGACTACACAGCCCACCAATTTCGCAAATTTTTTTTTCTTGTGAGATACAAACGTGATAAGTAAATAAAAGTACAATGATGGATCTTTGGTGGATTAATAATTCAGATCACAAATTATCTTGCGCTGGGATATACACAGTTTGATCTGATTATGAGTTTTAAATCAAAGCCGAGATATAACAACTCTTTCGACACTTTTCGAGAGGCTGCATCTTTACCGTCAACGCAGACAATTTTTTATTTTTTAAATACATGTGGAAACTCAAAAGCGTACCAAAGATAAGAAGTTTTATGTATTTTTTTTTTCTATCTTTAATTAATTTTTATATAATACTTTGAATCTACATAAGTAACGGAGGATAATGATGTAAACTTTATTTGATACTTGATATCTTTTCTTAAGAACATAAACAAAGCGATGTGACAACAACTAAAAAAAAAGAACATAAAAAAAGCGAAAAACATAGTACTATTTCGATTGCGTGATGAAGATCAAACGGCAGTGACTGCGATTTTCATGTTGGCTTGGCAATGGCCTGGAAAATTGCAAATGAAGAAGTTTTGTCCTTTAGACAAAGTTATGCGATCTTTGCCTGAAGTGTATGTTCTCGCACGTGCCGGCGTTTTGCAATTGTTGTACCCTCCACTATCTACCACGACCACGTTGTGCATACTCGGATTATAGTTAAACACTGCAACAAAAGTTGAAATTTTGTAATCTAATTTTATAGTTTATTATACGGCTCTTCCATACATATATTCACTCTAATAGTTGGAACTATTAGGAATTTTCGTAACAAAAAGTAATTACGCAAAAAACACGATTTCGTTTGTGCATGGGGATAATTAATATTGACCAAAAACTTACTTGTGTAAATGGATTTGATATATGAGTTTAAATATATATACAGAATACGCGCGTAAACCTCTTAATTGTATATAAATCGGCAAACGTTGGTTGAGATATTTCTTCATGGGACAAATACTTTCAACTCATCACTCAAGGTTAATTAAACTAAAAGCGAAATTACTTTTGTAAGAATTTTCACTGTCTGCAAACATTTCCAACAGTTAATCGCTTTTAGATTAAACATGAAATGGAATGCGACAATATATAATAGTTTGCAAACTATTGAAAATGTTTGCAGACTGTAATTGCATGAGAAATATATTTTAAACCACAATTGTGGAAATTGTTTGTCACTTACCTTGTACAAAAATACACTTTAGGCATATATAGATCCGGCAGCAGAAACTTAATTAATTGTTTATGGTATATGTGTAACAAAATAATAGAATATTATCAAAGCTTAATTAAAGGATGTGAAGTATGTATACCGAGAACGTCACCAGCTTTAAAATGTTTGCCTTTAGGCCAATCCACAGCGTTAAAGGTCCATTCCAAAGATTCACCAACAGTGTAAGTCGCAGCTTGAACGTAGTCAGCTTGAAGCACCAACACTGAGACAACCATCAAAGCCACTGTGGCTCGAGCCAACCATGACGCACTGCCTCTTCCCTCGGCCATCGATCAATCTTCTGAAATAGTTTAGACACAGAGAGAGAGAGTGAGTGAGAAAAATGACTTGGAGAGAAAATGGACAAAGGGGTTTTAAAGAAGAAGTTATGAAGGCATTTAATAATGTTTTTTGTTTTGTTTTATTTAAGTGGGTGTCTCAACAACCCACGATATATGATCATTTATTATTTATGTACACATTTTCTTGTGTAAATTGATTATAGTCTATAGACTAAACCCAAAGTACTTTTGTTTGGTTTATTTTTGCTTCACAATTGGCCATGACTATAGTACATATAGGTGAAACTAGTTTTGACTTTTTTGTTCTTTCTTTTGCAATGCTTTGTTTTACATATATCAACAAAAATACGAATTTGTATACAGCAAGGAGTCGTTAAAATTAGTATTACATTGCTTGTTTTATATTCTATGCATATGATAATTTAACCAAAGACGATCAAATAGTTAATGTTTGGTAAACGTACACAGTATATTTTACAACAAAAAAAATATATATATTATTGTGTTATTTATTTAAAGAGCCTGGACTCTAAGTTTGGAATATGTTGCCTGAAAGGAGGAAAACACTCTTTTAAAAATGATTCAAAATAACCTATTAAAAGTTGGCCACTATGTTAGTAATATATTTGAACCGTGCAAGTGAATGAGAGAGGTGCATGTGTTTGTAAATTTTAGAGTCGCATTATTGTGTCGTTACATTATAACAAAACTAAATGTACAAAATCTAGATACATATACGTCGAGAGAGAATAACATGGCCAAAAAGAATCGAATGGATCTAAATCTGAATTTTAAGTCTATACCGCCTGAAAGAAAGACTGTGTGGCTCGGTTTAGTATTGAAGTCCCGGTTCAAAAGATTTTACCCAACATGGTAACCAATAGACTTAAAAGAACTAGATAATGTCGGAAGACTACGCAAAGCAATAATTCCGGCAGCAAAAGCAGCAACAGAAGCCAAAACAAATGCCGGTAAGTTTCCTCCTCCAAATAATGCATCCCATGGACCCGCTCCAAGCGATACTATCATCTGTTTTAAGAAAGAAAAAAATCTTATAGTCAGTCACTAAAAACAGGTCTTGAGCAGCGTTATACAAAGATAATGAATTTGAGTGTATTTAGATTTGAGAGAATGCCTGGGGAATAACAATTGCAAGGTTCAGCACTCCAATAGCCAAACCTACATTGAGAAATAAATTAATAAAAAAGAGTGATGAAACTATTTGGGACTTTGAAATCTAAGATATAAGCACAAAGCTATGAATGTTTGAACTTTTCACCGACCTTGACCACCACCGGAATCAGCAGTGACTTCTGCGGTGACAGAGAAAGGGACACTGTATGTGATCTGCACAAAACACAAAAAGGATTGGTTTATCACACATATTCAAGAGAAATGTTGCAACAAGAACTAAAACAAAAAGAGAGGATTTCGGCATAAGAAAACACATACAGCTAGAGGGAAACCAAGGAGTGCAAATACGATTACGGCTGCGGTTCTTGTTGTTTCGTTTCCATCTATTATGTGTTCGATTCCTTTAGAGTTATCCCTGAGAGACATCAAGCTAATGATAGCTGTTCCTGCCATGCAGGCGAATACAGTAAAATTGCTCAGAGCCCATACAGCTCGTGCACCCATCCGCTGACACATTGGTTCAATCAAGAATGAGCTGATCCCAAGAACAACCTACGGAAACCAGGAAAAAAATAATAATTAACAATAACGAGCGAGTGATTGAAATGCGCAAACCAGCTTAAAATTCGTTTTAAAACATAAACAAAACAAAAACATGTTATTATAACGATTCTTACAGAGTTTAGTAGCAAACCAAATGCACCTTCTCGAACACCTTGACCATAAAGTTCCACGCGCAAACTATCTCCCGTTGGATCCCCATGGTAAACTTCTCTTCCCATCCAATCTGTATCAAACAGAAAGAAGGGGAACCACGATAACTGCAAGGAAGACGACAACAATCAAAACAAAAAAGGTTCTAAGAACAGGAAACAACGCCACAAAGATAACAAACGATATAAAGATATCGTAATGTTTTATTTGGTACTCACCCATGTAAGAGCCATGACGATAAGAACTGAGTTCATAGCAGGCGGCAAATGCCTTAAACTGGTTAGCAAATTTACTAAAACAGATCCAGGGCCATCACTGAGGGTCTCATCTTGATGCTCATTGTTTGACTTTCCAGGCTGTACATCCATATCACGTTCCACTCTCTCATACTTGATCCCATTGGCAGTACCATGATTCGATTTTGAGTGCGCAGGGCTTTTAGGCTGGATATCATCCAGCAAAGGTGCAGAATCTGGTATGCGGGTGGGCGTATTGCTTGCCAACGGTATCTCGTTAGCAAAATACATTGTGACAAGAGTGCATATAGTGAGAAAGACCTGAAAATATGACACATCTTTGAAAAAAATAGAGCAATATATTCAGATTGTAAAACAAGAACAAAAGCCACTAGGTGGATTAGTATGGATTAAATTTTAGAACTTTCAAAATCACCTCACAACTTATAGACATTCTAACGAAATGTCTAGACTAGTGACTAATGATCCCCAAGATATAAACATGAAAGGTTTTGGTAAAGACCAGACGATTCTATTGCAGTTGTAGAAAGCTTAGATGCGTCAGGAAAATATCTATACTGCTTACCACTGCAAGAAGAAAAGCTGCTTTAAGATTTCCACAAGCAGCACAACATGCTCTACTGGTTAAGAAAGGGAACCATCTGCTCCGTAAAATTTCCCGGATTATTTAACAGCTGGCCAAAAAATGCGATATATAATACAAGTTTTTGAGAATGAGGATCTCGAAGATTACTCTTGCCATCGTCCACTAGCACCAGCAGAAAACCCAAGGATGTTCCCAATAGCCATCCACAAGCAGAACACAGCATTTGCAGTATTCCGCTGATCCGGACCTAAGGAAAGCAAGAGATCTCATAAGTGTTTTTCTACAGAATCAGAATCATTGCAAATTCAATCTACTTCTAGATTTCAGTATGTTCCATGTATGGGGAAATTCTATCATTACCTGATAGATCAGCTAGAAGAGCACGAGCAGGTCCCTGAAACAAAAGCAGAAAACATCATTCCTGAAAATTTAGGTAATGACTAACACCATTTAATCTAGTAGATTGGATCTGAACCTGTACTGTGTTGTTTGCTAGATCCAACAACCAAAACCCAATGATAAAAACAAAAGCTGCCCTGGTCCGTGTGCCTTTGAAAGTACTGCATTTGTAAATACACATAAAGTCGTCAAACACTTTAAATTTATACATTCTTTATAAAATATGCCATAGGCAGGGGGAGCAGAAGAGCGACCTGCAATGTTCCTTTGTATCCCCTAACAGATACCCAATGTCTGCAGAAAAGCCGATTACTATCACCTAAATTGCAAGTTTTTGTTTAGCTTCTATAAAACACAACGTAGCCAACTATATCCTAAGGAAAACATAACAGAAATCATATCTTCTATTGCCCCTTACTGCAATAGAGATCATGAGTGATCCCACGAGAATAAATGGTCGTCTTCTTCCGTACTTTGATGTACATTTATCACTCCAAATGCCCACACAAGGCTGGACCTAATAACCAACAAACCAATAAGTTCCAACAAAATGTTTCTGATCATGTATAAGTCCAATGAGAGACAAATGTGCACATCATCACTGAATATACTTCTTACAAGAACGGAAATAAAATATGATTGCAAAATTTACCACAAGGCCAGTAATTGGGCCGCATAGCCAAATAAATGAAGAAAAAGCGTGCGATATTCCAAGGGTCTGCACAAAATCAGCCAAATGCAACACTGTTAGGTACGAACTCAAAAGGGTTCATTCATCAGCAATAAAAAATCACCCCAACAACTTCTGCCATTCAACACAAATCTAAGAACAATGTGTAAATACGACAATGGAGGTGGGACAATCTAGCGAAATTTGGATGTCAAATAAAGCTGTTTATAAGCCGTTATAATACGATACAAAGTACTTCATTGTTTTCACCTACAAAGTACTCGACTTTCTTCGTACAAACTACACGAGAATTAGACTAAGAAAAATGCAAAAAAAAAAGTGAGAGAAAATGGCGGCAACGAAACCTGAATATAAGGAGTGAGAAGAGAAAGTTGTAATGCCCATCCAAACTGAACACCAGCAGCAACTGTACAACTAAGAACCAGCGTCACTAAGCTACAATCCTTCGACACGGTTTCACCATCTGCCGATTCATGACGATTCGAAGGAGAAGACGAAGAAGCAGGTTCGTTTTCATGATCCTTCGTCGTCACCATCTCAAGTTCAACATCCTTCCTCAAATTCCTATACGGTACAGAGATCGACACCGAGTCACTCTTCCCAGCCATAACTCGCCGTCGTCGTCGTCAACAAAGCCCCCGAAAAAAACTATAGATCCCTAAATTCGTATCAATATTAATTTTCTTAACATTCCAATTCACAAGATCTAGTTTTCGAAGGGCTAACGCCAGGTGATTCGGTGACGACGATCGAAGATCTAACAAAATAATCAAATTCGGGCGCGTGAATTTGATTGATGAATTCGATTGATCGATTGAGTTTGGGTGTTTTTCTTTTGAAGAAGAAAACACTAATGTGTAAAAGGGAGACTCGTTTTACAGAAACCGTTGATCTAGATATCGACGGTTGAGATTATATCTACAATTCTATATAATAATATCCTCCTGGTCGTAACTCATAAGTCAACTTCCTCGTCTCTGGATTCGCATAATCACCACCGTTGATTTATTTTATTCGGTACGGATCTAAACCGTTGCTTCAATTTAAAGGAAAAGCGGACGAAACTCACCGTCACCGACACCAAACTTAAGAGCGCTTTATATAAAATGAAGACGCTGTTTGCTTAGCAGCGTCTTTATATGGGCCCATAATAAGCCCATATAAAGCCCAATGTTAAGATGTTTGTATATTTAGCGTGATTGGGTTAATATCATATGTGTGTGAACGTGGTAGGGATTATAGGAATAGATGAAAATTATAAAAGGAGGTAAAGAAAAACGTGTGCCTAATAAATGGATGATGTATCGGTAAAAAAATGCAACGAAGAAAATTATTCTTGCTTGTGGAAAATGAAAGCTATAGGCACAATTTAATACTTACGTCTTTCTTTCTCCATCTCTTTTTGTCCCTCTCTTCTCCTTTCCTTCTCCACGTGTACATGACCTCTTATGCCCAATTTTTTTTTTTACATTAAAATGCACTTTTATAAGAAGTTTAAAACCAATCCTTTTTCAGTGGTGTTTAGCCCTCCATTTTTGAGGTTTGCTTAGCTGTTTTGGTATTTTTATTTTACTTTTCTCATTAAATAAAGTGATTAAATTGGCATGAGATCTAACTATTGGATCATACACTTGATTTTTTTTTAGAAATTACATTTTATGACAAATTTCATGAAAAAATCAACTTCAGATTGTTCAGTATTAGAAAATCAAATTTAGGTAACTTTGAAAATTTACCATAGCTAAAACTATATAAAAATATAGAATTGTTTTTTCTAACAATTTTTATAATATATTATACAAACACTTTTTGTGATTTCATAAAGCTAAGTTTTCATATATATATATATATATATATATATATATTAATTTATTTTAATTTCTCTTGTGTTATTTAGTAAAAACTTTTAAACTAATTTTCTAATATATATTTTTCTTTTATTTTCTATATAATATTGATCTTGTGTTTATTCTTCGTGTGGGAGTTTATGTATTTTATTTGAATTACAAATTTATATAAAATTGATAAATTTAAAAAAACATACTGATTTCCAAATCCAATATGTAAATTTAAATAAATATTTATAATTTCTATATTTTTCGGATTTAGTTTTTGTATTTTTACAAATAAATTTATCCAGATCTATCCAAATTTATTATGAAATCAAAATTCATTAATAAATTATTATCATTGAATAAGACATGATTTAAACTAAAATTTATAAATTATAAAAATAATAACACATAATTTTAACATGGATTTTAAAATTATAAAACTAATAATACTAAAATTCGTTCAAAATTTTAAATTCATTAAAATTATAAGCCAATAACCTCTACTAAATTTTAGAGTCAGTGTCCTATGATAATATGACATAAATATTTAGAGCATTTTAACTATGATTATTTTATGCGGGTATTCCAATTTAAAATCATAAAAATAATAATTAGTATATGAATTTTCAAATAATAAGAAATATAATCAAAATATCTTGAAAAATTCGTAATGGAAATGTTCTTGTTGTATTTTTTCTGAAATGACCAAAAATATAATAATATTTATAGAGCAACGTGAAAATGTTCACATGAAAAAAATTATAGTAAATTATTATCCAATAAATGAGATATTCATATGAAAAATCTCTAGTGAAAATGTTTTTGTTGTATCGTAAGGATTAAAGAAAAACTCAGACCTAGTTACCAAATAATTCGGACTTTACGATCAATCACAAAAATATCTCTATATGTACGCATGTTGATATGGGGATTTGACTGATAATCGAGTTGATTAATAGTTAAATGGTTAACTAGTTATACTTTCACAAAGAGCACGTGTTGAACACAACACGCGGCCTTTACCGAAATAAACAGAAAAGGCATATGTACCATATCTTGACACGTCATTTCCATAACGCCAAACATGTAGAAAGCTGACGTCTGAACATAATTCTTATCGTCGAAATTATGTGATATAATGATGGTCATCTCTAAAATTCATGATATAGGTTTAGGGTCGGACTTATGTGGTACAATGGTGGTCATCTCTAAAATTTATGATACAAGTTTAGGGTTCAAACCCATTACTCCTTAATATTAAAAAAGATATTAAACCTACTAAACTATATTAACAAAAAAACATAATTCTTTCCTTGTTCTCAAGTTGCGGATTTAATAAAATAGTAATATTGTTTATTAAATCTGTATTTTTTTATTTTAAAATACATGGTGAAAAAGAGAGGTTCGTGGTTTACAAATAAATATTGTTTTATATAGTGATTGGTTGGCGTTTTTGTCTTTCTCTTTTGATAGGTGAATCTATGATAGTGTGATTGCAGTAACAAGAATGGGGCTGTCATGGATAACTAAATTAAAAATTATAACATGTGGTTGAAGTTGATAAAATTATCATGGTTTGAATTACTTTATAATGTTATTTCAAGAATGTGATCATCGAATTGAAAGATTGATGTAGAAATGTGGGAAGAACGTGAATAAATAAATAAAGAATCACCTCACGTGGAGACAGCTCTTTTACGAACACTTCTATCCATTCACTTCATGAACTTTTCTATCCACTCACTTCATTAAATCATTTGAAAAATGGAAGATTTTAAAGCAACAAAAAAAAAAACACCTTAATTATCTCCGAAAGAATACATCCTCTTCTTTTTAGTTTTTTTTCTTAGTTCATATATTTGTTACTTTGTTTAAAAATGTCTAATTCTTTTTTCTCCAGAAATTGTGGAACTTCTCTCCCATTTTTTTTACCTCTATTTTCCCTTGGTACCAGAAAAACGCCCAAATGTTACATTGTTTTCTCAATATTATCAAATGTATATATATAATTGTATTTTTAACATGTGTTAAGATGTTAAAATGTGAAAATAATATGTATAAAATAAAGGAATTATGGTTATAAATATCATGACTATTTTTGTCTTTGCCTATTCTAGCTTTCTAATTCTTTTGGCCAAGACTAGTCTTCCTATGCATAATGATAACAATTAAATTGTAATTCCAAAGTTTAAAATAATTTTTAAGTCAAATATTTATAGATTTTCTACAATATAATAACTGATACATGTAAAAATAATTAAAAAAACAAAAATTAAAATTATAACACAAGATAAAAATAATTTTCTATTGTAAAGGCAAACTCTTAATCTCTTTCCTTATATCTTCAAATAATTTGTATTAAGATCATATTCATTGCTAGATAACTATCACTGAAAATTCAAAATTAATAAAATGATAGATAAGAGTTTCTCAAATAAAAAATTAAAAGATTATTTACAAACTTTTTATACATTTGTTAGTTTATTAATAACTTAATCTTTTATAATTTAAATAAAGTCAAATTCATATATTAATTTCATTTAATTTACAATTTCACTTTGATAATTATCCGATGTAAATACTCTAAAATGGTTTTATAATGAGAATACATTACTGTTGTTCACTTTTTTCAATAGTATAAATCAAAATTTCACAAACTATATTTCTACAAATACTCTAAAAAAATAGTAAGAAAAAGTTGTGAAAAAAATTCTTTATATGTTTGATGATAATGAAAATACATATCACTATTAAAAAAGTGGGAAAGAGTATTTATTTACTAAGATGTTTATTGATTTTGTTGATATCATCAGCAAACTTAATTTTTGCAGGTGATAATAGTTGATATCATTTGATAACAATCACATAACAAAACTTTTACCTTTTTTTGTAACACTCTAAAACATTCAGAATTAAATATTATTTTTTTTCAAACATTGGCATTTAGATAATTAATATTCAAAATAATTATTATTTAGAAATTGAAAAAAATCAGTATGTATATAATAAGTAAATTTTTTTAAAATTGGATATTGTAACTATGAAATATATGAATAAAATTTTAAATCTATAATTAATATTATCTAAGAAATTATTATATTTTTATATTTATAAAATATTTAAACCAAAATGCTCTCGATAATTTTTTTTTTCTCAACTAGTAATATATATATATATACATATATGTGTGTAAATTTAATAAACTGAAATTTTAAGTCTAACATTAATTTTCCTTAAAAACAATTTGTAGTAAAATCATAACTTTTATTCAAACTATAAAAATACACATAATTTGTTGTTACTCATTATATTGAATTAATTATTTTATTTTATTATAAGAGTAATTTTTTTTTGATATTTATTCCTTAAGAATTACTATATTTTCTGATCAATCAGCTATAAATATTTTGCAAACATATTTATTTTCAATTACTGGGCCAATCATATTATTTTTTAATAATATTTAAAATCATAACCGTCTATTTTTTGCAAATTAATATAATGATATTTATATCTGCTATGTGTAAACAGTCACACTCTAAATTTAGTTTAAATTGTGTAGGTAAACTACATGGATGAAGCTAGAATGTGAGAAGAGGCTGCACCCATAATTCTTTTTTAAAATTAGTGTATTTTCAATTATTTTTTTAATATACATCCATAATAATTTAGAATCTGCATCCATTAAAAATTTGATAAAACTCTATAGAAAGAACAAAAAAACTAAAATATATTTAACAAGATAAAAATAATTTAGCTCGTTTAAGAAAACAATATAACTTAAACATTAAAGCCTACTAATACTTGTTTATAATTAAAATAATTAATATTAAAATTAACTTAGCAAATTTAAGAAAATCAAAATTCGAATAGTCACTTATGTCTTGATTTTATTTTAAATTAAATCTATAATTAGAATCAGTTGAAAAAATATGTAGTTAGCAGTTTACTAAAATATTTAAAAACATTCTGAAAACAATGAAAAAATATATTTCTTGTTTTTAAACATACTATTAAATCTGCGTTAAGAAACATACTTTTAAATCATTTCCCCAAATAAGTTTCTGTAAAATGAATCAAAAATTATTTTTAAGCAATCATCTAATTTATTTTATCAAAAAATTGTTTTAAAATATCCAAAATATATAGTGACGACAATATAAACATAAGATATATTTAGAAAATATTATTTTAAATTTAATATGATATTATATTTTTTATTAATTATATATATTTAATATTTTTTTTATTTATATTAGTGCATCCGTCAAAATAATTTTCGGTTATAATATTGGCGGTTGTTGTTATTTACAAAATGGACACTACAGAAATAAAAATTCATTGAAAACCTTTATTCAGAGGTGTTTTAATACTGATGAGATAAGCATTTACCTATTTGTCTCATTGTAATGTACTTTCATGATATAGATATGTTTTCAAAAAACAATGTAGAGATATATTAAAAAATATATATATATATATATATATATATATTGGGCTTCAGTGACATCTGATTTGAAAACAACTTTTCTGCAAGTAATTAATTCCTTTTGACCACTGAAAATTAACAGCTGAAGTACACTGAACATCTGCATTCAACGCTGAAAAGTAGATTGTTTATTTTTCCTGATTTTCTCACGCTGAGCAAAATACATTCCAATTTAATTTTCATGGTTTTCTTGGCACTAAATATTTTCTTTTTCCAATTATCCAATCATCACCAGTACCCAAATACGAAAAGCAATTGTTTTCCGAAAATTGTTCCAAAACGTCACTAATGAGGTAAAAGTTTGACGACTAAGCCTTTCTACTGACTAAACAAATTAAAAATTAATACATGTAGTATTTTTAATTTCAAATATGACAAATCGTTTAGGTCTCCAGATTCTTTTTATATTAAATATATTTCCAAGATATGAAAAGTAAACTAAACCAAATCTAGTTTATGGAAAATATCTAATTTGCGTTAGTTGAGATAGTTTTTGTGTTGGTGTATTATTTTTCAGTTTATAAACCTCTCAATAAATTATTTTTCAGTTTTCCTTTTATTAAAGTTTAGCCCATGTCCGTTTTAATTTTATTTGACAGCACTAAATTATGCATATTTTTAAAAAAGTTAATAAAAGAGGAATAAACAAGAGAGATAGAAAATTGAATTGTTTCTCCAAAGATTTTTAACTTTGAGCCTCTGAGAAACCAAAGCTTCACTCTGATTCGCAGAGCGAATCCAAGAGACGACAGAGATAAACGCGAAGAACAGAAACAGCTCAGATTTCCCCGAAAGCTTTTACAAAATTGTTTATATTTTTTTCTCTCTTTAATCCAATTTTGTAAGTTCTTTCTTCCATTACCGATTCTTGTTGGTGATTATTATAATAATCTGTTAAAATTATCAAACCAAACACAAACACCTTTTGTTTCTTCTTAAAAGAATCCTCTTTGTTTCCTCTTTCTTCTTCAGCAGAAGGAATCATGAACAGATCGGGATCGAAGATTTCGATGTTTTGAGTTTCCGGGTTTGATTTTTCCCCCTTTTTGTGAAATTAGGTTATAATCTGGAGATCTGGATCTTGAAAGCTGGCGAATTTTCGTGTGTTGTGGGCTTATCGGTTTCTCTTGATTACTGATTTGATTAGGTTATTGGTGGAATCTACAATCTGAATCCATTAATCATCTGAGTTTCGGAATGGTTTAGATTAGAAATTTGAAGACTTTATCTCGTTAATTCGAGAGAGAGAGAGATTCTTCTTCTTCGGGATTGATCTGATTCCTTAACATAAAAAAATTGTAGCTTTTTGAAGACATGTTGGAAGATCGATCACCAGATTCGTGTTTGATTTCAAGGGTTTTCTCAAGCTCTCGTATCTCTGAATCAACCTGGTCCAAGTCATACATGTATCAAGAGGATGACGATGCTTCAGAGAATCATAATAAGCTCACCAATGGCAAAAGAGCTTTGGAGGTTGTTGGTGAGATTAGACACACCAAATCACTTAAACTAATGGGGTTCTTGATTAAGTATGATGATAGTGATTCTTCTGATTATTCATTGAGTGGGGAAGATGCTGCAAATGGATCGAGTCAGGAGCAAGAAAAGTCTGATTCTAACAACAATGGTGGTGACTCGTCCGACACGCATTCTCTTATCAACGAGATTGGTCGGGACAACTCGATAGATTGTCTCATCCGCTGCGCCAGGTCTAATTACGGCTCCATCGCTTCCTTAAATCGGAATTTCCGTTCTTTGGTGAAAAGTGGAGATATTTATAAACTAAGGCGACAAAACGGGTTTGTGGAACATTGGGTTTACTTCTCTTGTCAGCTCTTGGAATGGGTTGCATTCGATCCTGTAGAGAGAAGGTGGATGCAGTTGCCAACAATGCCTTCGAGTGTTACCTTCATGTGTGCAGATAAGGAGTCTTTAGCTGTTGGCACGGATCTTCTTGTCTTAGGAAAAGATGATTTTTCTTCTCATGTTATATACAGATACAGCCTTCTGACTAATTCTTGGTCTTCTGGTATGAAGATGAACTCTCCGAGGTGTTTGTTTGGTTCCGCAAGTCTTGGAGAGATTGCTATATTCGCTGGTGGTTGCGATTCTCAAGGAAAGATTCTTGATTTCGCTGAGATGTACAACTCTGAGCTTCAAACTTGGGTAACGCTTCCGAGGATGAACAAACCAAGGAAGATGTGTTCAGGGGTTTTCATGGACGGGAAGTTCTATGTAATTGGAGGAATCGGTGGTGCTGATTCCAAAGTCTTGACCTGCGGTGAAGAATATGATATAGAGACCAAGAAGTGGACTCAAATCCCTGAATTGTCGCCTCCAAGAAGCCGTGCTGATCAAGCTGATATGTCATTAGCAGCAGAGGCACCGCCTCTTGTTGCGGTTGTGAATAACCAATTGTACGCTGCTGATCACGCGGACATGGAAGTGAGGAAGTATGATAAGGAGAAGAAGAAATGGTTAACTGTTGGAAGATTGCCTGAGAGAGCTGGCTCAGTTAACGGATGGGGACTTGCGTTTAGAGCTTGTGGGGAGAGGTTAATCGTTATAGGTGGACCCAAGTACTCGGGAGGTGGGTTTATAGAGCTGAATTCTTGGATACCGGGCGACGGTGGTCCGCCACAATGGACATTGCTTGATAGGAAACATTCTCCTAATTTCGTGTACAATTGCGCAGTGATGGGTTGCTGAAACAACACATTCTATAATACTCTCCATTTGAAGACCCTCCAGATTCTTGTTGATGGGTTTGTAGCTCACAAGTCAAAAGACTCCATTGAAGGTTCCAAGCTCCAACCTTTATGCTTCTACTTCTTCTTCTTCCATTTTGCTTTTCTTACAAAAATTTTCAATTTGAATACAATCATCTCTGTATTGTTAGGGACCAGGACAAAATTCCCAAAAAAAGAAAAAAAAAAGAAAACTGAAACAGGTTATAATAAGTTCGTTAAAAGTTGAAGCTTTTTTAGAGTTTGCCAGATCTGGTTAAAATTGTTGTATGTGTTTTAATTCATTTGTTTTCTCATAATCTGCTATTGAAAGTTATGTGTTTGTAGCCATCTTTTGGTCTTTGTTCACAGTTTTGCTTTTGAGTTGTTTCTTTTCTGTTGCGCTCTAGTTTTCTCTTCTTTTTTCTTACAAGTTGAATCGTCAGATTCACTTTACAACGCTGGTTTGAAGTGTTTTGTTTATTTGTTTTGTTGGGGTAAGGAGGGGCAAATGTGATGTCTTTATGGGTGTGTCCTTTAAGATATCTCAATCTGTTGCTTGCAAGTTACAGTTTTGTTTAGAGTGTTTTTGGACTCTTTGTATAGGTCCTTTAGCTTTTAGGCTATTTACTTATTTCGATTTTCGTATTTTGTTGTAGAAAACATATTCAAACGTAAGTTCCAATTTATCAATAGGAACAACGCTACGCTAAGAAGAAAATTCAATAAAGTGATTGTTTTTTATAGAGTACTCAAATTTATTCTGTTTAATTACTTTTCTTATGTTTAATAAATTGTTTAACCTATCTAATCTTGGTTCCATAGCAATAAAAAATAAAAACACGAAACAAAAATAGTCACTAGTTCATCGAAGCTTTTATTGTAAAATATCCGATGACAAAAAAAATAACAGCGATAATAAAAAGCTTAAGAATTCAAAGAAAAGATAAAATAAAGTCTGATTTAAAAGCGGATTAACTACTTGAAAAACTGGAAAAATACTTACTTCCCATATCAAAACCTCTTTCATAAATTTACAGATGAAAAGGCCGAAAATCTACTAAATTAGTAAAAGTTCGAAATAAAATGCAATGTTGAAAAATCTACGTTCAACAAACAAAACTTAGAGATCAGCAATATGACAAAGTAACACTAACTAATTGATCTATATGTCTACATTTATTATACTAAGATCATTTTTCGATATCGTCTAGGCAACAATACGACGACTCACTAGTTTTACTACTACCCCAAAATTAAAAAAGATCATCAAACACATAACATTACTCAAGCCAACCTTCAATCCAACATAAATAGCTTTCACTGAAACTCACACAAAGGCAAGAGGAGATGAAACCAATGATGAAAACTAGAACCAAAACTATGACATAAAATACATTAGTACAACCTATTATATTACAAGTTCAACTCAAATTTTAAACACGAGTAAAATCTCATAGCATTGCAAAGTGTTATGTCTGGTAGTATAATTTTTTTTTTTTTGGCTAATTAATTTATTATTCTATTATAAATTACGAAAACAAAAACTATATCAAAACATAAAATTTTGTTGCTTTATAAAATTTATGTCTTAACGATTTTATCTACACCATACTGAAAATTTTCTGTAAAATTATCTTCATTAATATGCATTATTAATAATAAAATTTCATTCTATAGAATTTGAACTCCAAATTTTCTGGTTTATAAACATTAATTATCGTAATTACCAATTTTTTCCCACTTATTAGCATAAATTTACAACTGAGCTAGTTTGAATTGTAGAGTTAACTCATACATAACTCAAATTTTTACTAACCAGAAGTTAATTTAAATTTTAAAACTTGAAATTGGATTATATTAGTTATAATTGATTCACAATATTGAGTAACGTTATTAATGGAAAATGTGGGTTGAATGACCTAGAGGTTGAGTTACAAATTTTCAAACAAAGCCCATTTATCAAATGGATCCATATAGTCAAGGCCCATTGTTTAAATCTCCGCAGGGTTTAGAATTAATTTCTAATATACATGTTCTGAAATACTCCTTTTTAAATTAGAATAAATTAGAATGTAAAAAATTTCTTTTTTTACGAGTTTTATATTAATATATGTCAGTAGAAGGAGAAGAGCTTCCATTTTCGTACGCGACTCTTTCGTTTCCTAATTCTATCCTACCGAAGAAGATGAATCCTCTTCATCTTGTAGTACGAATGATCACCAGAACAACGACCATATATCCAATTTCTTCGAGGATCTCGCACACCCGTTTGAACCCCTCGATCATCGCTGATTTCATGTCAACAAAATCACGAAACGATGAAGACAAATGGAACGACGCTTGGGAATCAGCTTGGTTGCCTGATGACCTCACTGATAAGATCCGAGCACCGTGGGAGACAGACGTGAACTTCCCTTCTCCCGAATCGACAACGGCGGCGATCGCGTCCTCGTCGTCGGAAGAAATCGATGCGGAGGCAAAGGCGTTCGTAGAGGATATGAACGAGCACTGGGACGAGAGGAGAGGGAAGAGTGGGAAATTGGAGAAGAAAGAGAGGAAAGTGATTGAAAGAGAAGAGTCGCTTTATAGTTTGGAGACGATGAAGAAAGATTATAGATTGAAGAAGCAAAGAGTTCACGCGTCGTTGTGGGTTAAGGAGATTGAGAATTTGGAAGAAGCTAAGTTGGGTGATTCAGGATCTGGTGGTACTGATGATATCGATCGGCTTCTCGATAGCTGCTCAGAGTAATGGATTCTCTTTTGCCCTAATAATGCCTTAAAATTCAAAATCACGCCTTTCTCGAATCAGTCTTGTGTTAACTTAACTTCACTTGCTAAGTCTGTAATTTATCTAGTTTATCAAACAATACTATTGATTTGTTTGCGATTTTACATACAATAGATTGCGATTTTACGTCATTGGGTTTAACTAAATACATTGTTTCTAGAGATTGCTATGTGGACTTCTTGGTGCTTCAAATAGAATCACAAGCTTGTTATGTTTCTATGGTTGTGCTTGACGACCAATGTGCTTCTTGGTTTTGACATGCTTGTTATGTTTATATGATGATTGTGTTTTGAATATCTGTGTGCTTTTTGGTGATTTTGATCTTTCGATGTTGAAACCATTATAGGATTTTCGACTCGGTAGACCATGATTTTGACAAACTGCAAGTCTCGAGTGGATCGGAATTGAAAAACAAGCCTGATGGTTGGGAATCAACAACAAATGAACAAGATGGGAATCTCTGGGAAATGTCACAAAGAGAAGAAGACATTCTTCTCCAAGAATTCGATCGCCGGATTGCCTTCTGCAAATTTCAGGTACAACCCAAAATCCTTATATCATTCATCAAATGTGTTCTCACACCACTTGTTCATCCATCTGCAACGTAGTTTAATAGGCATGTGCTTATCTTTGATGATAAAAGATCGAGACTTTTAGTATTCACCATGTTCTTGAATTTTGTTTGATGCGCCCAGATAGCGAGTTTTATAAAGCAACACATATTCAGCAGGAGAAGACCGACTGATGGGTGGAGATATATGATCGAAGTGATTGGTCCAAATGCTAGAAAAGGCAAAGGAAGTGTTTCTAGACTCCCGGCTTTATCGGATGTGTCGACTCAACATTTTAAAGAAGAAACTGGCAGTCTCAGTACCTTCAAGCGTCGGTCGAACAGAGATGCTTGAGCCTTTGAGGAGTTCATGACAATGGTTCTTTCTAATATAGTGTACCAATTTTGTTAGATTGTTTTAAAGGTTCTACAGATTCTGACACTTTTCAGACAATATACGTTCTAGATTATAAGTTTGCAGATATGAATATGAAGTTGTGAACTCAGAGTTTCTTTTCATATGTAACATCTCACTTAGCTGTAGTTTGAAGAGTTGCTGCAAAGTAAACTGCGTTAGTCCATACAAGGAAAATAAGCTAAAAGTGGAAAAGAAAGCACGGCCCGATAAGCCAGTTATAAAGAGCAAGAATTAATTCGAAATAAAAGAAATGGAGATGCGGGGTATCGATCCCCGTACCTCTCGCATGCTAAGCGAGCGCTCTACCATCTGAGCTACATCCCCATTGATGCAAAGTTTTGGAGTAAGCCTAAACGAAGTAGGCCTGTCTACTTGACAAAATATAGGAAGCTAAACATCTCTGTTAATGGCGACCTCTCTTTGCTTTATGAATTTTCGTAACAAAATTGATCTTGGTATGCTTCAGTTTCGATTTAAATACAAGAAAAGAAACTTAATAGCAAAACTATAAATCCGTTTTCAAATCGGTAAACAAAATAAATTTGTGCTCGATACAAATTATACTGTTTCGATTTATCTAAATTTAAAATGTTGTTAAACTATTGAACCATTAAAGAATTTGAAACTGACGTGAATATCATGATTTAAACAGTAAAACTTGAGGGAAAAGGTGATCCCAATAGAAGATTTAACTTTAAACTAAGATAACAAGATCAAATAGACAAACTTATGGTTTTGTATTTCTGCTTTGCTTTCAATCTAGAGTAATTGCAATTCAGATAACTAACTTATAAAGCTCGTTCTTCCCAAATCTTTAAGTCACTTACCCGCCTAGAAAAGTTACCACAAATGTATATAGACCTTTGCTTTGGTTATGGACAGTTCACACAAATCCGCAGCTGTTGTGTCCTTAACATCAAGCAGCAACTGGTTCGGTTATAGCTCTTTCGATATATCCATAGTGAGTTGTTTGTTAAATTACCAAGATTCTGTCTTGGCTCATTCGCAATGGCAATTAGGTCCCTCTTCCATGTTCCATCTCCTTCAAAACTAGATTAGAAATAGCAAGAGAAAAAAAAGTTTAAAATTAGACAAAATATTGTTACTTTCAATAGTTTATGAACACAAAATATGTAGAAAACGATCTTAACTTAATCAATCAAGCAGGAGGTGAAGGAGGTGATGAATCTATGCGATGGTGGAAGAGTTTAGTCAATGCTCGACGCTCACAATCCTGAAATGAAAAACCAAGTTGAATAATCTCTTCAAAGTTGTCTGATCTAATAACTGGATATGATTTACGTGCTCATGAATTGAAACCCATAATCAATCTATAGTATGCTTTTATGTTACCTTGAACATGTTTAGGCGTAATGGTCTATCTGGATTGAGTCTCTGAAGTTTAAGGTAAGTGTATGCAAAACTCAACTGATCTCGTGATGTAAATCGATCAACTTCATTGAACCAAAGGCAGGAGAAGAGGTTTGACATTGGTGTATGAGCCCTTACAATAAAAGAACCTTCAGGTACATCTAACAACAGCAAGACACACAACACAAACATCAACAAAAACATAAAAAAGTGTAAATTGGATTGGTAAGAGAGAAGAGAATGATTAATAGATTACTCACAACTTGGAAGAGGTGGATTAGGATCTGAAGGGTCAAATTTCTTGAGTCCATCTGATCGGTAGAACATAAACTGTTCATCGATGGCCGAGTGGTTGTACTTGTTCAATCGCTTGTTCTGTAAGACCTCATCCCAAACACAATGTCGGTCATAATGGTTTGAGATAGCAAATTCGGATTTTGTTCTCCATAAGAAGAAGTCGATTATCAGCATAGGATCTGTAGTAAGTCTCATCTTACTGTCTATCCAAATCGAATACCTGAAAGGAAAACAAAATGAGAACAGGTAAAGAAGATTGAGTCACTGATTCAAGCATTTCAAAGCTTGAGTACTAGTAAACTAACCTCACCTAGAAGAAGTAAAAAGCCGGTGTGACAGAAATTTCGGAACTTTCCCAGTCTTTCGCATATCAGTGTAAGGCAAATTGCTCACTACTACAGTTTTCCACAAACCAACAAATCCTTGCTTGTCAGGAACATGCCCCTCACTAGCCAGCTTCGATAGTGTTTGCTCATCAACGAACATCACAAAACAAACATTTTGCTTCGAGAATTCACTGATCTGAAGAAACAAACAAACACACAAATGAGAGCTCCACATGAACGATGCAGCTTACATAAAATCTCAGCTAAATGATAACAGTAATAACTAATCTATCACTATATACAGCACGAATACATTCGACCTCAAGGGCAATCTACTGCATTAGCTGATATCTACTAAAGGATAAAGTTGTAACCTTTTTGCTTGCAGGTCTTCTTAGGAAATCAGAGCTTCCAAAAATGCAAGAAGACACAGAGACTACACAGTTCTTCATGTACGCTCTATCCTTTTCGCTCAAATCAAATCCAGTACCTTGATGAAATCCATTAGTTCCTTTGACAAAACCACAGTGAATAGTCTGGTTTACCGCAGAGTAAGATCTCTCTCTTTCCTTGAGTGTTTGATGCCCTCCAAATCTAGGCTTATTATATGTCTCTGTCTCTACAAAGCCTAATGAAAACCGCTTGAAATTCAAATACTCCTGAGGCTCCAGTATGTGGTTAACAGATTCAGCAAGTGCAACCTCACAAGGCAAATCTGCAAAAATATAAACAATTTAGCCTAGATCAAGAAACAACGCTAGCATTCACTAAAATTAGTAGAGATTCAAAAATCTATACGCTTGTTTCTCTTCTTGCTTCCAGGTGGCTTTTCGATGTTGGATATGTTTAATCCTGTATCAAGCTCCGATGACGTGAACAGGTGACTTTTCATGTAATCTGCATTTTAACAAAATCCAGTTAATACAATAGCTTTTGTAGTAGATTTAGCACAAATCTTACTACAAGATAGGAGTTTCTTACGGTTTCGCTCAGAATGAGGTAAGAACTCGGAACCTACACCAAATCAAAATTAAGAAAAGAGTGTTTAATTTATCTCCACAGCTAAGAGAAAAAAAGAAGTCATTTTCTCTTAACTGTTAAGCTTACCATGAAAGAGTAATTTATGACCAGAGAATAAGCAAGAGAAGAAAAAAAGTGACACGAAGAAGAAGAAGAAGTGTGAGAGCTTCAACTTCACTATCCGACCAAACTTCTTTCCTCTTCTAAGAAGTAGAAATGAATTATCATTTTGACCAGACGGATTCAGGGAAGAAGCAACCGTACTTCTTCTCTCTGGTAACATTGTCACCAACACTGAAAATTCAGACCAATCAAGATTTTTACATGTCTAAATCATTCTATTTAGCGCACACAAAACAGAAAATTTACAACAAAAAATTCATTCCAAAAACATGTGATTTCACCGCTCGTGATTACTCGAACAACCATACGACATTTTAAAATTTGAAGTCTCACAGAAGAGAATGAAACATGAATTTCTGACAAATTCCAAGATGCAGATTTGGAAGAATCTTTCGCGAAAATTAACGAAATCTTCGAGAAGCAAAGAACCGAGGAAACACCAGATTCGAAAGGAAACAAGAAAAACTCTTACCTGATTCGAAGATCTCTCTAGCTCACAACCATGGAAATACCTTGAAACCTGGTGGCGAGAGAGTGTATTTATTGTTCTTTAAGATGTACTATTTGTTCTTGTTTATTACAGTTATATTAATAATGTCCAATTGTTGAAAATATGTAAATTAACTCGTTAATTAATACTTTAATACTAATATTTCCAAGGAAAAAAGCTTTGCTTATTATTCCCACATCGGTAAACTACCAATCATTAAATATTAAATCATTAAAGTTTGTATATATAATAGAAGCTCGATGTATCTAGCAATTCATATTTTTAAAGGCTTTTTTGGCTAAGATCAAGTGTAGTATCTGTTCTTATCAGTTTAATATCTGATACTTTGGGTTATCGGCCCTTTCGATATTAACTCTACTTTTAAGGGATAAAGCCCATCAAAATAGCTTGTTATTTGGACCTTTGTGAGTTATCTTTGCATTGCACTATTGGCGCAACCCACCAAATATTAAACTTTTAACTTTTTAATTTACAACATATTAATTTTTATTAATTGACATTGTTAAAGAGTATGTTAACGTAAACAAGCGAAGCTACACAAGCTAAATTGTCTTCTGCATTTAAAGTACGTATGTAGTAAATACAGTGCCGTGCTTAGATGTAGTGAGGCTCAAGGCAAATTTTAAAATATGATATAAATTTTTTTACTTTTGAAATGTTTAATTTTAAAAACAAATTTGGGTTATAAGGGATCGAATCTGGTACAAATTAGACCAAATCCTATTCTCTCAGCTACTAGACTATATCAAGCTTTGATAAAATAGAGATTCCAAAAAATTTATATTCACTATATGTCTGGAAAAAAAAAACATATTTTTAATACATGTTAGGCCCGACCCTGAGTAAATAATAATTAAATAGTAATTGATCGTGATCAGACTCAACCTGTTCTACAGAGTGTTAAGAATATCTTGGAAGTTGCCTTGAGGCTCAAGAACATCTTCGGAGTTGCCTTGAGGCTCAAGAACATCTTTGGAGTTGCCTTGAAGAAATCACAACCGGTTAATGTAAATCACTCGAAAACGCCTTGACCCCTGTTGTGCAGGTCTAAACCATCTCCGAATGGAACGCCGACCAGCCTTGATTCCAGAGACATTATGAATCTCTAGCTTGGTTAAGTAACCAGACGCTCTCTGTCTTTCATTTCCCTTTTAAGAGTTGGGTCGATGTCAATTGTTTAGTGTGTCTTGGGGACGGCGTTTCACGACAACATCCAAGATCTGCTGTGGAAATTAAAGGAGGTTTGAAGATCCTTCGACGTAGATGCGTTCAATATTGTTTTCAAAAGAATCATTGTTTAAAACTCATGTTCTTGAGCTTGATCAGAACACTGGAGGGAGTATGAGAACATGACTTCGAAGGCAAGGATCGAATACTCCGTACCTACTTGCCTTGTTCACTTGAGGAAAAAGCAGGTGGGCGCTTTAGAGCATGGCCAACCAAAGAAATCAAAGATGAGTATTTTTTTTTTTTTTTTTTTGCCTTTTCTTAACACAAAATGTCTTCTTGCTTTTGTTGTTCTTTTCTCCTCCACATATGGAGACTGAGTAGTTAGATCACGATTTGATTTCTAAATATAGTTCAATTAATATTTTATAGGAAAATAAGTGATGGCTCAATTATTTCCCCATATCTTTTTAGAAGGATACAATACTAGTTATCTTCATCAATATCTGTAAAGATTCTTGTTTTTTAAATAAACCCATATACTGTATTAGCTTTGATGTCGTCTGGGATCATCATCTTGGTTTCATCCATCTTGAACTCCAATTAATTAGCTCTTTTTTAGTTAACTCAAGGGAAGGTTTAATGGAGTGTGGATAAAGATCACTTTGGGTAAATTCAGTCTTTTCCCATCATGAGTTGGCTACAGAGACATACATCTTATTTGCATTTATGTCTTTGGTTCTTAAATTTCTCTCACATCACTTCATACCTATTTTTCAACGAAACAGTTAAGGTTTTTGTCTACTTTGCCTTTATCTCAGACACACATGGCCTTCAGGACTAACATCTTAGATATGTTAGGTAAGATGACACTTTCATTGATTTAAGTTTCCTCATTCGTATCTTTTTGTGACAAACTCTTTATACGTTTGATTTAACCCCTTCGAGGCTAAGACAAAACTTTTTATCTCTACACTTGGAGACTAAATCCATAACTAACAAAACGTGGTGGGCCAATTTTTGCTAATTGTCTAATCATTCTTGCTGCATTTCGGATCTCTGTTTTTAACTGAGCAGAATGTTAAATCGACTTTCTAACCGAATGTTACTTTCTGAGTATGCTTTTAGGGTGCAAGAGTGGTCTCTAAGAAACCCTTTTTCAAGTATTTGATTTTATTTTATTTTTGCGTGGAAGACGTTCTGATTAAGAACTCAACAAGACATTATATAAGTTTTACAAATATTTCTTACTCAATAGCTTACATTACAGATTATAAGAGGTCAGAGTTTGAAATCATTGTGTTTTACTTTTTGTGAAATCAATACTGACTGTACACAAGAGATGATGGTGTGTGAGAAATCGAGCTGTTACTGATCCTTCTTCGTGTTTCAAAACTCTTAGGTTGAGTAGTCTCCATTGGGAATCTCGGAACATAACTCGTTGATGTCTTGTTCATGCTACTTCTTCTATCTGAATCACCAGAAACCATAACAGATTTATGACTCCTGCAGCTCAACAAGAAACCACCACTTCCGCCACTACTCGATTTCCGTCTCTGCGGTGCTTTTTTAGCAGTGTAAGTATTAGTTGGGATCCGAGGAATCTGAGAAGATCGGTTTCTTCTTACAGGGCTTGTTGCACATTCCGACATAACAGAGAAATCTGCTGCACTTGCTGTCACTATGCTCCACTCTATGCTTACTTCACTTGGAGCATAACATGTCGGTGAAACCGGATCACTTCCTTGCCTTGTAAGAAAAGGTTTTGGTTTCCCCGTAAGATTGTCTATCTCGAAAAGATCCGAGCTTGAATCACTCTTTGTGTCTTCTTCCTCTATTCTTGATTGCCATGGAGGTAATGTGTGTTTCTTCTGAACAACAATCCTATTCTTCTCGATATTTACAGGAGAACCAAACACTTCAGGAGACTTCCTCTGTGCCAACTCTTCTTGCTTCTGAATCTTGATCAGTTCCGTGTTCAGATTCACCGAAGAACTCATCTGATTTTCAGTCTTCCTCGCAGTGAAAACAGAGATAATTGTATCACAGCTTCTCTTAACCGAGTTCTTATCATCGACATCTACTGAGTTCCCATCAGAACACGCGCATTTACACCCCAGATTCGAGAGAAAACTCTTCTTATTATTGTTTACCTTTTGAATCTGGCCACTGTTGTTCTTTTTCTCCTGCAAGGGACCGTTACAGCTATTCACCAATTTGTTCTGAAGCAATAAGCTCTGACTATTCCAGCTTGTTTCAGAGCGGACGCTCAGCTTCAAATCAACAACGAATCTATCAACGTCTGGGTTTGTCAGAGACAGAACACTAGAAGTCTGGTCTGAATCCATGTCTCCATTGAAGTACTTCTCAGCTCCAAACACACCAATCTCCGGTTCGTCCGGAACTTTCTTCGCCATTTTCGTCTTATCGCCAAGCTCCTGATCTTCTTTTGGATTGATGTTCATGTTTAGGGTTTTGCAGGGTTCCATGAGCTTCTTGGTTGTGACAACGGCTTCTTCCTGGCTTCTCAAGTAAGAAGAAGAAGAAGGAGAAGAAGCAAAAGACGGGAGAGGGACACTGAGACTGAGATTGTCGTTGTTCTTCGTGAAATCAAATGATATTTTCGGTGTTGAAGAAGATGATGATGTTAAGGTCACCATTTTTATTTTGTGTAGCTTGATTTTCTACTCTTTTTATTTTTTTTGTTCTTGCTTGTGTGTGAATTAGATTAGGATATAAATAAAGAAACAAGACAAAGTGTTGAAAGCTGGTTTCTCTGAAGCTTAAGTGTTCTGGTCACTGTGACTGGGTTCCACTAATTGGAGTCATTGGCCAGTTGTTGTATATGTGAATTGAAAATTAAATATTTTTCTTGGATAAATGTTTGTCAATTCTTATTATTAATGGAGGAGTACTATAAAGATAATGTTACCCCGTGACCGCAAATTGATTTATAATTATAATAACTACGGAATTAATTCGAAAACGACTGATCAATACATTAGTTGCATGCTCCTCGCATTGGATCTCTAAAATGGTGTTTTATTCGGTTTAATTTTCTCTTTTTGTTCATACCCTTCCAACACTATTATATATACGTTTTGAAGTTACAGTTTCAAAGTCTAAATAAACAGAATTGATTTAACATAAAAAAGAACATCATTACCAAGAAAAAAACGCAAGAATTAACAATAGAAAGTTGCATGATATATTCATTCATGTCGATCGACTATTTAGTCGTGCGTAATTATCTAAAACGGGTGAATGATAACTCATTTTATATTGCTTAAACTTATTAATGGACGGGTAAACAAGAATGCAGTTCAACTATAAATTTATATTGCTAAAACTTATTAATTCATTGTACGATTCACAAATTAAATGACAATCGTATCAATATATAAGCTTCCAAAGTAAACGAATTCTTATTACAAATAGGGTGTTCAAAGTATTTACATTAAAGTAATTAAACGTATTGTTTTCTGAAATAAAAGTATTATTTTACAATATGGACTGACAAGATTTCGGCACAGTTATGAAGATTGAGCTAAGTGAATCTGGATTAACTGGTATTTCAATTTCATTTTTTTTTTTCATTTAAGAAAAGTAAAAGATCTCTTCGTAGTGAATACAAGTGGATGTAATTCACTAAAGAGGAACAAAAATACAAAAATAGGAAGCACGAGGGATGTGCGTATTTTGTTGCATGGGGAGATATCGACAAAGACCATCGAGTTGGGTTTTCTGATGTATAATAATATATTCAATTTTCAATGTAATAGTTTTCTGATATATAATATATAATAATATTCAATCTATCTTATTCTATTTTAAGCCCCCACTGTTTACGTGTTTAATTCTCATCAACACAAGCTACTTTTCTTTGTCCCACACAAAAAGAAAACTCTTATATTACCTTCTAAAACTCTTCACCCCGTTGATAAAAATAAAGCTTAATATTGGTTTGAAAATCATCTTAATTGCACAAAATATTTTTGCGTTTTTGAAATATTTAGAAGGATATCGAAAATTGCATGTAAAGAGTATTATTAGCATCCCATAAATTATAAGTATACGAGCAAGTTGTAACAATCGTTAGACAATCGACTTTAGAGATTAAAATGTTTGGAATGAAACGTCCACGGCTACAATTTACAACAAAGACAAATAAAAATCGTTGATACTATTCAAGAAACTTGCAAGAAGTTTATTTGTAGCTTTCTACAATCGATACAATATCTAAGGAAACAATTGACCCAATCTGCTCCGTAAGGATGAGTCTAAAGAGTTGTCAATAGCCTATATATATGCATAACGCCATTTGGAGGAGCTGGCATATCCGACATATCTCGCAATTGGAATTCAAAGAAAAAATAGTTTACCGTTTCTAAGCATGAAAAAGCATATGAAACAAGTTTCCTCCAAAGCCATATGACGACAAAACAGATTAAAAAAGACATACATGATATTGGAGCAAGATCTTTTGGAGTTCCATGTGTAGGTTTTCTAAATCTGTTAGGGTTAAGACTCTAAAATGTCTAACCCTCTCTATAACTTGATTCTTAATCATCCTCCAATATGCTGACTTGAAACAAGGAAAAAAACTATTTTAAAGATCAAATAAAAATTATATGTTGTAAAGACGATTATTTTAGATTATTTAAGCATCTCCATTGGAAGGTTTTTAATAAAGTTTTTTAACAAAATATAATAATAAAAAAATGAAAATGGAAGAGAGAGATGATAAAAAGAGAGATACTACTCTTAAATAAAAGTTTTAAGGGTTATGTTAAGAAATTTCTTTTCATATGTCAGTTCCTAAGTGGATGAGTATTTTTATTAAATATTTGATTTAATTAAATATTTAAATTTTATTAAAATATTATTATTTTTAGAGGTTTTAAGGATAAGTTTCTTAATATATATCACTATATATTAATATTTAAATAGTGAATATCTTAAAATGTTAAGAAATCCACCATAAAAACTTGCATGAATTGCAACGAGTGCAACAACATGGATAAAGAAGATGGGTTTACTACTGTCAACAATGCGGCTTTAAAGCGGACGATATCATTTCAACCGCCGTCAAGGAAGATGATTTCGTTGGAGAAAGCAGCGGAGGTAACTTCAGTTTTTGCTTAGAATTGTTTGAAATGTGGACTAGGATTGTTGTTTCGTAAGCTTGTTAAATAATTTGCACATGCATGGTTGTTATTTTCTTGTTTTTTCGTTACCAAAAAAAACATGTGAATTTAATTTCAATTTTGCATAGAATTGTTTGGAAGTTGGAGTATTGTTTGTTACTGCATGCGATCTTTGTGTTGTATGTTCTCCTCTAAACCCATTGAGAATATATTAACACAACAAACGTCAAAAAAAAAAAAAAACAGTTGGCTTTTGCTGATCCACGATTCAACGAATTAAGCAAAGAAAAAATAAATAAATCTGTGAATAGCTCAGTAAATCAAAAATGTTGTACAAAATTTTCTATGGTAAACGATGATCATATCATGTCAGTTCCATATCTTATCTTTTTGTTAAATAAATATGTCGTGGAACTAGGTTTGTTGAGGCATATTTTAATCCTCGAAATTCGCAAAAAAGGACCTTTTAACTTTTAAGGAAGTCAAAGACTTTGTATATAGTAAATCCCTAATTTTTAACTTATAAAATCTTTCTCTTTTTTCTTCATAAACCTGATTTTAGAGTTTTCTTCTTCGCACACAAAGTTTCTTCCTTTCAAACTCCTGCGATGACGGATAAGATTCCGATGATTTGTAAGGAGTGCGACAACGACGCCTTCGACGAAGAAGATGGTTTTTTCTACTGCCAACAATGCGGCATTAGAGCCGACGATATGGTCGCAACCGGCGTCGACGAAGGGGATTTATTCGGAGAAGGCGGTGGTGTTCACTCTGAGGAAACATTCCGTTACTACAAGTTTCGCTCTCAGCTTGACTCATCATCATCTGCATCAATCAATAAGCCGGAGAGTCTCGGCACAGAGACAATCACTCAGGAGAATTTCGGACCAAGGACTTTGAGTTACAAGGATTATTACGGTCAGGTAAGAGACAGATACGTCAGTGGGTTTCTTATGATGGTCACGTTTCAATGCGATGCCGTGGTTGAAGCATTCAACGTGACACCGTTGATTATTGGTTTGGTGGCACCTATCTGCTTAAGGTACGTTGCTCTCTCTGGCGTCTTTGATGATGGTTGGGCTGATAAGGCGATTCATGATTCCGAGCTTCAAGCAGAAGAAGTAAGAGAGGTTAAGCGGCGTAACGGAGACAAAGCAGAACCTCGTAACTTTGATGGTAAAAGAGCAGTGACGATATGGCTGAGTCAGCTTAGAAAGTCTCTGCCTTTATCGAGCTCTCTTGCGATATTATTCCTTGCTTGTCACAAAGCAGGAGCACCGGTTCTACCAACTGATGTAGTGAGATGGGCACGAGAAGGAAAGGTTCCATATCTATCTTGTTTTCTCAAGATCCAAGAGAAGATGGGAAAGCGATCAATTGCTTGTCCCGTGGAAGCAAGTGTAATGTTTAAGCCTGATGATATTTTTTCTGCACAGAGCTTAGAAGCAAGAGCTGCTTCGATTGCTGCTACCATCGGTTTGCCTCTGCCTCCTGTAAATTTCTATGGTATAGCTTCAAACTATCTAAAGCAGTTATCTATCCCCGAGGATAAGGTTCTTGATCTTGTGCGTCTCATACAGAACTGGTCGATGCCTTCGGAGTTGTATCTGTCGAAGAACGATCTCAGGCTTCCTACTCGTGTCTGTGTTATGTCTATTGTGATTGTAGCTATACGGATGCTTTATAACATCAACGGTTTCGGTGTGTGGGAACAGAGTTTGGGCGCCGATTCTACTAGTAGTATTGAGGCAGAGGTTGTTTCTGAGGAGGAGCATGATGATTCTTCAGTTCATGATGACGAAGAGGAGGTTTAAGAGACAGAGTCGGCCACTGAAGAGTTACCAGATGTCACGAAAGCAAGCGAAACCGAGGAGCTTTTGAAGAATCTTGAAGCAAAATATGATGCCGCTAATGAAACCGTTGGTACAATCCCTTCCTTTACCGACATATCTTCCCCGTGATGAAACCTATTCATCTCTCTAGATTCTAACTTTCATGAATCTTGTTTTGTTTTTGCAGATTATGATGAGAATGATCTTTGTTCCTATTTATCGCACGGGAAAAACGAGCTCTTTGTTGGTTTAGTAGAAGCATCTTCTGATGATACTTACAGTGTTGATAACTTGTGGAATGGTTACACCAAGGACGAGGTAAAAACCATTTCTGTTTTAACGCTTCATTTTCTTCTATGCAAACTGAAAAGTATTAAACCATTTCTTTCACAAGCATTTTGTAGGGATCCAAACAGTTTGACACGCCATTAAAAAGAGGAAGATACTGGGATGATGATGTATCACGTTACCAACTGGATGATACCAAGTTTAGTGATGGGAACGGTCCTTGTACTAGTCCTTCAAGGGGAAGCGAAAGCAGGCCAATGGATCATGATCAGTCATTTTCAGAACAACGAGATTCATCACCAGAGAATCATAATAAAGAAAAGAGATCAAGGGAGAGAGCGATAACAAGACTAATAACAGAGATGAGGGAGAATATGTTCTGTTACATACCGCCTCGTGTGAAGGTAAAGAGACTAGACTACCTTCACTATGTGAGGAAAAATGAAGATGGAGTATTTATATATCCGACTCACGCGGATTACTACATCCTTTTGCGGGTTTGCGCACGGGTCGCTGAGATTGATGCAAGGAATATGCATGGAGGTGTGTTGAGCTTTGAGAGAAGATTGGCTTGGACTGAGAAAAGGATAGATCAGGTTCTGCATTTAACTCCACCTGTTATGACTTGTGGTCGCTCTTGTGATGATGAGAATCTTGCAGAAAATCAAGATGACGATTTGGTTGTCCCAAGTCGCGACTCTGATTCTTTTATCTGATTCATACACTTCTTTGTCACAAAATTTTGTTAATTGTAGGAGTAATAGTTTTACTTTATTTTGTAACGGAATTTTGATTTATAAAGCATTTTTTCCGCTAATTTTATTACATTGGGAGAATAACTGTCGTAAGATAAAATCATGACTTAGATGCAATGTATAAAATACAGCTCGGAAGACACAAATATTTGTTAACGTCTAAAGATTAGCTTAGACAAGATAAAAATACTATTTTCGAACTCAAATTTACACAAAACACCTTTGACAAAACTAATAAACGATTAAACTAATACATCTATATTTATAAAAGAAAAAACAATTGGAGACTTGAATAATTCCATGAGCAAGACAGAACTTTTTATCTTTTCAAACTATATTCAAATTTATATAATTTTTTTTGATAATACAAATGTTAATAATCTAAACGGAACTTAACTTCGTGCACAAGACAAGCTTTTACATCGACATTATGCATACACCCCTCCATTACAATATACGAAATTACTTTCCTACCCCCCATGACTCCCAGCAAATGGGAAATTGCAAAGCCGTTGTTGATAAGTCACGCATACGCTGCTCGCCCAAGAACAGCTTATACCGACCTCAAAAATGGAGAAACTTTATTATGACAAGCTTTTAATATGAGAAAATTCATGTGAAAACCAGTTCAAAACCAACATCATCTAATGCGGCTGACTATGTATCGACCTTTCTCAAGGTCGTAAATCGTTTTCAGCTGCGGTTTTCTCCACTTAAATACCAAACATACCAAAACTGTCATAAGGATTGGTACCCCAATGAGATATATAAGCGTCTGCGAGTCGTTACCAAACAGAGCATAGAACCAATGGAGATTACTAGATGATGCGTGTTGCGAGGTCGATGCTTCAGTTTGTAGAATGAATGCACCTAAAGCCCAATCAAGCGGTATATCATCTCCTGCCTGGTTCGCAAACCCGACTCTGCATAAAAAAAAAACAACGTTTCTTGATTTATCGAATCATGTCTTTTGGTTATAATTCTTGAATTTACCAATATATACCTTTCATCATCAAGGGGAATACCGAGAGTATCGTGAAGCAATGATACAATATATGCCGATGAAAAACAATACCGAAGAAGATCCTCTTCTTCGAGTAACGGGTCTTTTACCCTCAACTTTGACCAATCTTCACCACAGAATCTTTCTCCAGCCACAATCATATTAGATAGCCACGACTTTTCTCCCAATCCAAAAAACTGGTATGAGAAAAAGATAAAGAGACCACGTTCATAACATTCTCCAATAGCATGGGCATTGTGTTGTTGGTCTAAATGAGTTATATACACCACGAGCATGAAATCAGTTATGAGAGAAGTACCTTCGAGGTGTAGAAGAAATTTTCTGTAGCTAAAAATCTTCCTCGAAGCTTAGGCGTGTAAGTTGATCCAATAGAACAATGCTGATACGAGCATTTATCTGCACTCAAAGGTAGAACTCTGTATCGATTAGAGACAATAAAAGTGACACAAGGAATGGAAATCCAACAATATCGTATAATGTTCTACCATTTCCTTCTTGCAAGATTGTTAGTGCAGCAGATCGACACTCTGAATAATTACCCCCAGCCTGAAAAGAAGCTGCGAGTCTGCTTTCTTCAGCTAAAAATCCAGATAAATGCTTCTGTGCGATTGTGTTGAGGTTGTACCCTTTTGGAGCGCAAGGGTCTGCAATTGTTCCTCCTTCCCGTGTAGGTTCCACAGCTTCAAGAAATGAAACACTGTATCAGTGGGACGGAAAATAAACTTGGCTACAGGATCGAAAGCGTAATCTGATAACCTCAGAAAAGTTCAATCACTACACTGATGATTCACCCGTTAGACTTATGGAATTATCAAGTGCTCACCTGAATTACGGTCTCTTGAGAGAAGCGAACCCCATAACTTTTCATGTGCAGCATTCTACAAGGTCGCAAAAGTTTATAGCATCAAGGACATTGCCAAAAGATAAAACCCACGAGATCAGAAGAGTTTAGCAGACAACTGGATTAAGTTTCCATTTGCCAACTTTAAAGAATGAAGAAATCTAACTACAGTAACTCTGTGAAACCAATTCCAAAGACATATACTAGTCAAAAGAAGATACCTGCCCAAAGTGAAGGAAGCTGTGGCTGTAGAGATTGTATGAAACATTTCCAAATGATATTGTACGTGAGAACTCAGGAGGCATCGGCTCACTAGACACAAATGTCACCTAAAAGAACATACGAACAGTAATCATCTATAAGCTCTATCGTAAATCTCGATAATAAATTTGGGAGGACAGAAACTAAACCTGTGCAGAAGCTCCACCAAGTTCAACAATTCCAGTTGTTTTACGAGGATCACCACCAAGTGAACCAAGGGCAAAGTTTGCAACAACCCAAGCATACACACCTTCGTCAGATCCTACCAATTCAGTATCAAATGATTAGCGCAGATGATTAAAACATACACTAAAAAGATTTTAAGAACTCTCAAAGTCAGATGAAAGACTTGATTTTGAGAACTCACCAGAGATAACAGAAGCCCATTCGTCTCTAAACATGAACCCAGAAGATTTAAGAACTCCTCTCGTAACTTGAAGAATCTTTTCCTGAACAGGCAATTCAAGCAGTCTCATTCCCGCCGTCGCCATTAACCTTACTTCAGTATCAATCCACATTCCTTTCGGAATCCTCCCTTTCGCGAACTCCACCAGCTCCGTCAGCGACATGCTCGCTCCGTCAGGATGATCGGCATACGCCGACAAACCCGGATGCAATTTCAAACTAGCGTAATTCGCTCCTCTGAATTCAAAAACCGGTTTACCCGACTCAATCCGGTACCCAAACACGTGGATTCGGGTCCCCGTACTTCCCCCGTCGATCACGACGCTGTAACGAAGCTGCCCTCTCCGATTACCACCGGAGAATATAATCGAATAGCAAACAAAGAGAAATCCCAGGAAGGTGGCGATGGAAGCGACGGTTAACAAGAGATTCGATTTCGCGTGTTTCGAATTTGATTTGGTATGCGTGTACGTCGACGAAGACGGCGATGCTCGGTTCCCGGATCGGATCTGAAACTTAAGCGGGTCCATACCTGATTTACTCTTCACCCTAGAACGGGCATGCGATCGTCGCATCAACAATTCAGAAACTGCCACGATATCGAACAAGTAATCATAAGATCTGAAATCAATCGAATTATGCAAAATCAAAATAACCAAAATACAAATATATTTTTGTAAATTTTCCAAATTTTCTGCTTTTTTAAAGCTTTTATTCAACCGAGAAAAAATGGAGATTGAGAGGGCCGCCGTATAACAGCGCCGGTGAAGCTCGCCGCCGCCCTCAGTCTCCGATGTCGTACTCGGTAACGCGGTAAAAAAAAAAAATTAAAAGCAAAAATAAATTGGTCGTTGTAGCGCCTTTTACGATTTTGTACCTAAATATTAAACTACATATCGGGTCGGGTCGGGTCGGGTCGGGTCGGGTCGGGTCGGGTCGGGTCCATATATTGCTCGTTAACTTTCCAATCGGGTCCTGATCACGAGACAGACTTATCGCTATCGTTATCCCCAAGACTGTTAGTTGAAAAATGAGAAGCTCACACTCAGAGCTTTAATGGCGATATCTTCAGCGTCATTAATATTATCATTCTCTCACGCAGAAACTATATCTAAGCCTTCGAAAATCGACACTGTGAATCCACCAAACCCGATTCTTCTAATTTCCAAATGCACTTCTCTAAGAGAGCTGATGCAGATTCAGGCTTACGCGATCAAATCTCATCTCCACAACGATGTTTCCTTCATAACAAAGCTGATAAATTTCTGTACAGTGTCACCTACGACCTCTTCGATGTCTTACGCCCGCCACCTGTTCGACGCAATGTCTGAACCTGATATCGTGATTTTTAATTCCATGGCTCGTGGGTATTCTCGTTCTACGACTCCTCTTGATTCGTTCGCTCTCTTCGTTGAGATCTTAGAAGGTGAGCTTTTACCTGATAACTACAGTTTCCCGTCTCTTCTCAAAGCTTGCGCAGCAGCAAAGGCGCTTCAAGAAGGTAGACAGTTGCATTGTCTCTCGATGAAACTAGGGCTTGATGATAATATCTATGTTTGTCCTACGCTTATCAATATGTACACCGAGTGTGAAGATGTGGATGCTGCTCGATGCGTCTTCGATCGGGTCGTTGAGCCGTGCGTTGTTTCTTACAATGCTATGATCACGGGATACGCGAGAAGAAACAGACCGAACGAGGCTTTATCCTTGTTCCGTGAAATGCAAGGTAAGAACTTGAAGCCTAATGAGATCACCCTTCTGAGTGTTCTGTCTTCTTGTTCGCTATTGGGATCGTTAGATTTAGGGAAATGGATACATGAGTATGCTAAGAAACACGGTTTCTGTAAGTATGTTAAAGTAAACACAGCCTTGATCGATATGTTTGCGAAATGTGGTAGCTTGGATGATGCCGTGTCTCTATTCGAAAAGATGAGGCAAAAGGATACACAAGCGTGGTCAACGATGATTGTAGCGTATGCCAATCACGGGCAAGCTGAGAAATCTATGTTAATGTTTGAGAGAATGAGATCTGAAAATGTTCAGCCAGATGATATCACGTTTCTCGGTCTGTTAAACGCTTGCAGCCACACAGGTCTGGTGGAAGAAGGGCGCGAGTATTTCTCGCGGATGGTTAAAGAATTTGGGATTGTTCCGAGTATCAAACATTATGGTTCTATGGTGGATCTTCTTGGTAGAGCTGGACATTTAGATGATGCATATAGATTCATTGATACACTCCCGATAAGTCCAACACCAATGTTATGGAGGATTCTCTTATTTGCTTGTAGCAGTCATAACAGTTTGGAGCTAGCTGAAAAGGTCAGCGAAAGGATCTTTGAGCTGGATGATACACACGGTGGTGATTACGTGATCTTATCAAATCTATACGCGAGAAACAAGAAATGGGAAAATGTAGATTCTTTAAGAAAGGTGATGAAGGACCGACGAGCGGTTAAAGTTCCCGGGTGCAGCTCGGTAGAGGTAAACAACGTGGTTCATGAGTTTTTCTCGGGGGATGGTGTGAAGTCTATATCCACAAAGCTTCACAGAGCATTAGATGAAATGGTGAAAGAGCTAAAGCGTGCAGGGTATGTTCCTGATACGTCTATGGTGGTTCACGCCGATATGAATGATCAAGAGAAGGAGATTACGCTTAGGTATCACAGCGAAAAGCTTGCTATTGCGTTTGGATTGTTGAATACTCCTCCAGGGATGACGATTCGGGTTGTAAAGAACCTTAGGGTCTGTAGAGATTGCCACAATGCAGCTAAGTTGATCTCTCTTATATTTGGTAGGAAAGTCGTTCTTAGAGATGTTCAAAGGTTTCATCATTTTGAAGATGGAAAATGTTCTTGTGGGGATTTTTGGTGACGTCATCGACAGAAACAACAACATAATCTTTTTGTATGTATAAAAGATATGTAACTGTATACAGATGTTATAGTTTTTTATACAGTGATTTTAAAGCCGACCTAACATGCTAATCGGTCTAGTGTTTAGTTAACACAATGTTCGGTTACTAATACAATCTTCCGAGGAAGTAAAAGCATCAACTCTCCGATCATTTTGCTACCAAAATCCATTTCTACATTGATCATCGATCTAACTCTGATACGGAACAATAATGGCATTTGATATAAAATTCACTTGAGCTAAAAGGATGAAGAAATTGGTTTTGAAAAACCCACCAGAGATAACAGAGGCCCATTCATCTCAAAAACATGAACCCTGAAGATTTAAGAAATCTTGAAATCTTCTCGTAACTTGAAGTATCTATTCCTGAGCAATATTATCTCCAGCTGAGTATCTAGTTTGTCACTCTGTTGACACAAAGTACAATTCTTGTTGTTTATGACATGGATTTTAAAATCGACTTGGAATAAATTCCTATAGATCGATGATTCATTAATTTTGCAGAGATCAGAGTAATGTATGTAGTACAAAAATTATATGCAATGTAAAACCGTGAAAGAGTCCGAGTTATCTTTGGACTTCGATGCTTGGTAATAGCTAGTTAGTAAACCAATAGACCCAAACAAAAATATCTTGCTAAATAATTTTTCGTTTTTTAGAAGTAACGAAAGATGAAACAATTCGTTGACTTAGTGATCTAGAATGTGATCAACTTAGCACATCACACATCACATCGATAAAAAAAACAAGTAATCATACAGTTCAGTAATCGTCTACTTTTAAAACACTTGTTACAACTTACAAGAGAACTAAAAAAAAAAATGTCGGCAACGGCCCGGGACCAATAGTATTCCGTGTTTGAAACTAAGTTGTCTTCATTTTTCTCTCTTTCAAACTGAGTTCTATTATTCTGGGAAACAATATGCTAGATCAATTTTTAATTTTTAATGTGTATTATTAATAGCAAATTTACTTGATATAATTTGACATGAAATTAGCGTATGGTTCTGGTTGATTATACTTAAAAATTCATTTAATGCTTTTGTAGTTGGATATACCGAAGTTTAACACCTTGAATAATAATATAGAGTGTACTTGTTAATTTTTTTTTTTGAACATGTGTACTTGTTAATTTCTTTGACGACAAACAATTTATTTGATAAATTGGATGCTTCTATTTTAGTCAGAAAAAAATTGGATACTTATATAAAATAAAAAAATTATATGCTAACAAATTTACATGCTTCAACCAGTTTTACGTGCGGTAACATAATTCTTCAATGCTTTTCTCTTGTTTATCATCAAACGGAATTTTTCGTTTATCCATTATACAGAAGGATTAAACTACGGTAAAATCATTAAAAAAAAATTTTAGCAAAATTAAATTAAAATATTTATATATATTAATGATAAGATTAGATAAGATATAAATGTGCATATAATTGGGATTTAAAAATATGAATGGGCAGTGGGATACGAACGGAACCTTCTATCTAACTAACAAGTGGGAACGTTACGACTTCAAATTAAAAACCACACACCATGTCCACACGTAATCTCGTGTCCTTGTTCAGAGTTTAAGAAAAAAAAAAAAAAAAAAAAATCTCGTACATACACATACACTTCACATAAATGTATATACGGATATACTCATAATACTCCCAGATTCGTTTGATGTATCTGTCATTAAACTAAAACTCAAACTAGGAAAGACAAATCTCTGTTCACATTCCTCTGATTTTGTTTCACTTTATATATGTATATATATATATATATATATAACCATCTCAATCCTATAACTTCAAATCTCAAAAACAACAATCTTCTAAAAACATAAAAAACAAGTCTATTTCATTTGAAGATGAAGCTTCTTCAAGCATCATTGTGTTTGATCAGTCTTCTCCTAATCTTGCCTTCGATCTTCGCTGCTTCTTCCTCTGAAGATTTCGATTTCTTCTACTTTGTCCAACAAGTAACTAAACCTTTACTCATCATCCTCTAGTTAAGATTGTTTATAACCGTTTTTTTTGTCACATTTTCTAATATTATTTTGTGTATGAATTTTATAGTGGCCAGGATCATACTGTGACACACAGAAGAGCTGTTGCTATCCAACTTCTGGCAAACCAGATGCTGATTTTGGAATTCATGGTCTTTGGCCTAATTACAAAGATGGAACTTATCCTTCTAACTGTGACTCCAGTAAACCATTCGATTCCTCAACGGTAATAACATTTATCAGAAATGTTTTATAGGGTCGATATATTTGATATTAGATTCGGAAAATATTCGGAAAATATTTTATATTTTAAAATATATTTAGACTTAATTCGGTTTGTTTGTTTTCGTATGGTTTGTTCGGTTTTGAAAGAAGAAAAGTTCAGAAGATGATTTTGGTCAACGCTTGATTTGAGTAAACCGGTTCGAATGTAGCTAAAATTCCCAAAATGGAAATTCTTGAAACATAACAGGTTGTTTTATAATTGGATTGGCACAGATATCGGATCTGATCAACTCAATGAAGAAGAGCTGGCCTACATTGGCTTGCCCGAGCGGCTCAGGCGAGGCATTTTGGGAGCACGAATGGGAGAAGCACGGTACTTGCTCCGAATCGGTTATCGACCAACATGAATATTTTCAAACCGCTCTTAACCTTAAGCAGAAAACCGATCTTCTTGGAGCTCTAACTAAAGCCGGTACACTTTAATCTACTTCCCACTGTACTTTCTGAATTGGTTCACCGCGGTTTTTGATTTAAATTATCTAATTAGCATTGGTTCGTACGTAGGGATTAATCCGGATGGAAAGTCGTACAGTCTGGAGAGCATAAGAGACTCGATTAAAGAGTCAACGGGTTTCACTCCTTGGATTCAATGTAACAGAGATGAGTCTGGCAATAGCCAATTGTACCAAGTCTACCTTTGTGTTGACCGGTCTGGTTCCGGTTTAATCGAGTGTCCGGTTTTCCCTCATGGAAAATGTGGAGACGAGATCGAATTCCCTTCTTTCTAATATGTGATTTCTTATTTCTCAATCCATTGAATCGATTCGATCTTTTCGTTCATGGAGATCGGTTTCGTTCTATATAATTTTATGTTGTAATAAATATTTATAAAAGAATTTAATTTTAATATTGTTCTCCATTTATTGATTAATTTGTGGTTTTCATCAGTGTACGTAAAAATCATCTGTTGATTATGGTTCATTTTAAAATACCAAAGTATGATTTAGATTAGAAAAATATTGACAATCGAACCCAAAAACATATGTCTACTGAATAATTTTATGGAATAAGATAAGATCTCCCAAAAATATATATCTTTACTGAATAATTTTATGGAATAATATAAGATCTATATTTATTGTTTTGTGTATTATTTATTGGACATAAATTTTATATATTGATTACTGGTTGATTTTCAAAATATATTTTTAAAATATGATTTAGGAGAATATATTCAATCTATGATTTTGATAAATCTTTGATTATCCAAATATAAGTTTTAAAAGATATATTTTTATTGAATTTGTTATTAGAAATATTTTAAATAGTAAATTTTAGGATATTTATTATGATTTTATTATGATTTGTTGCAATTTTTTAGTTAAAAATACAAAATCCAAATTTTATGGTTTTAGATAGGATTTTAGCATAAAAAATTATAAAACTTTCTTAATTCACCCAAAATTATCAAAAACTTACTAAAAATCAAATCATCTCAAATTATCTCAAATACCATATTCAATACACCCTAGGTTAAGAAATATTGAAAACCAATCATATTTAAAACATATAAATTTATAAATTTGATTCCATATTTGCCCAGAAGTCTACTTACCCTTTTTTATTTTTCTTTGCTTCTGAAAACCTTTATCATCGGAAAGTGGTGTTATATTTTTTCTTTCTTTGTACAACGAGCGTGATTTATCGTTCGCAATTACTACATTATTAATAGAAGGTGTCCAACAACGACGACCATACCAGAATCATCAACATCTACGATGAACGAGCCAAGGCCATCGAGGGGTTTGCTAACCTCTTTAACAGGAATATGCAGACGTCCATGTCGACACCAAGGACAGCACCAGTCTCGAGATTGACGAGGAATGTGCAGACTTCGACATCAAGAACCGTACCAGTGTCGAGATTATTTGACTCGGAATGTGCAGACGTCGACACCAAGGACCGCACCAGTGTCGGAATTCAGGGGGTATATTGCGCAATCTCCACCAAGAACCGTACCAATGTCGAGATTGAGGAATGTGCAGACGTCAACACCAAGGACCGCACCAACGTCAATCACACCAAGGACCGCATCAGCGTTGAGATTGACGAGGAATGTGCAGACGTCGACATCAAGGACCGCACCAACATCGATATTGACGAGGAATGAGCAGAGGTCGACACCAAGGACCGTTCCAACGTCGAGATTGACGATCAATATACACATGTCGACACCAAGGACCGTACCAGCCTCGACATTGACGAGCAATGTGCAGATATCGACACCAAGGACCGTCCCAGTGTTGACATTGACGAGAAACGTGCGAGTGGTGAGAAATAGGACGCCCATTGTATACGAAAGGACTCTGGCGTTAAAATGGGCGGTGGAGAACTTGCCACGTGTAGTGATCCCAGAGAAGGAACGAAAGTGCGCCATATGTTAGAGGAATGGTGGGCAGGTGAGATGGCAGCGGAGTTGCCATGTAAGCACAAATATCACTTCGATCGTGTAAAGAAGTAGTTGATGACTCACGCCACGTATCCTGAGTGCAGATACGAGATGGTGAAAGGAGTGGTAAATATTATAGAGCTTGATGATGACGACTCTAGTGCTTCTTATGACGATGACGACTCTAGTGTTTCTTATGATTCTGACACAGACGAATGAGACCATAGGACAAGGATTTTCCCAACTTTTTTTATTGGTTTTTTTGTTCTGCTTTGTTTCTCATAGAGAGATGAATTTTTCGTTACATAAAAGCACAGTTAGGATCAATTGACTACTGGAATAAATCCGTATTTGCATATTGTCGTTGTGCAAATCGTCGATGTTACAGGCAATAACCCTCTCTTTCAAGTAACCTTACAAGGTTGCATTTTGATTTCAGACTTTCTAGAATCAGACACCTTCAAAGCAATCTCCTCACTTGAGTTCAATCTAAATTTTTGAGGCAAAACCATGTTCAAGCAGCAATCTCATGTGAAGCAACTTTCAGACAACCTTTTTCATAAAAATGGGTTGCAATTATTTACAGACATCCTGAAAGCACACACTTTCAAAGCAGCTCTTCTTATCTGTGTTCTTAATTACACATTACATGACCTAACAGAACATTCCAATAACCTAATCTTTTGAAACAGAAGTATGTAACACCAGCTCATGCGAAGCAACCTTACTTCATAAAATAGGTTCACATATCAAATTCCAACATCCGTCGAAAACTTCAACGAAACTTTCATCATGACTTTCTCAAATACATATTTTCATGATCTAACAAAACATTTCCCAAGTCTAATCTTTGAAACAAAAAACTATCTACAAGATCATGTGAAGCGTCTTGGCATGTCTCAAGTGCAAAACTTTTGCAATTCATCTCTCAAAATCTCAGTAAAAAGAACAAAGGCGACATCAAAAAGCTTAATATACACCTTACATTCTTCTTTCAGCAGACCTAAGACGGAGTTCTAAAAGCCAATTGTTAAACTGTCCATCACTAACCTTCAGCATCTCTGACAAAGGCATCAAAATCCCGTGTTCCTTAAGCAACCTATGCCTTGGCTTTATCTTCCTCTCCAAGCTAAAAGAGAAGTACTGAGGAAACCTTTTCAGCTCCTTCACGTCTCCACGCATCTCCTCCAAAAAGAACTCAACTTTCGGAGCTAAATTGTTATCCACACTGTACGTTAACAAAGCCGGAGACCTCACTACCATCTTCGCTACTTCTTCTCTTGTAAGCCCTAACCCTTCTTCAAGATACTCAATTTTGGGGATAAGCGTTCGCTCGACGCTAGATACGAGCAGAACCGTGTTTCGCGACGTAATCGTGTCGCGTCCGACGAATCCTAGGGTTTTGAGGAACGCCAATGCCGGACGAAGCTGAAAATCCACGGAGGAAATGAGCAGTCGAGGACAACGAGATATCGATTTCGGGATATCTTGCTCGGAGATCGAGATCTCATCGGATAAGAAGCGTAAAACCGGCAAGATATTAGATTCGGGATCAGAGGTTAACAAATCAGGGAACATATCGAGAATCCGACCAACGGCGGGTCTTGAGAGACCAGTTGAAGAGAGGAGAGTCTCGACGGAGACGACGGAGGAGATAGGAGCAGCACGGAGAGATGGGTTTACTCTGAGAGCCTTGTGAGGATCGACGTTAAGGTCTTGGAGGTATATAAGCTTCTCCCGGAAAAGAATCCCAGTATCGGAAGTTTCTCCGGCGAAACATCTAGCTCTCACGGCGGAGAAAAACGGCGGCGGAAGTAGACAGCAGCGTGCAATCATCATCGGCGGCAAAAAAAAAGTTTCAATAATTTTTAACTTAAAGTTGAGTAGATAAAATATGGATTAAGGGTAAAATAGTAATAATCAGATAACGTTGCAACGACGTCATTTTCTCGGGCGTTTGTTTGTTTTTTTATATATATATATACTTGTTCTTCTCCAATGGGATCCCTATTCTCAAGCAGCTCTATCATAAGACCGGTTTTTTCGCAGTCTCATGTAAACCGCAATCGTCTTCTCTGTCTCTCTCTCTGCCTCTGGTTTGATTTTCTTAATTTCTAAGTTTTTTTTTTCTTCTTTTTTTCTTGAGAGGTCCTTTTTAAGATATCCCTCATGGTTATTATCCGATTGGCGTTTGAAATTGCTTATTTGGGTAAGTTTCTTTTTCTTTTTTCTCTTTTTCTTTTTTTTCACCCAACAAATTAATCAAAAACGTTTGTAAATATTGAATTTTTTTTAATTTTGAAACCCGAAGTGATAATCATGATATGTTGGTGTGATAGATTTTTTTCAAAGCTTTTCGTTTTGGTTTGGTGATATAATCAGATATCGCGAACTAGTTATGTGATTGTTGTGTTGAATTGAGGAGAAAGGAGAATGAAATGAACCATTGGATCCTACTTAAAAGAGATTTTGTCATTGTGTTTTCTATAATTTCTCAAGAACACACATTTAATTTAACAGGATGGGAAGGGTAAAATTAAAAATAAAGAAGTTAGAGAACACAGCTGGACGCCAAGCTACATTTGCTAAAAGGAAAAATGGGATTTTAAAAAAGGCTATTGAACTATCAATTCTTTGTGACATTGATATTGTTCTTCTTATGTTCTCTCCTACTGGCAAACCTTCGTTATGTTGCGGTAGACGAAGGTAATGTTGGTCTTTTTTTTAAACATATATTGAGTTTGTGTTTTGTTGTCTGGATGTAACGATTAGTTGATTTGATGTGGGATTTTTTTTTAATATAATTTCAGCAGCATTGAAGAGGTGCTTGCTAAGTTTTCTCAAGTACCACCAGAGGAAAGAACAAAAAAGTTAGCTTCTTTTTCTTTTAGATTCTTCTTATGTTGCTTTTACGGCTTTGTTCACTTATTTGTTCTTGTTTGGTTGCATTTTAAAAAAAAAACAGGAAGGTCGAGAGTCTTGAAGTAAGTTGTTTCACCCAATCAAAATAAGTCTTAATTTTATTTTAATTTCAATTCGCTAGAAGCTTTTTGTTTGGTCCCTGGTTCAAATTTTTTGTCTTTCGAAAGTTTAGACCTTGAAGAAAACTTTCCAAAAGTTGGATCACGACGTTAATATACGAGAATTTATAGCCTCGAGGTCAGTGAGTAAGACAAAAAATCAGTTTATTAACAAAAAAAAATTGCAAGAAAACTTCATTAATCTAACTTCTTTCTCTTGTTTGCTTTTTTTTTTTTTCTGTGTTCTCTGGTTCCAGTAATTCAACAACAGAGGTATTCACTTTAAGACTGTTTTTACTTTTCTCATGTTTTTGAGATTTGCAAAAACTTAAACTCTATCAAACCACCGCATATTTTCAGGACTTGAGTACTCAAGCAAGAATTCTGCAAACTCGGATTTCTGAAATGCATGAAAGATTACGGTGAAATATCTTTCTTAAGTTGATGTTACTTTGTTTTCATGATGTTCCTACTCTGTTTTCACACTTGTTTGTATCATGTGCTGCAGTTATTGGACAGAACCCGATAAGATAAACAACGTTGAAGACTTGGGACAGCTTGAAATTTCGATCAGACAATCCCTTGAGCAATTGCGTGCGCATAAGGTAATCCTTATTGTTTTAAAAACCTCTCCATCTTCACTTCATCTGCGAGAACAGAAACCCCAAAAACAAAAACTTTTCTCTGATAGGAACATTTAGGACAGCAGCAACACGCAATGCAAATCGAAAACGCAAACTTTGTTAAAGATTGGTCAACCTGCTCGGTAAATGATTCTTCTTTGGTGTCTCACTCAAACAATCTGAATCTTAAATCCATAACTTATAAAACTTTCAGTTGCAAGATGGGATTCAGATTCCTTTAGAACAACAGCTTCAATCTATGTCATGGATTCTTAATAGCAACACAACCAACATTGTCCCCGAGGAACACAATTCAATGCCGCAAAGGTTAGCGGAAAAAACTGTCCCATTATTTCTTATTCTGAATCATATCTTAACCAAATGTGTGTTTACTCCAAAGGGAAGTTGAGTGCTCCGCGAGTTCTTCATTCGGGAGCTATCCAGGATACTTTGGAACAGGAAAATCTCCAGAAATTACGATTTCGGGTCAAGAAACAAGCTTTCTTGATGAATTAACCGCCACCAATAGACATTTGAAACCGCAAACAAACACGCAGCAGCAATTCACTAATAATAATAACATTATCACATACAACCCCACTCTGCAGAACGATCTGAATCATCACCAAACGTTACCTCCTCATCCTCCGGTATTTAACTTTCCAATGAACCAGAGAGAGTATCATATGAATGGATTCTTCGAAGCACCACCACCTGGATCTTCTGCTTACAACAATATTACCAACCAGGCAAGGTTTGGTTCTAACAGCAGCTCCTTGCCTTGCTCTGTCTCCATGTTCGACGAATATTTGTTTTCCCAGGTAAAACAGAAGAGACATTCTTCTGTTCTTCTAACATCATCAAAAGTCAAAAACTTTCGCAGTGATTCAAGATGGGTTTTTCCTTTTAACATGATTTGACATTTGCTTTTTATTTCTTCTTATAGATGCAGCAACCGAACTGAGAGAGAGATTTGATGAATGATGATAAAACATCTCATTGAAGAAGTCACCAAGTTTTTTTTTTTCAGAAACAGTAAGAACTAAAGAAAAAAAAACCTGCAGATTTTCTGAATTGGTTCCAAGAAGAGGCAAAACCAGTGGCGAATTCTGGTAGATTGCAACCACACACATAATACGTGATTATTTTTTTATATCTTCAATAGATGTTTTCTGTTAATACTATTTTTTCTATACATAATTTCTCAATCGGATGAGAATTTGGGATTTTTGATGTAAAAAAAAAACGAAGAGGTTTCTATTTTTTTTTTCCGGCAGATTTGTTTAGTGTCTTGGAGGCTGTCAAAGTAACGCCATGACGGCCAAAGATGATGAGAAAACTCTCTCCTTCCCTTCCTACAAAACTATAGCTGTATTTTTTTTGTTTTTATCTTTTTTCATTCATTCAATCAAATGTAAAAAAAACGGTGTTTATTAATTAAGTTAAAATATAAAATGATAAAAAGACATTGTTATATGTACATATAGCTGTTTGCTTGGGGCAGGTTTCGTGAAGCTTCTGAAGTCTCGGCCAATTATATTTGAACTAGTTAATGTTATGTTACTTTACAAGACACAATCGGAAGCAGTGGACAATCAGATTCAAGTTTACACCAAAAAGATACTAAGAAGAAAATGAGAAAAGCAATAGAAGATAGAGAGCCTGTTCTTTGATTGTCTCTATAGTTCTGAAGTCTGGAACTTTTTTTGCGACAAGATGCATCTGTTGGCTCCTGCAGGTTTTGAAGAAAAACTTCTTTGATTGAAAGCAAGGATTCCGGATCAGAATATAACTTTCCTAAAGAAGCTTATTCTTCAAGCATGTATCTATCACCTGTGGAAAGAACGCAACAGCAGAGTGCATTCGGATCTTTCTCGTCCGGTGGTGTCTATCATTGAGGACATTAAGTTAGTTCTCCGAGCTAAGCTTGATCCCCTTTCTCGCTCGCAATCTTCCTCACACCACTCGCCCACTGTTATGCGGCAATGGTGATGGAGTTGCTTAGCACTCCCCTGTCTATATTGGATATGTGTATCGATGCACTAAGTCTGCATCTATTTATAATGAAATCAGTTAAAAAAATAATAATAATAATAAATAAATAAAAAAAATAAATAGAAGATAGAGAGGAAACTTTTCCCTTCGGAAGAGATTGCACTTATTTTTGAAAATGCAAATGAAAAAAAAAAAATCTGTAGATTTTAAAATAACTTTGTTAAAGCCCATCTTCAAAAAGCATTTTAAGATGAGATGGGAGCGAACTTCTCCGACGAAATTCTCCGACGAATCACGAAGAACAACATAACATCCCTTCCGATTTCAATCACCCACCCACACCCACCAGAGGAATCCATCCATCATTTAACGAATCTCGCTCTCTCTCTCTTGTCTTCTCCGATAGTTCCCCTTCAAAGCAAGCTTCTTTCAAGGAACTAGGGTAAAGAAAATTTGTTGAGTAAATCTGTGTATCTATGGAGACGGCGACACAGCCACAAGGCCAGCCACAGCAGCCGCCACCGTTGGCTGAGAAGCTAAATCAGGAAGTAGTGCAGCTTTTGAATCTAGAGTCGGTGAAGACACGAGCCAATAGCTTATACAAGGCCATTACTCGAATCCTTGAAGATTTCGACGCTTATGGTCAAACCAACACTACTCCTAAATGGTCCAATCCTCAGAAATCCATAAAAGTTGATATCTTTCTTGTCAATGATGATTTTTCTAACAAGATTCTTTCAACAGGCAGGATATTCTAGGGCAATATTCCATGGTAAATCTCGAGCTTTTTAACATTGTGGAGGAGGTGAAGGAAGTTTCCAAGGCCTTTGTTGTGCTTCCAAAGAACGTTAATGCCGAGAATGCTGGAAGTATGATCCTTTTTAATGTTTTAAATGGATGCTTTTGCTAGGAAATTATCGAATCCTGAATCTAATGAAACTGGTTTTAGTGATCTTCTTTCAGTTTTACCTGTTATGTTGTCTTCCAAATTACTTCCGGAGATGGAAACTGATGACAACGTCAAGAGAGAGCAGTTGCTTCAAGGCGTTCAGAGTTTGCCTATACCAATGCAAATCGAAAGGCTAAAAGTGAGCGTGTGTGTGTGTGTATGCATTGTTTTTTTTCTTGTGGTTTCTCCTTGTAGGTGTTTTGCTGAAAAGATCATTTCTTTTTACTAGGCAAGGATGGATATGATTGCAGCTGCTTGTGAAAATGCTGAGAAAGTATTAGCTGATACTCGTAAAGCTTATGGATTTGGCGCCCGTCAAGGTCCTTCTATGCTTCCAACTATGGATAAAGGCCAAGCTGCAAAGATTCAGGAGCAGGAGAATATGTTACGAGCAGCTGTAAATGACGGTGCAGGTAAGGGAGATTCAGTTTTCGCTTTTAACATTTATCGAATAGGAAACTAAGGATTTTGGTTTTGCTAAACTCAATCTCCTGTTTCTTTTTTTACAATTGTGTTTCAAGGTACAAGACTGCCTCCAGACCAGAGACAGATAACCACTGCACTTCCTCCGCATCTGGTAGATGTGCTATTCGTCAACGATGCAGGTAGAAGTTAACCCAACAGGCTAAAGTCCATGCTTGTTCTTTCGTTCTATATCTTTAATCAATGGCAATCCATTCATGAGTCCGAAACTCTCTTTCATCAGGGAAGAATGCACTACCTGTGGCATCAAACAACATCAACAGTCAAGGAAATCTGATGCAGGTTAAGTCATGCAACGACTTGTTTCTTCCTCTCTAGTTTTGATGATGATCATTTCTGTTAGGATCATTGTCCATGGATGTTCATGTCTTGAGTTTTTTTTTAAGGTTGCTGGAGCACAATTTATGGGAAGATCAGCTGCATCTCCGTCTGGTTCTAACTTTGATACCACAAGATCTCCCTTGCCATATTCCAATTCTCCTCAATCTACGGGTATGCTTAATGCCGCTTCGCCTCAGCAACAACAGCTTCAACAGCAGCAGAGGTCGAAATTAATGCAGTTGCCTCAACATCAACAACAACTTCTTGCACAACAACAACAGCTCAGGCAATCTTCTATGCAAGGAGTGGGTCAGGTAGGCCTTAACGTTTGCGTTCATACATTGGTAGCAATGGATAGTTCTTCACTTGCTTGTTACTTCGAATCTTAAATTATATTTGCATCAACATTTTATAGAATCAGATGCCATCACTTCACGATATGCATGGGCAAGCTCAGCAGAAGTTTCAGACGGTAAACGTAAACTTTTTAAAGGCTATATAAGGGATAATTTCTGTGAAGCGAAAAGGATCGTACCCACCCTTTGTTAATTATTTGAATCATCATTACATAGTTTCCAGCAGTAGAATCAAATTAAATAAGCTTTTCTCTTGCTAGTCCATTACACTTATATAAGTTGTATTTTATTTTTCCAGTTGCATGGGCAGCATCAAATGTCATATTCTCAGCCAATGGGCCACCAACAATTCCAAGCTAGACAGCTCTCAGGTGGACATATTCAGCATGGCATGTCTCAAGGACAGCTCAATCCAGCGATGAACCGTCACTTAAACCAGTTTTCAGGTGGAGCCAATAGTGCATTGTTCACATCTGCACAAGGCTCCCCAAGTAGCCAGATGGTGAGTCACCTCTCTTTTAGAGCTCCTTGATTAATAACTAATTATCTCTTCTTCTTTTTTTGCTTATTTGGTTTGGTGTTGGCTTTATGCTTAAATTTTAGATACCAAACATGTCATCTATGCAATCTCAGACACTTGTTCCTAGAATGCAGGTTAACTCGAAAATTCCTCCTGATCATTCTGCTCTTTGAAAAATAAAATAACCATGTTTCCACTAAATCAATGAACAATGTCTTAATCTGATCTCTCTCTGGATCTTGATTGTTCTCAGCAATATGGAGGTTCGGGTTCCAATACCCAAAGAAGCCATGCGTCTCAAATGTTGGGTGACCAAAGTAAGCAAAGAAATCTTGTAAACTCTCTAGAATATGCTTTCTTTCATTAAAACCGATTCCCTAACTATTTTCCCTTGCCGTTTTTTGCAGTGTTTAACAGCAGCGGAATGATGCAACCGCAACAGTCTCAATCGCAGCAACCACAACAGCAGCAACAACAAGGAGGTTATGGAAATATGCAGACCAATCAGCAGAATCTACAGCCTAACATGTTGCAGAATGCACAACAAAGACACCAAAACCCTCAATAGAAAAAACTCCCTTTCGTATGAATTGGGCTTGTAATGGGACCATAAAGGCCCAGGTTTTTTGGTAACTTGTGGTTAGAACGTACGAATCCTGGCCCATTCTAAACTTCTGAAGACATAATGTAGAATAATGATATTATTGATACCCCTGTCCAATTTTCTTTTGTTCTGTACCTGAAACACACGAAGCAGGACAATGTAGAATTATTTTGGTTCTGACAGACTCTCTCATGGTCGACACGTGTTAATGACGTGGACATCTTGACGCCGTTGATGGGTATAAGACAAAACGCATACGCGTTTCTGCTATACACGGGACTCGAGACAGCTACGTGTCGATCAAGTTTACCTGTTTCCAAAATTTTAACAGAGAGCTCAAAAACTGCGACTCGAAAGTTATTGAATTCTCTGACAGTTTGTTTTGTTCTTGTCAATTTCAATTTATATATTTTTTTTTATTAAGTAAACTCTCCTACAAATTAGTATATTTTATTAATCTATTTTTAAGTTTGTATTAGTCTATATTTCGGTTTTTTAGCATATATGTGAATTTATATTAGCTTATTTATAAATATTTTTTATCATGAAAATGGTAATTTCTGTAAAAAATATATATATATATATACTTTTCTTTTATTTGGGCGTCATTTCATTTTGATGTACTTGGGTTTCATTTTAAAGCTAATATATTCGTGACAAAAAAATAAAGCTAATATTTGTAGATCATTGAATTTTGAATTGCACTTTTCTTTGATTTGAATCGGTTTACTTCGGTATATTCCAAATAATCAATTACCGTCAAATTAAATTATATACAGAAATAATTGATCCAAAAACTAAGTATATGAGGAAATAAATGTGATAAAAGAAAACAATTGGTCTAATAGTTCTAAGATTTATTTTTTAGATTAAAAAGCAAAGATTCACTCATTTTACTGTGATTTCAATTTTCAATCACAGTTAAGCTAATGTGATGTTAGCCAGTAGCCACCAAAAGATTATTAATATTATTAAATCCTTAGCAGTAAGTCTTGGTAATGCAGAAAGAAAAGTCATATACCATTTGATAATATGATGAAGGCATGCAGGCAATAAGAGATGATTAGTACTATTATTAATCCTCAGGACACAATTAATTACTAGTAGAAAACTAGTAGTGACACAGGCATATGATGAGAATGAAATTGGCCAAAACTATTACATGCAAACATTAAAAGAAAACGAAGAAGTCTCCGATGAAAATTCTGACAAATGGAGACGTGGAGATTCTCTTGTCTCTCTTCTCATACAGCTATTGTGATGAAGTAACTGCAACACACAGAGAAAAAAAGCTTGGAAATGAAACGGACAGATAGATAAAGGAGACAAAGCATAAGTTATGAAATGTCACTTTTTAACTTCAAATGATCAGTTCGAGTATGGAATACAGCCTTGCAACATCCTCCACCGTCGTTTCATTGGTAACAAGACACACTTATCATAGTAGTACTGAAAACAATGATGAACTCTGCCACGTGTTTTATATTAAATCATATTTTTTTTTCCAGAATATATTTCTACATTTTAAGAAACTGTTTATTTATAAGTATGAATACTACTGACGGATGTTAGTTTTCTTTATATGCATTTTATAACATGGACAAATGATTAGAGAAATAAGAAAACACAAATTCAGTTTTATTTTATATTGATGTGGACTTATAAGTAACCGTTGTCTAAAAAAGTGTCCATCCAATTTATACGAAAAAAAAAATACACACAAATTTCCAATTCAGTTAAAATACATCAGCATGAAATATTTGGTGGTTTGCAAATTTTAAATACTGAAGCCACTTTATACAACGCACGACTACGTAACACTCATGAATAATGATTATCACTTTAAATTATATACGATTTATACTCCACAAGCCCCTTACCTACAAGCAAGACTAATTACACTCATTCTTGACATCATTATGACAATTTTTCAAAAACTATTATACACCAAATAAAGGACAGTATATAATTTTATCAGGCTTTTAGTTTTTAATAATTAACAACGAACTTGATATTAATTAGGTAATATACTCGCAATATTTTCTAGGTTCGTTGCTTAGAATGTTTACAATCACATGGGCATATGATTTTATTATTTTCCTTTCGAATGATATTTGACTGTTTCACCTTCATTTCCAAGATACACTTCTCCAATAAAGCCAGTAACTCTTAAGAAAATAACATACACACGAAAAATATAAAGTTCATATTCATAAGAAAACACTTATAAAGCCCATAAGTAAGCTGATCATAAGCAGCCCTTACATGACAACTTCATGACAAAAAGAAAATGACCCAAAAGAAAAACACATGGCGGGTGGTTTAGTTCCTCCTCTGCCCTTACCCACTTCTGCTTTTTAAACCAAAAGACAGAAGCTAAAAAAAGTAATAAAAAGGTTAAAAGAGGTGATAAAACAAAGGAAACCATTGGTGAAACATAGAGGTCCCTTTGCTAAAAGATGCACACACGCCACTCTACTGCATACTAACTATAAAACCCTAGTTCTTAAAATGACTAAAAGAGCCCTTATAAAACAAGCCCTTTTATCCATTTTCCCTCAGAGTTGAAATGGAAGAAGTTTAATGGCTCTCTTATTAAAACCCTTAAAAGCCTTAAACCCTATTTCTCTCTAACTCTATCACCCTCCGTCCTAGACACTACACATACCCTAAACTATTTAAACCGACTTTTGACACATATTTTTAACGCAATTGACGGCCAGTGAAGGTTTGTCCGAAAGACCAACTAGCCGGAGCAATGTTGTTGGAGACGACAGTTCGACCATCACTAGCAGTGACCTTGAAGGACAATGCTTGACCGTTTAGGAGATTGTTGCTTTGCCAGTTTTGTCCCCAGTTCCTTGACATTATCTGCCACTTTGCTCTTGAACCTTTTACCGCCACCGAGTGGACATCTCCGGCACCGCCGACATTGGTGACCAAGACAAGGTTGAAGTAAGAGTGGCCATTGATTGTGAATCTTATACCTCCCCTTCTCTTACACGGAACCCTACACAAAAAATGAAAACAGGGCAAGGGAACAAAAGTATTAACACCAACTCACACCAAGTTAGGAAATTGCAAACAAAGACAGAAACTTTACAACAGTATGTGTTTACCTTCTGTAAGAAACAGGGACAACACCAGCTTTGTAATGAGCAATGCGTTGGAAAATAGGCTGAGAGAGATCAAAATGGTGAAGCGGAGGATTACACCAACCACCTGCGTTATTAGGCAGTGCGTTATTCGGAGGACAGAAATTGGTTGCTGTGACCACAATTGCACCAGGTAAACACCACGCGGCATCGCTCTGGCATCGGATCTCGAAACACGCGCCGCAGCTAAGCCCGTTGTTGAACAGTGCGGTGCTCAACGCTGCCGTGTTGGTCCCGTATCCTTGACTGTAAAGATTTCCGTACCCACATGCCCCACCTAGAGACAACAACAACAACAAATAAATGAAAAATTTATAAAATTTAGCTTTCATTGAGGAATTCCTAACACATTGAAGAAACGATATTTTTTGTTGAAACATAAAACATACCCATTGTTCCTGAAGCATCACTTCCACCGTAGAAAGTGGCATGAGCATTGACCCACCCAGCGTCATATCCATTAACAGAGCACGCCATTGCAGCAAAACCCAACAAGAAAATCCCCAAAAGACTCATTTTTCCCCTGCATATGAACAAATTAGTATTCGATACATTACTAGCAAGAGGGGGGAAAACAATTTAAGATGGAGTTAAATCGAAAGACCGAGTAAAGTGAGAGAGAAAGAGATGTTTACATTCTGTTTGAGAAAGTGTAGAGCTTTTGGAGAGTGAGAAAATGGAATGTGAAGGAGAGAGATAGTTTGCTTTGATGGGAGTGAAGAAGAAGGTTGATGCTTGGAGGGGAATTTATAGAATGTTTGACCCTTCATTTTCTGCTTTAACCATCCTCTTCGCCCTTTTTTTTTTTATCTTGACTGCTTTAATCTTGTTTACTACTCTAAAATAATATTCAAAACTGCATTTTCAAAGTTTCTATTAATAAAGCAGTATTCAAAATACAATAACTACCAAGGTTTTATCTATATTTTTTTAAAAAAAAATATTTGAACTAACCAAACTTCATATATTCGGATACAAAGAAAACATCCGCAAAACCTTCGCAATACACCAAAAATTGCTTCACAGATACTTCACGCACCATTTAAATCACGTATAAAATAATATTCATGATTGTATTTTAAAAGTTATTCTGCTAAAATTAAATCAATTATGAAACCTTTTAAGAACTCTTTTCTTTTTGTGCATGTTTATATTATATTATTTTTTAACTATATAAACATGCACAAAAAGAAAATGGTTCTTACGTAAGGTTTGATTTGTGATTTAGTTTTAGCAGAACAAATTTTGAAAATGCAGTTTTGGATATTATTGTATACGTATAATTTAAATGGTGCGTGAAGAATCAGCAAATTTTGGTGTATTGTGAAGGTTTTGCGGATGTTTGCCTTGTTGTTTTCTTGTATCAGAATATATGAAGTTTGGTTAGTCCATTTTCTTAAGAAAATATAGTTAAAATCTTTGTATTTATTGTATGTATTAAATAATCATTTGATCTTTTGTTAATTAAATTTGTTTGCTTGCTCATCTGTTCTACACGTACGTTCCAATACTGGCATCAAATTCTTGAGCTTTCATTTAGCTTTTAAAGTTAATTAAACACCATTTTTTTACACCATTCGGAGTCTTTTTACTAAATTTACAATTCAAATTTGACATTCCATCTTTTAAATATTCACCAATGCTTAAATTTTACAAAAGTTCGATTCTCCACACAAAGCAACAAAAAAAAAAGGTAGGATTCTTTTCTAATGTTTCTACGGAAGTAATTTTAATTATTTTTTATAGAAAAAACTAAAAGTTTATAAATAATGTAGAAGCTGCAAGCTTTTAAAACAAAATCACGAGCCTTGCAGGCGGTTTTGATGGTTAGAACTTTGGAAGCGTGTGACTCTTCTTCTACACCTTTCTTCTTTTAGTATCTTTTTGGGTCATCTCTACTTTTCTCTCTCTCTTCTTGTTTTAAACAAGACACATATATATTCAATCAATCAAATTTTATTTCGGTGGGTGGAAACAATAATTTAGTAAGGTTCTTTATGTCTAATATCGGTCAAGAAACATAATCAGTTTTCCACTTACCAAAAACATAAACAAAAATTTAGTATTTTCTCTAATGTGTATGAGAGAGTGGAATGCAGCTTTCAGAGGTAACAGATTTAGTGGAGTTTTTTTTTGTTTAGAAAGAATCTCTCTGCTATTTTCCAGGTCGAAAAGAAAAAAAATTCACTATCTATTCAAATAAGTTGTTTCTTTAGCCTTTGAATACATGTGTCCATATTTTCCATTTGAAAAGGAAAATGTGGAAAAAGTTTAACTCTTTACCAATTTTTAATTACTTTAATTATGATTTTTTCCTCTTAATTCATTTTTTACTCTAAGCATTCACTAGTCATATACACATATATATTATCATTAAATAATTTATATAGTACTAGTTTCTTTTAGATAAATTAGTAATTAGACGTTGATTCTCAACAATTATACTACCTAAATAGAAATAAAATATTTATGACAAAAAAAATTATATACTTATAGGATTATTTGCAAATTTTAACTACTTGTAGGCATTTATAGACTCACATGGTTAATACTATCATTTTTTTTACTATCATTCTGCAGATGTTATTAAGATAAATAATTCTAGTAAAAACCAGTCTTCAGTTGTATAACCAGCAGCAAGGTAGGGTCGTCAAATTCGAGAATAATTGACGTCTATTGCATGAAAGCATGCACATAATTTTAAAATAATATCAATCATATATTTTCCAATGCTGCGTTGCGAATAAGAGTATCTTCATCTATGATAGTGTTAAGATATTTAATTTTTTTTATATATATTATATTGATGTTAAAGACATCTTATAAGTTTCAGTGAGTAGTATCACAGAATTTTAAAAACAATTTTTTATTTTTTATTTATTTTATTTATTTTATTAAGATGAAACTTAGTGAATTTCTCTACTATGATTTGGTGTGTGGAGCCTCTAGTCACTAACACCGTGATTTTTGATTTTTTTGAGAAATCAAGTTTATATTATTCTAGTCTAAGAAGTTCAGAACTATAATCACTATTTTCAATGTGGTCAAAACATTTTTACTGAGAAAAAACAATCCCATTTATACTTGAAACACGAATAAAAGTGGTAAAAATGGCTTCTTAAAAGCTGCGAAAATTTGTTTGCTCTTATGTCTTTTTGCAGTATTTGAAGAGCTCTTAAGTTTTTCAATTTTTTTTTCACTTCAAATAAATGAAGTGAAAAAAATAAATGATATACAACTCATGTTTTTTTCATGATATTTGTGTTTTTTTTTCTGTTGGTCCAACTATGGTTTGACTGTGAAGCTGTAATACAACAGCCACCAGAGTTTCATATGGCTTTCATATGGTTGTCTTTGTTTTTTCAAATTTAGCATTTGACTTCTCTATTTTAGAAATTTGATAGGTAAAAAAAAATGATTAGCAAAAATTATATGAATTTAAAATTTATTATATATATTTGAAATTTAAATTTAATGAATATAAAAAGAGATATTAATAACTAAATTAATAAAAAATAAACAATTATTAAACTAAGCGTTTAAGCTATGTTATTAGTCTAACAACAACCTTTCAACTACATATTAAGATTTCCAAAAATCCTTTTGTTGTTTCTCTTCTTTTAAGGTATGTGTAACTTTTCTATATCTTATCCACATTGTTAAAAATATTAATCTTAATGCCTAAGATTGTCATGTTGTAAGAACACAGATAATAATTTGGTGTCTGCACATCAACTAAAACCGTGTATTTAAAAATTTATCATTATTATTAGTTCAGCCAAAATTTAATTTATGAGTTAGTTTTATTTATTTATTATGACTAAAATATAAATAACTAAAATAAATAGTATAGGTTTTTATGTATTGTATTAGATTTCCCATATGGGATAAATGCATTTTTATATCAACACTTTGGGGCAAATCTTTTTTGATTAATTATCAAAAATATAATTATTTCAAACAAAAAATTTCTTAATATTTTTTTTAAAAAACATAATATGTTTGTTTCCATAATTATATTTATTATAAAATTATAAATTTGTAATTAAAAAAATATATAGCAATTAAATTTTATATAGTTAAATAACTAATTTATCAAAAATATTGTCATACTTTTAATATGTTTGTGTTATATCATGTAGAAATAAAAATTAAAAAAATTGTTTGATATTTTTATAAATAAATATTATTTTCAACATTATTAACTCCAAATTGTATTCATTATGTTATGTGTATTATATGTGCTTATTTAGTGCACTAAACGGTAAAAATAACATATTTAATTTCTTATAAATTAATAATTTGTTGGCAAAAAAAAGTTAATGATTCTGTTGATTCTAAGATTTCTTACAAATTATCTTTTCTATGTCACTATATTTTTAGATTAAGAGTTTGACTAATGTTGTTTTTGTATCAAAAATTTTCAAAATACATTTTTTTTTTGTTTTTAAATTATTTTTTTCAGTAAATAAATAAACTAAATTCAAGATAAAAGCTACTTTACAAATTGCCATATAGGCCAGAATCTCAAAAATTGATTTTTTTCATATAATCATAATAAAAAATTAACATTGGTTTGACCGCTAAATTGTATAAATATAATGATAAGTTTAGTTGATAAGAATATAAATTAGGTAGCAGATAATTAATTTAGAATAACGTTAAGCTACCGATAATTATTGTTAGCCAACTAGTCTCTCGAATATTTATAGTTTGAATCAAGTTTAATAATTGGAGTAAAATTGAAAATAAATAAGTTAGAGAACACAACTAGATGCCAATCTACATTTGCTACAAGAGAAAATGGGATCATATGTTAGTGAGTTATCAATTCTTTGTGACATTGACATTGTTCTTATTATGTTTTCTCCTAAGATGATCAAGTTACTTGTTTGGTGAGTATGACATCTTAATAATATTTGATTAAATCAGAAAGTGGTAACCAACAAATACAATGAGAATCGAATTATATTTTTGAAAATTTAGTTTTTTCTATGAGATTTGTCTAAAAACAAGATATCTTATGATTTATTCAATAATGTGTTAAATTGTCATCAAATTGGTTGTTTCAATTGTAATGTTATTCATTTAAATAATATACTTTATTTGTTTGAATCTATGACTGGATGTTTAATCAAAGAAAATTAAACTAGAAGATGAATATGAATACGGTTGAAAACCTCAGTTAATTATCTTAACTATCGTTTTTTCAATATTCATGTAAATATTGATTATTTGAAAAATATTTGTTAATTGATTATGAGATTCAATTCTAAAAATACATTTTTAGTATTACCTGATTTTCAAAAATCATATATATTTTATAAACATAATGTATTTATAATATTAATAAAAGGTAAATTAGAATTTTAAATTGATTACTTAAATTATGTGAAAAAACTCTCAAATAATATTCTTTATGATACAGAGAGAGTATATTATTGTGCTTTATTAAACGATTCACTATTTTATTTTACGAGTTCACAACATGAGATCTATGCTTTTAAAAAATGAAAAACAAAAGGCTGTAAATTTGAGGAATCGTAAACCAAAACTTATACTGATCTCATTACTTATACAAAAGCTAGGTAAGTTAATTCGTTTGTAATTACCAGCAATGTTGAAATCATAAGTGAGAGAAGATTAGTTTTCCAATTAATTGGTTAAGATATATTATAATTATATAAGAAATTAAGTTTTTTTTTTGTGTTATGATTTGTCACACTAGCAGTTAAATTCAAAGCGACTTTTTGTGTGGAAACATGTTATTTATCTTACTAATTAATAAAGCGATAGCCATTTTATATTTAAGTTTCTTAAAAATAGGAAGAAACCTGATTAATTATAACCAATATAAAAACCAAAATCAGCCAAACCAAAATCAGTCAATTCAAATTTATTTTAAAAAAAAGGAATTCAGAAAAAAAAATTGTTTTATTCAAAAGGGAGATGAAATTAGTTATTTACACTGAAATTAAAAGTAGCCGACACCCCAATAGTAGAGAAAGAGAGAGGGCAACCACGCAAGTTCTGGTCTAACATGGGTAAAGCGAAGTATGTGGTGTATAAGCTTGAAAATTTTCTGACTTTTATATTGTTTTTGCTTTAAGCAAATGTTTTTAAAGTTATCAAAACGTTATCTATGAATCTCTACACAAAACATGTTCTTTCAATAAGTCTGGATGTTTTTCTCTTTAAAGTCTATAAATAAAATTACTTGTTTGACTGTTGAAGAAAAAGTCTTTGAATATATTTTTTTTATCCTCAACAATTTCACGCAAGTTTTCAAGATATATATATATATATGAAAAAGGTGGTGATCCTTTCCAAGCGAGTATAAATTTTTGAGTTCCTCTTAATAGGAAGAAATGTTTTGTTTAATTTCGAATCTGCTTTATATTATTGCCTTATTTTTAAATATTTGAACACCTACTCACCGCCGTTCTGTCATCAAAGTGTAGGAAAAGAAGAATGGTCGAAAAACCCTTACTATAAAGATTTCAGATTTCAGATTTCAGACTCGCACTTTCCATATTCTAAATCTTAAAAGTAAACTAAAAAATTAAGGAAAAAACGAAGAGAGAAAACAATTAATTGGAAACTAATAAAATTCTACAATATAGGGTCCGTGGGCGTCTGAGTATCCCACTACCAACAGTAAATTTGATAAGGTAACAAATTGAATTATTTTATTTCACCTTATCAAATTGAACAAGAAAATGTTACCAGACTTTACTAAGCAACTAATAAATACAGTATATATTAAAGATTTTCGGAAACTAATTCCTTACGTAAAAAATGTCGTTAGCTAGGTGGCTCGGCCCATTAACCAACTGGACTCTACAAAGTGCGAGACAAGTTTAGTTTGCAATGAGAATTGCTTTTTTTTAGGTTCCCTTCTATATTTAAAATTTTAAATCCATGTTTAAATTTTGATATAATGATCCGAACTTGAAATCTACCTTTTTTCTCTTATATATAATTCGAGTTGAAACTACGATTTCAATGTAATGTATGATTTGTTAAAAATAAAATTGGACATGATAAAAGGTGACTACATTAATAAAGTCATGTAATGTTGTTTGTATAAGTACTCGGTTTGAATCTGATTTTCGTTAATGAAATCATGTACTGTTGTTTGTTTTTTATAGTTTAACGACACATCTAATCACAATTCCGAAAATAAGACGACACCAGATACAAGTGGAACGAATTAATCATGTTTCATTATTTCTGTCTTAGCAAGTTTTTATGTCAACTCATTTTATTTGCTTCCGACAAGTTAATCTATTATTATTGCTTATTACAGGGCTACGTGTCGTCACGACGCGAGAAAGAGTAAAGAGCCCACACGTCACAAACTTGCTTAGGCCTTGACATTTCTCTATAGACGTTATTAAACTGAGCCCAAAACTCTATCATTCTCTTCAATTTCAAAAACGAAAAGCCACAACAGGAGAGAAAACCGAGAGGCCGTTGCATTTTTCCTGCAAGACGACGGCTCCACGGACGAATTGACCGATCATCAGTTTCTTTCTTTCTTATCCGGTGAGACTTTCCTGTTTTGACTTTCCGATTCTGTAATGTTCAAAGTTGTTGATTAGGGTTATTCTTCTTCTTATTCTCGCCGATACATATTTGTAAAAATACGATGCCCTAATATGGGAGTTACCGATTTTCTTCAGCCTCCTTTGGCTTTGTGGCTCAAAAAATTCGCCTTACCAGATTGTTGCTAAAATGGCTTATACGAGGGACATTTATGGTATGTGCTCCAATTTTAGTTAACATTTGTTCAAATTTGATGTTACCGGAAACGGAGGAAGTAAGAGACTGAGAGTTTTGTGATGTTACAGATAACAATGGTGTTGGATCAGAAGACACTGTGTATCGTTACTTGTGTCCTGTGAGAAAAGCAGGGAGCATTATTGGGAAAGGTGGTGAGATTGCTAAACAGATAAGGTCTGAGACGAAAGCAAACATGAGGATAAACGAGGCTTTGTCCGGTTGCGACGAGCGTGTTGTTACTATATATTCGACTAGCGAGGAGAAGAATGCTACTGAAGATGATGGAGAGTTTGTCTGTCCTGCTTTTGATGCACTTCTCAAGGTTCATAATATGATTGTGGCTGAAGAACTGGAGACTGATGATTATGATAGCGATGATAGCGAGAAACAAACAGTTGCTGCGAGGATGCTTGTGCCCTCGGATCAAATTGGTTGTCTTATTGGGAAAGGCGGACAAGTGATCCAAAAACTGCGTGAAAAAACCAATGCTCAAATTCGTGTCATAAATGATGATCTGCCTGTTTGTGCTTTGGCTTTAAGCCACGATGAGCTTCTTCAGGTAATGCAACAAGTCTTATTAAGAGAAGCTTTGAGTTAGCGTAGTTGTGTTTCTGATTTAGCTTAATGAGTCTTCTTGGTTGACATTTTCTAGATAATTGGAGATCCCCTATCTGTTAGAAAAGCTCTTTATCAAGTTGCCTCTTTGCTTTATGATAATCCGTCGCGGTTTCAGAACTACTTTCTGTCTTCTTCAAGTAGCCTGCAACAATCCGGTGGAATGCTAATGAGTCCTGCACTAACGAGTTCTCACAAAAACTACTCAGCGTCAAGAGATGTTGCCGATGCAAGAGAGTTTTCTATCTGCTTCATCTGTCCAGCTGAAAATGTTGGAGGTGTTATAGGAAAAGGCGGATGTTTCATAAATCAGATTAGGCAAGAATCTGGTGCAATCATTAGAGTCAATACCTCTGAAACTGATGAAGATGATAATTGTATAATTTTCATATCATCGAAAGAGGTAACGCAAACCTTTTATACTTATTAGATTCTGACTTTTTAAATGTGAAATGTTGAACCGACTTGATGTATACTACAGTTCTTCGAAGATCAATCGCCAACAGTGAATGCAGCATTACGCTTGCAAACGCGATGCAGTGAGAAAGTGGGGAAAGATTCAACAGATTCTGCCATCTCCACTCGTGTTCTTGTTCCTAGTTCACGAGTAGGGTGTCTCATTGGGAAAGGTGGAGCTCTTATATCCGAGATGAGGAGTGTCACAAAAGCGAATATCCGCATTTTTCAAGGCGAAGATGTACCACAAATTGCTCGTGAGGACGAGGAGATGGTCCAGGTAAACCTGAAGACCCTTCATCGCTTAGGAGATGCTTCTCAATTTTTTTTGTATGTTTTAGAGAGACTTAAGCAATGTTTCTTATTCTTGTCGTTTAGATAACAGGAAGTCTTGATGCAGCAATCAAAGCTCTTACGCAAGTGATGTTGCGATTAAGAGCCAATGTGTTCGACATGGATCGTGGTCTTGTCTTGCTTCCAACATTCTTTCCTTATATATCTCAAGCGACAGAGACTTCGAGCAAGAATAAGCACAGGAAACGCGAGAACCATTCTCATGGTTCCATGGAATTTGCGAGAAATGAAGAGTATGGCAACCAAATGGTATGATTCATAAGATTCTTTACCAAAATTACTTACAAATTGCATATAGGTATATACTTTTGATGGTGTTTTTTTTTCCTTCTTATTTTCCAGAACTCCAGTTCCTCTAGAAGAAACCATGTTTATTGATCAACGAACTACGTCAAAAGGTTTATTGTTTCTACGTTTTAGACACTTAGATTCCGAGCTATTTTTGTAAACACTTTGGGTTTTTTTTTGGGATCCAAGGAAAAGAAGATTTGGCTTCTTTTCAGTCTCAAGAATGTATAAATGCATGAAGTTCTTGAAAGAATGATAATATTTCTTTTGCAATCTTCATGCAAAGCTTTAGCACGAGAGTTTGTCTCTTTTTGGCCTTTTGGAAGAACATAGGCTTAAAGATAAATTTTAAAATTCAAAAGAAATCAGAATTTTATTCACGAGAAGGAAAATCAACGTTTAATGGTTTTGGACTTATGGGTCAATAATCCTTTTAGTCTTAGAGGATGACTGGCAAGCTTTAAAACCGGTATTAAACCAAGTATAGATTTCTTATTTATTCCCGGTTTATTATATTTTTAGCTTTTAGCCTCAAAAGGATATTTGTTTAATTTTTGATACTACATAAGTTATAATCCAATGTTATTCAATTAAGATTTTGAAATATAAGTATCAAATTCTTACAAAACTTCGATGATTTTCTAATTAAAAGCTACAAAATGCAAACATACAATTATCTCAATAATTGGAAATTGTCAAAATCAAAATAAGCCAAACTTATTTTAAAGCAAACAAATTTTATAATGTTTTAATATACATAAATCAATAAATAAGACAAGGTTCTGTCTCGATTCTGCTAATCTCATTGTTAGATACCTTATTAGTGTTCGAGAATTCTTATGTTGATTCCAATCTCTCTATTTTATTTTATTTAATCATTATTCAGGAATCGTGATGTTTGGTTTTTATATTTACATTACATTATAGATTTATAGTCTTCCGTTAAAGTTAGAAAATATAGGTTACCATTTTACTGACTTGCCCATACTGGAAAAATAAAATACATTTGTGATGAGTGTCAATTGACCAATAACAGTACGAGGGTGATGTAATAAACTTATAAACACGTAGACGTTACCAATGATACTCGTCCGTCACATAGCTAGGTCACAGCCAGTAACTTTTATAGTCATCGTGTATTAATTTTCTTTCCTACTCGGCTACTCCTCTTTTCTTCTTCCTCTTCCTCTTCTTCTCTCATCAATTTATAATTTAATTTAAACAGATCTGGTGGAATTTTTATCTCTTGACCCCACCACCACTGGATCTCTCTCTATACATTCTATCAGTTTTTTTTTACAGAGTAAAACGAAAACACAAGAGGATCAGTTATGAAGAATTGTGAGAAATTCGCTAATCTCGCTCTCGCAGGTTCACGTTTCTTGTCACTCAATACAATTTGTTTACAGTTTTTCACTTGTTCGACCCCTTTTCGGGGTTTTGATTTCGATATGATATGATGATTGTCTCGTTTGATGATTTCCTTCTGATTAAAGATGTACGTAACGAAATTTTTGTAGCTTTCGGTTTAGTTGTTCTTCTGTAATGATTCGATTTTGTTTTGGGGGTTACGTTAGCGGTTTCAGATCAGTCAGGTTCCTCTAGGGTTTAGACTTTGTGGGTGTGATTGATTGTTTTTAAAGTTTTCGTGCAAAGCTTCAAAAATTGAGTTTTTTTTTTGTTTGGTTTGGTTTCAGGTTTGTCATTGGCACCACTTGTTGTGAGGGTAAACCCAAACTTGAATGTTATTCTTACGGCATGTCTCACAGTTTATGTGGGTTGCTTTCGTTCGGTGAAGGACTCTCCTCCAACTGTAAGAAGACGCAACCAGAGATTGTCTTCTTCTTTTTTTATCAGTTCTCAGTATAACCATCTTCCTAATTCGATATACTTTTTGTTTTGTTTTGTTTGGAATGATGTAGGAGACGATGTCGAAAGAACATGCCATGCGTTTCCCATTGGTTGGGAGTGCAATGCTTCTCTCACTTTTCTTATTGTTCAAGTTTCTCTCAAAGGACTTGGTCAATGCTGTGCTAACAGCTTACTTCTTTGTTCTTGGGATCGTCGCTCTTTCGTATGTCTAATTCTAAATTTTGTCCTCTGTTGTTTGATTATATGTGGTCAAGTCATGACTTTTCCTTTCCCTAATGCACAATTATTTGTGTGTTTGCAGGGCGACATTGTTACCTGCCATCAGAAGATTTCTTCCAAACCCTTGGAATGACAATCTTATCGTCTGGCGTTTTCCTTATTTCAAATGTATGTAACTAAAATTTACTTTCTTTGCTATCCTTGTCTCTCGTTATATTTGGATGTGGTTTTGGTTGGCATAACGATCATCTAAGCTCTTTTGGAATTGTTTTATCAATTTGGTTAAAACTTGCTTGTGTCACGCAGAATTATGTTTTGTGTAATAATATTCCGGACACATTTTCCTTAAAACAGCCTTGGAGGTAGAGTTCACAAAGTCTCAAGTTGTTGCGGGAATCCCTGGAACCTTCTTCTGCGCGTGGTATGCTTGGAAGAAACACTGGCTGGCTAACAATATCCTTGGCCTTTCCTTCTGCATTCAGGTTACTTCCTTTCCATTATGACGAATATAATACGAGGACAATAGACTATGTTGCTTCAACATCGGAATGTATCACTGTCATTGGTGTTGTTGTGTGTGTCTTTTTTCTAATCAACGATGTGGCCAAATACAGGGAATTGAGATGCTCTCTCTGGGATCATTCAAGACTGGTGCCATCCTTTTGGTAAGAAGGATATATCTGAGCTGCATCTTATGAACATTGATATTCTTGAAAATCGTTTGGAATGTTTGAAATCGTTTGAACAGAACTCTTAATATTTAGTGTTTTTGTTTATACCTGACTTGCAGGTGGGACTGTTTTTCTATGATATTTTCTGGGTTTTCTTTACTCCGGTTATGGTTAGTGTTGCCAAATCCTTTGATGCTCCGATAAAGGTTAGTAAAGATGTCTCAAGAAGTACATAAAACAAAATTGACTTGATTTGTTCTTAGTGATTTTGTCAGTAATCTCATTGTTAAAATTTTATAACAGCTTTTGTTCCCTACGGGCGATGCTCTAAGACCCTACTCTATGCTTGGGCTCGGTGATATTGTCATTCCGGGTACGAATGCATAACAATATTTTTGAACCATGTTTTGGATATTATATGAATATGAGACGTTAGTTTTTGTTCTCCTTTAGGTATTTTTGTTGCACTGGCTCTAAGATTTGATGTCTCAAGACGTAGTAAACCACAATACTTCACAAGTGCATTTGTGGGATACGTTGCTGGAGTTGTTCTCACTATTGTAGTCATGAACTGGTTTCAAGCAGCACAGGTCATTTTTTTGTGGCTTAATTGTTGGTATCCATTATTTCAACCTAAATAATAAAAAAAATTTGGGATTTTATCTGATGGGGTTTGGTTTGTAATATGCCTCTGTTTCAGCCTGCTTTGTTATACATTGTCCCAGCCGTCATTGGGTTCTTGGCTTCTCACTGCATTTGGAACGGTGACATCAAACCGGTTTGTCTTCTCTTCCTTTTAGATTTCAATTGTTTTAAACGCAAAGTTTAGTATTTGCATTTACATTATAAAACGTACTCAGTATTTTCGTAAAATCTTTGCAAATGGCAAACAGAAGCTGAAGAACTTTCTAAATTTTTGTGTTAGCTGTCTGTGTACTAACAGTTAACTTTGTTTAACATTTTAATGGTTTTTGTGGGTTAATTGTAAAGACTAATGCAAACACAATTGCAAATTTAGTCAAATGCTTATGGGTTCTTTTGTATGCAGTTGATGGCATTTGATGAATCGAAGACTACTGAGGGAGAGGTTAATAAAACTCATGAAGAATGAAGACAAAATGGAGAAAGAAGGGCAGAGGAAAAATACTTATACACATAAATGTGTTCTTATATGTATGGAAAAAGAGAAGGAAAACAATGTCTGTTTCCAATGATCATCAGTCCCTTCAAAATGGTTCACCATTTTTTGTTCTTTTTAGATTTTCAAACATCTTTTCGCAAAGACTTGTGTAAGTTATATAAATTACAGCAGGTTTCCTTTGACTTTGTTTCTTTATCCATCGTATGTTAATTTTGATAGGAGGCTGATAAATCTTCAGGGTGAAGTTGCGAGTTTCGAACTGGTCTTTGAAATGAGAATATTTCAACTATTACAAAAAAAAAGAAAAAGAAAAATAGGGTTAGTGAAACAAAAATGGTAATAATTCTGATGACCGGTCTCTCTGACAGAGCCACCTGATATAACTTGGACTCTTCTATTGGTTTATATAGCCGAAATATTTCGTGCTGCTTAGCCTGTATGTACCTGACTTTACCACCTCGGTACTATATGGTTTTATGGCACTAGTGGTTTCCAAGATATTAGCAAGAAAATTAACTAGTTCCTTCATTGTGGTGTAGAGCAGAATCAATGTGCATCCATAAAAAGTTGTCTTATTGGTAGCGACGGAACTGATCATTTAATTACTATACTCTCTCGATGTGCTTTGAAACTAGACAACTCAAAGGCTTTGATACTATGTATTATTGGATTTCATTAACAAGGTCCTTCAAGCTATGGATCTCCTGGACCAATTTGTATATGCTCGTTGATGAGAAACTTGAGGATCTTTTTTGGGAGTTGTCAAGGTATACACCAAGGTTGCTCGTTGTCGCCTTACTATATGTCATTGTGATTAATGTCTTAACAGATTCACTGAATAAGGCCGTGGATGAGGAACATAATTGTCGAGAAGTGAACCTCACTCATTTGAGTTTTGCCTAGCAGAATCTCTACGAGTAACTATAAGCAAAGCGATTGGTCTGATAAAAGCCAATGGGACGTTTACTTAGTATTTCAAAGAAACGAGTCCTGGGATTTTCTGAATTCAACGGCATGCCACAGCTCCTAATGAATTGGCGAATTTGCAGTCGTTACAAAGTTTGATTCAGTTTGTGCTGAAGGTGACTGTCAAGATCTTGCAAGGAAAGTCAGAAGATATCTCAGTTCTGAACCTGATCGGAAGATACTAAATTCCAAATTAAGTTGTACTTTACTTTACTTGCTTAATAGTAGCTTTATACAAAAGTTTGTTTCGCTTAAACTAGCAAATATTACCCAATATGGGCCCTATTAACGTGAACTGATAAAAAGCGAAAAAAAATCTAAAGCCCATTAATGGTTGTCCTTTATTTAACTAACAAAAACAAATCTTCTTTATTTTACTTTTAGAGAGAGAGAGAGACATTCCCAAATCTTGGAATCTTTGACAACCATTTCGTCTTCCTCATCTGGATTCCTAGGGTTTTTGATTTTCTTCTTCTATTCCCCAATTGTTTAAGGTCTCCTCTCTTTCTACCAGCACATATAAGAAGAAGAAAACAAATAAAAATCATATCTTCGTTTATTTGATTTCTTTCTAGTTTTCTCAGACTTCGTCGTAAAAGATTCCGTCGTTTAGAAGATATGTATTCATCAAGAGGGAGTGGCGGCTACGGACATCAGCAGTACGGTTCGCAATCTGGTTATGCTCAGAATGTAAGATAAATTTTATGCATCAAAGTCTCATCTTTGTCTACTAAATGGAATTGATGAATTTGCATTGAGCTCCTTATTCTCGATATTGATTTTTATGGCTAATTGGTTATATTATGTGTAGCTTGGTTCTAATTATCCAGGAAGCTCAGTTAGTGGTGCAGAAGGGAGCTCTCAGATATCTCGCCAGGAGACTGAGATTGCTGGGTACGGATCCCATTTGTCGACAGCTGCCACTCATTACGGAACTCAATACGGTTCTGTGTATGGATCGAATTCTCTCAGCACCTCTCAGCCTTTAAGCACAAAAGGTGTTGGCTCCTCAGTCTTGGATAGCCGCTCGGGATATGTCCCCACTCTGCCAGATTCACCAAAGTATGCGTCTGGAAGCTACTTGTCTCCCTCGAGCCATGGTTATGGTCAAAAGGCCGATGATTTGTATTCGGACAAGCTCTCTGGTTACGTCCCGGTTGACAGAAGACAGTATGGTGAAAGGTCAAGCGCTTATCTCGGTAGGGAGTTGCAGAGTGAACCAACTGCTCGATATGTTGATTCATCTAGTTTTGGTCGTCAGGTGCGCTCACTCTCACACCTGTTATTAGACTAGCTTATGAATTTTTTTGTTTGTTTCTACGCGATGGCCTTACAATTAGCATCATACTCATTATTGTGATTTGGCAGACTGATTTGTATGATCGCATTGATCAAGCATCACTCCTCCGAGGTGAACAATTATTAAAAATTCAGTCGCTCCATACCTCTTCTGTTGATGGAGGTGTCAGGTATTTTTTCGATGCTATCAACTGTTCCTAACATAAAAAAATTTGTTCAGAAATAGTTGCATTTCTGGTACCTCTGGGATGTGAATTATTTTTCTGTTCGGTATGGCAACTATGTTTTCCCAAAGAATTTTGTTAGAGTTACTGCACCTTCCTGTAGAAACTTGCAATAACGCTTGCAGAAAATGATATCTTATTCCACTAAGTAGCAAAAACATTTCTGGCAGACAAGCCGATTATCTTACAGAACGAAGTTCTACCGTACGCCATTCTGACCAAGAAGCTATGCATTATGGAAGAAGGCTCGAGTCTGATCCTCACGGGCTATCGGTCCACAGCACATCTACTTATGCAAGCCAACATACCCCATCGCTATTAGGATCTGTTCCTCGGCGAAACTTAGACGACTATATTTATCCGGAGAGTTCTTCAAATCCTGGTTATGGCGTTAGCTTACCTCCAGGCAGAGATTACGGTACTGGGAAAGGAATCCATACTGCAGCATCTCTGGACTTGGACTACCCTGGTGGTACGCTGGCTCGTGGTGTTCCTCGTGTTGATGATCTCCGGAAAGATGACCGGGCAAGTTATCTCAGGGAGTTTGAGCTAAGAGAAGAAGAGCGTCGCCGTGAGAACCTGCATGCTAGAGATAAGGAGCGAGAACGAGAGAGGGAGCGCGAACGTGATAGAGAACGAGAGCGACAGAAGGAGCGAGAAAGGCAAAGAGCAAGGGACAGGGAAAGGGATCGCATATTTGAGCGACGGGAGAAGGAAAGGGAAGGAGAAAGAGAACGTGAGCGGAAACGCGCTCTCGAAACAAAACGTGATCGGACTCCAACAGCAAGAGCTACGTCCAGGGACCCAAAGGAGCGGACTCCAGTGCCGAAAGCTAATTCTAGGGATGCACGTAGTTCTTCTTTGCGTCGGGATGCACAACATCGTGAAGCATCAATTAGGTTTTTTTTTTTTTATCTCTGTCACGCTCTTCATCTGGAAGGCATTTTATGTTTACTTCACCAGACACTAACCTGATTTCTGTTATACCTGAAGGCGTCCTTCACCGATTAGGCCAATACGGAGAGATTATGTCTGCAAGGTAATAAATATACCAAGAGATTCCTCATTCAGTGCTGTTTTTGCCTACTCCTCAGGGTTACCTCACTTTCCTTTCCTTTCCTTTCCTTTTATCTCATTTCCTTTCCTCAGTTCTCCTTGTTTTCTTATTGATTTGACATGGGCATCTCTTGGTCTCTGCTCGATTACTATGTCAGTCTTGCCAGCTATCAATATAATCCTTGACAGAACATTTCATGATATCCCTAATTCACTACAGTTGTCACCTTTTCCATCCAAATTCTGCCAAACTTCAGCTTTATCATTCCTTTCCTCTTCCTGTACTTGGCGTTGTTATACTTCTTTTTTCCTTTTGTGGCCAATTTACTTGCGTTCCCTCGTTATTGATATTATTTGGCGAAGCTTCTAACTTTTTTCCAGTCGGGGTATTATTTTGCCTTTTTTTAATTGAAATTAGTGGGACAGATATCTAGTTTAACTACCCTGGTACAGGCTGCTACCTTTTCCTGAGTTTGGTAGTATATTGTGCAACCTGACAGATGGTTTCTGGTTTTTGTTTGGACTTTGAATTGAATTGGAAAAGTTCACAAGGATGAGACGCTAGATGCTTATCACTTTCTCAAATCTAGGACGTGTGTTGTTGTCGTTTTCGTTGATAAGATAGTTTATGGTGACAGGAATGGAAATGGCAGAGTTACCTGCCCTCTCTATCTTGAGTAATACGATGCTTAAGCCCTATATTACATTATTTTTTATTTGATTATCTTGTGACTTGTTTTCAGGTTTTATCATCGCGATTAGTTGACATGGAGAGGGATTACTTGACATTAGATAAAATATATCCACGGCTTTTTGTGCCTTCTGAGTTTTCCAAGGTATCTGCTTGTTTATCTCCCAATCATTTTCTAATCCTTAGTGGAGTGCTAGATGATTGTATACCTCAATATATGTATTTCAGGTTGTAGTTAACTGGCCGAAACAAAAGCTTACACTTTCTATGCATACTGCTGTGAGGTGAATTATTCTACTTTCTTATTTGGATTTTGTCAGTCCGACATTTTTAATCCTTTCGGGTGGTTTAAATAGATTATAAGTTCTGAAATTTTTGTTTCCCTTGCCGAGTCAGTATGTTAGAGCTAAACTTTGTGGGTTCACTTTTGCTTTATTATATCTAGTTAGAGTGTTTGCAAATCTAAACATCATTTGTTGAATTGGCAGTTTTGAGCACGATTACACTGAAGATGGCGAAGTCGATGTTAATAATACTCCCATAAAGTCTTTGGCTGTGAAAAGTGGAGGAAAGACAGTTTGGAATGCCAAGGTGGGCTGCTGTTATTTTTTCTCATTGATAACGTTTTTTTGGCTCTGTAGTCTACCTCTTTGATTTAAGTGTCATTGCACATTGTATCATCACTGTTACTGTTACTGAGTTTATTTAAAGAAATTTGCTCATTTCTTTTCTCTGTTGTCAGATGATTTTGATGAGTGGGCTGAGCAGGACTGCTCTGGAAGATCTTTCTTCAGATAAATTATTTGAAGACCGTATACCTCATATATGTAACATATTAAAATTCGCTGTTCTTAAAAAAGATCATTCTATCATGGCGACTGGTGGTCCCTGGGATCCCACAGATGGCATGGACCCATCAGTTGATCAGTCTTCCTTAATCAAGACAATGCTGAGGTGTGTTTCTTCCCTCGTACGTTTTTTTTTTATCATTTTTTGCTGCCTTTTGTTCATGTTTGAGACATGAGAGGACTTTTGCAATGCAGACACGCAAAGGATAAGCTTCATCTTGATCTTAGCAACTGTCGTCACTGGAATCCATTTCTTGAGGTGGGTGTTACCTCTCTTAGTTTAAGACTGCAATGTAGGTGTTGAACAAGTAGAGACGTGACAGTTAGATTATCCTTTATGTTAAGACCGTTGAAGATAATATGAAGCCTATTAGTGATTGCTTAATTGATAAATGTTTTTTTTACTGTATTAAATATTGGTTCCAACTTCATTAAATATTTGGATCCTCAACCATTGCTACTGGCCTATACAGAGATTTGCTCTATGAATTGCTATGCCAGTTTTGCTTAATTTGGCTCCTCTTTTGCTGTGAGTTGGTTTTTCTGCAGATATGGTAGCTTCAGTATAGATACCAAGCGATATTACTTACCACTTATCTGGAGGCCTAAGTAGCTTTATTTTGCTTTTTTTTTTGGCAACATAGATACATTATGACAGAGTGGGTACGGATGGAGTTTCTAGCTTCAAAGAGATCACTGTTCTATTTGTCCCTGATTTATCAGAATGTCTTCCTTCATTTGACGCTTGGAGAACCCAATGGTTGGTACACAGGAAAGCTCTTGCTGAGAGAGATCGACTACTTTCTCAGGAGGTTAAGAAAGATGTCATTGTGGGAAAGGGCAGTGATGATGCGGGTGAAGTATCCAAGGATACAGAAAAAAAGACCCCAGGAGACCCTTCAGGCGCTCCAACAACCGGAACTAAGAAAATGGTGAAAAAGATTATTAAAAGAGTTGTTAAAAGGCCTGTCAACGATGGAAAAGCAACTGGTAAGAAAGATGAGAAGTTTGATGGGAAGGATGTTCCTGAAAAGGTTGCCATATCGGAGACCCCAGTTCCAAAAGAAGAATCCACCGGTACATCTAGTAAGAAGACAGTGAAAAAGGTAGTTGCGAGACCCACGGAAAACGAAGAGAAGGTTTCAGAAACTATAGCTGGAGCTCAAACAGGTGAGAGCTCAGATCCTGGTGCTAAGGCTAGTGAGCAGACTCCTTCAAAGACAATTGTAAAGAAAAAGATTATTAAAAGGGTGGCTAAAAGGAAGGTTGCTGAAGTAGACAATAACATGGATGGTGACTCGAAGAAAGATGTAGACAATGATGAGGAAAAGGTAGTGGAGGGAGGGAAGAAAATCCCTGATTCAGGTAATATGGAGATGAAATCTCCAGCAGAAAAGAAAGAAGAGAGTGCCTCCAAAACTGTGGAAACAAAACAAAAGGCTGGATCTCCAGATACTGAGAAAAAGGAGGGTGCCTCTAGTTCAACTAAGAAGGACATTAAGACAGGTGAAGATAAGAAGGCTGAAAATAAAAACAACTCAGAGACTCACTCTGAGGGAAAAAAGGTTGATGAGAAAAAGGCTAAAGAAAAGATTACCGAGAAAGAGATTAAAGAGAGAATTGGAAAAGATGAGTCCAGAATACAAGTTAAGGACAGGAAAAAGTCTGACGAACCTCGGCCAGGATTTATTCTACAAATGAAACGGAACAAAGACTCTAAAGTAGGTGTACAAAAACTTAGAGGTTTCAGGTACATTTGGTAATAGCTATATTATCGTTGCAGCTTTCACTTATTTGAAGTTTTTCCTTTTCAGCAGTTGCGTTCACTTTCGGTCTCCCTGGACTCCCTCTTGGATTACACTGACAAGGACATTGATGAGTCATCATTTGAGGTTAGTTTTTCCTTTGTGCTGTGCTTAGCATGTTTCCATTTTCTTTCTTAGCGAACTCGGTATACCGTTTTTGTTATAACAACTGAACGACTCAGTTTTAATCAATCTAATGTTCTTGCAGCTTTCATTGTTTGCGGAATCGCTGTTTGAGATGCTACAGTATCAAATGGGTACTCGTATCTTAGAATTTCTCAAGGTTAGTTTGTAATTGATGTATGATGTTATCGTTTTCGAGTCACCTGAACTGTTTTCTTATACTTAAGTCTTTTTTTTACTTGGTAGAAATTACGTGTAAAATTTGTTATACAAAGAAATCAACGGAAGAGGCATCAGGAAGAGTTATCTGCCAAGCAAAAGGAAGCAAAGACAGAAAATAAGCGTCAAAAGACTGTTGAACATAATGACAAGGAAACCTCTGTTATAACTGAATCTGTTCCTGAGAAGGATGATAAGGAAAATTCAGCCAAGGAAACTGTGGCGAACACTGAAGACACTTTAGGCAATAAAAAAACTACTGATGATGAAGCTGCTACAATGGAAGTGGATAACCAGGATGAGGAAGATGAGGAAGATGAGGAAGATGACGAGATTGATGAAGACCCAGAGGAAGATCCTGAAGAGGATCCTGAAGAGGATCCTGAAGAAGACTCTGAAGAATGCGAGGACATGGACGATGCAAATCCTGAGCAAGAAGAAACTGGTGAAGCGGTATGATTTACATAATTTGCGTTGCAGTTTTCAACTTGTTGAATCCTAATATTATAAGTTTTGGTTTAGCCGACAAGATGTTTTCTTCATCAATCTTGTCCATTTGTTCCATGTCTTTTTTTCAGCCGCAGAAGAATGAAGAAAGCAGTGAGAAGGCTAGTGGCACTGTTGCTGTTCCAACACCTGAAGTCGCAACTGATAAAATAGAAGAGAAAGGTTCTATCGTGGAGAAGACTGATTCCAAACCTGCTGAGATGAAATTCAAGTCTGAGTCAGACAAGCACGGAAAGCAAGAGGAAGGAACGTCCAACGCACCAAAAAGAGAAGAAACGGTTGATAAAGAGTTGTTGCAGGTAAAAAAAATCCCCAACAAAACTGGAGAAACCCACTTTGACTTATATTTATGTCTTTAGGTTTTGCTTTTTTTCTGTTGGTGCTAAAAGCTTTGTTCATTGGTTCTTTGACTCAGGCTTTCAGATTTTTTGACCGTAACCAAACAGGCTATGTTAGGGTAAGAAGAAGCTTTTTTAACTCGTTGTCCTTAAATTGGCATCTCATTATCTCTGAAAGTGAATATGAAATACTCTTTTATTTCTCAGGTTGAAGATATGAGAATAACTATCCACAGTTTGGGAAATTTCCTATCTCACCGGGAAGTCAAGGTATAACAGATTTCAACATTGTGAAATCATTTTAACAAGATATAGAAAATTGAATTTAATCGAGAAACTGTCTGTGTCTTTTTGATGTTGCAGGAACTTGTGCAGAGTGCTTTGTTAGAGAGCAACACAGGAAGAGATGATCGGATTTTATACAATAAGCTTGTTAGGTTGTCTTTATAGAGATGATAAATAATAATGTTCGGCTTGCTTCTTAGTGTTCTACTCATCGGAACTTCCTGAGACATGTTTTTTCCTTGATTTATTCCGACGATTTTGCAATAAAAACAGTAATCATACGATATAATATTTTTCACCATATATTTTCTAGTTATTATTTAATTATATACCTTTAGTCCATTTGTGAGCTGAAAAATCATCCAACAAAGAAAAAAACCTAAAAAAGTTACTAATATTTTTAATGAATTACTTACAACATATTGATTATTAATTTAAATGAAGAAAAGGATTATATCATTAACTTTTTATATATGAATATGAGAGCACCTTTAATTATATATATACATAGGATATATGCATATAAAATATGTAATCATATTAATTAGTGTAAAAAAATTACATATAAGTAATATTTGTATGCATTTACAAAGTCAATATGGAAGATATTCTATACTAACTTTTATAGTTTATGTTTTAATATTTAGGATATATTACCTATATATTGGCTATCTACAAAATCTTTATAAACTATTTTATAAACTACGAAATCTTCATATCCTATTGATATCTGCCAATAAGTCTTTGCGATCAATAGGTGCCAAAAAAGTGATATTGTTTATAAATTTTGGTACGAGAATAAATGTAGCGTATTGTATTTGTGCTTATCTTCACATGTAAAATAAAATAATATTGTTTCTCTAAACAAACACTAAAACTAATTGTTGATTTATCATTATTAACAATAATACTATAAAATTTTAGTTGATTTAGCCCAGAAGTTTCGAGAGGGTTATATGAAATAGAATCTCTGGTCTATCGTGATTGATGAACGCATTACCAAAAATCAAATAAAATAGGAACACTGGCGTAAGATGGACTCGAATTTCCATTTGTCACCCGGATTGGTTAAAAGCAAACTTTTAAATAGAAACTCTAACTTTTTTTTTTTTTTTCGAATGCCAAAATATAAACCCTAACTAAACTATATGATTTTGTTGTTTTTTTTATCATATTTTCATTTTCATTTTCCTTATTGTTAGGGAAATAGAAACAAAAAATTGCATATTTTTCCAACTGTCAAATTCATTAAAAGTGTAGCTTTAAAAAAACATTAAAAGATGATGTAGTTTTCAAAATATAATCTCACTTTAAGGTATTTTCCAAATTTTCTCTATACAATTTGACTGAACCAAGTGAATGTCGGAGGAACCGAGTTTTGTGCCAGACCACGTAGAAGTACGTACGTTTCTTGTTTGAAATTCAGATTTCTGCATACGAAAGTTCTTTAAATATTTTCAATCCTCGGCCCACAGGTGGCCATGTGTATACATAACAAAGATAATCTCCTTCATCCTCCACCATAAAATCATATCTCTAATCGGCATATCTATATGACGAATCAAAAACTTTGAGGTAGCCGGAGGTAATAGAAGATACCATTCATAAAGACGAGTTTACAAAGCAATGAGTGGTCCATACAGTTGCACCACAACACCAAAGTCTTATCACAAAACACAAGTTGTAACTTGATTACACATTATTCAAGTGCGCGCGGTTGCTTAGCCGGTTAGAGAAATGTTGTTTCAATGCATGTTACAGGGTCTAAGTATTATTTTGGAGAAATATTATCTATGCTTGTGAATTCGCCACAAATGTTATCAGATATATTGGTTCCGAATCTACAAAAACCACGGACTAAAGGCCCAAAAGTTCTTGACTAATTATAAAGAAAAAATAAACTGTGGCATGATGAACGATTCTACTAGAGAACTGCTTGATGTATGAGCAGCAGAGAAGGCTAAGACATTGCCGAAATAAGTCGATGTGCTCATAAGCAATCAACAATCCTTACAATACCATACTTTAGCTTAATTATACATCATGTATGCTTGACACCAATGGGTCAACAAGATTTACAATAAGATATCTGGAACATTAGAGCTTTAGAGAGTAGCTTTGACGCCCTGGAGTATGAGAAATGATTCACTTTTATAAACTAGTGTTAGGAGGCTTCGAATAATTAATTAAGAGAAAGAGCAACGTTACATGAATAGTGAGTCGATTAGGCATAAATAGGGAGAATTGTGTAAATAGGCTACACTGAAAATAAAATTGGAATTTTATACATTTTGTATTTTTTATTCAATTATGACTATGTTGCTCTTCTTTAAAAATACATAAATTATAAAATAAATATTTTTATATATTTAAAAGTGCAAAAAAATAAAAACGATAAAAATATATTTATATAATTTTTTGTTGTTTAGTTTTTCATAGAAAATGAGTTAGATAAAAAATATATTATATGTTCTAACTAAGTTAGAAAACATATTATAGATAATTTTTTGAGAAGAATACATATTCTAACAGTTTCTTTTTGTTCTACATAATTTTAAATAATCTACCTTATAGTATATATATTCTATAATTGGTTAGAATACGTTTAGTTCTATTCTAACATTTTTTATATGTTCTAAGTTTAGTTAGACTACATATTCTTTCTACTATTCTATGTTCTAGGTATAATTCAATGATGTATTCTAGCGTGTACTCTATGTTCTACTTGAGTTAGAATATATTCAATTATATTCTAACCGTTGGTCTATATTCTAGGTTTGATTATAAGATAAAGGAAAAGAAAGAAAAAAGTCGAAGAGGAGAGATTTGAGGAAGAAAAATGTCACGAAAGGGAAGAAGTAGGTTTTAGGGTTTTTAATAATTTTATTTATATTGAATTAAAATTAGTTTTATTAAGTTTTTATTGGTTTTAGATTTTTTAAAAAAACTAAATTAAAAAAACAAGTTTTCTTTTAATCTATCCCTTTGAACTAATTTTCTCAAATAATTATACATTACTCAAAAGCGCGTGCTCGTCAAAGCCAATTCAAGGAATCTCACGCGCGTAACACGCTTGAAGTTGTGGTTGGTTCAATCAGACGTACCAGCTCTTGTTTTTTTTTTTCCCGCGAACTTTTATCTTTTTATATTTATCATCTTAATTTCTTCTTTCTACAATGTATTATTGCAACTCAATTTCCTTCGTATTTACGCATTATATTTATACACTACACATTAGACTATTCTTTTAAAATGAACAGGTAAGTTGGTTTAGGGCTTGATCATGTTTGTTGGGCAACGTGTTTAATTTTCCATAATAGATAGAATTTGCATGACGCAGGCATTTCATCTCTTTCTTTCGAGTTGCTTGGAGGTTGAGCGAACCCTTTTCTTTACTTCCACGTTTAGTAATTATTATAATAATTAGTCTTACTTATTATCAATGATCCTCACAGAATCATATCAATGTCAATATCTAAGTTGTTCATGATGAAACTTGACCTTCCAAAAAAAATCATCATTACTCTTTTACGTAAATTGTAACATACATTTAAATAAAATTCTAAATTTTACGCTAAACGATTTAGATCTCTATATGCAAAATAAACTGGTTTTATTTGTTACTAGATATCTAGAGATTTTTGAGCTGAAACGATCATAACATATTAATTTTCCTTATGGTTTCACGGACAAATGAAAATACAGAAAATTTCGTAAGTTTAGTGTAGGTTCAAAAAATTGTTTATCAATAAGCAAATTTAAATGATATTTACAAAGATTACTTCTACTTTTTTTTTTTTTTCAAACCAACAAAATAGAAAACACCATCTTCTGTCTTCTCGGAAAAATCTACTAGTGCAAGAATATTAAAGCACTTGACAGTGTCACAAAGCATAAAAAGTTTATTAATAATAAAAGAAGGAAACAATTAAAAATCTACAATTTTCCACATTCAGTGGGAACGAAGGACACCGTGTTCTTCTGAAGATCATGAAGTACATTAAAATTCTGCTGCTGAACATTTCCGAAAATGGACATCCCATTAGAACTTCCCATCGCCAAACACAAAACGCCTGTACTCGAATCTGCCACCATGTAATTCTCTCCCGGAAGCTCCAAATCCGCGCCTTTAAAATGGAAAGTGAGCTTAGGAACAGCAATTTTCTTCGCGGTACTAGGTAACGTGAAGCACAAGTCAAGTCCTGTCGATCCCGAGTCGTCGACTGGTAAACTCATCCGAGAAGTAAACTCCTTCTTCAAGACCTTAAACGCGGCTTCCTCAAGATAGGTGATGGTCGTGCCCGAGTCTATGATCATACCTCCGGTTCCATCTTCGGCTAGTTCGAAAGTAGACTTTTCAATGGAAAGGCGTTTTGATCCAACGGTGATGCCTTGTAAGTCAAGGTAATAGAACGAAGGCTGATTCGGATTTCGTAGCAACGAAATCGTTTTGGTGACTTCACCTTCTAAATTTGAATCGGTTTTGTTGACAATATCCGAGGCTAAAGATCCAATAAACAACGAGCTAGATGCTTCGCTATCCTCAATTGAGGTTAGGCAATAAGAGAATTTAGTCTCCTTGAGCTGAGAAATGAGCGAGAGTGGTCCCCGACCAAGACCTACGAGACCTGAGCCTTGAGAAAACCCGTCTCCTTCGTTCTCATCCCCACACCCAAACCCGATACCCGAAACCGAGTTTTCGTCATCAAAAGTGAACGTTTCCATGGCCAAGATCCCTCTTGTGGACGAGTAATCTCCATACGTATACAAATACTCACAAGCACCTTTGTCTTGGTTGCAATTCGATTGAGGCAAGGCTTCGCAAAGACCAGAAGAACATCCGACTTTTGAGTAAGAGGAAGACGTTTTGGGGTCGAAAATCGGAGTTGGTTGATCGAAACATTCGGTGCAAGGTTTGCATTGAGTCCATATAAGGTCACTTCCGGTATCGACTATAGCCGAGTATTTAACCGGAGGGTTTCCTATAGCTAAATCCATAAGAAACTCGCCGCTTCCGCCATGAGTAGGTGCTTTAATGTTGTTAGTATCATCAGGACCAGACGCTACAGCCAACACAGCTACAGCTCCCAACCTGTTTAACCTGTGGAATCCACGGTTAATCCCTCTTTGGATCTTTTGGATCTTTGTGAGGTTTTTACCGGAATCCACGTGTTGTAGACTTAATCGAAAACCGGATCTTTGAAGGCTTGTTGGAGGAGGACGGTCGATTAATGATCTTCTTGATGACGAAAGCGCGATGAAACATGAGAAAATGATAAGAAAGAAAGGGAGTAACAAAGAACAAGATGATGAAGAAGAAGCCATGGTTTGTGGGTGTGTGTGTGTGAATGAGATTGATAAGAGAATAAAGGAGCGTTAATTAGTGTTTATATGAAGAGATTTTCGGACACAAGAAAATGAGTTACAGAATAGTTAGGCGTGTAAGAAGATAGACTTTGTAAATTCTTCCTACTTAAATTGAGGAGAGGCCGTTTGAGAGATCCATTCAAACAAGCAAGCCCTATTCTTCCGTCGTTAGTTGAGAAAATTTTGAAATATACTTTTTTCTCATCTAAACTGTGGAGAAACTTACTATTAGGCCCGTTATTTACTAGGCCCACTAATAAAAGCCCGTTATAAAACCTTCAGTTCGAATGAAAAGAAAACACGCGCGGTGTTGACGCGTGGACGGCACCCCACTGCTTCCTCTTCCTACTCCGTTTTCGAAGGTAACTTATCGATCTCTTTTATCAGAAGAACCATTTCTCTAGGTGGATCATCTTGTTTTGGCTTAATTCATAACTGGACGTTTTCATTTAAGACGTCAATATGTTTATTAGTTATAGCATTTGATCAATTTTCAATATATAATAAAGTTTTAAACTTTCTGCTGATACAAATGTTGAAATAGTCAATCAGAGAGAGGGAGTTCATTAAATTCGTAATCTTGGGTTAAGAAAGACTTTTTAAATGAATTTACTAATACCTTAAGACTCTCAATGTTTCTTTTAAGAAGCGACAAAATAAGTTGCATACTGGAAAAAAGCTCTGAGACTTTGCAGGGCTAAGCGGAACAAAAAAAGTTTCCTAATTTACTGTATAAATAAAGATATGTGTTCTATTGCAGGGCTAAGAGAAGAAGTCAATAAGGAAAGAAAAAAAGGAATGGAGAAGAAATGGCTTGCTTCTTTTATCTGTAGTATCAGCTGAAACACACTGAGAACGATGAGAGTTACAATATCGAGTTACTCTGTTTTGCAGCCATTTTCTCTTAGAAGAATAGGAGTCCCAACATCAAGATTTCACTGTCTTGTTTCGGTTTATGAGTTTTCAACAAGCTTAATCCCCCAGCTAATATCCTCACAGTGTCTAACGTGAGGTACAACACTACCTGTGTCAATTCCCTTCTTTGCTTTGCAATCGTAGTAAGGAGGAGCATGGAAACAAGGATCTGGTGACATAGCTCTACCACAAGGAGGGATTATTATTTTGGTTTGATTCTCTTGCTTATACAGAATCCAAGCTCTTAATCCTCCAAGTCCTTGTGCTACATACCCAAATGTAGACCAAGCACTAATAACCAACTTATCTGTCAAGCTCAGTAAGTACATCTCTGCCCAAGCTTTCCTATTATGCATTAGCTTCTCTGTTTGTTGATGTCCTTCATGACTTGGCTGATGTATTCCAATCACATCTCTTGTTTCAGTTGGGTTTTCCCAATACATTGTTTTCAAGATCTCAAAGTACCCTGTTGTTAAAGAAGTGACCAATACAGCTTTGAGTTTAAAGCCTTCTTCTTCATATTCTTGTGGCTGCTTGTGTTGTTCTCCTGATTTGATCAGTTTGGGTAACAATTCCTCGTTTTGAACGCACGAAATGATTTGTTGTGTGACTTGAGAAGATACGCCGGATTTCTCATCAAAGACTCTTATTTGAAGACCAATCCTCTCATCAGCTTTGGCTAAGTAAGCTTTGTAGTATCTTGTGATTAATCCCCATACATTATCCGAAGGATGGAAAAGGTAACGACCCAAATGGTGAAAAACCGTTCCTTTCTCCGGAAACATCATACCGAGCTCTTCCTCGAACGAAGGGATCAAGAAGAGAGACGGTGCAAAGAAGTTGTTTGTCCTCATGATCAACCAAGGAACATTCTTTAGTAAACTCTGATCTTCTTCGCAGAAGAACATTTTGTCGTGGTCGTTGTAATCATGAGCTAGATGGAGATAAAGATGTGACAGAGACGAAACCGAAGATCCGTTAATCAGTTTCCTCTTGAGCATCTCTCCATGGCAATGAGCTGAGTTTTGAGCAAAGCGACTAAACTGATTAGTTAAGGTGAAATCTTTTGGTAACAACCAAGTGGTATCGAGGAACGGTTCACAGAATAGATCCGCAAATTGCTCTCCTCCTTCAACAAGCAAGACTCTATCCGTCAACATTGCATACAGAAACGCTGAGGCAATACTAATAATCCGGTTTCCTAATCCACTAAACTCCATCCAAACAACATACTTGCATCCTTCTGATTCCAAATCACCGGTTTGTTTCGGTTTAAGCAGTCTCTCTGCGTTGGTATATGGTCTGGTTCCTGGTCCACATCGTTTGTGAAGCTCTTCATAAGCTCTAAGCTTTGAAAGGAGATACAAAGAAGGTTTATACGGTGACGCTTTACGGTAGAGGTAAGATTGGTATCTACTCAAGCAAGCATCTTTCATGAAACCAGGAACAAGTAGTCCTCCAAGAAGGGAAAAATCTACAGAATCTGATGAAACATCCAAGAAACTTTTTTAAACATATCCCAAAAGCAAAACCTTTTAACATATTATATATTATCATTTTTACCTTTAGGATTCTGATCTCTCTGCAATGTTGAATCATTTGGGGATGTCACATTTGGTTCCGGTTTTATTTGGATGATTCTTGATGCTTCTGCAAAGCCATTGCCTTGATCATACGAGTCATGTCCAAAGATGACTACGACTACTAGCAAAACAGGGATAATAACCATGAAATAAGCTAAGATCTCTGTGATTCTCATTGCTCCGAGCAATCTGTATCTCTTTTCTTGGACTTCAATTTGTTCTTCTGGTTGTTTATCAATGGCTTTGGAAAGAGATACTCTCCTTCTGGAGGAATACAGATCCATTAAGAAACCCGAAGATTGAAAGAAGGAAAGTAAATATCAAATATGATCTCTCCCTTTTACCCTTCTTCATCTGTTAGATGGAAAAAGAGTATGAGAAAGAAGCAAAGATCGTGAGATTCACGTTTTTACTATAACAATACAAAAAAAAACGGAAACTTTGGTAATAAGGACCCTTTAAGCTCTTGTTTTGATCTAATTTGAACAAATGTCAAAAGCACAAAACTTGACTTCTATAAAAAGCTCTAATTTAAGAAGAGGGAGCGTGTTACATTAAATGACCAAAAACAGTGTAAACCAAACAACAACAAAATCATACTAGCTTAAGTCCCCAGCTCATATCCTCACAATGTCTAACATGAGGAACTAGTTTTCCCGTGTCGATACCCGTTTTGGCTTTACAGTCATAGAAAGGAGGCGCGTGGAAACAAGGCTCCATCGACATAGCCCGACCACACGCAGGATCAGGAGCTGTACGGTTCTCGGGTTTATAGAGTATCCAAGGCTTTAAACCTCCAAGACCTTGAGCTACATATCCAAATGTAGACCAAGCACTTGTCACAAGATTATCTGTCAAGCTCAAAAGGTACATTTCCGCAAGAGCTTTTCCGTTATGCATCTTTTTCTCCGTCTGCTGATAACCTTCTTGGCTTGGCTGATGAACACCAATTATTTCACCTGTCGAAGTCGGATATTCCCAATACATACTCTTTAGATTCTCGGAGTAACCTGAGCTCAAAGATGTGAGAAGCACAGCTTTGTGTTTTGGGATTCTGACTCGGTGAGATCTTTCTACTAGTGTGTCTACTTCAGGTAGAAGTTTCTCTTTTCGTGTACAAGCTGAAATCTGATCCATCACGTGCTGAAACGGACCAGCACCTACATCGAAAACTCTTACTTGAATCCCAATCTTCTCATCCGCATGTGATAAGTACGCTTCGTAGTACCTAGTGACTAAGCCCCATACTTGGTTTGTTGGGTGAAAAAGATATCTACCTAAGTGATGAAAGACGGTCTCTTTCTGCGGGAACAACTTGTGTAGCTCGTCATCGAAACCAGGGATTAGCCACAGAGATGGAACAAAGTAATTGTCTGTTTTGACGATCAACCAAGGGACTTTCCCGATAAAGGTTTGGTCTCCTTCGCAGAAGAACATCTTATCATGATCTCCATAATCATGGACAAGATGAAGATAAAGATGAGACAAAGTTTTCTCGTTATTAATCACCTGATTCTTCAGCATATGTCCGTAGCAACGAGAGGATTCTTGATTCAACCCATCAAACTGAGCCGTGATAGGGAAATCTAATGGCAGTAACCACGACATACCAGGAAACGGCTCGCAAAAGAGATCCTCCATGTCTTTCCCTCTGTCGACGAGCAAGACTCTATCCGTCAAAAGCACATAGAGAAAAACCGATGATAGAGAAAGTATCCTGTTCCCTAACCCGCTAAAAGAAACCCACACAACGTATTTGCATTTACCATCTCCATCAATATGCTCTTGATCAAGTTGATTTAGAGCTTTCTTGTAAGACTCAGTACCCGGACCACAACGCTTGTGAAGCATTTCGTAGTTTCTCAGCTTAGAGACGAGATAAGGAGAAGGCTTGTAAGGCGAAGGTTTACGGTAAAGCACTGATTGATATCTACTAAGGCAAGAATCTTCATCAAACCCCGTAGCAAGTAGTCCTCCCAAAATTTTATCGGAACCATTTGAGTCTACAAAACAAATGAGAATCAGAGGAAAATCTAAACAGCCAAAAAGAGCAAACGAACATTTTAAGCGAAAGACCAAACAAAGGACACTGTGTTCACATAAACAACCACAGACCAATAAGAACAATCTTGGAGAAATTAAACCAACAAAGACTCAATTTTTCTAGGAAGCTTACATCTTTAGATCAGATGAATCTCCAGTGAACATGCCTACATTTTTCTAGTTCTAAACTGTGAATCATAGCTTCAAAACGCAAAACCAAACAAAGAACTACGTTCTGAAGAAGAAAGCTAAGATCCAAAATCGAAATTGACAAAGAACTATGTTCTTGTAAAGGTAAAGATCTAAACCAGTAAAGCTCACAACTTTGATTTCGAAGAATACAAACAACAAAAACCCGTACCGTTCGTCGTAACATTGGAGTAATCTCTGCCATCGAGAACTCTTGCCTCGGCAAAACCCATTATCCGATTTGGATCAGATGGGTGATGATGGAAGATCATTGAAAATGCTAGTAGCACAGAGAACAGTATCAAGCAAGTGGTGAATGTTCTGGTGAGCTTCATCGTACCGCAGCTGAGAAATTTCACCGGAACTAGTTCGGAGAAACGGACGGGGTTTAAACCGCCGTTGACGGTTCTGATCGGAGATGATTTCCTCCTGTACGGATTCTGATCCATAGATTGGTCTTGGCGAAGACAGTCACCGACTTCATTACTTTATTCAGACATGTCTCCACGACATAATTTAATTGAAAAACTACAATTTCAACTGAATGTCCAGTAGCTTCTACAATATCACTCTTTTAACCAAAAACTTTGTAATGTTAAGTTTTGACCCAAATGTAACACTTTTCTCCTCTTGTGAGTTTGAAATTTGGGAATTTGAATCCATTAGAGTACTCCTCTTTGTTCTTTAGAACTAGAAGATAGCATGTTGTTGTTATATTGGAAAAGAAGAAAAAAGTCCTGGGCTTAAATTAATGCATTTAAGTTTAGTTAATAGATAATTACAGAATCTTATACTACCTACCATAAAAACATCTGATTTCCAAAAGGTTAAGAAAAATATTTTTCATAATTAAATGGGCGTGTTAATACAGACTTATCAAGGGTTTAAACGCTGCTTGTGTTTGCCAACTCGCAAGATCTAGACAAATCCAAAACCGTAAATTGTGAAGATAATTTGAATCAAAGTAATAAGTATTTAAGTAGGACTGGGGAAAATAATCGGAATTGAAAATACAAATCGAACCGAACTGAAATATCCGAATCGAATCCGAACCGAAACTGAGAAAATACCTGAATGAATCTTCAACCTAAAAACCGAAATACCCGATACCCGAAATACTTGAACCGAATGAAAATCGAATGGGATTTATGTACTTCAAATACATTTGAATACTATAATATTAGAATGAACCGAACCGAATCCAAACCAAACTTTTAAAATACCCGAACGGATCTTCATCTTAAGAACCGAAATACCCAAAACCCGAATTACCGAACCGAACCGAAATGTCAAGATGCTAAAATTGAAGCTTAGGACATGTATGTATGCTAACATGGATTAATATGGACCGGTTCTGGTTGAGGAGAATGCGGCTTATGCGGAGATGTTAAAGGAGGCAGTAAAGGAGTTGGAAACGGTGGAGGAGGCGGTGGCTGCCGCGAAGAAGAGAGGAAACAAAGGGGAAAATGAAGGATTTTCACAACTTAAATTGGTAACATTTATGTTTATAGAAATGGTCCAATTTGAAATTTTGTTATCGTTGAAAGACTTTGGTTTTAAAGGTCCTTGCTTTCTTGTTACTCATGAATGTTTTTCTTTTGGGTGGGCGAGTAGTGTTTGGAAGTTATATGTTGTTGTAGGTGTCTTTCCTCTCTATTACATGAGAAGCTTGTGATATTAGAGAACTCAAAACGAGGAATACAGAGTACATTGCTTAATGAGTCATCTACCCTCAAATGTCTCCTACATAATTGGTGATCCTAATTACTGTGTTCATCTGGCAACTCCTAGAATTAACCACAAGGTTAAAAAAAAAAACTCTTACAAGCCCTCTGAGATTAACATCTCCTTCTTGATATCGTAGACCAGCTTTTCTCTAATCCAGTCTTCGTGGTGGATGAATAGTTGAAGAATCTCTCTTTACATAATTTTAAGACACGAGACTGAACAACTAGTTGTCTTTGTCGTCGTCATCCTCATCGTAGTTGAACGGTAATGGAACCGTTTTGAATGCTCTGTACTTCCCAACATTGTTCAAATGCTCATTCTCCAACCTGTTTGAATGAAACCAAAACCAACATAGGAAAGTTATATTATATGTTGTGTGACGGTAAATTAAAGCGGATACTGGATAATTGTCTGTTGTTACCTGAAGAAATTCCATATCCCACGGCGGATAATCTCAAGACTGGCTACAACAGCAACCATCGTCTGCTTGTGCAAAAAGGAGAAGTTGAAATCCAGCACGGTCTGCAGCCACGCGAATCTGAGCAAGATGTTCAAGATCTGCACAAATTTTTTGAGTGTTACGAATCAGTTTTGCTCTATGATTCAAAAACGAGGAGGCTTATTGGTTGCTCACCATCGCGATGAAGTACACGTTCTTTTGTGGGATAAGGAGTTTATCACGGAGCCAACGGTTCTTAGAAGTCCTGTTTAGAAGACCCCAGTCCAAGACTAAGTCCCAGTAAGTACAGAAAATGGCAGCAATAGCTGAGAAGATTCCAGCTAACAGTCTCCAGATAAATTTATGATCCTCGTCGACAACACTGTAAGCTGTCCTCAAACAGACAGCCACTATAGTCAAAAAGTACTTGAGGCCATTGTATCCTTGCTCTGCGTTTTTCTCTTCAAATAGCCGCCTCAAGCACTGCACAAATGTATTGGTTTTTCAGCAGATATTATATGAATGAAAGAATTAACAAACGGTTATATTTAGTCTGAAGAGAACTTTGAACCTGAAGGAGACGCCAGACATATGGGACGGCAGCAACAATGAATAAGAAAGCATTGTAGGCGCCTGACTCTGTGCAAGTGTTTTTTCTAAGTTTGTAATCTCCCCAACCGTAGTGACATATGTAAAACTGGACGCTTCGAAGAGCTTGCACCTGACTTGTTAACTGATCTCCCAGCAAGAAATCAGGTAAAGTAACCTGCAGGAGAAAGGCCAAAAATCAAGATCTAAAACATGTTGAAAATACGATTATTAAACATTTCCTTTTTCTGTTCTACCTTGTAAAGAGGAGCAGCAACGCAGTGAAAGAGGCATGTGAGGAAGAATAAGCGACTCGAGCGGTAGAAGATGTTGAATGGTAAGAATAGAACTATAAACATAGCCTAGATCACAAAGGTACTCCGTTAATATTGTCATGTGACGATTTGCAGCAATCTTTGAAAGAAACAGAGTAGAGAACGAAAATAACACACACGCAAACAGAGAAGGAAACGAAAGATTTGTTGACCCGGTGTTCACCGATCCTTCCGAACTTGGTAAGGCGGCTACGTCACCGGAGCTAGAATGATCTAGCAAGATTCACTATCTTAGCCCAAAACTCAGGCTCTGTTCTGATTACAAGATCTCTCTCACACAAACACTCTGTTCTTGATCACCTCCTTTATACTCGAGGAAGAAGATCAAAGACCCTCTAAACAAATTAGAGTGTTTCCAACTAACTACCTACCCTGGTTTACACAATAAAGAATAACCCGACTTAAACCGGTAGCTAAACCGCAGTCAGATAGATGATCACAAAATTTGAATACAAGACACTTGAGATCACAATTCTCCACCTTGGCTTGAACTTCAAATTTCTCTTTAAACAAACCTTCCGAGAAGACTCCTCAGCTTTAAACATAGACCCCTAAGTAAACCCACTTAGCCTTCATCACCAACTGACGAAGTTAATACTTTTTAACCCTGAGGAATTCCAAAGCATCTCGAAATTTTCCAACTGGCAATACCTTTGTCATGATATCCGCTGGGTTATACTCTGTCGCAATTTTCACCACTTGAATGTATCCAAGACTTATCAGATCTCTAATGAAATGATACTTCACAGCCATATGTTTAGTTCTTTCATGAAAAACCGCATTCTTGGCTAATGAGATTGCACTTTGAGAATCACAATGAATTCTCACCTGTTCTTGTTTGAAACCAATCTCATTCATAAAACCTCTGAGCCAGATTGCCTCCTTTGAAGCTTCTGTCAAAGATATGTACTCGGCCTCAGTCGTAGACAGAGCTACAACCTTTTGTAGATTCGACCTCCAGCTGATGGTGTTTCCTCCAAGGGTGAATACAAGACCAGAAATTGACCTTCTCTTGTCTAAGTCAGCTGCATGATCAGAATCGCAGTAGCCTTCTATTTCGAACTTTCCTTTGTTCGTGTAACACAACTTGATGTCTATGTTCTCCTTTATGTATCTCATCACCCACTTTGCTGCAAGCCAATGTTCCTTCAATGGTTGACTCATAAACCTGCAAATCATTCCCACAGCATATGCCAGGTCGGGTCGAGTACCAACCATTGCATACATTAAGCTTCCAACTGCGTTTTGATAAGGAATGGTCTTCATTTTCTCCCTTTGCTCTGCAGCCTCCTTTTCCGTGGCTGATCTTAAATGGAAATGAGCTCCTAAAGGTGTTAAAGTACCTCTAGCTTGGTCTAATCCGTAATTCCCAAGAACCTTTTGTAGATAACCGGATTGTGAGATTGTGAGAGTCCCATTCTTTCTGTCTCTTTCAATCTCCATCCCTAATATCTTCTTTGCTGCTCCAAGATCCTTCATCTCAAATTCGGAGTTCAGGAGTTTCTTTAGTGTATTGACAAATTCCTTACTTACTGAGGCTATGAGAATGTCATCAACATAGAGAAGTAGATAGACATAGATTTCATCTTGCATCTTCTTATAATAGAAACATGAATCATACTCACTCCTTTCATAGCTGTTTCTCGTCATGAACTCGTGGAATCTAACATTCCATTGCCTTGGTGACTGTTTAAGTCCATAAAGGGATTTCTTTAATAGACATACCTTGTTTGGATATTGTTCATCTACGTACCCCTCCGGCTGTTCCATATAGATCGTTTCATCAAGGTATCCATGGAGAAATGCTGTTTTGACATCCATTTGCTCCAGCTCCATGTCATGATGCACAACTGCAGATAGCAAGAATCTAATGGTGACATGCTTTGCTACTGGTGAAAATATTTCTTGATAATCCAGACCTTCCTTTTGAGAATACCCCTTTGCAACTAATCTCGCTTTGAACCTTGGAGCCTCTACCCCACTAATTCCTTCCTTTTTCTTGAACACCCACTTACAACCTATTGCCTTTTGAGATTTAACAGGATCCACTAGAATCCAAGTTTTGTTCCTCTCTAGCGAATCCATTTCCTCATCTGTAGCTTCCAACCATAGATCTTTGTCAGGATCTTCTAGAGCTTCTTGGAAGTGTTTAGGCTCAGGTCTTCCTCCAGTTTCAGACATAAGATATACATAACCAGCAATGTCTTCGTTTTCAGGGTATACTTTGTAGTCTTCCAGCCTCAATGGTGCTCTTATTTCTCTTCTACTCCTGTCTCTGGCGAGTTGATAATCTTTGAGATCTTCTGTATTATCACCCTTATCAGTACTATCTTCTTCCTTATCACTCATAATTTCTTCAGGAGAAGCTCCACCTTGAATAGGGTTCTCAGTGTCTTTGTCTTTTTCTGCAAAATCAAAGCTTATGATTGCAGCATCCTGAACATTTTCTGTTGATTTTCCTGAAACTCTTTCTGTGATCACATCTTTGTACATCGAATCTTCTTTGAATATAACATTTCTGCTAATCATAGACTTGTGATCTTCTAGTAGCCATATTCTGTATCCCTTTATCCCTTCTGGATATCCGGTGAAGATAGCCTTTTTAGCTCTTGGATTGAGTTTACCCTCATCTGAATGCACATAGACTACACAGCCAAAACGCCTGAGATTACTGAGGTTTGGTATTGCTGAAGTCCACCTCTCTTCTGGAATGTCGAAACTTATGGCAGAGGAAGGTGATCTATTGATTAGGTATACTGCAGTTGAAGCTGCTTCTGCCCAAAAAACCTTTCCTAGACCGCTCTCACTTAGCATGCTTCTTACTTTATTCATAATTGTCTTGTTTAGTCTCTCGGCAACTCCATTCTGCTGAGGAGTATAAGTGCACGTCCTATGCCTGATGATTCCTTCTTCTTTACACATTTGGTCGAACCGCAAGTTACAAAACTCTAGGCCATTATCTGTGCGTAACTTTTTCACCTTTCTTTCCGATTGTAGCTCGACCATTTTCTTCCATTCAACAAACCTGTTGAATGCTTCATCTTTGCTTTTCAGAAAGTAAATCCATGACTTACGGGACCAGTCATCAATGAACGATATGAAGTACTGATTCTTTCCAAGACTAGGTGGTACATTTGGTGATCCCCAGAGATCTGAGTGAATGTAATCAAGTTTTGCCTTGGTTACATGCTTGGCTTCTCCAAAACTAAGCCGTTGAGCTTTACCTTGTACACAGTCTTCACAAAAGATCATTTCGTCCAGCTTCTCCTTTTCCAAACATCCCTTTTGAGCTAGTATCTTTAGAGCTTTTTCTCCTGCGTGTCCTAATCTGCTGTGCCAGAGTTTCGTATATTCAGGTCCAGATGAGCTCGCCCTCTTTTCAGTAGACATGTTGCAGGTGCTTGTAATCCTAGCGTGTCCTTGCAGGATATAAAGTGTATCACCTTTCTTTCTGGCACCTTTCATGATAACCACACAACCTTTCACAATTTTTAATATCCCATTTGATCCCTTAAATTCGCATCCTTTCTCTTCAAGTGTTCCTAAGGAGATCAAGTTCCTTCCTATGTCAGGCATGTACCTTACATTGTGCAGAACAAAGGTAGTACCATCACTGTTTTCGAATCTTACTGAACCAATCCCTTTTACATCTACACTTGAGTTGTTTGCGACTCTCACCTTTCCTCCCTGCACCTCTCTTAGCTCTAGAAAGATATCTTTCCTTGGTGTCATATGAAATGAGCAGCCTGAATCCATCACCCACTCCTCACTTTCTTGATTCTTATGGCTCTGTTGAGACACATTTACTTCACAGGCTATCAACCCGGCTAGATCTTGAGCATCATCTCTCACCACAGCAGCTTCTCCCTGAGGTCTTGACTTATTTCTTTCCAACCATTTATAACACTGTTTCTTGAAATGTCCCTCCCTACCGCATATCCAGCATATCTTCTTCCTTTCAGATGATTTCGATCTTGACCTATTATTGTTTCTGTTCTTGCCATTATAAGTCCTGTACTCAGCTCTTCCTCTCGCAAAATGCCCTTCATAACTAGATCTTATATTCTGGCCTATCTTAGTTTCTTTCTCTTTAGACCTAGCGGCGCTAGCTACATCCTCTAGCTTAAGAACATTCCTACTATATTTCAAAGTTTCCTTCAAATGATCATACCTTTGGGGCAAGGCATTCAATACGAGAACTGCTTGGACTTCTTCTGGCACTTGGATGCTTAGGTGACTTAGTTCTCTGACTATCTTAAGGAAGTCGTCTATGTTTTCGTTAATTGTTCGATGCTCCTTCATCTTGAAACCATATAGTTCTAGCTGAGCGTGAACCCTGTTTGGTAGGGTCTTGGGCATGTAGAGAGATTCAAGTAATGCCCAGGTTTCAGCTGCAGTTTCGCATTCCTCGATCTTGCGAAGTACATGGTCGCCGACGCTTAGAAAGATTGTATTCTTAGCTTTATCGCATCTTTCTAATCTCGCTTCTTCTTCTGCGATTCTTTTCTTGATTTGATCTGAATTCTTTTCTTCTTTCTCGTCGTCATCTGAACTTGACGCTTGAGCTTTTGGTACGAGGACATCCTTAAGACCGGATACGCTAAGATATGCGTACATTCTCCTCTTCCATAATGAGAAATCGCCATCACCGTCGAACTTTTCAATATCGACTTTTGCACTCGTCATTTTCTGAATCAATCTTAGACTGATCGATTCTAAAAATTCCTATTCCAACCGAGCTCTGATACCAATTTGTGACGATTTGCAGCAATCTTTGAAAGAAACAGAGTAGAGAACGAAAATAACACACACGCAAACAGAGAAGGAAACGAAAGATTTGTTGACCCGGTGTTCACCGATCCTTCCGAACTTGGTAAGGCGGCTACGTCACCGGAGCTAGAATGATCTAGCAAGATTCACTATCTTAGCCCAAAACTCAGGCTCTGTTCTGATTACAAGATCTCTCTCACACAAACACTCTGTTTTTGATCACCTCCTTTATACTCGAGGAAGAAGATCAAAGACCCTCTAAACAAATTAGAGTGTTTCCAACTAACTACCTACCCTGGTTTACACAATAAAGAATAACCCGACTTAAACCGGTAGCTAAACCGCAGTCAGATAGATGATCACAAAATTTGAATACAAGACACTTGAGATCACATGTCATATAGCTGACTTTCGCACTCAAAAGCTGGTTTTGGATTTAGAGACTTACAATGAGCAGGAAAAGAGGAAGAAGTTCGGTGAATTCTTTGAAATCATTAGTTTCGGGGTCAACCTCCATGTCAAGATTGGCTATAACACAAAGAAGGGCCAAAACTCCAATGATGAAGCCCACAAGTAGAACTTGTCTATAGCCAAGCTCACTTCCTTGCTTAAACCCAAATATGAAAGAATAATTCACTCGATACCGCCTCCAATAGTAAATATTCGCAGCATACATAAGTATGTGCAGCACGATGAACCCAAACAAGCTGCAACCACAACAAAGAAAGTATAAAAAGACAAGTTTCAGCTTAAAATGCTTGGTGTAAATTAAGTTATACCTGTAAAGAGGAAACATAGTGTTCATGTACTGTTTTTGGCCGGGCTTCTGCAAAATGTTTCGGGTGCGTATGATGGCGAATAGAGCCACTACTAGAGAAAACACACATCCACACAAGAAACCTGAAACACACAAATCCAAAATTAGAAAACTGACAAGCAAAGACTGAAGGTAGAGGTAAGAAAAAAGAAAGTTGAAGACTTCACCTGTGGAGAATGTAATTCGATGTCTCTCTCTTTTAGCTTTGGGTCTCAAGATGTTCATTCCTTTTGTTCTGTTACCATTCGTAAAATGCTTTATGAACGTAGCTTCAACACGCTCCATGAGTCTATTCACCTGTGAGTATGGAGGAGCAAGAGAAAGATCAGCTTTAAGGAGAGATCTAAGAATGATCAATCAACTGAAATGAACAAAAAAAAGACCTTACATCATCAGACCCTCCAAGGTAAGAGTTATCAACCATTTTCATGTAAGGCTTTGTAGCATTCCTCGAAGATATCTGTTAAGGATTTCATTTAGTCAAAGACCTTTCAGTTATGCAAACACAAAAACTCTTCATAAACCCAAAATTAAATTCGTTAAACCAAATCTTACCTTATCATACTTCTTCAATATCTTCGAAAACGCCAACACATTCAGAAAGCTGCATATGTTTCCATCAAAATCTCAAATCAATCAATTTTATAAAATTCCAAAGAATCATTAGTTTTGATGATCCAAAAATATACACGCTTTGATCATCCAAAATTCAAGTACCTACCTGTAGCTCTTGAGTAGACGAAGCTTCTGGTAGAACTCGACAAAAGCGCGTCTAAGCTTCTCTTCTACTCTCCTCAGATTATCTCTGCTGAACTTAAGCTCCTGATTCGAGACCTGTAGAACTCCTTTAATGGTGGACCTTGGCGTTTCCTTCGTGTGGTTGATCTTAACATGATCCAAAACCTCGATCGGAGATGGCCTCGCAGCTTTCAATCTACTTATGTCACCGGCGGCCGCTACGTCGGAGACGATAACGTTATCTTCTTCTCTCTTAACATTATTATCATCATCTTCATCTTCGTCGGATATACCAGCTCTGCTCGATCCTCCTTCCTGTATTGCTTCCATGTGAGCTTGAGCTCTAACTTTCACTGCAACCAAACCAGAAATTTGAAAATCATCAAATTTCAAATTTTGTTACTCGGTTCGATAAAACCGGAATTAATCATTAATCAAATTTGGCCATTCAGTGTTTTCGGTCCGATAAACCTGAGCCAATCATTAGACTAACCGCTGTCACTAGTCGATGGAGCGACATCAGCGGAAAAGGAGAGAAAAAAAAATCAATTTCAGTTTGACCATTTTAGTACGGACGGTTGAAGTCGGCGATTCGGTACAGTAACAGTTCGATAAAACCGGGATCAAACCGGATAAAATGAACAATTTTACTTACTGGATCTAGCTTCAGCGGGAGTAGAAGCTGCGACGGCCGCCGCGGAATTGGCGACGTCTGAAGCTAATCGAGTCATCTCCACCGTGCGTTCTTCCCACGGCCACCCGTCAGGATGCTCCACTTTCACACGAAACGCGATTAAAGCATCCATCTGCTTGTTGAGCATCAGAGCTTCTTTCATCACTTCGTCGACTTTCTCTCTATAGAATTTCTCCACTTTGTTAAACTCGTCGTCTAGTCGCCGGAAAAACAGCGTCTCGTACTCTCCTCCTTCCTCCGCCGCCATCAGAAACGTCGTCTCGTATCCGTGACTCGCCGAGTGCACCAGAATCGGAGCCGACCTTACTCCTTCCTCGATGTCGTCGTCGGAATCTGAAAGATGGCCGATCTGTCCACCACCGTGGAGGTGTCTTTTTCTTCCCGACGTTGAGAGTAAACCGCTGAATGTGCGGTAGAGAGTCAACTTCCGGCGAAAATGATGGGCCTGAGCGTGGTGAGGATTGTTTTTGCGTTTGTATGTGATGATATCTTTTAAAATAGATTTGAGATAATCGTAATTCATGTAAGCTTCATGCCATTCCGGCACCATCTGCGACGAGAATTCTTTCCCGAACTTCATTATTCCTGTCTGGTTCAACCAGAAGAAAAAAGGAAAAGAAAAAGAAAAATCTTTGTCTAAAATCGAATCTTTGTGGTTTTTTTTTTTTGTTGTTGTTGTTGTGTCTGAAGAGTAGTGAAGAAGACAGAGAGGATAACTTATATAGATGTATTAAACAGTGACCTGTCGCAGAAACTTACAAAAGCGAGTGTGTGTGTGTATCAATTTTGAATTTTATAAACTCTTTCGTTTTAAATGTTGTTGAAAGTTGAAACCCATTTACCCAAATCTTGTTCAGAAAGGGTAACCAAAGCGCGTGTGGACTGCCCCACGTACATCAAAATAATTATAAACGAATAAAACAAGTAAAGCTGCTAATTTTTTGGAACAAAAAGTTTGATTCAGAAAGAAAAAATAGAGAAATTGGAGTGAGTAGTCTTCTTCATAGTCACCTTTTTATTTATTGTATTTTTAATTTGCACAAGAAGGCTTTTAGTTGTTAGTATTATAAACTAATTTCTAATTAATTCTCTAATACTATCAGAGAGAGAGAAGAGTTTTGTGCATTAAATTCGCATCTGGATTAATAAGTTGATTTCATGAAGCACCCCAAAAAAAAGGCGTCCGTCGATGACAACTCGTAGCAATATGAGTTTTCTTGGTTTGTTAGAGAGATAAGAAATCAAATAGAGAAGAGTTATGACGAGATATGTGATTGTGATTAGATCTCGTAGTAGTTTATATATAGAAAGAAATCAAATTGGTAATTAATAATAAGAAAGAAAATTGATAGTTTTATATAGGGTAAAAAATTTCAAACATTTCTAAGCCTTTAATAAAATATTGAATTTTTTTCCAAACAGTAGATACAAAGTTTGATATATCACTAAACGTATTTGTTATATTACAGGAAACACCCTAATTATGCGTGTAATAGCTTTTTAAAACACTTTTGAAAGTATTCGAAATTTTGTGAGTTTCCGAAAACCCAAATTAATTTTTGACGGAATACATTCAAATAATATCATCATAAAGTTACAACAGCTTATATTTTTTTCTCGATGTATTAAAGGCAAATAGTTTATAGCCTCACGTGGTCTTTTTCTTTAAACCAATAGAAATTCTCAGAAATTGAAATTCGTTTGAAACATTTTATAAATTTTCTATACAGTTTATGAAGAATAACGAACTTTCTTAAGAATCCGTTTGATTGAATTAAGGCATAGTTGTTGTTTTTGTAGATGCATAAACATTAGGTATAATTAACTGCAAAGTAAAAATAAAGTATTTTTATTAATGAAATAATTAACTGTTACGATGTAAATAGTTTAATACTCTATATAGACTTATAGTGAATTTCAGCAGAATCCAATTTAATGAGGGCATAATATTAATATTAGTGAAGCCAAAAACAAATCAGTCTTTAATAAATTGGATTGACCCAAAAACTACTGCCCCCATGCATCTTGATATCCATACATATGCTCATCTTAAAATTGTTATAACTAAACTTTTTGAATACACAAAACTCTTTCAAGTTTTAATAAATTATCATCTTTTAAAATCAATCAAGTTATGTAAATTCAACTCTATTTAACGTGTTATTTCAACAAATTAAAATATCAAAAAAATGTAATCTTACAGATTATCCCTAAAATATTGACTAATTGTATCATACTATATTAGTCCACTATTTACAATTTAATACAACGTCTGCATTTGGTCCCTTTCTTCCTACGGCGATTATTTTTGGCCACCTTACACAGATTTTCTTGGCTTATTTTATTGTAAACCATCTAATTAATTATATCATTAGTTGATAATATATCAATAAAAAGATGTGTACAGCTCCCACCTGCTTTTCTAAAGTTAAGAAACTACATTATCTTGAAATCTGTATCCCTACAAAATTCTGTCTTCGAGATCTAAAACTTTGATACTAAAGGCAAATTATTTTTCATAAAATCTAAAATACTAATGTTATTCTGGTCTTGGTTTGACCAACCCCACACATTTGTATGTGATATCGAAGTTACCTACGTGGATATCTATCTGTTTGGACTTAAAAAGGCACCTGTCAATATAACACGTTTATACCATGATAAAAAAAAAATACTAATTGGTTTCCGTAATCACAAATTACGATCTACTATCCGACAAGAACGATCCACTTCGTTCAGTTCAAAATATCTTTATGTTTGTTGAAAGTACAAGGCCAATACAAACCGTATTTAACTGAAATTACTGAGAAGGAAACACTGATTATTTAAGATCGTGTACAATTATGCATAAACGTGAAAATTAAGAAAATGATAAGAGAGTGTAAGTTCTATTATAGTTGTTTAAGTAATACAATGTAAAGTTGCAATTATTAAGATATAACCAGTGATTATTCGACATCGTGTACTTATATGTAAACGTAAACAAAATGATAAAATAATGTATTTTTTGTTTAAACAAATACAATGTAAAGTTGCGATATAAAAATGAAATTATTGAGATAGGATTAATACTAATGATTCGACATCGTGTACAGCCATGCGTAAACATGAAACTTAAGAAAATGATAATTAAAAATTTATGAGCTACCTAATCTACTTTATGGGGTTACGAGCATAAAAAGTTTTGTCAGCGAAATCTTGTGCAGTTAAAACATCTTAAGCAAGTTTTACTGTATAGTGTCTACCGATGATGATACTTTCTTCTTCTTTAATCCCATGAGCTGTTTGATTACTAACTTAATTTGCTTACATTGTCTCCGTCAATCTCAATTCTCACTTTTATAGAAAAAGTTTTGTTATAAAGTTAGTATATTACGAACTATAAGAATAAGGAAAAATGGTATATTAATATTTTATTGGGTTCGGTTGGTGATTTAAAACGGTAAACTTTTTTTTTTTTTTGACAACAAAAAAACGGTAAACTTTTAAGTGTTAAAGTAGACGCTAGATGATATAAAATAAAACAAAAATGTAAGAGAGTGATAAACGGAAATGATACAACAACAAAAGTAAAAAAGCATGACAGAAATTGCACTGCTTTGAAGTTCTATTTTGATATCATACCACTTTGTTTAATTTGCCCTTTGATTCATCATCATGGAAGCAATAGACCTATCGCAGTCGAACCATTTGTCTTTGCCTATGACAAAATTAAAAGTTAGAAAAATATGAGACATCGTGTCATATTGGTTGCACCATAAATGCTTAATTATATGTGACGTTTAACGGTTGTCCGTTTAATCATAACTCTTAGAATGATTTGTTTGTTAGCGACTTGTTGACATAACTAGTTCTCGAGCCTTTTATTTGTATCAATGATAACATAGCCATCCGCTTTGACCTCCCCGATTTTGTGGGAATTTGGGTGGACAGGTATTTGGATACACTATTTGATCGATATCGATCCAACTCTATTATGAGTATTTAACAACTGTTATTTTTAGGAATCATCAATTTCCACATGAAAATTATTAGCAATGAGTTGATTGATATGATTAGTCATATCCAACACTGTACCTTATATATATATATATATTTGGACATAAACACGTATCTTATATTATGATATGAATTATCACTACAACGTGGAAACAAAACATCGGATCCCTCTTTGTATTAACTGTCCTTTGCAGCCAATCTCTCGTTCCTGTTGATTTGTCACTTGTGTTCAGTCCGCGATACTTGTGGAAAAAATCTCTTCTCGTAGTGATATATGATCATGTTAAATATGTCGATTTATAGTGTAATCTTGTTTTCTTTTTTATCGTCTCGTATAAATTCAGATTTAAATTCTAGAAGATCCATCTCTGTTGTGAGTTCAAACATTTGATTGGTATAGTTGGTTTTCAAATGATAGAGTTTCTACAAAGTTTACTACGTTATTACATAGTTTTGCAAATTAAAATTATTTTTTTTTTTTTTTTTGGGTAGAATTTCCAGTCTGAAATTTGGCAACATATACTCCTCTGTATAAATCTTTAAAGGGGATCGGGACTGGATGATGAAAATATGCTCGGAAATGAAATCTTAATGTTTCTATTGCATATGACAAAATCCCTTAAATTTATAAGAGTATATTTGGAAGATAATAAAGTATGTGAGGTCCTTGTAAGCAAAAAATAATAATAGCAAATAAGACTATCGGTTAGCAAAAAAAAGATTGACCATAAAAATTGTCATATTCCCCCCCCCCCCAAATTATTGTATAATACTGCTATTGGTAAAGATGAATACGAAATCAAATTTTAAAAAATTTACTAGATTTTGATCCGTGTTTCAAAAGTGCAAGGATATATTTCAACAGGTTTTTAATTAAAAAAAACGAAAAAATCTATAATTTTTATTTTATTTTATAATATTTATTTACTTTAGATAATATATTTATAGATTTGAAAGTTTTAGTTGTGCTAATTTTTTTAAACTATATATATCATATAATTTACTATATTTTATTTCATTAACGAACAATAATATTTTGTTTGTTTTTTTATATTATTTTATTTTCTAAAAGTCAAAATGTAAGATGTATTGATTTTAGTGAAATTTTTTATTTTTATTAGGCCATGATTACCCAAACTATAGTGTCGGATCATGAATTACAAAAATTATAATTTTTTTTAATAAAATTATATTATAAAAATTATATAATATAAGTTTCATTTGTCTTGCGTTGATCTCAATAATTTTATTTTTTAATATTTTTACAATTAATTATTTATTTTAGATAAATATAGCTACAAATTTGTATGTGTCAAAATAAGATAAACCATCTATTTAATCTGTTTTACATTAGTTAAAATTTATTTTTAATATTTTTGGAAATACAATTTTTATGATACACTTTTTCAAAACTGCATCTATCTTTATTCCTTACAAAAATACACTTATTCATTAATGAACCAAACACACATTAAATATATATCTCTTTTATTTCCTTTTACTTTCTTAAAAGAATTGACGATTAAATTTTTTTCCGGCGTCTGAATTCTTTGGCGATCCAATTTTTTAGGTGATCCAATCTCTCTGTCTATCCGTTTTTTTTGTTTTTATCTAATCTTCAGATAAAATTTTATGTGAAATTGATGTGTTCTTCAAATGAATTTTCAATGATAATTTTCAACTGGATAATTAGAAAATTATCGTAATTTGACATGAGATTTTGATTTGATATCTAATCCATCAATTTAGCTTTGATTTAGGTAATATTGATTCAATTTATGTCATTTAAAATTTTAATTTCTTGGAATACTTTTGTGAAGAAGAAGATGTTATTTAAATATGATGTTATGTGAATAAGATATTTGTTTGTGAATGCTTCTGATTTCTTAAAAACATTTTATAAAGCTTTATAAAAGTTTATCTACAATTATCAACGAAATTTTAATATTTATAATTAATTTTAAAGTTTTTTATTTAAATTATATATGATCTTTTGACTTAGAGACCAAATATATGTGAAATGGAGATAACTTTTGATTTGAATAATCATAGTCGACTTAAATAAATGTATATTTATACGATTATAGATATATTTATAAATTTCTATAAATGATTTATATATTTTTATAAATAATTTATAAACCTTTATAAATTATTTATAAACCTATAAATTTTATATAAATTATATAATTATTAAATTATGACTAGAATGTTTTTATATGATAACTATTATATATGTATTTTTAAAAATAAATCCTTTATTAATATATTTGAAAAGTGATATCCAGAAAAGTTGGTTATTGATATTTTTACGTTTTCATAATTTAATAAGTTAATTCATCATTTTAGTCTATATTTTAATAGTCAATATGTTTTTGAATAATATTTTCATAATTAAAATGTTTTAATTTGTTTTTTACCCGTTTTACAATGATCTAAATGTTCTTAAATCATATTAAATATTATTTTATAAAACAACATTAGTCTCAACACGTCTATCATATTATTGAATAACATGAATATTGAATAATTTATAATATTTAAACTTTTATTAAATTTAAAATATTTCTATATCATTTCTAATATTCTCAATTTTTAGCAAAATAAAATATTCATTTTAAATTAAAAATAGTTACTATCAATTTGAATATTAATTTTATAATAGTCATGTTTCTTATATATACATATTCAAAAGTGGTGTATGCTTAAAATTTGATTTTATGATTTTTTAAAATAATTTGTCTAGTTAGTTATTTTAATTACATTTACTCTTTGATTTAATAATTTAATTATGCTTATGAAATATAAATATATATCCTATATATATATTATAGGATTCCCGTTCTTTTGTTTCAATGATCAAAATTTAATTTAATATTTTATAATTATTAACCAATTTTGTTATTTTTTAGAAAAGATAAATGTAAAATATTTATTTAAGATTATATTATAAAGAAAAAGGATATATATTTCTATATTTAAATCTAAAAATGTACTAAAATATTTGAAAATAATTTAGTTAATAATTAGTTTGATCATTTTTACCATTATTTTTTTTTAAAATGTTATTTGTTTTAATGGCATTTCATTTAATATAACACGTTATTGAAAAGTAATACTCCTAGTAGATAATAATAGTCTTGTTTTAATAGTAGTGATTTGTGTATAAAGAGTTTGAAAGGAATTTCAATCGAATATGTATATACGTATATTTGTTGATGTCTATATTTTTGAAATATGGTGTACCTTCATTGTAATTTGTGTTTAAAGATCTAATAATAACTATTTCAATAACATGTTTTTCATGCATATTATCATTTATTATAACTTTTTGTTCAATTGAATAATATTTTAATCCTAATAATAAATATTTCAATAACATGTTTTTCATGCACACTATCATTTATTATAACTTTTTGTTCAATTAAATAATATTTTAATCCTAATAATAACTATTGCAGTAACATGTTTTTCATGCACACTATCATTTATTATTACTCTTTGTTCAATTGAATAATATTTTAATCCTAATAATAACTATTTCAATAACATGTTTTTCATGCACACTATCATTTATTATAATTTTTTGTTAAATTGAATAATATTTCAATCCTAATAATAACTACTCCCTCCCTCCGATTTAGTTTAATTATCAATTTAAGAATTTTGTTTTTGTTTTTTATAAGTGTCATTTTCAGTTTTTAATATAAAATTTATTAATATTAATGTTTTTGACTATTTATATTCTGCATTCTATTTTATTATTGGTTAGATTAAGTTTATCTATGTAATTAATAATATTTTTGTTTAGAAAAAATAAAAAATTAATGTTTTCTTAATCTTTGTGTAAAAACTTAAAACATACTAGTTATAAAAAAACGGATTGAGTATTTCAATAACATGTTTTTCATGCACACTATCATTTTTTATAACTTTTTGTTCAACTAAATAATATTTTAATCCTAATAATAACTATTTCAATAACATGTTTTTCATGCACACTATCATTTATTATTACTCTTTGTTCAATTGTATAATATTTTAATCCTAATAATAACTATTTCAATAACATGTTTTTCATGCACACTATCATTTATTATAACTTTTTGTTAAATTGAATAATATTTCAATTCTAATAATAACTACTCCCTCCCTCCGATTTAGTTTAATTATAATTTTTTTTTTGTTTTTTATAAGTGTCATTTTCAGTTTTTAATATAAAATTTATTAATATTAATGTTTTTGACTATTTATATTATGCATTCTATTTTATTATTGGTTATATTAAGTTTATGTATGTAATTAATAATATTTTTGTTTTAAAAAATAAAAAATTAATGTTTTCTTAATCTGTGTGTAAAAATTTAAAACATAGTTATAAAAGAACGGATTGAGTATTTCAATAACATGTTTTTCATGCACACTATCATTTTTATAACTTTTTGTTCAACTAAATAATATTTTAATCCTAAAAATAACTATTTCAATAATATATTTTTCATGGACACTATCATTTATTATAACTTTTCTGTTCAATTGAATAATATTTTAATCATCCTAAAGTTATTCCAGTACGTGCTAAAAAAAATATTCCAAGTACGTTATTAGTTATTATTTTGGCAGCTTTGGCTGTGTGAATCCAACTTTACACGTTACTTTTTTTTTTTTGTTTCATTATGTTTCTTTTGGAATAACCTTTTGTATCTTTTTCCATTGATCAGTTTGTTTTATAAGCTTTATCTTCTCCATTAATATATAGGGAATTTTTGCCATCAAAAAGCTTCATATGGGTTTACGGACTACGGTATCAATTAGACTTTGTCATTCTTCTCTTCAGGAATTTTCTGGCTTTCTTTTTAAAAGTGCTAATTAAACTCCTTTAAAAACGCATTTCCCATCCCGTGGTGTTTAGTTTTCTTTTTCAATTGGTACATTAAAGTTGAGAGAATAACAAAAGGTTTGCCAAAAAAGAAGAATTAATTTGACCAACAAAAAAGAAGAAGTAATTGTAGTATAAGAGAAATTGTTATTTCAGTACACCCAGTACGACTCAATAGGTATTTAAAAATGAAAAAGAACATATATAGATATGGAATATCAAAAAAAGTATATATTTATTGAAAATATGTACCACGGTTGAGTTTTGTTGACAATTTGGTGACATGTCTTTGAACATATGACCTATGTAGACGTGACCATTATTTGACTAGTGTCCTTTTCATATATATACAAGCAATATACGTGGACTTTATCATACTAAAGCCGACAAGACTATCATCAATTAAGGCCAAGTAAGAATAAGTACGATGTCTTCAACATACATTCATTGGTCCTCGTCGTAGTTGAATGGTAATGAAACCGTCTTAAAAGTTCTAAACTTCCCGACATTGTTCGACTGTTCATTCTCCAACCTGTGTTTAACAAAACGTAAACCATTCAAAAATATTTGAAAATTAAAGTCCAAGTCGATATACAATAAATTAAGAAAACATGAGTAATTAAATTAATGTGTAGTAAACTAACCTGAAAAAATTCCATATCCCACGACGAATGATCTCAAGGCTTGCAACGAAGGCAATCACCGCCTGTGTATGAATTGACCCAAATTGGAAATCTAGCACTGTCTGCATCCACGCAAATCTCAGCACCACGTTCAAGATCTGCGTTTAGTTTAAGAATTAGTTGTTTATCTTAATTAAATTAATGCCTAGAAATGTTGTGGTCATGTCCAGGTCGATCTATCCGCGCAATGGCTGGTGTTTTCCTTAGCAAAATTGAGCCTGGTCCGATCTTTATAGAGTTAACCGAAGGATTTAAATCTTAAAGTAATGTTTCAACGCTCTTACCATTGCAATGAAGTAAACTTCTTTGTATGGTACTAAGAGTTCATCACGTAGCCAAGGATTCTTAGATTTTCGGTTAAGAAGTCCCCAGTCTTGAACCAAGTCCCAGTACGTGCAGAAAACCACAGCTATGGCCGAGGTAATACCACCTAACAATCTCCAGATAGCTTGACGATTTTTTTCTCGATCGACTTCATAAGCCATCCCGAAGCAGACAGCAATTACTATCAAAAGGTACTTGAAACCATTATACCCTTGTTCTATGTTTCTCTCTTCAAACACTCGCCTCATGCACTGCATGAACATAACGTGTCAGACATATTATTGAACAACAAAAGATATTATAAAATTTGTAGAGATCAAGTTTTGTACCTGAAGGAAACGAGAAACGAATGGGAAGGCAGCAACAATGAATAAGAAAGTGTTGAAGATTTTTGACTCTCTGCAAGTGTCTTGCCTTTGTTTGAAGTCTCCCCAACCGTAGTAACATATGTAGAACTGGATGCTTCGAAGAGTTTGCGCTTGGCTACATAACTGATCTGCCAAGAAAGAATCGGGTAACGTCACCTGCATGAAGAAGGCAATGGTAATATGTTTGTCAAAAGTTTTAAATGTTATTGGGGAGATAAAAAAGATCGACCATTATTACCTTGTAAAGAGGAGTAGCAAGAATGTGAAATAGGCAATTGAGGAAGAAAAAGCGACTTGATCGGTAGAAGATGTTGAATGGTAGGATGAGAACTGTGAACAAAGCCTAACAAAAAAAAACATTTAAAACTAATTATGAATCCATTATCGTCGAATAACTGTGAATTCAAAAGCTAATTTGTTAGATTTGTGGACTTACAATGAGTAGGAAAAGAGGAAGAAGTTCGGTAATTGCTTGGTAATCTTTGGTTCTGGGATCTGTCTCCATGTCAAGATTGGCAAGAACACAAAGAAGCGCAAGCACGCCAATGCTGAACCCCACGAATAGTATTTGTTTGTAGTCGAGTTCAGTTCCTTGTTTGAATCCAAATATTAAGGAATAATTTACTCGATACCGCCTCCAAAAATAAATATTAGCAGCATACATAATCATGTGCAACACGATGAATCCGAACAAGCTGTAGAGACAAAAACAAACAAACGAAATATGACTATAAAAACAAGTTCTAACCAGAAATGATCAAATAAATTTGTAAGATCATAAGCCAAATTTTTTAGTTTATGACAATATGAAGATAATCTTACGTACGTTTGCCTTTAAGGGTTAATCTTAGAATTTGCATAAGATGTTTACAGTTGCGGATTCTATAACGAAACAAATTATTGAAGCATAAGTCTTTACCTATAAAGAGGGAACATAGTATTCATGTACAGTTTCTGGCCTTCATCTTGTAAAATGTTTCGGGTGCGAATGATAGCGACAAGAGCCACTATGAGAGAAAACATGCATCCACCCAAGAAACCTGAAACATATTTCTCATAAGCACTAAGAAGAAATTGAGAAATTAATTAACTAGATGAGAGTAGGTTCAAGATGTAATAGTATATTATTATTATTGTACCTGTGGAAAATGTAAGTCGATGTCTCTCTCTTTTAGCTTTTGGTCGCAAGATGTTCATTGCTTTGGTTCTGTTACCATTCGTGAAATGCTTTATGAATGTAGTTTCAACATGATCCAGGAGTCTCATAACCTATGCCAAAAGAGGAGCAATAGAACATCAATCTTAGGAAGAATTCAAGTGGTTAATTAGTTAAAATTCTATAGTATAGGGTTGACTCAACAATTAATTATCAATGTACTGATATTAATTCGTTGAAAATGAAATCATGCGTCTTTTTTTTGGTCGAAGAAATTATGTCATCAAACAGCCAGTTACTCTCCATTTTAGAATACCATCACAATAAATTACGCCAAAATTAAGGGATTTACAGAATTTCGTTGATTCATTATTTAACGTTAATATTCATACTAAACCAAATTCCTTTGATAAGATTCGGCTAATTCACATATATAATTATAAAATATTGCATTTTTACAATTTCAACTATATGTTATATTTACTAAGACCATATAGTCAATATATTTCTATAATTCTATATATAGGTATAGTGTATATGTTATTTAGTGATATATATATATATATATTCACATCTCAACAAATATGGATACGACTATAGTATATATACTTGTTACTAGCTATAACATAATATACAGTTTTTATATTTTTTTTTAAGTACATGAACGACAAACACAACATTTTCTCGCATGTTTTGGAGCAATTTCATGCATTAATTAATCTTATTAGTTATAAAATATTTTTTTTTCTATAATTTTGTTTTTCATCAATCAACATGCAAACTAAGCTTACCTCATCAGAGCTTCCAAGGCAAGAGTTATCAACCATTGACATGTAAGACTTAGCAGCATCCCTCGAAGTTACCTATAAAGGTAATTTCGTCCATCACATTTTAGACATGGGAACAACCCCCATGCAAAAAAAACCCTAAAAATAAAATCTCAATTTCTAACCAAATTCTTACCTTATCATACTTCTTTAGTATCTTCGAAAGCGCCAACACATTCAAAAAGCTGAATATATATTTTGATTCAAATCTCAATCCATCGATCATAAAACTCTAACAATTCACCTTAGAGGATCTCAGATTGTAATAGAAAATAATATGCGCACCTATAGCTTTTGAGAAACCAAAGTTTCCGATGAAACTCGACGAAGGCGCAGCTTAGCTTTTCCTCGATTTTCCTTAGATTATCTCTGCTGAATATGAGCTCAGTCTGGTTCTGGACTTTGAGAACGCTTATAATGGTGGACCTAAGCGTTCCCTTAGTGTTGTTGATCTTGACGGATTTTAGAACCCCCATCGGAACTTCCCTCGTAGCTTTCATCTTGCTTATGTCATTGGCTGGTTTGAGTAATGTATCGTTATAACTTTCTTCTTCAAGGTTATCGTCATCTTCACCGGATCGACCAGCTCTACTGGAGCCTCCTTCCTCTATGGCTCCCATGTGAGCTTGAACTTTAAGGTTCGCTGCAATGCAGCCAAACACCACAAGCCAAAACAGAAAAAAAGATCATCATTTCCACATTTGAAGATTTTAGTATATATTGTAATGGTTCATTTAAATAAACTACATAAATCATACTAGAGAGAGTGCAAAATTTACTTCGTTCAAAAGATGAAATGGACTTATATTGGACTAGGAGTAAGTAATCAGTTTTAGCTAAATAATTCTGGGATTAAGTGTTTTTTTAGTTAATTTTTATTATGTCTCAAATATGCTTCGCATTTCAAACCAAATTGCAAACACGACGAAAATAAAATGAATATATCTTCTTTTTTAAATTTTTAAATTTGTTAATTAATAAAAAAATATTTACAAAATCTCAAAAAACTGAATCTGTAAAAGCTGTAAAATTGTAAACAAATCGAAAATGAAAAACTGATATTATCGCAAGGATTTCAGCACGTTTTATGATATATCTCTTTAATATAAACTTCCGTTTAACATATTTTGTAAACTTTAAATTCAGAGATTTTGTCATGTTTCCAAAAGATATTCTAAGTGCTGTCCCGATTGAAAAATGGGACAAAATTTTTGGAACAATAGGAGATGTGACTTTTATCCACCTCCAGTTTCGGCCCTATCTTGAGCTTTTTGGTACTTAAATTTTTTCAGTTTGTAATAAAAGCCAAAGTAAAATAAAAGACAGGAGTTTGTAATTTGTACTATGTATTTGAGTGTGTCACCGTGTCTTAATCAAGATTTAGTAGCAGTAGCTGTCACCGTGTCGTAGATCATGATCTGAATTTAGACACGGGAATGTGTGTGTGTGCAAATATAACATGGAAAAAATGTAGAAAAAGCGTAACCGAACCTCATATAAATAAATTCAAATGGTTTCAGTTTTAGTTGACATTGTATTTTGAATCGTAACGTAAAACTTTCGGTTTAGGTTTAACTAACCGAAGTAAAATAGGTCCGGTAAGTTATTTTTTAACGATTTCAAATATATTGAATCACTTACTAGACGTTTTGGTGAACTCCGCCGGAGAAACCGCATTATGTGAAGCCAAGTGAGTTATCTCCGTCGTACGCTCTTCCTCCATCTTTAACCGAAACGCGTTTAAAGTATCCATCTGTTTGTTAAGCACCACCGCTTCTTTCACCACTTCCTCTACTTTCTCTTTATAGAATTTCTCCACTTTGTTGAATTGGTCGTCTAGTCGCCGGAAAAACACCAATTCATACTCTCCTCCTTTCTCCTCCGTCATCAAAAACTTCGTCTCGTACCGATGACTTGCCGTAGAACTCACCTGAATCGGCGCCGTCGTTATTCCATCATCAATGTCAACCACCGTCGAACAAGGGCTGATCTGACCACAACCGCCGCCAAAGGGGTGTCTATTTTGACCGCTGAATGTGCGGTACAGAGTCATCGTCATCCCATCGCTGTGACGATTGGTTTTGCGTTTGAAGCGGTTGATATCTTTGATAAGGGTTTTGAGAAACTTGTAGTCCACGTAAGCCTGCTGCCACTCAGGCACCATCTGCGACGAAAATTCTTTTCCGAATTTCATTTTGTTTGCTCTGTTTTTGATTTCAGATAGTGAAGAGTTTGTTTATGAACACTGACCAGTTTGATGTATTTATAGAATATGTCAAATTTTTTGATTTGACTGTGAATTGCTTAAAACAATTCGTATAAGTCAATTAGTTAAATTAGGAAACTAATTAAAAAATAAAAAAATAAATGCTAGTACCTAATAGGGAGGGAAAAAATGACTACATCAAGAAAATTTTCAAGTCAAATACGCGAATATAAACGCTTAGATTCATCTGATACTAAATTAGGCTTTGATTCCGTACAACCTACAACCGTACATGGATGGGACTCTTCAAGTAATGTCTAGGTCCAATGTATGAAACTTATTTTTGATAGTTTTTTTTATTGTTGTTTATAATGTAATAAAAACATTAATTAAAAATTTGAGGCAATTGTTAGTAAAAAAAAAGAGAGAAAGAAATGAGTCATTCTAAAACAAAACAAGTTGAAACAAAAAACTAAACAAGTGGAGATATTAAACTTTGGTACAACGTTTTGAGCATTTTGTTGTTCAAAGGTTTTGAACATTTAAGCTAATGTGTTATAAGAGAATATGCTATTAGCATTTTGTATAAGATGGTAAATGCTACCTAGCATATATATGTTGATATCTTTGACTTGTGCGACATGTACAATGACCAAAATCAAGATTTCTAAAATCATTTTCTTAAAAACTTCAAAAACTTAATTACTAGATTTGTATGCATTTTACATCAATCTCAAAACCTCAAATTTAAAGTTTTATACTTCTTGTTTTTTGGCATTTTAGTTCTTATCATTGTGTGTTTCATAAATTTAAATTCTACAATCTTATATTTCATATGTATTTCACATATATCTTTATAAATTTATTGATAAATGTATCTGATCAACAGTAAAAAAAAGGTTAATGAAAGATACAAGAAAAAAATTAAATTATCATAAGTAATAAATATTTCATAAAAAATACAAAAATCAAAACTGCGTTTAAAATATATATTTTTAAAAAATGCTCTAAAGATCAATCTCAAAAAATATATTTCAGATGAGTAAAAAAAAGTAAATAATAATAATACAAATATTTTAAAATTAAATACAATTTTCAATATGAAACAAAATATGATTCAAAACTTTTAGAAAATCTTATAGATTATATCTAATTTTCTTATTTCATATTTTTTTATTTTAAATCTTAGGTTTTAAAGATCTGGCATACCTAAATTCTTAATACAAATAGTCCACTCCATAATTTTGTTGACAGCTTGTTTTTGTATGATCTAACGGTTATTTGAGAAGACTATTTTTCTCATCTTTCTTATTAGTTTAACTATACAAATTAAATGTTAGGTTAGGTACGTAAAAAGGTGTTATTAGGTTTAGATATTTTTAGAAGACTTTCATATGTTCTTTAAAAAAGTTTGTAGGAACTCTTAAAAGTGCTATTAGGTTTAGGAACTTTTAAAGTGCTATTAGGTTTAGGAACTCTTAAAAGGTGCTTTCGCCTAGACTTTTCTTTACATTTTAAAAAGAAAAAAAGTTAGATACCAATTGTACTTTATAGTTTGTATTAGCATACACAAATGTCTACATACGTACTTTAAAGACAAAAGACAAATTAGCTTGTGTATCTTCGCTTGTTTACGTTTTTGTTTTTAGTTTAGCTTAATTATTTTAATATCATCTTTAATATCACAGTTTGCTAAAATTAAATCTTATACATTTGTGATAAATTTTAAAAGTGCATTGTGGATATGATTCTCACTGCTTATTTACGTTAACATACACATACGCTTTAACAATATCAATTAATAATAATTACTTTCTCTACTTTTAATTAGTTGTATTTGTATTTTTTTTCAATTTAATATAATGGTTTTAATATTTTTAATATTGCAAAATAATCAAATTTCATAAATGTGATAAATTTTTGGAGATAACGACATATGATTTCCACATTGTTATTTTGATATCTACTTTTTTATTTTTAATTATTTGTAGTTCTCACTTTTTAATATAATTATGATAAAAAATAAAAATAACATTAACTAAATTAACATAACATATAAAAATAAAAGAATCATAATTAATGACATCCACATTAATTATATTAAGGAGTTAAGTCAAATAACAAAATTTATAAATCAACTATAGTTTTTCATAATTTTTCTAAAAGGACACTTAGTTAAAAAAGGAAAAAGTAATATTTTATAAAATTAAAAAATTAAGTTTAATAATTGGTGGGTTACGCCAAACCCTTGCAATAATGAAATACAATTAGGGCTGGGCATTCGGGTTTTGGTTCGGGTTTGGTTCGAGTATTTCGGGTTTAGAAGTTTAGGACCCATTCGGGTAATTCTCTATTTTGGTTTGAGTTTGGTTCTATACATATCGGGTTCGGTTCGGTTCTAGTACTATATCTTAAGTCCCATTTTGTACCCATATACTTATCGGGTTCGGTTCGGGTTCGGTTCCTAATTGAATTACCCAAACTAAAAAATTCCGATTGAAGAAAATCGCAAGAAAAAAATAAGAAAAACCCTAATAAAATATAAGATTTTATTTACTTCGGTTTAGTTCGGGTTACCCGACCCGAACCCGAAACCCGAACTACTTAGATTTAGGAACCGATCGGGTTTTTAGATACATCATAACAGAACCGAACCCGAACCCGAAACCCAAACTACCAAAATTCAAGAACCAATCGGGTTTTTGAGAAGAATCGGAATCGAAAAAAACTGGTTACTTCGGTTTGAGTTCGGGTTCGGTTTATTTGCCCAGCCCTAAATACAATTATAATTCACCAAGGTCTAATTCGCGAAGGCCCAGATAAGAAGCTATTTGATGGACGAGTTAATATCGAAAATATCAGATATTAAACTGATAAGAACAGAAACTACACTTGATCATAGCCAATAGGCCGAAAATCGCTAGTCTCATCGAGCTTCTATTATATACACAAGTTTCTACAGGGAATGATTCGTAGTTCACCGATCTGGGACATAGAACCAATCCCTTTCTATTTTTTTAGCCGACGAAGATATTTAATTAATTTTATTTTCTCAACAATTGGACATTATTATTTTAATTAACGTGTATAAGAAAGTGTTAATTAACGTTCAATGTATTATACACTCTCTACAGCTATTATCGGCGATAGCAGCATAGTCAAATTGATCAAAAATAGCATATTAAAGTTGTTGATCTAATAAATTAAGACTAAGATAGCAGCATATCCAGTGATATTAGACAACTTGCAAAAATTATTCAATTTTTTTTAGCAAGATCAATGTGACTCTCTGCCTTCCCAGTCATGATCTCATAATCTTTATAGTATTCGGATCAGGCTCAAGAACATGAGTTTTAAACAATAACTTTTTTTTTTTCAAAAAATATTTTGCCTTTGAATATAAAATATAAAGAATGAACTCTATGTCGAAGAATCTTCAATCAAACCTCCTTTTCCAAGTATACGGGCTACATTACATATAAAGCTCATTGGAGTATTACAAAAAGCAAACTAACCATTGTCAAATCGGTATGTAATGTACTGCATTACTAGTACAAGTGTTACAACACTTCCGTCAGTTTTATATATATAGACAGTAATTAATAATTTTTGTTCCGAAAACATGTATAAGAAAATGTTAATGAACGTTCTTCTGCAAACATTTTAATCGTCCTTGTCATCGTCTTCGTCGTAGGTGAACGGCAATGGAACTGACTTGAAAGCTCGGTACTTCCCGACATTATTCAAATGCTCATTCTCTAACCTGTTTTAAATGAACCAAAAAAACCCTAAATAAAACTCTCTAACAACCATGATAAGAAGAAGCAAGTGTGAAGTAGTAACCTGAAGAAATTCCATATCCCACGGCGAATAATCTCAAGACAGGCCATAACCGCAAGCACCGTTTGAGTGTGAAGAAACTTAATCTCAAAATCCAATACAGTTTGCAACCACGCGAATCTCAACACAACGTTCAAGATCTGCAAGTTTTAATTTCAAGAATCCACTGTTGGAAAATGGAGATAACACAAATTTTTTTTTGAGATGATTAAATGTTTTTATTCGCTTACGTACCATTGCAATGAAGTATACTCTCTTATGTGGGACGAGAAGTTTATCTCGAAGCCATCTGTTTTTGGATGTTCTATTCAGAAGGCCCCAGTCATGGACAAAGTCCCAGTATGTACAAAAAACAGCAGCAAGTACTGAGGCCAGACCAGCTAATACTTTTAGGATAAACTTATTATTCTTGTTGCCATCGAAACCATAAGCTGTTCTTAAACAAACCGCTAGTATTGTCAACAAGTATTTGACTCCGTTGTATCCTTGCTCTAGGCTTCTTTCCTCAAACATTCGTCGTATGCACTGAGTCAATAGAACAACTATAAATTATCGAATACTGGATCAATGTTGGATTATGATTTTTGAAACAAAACTATTTGTACCTGAAGGAGGCGAGATAAATACGGGAGTACAGCAACAACGTAAAACATAATTCTGTAGATTTCCGAGAGTTCGCAAGTGTTTTGTCGTTGTTTGAAGTCTCCCCAACCGTAGTGGCATATATAGAACTCAATGCTTCGAAGAGCTTGTACTTGACTAGTTAACTGATCTCCTAAGAAGAAATCTGGCAACGTTACCTATGATGAGAAAGGCATTGTATTAACGTTATATGGTATTATTATCAACATCGATAAGCCTTTGAAGTTTATGTTTCACCTTGTAAAGAGGAGCAGCAAGGCAGTGAAACAGACACGTAAGGAAGAAGAAGCGACTCGAACGGTAGAGAATGTTCAATGGTAAGATTAAAACTACAAACATAGCCTGAAACAAATATCATATAGAGTTAGTGCCATCATAAAAATAAAAATTAAAAAACTGATTCTTTTGGATTTATGGACTTACACAAAGAAGGAAAAGAGGAAGAAGTTCGGTTAGTGCTTGGTAACTTTTGGTTCTGGGGTCTGCTTGCATGTCAAGATTTCCAAGAACACAAAGCAATGCAAAACCTCCAATGCTGAATCCCACAAACAGAACTTGTTTGTAATCAAGTTCAGTTCCTTGCTTGAACCCAAATATGAAGGCATAATTTACTCGATAACGCTTCCAATAGTATATATTAATAGCATACATAGTCATGTGAAGCACAATGAACCCAAACAAGCTGCAAGAAGAGCAACAAAAACCGTCTAAGAAAAACAAGTTTCACACTTAAACACACAATTTTTGTTGGCAAAGTAAGTTTTACCTATAAAGAGGGAACACAATTTTCATGTAAACTTTGTAGCCTTCCATTTGAAAGATATTACGGGCGCGTATGATGGAGACAAGAGCTACTAAAAGAGAAAACACGCATCCAGCAGAGAAACCTACAAACCAAATCCATCATAAACTGACAAGAAAAACATAGAACCAGAGCATGGTTTTGTTTGTATATATGATTCTACCAGTGAGGAATGTAAGTCGATGTCTCTCTCTTTTCATTAGAGGCCTCAAAATTTTCATTCCTTTTCTTCTGTTACCATTTGCGAAATGCTTTATGAATGTAGCTTCAACACGCTGTATCAGTTTCATAAGCTGTGATATAAGAAGAGAAGCAAGATAAGATCAATGCAACGATAAATAAACAGAGGAAATCAAACTCTAGTTTTAGATTTAATTCACAGCTTACCTCATCTGAGCTTCCGAGATACGAATTATCAACCATTTTCATGTACGGTTTCGAAGCGTTTCTTGAAGTTATCTGTGATTTTCATTTTCAATCTCGAGAACATAGTTTTTTTTTTTTCAAAAATCTCTGTTATGGTCAAATCCTAACCTTATCATACTTCTTCAAAATCTTCGAGAACGCCAATACATTCAGAAAGCTGCATGTATAAATATATATATATATTTAGATGCCAATTAATAAACCAAAATTTAAAAACATTCATACACACGTGAACGCAAACCTGTAGCTCTTGAGGAGACGAAGCTTCTGGTAAAACTCGACGAAGGCGAATTTGAGCTTCTCTTCGACTTCCTTCAGATTATGCCTATTGAATTTGATCTCTTCATGGCTTGAGGAACTGAAAACTCCTTTAATAGTGGACCTAGGCGTTTCCTTAGTGTTGTTGATCTTTATGTGATTTAAAACTTCGATCGGGGCTGGCATCACACCTGCCATTTTGCTCAAGCTGCTTCTTCTCGCTTCACCGACGACGGAGCCGCCGCCTCCGTGATCTTCATCTTCGTCAGATTTATCCGCTCTGCTGGATCCTCCTTCATGTATAGCCTCCATGCGAGCTTTAGCTGGAGGCTTCACTGACTCTGTTTTTTTTTTAATTAATAGTAATAATTAATATGGATTTTTGCTTTGACGCCGTTTAGTTTTAACGGTGCAAAAGTTTCAGAATGAATTGAGTTTCAAATATACAGCTATCATTTTGACCAAATTTTAAACAATATAGAATTCATGTGTTATAGTATAACTTATAATAGTATTTGATTTAGTTGATTGATTCTTTCAATTTTGGTTAAATAATGATATAACTTAGTAAAACAATTTTAACTGCATTTAAAATTATAATCTTACTGGAGGGTGTAGACGCAGCGATGGCAGCCGTGGAAGTGGCAACGTCGGAGGCCAATCGAGTCATATCCACCGTCCGTTCCTCCGACCCCCACCCAAGAGGATTCTCAACCTTAACTCGGAATGCAATTAGAGCATCCATTTGCTTATCAAGCATAATCGCTTCATTCACTACTTCTTCCACTTTCTCTTTATAGAATTTCTCAATTCTGTTAAACTCATCGTCAAGTCGTCGGAAAAACACCAATTCGTATTCTCCTCCTTCCTCGGCCGTCATCAAGAACATAGTTTCTAATCCATGACTCGCTTTGTTGACGACTATCGGAGCACTACCTGTTAGGAATCTCACATTGACTTTTTCATAAACTATAATAATATATAAAAGACATGGACTAATATATATTTATTGTCAAGCTGTTTTGAATTAAAAGTACGTTGAAAAATTTACGTTACCTTCTTCAATGTCAGTTTCAAGAGAAGGGCTGATTAGCCCCGAGCTTTGTCTTTTCTTTCTTGGCGTCTGAACAAGACCGCTAAAAGCTCGGTATAGAGTCATTTTGCGGCGAAGTCCTTCACCGGAGACGGCGGGATGTGGAGGAAGAGCAGGAGGGTTGGTTCTGTGTTTGAGTTTGATGATTTCTTTAAGAAGTTTTTTGAGATAATCATAGCTAATGTAAGCTTGTTGCCACTCCGGTACCATTTGTGACGACAATTCTTTTCCGAACTTCATCTTCACTTTCCTAATTTTCTTGTCGGAAGTCTTTCTTTGTTGTGTCTGAAAGCAATAAAAGAGGAAATGAATATATACAGCTACAGCTCTCATTCTCAAAGAAAAAAAACATTATTTTATTTTAACCGAATAATCGAGACATAACATGTGTGTTTGTTTAGTGGAATTATTCTGTCTTGCATATAATTTTAAAATTAATGTTACAACTTACAAGTCACCGCAGATGTATATTTACATATTCATGTTTTTAAGATACTGAAATTCAAAATCTATCAATCTTCGTCGTTTCACATTATTATAAAGTTGATATAATCTTTAAATCAATGTTACAACTTACAAGTAACCGCAGACGTATATTTACATATTCATATTTTAAGATAATACAATTTAAATCTATCAATCTTCGTCGTTTCACATTGTTAGAAAGTCGATATAATTTTAAAATCAATGTTAAAACTTACAAGTCACCGCAGATGTATATTTACATATTCATATTTTAAGATATTGAAATTTGAATCTATCAATCTCCGTCGTTTCCTATTATTAGGAAGTCAATATACAGTACAACTAAAATCAACAATAACAATTGTGGCCAGTACGACACAAGGACAAGGACAAAGAAACGACTTATGTAAATTTATACTAAGAAAGGTACTTCCTATTTTTTTTTTATATATATAAAATAGTTATTCTAATATAAGTGGAATTATGGGTTTTCACGTTTTTAGTCGTTCTACCTTTTAAAACAAAATCATGTAGATATACAAAATGATGTTAAAAATTGCCATGTTTTCGTATTTATCCATTAAAACTTGTCAATAATATGTTTTGATCTAGTGAAACTTATAACACCTGAAAACCTTTTCTGCATAGATTTGTTTATGAACCTCATATACAAAATGAACTAGTATAGTGGTGCGTGTGGTATATAGACCAAAAAATATGATGGGCAAGTTTTGATGAATAAATTCGAAAATTGACAAAATTTAGTACCATTTCCACCATCTGTTTTTTTTTGGTAAAAAAAATTTAGAATGAACATTTTCATTTTGGACAATAAAAAAAATAAAACGCAAGCTATCTACAAGAAATTGGGTGAGACCATCCATAAACTTGCACGATGCATAAAAACTTGTGCATGATCGACTTAAATTTTTTTTTATGTTTCACATAAATGCGAGTTCCATGTATTAAAATAGAAGGAAAATATATTTGTTTCTAGCAATCATTATAGTCACCATCTCTATACTACATAGAGAAAATATAATAATTGGGCTTATAACGAACCATAAGAGCCCAAAATATCATAAAATCTAAGCCCATTAAAAGGAAATAGACAATGCGTAGTCTTTCGCTTGCAAAGAAAAACCTGAACCTTCTTCGACCATAGTCTCACTCAGATCATCGTCGCAGAGAAGAACAAATCCTTTCTTCTGGTAGGTAGACCATTTCCGCATCTGGAATTTGTGTTGTAGATAGATAGAATTGTTCATTTGAATTCATTTTAATTTTATCTGAATTTTGTTCATCCCTCTCGTAATTTAAGATCTGGAAATTTCAGTAATTCATTTTAACTGATATTTTTGTTGTTTATTGATTAGTCTCTCTCTCACTTTAATGTTACACTAAACTCAACATTTTCAGAGTAATACAAAGCGTGAAAATGGCCAAGAATCGGGGACCTGCAGTGTCACTTGAATCTTTTGTGTCAACAATGGCTCCACTTATAGACATGGAGAAAGAAGCTGAGATATCAATGTCTTTGAGCACAGGTGCTTCAAGAAACATTGAGACTGCTCAGAAGAAAGGCACGACGATTCTCAATTTGAAATGTGTTGATGTTCAGACAGGTCTCATGGGGAAATCACTTATTGAGTTTCAATCGAACAAAGGAGATGTTCTTCCTGCTCACAAGTTTAGCAACCACGACGTGGTTGTTCTGAAGCTGAACAAAGCTGATCTTGGCTCTTGTCCTCTTGCACAAGGTGTGGTTTATCGGTTGAAGGATTCTTCTATAACCGTTGTTTTCGATGAGGTTCCTGAAGAAGGGCTAAACACTTCTCTTCGGTTGGAGAAGCTTGCAAATGAGGTAACGTATCGCAGAATGAAAGATACTTTGATACAGCTAAGCAAAGGTGTGTTGAGAGGACCTGCTTCTGATTTAGTCCCTGTCTTGTTTGGCGAGAGAAAACCAACTGTTGCGAAGAAGGATGTTGAGTTTACGCCTTTTAACAAGAACCTTGACCAATCACAGAAAGATTCGATTTCAAAGGCGTTATCTTCCAAGGATGTGTTCTTGCTTCATGGTCCTCCTGGCACTGGAAAGACAACAACGGTGGTGGAAATAATCTTACAAGAAGTGAAACGCGGTTCAAAGATTCTTGCTTGTGCAGCTTCGAATATTGCAGTCGATAACATTGTTGAGAGACTTGTTCCTCACAAAGTAAAGCTGGTAAGGGTGGGACATCCTGCTCGGCTTTTACCTCAAGTGCTGGATAGTGCTTTGGATGCTCAGGTTCTAAAGGGAGATAACAGCGCTCTTGCCAACGACATCAGAAAGGAAATGAAGTCCCTGAACGGGAAGTTGTTGAAAGCAAAAGATAGAAACACAAGGAGAGGAATACAAAAGGACCTTCGAGCTCTGGGTAAGGAAGAGCGTAAAAGGCAGCAATTAGCTGTATCGGACGTGATTAAGAATGCAGATGTCATTCTTACAACTCTGACTGGTGCACTATCACGAAAGCTCGATAATACGACTTTCGATTTGGTAATCATCGATGAAGGAGCACAGGCTCTTGAAGTAGCATGCTGGATCGCTCTGCTAAAAGGTTCGAGATGTATACTTGCAGGAGACCATCTCCAGCTCCCGCCGACGATCCAAAGCGCTGAAGCTGAAAGGAAAGGACTAGGGGTAACACTCTTTGAACGGCTTGCGGATCTTTATGGAGATGAGATCAAGTCTATGCTTACTGTTCAGTATCGTATGCATGAGCTTATTATGAACTGGTCATCTGAAGAGCTTTACGATGGAAAGATAAGAGCTCATTCAAGTGTTGCCTCACACGCGCTTTTTGACTTGGAGAATGTAACAAAATCTTCTGCAACAGAGGCGACTCTGCTATTATTAGATTCCGCTGGGTGTGATATGGAAGAGAAGAAAGACGAGGAAGAGAGCACCTATAATGAAGGTGAAGCAGAGGTTGCAATGGCACATGCCAAGAGACTAATCCAGAGTGGAGTTCAACCTTCTGATATCGGAATCATTACACCTTACGCTGCTCAGGTTATGGTGCTTAGGATTCTTAGGGGCAAAGAGGAGAAGCTAAAAGACATGGAGATCTCTACGGTGGATGGTTTCCAAGGTCGAGAGAAAGAAGCTATCATCATTTCAATGGTTCGATCAAACTCAAAGAACGAGGTTGGGTTTTTAAAGGACCAAAGGCGAATGAATGTGGCTGTTACTCGCGCTAGAAGACAGTGTTGTGTCGTCTGCGATACAGAGACAGTGAGCAGTGATGTGTTTCTTAAACGTATGGTCGAATACTTTGAGGAGCATGGCGAGTATCTCAGCGCCTCTGACTATACCAACTGGTAAGGCGCGAGTTTCTTAAAACCTCTGGCCGATTCCTCTAATTGTGCAGAGCCAAATCTTCTTCGCTAGGATAGTTTCAGACCCGCGTAAGGGATATCTTAACCTCGAAGACAAAATAGTTGCTCGAAGGATTAGTGCTGCTCTCTTTGCTTTAAGAACAAAAAAAGAACAGAAGACTCGCTGTGTTAATGTGCATTCTCATAGATACATTCTTGAGGATTAGCATAGAAGTAATCATCTTCGTTTGGTATATCAGAGATTACTTTCGATGTGTTGGTTCTCCCATTATTTTGTTCCTTGATCCCAAGAGATAGTCTTGTTGTTTTGTAAGTTGAGAAACAAGTCTCATTTCAAGATATCTGCAAAAAAGAAAATGCCCATTTCAAGATTCTTGCTGAGGAACTTTAGTAAAGCTTGAATTATTGGATTTTAATTATATAAAGTATCTTCGATGACCTTCGACTTTTGTCATGATTTCCATGGTATGAAAAAACTGTTGCTGGCTACTCTATATACTTGCGACATTGTTCTTATTGAAAAAAGAAACCCCTTAAAACAAATTCCACTGCTGGGACGATTTCAAGAATCTCTTCTCCGTAGAAGAATTTTCGAAATTAACGATATTTTTCGAAAAAATTATAACGATACAAGAATAAAAAGAAAACAGATGAGAAAAACCGGGTTACTAAGATTTACTCGCCAGTAATAATACATGCAAATAGAATTTGTTTTGGAGTCTCGTCATCCTTCCTGAGAACACTAGTAGTCTTTCAATGTATCAAGTAGTGGATGCGAAAATTTAAACCTGTGGTTGTGGTTGTGGTTTTGTCTTTGTGTTTAGTTACATGGACTTGATTGGTGTCCTGTCTGCAAGTGCAACATTGGGATATTAGAGGGGAACGAGACACAGTGAAGATTTTGTTAAATACTAAATAAGTACTTATATTACTGCATCCAATTTGTTTCGCGTTTTTTGATCCTTGCTGAGAACAGCACGTTTAATCTTTCAGTGATCGGTTAATTACTTCTTTGACACAGTTGACTCCATTCGCTAGGAGATGTATTCTTCGAGAAAGGTAAATAGACAATGAACATAACTTTTACTTTAGTTTCTGTTTGTTTGAAGATAGAGATGGTGAGATCAATACTTATTAGTATTAATATATATCTTCTGTTTTGGTGGCATGATTAGAGTAGTAGAAATGCAAGAACCGATTAGTTCCACAAACTCAAAGATGGTACATTGTTTCTTCCAAGAAGAGGTTTTTATCAGAGTCTCTATCTCTTTTTCTTCACCTTCTGTTGCAGCCTTTCGATTAGGACACAGCGCAAACAAGTCTGATGTCACTTGTTTTGTTTATTTGCTATGATCTTAGTTCTGTCATTCTCGAGCAAATAATCCATCAACCCTTGTGCGAAGGCATCTTCATTTAGTGCATGTGTAACACTTCCTAGACGAAACACGCCTTTCCCAACGGAGAGAGAGTAGACATGGCGCATTGGCTTCAAACCGGGATGGCATCACTAGAACCAACCCTACTGTTACCCACATACATCGACGCATTACTTGTCCGCATACTGTCCATCTACATGTTTGTAGCTTCTCGTGTTGAAATGTTTTTTTCTGAAGATTCGTATGTAACACGTTTGAGTAATCAGAATTTTATCATTTACATGGGATCTCTTCAAAGTACAATATTAGGCCGAAATATACTGGCGGCAAAAATCGGAAAGACAAATTACTGTGTCTTCCGCAACAGAGGCGACTCTGCTATTAGTAAATTCCGCTTGGTGTGATATGGAAGAGATGAAAGACGAGGAAGAGAGCACCTATAATGAAGGTGAAGCAGAGGTTGCAATGGCACATGCCCAAGAGAGAGACTAATCAAAAGTGGAGTTCAACCTTCTGATTTCGGAATCATTACACCTTACGCTGCTCAGGTTATGGCGCTTAGGATTCTTAGGGGCAAAGAGGAGAACCTAAAAGACGTGGACGGTTTCGGTCGAGAGAAAGAAGCTATCATCATAGATACTCGCGCTAGAAGACAGTGTTGTGTCGTCTGCGATACAGAGACAGTGAGCAGTGATGCGTTTCTTAAACGTATGTTATGATCGAATGAATGAGAACAGTAATAATGTTATATGATCCACAAAAACTTATCCGTTTCTTTGTTACTGGAAGAAAGAAAAGCCTTTGGGATACGAGACAAGTTTCAGATTTAGAGATATTGGTTTGATTGGCTAGGAAGGCAAACTCATCTTTTGGGAAACCAAGTGATAATCTAACTAAACCTGGTTTGCATACCAATTCTTGATATAAAGATGATACAACCCCTTTAAGTTACATCTCTTCCTTTCCAGAAACTGAAAAAGGTCAAAGAAAAAACTCAAAGGTGGTAACTAATCAGATCCTGCTCTAGTGGTTAGTGCTCTACATGCTTTTAGAAGAAAAAACAGAAGCTTCACTCTGTTAAAGTGGATGGTATTTCACTGATACATTCTTGAGGATTGGCATAGAAGTAATCTTCTTCCTTAGGTTTACCAAATATTACTTTCCGATTTGTTGGTACTCCCATCCGTCTTCCCTCATGAGTCTCCTTGACAGATACTGCAAACTGATCCCAAGAGAGTGTCTTGTTATTATGCAAGTCCAAAAGCTCCACAAGTCTCTTCCGGTTTAACAGGATTGTTTTCTTAAACCCGAGATATCTTCCAACAAAGAAAATGGCTTATATCAAGATTCTTGCTGAGAAATTTATACCAAAAGCTTGTATTGGATTTTGATTTATATAAACTACCTTCGATGACCTTCAACAACTTTTGCCATGTTTCCATAGTAGGTAGGAATAAAAGTGTCGCTGGCTACAGATACAATGAAATCTAGAGCGGCCATTTGAGATGAATAGTTCTGAAACTGTTGCAATTCCGTTGGATCTAGTAGCATTTCCTTTTTCACCTGAAATCCACATTTCAATATACTTAAACAGAAATTTATCATTCGGAAAGTATATCATATAATGAAAGCTCGAAAGTGTGACAAATACTCACAATTCTTGGAAACGATTCCTTTAGAAGGGCTAATCTTCTCTCACCACCGTAAATATCACCAGATGCAATGTATATCTGTGTATCCTTTTGGTACCCTAATGCTTTTAGGACCAAAACAGTTTCCTCAGGTGTCAATGGACAAAGTCCTTGCACCCTTCTCTCTTTAGAAACTATCTCTTTCTCTTTCCACCAAGGATATGCATACCTAAGAACTCAGAAAGAGAACCATGAAATGAGGATTCTTTTTTTTATAAAAAAAAAACAGATAGTCAAGCTAGAACGTTATGGAACCTCATCTTTTTAAGTTCTTCAGCTTCTTCATCAGTGCAGCCATGAGTACAGCCAGAGAAAGCTAACATGTCCATCTCATATCTCAAATGCAAAGCCACAAAAGTGCCTCTTTTTTGGAGAATCCGAACTAACTTTGATCCGTAAGCCTCTATCCGTGGAGTAAATTTCAGTCCATGGAAATTCACTCGGCATCTCAGCCTTTGGAGATGGAGAGAAAGACCATTGTTGGCCAATCGCGTATCACTCCTGTTAAAATGTATAACTTTATGTTTTCTGAAACGCGGCAACACCTGAAACAAGCATTTTTGATCAATCAAAACGCAGATCATAAGCAAAAAAAAAAAAAAATGAAGAGATTGTAAATAAACCTTTCGCAAGTAATATTTGTCGCTTGACCAGCTCACTGGCGGCATTTTGAACAAATAATTCTTGTTATACCGTTTCGGAAGCCTCCTCAAGATCCGAACTTCATCTCTCAATGAATCAATGAAATGCCTTATATCAAAAATGTCCTCAAAGTCACTGCAAAAAGTAAACTTGGGCTGGTTTAAAATTTACTACTACCTGAGCTAAAACTTCTCTATAAACAACAGCACACATACAAAGTTACAAACAAACCTTGGATCAGCCCAGAAAGATTTCTTATCAAGCTCTGGAACAACAAGAGTCAAGTTCAACAGTCTAGCAACAGTCACCATATCACAAATCTGAAACAAACAAAGCGTCAAATATATTCAAATCAGAGAGAGAGAGAGAGAGAGAGCAGTGAAGAGAGTGACGAACCGCTGCACGCATTTGATTCAAACCGCCATTACAAGACACTATTAAAATTCCATTGCTTGTGTAGTTTCCTGCAAAAAAAAAAAAATCATCACTTTCCTTAAACCCTCAAGCACCAATGGATTGCTTAAGCTGAAAAAGATAAAACCTAATCAATTACTGACTTCGAGGAGGAAGAGGAGGCGGCAATTGAACTGTCTCGACGGGAAGGGAGAACCGGGAACCGGGTAAACCAGTGAAGATCCGGGAATGCCAAAGCTCGCCGGCGGTGAAGAGCTGAATCAAGCAAGTCCAAACCAAAATGCTCGTGAAGACTCTAACGAACCGAGCTTTTAACCGAGTTTTGGGAACTGCTTGACTGGGAGGAGAGTTATTATCGCTTCGCGTCTGAGTACTCTCTGATCTAAATTGGATTTCCATCTTTCTCCGACAACCTTCATCGCCGTTTCATCGGAGAAAATTTGAACTAAAGTGATTTCTTTTTGGGGTGGGATATTCGAATAAGATGACAAAACACCTTACTTTGGTCCTCCGATGATTGAAATCTCTGGAGAATTTGTCTCCTATACTAAGAAATTACAGAGAGATTCCCAAAAAAAACGAGACGAGGATGGAAAGATGACTACGACTTACCAGGAAGGGAATGTGGAAAAAATGAAGATATTTTCAAGATCTTTCAAAATCCAAACAGATTAACCTCATTTGTTTCTCTTTTCCGCTTTTTTCGGTCTCATCATCCGCTATTTCAAAATTTTAAAAATCCTTATTTAATTTTATCTAATACTTTAACTGATAAAATACTGCGTTAAAAAAAAAACTAAATAAGTACACTATAATCTAAATTTATAATATTATTAACTTATATTTTTCAACAACTTTGAATTTTCACATGGTTTTAGGTTGTTACCAGTTTGACTATAGTCAATTTCTAAAATACTTTTTTAAAATCAATGCAAATTTTTTATTATTATTAATCAAAATTTAACTATATCACTTGTATGTGTTCTCTATAAAACTTTTACCAAAAACAAATATTGGGGTAAAGTATATATAAAACCCAACTTAAAAATATATATACGAAAAATATTTAGATAAAAACATACAATATCAGCTGCTAGAAATCAAACCTGAATTTCAAGAGTTTAACTCTTCGAAATAAACCGGAGTGCAACAGCAGACACAATTATTAATAATACAAGTTAAATACAATTTATATATATTATAAACAATTTGGGCCAAAAACTTACTTTAACCGACTAATAATACATAAAAGCTCATAAAATACTAGCAATAAAAATAGGAAAAACAATCAAGTAACAGTCTCTCTGCATATTATCCTAAATTATCATTTAACTTCATGTAATTATTTAACTAATCAAGTAGACAACAAACTAAGTATATTTTAAATTTATAATATTATTAACTTATATTTTTCAACAACTTTGAATTTTCACATGGTTTTAGGTTGTTACCAGTTTGACTATAGTCAATTTAGGAAATACATTCTTAGAATCAATACAGAAATATTTTTCTTTTATTAATCAAAATTACATTGTATCACTTAAATGGACTCTCTACAAAACCTTTAGCAAAAACAAATATTGTGGTAAAATCCAAATAAAGCCCAACTTAAACATATATATATACAAAAAGATACTTAGATAAAAACATACAACTTCCGCTGCCGGAAATCGAGCCCGGATTTCAACAGTTTAAATCTTCGAAATAAACCGGTTTGATACAGCGGATCCGGTTATTAATAATACAAGTTATATGCAATTTATATATAATAGAAACAATTTGGGCCAAAAACTTACTTTAACCTACTAATAACGAATAAAAACTCATAAAATACTAGCGAAAAAATGGGAAAGACAATCAAGTAACGTTGTATATAAGAACTCGTTCACGTGTTTTAAAGAATTCCACGTTGCATAAATGTTTTGACTGTCGTTGTCTCTCTTCATATTATCATAAATCATCATTTAACTTCATGTAATTCTTTAAGTAATCGAGTACACAATAGATTAATTATATTCTAAATTTATAATATTATTAACTTATATATTTCATCAACGTTGAATTTTTCATATGATTTTACGTTGTTACTAGTTTGATTGCAGTCAATTTAAGAAATACATTCTTATAATCAATGCGGAAATATTTTTCTTTTATTAATCAAAATTAGATTGTATCACTTACACTACAAAACCTTTAGTGAAAACAAATATTGGGGTAAAGTTCATATAAAGCTCAACTTAAAAATATAAATATACGAAAATATACTTAGACATAAACATACAACTTCCGCTGCCGGAAATCGAAAACAGATTTCAAGAGTTTAACTCTTCGAAATAAAATGGTGTGTTACAGCGGATCCATATATTAACAATACAAATTAAATGCAATTTATATATAACAGAAACACTTTGGGTCAAAAGCTTACTTTAACGTACTAATAATGCACAAAAACTCAAAAAATACTAGCGAAAAAATGGGAAAGACAATCAAGTGACGTTGTATATAAAAATTCGTTCACGTGTTTTAACGAATTCCACGCTGCATAAATGTTTTGACTGTCGTTGTCTCTCTGCATATTATCCTAATCATTCTTTAATTTCATGTCGTTGTTTCTCTCTTCCGCTATCTTGGGTCTTATCATAATCTCTGCCGCTATTTCAAAATTTAAAAAATCATCATTTATTTTTTTTTATTCTTTAACTAATAAAATTTTGCGTTAAAAAAACTAAGCGAGTATATTATATTCTAAATTTATAATAATATTAACTTATATTTTTCAACGACTTTGAATTTTCACATGGTTTTAGACTCTTACCAATTTAACTATAGTCAATTTCTCAAACACATTCTTATAATCAATGCAATTTTTTTTTAATAATCAAAATTAAACTGTATCACTTATATGGACTCTCTATAAAATCTTTAGCGAAAACAAATATTGGGGTAAAATCTATATAAAGCCCAACTTAAAAATATATATACAATAAAATATTTAGATACAAACATACAACAGAGAATCGAATCCGGACAGTTTAACTCTTTGAAATAAACCGGAATGCTACAATGGATCCGGTTACTAAAAATAAAAGTTAAATGCAATTTATATATAATAGAAACACTTTAGGCCAAAAGCTTACTTTAACCTACTAATAATGAATAAAAACTCATAAAATACTAGCGATAAAAATGGGAAACACAATCAAGTGACATTGTATATAAGAATTCTTTCACGTGTTTTAACGAATTACATGTTGTCTCTCTGCATATTATCCTAAATCATCATTTAACTTCATTTAATTCTTTAACTAATCGAGTACACAGCAGACTAAGTATAATATAAATTTATAATATTATTAACTTATATTTTTCAGCAACGTTAAATTTTTCACATGATTTTACGCTGTTACTAGTTTGACTGCAGTCAATTTCGGAAATACATTATTAGAATCAATGCGAAAATGTATTTTTTTATTAATCAAAATTAGATTGTATCATTTACATGGGTTCTCTACAAAACCTTTAGCGAAAACAAATATTGGGGTAAAATCCATATAAAGCTCAACTTAAAAATATATATATACAAAAAGATAATTAGATAAAAACATATAACTTCCGCTGCCGAAAATCGAACACGGATTATAAGAATTTAACTCTTTGAAATAAACTGGTGTGCTACAGAGGATCCAGTTATTAATAATACAAGTTAAATGCAATTTATATATAATAGAAGCACTTTGGGTCAAAAGCTTAGTTTAACCTACTAATAATGCACAAAAGCTCATAAAAGAATTCGTTCACGTGTTTTAACGAATTCCACGTTGCATAAATGTTTTGACTGTCGTTATTTCTCTGCATATTACCCTAAATCATCATTTAACTTTATGTAATTCTTTAACTAATCGAGTATACAGCAAACTAAGTATATTATAAATTTATAATATTATTAACTTATATTTTTTAAAAACGTTGAATTTTTCACATGATTTTACGTTGTTACCAGTTTGACTGCAGTCAATTTAGGAATTACATTCTTAGATTCAATACGAAAGTGTTTTTCTTTTATTAATCAAAATTAGACTGTATCACTTACATGGGCTCTCTACAAAATCTTTAGCGAAACAAATATTGGGGTAAAGTCCATATAAAGCCCAACTTAAAAATATAAATATACGAAAAGATACTTAGATAAAAACAAACAACTTCCGCTGCCGGAAATCGAACCCGAATTTCAAGATTTTAACTTTTCGAAATAAACTGGTACGCTACAGCAGATCCAATTATTAATAATACAAGCTAAATGCAATTTATATATTATGAAAACACTTTGGGTCAAAAGCTTACTTTAACGTACTAATAATGCACAAAACTCATAAAATACTAGTGAATCCTCATAAATTAACTGATATTCATTGCTTGACCGCATTCGTAAGCTATTAGCTATCTACCTTGAAGCTTTACATCATATTGTCTTAGTTAATTTAAAAACTACATACACAACTGATCAGTGATAATTGTTACAACTCTAAAAGAATTTGGTAGTCAAAGAACTTAAAAAATTTTATCTGGGCACACAAGTAGATGAATATATGAATTCATTATTTTTTTTGAAAAAGACATATATATACCTTTTGTTTATTCTATTCATATAAAAAAGAATTAGAGGTTAATGAGTTTTGTTAAAGTGAATTGTGTTGGGCTTGTCTTTTCCTTAATAGTCGCAAAGTCTAGGGTATAAGCGAAAGAGAAATAGACAAAGAGACAAGAAGCGAAAGATGACGAAGACTCACGAGGAAGGGAACGGTGGAAAAAAATGAATGTCAATGGACAAATAAAACAGATACAAACGTTAAAAGTTATCTCTTTTGGAGGAAGATATTTTCAAATAAGCTCACCAAATTTGGAGGAAAATATTTTCAAATATTTCTCCAAATTCGCAAAAAACGTATCTTTCAAAATCCAAACAGCTCGATCTTATTTTGTTTCACTTTCTCTCTCTTTCTTCCACTCTCTTTGGTCTAATCATAATCTGCCGCTATTCAAAATTTTAAAAATCTTTATTTAACTTTATTTTATTTTATATTGTTACCAGTTTAACTGCAGTCAATTGCAGAAATACTTTATTCGAATTAATGAGGAAATGTTTTTTTTATTAATCAAAATAAAACTGCATCACTTACATGGGCTCTCTACAAAACGTTTAGCGAAAACAAATATTGGGGTAAAGTCCATGTAAAACCCAATTTTTTTATATATACGAGACATTACTTTTGCTCCTGTAGAAGACAACTTCAACTGCACGAATCGAACCCGGATTTCAAGAATTAGACCCAAAGAGTTTAAATTTTCGCAATTAACCGATGTGCTATAGCAGATCTAGTTAGTATTATCACAAGTTCAATGTAATTTTTTTAAAAATATACTTTGGGCTTAATTTTTTTTTTTTTTTCAATTTGCCAAAAGTTACTAATAATGCAAAGCTCATAAAATACTAACTATAAAAATGGGAAAAACAATCAAATAACGAATTAAACAGTTCCACGTGGCATAATGTTTTGACTCTTTTTGTCTCTCTGAATATTGCCAAAAAAACTTTGAATAACTGCAAAGATTTACTTCTCTCTATCTCTATCTCTCTCGTGCGGCCATGGATCTTGTTAGTCGGAGCTCCGTTTTTCTTTTGATCCTTACGTTTTTATTTCCTACAACACTATCAATGCGGTACGAGCTTCATTCTGGGCAGATGAAATGCATATCGGAGGATATTCAGGCAAACTCCATGACCATTGGCAAATACTTCATCGTAAACCCTAACGAAGATCATTCTCTTCCTGCTTCTCACAAAATCATCGCCAAGGTAATAAGCACCGGAAAAAGCTTTCACCTCTATCTCTCTCTCGATCCGTAGATTTTGCAACACATGGAATATGGTTTCGAAAATTCAGTCGATTTCAATATTTTCGTCTCTTGTGATTTTTGTAGGTGACGTCGATCATAAGCCGGAGACGACGTTGACCATTGATTTTGATTGGAGGTCTGGTGTTCACTCCAAGGATTGGTCGAAAGTGGCAAAGCAGAGCCAAGTCGTAGTAAGTGCCTCCATTTTTATAAATATCTTTTAGTCATAAGTTTTTCAACTAATTTGGATGGAAAATAAGATATCAATTATGTGGCATTGTATTGTCTGTGTACTTGGGAATTTGTATTGATCAATATGCCTCTGTAAGCTTAGTTTCGTTAGTGTGTTTGGTTTTGGTGAAAAAATAACTGCAAGCTTTATTTTCTATGCTAAATATATCACCCCAAAAAGCTACATATGGTTTAAGATTTGTCATAGTGTAGATTCTGTGTAAGGGTTTGTTTTACTAAGTTGATTATAATTGTTGTTGTGGGATCTTAACGTTGTTTATGCAGATGATGGAGTTGTCGGTTAAGAGCTTATTCGACACTGTTAATTCCATCCACGAGGAGATGTATTATCTCCGGGAAAGGTAAATAGACAACGAACTTAACATTTTTACTTTAGTTTTTGTTGGTCTGAAGAAAGATATGATGAGCTCAATAATTAATATTATATTATGGATTGGTGGAATCAGGGAAGAAGAAATGCAAGAACTGAATAGATCCACAAACTCGAAGATGGCGTGGTTGGGCTTCGTGTCGATCGGGGTTTGTTTATCGGTGGCTGGTCTGCAGTTTTGGCACTTGAAAACTTTCTTTGAGAAAAAGAAACTTATCTAAGTAGTACACACACACACTCATTTGCTTATTACTATTATACACTGTGGTAAGACTAAAGACAATTACAGAGCTAGTTATATATATATATATATATATATATATATAACTTTGAGTAAACGTCTGAATTCATTCTTTTTAGTCCAAATTTTATTTGATAATGTTTCAACTATTGAATTTTGGGTTAAGCAAGCCTCTGTGATTCTGAGGGTAAGCTTCCTTGATCTGATCTCCATTCTCCAGACAAAACAACAGCCTCTCTGGTTCATGTATACGTCTCAACATTTGCTAATAAAGCTGAAACAAGGACACATAGAGATAGCAATCAGCTTTCAAACCGAACATTTTGTGAGTTTATAATCAACAAACAAGAAAAATTATTCATAGGAATTTGAAATATAGCTTACTTTGTTAGAGCTAGAATGCATCATTTGGAGCGTATATTGTGGAATGGGTCTGTGACCATATGAATTATGATACCTGTTGTGCCATTTTCTGTCATCGTCAATCGAAGGCTCCGGTATCGAAATTAAACTTGATTTTTTTTTTATACTCAATTATGGGTTCATGATCTAATAAAATCAAACTCTAGAGTTTATCTAGAAATATTTTTGAAGGTTTCCACCTCATTAAGTGTTTTAAGATAATTTTATGAGAAAATTATGTAGATGTTAGTGTAGAAAATTTAGATGGTTGTGTAATAAAGATTTGGAATTTATAATATAAAACTCTAGAGAGTAATAAGATATTTATGGAATAATGATGTTTTAATAGAATAATTTTGATTTTTATAAGATATTAATTAATTTCATCACCTTTTTATAAAATATACAAGAAACTAAACACATTTTTAACTGAGAAGATGAAGAGGGTCATATGTGAAAATAAAAAAGAACATCCAACACTTACACAAAAGGATATGCAAGCATGGGTGAAGAAAAAATTAGTTTGGATTAACCATAATATCAAATACTCTAAAAAAATCAGCAGAGTATTTTTCGGAAAAGATGAAAATTAGCAATGTTAAAAACCACAAATCAGCGAAGTACCTCGATTTGGAAAAAAAATTGTATGAATGGTTTCTTCAAAGACAAGAAAATATGAATATATCAAGAGAAATGATTCAATACAAAACAAAAAAAAATTGTTTTTCAAAAAATGTATGGTGAAACAAATCAAGAGTTTAGATTTTCAATTGGATGGTTGAAACGTTTCAAGGCAAGATATTTAATCAAGTCCTACCAACGGTTTGGTGAAAGCGGTTCTATGAACATGGAGGACATTGAAAATGTTTTACCTGAAATAAGGTCTAAATTAGACCAATATCAGTTGAAGAATATTTACAATGTGGATGAAACATGATTGTTTTATCGGTTGGAAGCTAACCATTCACTTTCCACAAAATAGCTTGAAGAACGAAAGAAAGACAAGGAGAGAATTACAGTTGTGGTTTGTTGTAATGGTGATGGATCCGAAAAAGTCTGCCTTTGGGTTATTGGTAAGTATGCAAAACCCAAATGCTTTAAGAATGTGAACATGAACAATCTTAACTGTCAATATCGTTTCAACAAGAAAGATTGGATAACTATTTTCCTTTTTCAAAATTTTTTGTCATTGGTTTGACAAGATAAAGAATGGTATAAAGGTTGTCTTGTTAGTACCAACTCATCCAAATGTTGTTAAAGATTTTAGAGATGTAAAATTATTTTTATTGCCGCCTAACACAACATCTAAAATTCAGTCATGTGATGATGTGATTATTTAGGTATTTAAGCTTTACTACCAAAGTCATTTATATTCTATCATCTTGCACAACCTTGGAGTTAACTTATCAAATCCTGAAAATTTTAACATTCTTGATGCTATTAACTTTGCTACCTTGATTTAGAGATTTGACGTAAATGAAACAATAATTGCAAATTGTTTCCGACATTACAAAATACGATATGAAGAACCTGATGTTCCTGAAATAGAAGTTGATAAATTAGAAGAAGATATCAAATGATTAATGAATGTCTTTTCTAAGTTACAGTATAGAAATGTGATGGACGTCGAACATCTTTTGAACTATCCTAACGAGAATGATGTTGTTATGAAATTGTCTACCAATGATGAAATTCTTGAGTATTAATTGAACGATGAAAATGATCCAAAACCATATGATTGTAGCGTCATACCAAATATGTTATCAAAATAAGCATTCAAGCAGTAATCAACTTACATAACTACTTTTTACAACACGAGTCAGATACTAATAAAGTTTTGTTTACAGTAAGAAAAGTTAAGGATGTGATGAATTTTGATGAAAAAAAAACAAAAAACTATAAATTTCTTTATGTACAAAAACTATAAATTCCTTTTTGTGAAAAATGAATTATTGTACGAAAATTGTTGATTGAAAAAATCTTTTTTAATATATATATATATATATCTATGTGATAAGTATTTATTTATATTTATATACAGTTTTTAAGAATTTTAAAAAATTATTTATTAATACATTTAGCTTAATTATTCATTTAGTCTATTACCTTAAATCTAGACAAAAAAAAATTATTCATTTATAGAATATTTATTTTTCAAAATTTCACTGTAAAGTAAAAAAGAAGAACATACCACAAAAAAGTACAGGAATTTAATTACATCATAACTTTTTTGGTTTTGAATCTCTTCATATCGGGAAGCTCACATGGGCAATAGCAATCCTTTCTCCTTTTTTTCTCAAAATGATTTTCTTCTTCCTCAACTCTCACAACCTCCTTAACAGTTTCCTTGATAAAATCAGCTTCAGAGCTTCCATAAAAGTATATGCATTAGTTGATAAAACATCCTTCAGATTTTAAAAGGAAAAGAATAAGAGCGAATGTGATTGGAAAGTACCTCTTGTCTTTTAACGACAAACCCATCTTGCCTGAGATACATTCCAACGCTTCCTTCCATTTCTTGATCTGATCTCCACTAGAAGCTTTCGCCAAGTTCCAGAAGTTGTCACCAAACTCACCCGTCTGTCTCCTCACGTCTCGTGCTCTCACCTTGTAAAAGATTGGAATGACTTGGATCTTTCTTTTATCCGCTAATTTCTTCAATTTCACCAACTCATCCATACACCAGCTCGACTCTGCGTATCTATATAATTAAGAAGATGATTATTACGATTCTTGAATCTATATTCTGGTTCATTGAAGTAGATATTGGATAATCAAAGAGCGAGCGTGAAAGAAATACTACAAAAACCTGGTAGAGAAGATGGCAAGAGCGATCCTCGACTCTTCGATCCTTACAAAGAGATTTTTGAGGTCTTTGCCTCTCTGCTCGTATTTGTCTACGATTGATCCCATACCTTTGAAAAGCATCAATGAGATGACTCACGAAACTATAACGCAGTTGCTCCCCCCGGTAGTTCAAGAACACTTGATGAGCCTCTGTGGCAGAGAACATGGTGATGCTAGGAAATTAAGAACTCGTTGTTAAAAGATATAACCACTAGGTATTTATAATAACGTCCTCTCTCTAGAACAAAATAGAGTTATTGTAGAAAGAAGATATTAAACTAGATACATGGAGCTGTTGACCAAAAAAAAAAAAAACTAGATACATGGAGCTTCTCTTATATTCACAAACTATAATGATTAATATTTAGTGATTACCGATGCTTGAATTAGAAATATTAGTATTAAATATTAATTAACGAGTTAATTTACCTATTTTCAACAATTAGACATTATTAATGTATTTGTAATAACGTAAGGTGGTTCGTCCAAAAAAAACCAAAAAAGAAAGAAGTCGGTTCGCAAAAAAAAAAAGAAATATATATATATATATATCCCTAATACGACGGGTTTGGATTCTAACAAGCACGTGTTTGCCGGACTACCTTTCATATAATTTTCGTCACACACATGTAGGTTTAGCCGTTTAGCAAAGCCGTTACTAACTATACTCTACTTCCAAGAAATTTAATTGAGCAATATTTTAGAGTATTACTATATTTATACTTTTTGGTTTCTTAACTAATATTTTAGTACTAAATTTATTATTAGTTATTATTTTAGATTTAATTAGAAACTATTAAAGTGTAATGATGAGACTCAAATAAACTTTTAAAGAATAAAAAAATTACTAATAATTTCTTAAAATATTTACAAAATGAAAAAAAAAAAATCAAATTAGTATATTATAAATTTACAAAACTTATGATATATCAATATCATGGTTACATGTAACTTATGACATAAGATAATGAAGAGAAGGTTACGCGTTCATATAGCTGTAACCATCCTATATAGTAGTCAAGAAGGAATCTTATAATACTAACTAAATTAATGATTCAAATAACAGGTGTTGAAATGAGAGAGATCTGCCTTGATCGGTGGTATAGATAAGATGATTTCACTAACCTCACAATTAATGAAATATAAAATATTAATTAAATATGTTAAATATGTTTTGGGTATCTAAGCCAAATAGTTTTTCATTGGGCTGAATATCGTGAGATACTGTCAATGAGAGTGTTCTTCAATATATCAACAACTTGATTAATACTAGGCGGTTATTGGTATCTAAACCCCTTTGTACTTATTGTAGCATTAGCAAAGTTTTTGTTAATCCATCTTATGATAAATTTTTAAATTTGTTGTTCACTAACATTTTGCATCGTTTATTAACAAATTTTTATTTCTAGTTCGATATGTCTTTTAGAAAATTACTTTGTAAACATATGCAACTTCGGAGAGCATGGTCGTTATATTTCATCAAACGAGAATAGTTTTTTTTTCCCAACAAAATTATAAGCTATTTGAGAAGAAAATTGAATATTTTAAGTTAGTGTTCTAAAAAGGTCGCTGTCTAAGCAAGCACCTAATGCTAGGCTTTTATGATTTATGTTATAAAATTTTATGATGATAAAAAATGTGAATTTTATTATTTATATATCATGATATTTCATAATTTATATTTATTGTTTTATTTTGTAAATGCTTAAACCATCTAACTAATAATCTAGATTTTTGATTAGGCATTTTTAATCTTTCAATGTACCAAATTTTTGTATTACTGCAAGCGAGAATATAAACTATTGAGATGAGTGAATAAGCTCAAAACTGTGGCTTCGAAGTGTTTAGAGTTGGTTTCATCACCTTCAAGTTATGAGAGTGTCGTAATTCAGGGAAGGCCTCGTATCTCATGGATGGAGCAATGTAGATGACACGAAGCCATATTAACTCTCACAAGTTGTCTCCTCCTAGCTAGAACGCTTCTTTGCACCAGCACTTTTTTAATCTTCATCACAACCAATATATGGTCTTGAGAAGACGAGGCACATGTACAGCTTCTTGGAGCTTCTCGCTTCTCTTCTCTTTTACTTTAACCTGGGAGATGCGAGAAGATACACTTAAAACCGAATTCATGCATTGTAATATAGCTCACTTCTCGCTTCTCTTCTCTTTTACTACACGTTGCAATATAGCTCACTTCTCATTCCTGCTTGGTGGAGTATACGGAATCAAATGTTGACGACAGTGCAGACATGCTGGTCGCTGAGCACAGCCGACGACGCTATCTTTTGTCGTACGCGCCATAAGAACCTATTGTTATGAAATCAACAAGTGTTTTAGCTAATCATCACCTCCCCCCATCTTATACTTCTCCTCTCAATCATACATGTCAAAATAGTCGTTTTTGCTTGAATGAGGACTCTCGAAGTCCTCTGGCTCCTCCTCTCAATGGCTTTGGTTTTAGACGAGTCATCTCTCAGCTCTAAATCATTAAGCAGAGCCTGAGGTATTTTGAAACCTAAACTTGACTTCCACATAAAAAATGCAAAACCAACAAAACATTCTAAGATTTATCTCCACAATTTAAACAAAAAAAAAGCTCTAGAATTACTTCATCTCACACGTGACAGCTTATGCAAAACTACAATCAGCTCATTAATTTAAGATGAAAACAAGCGATCTCGGAAACAAGTCCAATTAGCACAGGGTAAATAAAATATCTGAATTCGAAGACTTGAATCAAACCTGAACCAAAAAGTAGTATCAAACTCAACTCAAAATCGACAAAATATCTGAATGGATTCTAAACTTTTATAATTAAAAACTGAATCTGAACTAAATCCGAACCAAACCCGAAAGAACCCTAATTTTTTTATAATAAAAGAAGCGAGCTCGAACTCGAACCAAAAACCGAATGGATATCCGAAATATCGAAACTATAATTATATTTCCAAATAATTATATTTCTAAATATAATAATTATATTTAGGTTTATAATAATTCAAATACTCAAATTTATAATTATAAATCCAAAGTTATCAGTTATTTAAAACTAAAATAATCAAAAACTAAGAAAACTAAAATATTTAAAGATTTTGAATTATAAACTAGGGCTGCACAATAAAAATAAAAAATAAAAAATTAAAGAACCAAAGTTAAAATCAAATTTGAACTGAATCTGAATGGTATTTAGATACAAAATGAAACTTAAAATATGTTACCAGAAGAACTCGAACCAAACTAGAAAAATACCCGAATGAGACCTAGACATTTTACTCCGAAAAATTCGAATATCCAAAAAACCCGAATCAAACCTGAATTGGAACCTGAAGGAAATCCTGAACACCCACCCCAAATCTAATTAAATCTAGAAAACCCTAGTAAGAAAAACAAAATCTCGAATCGCAGCGAAAAATAAGATGAATCCAAAACTTCAATTACGGAAAGGAGTGGGACGACGAATGGATAGAGAACAGAGATTTGTTGATTAACTTACCTTTTCCTCTGGTGGATCGAAATACGGAGGGATCTGACGACAAGTTTCGCAATTATCTCCGATCACGACAAGAGACGGAGAGATCTGACAAGCATCATTATCAAATACTATTACCACAAAACAATCTTTATTAATGTTGAGTGGTCTGAAATCAACAACAATTACGTTTTCGGCCCTAAATCTTCATTTACATCTGGCGGAAATGAGAGGCCTGATCCGAAAAGAGAGAGAGAGAGACAAACATGTTGGTGAAAGACCAGGATCTGAAATTTTAAACCGTCCACTGAGAGCCACAAGAGTTTTAATCATATTTATGTTCTAGTCCAGACAAACCAAACACAACCACATTTACCGTCTGAGATACATACTCTCCGTTGATATTCTTATTTAGGCATTTGAGGGTCTTCGAGAGGAAATCATTCTCTTTTATTCTCTTAGGTCCCGATAACTCACGTTACTCAATAAATATATGATTGGAGACTCTTGATAGCACAAGGGACATGATTTATAGGCAGAACATTCATTATCCCCCATAGAACAACTTTTGACTCTAGTTAAGATTTATTCAAAAAAACCCTATTAACGTCACCAAAGAAGGATCCACTAGACAACCAGACAAAAATCTCTCAAACAATTTCATATTTTAAGTATACATATGTAATTCATTAATATATTTTTTTTTTGTCAACATAGCCTAGTGGCTTTAATATCCCTCGTAACATCGAGGGGTGTTGGGTTCGAACCACAGATATGTGTCATGAATTTCAGAGGTGACCACCATTCTGCCACATGATTCTGACGTAATTCATTAATATATATTATGCATATTTTATATAATATTTAATGTAATATATATATATATTATTTATATTAAACATAATTTTTTCCAGTTTAGTATTTATGAAATTTATAACAAATTTAAATTAGTATAATATATTTTTAGTATTATTATCTGTCATATTTTGAAAAGAAAACTAAAATACAAAACTAAAATAAAAAATATATTCAAAAAATCTTCAGAAATTCCAACATAATTTCAACGAATTTTATTCTCAACCACATAGATTGTTGAGTTGTTTTGTTGAAATTTCTTTAGAAAAATATATTTTAGACACATTTTCAACAATTTTCCATCATAAACAATTAAAAAAAAAATGGCAGTAAATATTAGAGTAAATATAATGTATACCTATAGATAAATACATTAAATTAGCACATTTTGAAGTTTTCTATACTAAATATATCAAAATAAATCTAAAACTCTAAAAATAGCACAAATTATTATGTAAAAATATTTATTTACCTTAAAAAATACAAAAGAATCAAAACATGTTGATATAGTGTAAATATAATATATACCTATAGATAAATCGTTAAATTAGCACATTTTTATTTTTATTCTAAATATATCAAAATGAATTTAAAATTCTAAAAATAGCACAAATTATTACGAAAAATATTTATTTACCTTAAAATTACAAAAAAAAAATCACAACATGTTAATATTGTGTAAATATAATATATAACTATATATAATTACATTAAATTAGCACTTTTGAAGTTTTATCCTAAATATATAAAGATAAATTTAAAATTCTTAAAATAGCACAAATTTTTTATTTACAACAAATTAAAAACAAAGAAAAATATGTTAATATAGTGTGAAGTTATAGATTCTCAGAAAATTGTATGGTTACACTACAAAATATAGAAATATCTATCATACTAGAACAGTAGAACTGTCATATAAGATTGTTATTTGTTGAGTGAAAATGAAGTAAATAGCAATTAAAAGTAAATAGAGCAAAAAACTGTTAGATTTTCAAGACAATTGCAGGAAACATGCAATAAATTTGATATAATATTTTTATGATTTTATAATTTTAAAACACAAAACACGTTTTCATAATTTTACATTTGTCGTGGTCTAAGAAATTAATATATCTACACTTTTAATAGTTATATCAAGTTATAAATATGCATTAATCAACCAAGTTTTGCTATTATTCACTAAACGTTGACGCTTAACTCACCAAATACTATTTCAATTATTAGATTCAGCATTCTCATGGTTTTAAACTTCTTAGATCATATTTCTAGATACACATTAAAAATTATGCAATAAAAACAAATAGAGATAAAAAACATGTAGTTAAATTAATAAAGAATCAAATCAAGATGAGTTCTTATGAAATAATTAATTTTCTTCAACCTAAAAAAGTGATCTAGTCAAATATGATGTAGATTACACATCAAATTTGAATAAATATCATACTGAAATGAACATAAATAAAGAGAAAATGGGATTTGGAAATCTTTTCTGTATCGAGTAAAAACTGAATTCTACTCCCTGATAATTCTTTAGATCTAAAAGCAGTAATAAAACATAGTCTACTCTCTAATGTCGTGAATTTTATGTACTAATTAACAAGAGGTTAAAAATAAGTATTTATAACTATCTAAGTCGGCAAGTTTAAGTAATGTAACAATTGTAAAATCTTATATTACCTTTAAATTAATGCACCAAATTTGGTATATAAAAAAAAAGGAAGTTTCTAGAAGCTTTGGGGCAGAACCTTGGGCAAGGGCTTGAATGGGCTGAGGCTTTGGACTTCTGATCATTGCAAGCTTCATACCTCGATCAGAAGGGCATCGGCTGCACTTCTGTAGTCACATGACCGAGGCTGGGCTTAAACTTCTCCATATAGTTCTCTTTAGAGCAAGACATACATCTAAGTCAGATGTATATTTCCAAATCATGTAATTAAATTACTTCATTCCATTTTCAAAGTTAATTCAAATGAATTTTTCTACATCAAAAATCGTCCCAAGAAAAATCCTACAGTTAATCCATTTTAGGGTAAACTTAATGGTACCTTGAATTTTTCATGTTGTTAGAAATTGTATTTCTTGAAGTTTTGAACTCTTGTATAATTGTTTTATCTTCAAACCAGGATTATGATATATTCATTTTTTTTCTTTTTTGATGTTTTCACATGTAAAAACTTTTTATAGTTAAGATACAATATGTTTAAAATTATAAAATCACCATAAAAACTTAGAAAATATAGTAAAATCCCTAATAAAAATATGTTAACTAAAATCACTTATATGAGTTGTCTGGCTTAACCCCGATCTGGAAGTGGTGAGGCGAGAAATTGGGGAACGGAATCTTAAGGTGGCACGTTTCGAGAGGCTCATAGCGGATCCAGCTGATCACAGGGTCAGACCAGGACCGACATATTTCTAGTTGTCCTGGCGTTATTCTTAATGCATTTGTCTTTCTCACTCCTTTTACCACCAAATTATTCAAGACGATATAGTATAAGTTTTTTTGTTCTTAGAGCTTCTACCTCAACTGGGGATATATCTTTTTGAGTGATATAACGTCCGACCACTGGAGGAATGTGGCCTTCTTACCGATCCCCTTTTTTGTTCCCTTCAGGAGAGATGTCCAAGCTTCTCAACCTACACGGTTTGTTCAAATCAAAGCCTCCAGGAAGAAAGAATGTTTCTCTTTCGATGACTTTCTAATGTCTAAGTTAGGTACCTATTGATAGAGAATCAATGATTTGGGAGGTGAATGGGGTTTCAGATGAAGAATCTTTGTGCAAGGATCGGGACTCTTATCCACCGGCTTGACAGGGTTCAAGATTTTCTTCTCCATCTCTTTTTCTTACTTTTCTTCTAAAAATCATCTCTCTATGCGCTTCCCCACGAGTTGAATTTTGTGATTCTATCTCCTCTCTTCGAATCTCATCCATGGAGCAATGTTGAAATGAAGCCATGTTAACTCCCACAAGCTATCTCCTCTCTTCTTCGCACAAGTATTTCTCCTCATCACAACCAATCTGTTCTTGAGAAGACCAGACACAGCTTCTTGAAGCTTCTCGCTTCTCTTCCCTTTTACTTTCACCTGGGGTCGTGCCCCAGTAGTTGTCGCGAATGCCACGGCTGCTTCTATGAGAATAACTGTTTTCTTAGAGATCTCAGCGACTGCAAATTATAGAAACACCCAACTTACGTATTCCACTCTATTTTCCTTTGATTTTCATATATTCTTTTACATACAAATGAAAATATATTTCTTTACAATAGTTACAATCACACAATAAATAGCAAATTGTTCTTCTTAAATATACAAATATATTCGTCTCGTCACACGATTCGATGCACTCGAACTCTGCGTCGGGATGATAGCAACTCATTCAATCTCCCAGTTTCAAGTAAAAGCTCCAATATTTTCTACAAATCAGAACTCAATTCAATATCGAACTTACATTTTTGAAAGATTATTTTAAAATAAATTTTCTTTAAAAAAAATCAAAGATTAAGTGTCTTTTTGAGTGATCAGTTCACACAAACCTGATCTTTCTCTCTGAGCCGAAGAAGCAGAAATCTCAGCTTCTCTTCTTGAGCTCGTCTCCACCATCTCATGACCTTCATATAAACAAGGCTCGAGACCAAGGAGAAACCACAAATGAGAGTAAATGACCAGAACACTCTTGTACGAGTGACATTACTACAACGCGCCCTCTCGAAAATTCCTGAGTCCTTCAATCGCTTCTTGGCAGTCTCAATCACCCGCCACGGAAGCGACGTTATATTCACGGTGGATGAGGAATCATCTTCTTCTTCTCCGACGATAGGGACAACAGAATCTTCGTCGTCATCGTCGTCGTCGTCCGACATATTTCCACGGCGATGGCTTGGTTGAAATATGGGTGAGTTTCGAGGGGTAGATGAGCCAATTGGTGAGCTTGTGGGTGAGGTTTGTATCACTACCCATTCACTGAATTCTTCTTCTTGCTCTGACTCTGGGTTGTTGTTCATAATTTTTTTGGATAATGTTTCTGCTTTTGCTACGTGTTGTTTGAGATTTTATATATATATGACGTCACTTAAAAGCTTTTGTCATGGATTCTTCTAATAATCTATTAACGATATTTTGCTAGTTGAGAAAAAAAATATCTAACACTACTGGTCTTTAGTATATCTACTTTCAAAAAGAAATTTATAAATATTTTAGTAAACCTAAATCAATCTGAACTTGAAATTGTTTTGGAAAAAAAACCATATACATAATACTAAAACCGACTTATACTCAATTGAAATCGAACCAAACCCGACTCTAATATTAAAATTAGTTGAGCTGATTTTATATTCTTAAATTTAAAGGATCCGACATCCCAAAAAACCTGAATACAGACAGAGTATATGGAATAAAATAATGAAAAGTTTGACCCGACCCCACCGTTCTAATTATCTCGAAGCAAGTAGTTTCTCGATTCTTCTTTCAAAGTCCGTGTTCTCCACGGAGCTCAAATGGCGACGGCATCTCCTCTCCTTCCTCCTCCTCCTACAGTGAATCTCTGGGTGATCTTATCGGAATCGAAGCGGATAATCAACGCCCACTCGCGCCACTTCCTTGCTCTCTCCGTCCTCTTCCTTCTTCCCCTCTGCTTCTCCATCACAGTCTACCCATCCGTCTCCCGTCTCATCATCGACCAATCCGCCGCTTCTCACAACCGCGTCTCTCTCCTCCGCGGCGGATACCACAACGATCAACCACCACCTGCCGACGACGTCGATATCAAGACGGTCCTCCTCCTTCTGATCGCTTACATCGTCGTCGTCATCGTCTTCAACCTCTTGGCTATCGGATCGATCGCGTACAGCGTGTTCCAAGGATTCTACGGAAGACCGGTGAAACTAATTTCCGCCGTGAAATCGAGCTTCACCTCCTTCTTCCCTCTCCTCGCTACTCTAATCTCATCCAAATCCATCGCATTTGGGATCTTTCTGATTCTAGGGTTTGCAGCTTTCTTATTAAACCGCGTAATCCAGCTCATCTTCCCAAGTCTCGATGTCGATTACGCTTCAACTTACTTCCAAGTTCTCTCCGCAGTTGTAATACTCATCTTCATTGCGATCGTGATGAAGCTATATATCAACTGGATCCTCGCTTGGGTCGTCGTTGTTGTTGAATCGGTTTGGGGGTTAACGCCGTTGAAGAGAAGCAAAAGCTTGGTCAAAGGAATGGAAAGTCTTTCTCTTTGTATGATCGTCGTCTTCACCATAACCCAATCGAGTCTCGTCTGGATCAGCACCATTGCAGCTTCCGCTCAGATGGACGACGACATTGAAAACGGCGGGAAGTTGTGGACTAACGCCTTCTTCGTGGTCCAAATTGTCATTACGTCTGCTGTTCTGACGGTTTTGATGCTGTATAACCTGTCTGCTATTACGGTGATGTATATGTACTGCAAAGCTCTTCACGGCGAGCTTGCTTGGGAGATAGCGGAGGAGTTTGCGAGAGAGTATGTGAGTTTGCCTTTTGATGAAGGTAAAGGTCCTCACTTGGTCTCTGTAGCTTACAACGCCTGATGAAACATGATGACTGATGAAAAGGTCTGTGTTTTGAGAAATTTAAGGCTTTTTGTATGATAAAGCAAGTTTGTATATTGAATCTTCTTTAGTGTCTGACAGAATCCGACAGGCTTTGTGTTTGTTGTTGACAATTCTAAATTTGTAATGTGTATGAATGATCTAAATTTGTGGCTATTTGAAGTTCTTTTGTTATGAGCGATTTGTGGTACAAGTTACTTATAACGTCATAAATTCACCAAACTGATTAGTCACAATCAAGATTTATTCAGAAATGTCAAGAATTTCCTCAAGAAGCATTAAATTATCTTCTATGAAAGATTTCATTTTTTTACAAACATTGTTATTACAAGAAGAAACTTGATCCACAAATTGTAACCTATTATCAGAAGAACAAAGAGATCCCTGCAACTTTGTCTTTCCCCATGTACAAAAGAATCCACATACGACCAGAATCTAGAATCTGGTTTTTACATTACATCAATACATCCTAAAGCGTAAGTTTCCACAAAAGATCCCAACATGAAAGAAAATGTACCTTCTGAAACTGTAATCTATCAGAGTTTCTGTCCACCTGTGGTAATCGAGTAAACATCAAAACAGGCTCATTAACCAAAAACAAGGGATTCATTTAAACTCACAGTCCTTCTTCTTTTCTCAAGTGATTTGCTCTTCTTTAAGCCTTAGACGCGCAACAACCTGTTGTTGGTTCAAGTTAACCGTCGACGTGTTGTGTAGATTGTTGATTGGTCTTAACTGATGGCTGCTGGTTCTAGCAGCTGGAACGTCGTGGTTATGTTTTCCTTCGTATGTCGTCACAACAGCTTTTGGGTCATTTGCTGCTCTCTCTACATGTTTCCTCACTCCACATGCCGGTGTTGTACACTTATAGTAGCTCCTGTGAATAGATCAAAGAGCGTTAAGGGAAAAAAGACTGATGAAAATTTGTAACTCAATGACCAGTTGTCAGTCTAACCTTGGATAAGGGTTTCCTTTGACTACTTTCTGACCATACTTGCGCCATCTATATCCATCATCTAAGAGATCAACTTCACTCGTCGTTTGGACAATAATTCTAGGCTCTGTCACGGTTCTATGCGTTGAAGAAGCTGGTTCTGAAACCCGGACTTCCATATTCCTGCAACAGTTCAAAGATTGTCTAAATTTCGTCAGAAAAAGCAAAATCCAAAAGAGATGAACGTAAGAGAGGAACAGCCACATCTCTTAGAAGTATTTTTTTTTTACCGTCTCTTGGGATCAGGCTCATCCTCGTGTTTTCCTTCCACACTAGTTTCTGCATTACCGACCTCCTCGCTATCACTTGCTTCCGACATCTGCTCTGTTGTTGTAACCTGGCTTGTTTCCTGGTCTCTCTTAGTCTTGTTGAGACTGCTACTACTGGTTTGGAACTGAGTTGCAGTATCAGAACTTTTTGAACTCCCGTTATTGTTCCCACCGCGCTTATTGTGTTGAGGAGGCTCGTGAATGTGTTGCCCCTTGTAGATGATTTCCGTTACTTGTCCATCGAGAGACCTCTCGACTTTCTTCTTAACAGGACACGCGGGATGCGTGCATTTGTAATAGCTCCGAGGGAAATTGCTACCTTTCACTTGCTTCTGCCCGTATTTTCTCCAGTTGTATCCATCATCAGCTGGTTTATCAGCATTTTGAGGTTGTGACCGATGCTCATAAAACGATACTTCCGAGGTACCTCTCTGAGCTTGCGACGAATCTTGAACTGGGGGTGGAATCTGGGACCTACGTCCAGAAGAAAACGACGGAGGCTCAGTCAATGAAGTCTCTTGTTGTTGTTCGGATAGTGATTGCATGTGGACACTATTGCCTTGAACTGCTTGTGCAGTGACTTGTGCTAAAGCTTGTTGGTGTGTCATGCCAAATGTTCCCTACACATAAAATTCACGTTCGTATTATTAGCTAATGATATCCTCAAAGATAAAACTATATATGATAACAGAGCCAAGCAAAATACTTGACTGAATACATTGAAAGATTCAGGATTTTGGAAAAGAAGGTCAAAGAAACAAAACTAATGATCATTAAGAGTTGTTTATGGTTCTCTCTTTGACATTGAAGATACCCTTTGTCTGGAAGTTTCCGACTTTCAATATATAGTTCAGATACCCAAGGAACATCCCTAATTCGTCAAAATCAAAATTTCCCAGTTTTGATCTAAAGTGGAGAACATTTAAATGTTTAGTTTGTACAATAAACCGAACGGAAACAAAAACAATAACCGGAAACAGAATGTCCCAAAGAAACGCATAAAGTCCTAAACTTCCAGTTAACAAACAAAAAAACAGAATTTCGAACTAACGACAAAAAAAAAGAGAGAAAGAGATCAATGTGAAATGAAATCTACACCTGAATGGGTGAAAAAAGACCAAAGAAGCTCGGCGAATCCAAAAGCGTCGCCGGACTTAATCCCGGCGGCACGGTGAACATCGCCGATGGTTGTGTAATCATCAAACCCGTTGGTCTGTTTTGCTTGAACCTCGGGTCAACATCACCGCCGCTTCCACTGCCATCATCGCCACCGGCCGAGCTCACAGATGTCTGATGAGCACTAGCGACGGCGGCGGCAGCAGCAACAGCAGCCGCCGGGGAAGCCATAGCTCCGGCTAGAAGCTCAGAGAAAGACTTGAATTCATCAGGATCAGAGAACAAGTTGGAGACGAGAGTCATGGGACCAGGACTAAATCCAACGCCACCGCTAATAAACATTTCTCCAAACGGTCGAGGAGGAAGTGAAATAGTTGGCCGTGAAGCTCCTCCCCTGGTTGATGATTTTAACGTCAAAGGCTGTTCTTGTTGTTGTTGTTGCTGTTCTTCTTCTTCTTCTTCTTCCTTCTCCGCCATCGATTCCGACTTTTTGAAACAAAAGAGGATAAAATCTAACAAACCCAACTCAAACAAAAATAAAAGATATTTTTTTTTTCTTTCTTTCCTCTCTTTTAAACTCTTTTTGTATCTCTTTACACAATCCGTGTCGTGTTTCAGTTTCACTTCGCTTTTTATGTTTTTTTCCCCTTTCTTCTTTATATTTCTTCTGCAGTCTTTAATGGAGAGATTTTTATTTTATTTCTAGTCTTCAAGCAGATCTCGAAAATTAAAAATATTAAATTTGATTTTGCAGTACAAAGTCTGCGGTGCAGATATGAAAGAGTAATTTCTCTTGTCTTTTCCCTCCTCTCCATTTTATCCATTACTTTTTTTTCTTGCATATTTATTTGATTATCTGATTTAAATAATTTCCAGAAAATTATGTATCTTACATTATAAATGCTAAAATATCTATTTTAAAAAATGGTTATGGAAAGTAAAAGTCCGAACGTACTCGAATTTTATTCCAAAAAGAAGCAACCCATGAAAATGAATGTTTTTAATACATGATGCGATGAAGAAGTTTGACTTTTTTTGATAATTTACAATTTACATTGGTAATTTAGATATGAAATTGAATTCTTTTTAACAAAGAAAAATGCCCATACGCAATCGTATTTTCGAATTATTGTATAGTATAAGTAGTGAGTTACAGATTCGTTTATTGGAGACAAGGATCTAATAAATTATTTTTAAAAATGGTTGACGATCTTTTTTGGAACTTTTATATAGCATTATTTTTACACGAAATTTAATTTTAATTTTATATTTCCACCGTTTGAAAATTAAATACTTCAAAACTCTTATATCATATCAAACTGAAAAACTGAACACAACTTAAAACCACATTTACAAGGTCAGGTAAAAGATCCAATTTTTCTCAAAAATCTCTTCTTACAATTTCAAAAAAAAAAAAAAAAAAAACTAAAACCCTACAATTTTAATATTAGACATCGAATTTTCAAAATCTAGTGTAAGCAATTATTATATTTGAAAAAAACATAGTTTTTTATTTGATTTTGTAGTGTAGAAAGTTGATTTGAATCATTCGGTTGAACCATAAATAAATGTTATTTCTATGTGTTGTTGTTGAATGTCATTCATGTAGGTTGAGGTTAGAGTTTTACATTGAGTAATGTATATGGAACTTTGAGTAGAACATCAACTGATCGAGCAAGATGAAGAGTTGTGGGAGAGTCCACAGTTTGTTGGTGTAGAGTTGAAATTGTTGAAAAGATTTCCAAATTCGTGAACAAACCTTACCAACGATATTATCGTTGTGACTATGATGTAGCAGATAAGGTAATCTAAATACTTTGCTTTTGTGAAAACTTATATTTTCATTGTTGTGTATTTTGATTGTTATTCAATTTTGTAGTTTGTCAATGACAATCATACTTTCAAATTGATTGATTAGGCTTTGTTAAATGAGATAGAGAAATTGGCTTTACAAAATGCGAGAATTGAAAAGCCAATAAAGAGATTACAACCGAGAGGATGAAGCTTAAGAAGATGCAAATGGAGCTACAGAAAGAGATATTCAAAAGGATGGAAGATGTGTTATCATGTTTGGTGTTTTGTGTCATTAAACTTGATGTATGATGGTCATGTTTGGTGTTTTGTGTCTATGTGAACATATGATGTTTGGTTTTTCTTTGACAAGAATGTTATGTTATATATGTTCTCTCTTTGACTAGCAAAGCATATAAATTTGACAATTAAAAAACTCCAAATAAACAAAGGTTAAACTCATAAATGAGAAAGCATAATGTGCTAATGTCTTAAAAAGCTTATAAGTTCATCACCATAGAGACAAATCATAAGATTCTTAAACTTTAATATTATATGCACTATTTCTGATAGTTTAAGTACAACAGCTTTTATCAAGTTCTGAAAATAAAATCAAGACTATTGTAATTTTATATTAACCACATAAACAATAAATTTATAAAGCATAAAGTATAAACCATAAAGCACAAACCACACAATAGTTACATTTTACCTATATGAAACCATAATATAGTTTTCACCATTTTGAAAGTCCAATTCAGTTTTGATCTTCTTCACAAATCATAATCAAATGGGTGTATTTTCTACTTGCACAACTGCCCAAGCTATAGGATATCTAACATACTCTGCATATCAACCTAAAACTACCAATATTTTCCCTTTCATTTGTGACTTTACGAAGCATCCCTCAACGGATATAAGCGGCCTACAAGTATATTCCATATTTACATAGAAGTAGACATAGAACCTGTTGAAAACATTTAAATATGACTCACAGTCAAGCTCCACAGAAGAATTGGGGTTCGATTCAACTATCTCAAGCCGCATAATCATGGAGACGCAAAAATTGCTCATTATACTCTCTTCGAATCCATCGCATTACTTTATTTCTCGCTGCTTGGCATTGTGGTTTTAACACTTTGATCTGACACTTGGACAATACCATTTTTTTAATCTTCAGTGATATAAAGTAGTCTGACTCTTCATGGATTTATCAACAAACAAGCTTGTAATCACTAGAACTTTAATAATTTCACATGACTTATTAGGAACACACATATACAAATGCTTAAAGACTTAAACATGCCACTAAAAAGACTTTATCGTCGTTGCACAGTATATACGTCATGAACAACCTTTACCTTCACAATTATACCTGATTTTATTCTTTGTCATACATATACTGCTTCAGATTCCGGCCTATTTTGAGGGCATAGTCAAGGACTAACTTCCTTAAACGCCAATCCACTATAGAATACTTGACCTTCAAACAAGTTTCTATCTCCCTTTTTGATATTGTTGCGCCTCTTCGTGGTTCATTGTACTTTTTCCTCTTCATCACTCTCCATCTCAGTATATTCATTGTGTCAAATGGGAGATTCATCAGTAAACTCCATTATAGCTTGCTCGATGTTATACTCATTTCGCTCTCGTCGATCTTCTCCATCAGAATCTTCATTGTGAATTTCAGGAACATTCCGCAACTCAACTAACGCATGTTGAACAAACTGAAACGACACACAACACACATTTTTTATTTTTATTTTGAGTTTATTTTGGGATTCTATGATTTAAGGGTTTTGAATAATATGAGGATTTTAGATTTGGGGAGATTTGGTTTCAAAGAGTTTTAAAATTCTTTCGAGTGGGTGGGTGGGTTTAATTTTTTGTTTAATCTGATATTACTCGAATTAGTTTTGGTTTGTTGATTTGGTTAATATAGTAAACCAATTATAGTTATGGTATGTGTATAAGTTAATTTTGAACTTTAAGATTGTGGGGGGGGGGGGGGGGGGGGGGAATGAGTTTGGAACTTCTATTTGAGGGAGAACTTTATTTTAAATTTCATACTTATTAGGGATCAAGACTAAATTTCGTGTCAAAGTTATGTATTTTTTCAATTTATTCAAATAGTTTTTATTATTCAATCTAATATTGTGAGAATGATGGATTTGAATATGAAAATTCTTTAAAAAAATCGTCGCACTTTTTTTTAAAAAAAAAAACTCTGTGTTTTTTTGTCTATTTTTGTAGTAATCTTTGGGTAATGATTGCCTAATAAGGGAAAGGAGTTTATAAAAAGCGTCGGTTATGAATAAAATTACGACTTTGTCCCTAAAGACAACGAGAATTTGTGCCTCACAGCTCCAAGCACGTCTCGACGGTTTTTGACCAATTGTCTTCACCACGTTCTACAAATAGTCTTCCGCCACGTGTGTTCGTAAATCGACCGGGAGTTTGGTCGGAATAAGCCTAATCATAATAGCTGTTTTGTTAAGACAAAACACAAGTTCACTCCTCCCATGGATTCATATATGGGTTTCCAATTCGAAATCAATAATATTCCTTACATTTTGTTGGCATCAAATGGTGAACGAGGGAAAGTGTGAGTTAGAGAGTAAGTAAATTTAGCTGGCAACAAAAAGAAAACAACTTGACTTTTGGAGGGCCCAATCAACTTCGAGAACGGGCCAAGAGACAAATACATCCTTAATATCTGTGGGTTCCACGTTGGGGCCCTTTTCATTCATTGCCACAACGAATCGCGTCTTCACTTATCCCATCAAGAAAACTAGAAACTGTGTGATATTGGATATGTAAACGCTTGAGTTGTGCAACTTTATAAAGTTTGATTGCTAATCACAAAAAGGCATTCGAACTTTCATCATAACCTATCGGAAATTTTTTATCATAATATTCTTGAATCCATTATAGTTAAGATGTAGGTTTAACATTGTAAATTATGCTAAGGAAATCTTATTTAATCTTTTTTTTGGGTCACCATATCTTTATCGTTATCGATTACTTCAAGATAGTTAGAAAAGTGAGGATGAGTGGTTTGTACTCAGCAAGAGTGAAAGACATAGCTAAAAACATTAAAATACAGAGATTGATCCGGAAGGATTTTATTTTATTTTCTTATATCTCAAGGATTTAATTGGTGTAATAGTAACAAAACGTATTCTTCGTACGAAGTTTCAAGTCTCTAAGCAGTTGAATCAAAACACAAGAGATAATGAGAATTTAGGGGCTACAAAGAATGATCCGACTATTAGTTAGTTCGATTAGTCATGCGAGTTACCAATTATAGTCATATTATCTTATTTTCAATTTTACTATGTTTTGATTTCTTGCATAATGTATGAGAAATGAGAGTTACAGAAACACATTTAACCAAGATGAGAGTTTATGAATCAAATATGATAATAACCGTTGATAACATATTTAGTACTCTCCAACGACTTTGATAGCGTCGTGAGGTGTGTCGTAAACATTCTTAGATCGTGATTTCTTGACACCAGCGGTGAACCAGAGCTTGTCCGATTTCGAACTCTCGACTGAGATTGTCGTGACTTTAACCCAAACCAACACTTTTGTCTTCATTCCTTCCACACCCATCAGTTTCCCTCTAAGCAAGATCCCTTTCACGCGTGTCGCGTAACTTATCACTGATCCATCTTTGAATGTGACTTCGCAAGGTGTAGAAAAGAAGACAGTGAGTTTGTTCTTTGTCTCGTCGAATTCGTAGCAGATTATGTTTTGTGGGAAGAGACCTGGTGGTAAGTTGTATTCTTTGAGTAGATCTGGTAAGCTTTTGAGGGGTTTTCCTGTTTAAAAAGAGATACAAAAAACGAATCAAAAATCTTCGATTGTTTATCGATGAGAACAATAAAAGACTGTTACCTTTAAGCTTGTTGAAAACCCATTTCGCTTTCTCTTCAACGGTACTAGAGAAAGTCTGGAAAAGAAAAAGAAGCATGAACATTATGTTTCCCTTTCGAGGAAATGAAACAAGAGAACAAAGTGCAAATTGACCATATGTCGATAGATAACAAAGCCTATGAGCACAAGACATAGAATGATAAGTAGTGAACCAAACACAAACATAAAGTTTCCAATTTGAGGCAACGGAACAACACAAGTATGTGCAAAATCAACCATATATCAACAAGATAACATATAGATCATGTTAATTGATGAGAATTCTAAAAACGGTCATAGAATTGATATCAACTAAAGAAGAGAAAAGCCCGTAAAGTGGTTTGATTGGTTTCAACTAAGATGTTTACTGGCTTATTATTGTAGCGCCTCTTAGGTCAAAATCATAAACATCATTGTTAAAAAGTTTTCATCTTTTCTAGTAAACAATCACATAAACGGAAACTCATCTTATAGATGAGTTAATCAGTTCAGAAAATGAAGACTCTCGAATGCAACGTATTCATAAACATGACTGAACTCGAAGGTTACTAAAAGGTGGTTAATTTTCTTTACATCAAACTGCTAAAACTGAATCTCAAGGATCAAAGCTATTAAAAGAGCAGAGACAACTCTCGGAGTAAAACATTCTGACTACAATTCTTGTTCTGCTACTCGAAATCGGGTTGAATTAGCACAAAATATAACGATTTCAAATTATCTAAACCAATTTTCAAGCTTCATTTCGAAAAATTCATCTCAGATCTTCAGAGATCTATGATTCTTTTACACCGAAATCAACAAATACAATCCATTTCCAACCAACGCAAAACTAACCACATTACACCAAGTGTGACAAAAACCATCAATATCACACAGGAATTGCATGCAAAACCCAAAAGAAAACAAAGAAAAAACAACGAACATAAGACAAGAAGCAAGAATAGATCCAGATTAGCACTCACGGTGAGGTCATTAGTGATGTTTGAGAGCTCTTCCTTGGCTTTCTTAGAGATCCATGAACCTCCGACTTTGAAGCTCGTCACTTTCGTTAACGCCTTCTCCATTTTCTCCTCCTCCTCCTCTCTCTCTCTCTCTCTCTCCGATTCTGTCAGAGTGAAGACAAAGAGATTTCAGCTTAAAAAAGCTTTAAAAAATGTCAGAGCAGAGTGATAGCGGCGACTCACATTTTTATTGGCCAAATAATAGTTCGAATATTGATACGATGGCGTTTTCGTCATTTTCTTATCTACCTTTTTTCCAAATTAATTTCCACTGTTTTTGGCTAAATTTTCAAATTACAAAAACTTTGAAACGATGAAGCAAAACTCTCCCGTAACCGTGTAAATTGCTATTTGCTACAACGAGTTTCCTTTTTTCCTGGAAATTAATTACTTGGACATATAATTTTGCATTTATTAAAATTTAAATTTGTGTTCGTGTACAAAGTGCAAGCTTCACTTTAACGCGAATAAATTGATTGGATAGTGAAAAGATGCGGTGGGGCCCAATAAAACCCCCAATTAACGCTGTTCCAGCACAAAAGCTAATGATCAATTTACTCAACAGTGTATAGGACAATTATTCCAAAATCATTGAACCATCTAGCCCAGCCAGAGGATTACATAAGTACTCCAAAAACTAAAGTACAGGTGTTTGTACTAGTGACACTCAAAAAAAACATTCAAATCAATAAAAAAAAATGTTTGTCAATCAATTTTTTTTGCAGAATTGGATATGAAACTTGTTTTCGGTGATAAAAAATATATACAGATTTCATTAAGCAAAAAAAGTGTGTGGAGTAGATTTTCAGTGGAATCAAATTTTTATAATTATTTAATTACATAATAAAAATATTTAATATTAAAAATATTAATAGTCGCATTATATTAAATACATACAAATTTGCATAAAAATTTGAAAAAAATCAAATAAATTAGAACAAAAAAACTTTTAAACATCTTATATAATAGAATAGAAAGATTAATAAATAAAACTATGATATTTAATTTTCAACGTCATAAGTATTAATATATTTATTATAAATATATTAAGAATAAATTAACTAATTATAATAATAAAATTAAGTTTTTATAATAATATTTAGTAACTTTTATTTTTATTATAATTAGCTCAATTATAATATCTTATGATAATAAATAATATGGTGAAATTTTATTTAAGATAATTTATATTTCGCTATTCCACAAATTTATCCAATCATAAAAAAATCTATTCCGCAAGTTTTTCATTCGGTAGATTTTTAAATTATTCCGCAGATTTTAAATTATTCTGCAAATTTTTTTATTTTTCCATCATTCCACGATTACCAATCAAAACCTCAATATGAATAATCATTTCAGTTTGGTTTTCGTCCTATTTAGTAAAAATCATATAGATTTGACATCAATTCACAAGAACGTATATACCCAACAAACACAAAACATAATAGCAAATTCCTTCAAAGCAGAATTATGAGATATATAATTCAAAAGAAACATCTTTATTCGACGACTCAAAAGAAACAAATCATTATGATCATAAAACATAAACGTAAATCAACCGTTTATGTCCATAAAAGATTTAGCTTTCTCGTATGCTTTATTCATATGTTCCCTAAACCGATTCACATCTAACCTAACATCTTGTTCTTTTAAATACACATTCATTTTAGTCATATTCCAATCCATTCCTCTAAAAGCGATCGGATCTTTTATAACCAAATCATCTCTACTATACTTGTGTACCAAACTACTCTCTCCCACATCAACCCTATACTCAGTGTACTCCAACTTCATTGCCTTAGCCGGCGATTCGAAACATGTTTTAGCCACCCAACCTAACCCAACCGGAACAATCTGAACCAAAACTGAACCGGGTCTAAGAAACAACAAATGGGTTAATGCCGCACCATGAACCCCAACCATCCCGTGGCTCGACTTTATAAGCTTATACGCTTCTCTCAAGCTCGTAGTTTTCGATGGTCGAAATGTGATTACCTCGAATCCAACATCTTCAAGCATCTCTTTGATCTTCTTCTCGTTTAATATCACCCGACCAACGTTGCCGTATCGACTGACCAATATGAGACGAGGCTTTTGGGGTTTGAAAGAAGATAGGTTTGTGTTGAAGGCTTTGTCTAAAAGATTGTGGAAGTCCACTAATGATTTGGAGTTGGGTAATCGGGTCGGGTCTATTGTCATGGGCCCATGTGATATTAGGCCTACAATGGCTGTAGTGAAACAATGTATAATAGAAGAAGCATTTTCATTCTCGAGTAATATGGTTTTGTGTTTGCTAAACGCACCTAGAAGATCGATGTATCTCGGCATCCACCAGTCCTTGGGATTCACTACCACGAGGATGAAATCACGGTCAGGGAAAAACGAGTTGGTCGTGATGAAAAGCGGAATGAAACCGTCAATGAAATCGTGATAGATATTCCCGGTGTAACCTCCAGCGCTGAACACAATCGCCGGCGAATGATGTGTTATATCACATGATCGGGACAGGCCCAATGTGTCTGAGGTTAGCGTTAGCTCTTTGATTTTAGGCATGATCCAACTCTCTGTTTTTCTTGGGTATGGTCTGATCTTCTCGACAAGCGGTGGTGATGTGGCGAAAGTGGGGTCCACGAGAGTGATAGTTTCGGTTCTGAGGTCGAGTTTACATGAGCCATTGATTGAGCAGACATCGTAGTTAGTGTGGGATCGATCACATTTGATTTGTTGATGAAGCCATCTCTTGTGGGGCCTGCTCAATTCTTCTGGATTCCCATGTTTCTTGTAACCTGCCTACATAGGAAACTTCTGTGTTTTTTTTTTTCTTGGATTATTTGTAAATTTAAAATTCAAACATCTATGTTTTTTTTTTAATGTCAGTTATCAACTGCGAAGTAATGAAAAAGTCAAAAGAGATCTGCTTCTTTTTCCCTACATTTATGGTTGATCGTTTTCTAAAATCAAAATCCAGTTGTGCAGTGCTTGATGGTTCGAACAAGACAAAAAAAAAATAAAGAGAGAGAAAGAAGGATCGAGTTGAAAAGAAAAATTATATAAAGATAAAGTAATAGTGCCAAGTACGTGGCTTAGAAGACTTCAGAGTTATAAATAAATTATCATTTGTCCTAGACTGACACAACATTTAATTCTCATTAAGTAGATGAGATCTCTATATATACTCGTATTTAACTATTTACTTGACCACCCTATCATTCTTCAAAACAATCCCATGAAAAAACAAATATTTTATCCGATCAATCATATATACCATCTTTTATTGATGTTAAAAAGTTTGATTTAACAACATTCAGATTTAAATCAACTAAACTATTTGTGAGTTACTAATAACAAAAACAAAAAATACTTTTTTCTCCTCGTAATGATAACATACACCATTACTTTTTTTGTAAGAAAAGGGGGTCGATCACAGATTCTAAAGAAGAAGAAGTGGTCTGGTATTTGACATACCTTGAGAGAAACCTAGCGATGGAATCAATTGAAGATCTGACACGGAGGAGAAGAGAGCAAGATACATAACCATAACGACGACCAACGCAACTGCTGCCACCGAATAACTCTTCTTCGGTGTCGTTTTCATAGCCATGATTCTTTGGTGTTGGTGTAGTGTGAAAAATTTGTATATCTGAATACAATTGAACCTCAGTAAATATATCGTCCCTATAAGCTTTTGGTATCCTTCAATGGAGGAGAAAAGAAGAAAAACATTGTTAGAGGATTCACAAATATGCGAAAGAGATACTATGCGATACATACATATATATACTATATAGCGAAGACTTTCTAACCTTTTTTCTCTCTCTAAAGAGTAACAATTTAATTAACAGAACCTTCAACAATTTTTTAATTAATTATTTGTAAATGTATTTGTAATTTTTTATTAAAAAGTATGTTTTTATTAAGTAGATGGTTTCTTAACCGCATCTAAATATATTTGTAATTTTTTATTGAAAAAGTATCTATATTTATATTTTTACTCAATATGGATTTTTTGGTTCTTCAACACAAGATGACCAAACTATTAAAGTTGATTGACGTTATTTTCATGGGAGGCTCCAAATATTGAATTGCCACGTAAAAGTAACCAATAGACGGGCCTTAAACCATTCGTTTCTTTATAGCGTGGGCCTATTTAGGGCCCATAAGTTTTAGTTTTTTTTTTATTACAACCTGAGACCAAACATTTGGCGGGAAGAGCTACGCCGCCGGGAAGTTGCTAACGGCGAAAACCGATGCTACGCTTGCGCCAATGGGTTTCTCCGGTTAGGAGATTTACGTTTCAACAGAGATGCGTCCCATTTACGACAACCCATGAATTGATTCTGCCCGAAGAAAATGATGAGCCCATAACTTCTCTGCATCACGCCGCTTCGAGCCCGTGCTTTCTCCTCCTAAGTAAGTGCAAGAACATTGATTCTCTGAAGAAAGCTCACGGGATGTTAACGGTAAGTGGAATCATGGGTGATATTTCGTGTGCTACTAAGCTGGTTAGCTTATACGGTGGTTTTGGTTATGCTAAAGATGCCCGCTTGGTGTTCGATCAAATTCCTGAACCAGATTTTTATCTATGGAAAGTCATGCTAAGCTGTTATTACCAGAAAAAAGAGAGCCTGGAAGTCATAAAATTTTATGGTCTTATGAGGAGACACGGTTACGATAATATTGTTTTCTCCATAGCTTTAAAAGCGTGTACTGAGATGCAGGATTTAGATAATGGGAAGAAAATACATTGCCATATCGTTAAGGTGCCAGGTTCTGATAATATTGTCTTGACAGGTCTTGTAGATATGTATGCTAAGTGTGGAGAAATCAAGACTGCTTATAAAGTGTTTGATGGTCTTACCTCCAGAAATGTGGTTTGTTGGACTTCGATGATTGCTGGGTATGTGAAAAATGACTTGTACGAAGAAGGCTTGGCTTTGTTTAATAATATGAGAGAAAACTTTGTTTCAGGTAATGAATTTACGTACGGTACTCTAGTGACGGCTTGCACAAAGCTCGGTGCTTTACATCAAGGGAAGTGGTTTCATGGTTGTTTGACCAAGAGCGGAATAGAGCTCGGCTCATGCTTGGTGACTTCTCTGCTGGATATGTATGTCAAGTGTGGTGATATAAGCAATGCACGTCGAGTCTTTAATGAGCATTCTCGTGTGGATCTCGTCATGTGGACAGCTATGATTGTGGGATACACCCATAACGGAAGTGCCAACGAGGCTCTGAGCTTGTTTCAGAAAATGAAGGGGGTTGGAATCAAGCCTAATTGTGTCACCATTGCAAGCGTCTTATCTGGTTGTGGTCTGATTGGGAATCTTGAATTGGGAACATCAGTTCATGGCCTATCCATCAAAGTTGGTCTTTGGGATACAAATGTTGCAAATGCTCTGGTACACATGTATGCCAAGTGTTACCAGAATAGTGACGCTAGGTATGTGTTTGAAATGGAATCGGAGAAAGATTTAGTTGCTTGGAATTCTATAATTTCCGGTTTTTCACAAAACGGCTCTGTCCGTGAAGCTTTGTTTCTGTTCCATCGCATGAATTCAGAATCTGTGACGCCAAATGGTGTAACAGTTGCGAGTCTCTTCTCAGCCTGTGCATCCCTCGGGTCTCTAGCCGTAGGTTCTTCTCTTCATGCTTATTCCCTAAAATTGGGTTTCTTAGCATCATCCAGTGTTCATGTTGGTACTGCGCTCTTGGACTTCTACGCCAAATGTGGGGATGCTGAATCGGCTCGTACTGTTTTCGATACTATAGAGGAGAAAAATACAATCACATGGAGTGCCATGATCGGAGGCTATGGAAAGCAAGGGGACAGAAAAGGGTCTATTGAGCTATTTGAAGAGATGCTGAAAAAAGAACAAAAGCCGAACGAATCAACCTTCACATCTATTTTATCAGCTTGTAGCCACACAGGGATGGTTAGCGAAGGAAAGAAGTACTTCAGCTCAATGTACAAAGATTACAACTTCACACCTTCGACAAAACACTACACATGTATGATTGATATGCTAGCACGAGCAGGTGAGTTTGAGCAAGCCTTACATGTCATTGAGAAGATGCCGATTCAACCAGACGTAAGATGTTTCGCGGCATTTCTCCACGGATGTGGAATGCATTCAAGATTTGATCTTGGGGAGATTGTGATTAAGAAGATTCTGGATTTACATCCTGATGATGCCTCTTATTATGTCCTTGTATCTAATTTGTATGCATCGGATGGAAGATGGAGTCAGGCTAAAGAAGTGAGAAACTTGATGAAGCAAAGAGGTGTGAGCAAGATCGCAGGCCATAGCACGATTTGAAACAGAGTTCTCATCAGTTGGTTAATTGTCATAGCTTCTCTCGATGAACAAAAGAAGCATATATACACAGCTTCTTGGATAAAGTCGATTTGTTTTAGTGTACATAGCAAGAACAGTTGTGTTGACTACATCTACAAGGATATGAGTGAACAGCTCTGAGCTATGCTACGATTATTCTTTGTTTTGTGGTCTGTGCTCGAGTCTGCAATTGTGAATACTTAGGTTTACATGCCGCTTTCATCTTAATCTTCGTCTTGTGAATCAAAAGGAACTTCATGCCGAGGTTTGTTGTACTTCTCACGCAGTTGTTGGATTGGGATGAAATCTCCAGCTGTATCCGCACCATAGAAGAGAAAAGAAATGTATGGATGATCAAACCTTTCCTGCAGAAACCACACAACCATGAGTCAAAAGTTTTGCAATGGGGATGAGATTATTCACAACGGGAGTAAGATTCTGCTCACTTTGTCCGATTTCTCTGGAGCTAATAGATTGTCTTCAGGAACTGCAATATCAGATCCATTGTCATGTGATAATGCGAGTAGTCACTGGTTAATGTTGTCTAGCAGCAGGATTTCATGGCAGGCAAAATTGAGATCCAAATGTATTGGATTTGAAAACACAGAGCTTACCGTATGCCACTAGTAGATCTGGGTGCGTGCGAACATCGACAAGAACCTGCTAGACACAAGCAAGAAGGTTTTAGGTATGAATTAAGCAGTCTTAGATTGTTGCTCATATGTATTTGAATACGCTCCAAACATTCGTTTCAGCTTCTTTTTCTTTCAATACAAGTCTTTGTGAACCTGATAAAATGGCTGATTGGATCCTCGAGGCAACTTTTCAACCTCTGCAGCTTCCATCCAGGAGCTCGATTCACAGCAAATTGGATCCATCCCGCAAACTACAGCCCGGTAGCCTAAGGCCAAATGAAAACATATCAATGTATGTTCTCCTCTATGAATGTAAGTCAAAGGGAAACAAGGACTAATACTCATGACAATTACCAAAAGTTTTGTGTATAAGTTTCTGTCCCAAGCGAAATGCATACTCTGCATTCTCAAAAGCCAAGGCTTTCGCAGATACAGCTAATGACTCTGCCTCAAGCTTTGAGATTTCATCTTTCAACTTAGCTGCCAAACCATAATCCTCACTGTCAATTGCATTCTGGAGATCTGCACTGCAATTATACCAAATAAACAATAAGGATGATATACTCCAATGTTTACACACACACAAAGAGAGAAAATATCTGGTAACTAAACAAGACGAATAACCGAATATAACAGCTCACCGTAGCCTTATAATGCTAATACCCTTGTCTTGAGCTTCACTTTTTGATGATGATCCTCTTTTCGCTTCTTGCAGTCTTATCGCCTCCTCTTCCACCTACCAACCATAGACCAAACGCTAGTGTCTTTGCATGATCTAAAGTTCAAAACTTGGACAAAACTTGTCTCACTGAAAGATCAATACAAATCATTTCATATACCTCAGTTAGCTTTTCTCTCAGTTGTTGCGCAATGTCGTACTGCTCCAGATTCAACGCATACTGCCACGTCAAAATTACACCAATACGCAGATCATTGAGTGTTGTGATACCTCAAAACTGTAAGCAATTAACATGAAGAGCGAGAAAAATCGCATTTTTCGGCTGACCTGTACACGAGTAGCCAAGTCTAGCTGAAAGAAGAAGATCAAAATATCTTCGTTCGCACTCTCGCTTCGCTCAGAGCTCGGGTCTAGACCTTGGTCACCTCCTTGAAATGGCCATCTAGCTTCAACCCTCAACAGGTTTCTTTGCTTTATTGATTTCCAATGGCTTCTTAGGGATGATGATGATCTACGCAAGAATTGATACGACACACATCGATCACCAACCAATCCTGAAGATTTCCCAAACTTTAAACGATCCCTCCATGAGCTATAAACTTCTGCACTTCCACATATTGTTAATGTGCTTAACGACTGAATTTGCACCATTTTTTTATTACTGAAACCGAAGTCACACTTCCCAAACCGATAATCCTTACTACAAAACCCAACAATAACCAGACAGAGCAAAATTCGTATGAGATTCAAAAATTCGAAATGAAAAGGTGCGAAATAACTCCACAAACAAGAGGAGACAAAATAAAGTTTTCAAATTGAAAGTTCGAGAAAATTACAAATGGTTAGTGAAGTTCAATAGATTCCGGCAAGACTTGCCGAAAAACGAAGGAAACACGCCGGAACGAAGGAGAGTTTTCGTCCTCACAGATTTTTCTCTCATTTGTTGAAAAACTCGTAGCCATTAAATAAATTTATCTTTTGTCAACTCTTATTAGGCTTTAAGGCCTAATTTAGGCCCATTAAAATGCTTTTCTCCGTATATTTAGATTCTAAGTAGATTTCTTTTTTTTTTGTTTTCAAATGTTTCTTAGATAATAAAATTGGTATGAAGATGTCGTCTTTATGTTAAGATTCTACATATATATTTTAATTGTTTGTCAAATATTCTATGTACAGTAGTATATATATATCTGTTATAGATCTTAACGGACACGCATAATAACCGTAAAGATAAAAATAAAAATAAAAATATACGTATGGAGTAATGATAAGCTTTTAATCTAAATATATGATTTAGAACACCAAAGATTTTCTTAAACAAACTATACCTAAAATTCAGCGAATTAAAACCCCAATATTAGGGCTCTCTTTCTTCTTTCCTTTGAAGATTTCAGAGAAATAATGTTGATTTAGCAGCGAAAACCCTGAAAAAGCTTTGAAGAAAACCCTAAAAAAGATATATAGAGAAGAGAGATTTGTTTGATATTTGAATTTTGATTTTTGATTGCGGTACAAGAAAGGGGCAAAATAGGTGCGTGTGTCTCCAAGATCGGTGGTGCTTGGCGGCACGGAGGCTCCGATATAGCTCCGTCGTCAAAGCACCACCGTACACGGAGTCATCTACGCGTCGGATCCACCGCCGACGAAAGAGACAGCATCACGTTCAGCGGAAAGCTTAGCACTCTCAGCGGAAAGCTTAGCACTCTCAGCGGAAACCTAGGAAATCATGGAAGCAAGAGGATGAAAGGTCTCTTCAAACACAAGCCACGTCCTCCTGGAGAAATCGTTCGTCAGACTCGAGATCTCATCGCTTTGTCCGAAAACGACGAAGAGATCGGCAGCAAAAACTCGAAGCAGTTAGCGATTTGCGCGGAATTGTGCAGAAACATTAGAGATTTGAAATCGATCTTATACGGAAACAGCGAAGCTGAGCCTGTCCCTGAAGCTTGTCTTTCGTTAACTCAAGAGTTTTTCAGAGAAGACACGCTTCGTCCGTTGATCAGATCTCTTCCGAAACTTGACCTCGAAGCTAGGAAAGACGCGACACAGATCGTAGCGAATCTGCAGAAACAACAAGTCGGCTCTCGTCTCGTTGCGTCTGAGTATCTCGAATCGAATCTTGACGTGATAGACACGTTAGTAGAGGGAATCGATCGAGACCACGAGTTAGCGTTACATTACACAGGAATGCTTAAAGAATGTGTTCGTCATCAGGTTGTTGCGAAATACATTCTCGAATCGAAAAATCTAGAGAAGTTCTTTGATTACGTACAGCTTCCTAATTTCGATGTAGCTACAGACGCGAGCAAGATCTTTAGGGAGCTTTTGACGAGACATAAATCGACTGTATCTGAGTATCTTTCCAAGAACTACGAGTGGTTTTTCGCGGAATACAACACGAGGTTGTTGGAGAAAGGAAGCTATTTCACGAAGAGACAAGCTTCGAAACTGTTGGGAGATGTGTTGATGGATCGTTTAAACTCTGGTGTGATGGTGAAGTATGTGAGCAGTTTGGATAATTTGAGAATCATGATGAATCTACTCAGAGAACCAACCAAGAACATTCAGCTAGAAGCGTTTCATGTCTTCAAGCTTTTTGTGGCGAACGAGAGGAAACCAGAGGACATTGTTGCGATTCTTGTTGCGAATCGGAACAAGATCCTTCGTTTGTTTGCTGATTTGAAACCTGAGAAAGAAGATGAAGGGTTTGAAGCTGATAAATCAGTGGTTGTGAATGAGATTGCTTCACTTTCTCTTAATGGATCTCAAACTCACGGATTCGTCAAAATGATGTGATGTATTCACGTTTTTTTTTTAAAAAAATTGTGTTATGTATTTTGCACTGTTGGATGATTCGGTAAGCATAGATTCTCTTTCTCAAAAACCATTCATTCATTCATTCAAAATACATAAATGTGACTTTGAAAAATTTTATTTTTATTGAAGACCAGTCTTCTCTTTCAACATTGTGATGAATTTTTCCTTCTCTTCATCTGTCATTCCATTGGTTGAACAATCTCCTACTCCCCATTCTGCTCCTCTTAGACAATATTTGTCTTGGATCGCTCTTTCATTCCTGAAGATAAACAGACACAAAACCAATGTAACATGTCCTTGTTTCAAAGTTTTGTCCTTTCACAGTTTTTTTTTCCAACTCTGCATCATTTCGAGACCAAATGGGTATATGAATGGATTCAAATGATGAGAATTTCAGGGAATTTTGTTTACTTTTCTTTGTTTAGTTTGGAATTCTCGAGCAGCTTCTTGAGAATTGGAGATTCTTTAAACCTGGAATCGTTTTGAGCGTAGAACTTCTGGTTTTTGGCTGCAATTAAGAAGCAATTTTATTCTTTTTTAAGCAGACAGATAAAACACTTTTTCTTCAAGAATTCAAGAAATTTGAAAGATTAGTACCATTGAAACGGTCAAGGAATTCGAGCTTTGGTAATTCTGGACCAGGAATTGATTCTATACCGGGACTTCCCGACATTAGGCCTGCTTCAGCTGAGCAAGTTCCGAACATATACAAATTATTATGATGCACACATATATAATGAATGAGCGAAAAATTGAAGATAGTGAAGTTACCGGTACAGGGAGAGAGGACAAGGGTGAGAGAGGCAGCGAGAGGGAAGGTGGTCTTGCAGAGAAGATGGCCAAACGGCGATGGTGATGATGATGATGATGATGATGATGAAGAGCATAAAGCCATGGAGATACGAGGATGATAAACTACTATTGTTTCATGGAGAGTGAAGCTTGGTCGAGAGAAAGCAGATATTTTGGTTTGCATCATTGCCTCCTGATTTTTTTTTTTTTTTTTTTTGTGGAGGGTAAATGACTTCTTAGGCAAGAGATAACAAGGGAAAAAACAAAAGGTTTCTTTTATATATATAATTTCCTTTTAATCTAATAAAAAAAAATATTTTCTTACTTGTTTTCAAGTTTCAAGGCTGTTTCTCAGTTGAAGGAAAAATGCAATTAATTCGAGCTTTATTTGGAGATTGTGTCTACAGTTCATAATTTCATATAAACTGCAAACGAGAAAATTTCCAGAGAAGAACATGAATTGATAAACATTTTTTTAGAAGAAAAAAAACAGCACAAACAGCTCGCAAACTTGAACAAATAAAGAATAATCCGTTTATGTTCTACTGTTTCCTGATATTGAAAGAACAAAGAGTTTAACAAATCAAAACTCTCAAAGTTAGAGAATGTTTTGGGGATAAATCAGAGTATATTTTATCATTCAAGCATAGCCTTAGCAGCATCGATAAGTGCTGGTCGGAAATCGTTGGAAGCTCGGCCTAGAACAGTGTAGCCTTCCTTGTCTTCTACATCGACATCTGCACCATGTCGCACAAGGAGAAACGCAACCTGGTCCATGAAAACACAGAAGCCAAAAGAGATTTTAGAAGAAATTTCGCTTAAAAGTCGATTAGATTCGAAATTACCTGTTTGTCATCGCAGATCACTGAATGCATGAGTGGAGTTTGGCCCATTTTATCCATAGCATCAATCTCTGCACCTTCTTCGATCAAGAACTCACACACATCAGACTTTCCAGTGCTTGCTGCCCTGTGAAGCGGAGTGCAACCCACCTGAAAATCACGAAAATTTATGTTTTATGCGTAAACGCTAGTTTAAGTGTAGTCAAAGAGCAGAAAAGACATTAAGCTACACAAACCTTGTCTGTGATGTTTATCTTTGCGCCGTGTGTTAGTAAAAGCTGAGCGATTTCCAACCATCCTTTGCTAGCCGCATAGTGAAGAGCAGTGCGACCACCATTGTTTTTGAGATTAACATCAGCACCTGAAACCAGAAAGAAATATGTCATCAAAGTGTATCTAAATTCACATAACTGTTTTTTAAAAGGGAATTAAACCAAGAGCTAATCAGTAGAAGAATGACACAGAAGACGCAAACTTTAAGAATATGCAACAATTCTATCGCCTAAAGTCATGGAGGATTATCTAATTACAGTGAAAGATATCCAGTGATCAATCATCTAAGTAGTGAAAGATATTAAGACAATAAGAGTTCATCACTAGAAGAAAAACAAACAAACAAAACCTTGCTTCAAAGATCAAACATTCAGGTGGAATTTGAATCTGATGAGAAAGATGACATATTATAGGAATCTGATTAGAAAACAAGATTGTAACAAAACCTCTAGTCAATAAGATTTCGACGAGCTCTGCCTTGCCGATGCTGGCAGCAGAATGTAGAGGAGCCCAACCTTCATCATCCTTGCTGTTGATTACAGTCTTTGATTCATCTACACTTGATAGCAACTTCACTACCTGCAAAATTCCACATTTATAAGCTTTTCAATATCTAAACTTTTAACTAAAACCGAGTATTTTGAAGAACACAAAATCGCTAAAAAAAAAAATATTTTCTTCCCAAGGTTTCTCCTTTTTTCAGGAATCAATGAGGTTATGGTTTCATATCTAAAGCACAAGATTAGTACTCGAAGAAAGCAAACAAACCTCAGAGTGACCGAAAGAAGCTGAGACATGGAGGAGAGAGCGACCGTCTTCGTTTCTGAAACTGAGAGATTTCGTGAGCTGTTGAGGAGATAAAGACATGAACACCGATGAATCACCAGATTCCGCTGCTTTGAATAGTTCTTCGTCTCTGATCTGCTTCGATTCTTGTCCCTTCGTAGCATCGGTTCCAACTTCCATGTTTTGTTGTAAGAGAAATTGATTAAAGCTTTGTTTCGGACTTCGGAGAATTTGGAAAAAGTATAAAAGACAACGAAGAGACCTAATAAGTGATTTGATAAATAATTAATTAAAACTCTAAATTATTCTCTTAATTTGAGCACAACAAAAAAAGAGAGGCCTTTTATCCCCAAAAAGGCCCAATCCTTCGCATAATGGGCTCGTATACATAGAGCTCTTCAACAAACAACCAAGCTCATTTTCTGTTATATTTGATTTTATCAGTTCGGTCTGTTTAAAACTAGATTTTACCAGAATTGAAAATCTCTGTATTCAGTTGAGGCTTCCAATGAACAAGGCGAACTAGTCAACGTTGATATTTTATTTTACATCAGAGCATTTTTCTCCATCATACACTGATCCAGCTTTTATGCTTAAAAGTAATCATGAAAGATTAATCACTACCATAATTATTTTGATCAACTAATTAAACATTAATCACTTCATGAAACCTTGAGCCATCTTAGCATAGTCTCCAAACCCATGGCCATGGCTGCCACTTCCTGATTTCTCATCCCCTTTCTTACCCGCCTGTTCTCCAGCTCGTCCTCCGTGGCTTCCGCTGACACCACCGTGGCTGCCACCACCGCCAGAGGAGTGAGAGTGTGAAGATTCGTACTTGTGGAGATAATTTTCAGCCTTTTCGAGGTACTGACCAACACCGCTCTTCTCATCGAGCTTACCGTATCTTTGAGCGGCGTCGAGGATATCTGCGGTGGCTCCGGCGACTTTAGCTTTGTCGAGCTTGTCTGTCTCGCTGCGAGCAGCGGCTTGAGCTGCTTCCGCTACAATCTTGGCACTAGCCATGAGCTCAGCGTTCGTGGCCGGCCTATGAGTTGTTGGATCGGCGTGACCCGGTTTGTTTTTGTTGTGGTTCGACCCCGGTTCTGAATTTTCCGGTTTCTTGTCGGAGAATTTCTTCTTTACTTGATCGGAGAGGAAATCCATGTTTCTTCTTTAGTCTCAAAAGAAAAAAGTTTGTTTTTGTAAATCTTGAATTTGGAAAATGTACAGTATAAAACTTATCCGGGGATGATATTTATTGAAATTCAGAAAAATTAGTTGTATTTTCTTTGTCCACTAGTTTATTTTGCCTTTTTTTCTTTATCCACTACTTAATGGGGATATTTTATAGTCACCATCTTTGCACCACAACTTTACTATAAAGAAAAATATGTAATGAGCGTTTATGGATATGGTTAAGCAGAGGGTTAAATAATTTCACATTTCCTAAAAAAAATAATCACACCAAATCCCCTCGTTGTCAACCACTTGGTTACCGGTTACTAAAGATTTACTTTTACAGTTTTACACGTGAATAACAATATTTTTAGAGAATTAAATTATAGTATTCATTTACCCTGATGGCGTGGTGTGAGTTCTTTCATGGATAAATGTTTTAACTACATTTTCACCATTTTGACTTTCACCATTTTGAGATGTTTGTAAATTTGACCATAAGTTCGATAGTGACGTCGTGTTCGGTTGCTTTGATTAGTTAGTTGAAGCTTTGATGGGTGGCACGGGATATTGGATCTGATGCCACGACAGTGTATGGCCAACTCTTGACCATTGACTTTGTCGGCAGAGTAAATTAAGAGTTTTTTGGATGGGCCTACTACTAGAAGAGAGCCCAAATAGGTTCATAAAAAGATCAAGTGTAGATAGATTTGTCTGAGCCCAACTTTGTTTAAATGAATTCCGTGAACATTGAAAAGATGTCGTGAAGATGACCACACTAATCCCACAAATTTGATTTTTGTCTACAAGATGGCGACATTGTAATGACATAAATAATAGAAGTGAACAAGAAACGAAGAGCAAGAAGACGAAACTATGTATATTATATAAAAGAAATACATGTATCTGATGTATGGAGAAGAGAAGAACAACAGGTGGTGAAATCTCAAAGGAGTGCCATGAGAACACAGATCCTCTGGTTTCTTCAAGATTTCCATTGAAACCATGGAGTTTTGTGTTCTCAGGTCACCCCTTCGAATCTCCCCTGTTCAATTATTTTACCTTAACGAAATGTCTTAATAATTTATTTATACTCCAATTTTTTTAAAAAAACAATTTGTAACCATATATATAAATGTGTGTGCGCGCGCAATTAAACCGGTTAACTCTCCGGTCCGTAGTTAACCGGCCAGAGCAAATCCATTTAGGCTACACTGATGCGGTTAACAAAATGCGAGTGATGTTCGTCACAGCAGATGGAGAAGAAAGATTAGCTCGTTACGGAGAGGTTAAAGAGAGACTCGACAACATCGCTGTGGCGCGTGGAGTTAGGTACGAGAGGGAACATATGTGCCACGCGCCGGCTAATTCAACAATCGGATGGAGAGATCCAGGCTGGACATTCGACGCCGTCATGAGCAATTTGAAAGCAGAGGTTAAGTACTATTATCAGGTAATCATAAACACTCAAATTTCGTATCTTTTTAGGGTTTAAAAAGATCAAGATTAACATATGAGATCAATCAGGTCGGGAGTGAATGGAGTGAGATTCGTAGTTTTGTTTCTCGAAATGAGAATTCAGATGAGACCTTAGCTTTCATGTTTGGAGATATGGGATGTTCAACACCTTACAGAACATTTATCCGTGGAGAAGACGAGAGTTTAGTCACTGTGAAATGGATCTTAAGAGACATTGAAGCTTTAGGTGATGATAAAGCTGCGATTGTTTCACACATTGGAGATATAAGCTACGCGCGAGGTTACTCGTGGATATGGGATGAGTTATTTGCTCAGATTGAACCAATTACTTACCGTACCATGTTTGCATTGGTAACCATGAGTATGATTGGCCTATGCAGCCATGGAAACCAGATTGGGCTGCTTATGTTTATGATAAAGACAGTGATGGTGAATGTGGCGTACCGTATAGTGTTAAGTTCAACATGCCTGGAAACTCATCGGAAACCACGGGTATGGTGAAAGGACCTGAAAGCCGGAACCTTTACTATCCTTACGATACGGGTTCGGTCCATTTCGTTTATATTTAGACAGAGACGGATTTTCTTAAAGGAGGGAAGCAGTATAGCTTCATAAAGAGTGATCTAGAGTCTGTTAATCGAAACAAGACGCCGTTTGTTGTTGTACAAGGGCATAGACCGATGTACACAACAAGTAGTAAGGTGAGAGACACTGCAATAAGACAAAGGATGATCGAGGATTTGGAACCGTTGTTTGTGAAGAATAATGTGACGGTTGCTTTATGGGGACATGTTCATAGATACAAAAGGTTTTGTCCGATTAGTAACAACACTTGTGGTGAACGTTGGCAAGGATACCCCGTTCATCTTGTGATTGGTATGGCTGGGAAAGACACACAACCGATTTGGGAACCGAGACCTAATCACCCTGATGTCCCGATCTTTCCGCAGCCTGCTCGGTCAATGTACCGTGGAGGCGAGTTCGGGTACACTCGTTTGGGATCTAATAAGGAAAGACTCACTCTGTCTTGTGTGGGGAACCACGACGGAGAAGTTCATTATGTGGTTGAGATTTTGGCTTCAGGGGAAGTTATTAGCGGTAGTGATGATGGTATAGACTCAAACTTTGGATCTAAATCTGAATTTGCAGTATTGTGGTACATTGAAGGAGCAAGTGTGATGGTTTTTGGAGTGATTTTGGGGTGTTTTATTGAGTATTTTAGTCGTGGAAAGAAAGAACCTGGAGTTGGATCATATAATGGTCGTTGGATCCGTGTGAAGAACGAGGAAATATGATTCAACTGACTTGTTTTTTTGTTTGTTTGCAGCACAGATTTTGTATAGCATACTTGTTATTATACATGGTAATATCCAAAAGCTTATTAACCTGTTCAGGGTCTTCAAGGGTTAATTGCAAGCTTATTCACCTCTTCACGTTTTGAAGGGCTAATTTTGCAATATTGCTGTAGTAAATAGTAATTAAGTTTTTGTTTATTAAAAGGAGTTTGTAATTAAAATGATAGTCAAATTCGGAGTCTATAATCTCGGCGCTTTAGCTCCCTTCCTCTCTTCTTTTTTTGGGAAGTAAAAAGAGAGCGCTATGAAATTTTTATTTCCAATTATTTAAACGAACATATAAAGCCACGATCACAAAACTAAAGTTCGTCAAAAGAAATTTAGAGAGCTCAATAAAAAGAAGGTCTACCCCAGTTGCAGTTGCAGTTTGCTCTTCATGCGGAAGCAATTTCATTAATATGGGTGGCTACTTGTGTTTCTAATATGAAATTGGATCAAGTGGTCTTTCAAACAGTCTGCTTAAGCCTTTTTATGGCGGTAAAAAACCAGAAGGATTGGCCGGCACTAGATGGATATATCCAAGACTTAGTTTTGATTTTCCAGAAAAATCATTCTTTTAAGTTGTATGACATTCCTAGGAAGAAGAATAGGGTTGCAGATGCATTAGCTAAGGTAGCTAGAACATGCACTAGGTACTTTGCAACAATAGACAATCAAATTCCATATTGGGTGGAACCTTATGTAATCGAATTCCATATTGGCTGGAACCTTATGTACAAGGAATCATCTGAAGCTTCTATCAATTAATGAAAGTAAGTTTTTGGTGTTAAAAAAAAAAAAACTTTTACACATCAATGAGGAAAATAAAAACTAGACATAGTTTTGTGGCTGCAAAGTAGGCTGGTCTTCATTTAAGAATTTCCGTAAATTAAAAAGCTCTGATGCACTAAAAAGGTTAATTATCTTTTCTGCAAGTTAATTTAAATAAATTTTGGGAATCTTTGTTTTCCCTTTTTACAGCAAAATATACAAAGATTAATTAAATAATCTTGAGGTAGCAAAAACCTAAAAGAAAAGGGTTCCTGGGATTTATAGCTTTTTACAAGAGACCCTTTTTTCTTCAACCTAAAAAAAAATCCAAAGGAAGAAACTTTCAAACTTCTGCTTCTTTTAAAATAATTTCACGTACAAAAAAAGAAAGAAAAGAAAAGCTTGCAGAAATCGGAGAAAGAAACCTTCAACTACTTCCCCTTCAAGTTATCATCATTCTTTCCCAATTCGTCTTGACCAAATATCTCCTCAATGATGTTGGAAGTTGGTAGAAGATCGTTGTTCTTGGTCCAACAATCTGATGATGTGAGTCTCCGATCACAAGCATCATCAAATGAAAAGGAATCATTACCAGATCTGTTGCACTCTCTGTTTTCCATTGAGTTTTGAGAGAAGATCAAATTGGAGTCCTGTAACTCGAAGGACATACACGAGTCGTCTTCTACATTGACCTCATCTTCTCTTGAAACCTTATCCATATATACACAGTGACCTTCGTTAACTGGTGAGTCTTCTTCATCGTCATCGTCATCATCATCATCATCATCATCGCTGCTGTTGGTTTCGTCGTCTTCTTCTTCCTCGTTATCTTCACGTGAGGAGCTTTTTCCGTTGTTATCTTCCTCATCTAAAGTTTTGCCGCTGCAAAAAACGTCGTATTCTACTTGCCAATCGTCGTCGTCGCTATCAACGTCTAGGGTTTTAAACCGGTTCTGGGTTGCCCGTCTCCGCAAGATGAAGACATTGAAGTAGTAGCTAACAAAGTCCTTCATGGTTCTTGAAGGAAACGTCGCCTTTAATTGCTTCCAGAAATCGTGACCTAGTGAAGCAGGATTGGAGTATACAACTTTATGAAAGAGATCTTCTTCGTCCTCACTCCATAAGCTTATAACTTCGTCTCCCATTTCGCAGAACCCTAGCACCATAAACCTTTCGTATCCAATAGTTTCGATCAGGTTCTCTCTCGCTTCCATTATATGTCGCCGCACGCATCTGACTGAGCCTTTATCCGGGCAAAAACATTCCTTTCTTCCTTGACCGGCTCCACAGACGTCTGAGTCAGACATTGGTATGATGCACTTTCCCATCAGTTTTCTTTCCAAGTAATCGTTTGTACGAGTCTCTGACCGAACAAGAATCTCACATTCAGGGATATCCGCCTGGTGATTAGACCCAACAGGAACTTGTTTCCTCGGATGTTGATTCATCAGACAAGTATAAACATCCTCAACAGGGGAAAGTGGTCTCCTGGTGAAGTCTGATCCAGAAGATTCATGAGAAAGGGATGACTGAGTCTGAGCATTCTCCTGAAACAAACCGCTTGAGATCCACGAGAATGGTGCGCATCTGTCAAAATCCTTCTCAACATGATTTGCATCATAACTCCAAGTAGGCTTCTTCTCACAGAGACCACCACTCAGATCCTCTACTGCAAATAACACAAGTTGCAATAGACGTCCAAAGTTAACACACAGTGCTTTAATTTGAAACCAAAGCTAAGTAAAACATTTTTAAACAATTGTAAGGTTTCAACAATACCTAAGACACCTGTCTTCTCCAGAGAAACATGATATGGAATAGATTCATCTAATTGGTTCAGGTGCTTAGGGCTATAACTAAGCTGTCTTGCGTGTTTCGCATTGCACTCTTGCATCTCCTCAGCATCAAAAGGTCGCTTCAATCCCATTTTTTTTTAGAAAAAACCTGAATGGTAAAAACCAAAAGTCAAATTATAGTCACTTTCTTGACATTAAGGTTGATAATTTACATATGGGCAATTTCTATACTTTAATTTTGATTGTATATATATAGGTAGATGTGAGTTTATAAACCTCGGACCCACAATAATGTTATAAAGTATAACTTATCTCGTTTATTTTTCTAATTGAGGAAAAAGGATAAGAATGCTGTGTGAGAGAAAATAATAAAAGTTTTGATGAGTATCGAGTAATTTTAATTTTTGAGTCAAAAGTCAAACTTTGCACATGGATAAGTGTATTCCCCAATTAATAAAAAAGAAATCCCTAAATTGAGCGAAACCCTAACCCTAGATTTTTCAATTCACGACTAAAATCATGAAATCAAGAGTCCAAAATCATACAATAAACGAATTACAGCAAGAGGAACAAAAGCCCCAAATCAATTTACAAATCTAACAAACCCTAAGGTATCAAATTCTGCGACGAACAATTAGGGTTAAAAAAATTGGGGAAACTGAAAATCAAGGCCAAAATCGACGGATCTGTGGAAAATAATCGATACCCGAACAAAATCCTAAATAGATCTAACGTTTCTTTATCTCAATCAAGAACCCGATTGAAAAAACCCTAGATTTAACCAAATGGAAGGAGGATAATCAAAACAGGTATCAATCGAAAGCTAAAATCAAGAAGATCAAGAAAATTACAATTGATTGGAAGATCGATCTGGAAGAAGGAAAGGATCTGAGCAAATTTCTTTGTAAATTTTGTAGAAAAAAAATTAGGAATTTCCAAGGCGGCTAGGGTTACAGGTCGTCTTTTTCAAACAGGCAGCAACGTAACCTTATTAAATCCTCTCAAGGCCTAAATTACAATAGTACCCTCTACTTTAATCAGCACCAGTCATCCCAACTTGCATTGACATATTTAGGCGTATAGCGTATTTAATTCGGATACACTAAACCGATCAGACCGAATCAAGGAAATCCGATCCTTAAACCAAAGCTAAATAAAAAACATAAATTTTAACAAACAAACAAACAAAAAAAAACATAGTCGACTAAAATCTAAGTTCAAACTTATACTAAAGCTAACTTAAATTAAACCAAAATTTGAAATTAATAAAATTGTAAACCTAAAAATAGATGTACCGATCTAAAATTGGATTTGATGATAACCGGGCCAATCGTAACATTACCGGTATCCATCTCCCCGTATATAATAACCCCTTTATTTTTGCCAAAACCAATTTCGCTCAAGCGACCATTCTCTTTGCCAGTGTCTTTGTTTCAATAAGTTTCTTGCGTTATTAAACTAGTGGCGATGGTTGTGATTTATGGGCAAACTTTGCAGTGGGGAGAAATCAACAGCTGCAGGAGCTCTAGCTGAATTCTATTTGAAGAATCTGAATCTTTGTAAAAATGTCATCAAGATCATCGATGTAAGTCTTCATTTCGTCTAGATTGTAACCATAACTTTAGAAACATGAAGCAGGGAAGAACTTGAGATGAGTTCTCAACTCATAAGTCTGGTAGATCGGTTTCAAGAGACGACGCCGTCATTTTAGATTCCTTTAACAGCATTACAACAACATAAGTTACAGATAGGAGATATGGTATTGTGATTAGATACTGCGTTCTGTACTGTGATGTGGATGAAACCCATTACAGGAGGTGTATCAAGAAACGCAGACAAAAAGAAAGGTGAAGCTTCATATAACAAATTACATAATAAGGGAGAAGATTTGAAAGACCCTGAGAGAAGAGACTGATGTGATCCCACTCTCTTTTCAAGCTTTACACGAGAGAAGAATTAGTAATCCTTTCCTTTCGTGTGATCATAGACTCTTGTAGAATATATAACCAAAACGGTTGATTCCAAATCTCTTGGCATTGGAAAATTCCCAACTAAGTATCAAAGGTCAAACCTCAAAGATTTTCAGATGCAAAATTTTATGTACAGCTATATAAGGCGAAACAAGAGAATAAGAAATTATCAATGAGATTGTGCAAATAGACTGTCTTATAGTCAGTCTGATGCAGACAATGCAAATAGATTAGTTGTAATAATGTTTGCTTAGTGAGAAAGTGAAGGTTCTTAGTTTTGTTTTATTGTTATTAAATGAATGGCACAAGGAAAAACGATTGCTTTGACGTTTTGTTTGTTGGTTTGTCTTTTTTATTTTTTCACTATCTCTCATTTGTTTCTTTCTTGTTTTATCAAATATCATATAGAAACTTTCATTCCCGTAACAAGAAACGGTTAAAATACTAGTAAGAATGAGAACATGACTTGCGTGTTTCTATTTAGAATCTTGAATTATCGTTTTGCAAAATTAACTTTTTAAATTAATTACTCACGCATAATCTTGAATTATCGTTTTGCAAAATTAACTTTTTAAATTAATTACTCACGCATGATGGCTGGAAATCTAGACAACTCAAATCTGCACCAACATTTGTATGAAACGTAGACAATAGTGACATGTAACGTGACTATGATTAGACTATTAGAGTTTTGGAGAAAATAGAAGTTTTGTTATTAATTTAGTAGCCTTTATAATATAATAAATAAATATTTAATAATTTTTGTAGTATACGATATAAAAGCTATTTTTAGTAAGTCAAACAGTAATTTATTAAAAATAAAATTTAAGCCGCTCTGTTATATCATCATTTTCGTGTAAAACATACTCCATAAAAACTTTAACCTAACACTTACAAAGAATAGTTAACAAATTAGGAATTTCTTGTAGTGGATTATCATTGCTCACCAACAACAGCATAACAATAATAGTTACTAATAAAACCTTTTTTCCTAGTGAATATCAGAATAAATAAAATAAAAGAGACCAAGAGACAAAGAGACCAGTTTATTAAATGACAAAAAAAGTAAAAGTGCACCACGAATTGCAATTATTCCCCTCCGATGCTTCTTTCATGACTGTTTTTTCTTTGCCGGAATAAAAATAACAAATGATTTTTTCCTTTGTTTTAAAAAGTTACACACTTTTCCAGATCTAATTAGAATTTAATCACTTTAATTAATTTTCGTTAATCATCTCATTTAATAGAGTACTATATTCAGAAAAATAAACGATTAAAATGAACAAATTCATAAACGAACTCTACGCACAGCAGAAAGAAAAGAAAAAAGCTTATAGCGTGCCCATATAAGTGGAATCTCTCATTAGTCTCTCTCTCTTTCTCATTTTCTGCTCTCTAATCTTTGCCATTGTTGGTCGAAAGCTAAATCCTTTTCGCCAATCTATTACTGGTACGCATCTCAAAAACCCTAAATTTGATTACGTCTTTGTCGTGAATTATTGTTTTTCCGCATTTATTTATTTTTTTCCTGATCTGATCTCTGATCTCATTCGCCATTCTCGAGATCTCATCATGAAAAAATAACTCCAAGATTGAGTTTTTTTTTCCACTGAATTATTCTGAAGCTTTTCTTTTTCTTCCGCTTGACGATAAACGTAAATTTTTCGTCGACCAAAAAAAGCAAAATTCGCTTATGTTTTTCTCCTCACTATCTAATTTAAGTAATGTTTCTTTTTTGGGGATTTTTGATCTGGAGATTTGTTTGCAGGTAGGTGGTTTGATTTGCTACAGCCCAGATTCCGATTTTCCGTAATAGTTGCCTTGAGTTTATCTTCAATTAAGCTACTACATCGACTTTTGTTTGTTTTTGTTTCTGAATTTGGCATTACATCTCTCTCTCTACTAGTGTCCCATTTCCTGATTTGGATTATAAGAGTGGAAAAACACTTATCTTTGTTCTTAGAATTGGTGAAGCACACTGCTTGTGAAAACTTTCCACAAATGGCTTGATTCAGGGAATGAGTCTATGTGTACTTCAAGATTGGGACTTTGTTAGCGAATGACAAATTTTCTGAGGACAGCAAAGAGGAACTGATATGAGAAGTCCTTGGTACAAGAGTGTTTCCTCGGTTTTTGGTCTCAGACCACGGATCAGAGGCTTGCTTTTCTTTATCCTCGGTGTTGTGGCTCTAGTTACCATTTTAGCACCGTTGACATCCAATTCATACGATGCTTCTTCGGCTTCAACACTCGTGCCCAACATTTATAGTAACTATAGGAGGATAAAGGAGCAAGCTGCTGTTGATTATCTGGATCTAAGGTCTCTCTCACTAGGGGCTAGTCTGAAAGAGTTTCCTTTGTGCGGTAAAGAAAGAGAGAGCTATGTGCCTTGTTATAACGTAACAGCGAATTTGCTTGCTGGGCTTCAAGAGGGTGACGAGTTGGATCGACATTGCGAGTTTGAGAGAGAAAAGGAGAGATGTGTAGTTCGTCCTCCGAGAGACTATAAAATACCACTTAGGTGGCCACTTGGTAGAGATATTATATGGAGTGGGAACGTGAAGATAACCAAAGACCAGTTTCTTTCTTCAGGAACCGTTACAACGAGGTTCTTTCTTTTGACATAGCAGTTTCTTCAAACACAGTTTCCCCTTGTATTTATCTTTTTTTGCTTGTTATCGTTGTTAGGTTAATGTTGCTTGAAGAGAATCAAATTACCTTTCATTCGGAAGATGGCCTGATCTTTGATGGGGTCAAAGACTACGCTCGTCAAATCGCTGAGATGATAGGCTTAGGAAGCGATACTGAGTTTGCTCAAGCGGGTGTAAGTCTTCTTGAGATTATTATCTTATACATTTAACTTTCCGGCTCCAGCTTATGAGATTGCTTATGATGCTTACAGGTACGGACTGTGTTAGACATCGGTTGCGGATTTGGAAGCTTTGGTGCACATTTAGTGTCTTTAAAGTTGATGCCTATATGTATTGCAGAGTATGAGGCTACTGGGAGCCAAGTCCAGTTAGCTTTAGAGAGAGGCCTTCCTGCAATGATTGGCAATTTCTTTTCAAAGCAGCTTCCTTACCCAGCATTGTCTTTTGACATGGTCCATTGTGCTCAATGTGGCACTACTTGGGATATCAAAGGTTACATCTGCTTTCTGTCTTTGAATTTTTAAATGTTGAGATTGGGTTAATCTGTGCTGACACGATGGCATTCTGTTTGTCCCTTAAGCAGATGCAATGCTACTTTTGGAAGTGGATCGTGTTCTGAAACCAGGAGGGTACTTTGTTTTAACTTCTCCTACGAACAAAGCACAGGGAAACTTGCCAGACACGAAGAAAACAAGCATCTCAACACGGGTGAATGAGTTGTCTAAGAAAATCTGCTGGAGTTTAACAGCGCAGCAAGATGAGACGTTTCTTTGGCAGAAAACTGCAGATTCAAATTGCTATTCTCGGTAAGTAAGATCCCCAGGCATGTTCTTGGCATTGAACGTGTAAATCTTGGCTTTCCTCTACTGATGCTGTTTTGTTTCTTGTGTATAGTTCACAAGCTTCTATACCTCTTTGCAAAGATGGAGATAGTGTTCCGTATTACCACCCACTGGTTCCATGTATAAGTGGAACCACAAGTAAACGCTGGATTCCTATTCAGAACAGGTCTGCTGTTGCAGGAACTACCTCGGCTGAGCTTGAAATTCATGGAAAGTATTTCTTATGATAAAACCACTCCATTGTTTCTTTTTCATTCTTCAGTTTTCACTTAGTACCTTCAGAATTTAAATAGTTTGTTTTGGAATGTTTCAGGTTTAAAATCTGAAGAGTTCTTCGAGGATACACAAATATGGAAATCAGCCCTTAAAAACTATTGGTCTTTGATTACACCTTTGATTTTCTCTGACCACCCAAAGAGACCTGGTGATGAAGATCCTCTCCCGCCTTTTAACATGATACGCAATGTGATGGACATGAATGCTCGTTTTGGGAATTTAAATTCCGCTTTACTCGACGAAAGAAAATCCGCTTGGGTAATGAACGTTGTCCCAGTCAATGCACGTAATACTCTTCCTATTATACTTGATCGTGGCTTTGCCGGTGTTCTACATGACTGGTGAGTGCGTTTTTTTCCATCTGAAGTTCATCAAAATCATTTTTTTTTTCAACTATAGTGATGGTTAAAGAAGAACCTTTCAGAGATATAAACAACGCTTGTCGATATTCAATGATGAGATTCTGAAATATCTTTGTTCACTGCGCAGGTGTGAACCATTCCCAACATATCCAAGAACATATGACATGCTTCATGCCAATGAACTTCTCACACATCTTAGCACAGAACGATGCAGCCTAATGGACTTATTCTTGGAGATGGATCGGATTCTTCGACCCGAGGTTCATATAGTATACACCATTCTTGTTTTTCCGCAAGATCCCAGAAAGCCAAAAAAATCCTTGACCCTTGTGTTATTGATTTAATAGGGATGGGTTGTTCTAAGCGACAAGTTGGGAGTAATCGAGATGGCACGTGCACTCGCAACTCGAGTGCGTTGGGAAGCACGAGTTATTGATCTTCAAGACGGTAGCGACCAAAGACTTCTTGTCTGTCAAAAACCATTTCTCAAAAAATAACTCGCAAGCTACATAAAAAAAATTAATTCTTTTTTTTTCAAAACATAAACAACACTCACTAGTCACTACACAGTCTTTTCACGGGTAAGTTCTCTCTTGTTGTGTCTAAACCAAATCCTAAGCTAATATTGAATCGATCTGATATTTGTATACGTTTTTTATTTGTTCTAAACAGATCTAAATTATGCCTCCTGCAATTTCTGGAGAGAAACTAATTTTTTTTTTCTCGGACGGAAGAACTTGAAGAAGGTTTTGTAAGAGTGGAAGCTGTAGCTATGAGTAGAAGAAAGAGTTAGATTCAATATTCTTTCATTTTTCTTTTTACCCTTTTGAAATTTTTTTTTGATCTGGAACATTACTGTAGCTATATATTTTCATTCATCCAATTTTTTGTTTGCTCTTTAATTTTGTAAACGAGAATACTTCTTTTTAATTTTATTTTGGAAAATGTATTTTTTGAAAGTCTCTCTGAATCTGTTAAACGTTTACGAGGGGAGTGAGTGAAAGTGTAACTTTAAATTTACGAGTTTATATAGGTAGGGTATAACTTATGAATGTTTCCAAAAACTGTAAGAATCTAAAATAGGTAAAAAATATTGTTGGTGGAGATGCGGGGGATCGAACCCCGTGCCTCTCGCATGCAAAGCGAGCGCTCTACCATTTGAGCTACATCCCCGATTGTTAATAAAGTTCATTAAAACAAATATATTAAGAAAAATGTACATTTGTTAACTTGATAATCTTTCACACGGGGTGAAAATTTTTAATAAACAAAAAATGCGAGATGCTTTTACATAATCTTCATCTTTCAAAAATCAACATACAGTCCATTATTATATGCGCTAATTCAACAACTGATATTTTTGTTCGGTCCAAAATTTCGCCATATGATTATGTTATTAAAGCCCAAATCACATAAGTATAGAGGGAAAGCATCATCTCAAAAGAACATGTTAAAAATTAGAAAACTACTATATAATCTAAATAATATGTCGACAAAAAAAAAATCTAATAATATGTCGACAAAAAAAAAATCTAAATAATATATACATCATCAGTCAATGCATTCATTATCAATTGCTTTTAACTTCAAAATGCATGAACTTAACATTATAATCCATATGGATTTATATACTTAATCAGTAGACTTAAATCTTTGAACTTAAGTGTAAAATCTTAAAATCGAAATTATAAATACAATATTATAGATACAAGTAGCCACGAATATACACGTATATCTATGTTGGATGGTTCGCTGATGTGTTCTGTAAAAATCTATCATGGTAGAATATGCAGATGATATAATAGGATAATAGCAATATGTACAGAACTTTGCATGAAAAGTTAAAGCAAGTGAAAATTATAAATGTATATATTATACATAAAAAGAATGTTCTTAAAAAATAGACGGTACCTAATTCCCTCAACACATTAACCAGTCATTGTGGAATTCTCTTTGTATTATTAGTCTCAAATTCCATTATTCATCTCCTTTAATAAATCTTTCTAATGAATAAATCTAATAAATTACCCCCCAAACTTAGAATTCGAAAAAAATAAAATTATCACATTAAAACATGAGAAAATAAAATAAAATAATATAAACTTGGTCGTGTTTGTTCAAACCAATTAAAATCTTCATCTGCAAGACTCCAACCCTTAACTTTTCTAAAGATTCTTCTTAAGAATCCAACTTTAATCCTCTCTTTTTCTTTTCTTTTCTTTTATTTCCGAAATGAATTTCATTTTCTTTTATTTTGTCGAAAAGTAAAGAGTTATTTCTTTTTTAGCATCCCATGCAAAGCACGCACAAAAGAGATTCTCTCGTGACACGTTTCGACTTACTTCTTAACTTTGATTTCTGTCTGAATATCCCCTTTGTCTGTATTAAATACAGACTTCCGAATATTTCTTCTCACACTCCTTTTTCTTATATTCTTCTTCTTTTTTACATGTTATTCTTTCATTTCAATATGTTATATACGTTTTATGTAACTATAGTTTTAAAACCTAGACTGACCCGGTTGGTCAGACCGACAAATCCACGATCCGGATACTAATCTGGTCTGGTTATATATTTATTTTTTTAAAAAAAAAACACTGAAATATTCTTGACCCACGTAAGTTCGAAAATACATTAGAAAAAACCCAAGACTTTGCTATATATAACCAAAGTTAAATTATATATTTTTTATTAGAACGTTCAAAATTCAACTCTAGTTTAGGTTTCTGTTCTATTTTTGCTTCGGTTACAACTCTAATTTATGTTTTTTTTTGTTATATACAACTGTAATTTAGGTTTCGGCTCTATTCTTGCTTATTCCAACTAGGTTGGTGTATGATTTTTCTGCTCTTTTGAATCAGATCAGTTCAGTTTACTTGATCAGATTGGTCGCCTCTAGTAAAATAAGATACATGGTCACTTAAATTAGGCAATATGTTCCTTACAACAAAAGGGATCCAATAATAGAGAATACAAGAATATACCTAAGTCACTAAAACTTATGTCAAAAACTATACATTATTAAAAAGACTTTTTTTGTTCTTTGTCGGCTCGCAAAAGAGTGTAATTTTCTACTTTTATGGCCTGTAAAAGAGGATAAATATACGAGTAGTCCAAGTTACGTTCCGTTCATCGTTTATGTTTTAATTTTTTTTTCTTTTTCATGTCACAATATGTTTGATTAAACAACTATATATTTTGGGATGGTCTACTCTTTTCACGTAGGTTTTTCGGCCCGATCTGATTTGGATTCTAAGTTTTTCAGGATTCAGGTTTGGTTCGATCCTAGATATAGACCAATTAATACAACGTTACTGGCGAAAATAGAAAAGGATTTGACAAAACTTGATAACAATTTCTTGACAGAAATTTTCCTGTATAGATCATATCGGACATATATAATCCTGATTGTTTTAACACTGTAAAAACTGACTTTGAACTTTCGGATAATTCTGTTAGAGGCTGTTAGACTTTTGTTTAGCTCTCCTTCATTTGTAGCGATTTTGAAGATTAAAATCTTACTATCCACGGTCATCCAGTGAATCTGGTTTTACTAGACTTATTTTGACCAAGTTTCTCCTTTATGGAGCTTGTTAGTCTCCCTAATTTTTATCTTGCTTTTGCATGAATTAAAATGTTGAAGGCTTCATTTGCCTTAACCTCTATTCTGTTCCAAGGTTCAGTAGTTTGGTCCTTCGTCACATCCTCATCTGTAGCCGAAATCCTAATTGATAATTGTCCAATAATTGCTATCTCAATTTTGGGTATTAGATCATTGAAAATGTTCACTAATTCCCAAAACATCATCTCTCTTTCTAGCATTTTTTTGCCACGATGAATTTAGAAGCCTGCTCTTCGATTTTAATTGTTTAAGAATTTTGCTTGTTCTTATCTTATTTTACTTTTTCTACTCAAACTTTTGTAATAATTTTTTTGGGGCTATTTTGGCCTTCATGTACTATTTTCCTTTTAACAATATGTTTGATTACATCTCTAATTATTAATGAGATTCTTGTAAGAGGAGATATTTCCAATCTAACTTCTAGTCACTGCTTAAGGCCTAAGACAGGGAGGATATCATGATATTAAGTATGTTTAATTTAATTGTTAATTCTGGATTTATATGAACTAAGGGTTTCGAAGTTTTCGGTGATTAAAAAAGAGAAAAAGAGAATAAAGGATAATTATATGAAAATAGGAACATATATACATTAATAGACTAATATACCATATAATTATAATTGAATATATTTGAAGAAAGACATGAAACATTTGAATTGGATATCCAAAATTTTATGATATGCATATCGGCTGTACGAAGATGTGATGTGGATTAAGATGCCAATGGGCTAGTTAAACATTAGATGAGAAACAAATATTAAATAATGAAAGGCAAGTAACACTTATTAATATGCAATACCATAAATTAGTCTAGATTCAAGATGTCTCAGCCCTTATCGAGTATCCTGACTTCTCCAATTTTTTGGATTAATCATGTTTGATCCCGGATAGGTTTAATAATTTTTACATTACTTTCATTCCAATTAGTTTGAACTGTCACACGGATTTTTTTTGGTATATATAGAACTTTATTTGTTGATGTAACTTTTGCAAAGTGATTTTTCCGAACAGAGCAAACAACCTAACTTATTTTAGTTTACATGTGAGATTGACATCAAAATAAATTGGTTTACTTTTCATTAGCTACACTAATGATAACTGATTATTGTACCATAATTAAACTCTTGAAATAACATATATATATATATCACAAAATCTGTACTCCTATCGTCAAAATCAGATTGATAAGACCAGCTTGTCTGTGTATGTGTTTTTTTTCTTTCTTTTATTGGACTTTTATGGCCACCTTGTATTAGTTTGAGCTTTCATAATAGATCTACTAATTAATTAAATCGTAGATAATTCCAAAAATCTAGTTATTCATTATCTCATCAAATACTAAATGGGCCAATATAATATAGTCATGAGATAACTAATTCTTTCAGGTCTTCCAACTAGTTCATTTATAAAATTAAAAATTTGAAAGACAATGCATAGAGATATAAAAAATGCAAGAGGAAAATGTCATTGCAAAGGTTTATAATATATCTAAGCAAGAATCTTCTACCTTCCTGGCCACTTCACTAAAGCCCGGTGTGAAGATTCTGCGACTCTCTCAAACCTCTTTCAATATTATTGATTTAAGTGAATATATATTTGTCCTAGTTTATGGTAATCAATTAAATCAGATATTCCCTTTCTTTCTCTCTTTTGCATCCACTAAATTTTAGAATAATTAATCAACTTTATTTTAGTTCGATTCAGAAAATAATGATCAATCGTTACTATTCTCTCTCTCTCTCGCTCTCGTGCGACTATAAATATAAAAATGTTTGCCTAGTATATGCCTCTTTGATTTATTTTGAATCTCAATATTTTTTTTTTTTAATTTAGTTAAAAACATATAGGTGGTGGAAGGATATTTGCTTTTGGGAAACGAGTCTAAATTACCGTAAATATTCCAAACGTTTACAATTGATTCCTTTCATATATTGCAGTTGTGATTCCATACATAACTTAAAAGTTGTTTTTTTTTCTTCAACAAATGTTCGAAAAAGATAAGAAAAAAACCCATAAATGTTGACTTAAACCTATTTTCTGCCAACAGCTTAAATAATTTAATATATAGCAGTAGCACAGCTAGGAAACATATTTTAGTAACAAAATTTTAAACTAAATTCACATTTTTTTTTCAAAAGTATAAGTTATGTGAAGTGGTGAACCAACAAAAAGCGGAATCTGGGATTAAAACAATACATCGCTTTAATAAAAACAATTTAAAGCTTTTTTTCTTACCCGTTTGTTCTTTATAACAAGTTTCCATATATTCCCTTTTGCTCTCTGGACTCGGATGCTTTATATCCTCTTTTTTTCCTTTAGCCTCTCTTTTCTCTTTCTTTCAAATGGAATTTACATTAAAAATATACTAACTTGACAAAAGAAAGTGATTAGAAATTAAGCATAATACATAAGAGGAAAACAAATAGAAATAACACAAAAGTGGTTATAGAGTGATTATTTAAGTTGAGCAATAGATATTTTTTTGCTAAGTATATGATATTTAAAACAGTTTGGACCATATGGTTGATAAACTTTTTGGCATGAAAGCAAAATTCATAGCATCTATATATATACTACCCCAACCAAACATACGGCAAATTTTTAATGGCAGAAGAAACAAAATAAAAACAGCATAGATAAATTAGGCTTTTTTGAGAACCACACTCATAGTCATCGAGTCATTAGAGAAGACTCAGAAGAGTAACAATTTCTAATAGGGAGAAGCATCTCTCTCTCTAGAACATCTCCTAACTCTCTCTCTCTCTCTCTCTCTCTCTCTCTCTCTCTCTCTCTCTCTCTCTCTCTCTCTCTCTCTCTCTCTCTCTCTCTCTCTCTCTCTCTCTCTCTCTCTCTCTCTCTCTCTCTCTCTCTCTCTCTCTCTCTCTCTCTCTCTCTCTCTCTCTCTCTCTCTCTCTCTCTCTCTCTCTCTCTCTCTCTCTCTCTCTCTCTCTCTCTCTCTCTCTCTATGACTCTATATAGACATATTATATGTGTGTATATGTGTATGGTGACAGATCACTTTATTCCCTCCCTTTGAATTGAGCCCTCTAAAAAGGACAAGAACCTCCTCGTGATCCTCCTTGTGTCCACAACCTAACATTCTATTCCCCTTTTCCTCTATCTTCTTCTTCATCCTCTCTTCTTTTCCAAACCCTAATTTTCACAAACCCTCAAAATCATTAAATATATATTTTTAGAAATATACACCATATACACATAATCTGAAACTTGAAGCCACTACAAATTCTTTTGGATTCCTTGATCATCTATTTATAGCCATTAAAAGATATTCTTCTTACATACACATATATATAGAGAGTATATAGGCGATATATATGGCTTCCTCATCAGAACTAAGCTTGGATTGCAAGCCCCAAAGCTACTCTATGCTTTTGAAATCCTTTGGAGACAACTTTCAGAGCGATCAAACCACACAAAAGCTTGACGATCTTCTTTCTCGCCTCGAACAAGAACGTCTCAAGATCGATGCCTTCAAGCGCGAGCTTCCCCTTTGCATGCAGCTCCTTAACAATGGTACATATATCTAGTTACATATATTTACATTTACATACATAATATGAATTAAAAAATCTTTCCTTTTGCCACAAAAGAATAAATTACTTAGAACAAGAACAGCAACCTAACTAATAAAAACATTATTTTGTTATACGTCTAGAAGAGTTTTTGAATTTCTTTTTACTTTTTTTTTCAAAAAGATCTTTATTCATTAATTTAAGAATTTAATTCATAAAAATCAGAGCTTGCTTTTGAATTCTTTGAATCACAAAACTTTTGTTAATTCCTCCCATCACTGAAATCAACAAATTTAACTAAAGTGATTTTAAAGGTTATAAGGTTCATGTTGGTTACATATCTTTAACTTTCATGTTTCAATTAACTTTAATATCTTTTTTTCAGCTGTGGAAGTTTACAAACAACAGCTAGAAGCATATAGAGCAAATAGTAATAACAATCAAAGTGTTGCCGCAAGACCAGTTCTTGAAGAGTTCATACCCTTAAGAAACCAACCCGAAAAGGAAAATAACAAAGGAAATAATTGGATGACGACTGCTCAGCTTTGGAGCCAACCTGAAGCCAAACCTAAAAACATTGATCCAACTACAGATCAGTCTCCCGGAGACGAGATTGTTAATAGTCCGAATCTCGGACATTTTGATGCGAAACAAAGAAATGGCTGTGGCGCTTTTCTTCCTTTCTCTAAGGAACAATCTTTGCCTGAATTAGCTCTATCTACGGAGGTCAAAAAAGTATCTCCAACCAATGAACATACTAATGACCACGACGGTAATGATGAGAGCATGATCAACGGTGGTAATAACAACAATGGTAATAACAATAACAATTCGAATAGCAATGGAGTTTCTTCCACAACAAGCCAAAGTAATAGAAAGGCACGGCGTTGCTGGTCGCCCGATTTGCACCGGAGATTTGTCCAAGCTCTTCAAATGCTAGGTGGTTCTCAAGGTACAAATTAGTACACCTATTAAAATTAAGTTTTAATTTGGTGTAGGTTTACCATGGAGTGTTTCACATAACTAGTCACGTTGATTTTTCATTTGACCATATATGATTCGTCAAACACATCAGTGTTCATAGATATACAACACTGAACTTATATTTAGGACTCTCATAGAATCTAAATTTCAGTTTGGGGGTTTGGGGGTGCTGTTCTAATTTTTAAGTGAACAATATATATACTCATATAGTATGAATCGATTTCTCTTGATTGAATTTCACTTTTGTTCATTTACCAGTCGTATATATATTTTTGAGATAAATTAGAAATTTTGTAGAAGTGTTTAACTTTTTAGTTTATAAAAGATATAGTAACTAGGATATACTGTGGATACTTGACAATATAAAAATTATGATTCATATTCAATTCTCAGTGATGTAGCGAATGTTTAAATAAATTTATATTTCGATTTGGTTTTTGTATTTTCGATTCAGATTGGATTCGTTTTCAGCTTATTAGATTGGATAGATAAAAATAATCATTTTAACTAGTCAAAATAAAGTTTTCATTTAAATTGGAATCAAACCAATTTGATATATTCTGAATTAAATAACCATAACTATACGGTGTTTTTTTGTATTATTGCAGTGGCTACACCGAAACAGATACGGGAACTTATGAAAGTTGATGGTTTGACCAACGATGAAGTCAAAAGTCATCTCCAGGTAACCTACATCACAAGCCACCACAATATGAAAACTTGTTTTAACTTTTAAACTCATAAGAAAGTACTATATATATGTTACTTTTAAACAGAAGTATCGGCTTCACACTAGAAGACCAAGCCCAAGCCCACAAACATCAGGTGGACAAGGTCCTCATTTAGTGGTCCTAGGTGGCATATGGGTTCCACCAGAGTACACCAACGCGCACGGCGGCACTCCGACTCTCTATCACCACCAAGTTCACCACCACCACGGCAACGCGGGAGCGCAGCCTCCACAACACTTTTGCTCCTCTCAAGAATTCTATACAACTCCGCCTACACCTCAGCCACTCCACCACCACCAATTCCAAACGATTAACGACTCATCCGGTGGTGGCGCCGCTTCCACAGATTCCAATCAACATCAGTTAACGGAGAGTGCCGCCGATGAAAGGAAATCGCCGGAGAGTGGTGGTGGAGAGAGAAAAGGATTGGCTGCTCTTAGGGAAGAAGGTGAAGATCAGAGCAATATTAATGGAAGTGAAATAACTCTCAAATTCTAAATTTTTTTCTTCTTCATTAATTAATTAGAGGGCGTGATTCTAGGGTTAGGGCTTGTGGGTGGCTACGTGACTAAATTTGTCTCTCTCTACATACTTCTGAGTAGAAAAAATGATCCGTATGAGGCAGCGAGTGTTATCGAAATTATGATTAATTATCACAATTAATCTTGTTGAATATTATGTCATTTATTAGAAAATCATTATAACCATTTTATACTTATACGTATCTAAAAAAGATGTACTGTTTTGTCTTCTTTTACTTTAGTTGGCGGCTCATGCTCGTATGTTTGGATAATGTAGACTACCATGATGAATTGTTGTAGGCGTTACTCATGTCTAAATTGATTATCGCGCGCCTATATATGTGTTCACTATGTTATTATATCAATTATTGGTCGACTAAAAGCAAACTGTAGTGATATTATATATAGATCGATTTGAGCAGCTAAATGCTATATAATTACTTGATTAGTAATTGTTTTACGTTGTATCTACATCTTATTCGTAACACAAGTCATAATTTTTGTTTATTCCGACACAAGTCATTTAGCCTATATAAAACGATCGTTTCATGTGCTACGCTCTATTTTAAACGGACTAGATAGTAGATATGTATGGAGTGATCCTAGGATTATCAATACTTATGCAATGAAAGTCAGCGAAATTATTTTGTTTTTCTTCGAAGCTGTATCTATTTTTCATTACATATTACACTAGTATTTGCCACCCACAACAAGTATTAATTGATGGCAAAATACAATGGTATGAGGAATATAATCTAAAAATTTGGATGTTAGAATCAATTTTGGTTATGAGAAAGCATTCTTGATGGTGTTTCTAAGTTTGAAAGGTACCCCTAAGTGATTTTGGTTTTCGTTAAAATCATATGTACTATTAAATTAGGAAACATTATAGAAAAAACTTTTATTCATGTGTTATATTATATGTAATGCAATTTTATAAATAAAAATCTTATATAAATTACATAGTACTATCATCTGTTTCAAAATAAAACTAATAATACATCTTAAATTATAACTTCATATATATTTTTTCATACAAAATAAAAAAACAAAAAACAAAAATCAACTAAAAATATTGTTTATTCTCATAATATAGTAAAACTATATATTATATTTATACAAAAATAAAACTATTAGTATATATTAAACTTTCAAATTTAGAAATACATATTATTCAAAACAAAAACTAATCAAATGAATCAAAAATATTGTCTCTAGGACAGGCCAGAATCTAATTTAAAATTTATACAGATAACAAAAATTAATGACACTAAAGGGTCATATATTCTTTAATAAAAATATAATTAATAAATATAAATATAAAATGAAATTTCCTAAAAAGGGCCACAAAGAAATTGAAACTTTATTCGCAAGTTTTTCCTATTACTATTAGTTAACAAAGTGAGAATTTTCTCAAATCAGTATTGGTGGCTAAGAAATTAATCTTTAAGGTTTGATTTTATTTCAGAAAAATTTGAAAAATGTATTTTATAAGAAAATATTTTTGTCAACCCTATGTAATTGTATATTTGCCAAAACAAAAATTGCTTTTTCTTAAATACTGGGTTTTTGATTTATAAACCAATGAATATTTGTAACAAAAAACCGACGAATATAACCAAATGAGTTTTGGACTAATAACAAATTCTTGAGTTTTCAAAAAAGTTATGCGTTTTTGAACTTCTTAGTTCAAATCTTATTTTTTCTTCTTAATTAAGAGGGAGACAAATGTTTTGCAGAACAGAAATGTATTAAAATTCAATTTAGTATTTCTCGATTAACTTTTAAAAATTTGACAAAGCATATATAGTGACTTGGAAAAATTTAGCATTTCACTAAATAGTGTGTTATTTGATTAAATATACTCCAATTATTCAATAAATTTTTATATATTTTATGTTTTTTGACTTTCTCTTCATCGTGTTTGAACTTTAATTTTTTTTCTCACTAGATTAACATTTTTAATATTATTACCTTTATAGTTAAGTTATCTGGTAAATCAATCCTAGTATATAAAGATAAGATGTTAACAAAGAGAGTATAATATTTATGTGAAAGCTGATCTTCAATAACGAAACTGAACAAGACAACCCTTTAACAAAAAATAAAAGAAAATGAAACTGAACTTAAAATAATTTAGAATAAAAGTTTAAATATTGCAAAGAATTAACGACGATCATACCGAGACAACAGAATCTGCAGAAACCATCAAACCAATGTTGGGTTAACTTTTTGACCTGAGACTTGGGTTAATAACTACCGTTCTTAGGAATAAAAAAAAAAATATTACGACCTGTGAAATAATAATTATGAATAATAGTATTTCGAAAGGAAAGTATTTATTAATTACCAAACTTCGAATGTATCGTGCACCAACCATACAGGACTAGATGGCGAAGGTTAGGATTAACTCAAAATGTGTAAATTCTTAACTTTCTTTATCCATCGTACATTGTTTAGATGGAACATTAGTGAAATACTAAGATTTTCCACTTTTCATAATACCATTATGGTCTCACGATCGAATGACGATTACTTTGGTTATGCTGTTACTATATTTTGATTAAGGAATAATTGAATCGTACCAAACGATAAATTATAGAATTACCATGTTGGCATTAAAATAAACAGATGTCAATTCTCAGAAATGTACCAATGAATAGACCATATAACATTTCTTGTGAGTTTGTAGACATTGAAATTTCAGATTCTTGTCTGTGGCAAAACCTTGGAACTAGAGAGACGGTATGGTCTTATCAGTCACTTTATTAATAAACTAGTCTCTCTCTCTCTCTGTCCGAATCTCACTCATCTAATCTTAATCTCATCTCTCTCCTTCTCACTCATCTTGGATTGTGTTTTTAGCTTTGGGGTCGAAAAAAATTGATTTGGTAATTCATCATGAGAATGCTTCTTGGTCTCTTGTTTCTCTTGGCCTTAACTAGCTGTTCAAGTAAGTTGTTCTTTTGCCTCCTCCTTTTGAATTCTTCATTAAAAGTAAATATTATTGGTCTCGACCAATCACAATGCCTTATAAAATCCAAATCATGTATTGTTCTTGAGATTTCAAGCTTAAACAGCTTTCTCTCTCTTTTTTCTTTCTCTTATTCTAGGTGCAACTTACTGTCTATGCAGAGATGGAGTTGAAGAGAAAGATCTTCAAACTTCAATAGACTATGCATGTGGAGTTTTAGGAGATTGTAATCCAATCCATGAGAAAGGTCCTTGTTACCAACCCAACAATGTCAAGAGCCATTGTGATTGGGCAGTGAATAGCTATTTCCAAAAAGCCAGTCAAGTTCCTGGAAGCTGTAATTTCTCAGGAACTGCTACTACCAGCCCAAATCTTCCTTCAAGTAACTCTTCTCTTAACAAAAACCAAATCTAAATTTGTTGGGTTGATGAACTAAAAGCTGCATTCTTTTGATGATTTCCTCTGTTTTGTAGCTGTCATTACTGGTTGCATCTATCCTTCAAGTCCTGGGTATGTGTTTTATTTACTGAATTTACAGTTTCCATTAAACTCTTAAGATTTTCCCAAAAAGGGCAAAGCATTTTTAATTTCATTTCTGATTCTTTATTCCTTCCACACCATCAAAGACATTACGCACCAACCAATTTCAACAGCTGCAGTTGGCATTAAAAGTTCATTTCTTTTCTTTGTTTTCAAGATTTGGTAACGAGACATTGTTTGGTTACAACTTGTCACTCATAACGTGACTTGAAAGTTTTGTGTTCTAACCTACTCTGTCTTACAGAAGTGCAGGGACAACTACGACGACGGCACGTCCAGGGACACCGACGTTTCCGGGGCCTCCTGCGTTTGGTCCGACCACAGGTTTTGTTCCTTCAGGGAATGATGCTTTGAGTTTGTTCACTTCAATAGCTCTCACATTTGGTTTCTCCGTCATTGCGTTTCTATAAAAAGGCAGTATTGACTAGAAAGTGGGGTTATGGTTTTTGATGTACGGATGAGATTTTGCCACGTATGAATGCAAGTTCTTTGAGGCAGACATCCACGTTAGGTTGGTTTCTTGATGTTAGGCTCTCTTTTTTTTTTCTTTCATCTATGCAATGTAAGTAAGTTGTAATGGAATCTTTCTTTTTTAGTGTTATATGCTGAGTGAAGAGAACACTTAACATAATGAGAATGTAAACAACATGCAAAGTGGTAGAGTTATGGCTTAAAGTTAAAGATATCGTGGACGTGGTGAATATGTTGGACAAAGAAAACGTAATTGAGAAACCAAAACAAATACGTTTATTAACAGATTGATTATAGCAGTTGAGACACCTTCATTACTCTGAACCAAATATCATATCAAAGTACTAGAATTCACCTGGTTTACAAACCAAATATAAAACGATATTGTGGTGAACCAAAAGTTTTGCAGGTCGATCGATCAGTTTTATTTAGATTTGGTCCTGAGTTGTAAAAATCATGATTGATTTTAAACCGGTTCCTATAGGATCAGATCTGTCAAGAACAAACTAGATTTCGCTTGTCAAGTTAATTGGTCACGTATTGATACATTTTTATACTTCAGAAGTCACACGGATTGAACCATTTTGTTCATAAAGAAACTAGATTTTGAATCGGTCCATAGAGGCCCGGTAATCCGGTATTATCAAGGTTGGACTGAACCAATTCAGTTAGTGGTTTCGGTTTAATCCGACACATCACAAGATGCCTAGATAATAATAGAAGACGTGTACAAGTCACCAAGTTCTTTTTCTTCTTAAAATGAACTCACCAAGATTTGTTAAATATATATATATATATATATATATATATATATATTTTTTTTTTTTTTTCAAACAAGACCAACGAATCATGACCCTTCAAATTGCAAAAAGTTTTGTGGAATGTGTGATAACTTCTTGAGAAAGGGTCTTCTATTATGTGCTCTGAATGGAAGTTGAAACCATGTCGTTCGGAGGCCATGCAAAGTAAAAATGTAGTTTTATGAACAAAATTAAGATATAACTAATTATAGATGATTCTTTTTTAAAAAAAAATACTGATTTTTTTCTCTTAATTCTTAAGACATAATAACTGATTCCACAGAAAAATGAAATTAGAACAACATTTAAAAATGCAAACTAGACTCTGACCTGTCCTGAAGATGGGTAATTTTTTATTTTTATTTTCTGATATATAGTTCTTTTGAATAATATATTTTTATTGATCTGAAATTTTTATATATGTAAACAGTTTTAGTTTTTTTTATAAATCTAAATATATAATTGTAATATGTTATGAGAACGGACTATATCTTTAGTTAGTTTTTTTTTTTAACTTTGTATGAAAAATATATTTTTGGAAGTTATAATTTTGAGGTTTGTTAATAGTTTATTTTGAAATAGATGATAATATTATTTAATTATTAATTTTATAATTATATTATAATTATAGAATATATTTATCAAATTTTATATATATTTATAGTTTTAATATATTATTTACTATTTTATTTTATATAAATAATTATTTTATTTTAATTTATATAAATAATTATTTTAGTTTAAATAAATATAATTTCACACTTATAAAGCTAAAACAGGATAGCCTGTCAATTAAATTGTCCGTATCAAGTAATTATAATTTGATGGAGCAACAAGTAAAAAAATTATTTATATTTATAGCTAATTTTAATATTTATAAAAATATTTAATTATTTTTAATCATCTATTTGCTTTGTCAATAATTATATTTAAATCAACAATAAAAATTTTAAAAAGTAAGAATTATTATTTTTTAATTATTTGGATAATATAATCATATTTAGTTTTTAATATATTACACATTTTAATATTTTATATTTTACATAGAAAATTATTTTAGTTTAATTGAATAAATTTTCATATTTATAAAAATAAAGTAGTTCAATCTGTTAATTTAATCTGTTTAGTATCAAATAATTTTGATTTATAAATTTGATGGAACAACCTATAAAAGACTTATTTATAGCTATTTAGCTATTTTTAATCTTTTAATATTCATAAAATTATCTAAATATGTTTAATTATTTATTTATTTTGTCAAATAATTATTTTTAAATTAAAAGTCAAACTTTTCAGAAAAATTAAAGTTTTTAAAAATATAGAGTTCATTACTTTTAAATTTTTTGAATACATGTTTATTTATTACAGTGGAAACATGTTTAATAGAGATAATGTTAATTTCTATAATTAGTTTTAGTGAATTTCTAACAAAATCATTGATACTTAATAGCATTACATATAATATAACACATAAATAAATGTTTTTCTTATAATTTTTTATGTTTTAATATTAGATTTTATATCCAATTTTCAACAAATTCTGGAAAACGTCACAGTTATATAAACATCAAACTAATCTTTTAACTCCTTTGTTTCTTATCTTATACATAAAATCCATATCTGCAGTGACTTACTTCTTCACTAAAGTAACCCGACCCGTTGACCCGACTCCATCCAACGGTTCAGTAGCAATCACACACAGAGTTATGGTCTTTCCTCCTACACTTATATCCCATTTGTAAAAAACAAATCTTCCTCATTGAATAACCCCTTTCCAAGTTTTCCAATTTTCCACTGAACAAGCCGGTCAAGCAAATTTCGCCATGGATCCTCAACAACGGAGAACTTTAACCGGTCAAGCTCCTACGGTCGGTGAACCCGGCGGTGACCTTTCTTCGATTTTCATTGCGTTTGGTGTTTTCATCGCAATCGCCGCTTTGGTATATCGTCTCTTCTCGCTATTAATAATTCGACGATGTTTATACTTTGATCCTTACTGAATCGGTTTTTCTTAACATGTTTAGATACTTCTTTTGATTTTGAGTATACCCTCAATCGCAATGTTGGACCTTTGTATCACACGTTGACTTAAAGATGATGACTTTATATATTCTTCTCAACCTAAGTTTTGTCTTGCTTCGTTTTAGTTTTTTTAGATTGGTGTGTTTGTAACCACACATGTTTTTTAAAACCTATTTGAGAGACAAAGAACTCATTACTGATTTTGATTTTTTCACAAGCTTGATTGATGTTTGCTCTGTGTTGCTTTGGACTGATATAGTTCATGTTACATGATTGGGTTGTCAATGTTTTTGAGAAAGTTTTTTTTACTTTGTGTAATGGATTATCAGGTTATGTTCCCTTCATCGTTGGTGCACCAAGTTCCTGAAGGTCACGTTGGAGCGTATTGGAGAGGTGGTGCTCTTCTCAACATAATTACAGAGCCTGGTATTATTACTAATTATCCCTTTCTTTCTCAGTGTTATCACGGTTTCGTTCTTCTGTTGTTTTCGATTTGAAATACCGTCGGTTACTTTTAGGTTTTCATCTGAAGTTGCCTTTCATTACCAACTACGAGCCTGTTCAAGTTACTCTCCAAACAGATCAAGTGAGTCTATACCATAAAAATCTTGGGTGTGTTTAGATTGTAGACTTTTATCTAATTAATCCTATGTGATTTAGGTGAAGGATATACCATGTGGTACCAAAGGAGGTGTCATGATTACCTTTGAGAAGATAGAAGTAAGACCCTAATATTTTGGATTCTCTGCTAGCACTTCCCACTGCTTACAGTTTATTGAACTGAATTACTTTTATTGACCAGAGAAATGATTTTAGGTTGTTAATCGACTGCGTAAGGATTATGTCTATGACACTTTGCTCAACTATGGTGTGGACTATGACAACACATGGATATATGATAAGATTCACCATGAGATCAACCAGTTCTGCAGCTCCCATTCGCTTCAGCAAGTCTACATTGACATCTTTGACCAGGTACTTGAGTAGATTGGGAAGCCGAAGTAACTTTAATGGAGACATATAAACTCTGATCTTAACGTTATGAAGCTTTATTCGAATATTATGCTCATCTAATAGACTGGTTCATAACAATGAATAAAGCTTAATTTTGGAAAGAGTATATCTTGTCTCTGATACGTTCCGTAATCACTCAATCAAATGTGATTCAGATCGATGAACGAATGAAAGAGGCTCTTCAAGCTGATTGCACACGTTATGCTCCAGGAATTGAGATTATTAGTGTGCGTGTCACAAAGCCGAAAATCCCAGAGAGTGTGAGGCGCAACTTTGTGCAAATGGAAGAGGAACGTACTAAGGTACACTCCTTTTTATTCGATCCCCACTGGTTTTCTCATATTTCTGTTCTGTTATAATGCATGGTAAAGAGGTAGGATTCTGTCTAGCAATACAGAACGGTTTAAGAAACTGTTTACTCAGTTGGAATTTAATGATTATTGAAGGTCTTGATTGCTATTGAGAAACAAAGGGTTGCTGAGAAAGAGGCAGAGACAAAGAAAATTATGGCAATTAGTGAAGCCGAGAAGAACGCCAATGTTAGCAAGATTCTAATGCAACAGAAGCTGACTGAGAAAGACAGTTCAAGGAGAGAAGCAGATATCGAGAATCAGATGTATCTTGATCGTCAAAAGAGTCTTGCGGATGCAGATTACTACCGGTAATTACCAATCTTAATTCTCATTTTTCCTTTCGAATAATAAACAAACAAAGAACATAAAACAACAGAATATATGGTTCTAATGCTTACTTTTTTTTTGCTCTGATCAATGTCTCTAGTGTACTGAGAGAAGCTGAAGCAAACAAGTTGAAGCTCACTCCTGAATTTCTCGAACTAAAATTCATCGATGCCATTGCTCGTAACACCAAAATATTCTTTGGGGATAAGGTTTGGCTGCTCATCTCATTTCTTATTCTCTTCTCTTATTTCTCTGTTTCTACTGTTCTAAAGAAGTGTACTTTGCAGGTACCTAACATGGTGTTGGACCAAAGGCTGCTTGGGAACATCCTGAATCATTCAACAAAAGACACATCTAACGATGGAGGAAACTTGGAAATGGCCACTGATTCATAGAACATGTTCAGTCCCCCTCAAAAAAAAACGCAAAAAACTTATTTTTGTTATTGCATAACCTAGTAGTGAAAATTTGGACGCTTATCTTGTGATTGTGGAGATCATTTTACTGCAACCTAGCTACTCTCCTAATAAACTAGTTTTTGTTTGAACGAAAAAGAATGTCATTGGGACTAAAGCTTATTCGTATTATAAAAGGTTCAAAAAATCTGAGCTCATTTTGGTCGTATTAGGCTGAAAATGCCGATGTGTCTTCAAATCCCTTATTGACATTAATTTTGATATACACATGTAAGTATGTAACCTTCTCCACACAACCATCACAACATACATGCAGTTACAGAGAAGATCCGGTTTCGATAAAACCGGACAGGACTCCAAAGCGGTGGGGATAACCGGATAAGAGGCAAAGCCCAAAAATATCACAAGAAAAGAGAAACTTTTTGTTAAAAAGGAATAAGCAGAAGATGTATGTGATTGAGAGCAAAGCAGCAGCTATAGGATGTATGATACTTTCGTTATGTTGTTTGGGAAGTTGGCCAGCGATTTTGACTCTGTTGGAGAGAAGAGGTCGTCTTCCTCAACATACTTTCCTTGATTTCACAACCGCTAATCTCTTGGCCGCGATCGTGATCGCATTTTCGCTCGGTGAGGTTGGAAAAAGCACGTTTCAAACACCTGACTTCACCACTCAGCTCCCTCAGTTATTGTCCCTTCTTTTTATTCTTCTTCTTCTTCTTTAGATTCCTTAATTCCGTAGGGTGCGTTTGCGTTTGTTTTCCCTCCCTGTTATAATATTATAACATGGAAACGCAAACGTAAGCGTTAACGAAAAGAAACAATCGTGACCACAAGTCCATAACGGAATCACTTCTGTACAGGATAATTGGCCATCGGTATTGCTTGCAGTCGCAGGCGGCGTGCTTTTAAGCGTTGGGAATTTAGCGACTCAATATGCTTTTGCGTTTGTCGGTTTATCAGTCACAGAAGTTATAACCGCAAGCATCACTGTAGTAATTGGTAGGCTTCCTCTTTTACTAATCATTTAACGTCTCCATTGTTTCAAATGTAATTCCCGGTTTTGCGTTTTTGTGATGAAATAAAATTCAAAATCAATATTTAATTGTTTTCTAGATGTGAAACATTTATCAGGCTTTCATAAAAAAAATTCCTTAAACGTCAATCACAAACGGAAAGGTTCATGATATCTCCACGTTTCGTTTGTGTTTGTATTTGACGTTTATGATTACGTACAGTTAACAAATGATTTTTTTTTTTTTACAGATGTTTCTTAAAAAAACAATAAGAACGTTGATTTTTGTTTTTTTCTTGGGTTTTGTGATGACTTATGTTGTTTTGGTTTCTTGCATGACACGGTGAGTTATGTAGGTACGACGTTGAATTATTTCCTGGGCGACAAGATAAACAAAGCCGAGATCCTTTTCCCCGGAGTAGGTTGCTTCTTGATCGCCGTTTTTCTCGGCGCTGCGGTTCATTCCTCTAACGCAGCTGATGTCAAAGCGAAACTCGAGTCATTACCTAGCGAGGATAAAGCTGGGACACAGTATGATGTTGCCCTTTCATCACCATTGTTCATGTTTTCATAACTTGTTCTGTTTTAACAAAGATCATCTCAGGGATTTTTATTCTTCCATTAAGAAAGGTGAAGACAACCCTGAAAAAGGTAAAACCTTTTTATACTATACTATATGAGATTTAGATTTCTTTGAGTGGATAATATGGGAAGGTAAAATCTAGAGTTATGATCTTTTCCTATGTTTGTCTTACCTTAAACAGAGAAAACCGATGTGGAGTCTCAAGAGAAACCAGCGGGGAAGGCGAAAGCAGGAACTGCAGGATTCTTTGTAGAGCTAGAGAACAAAAGAGCAATCAAGGTTCAGTTACAATGACCAAAGAGAAAAACACCCGAAACCCTGAACTCAAAGTTCGAAACTTTATTTTGCAAATATTACATAGCAAAAGGAAAGTTTATTACTAGTCGGTGTTTAAAAAAACCTCTTTCATTGGCAGGTCTTTGGTAAGAGCATAATGATCGGACTGTTCATAACGCTCTTCGCCGGAATTTGCCTCTCTCTCTGTTCTCTCCTGCATTCAACTTGGCTACAAACGATCAATGGAGCACATTGCCAAAAGGCGTACCTAAGCTCGTTGTCTACACTGCCTTTTTCTACTTCTCGATCGCGGGTTTTCTCATCGCTCTGATTCTAAACCTCATATTTCTTTACCGGCCTATGGTAGGCTTAGCGAGATCATCGCTTAAGAAGTATGTAAGTGACTCTAAAGGTAGAGGTTGGGCTGTTTTTGCTGGATTCTTGTGTGGGTTTGGTAATGGTTTGCAGTTTATGGGAGGTCAAGCTGCTGGATACGCAGCCGCAGACTCTGTCCAAGTTAGTTTTCTTCATATTGATTAATTTTTAGTTTGCATATTGATTTTGAGTATATGAGCTGTGTGTATGTGTTTTTTGTTTTTGTTTAGGCACTTCCTCTTGTGAGCACATTTTGGGGTATAATTTTGTTTGGAGAGTATCGGAGATCGTCGCGGAGAACTTATGTGCTTTTGGTTAGCATGTTGATCATGTTTGTGGCGGCCGTGGCGATTCTCATGGCGTCTTCTGGTCACCGGAAGTGATGGGCTTTTCTTAGTTCTACTATAAGCTTGAGCTTGTCTGTTACACGTAACGATAATTCAATGTTTTGAAGTTTGTGTTTTTTGTGTAATTATTTTCTTATTAAGTGGGAAAATATGTGGTGTGTTTCCAGAATATATAGTTTCAATTATAGATTAGTCTCGTTTTATTAGGATTCAAACTTTAAAAGAAGGTTTAAATCTATTAAACTTTTGTTTTTTTCCAAAGTATACAACCATTTGCACCCATGATTTGTTTTTATTTTAACGGAATCATCTTTATTTGAGTATAGTGAAGTGTGACGTTAAATCAATATAGTAGCATGAGAAATAATTGAAAGATCAAAATACAAACTAAATTCCGGAATAATATTCCAACTAAATTTCATCTTAGTGGTTCTTTTTGTTTCTTTAACATATAAAATACAAAAAAAATTATCGAAAAATAATAAAAAGTAAGAATAAACTTTTTTGGTAACATATTAGTAATATTAAAATAGTTTATTTCAAATGTAAGTAAATTGTAACATCTAGACGTTTCTATATCCAGACACATTTTGATATTTTTTACAATAATATAATAATTTATGAAACAATTGTTAAACAAATTTGAACTGTAAAATTCAAACTAAATGTAATAGTATATGTATATGTATTAAGTTATATATATATATACACACTTTTATATTTATATATTTTCCAAAAAAATATATACCATATATACTACAAATAAACGTCTAAATTATTGTATATACATGCATGCGCTATATGGTGGATGGCTACCCGGCTAGCACCTAACGTATGTTAAGACACTGCTTTAACATAAATTGTTGAAGCTGGAATCATTATAATTTTCAGCCAAATGTCAAATTATGCAAATTTGTGCTATTTTGAAGTTTTTTAAAAGCAAAAATATTTGTGCAGGTCGTGCTTTAAATATAATCATTGTTCTCAAAACTTCTGTATGTTAACTGAGTAGTATTCAAGATTATTGACAATTAATTTTTTTAGAGCATCAGCATCAATGATATTTTTAGAATTTTTTAAAATAATAATATTTTAATAATTTTTATTTAATTTTATTAATTTTAAAACTATTATATTGTTAGTTAAATATTGAACCAATAATATTATGACACCTATGAAAGAGTTTCTAAAATCTCTTTTTAGTGAAACTCAAAAGTTTTTTAATTTTTATTTTTTTAATTAGATGGTAGTCACGTAGTCTTACCAATGTAATAAGAATAAATTAACCATAGGGTGAAAAGATTTGCCAACTTTTAATATAAAAAGTTAAAATGTCTTTAAAATAATTATGTAATATTCCGTTGGTCGTACCAAGAGATCTTCTAGACAATCGCGACGAGCAAAATGTCCCCTACGGAGTGGATTCCCAAAAAGGATATGAGCTTGGCTGAACGTCCAAAAAAACCCAACCCAATGTCGTCATTGAACTCATCTCCTATCACATGTGCTCCAAACGGGCCTACCACTTGCAACACCATTTTTTGTCCTATTCCACAAACATATGACTTCATACGAAATATACAAACAACTATTTTCGAAAAAAGCAAACCATACATTCATGTATAGAGTAATTTTATATGAAACAACCTAAGACCACTTTAGATCTCTAACATGGTTTCTCATCATTAAAAACAAAATTAAACCATGATGGTAACTCACAACTAAAGTATCATACATAAAGTCAATCCTGGCTCTTTTATGAGCTGCCATGTTCCCTTCTTTTTCTATGGTTAACACTTTGAAAGTTGGATTCAAATCAAAAGAGGCTCTAATATTTAAAAGGAAGCTATTTAGATATGGCCACTCCTGATGATTAAGTATGGCAATTTGAAGGTTCAAACAATCAATTTAGAAGACCATATTAGCATATTCCATGTTAGATAAGCATTTTGTTGTCCATGTTACAGCTGCTGCCTCCTCATAAAGAACAGAAAACAGGTACAAATATATTTTCAAACCATATAGTCTAACATTGCCTAAATGATTTCTTATGATCCATCCATCTCACCCCAGTTGAAATTAAGTGACAATCCCATGAAGCATCAACATTACAAAAAATGTATCTGATGGAGGTGGTAACCAACGCTTAGGTCAATCTCTAGCACGTCTTTGCACCCTGATGCGATTAATGCTCGGCTCAATGATATCTTAAATTGATCAATTGAATCATGTGTTTTGCACCATTCTTTGTCATCTATTATTGCTCAATTTCCAACTTTTGTAGGTGGGTAATCTATCCTTTTTATTATCCATTCATTGCTGGCTCGCCCCCACATCTCTTGCAAATGATTTACTTTCTTTTACTAAAATATATTTCAATTAAATAATTAATTTATAGTAAAATATTAATAAAAAATATTTAAAAACTTCATCTAAGTATCTAAACGGATGGAAATATTCTAAGATCCTAAACATAAATACAATAGACCGAACAATCCAAAGAACTGACTCTGTTAAATCATGGTACTTTCTTATTATTGGCAATTTTACAAGATTCATTTGATCGACTAACAACTAATTACTATCGATTATAACGTGAACGCCACCAAACATGAATGATTTGTGCACGTTGTTTATTCTCCACCATATGATATATAGGTACCATTGGGAATCACACAAGTTCACATCACATTCATACACGTCACGTCCCTTACAGTTCAACATTTTCATCACTCGTGAAGATAAACTATGCATAACATCTACAAATACTCATCTGGTTTCATTTAAAAGTGAACATAATATCCAAACCAAAATAGAATTAAAAATATTTTCAAAAGCTGATTGCTATAAATGCTAACATGATTAAACCAAACAAACTGAACTCAAACCAATTGGATCTAAATTCATTAAAAAAAACGCAGCTTCTTTATACTTTACAGTTTCCACTACTTAAATAGAATAATTTTTGGTGCAAAACAGAATCGAATTCGAATCCGAAGTAGACGAAAAGAAAATTGCAAAACTGAATAGAACCGAGAAAAAGTTACCTTCTAATTCGGTTTATCCTAACCAAAAACCACAAAAATTGAACCGAACAAACCGAAACTCCAAATCTCTCATTGCTATAAACTAAACTAATTCCTCAGCATGGTCTATTTCTCTTCCAACATTTCCTTCTATCTAAACCAAAAGCAATGGACTCTGAAATCGCTTTCGACAACTCTCCGGGATATCGAGTCTACAAGAATGGTCGCATCGAGCGTCTCTCAGGAGAAACATTTACTCCACCGTCTTTAACCCCACAAAAAGGCGTCGTCTCCAAAGACACAGTCTATTCCCCTGAAAAAAACCTCTCCGTCCGCATATACCTCCCGGAGAAAGCCTCCGTCAAAGGCGAAAAGCTCCCAGTACTCCTCTACTTCCACGGTGGTGGCTTCATCATCGAAACAGCGTTTTCACCGACTTACCACACTTTCCTCACTTCAGCCGTCGCCGCCGCCAACTGCTTATCGATCTCGGTGGACTACCGTCGTGCGCCGGAGTTTCCGATTCCAGCTCCGTACGATGATTCATGGGATTCTCTCAAATGGGTATTTTCTCATGTCGATGGATCCGGACCAGAACAGTGGATAAACAAATACGGCGATTTCAAGAAAGTGTTCCTCGCCGGAGATAGCGCCGGCGCAAACATCTCGCATCATCTAGCCACTCGTACGAGAAGAGAGAAGCTAGAACCGCTCATTTCAGGTATCATCTTGATCCATCCTTACTTCTGGGGGAAAACTCCGGTCGACGAGTGGGAGACGAGAGACGAGACGACGAGGAAGAGAGTTGAACGGTGTTGGGGAATCGCTAGCCCGAATAGCGAAAACGGAGTGGATGATCCATTGTTCAACGTGGTCGGATCCGAATCGTCGGATCTATCGGGGTTGGGTTGCGGACGGGTTCTGGTGTTGGTCGCGGGAGATGACAAGTTTGTGAGACAAGGTTTTGGTTACGCGAGGAAGCTGGATGAAAGTGGATGGGAAGGAGAAGTTGAATTAATGGAGATTAAGGACGAAGGTCATGTTCATCATTTGAGATTTCCTAATACTCATAATGCTCGTAAAGTGGTGAACAAAGTTGCAGAGTTTGTTAACAAGTAAGATTGTTGTATGATTTATGTATAACGAATAAATTTGATGTGTATCGGTTTCGTAACTGGATACAACCTGTATACAATGGCAAGTGATGTCAAGATATTTTTTCAAATTATATGCATGTGTAGTGTGTGCATGTCATTATTAAAGTCATGAATTATATTAATATATATAAATGAGGCTCATGCATCAACGTTGAATGACTTTTATGGTAAATGAAAACACGTAGTGAATTCTAAAGACAAATAGGCAAAGAAGACCTCATTGTTGTTGTTAGTTTTTTTTTTTTTTTTTGTATCCTGTGGATAAATATATGGAAGAAGAAAATAGCGATTCAGGAATCAAGAGAACTTGTGATCATCTTAAGCTTAAAAGAAGTGAAATACAAAGAAAAGGAAAATATTTCGTTTGAACATCTTTAAGATGAATTTTGAGAGTAGCAAGTGGGAAAGAGTAGATCTATTGGAGATCATGAGATGTTGATTTTTGGTCATGGGGTTACAGTAAAAACACCAATTAAAGTTCTTGGTGATGGAATCAAGAATGATTTAATCTATTTCGTTGATGATGACATTTGGTCGCATCATGATCATCCTTCTTCAAACTGTGGTGTCTTCAATATTGCTACGTGTAGAATGGAATGGCTCTATAAACGAAACTCAGTGGTTTGTTCCTAGAAACAAACATTCTAAGAGAAGCTCCATCTCTTTTTAAAATGGGTTTATTAACTAAATAAAAACAATATTTTAATAAAATTTAATTATTTAAATAAATTAAAAAATTTATTAAAAAAATTTCTGATTTATAAAATGACATCTGTAAAAGTGACTTTCTTATGTATTTTTTTTAAAAAAACTCTTAAATAAAAGCTGATTCTTATTCTCTTTTCTTCTTTTTTTATTTTTTATTATTAAAAATTTGTTAAAAAAATTCTCTAAAATTTCGGATGGAAGTGGTCTTACAAAGATAAAATAAAGATACGACTATGAGCTAGATCACATTTTTTTTAAAAGAAGAAGCAATTTTAGTTTCGAATGATTAGCATGACTCCATTGGTTCTTTTTTCACAGCATGTTAAACCTCAAAAAGTTTGTTTTTACATAAAGTATTAATATCTTAAAAATTAACCAATATAAAAGTGACATGTATGAAGAAATTGTTTTTTAAATTTTTTTTTTTTTTTTAACGACAATAAAAATTTTATTTAAGAAACTGTTTTTAAATATATTATTTCTTTTTATTATTTTGATACTAAAAACTCTCCCAAAAAAACTCTTAAAAACCCCAACCCCATTGGAAATGGTCTAACCTAATCTGAACGCAACTCAAGAATTATCTATTTACTACAAAATTATATATATTTAAAATAATGTGGAAAGGAGAGTTGTCTCTATCTGGATCTGCCAGTAATATCACAGCCACCAGCAAATTCTCTGAATCTCCCAATCAAATGGGAATCTATAAGCAAAGAAGTTTACAAAAATTTGTAATTTCTTTCTTTCTTGTCCTCTCTGTTCTCTAGTCTTTGTTCTACCTGAAAGTTAAAGACTAAAGCTTCAAAAAGGTAAACTCTTCCAAGAAACCCACTAGTCAAAGATCTTTACTTTTTGGTCTCTCGAAACCAAAATATTTTGTCTCTTGTATGTTGCCTTATGGTTGTCCGTTTTCCTGAGATCTTAATAGAACTTTGACAGAACTACAACCGTCACTTTGAGTTTGATCGATCTTTAAATCGAGGAAACTAAAAAAATTTAGTCAAACAGAGGTTTGAGTTTTCTGTATATCTTCCTGTATCAGCATGTGTCTTGTGTTCTGTTCTTGGAATCTTCCTCGAACCCAACTAACCTAAGAATCTTCCTTCTTCTTTTATGCAGCGGTCTTTTTCGTGATTTAATAAGCATATATATATATAGATATTTAAAGATGTATATGATAGAGAGCAAAGGAGGAGCAATCACTTGTATGCTCTTAGCTCTTTTCTTCTTAGGGACATGGCCAGCAATCATGACTCTAACCGAAAGACGCGGTCGGCTTCCTCAACACACTTATCTTGACTACACAATCACAAATCTGTTAGCTGCAGTGATAATAGCGTTAACACTAGGCCAAATAGGTCCAAGCAGACCAAATTTCATCACACAGCTTTCTCAAGTCAGTAATCTATACACACATACACACTTCTCTTTATAAATCTTGTTTGAAAATATTGTTGAAATGCAGTTTTTTTTTTATCATAGGATAATTGGCAGTCTGTGATGTTTGCAATGGCTGGAGGAATAGTTCTTAGCCTTGGAAACTTAGCAACACAATATGCTTGGGCTTTTGTTGGTTTATCTGTCACCGAAGTCATCACAGCTAGTATCACTGTTGTTATTGGTAAACTCTTGTTTCTTTTCATAACTGATTATTTACTTCTTCTCATGAACTTTATTTGCTTTCTTTTTGCATAGGCACAACTTTGAACTATTTCTTGGATGATAGAATCAACAGAGCTGAGGTACTATTCCCTGGAGTTGCTTGTTTCTTGATCGCAGTTTGTTTCGGCTCTGCTGTTCATAAATCAAATGCGGCTGATAACAAATCCAAACTCCAAGATTTCAAAAGGTTGAACAAGATTTACAACTAGTTCTTCACTTGTTCCCTGTGTTTGTTTAGGTTTTCAACTAAACTTGATCTTCTTTCAGTTTGGAGACTACTTCTTCTTTCCAAATAGAGACAAATCCTGCAAACAGCGGGTTAGCGAAAGGGAAAGCAAAAGAAGGGACTGCAGCTTTTCTTATAGAGCTTGAAAAACAAAGAGCCATAAAGGTAAAACATTTTTTTTTTCATTCCCGTTACAGATCACATGGCTTTAGTTTCTATAAAAATCAAGATTTGCATTGATAGGTCTTTGGGAAAAGCACAATAATTGGGCTGGCAATAACTTTCTTTGCCGGTATCTGTTTCTCTCTGTTCTCACCTGCATTCAACTTAGCCACAAACGATCAGTGGCACACTTTGAAACATGGAGTTCCAAAACTTAATGTGTACACTGCCTTCTTCTACTTCTCAATCTCTGCATTTGTGCTTGCTCTGATACTTAACATCAGATTTCTCTATCGGCCTATACTTGGTCTCCCAAGATCTTCTTTCAAGGCTTACCTAAACGACTGGAACGGTCGAGGATGGTCTTTCTTGGCTGGATTTCTCTGTGGATTTGGCAATGGTCTTCAGTTCATGGGCGGTCAAGCCGCAGGCTATGCAGCCGCAGACGCTGTTCAGGTTTAGACAACAATAAAAAAATTATGCTTCTCTGTTCAATGATTTGGGAGTTAGAGAAACAAACAAACATATCTTTTACTTTGTTTCTGATGGGTTTCAGGCACTTCCACTTGTGAGTACGTTTTGGGGGATATTGCTGTTTGGAGAATACAGGAGATCATCGAGAAGAACATATGTACTTCTTATCAGTATGCTCTTCATGTTCATAGTGGCAGTCACGGTTCTTATGGCCTCATCGGGACATAGAAAATGATTTGAAAAGGCAATTCACAGAAACATCTACATGCTAAACAGCTAAAATGATTTCAATTTTAGTTCATAAACTTGTCAGAAACCACCGGGAAACAAGCTTTTGAAACGGTTCTTGATAGGATGGAGAAGATCCTGAAAGGAGTGAGTACTAGTGGCTGTAACAACTTCAAGTATTTTAGATTACTTTGGTAACAAGAATTGTTTTGATGACTGAATTGGCTTTGGTACACATTAGAGAAAGAAACCATTGTGTATAGCCAAAACTGTCAAAGCAAAACACATAGATAACGTGTTATGTTTTTTTCCTACAACTTTGTCTAATTATTTCTGTTCTTTTTCTAAAATAAACACTTGTTTATTCATTTTCCAAAAAAAATTAATAGTAATAATAAGTTTTTTGTTAATTAGTCTGCAATATTTTGTATTGATAATAATAACCATCTTTGGTCTTCAACTTCAATTATCACATCCATAAGGCGAATGCAAAATTGTATTCTTCTAAGTCTATTAACTGGTGGACCAAATGATGGACTGATGGGATAAACTAGCTGTAAATCGTTACAAGATACAAATTGATTTCCAAAGGACATTGAAAACTTAGATCCTAGATTCGGACAACTCTGACAAGTTGACAAAAGCCAAAAGGAGTACCAAGTTAAAAAACCAAAACAAGTGACGTATGCAAGACGTCAGAATCTCCTTGAGAAGCTCCTCGAGACAATGCTTTAAATTCTTTAAATTCTTTTTGTCGACAAGGTTTTTCAATGACCAGCTTGAGAAGCTCCTCGAGACAATGCGACCGGATCGTCTTATCGCCGACATGTTCTTCCCGTGGGCTACCGAAGCTGCTGAGAATTTCAATGTGCCAAGACTTGTGTTCCACGGCACTGGCTACTTCTCTTTATGCTCTGATTTCGTTTTATTATTCCGCATTTTTATATTAAACTTAATCAAAATCTTTATTACATTAATACATCTAAAATGTAAGGTAAGGTTCTATATGTTAAGCCATCCAATTTAGGTTTAGTCGTTTAGAGTTTGAAGATGTATCGTGAGAGTAGCAAATGAGAAACAGTAGATTCTAATGGAAATGAGGTGTTGATCTTTGGTCATGGTGATAAAATTTATTTCGTTGAAGATTATCTTTGGCCAGATTATGATCCTAGTTCAAATTGCGGGATCTTTGATCTTGCCACAAGTAAAATCAAATGGTCCAATAAATTATATGTTCTGTTGTTTGTTCAAGAATTTGTGCCAAGACAAGATTATGGCAGCCGTTGACTTACGAACTAGGGAAACTAATCTTAACGCAACTTGAGATTTATTTATTTTATACAAAAATGGGAAGCTAAGTTCTTTCTGAATCTGGATCTCCTAATCAAATGGGAAGCTAAGTTCTTTCTTGTCCTGTCTCTCTTCTCTGGTTATCTGTTCTTCCTCAATGTTACAAAATCTTTTAAAAGGTGATCTCTTTCAAGAAACCCACGTACTAGTCAAGGATCTTTACTTTTTAGTCTATGTTCTTATTGCTTCTCTGAGAACCCGAAAGCTTTTTTCTTGTGTTGCGTTTTGTTTTCCATTTTCTCTTTTCTCCTGACTTGTTAATAGATATCTGACAGAACTAACACTTCCTTTAGTGTTATCAATCTTTAATGTGCATCCATACCAGGAATTCACAGTGTTATTTAGTGGAATAGAGGTTTGAGTTTTATGTAGATCTTCTTGAATCAGCTCGAGTATTGTGTTATATATGTTCTTCAAACTTTACGTGAACATAAACTAGCTTCACTTTATCACGACACATCGAAGATTAGATGACCGAAGTGTCTCACTTATTTTATTTGGTGCAGAGGTTTTTTGTGATATACATAGAAAGTGAAGGATGTATATGATAGAGAGCAAAGAAGGAGCAATCACTTGTATGCTCTTGGCTCTTCTCTTCTTAGGGACATGGCCAGCAATAATGACTCTAACCGAAAGACGTGGTAGACTTCCTCAACACACTTACCTTGACTACACCCTCACAAATCTTTTAGCTGCAGTTATCATAGCGTTTATACTAGGTCAAATAGGTCCAAGCAGACCTAACTTCATCGCACAGCTTTCTCAAGTCAGTTACATATACATTCATACATCTCTTTCAAAATTTTACAGCTATATATGTTTGCGGTTTTTGAAACGCGGTTTTTTTGTCACAGGATAATAAGCAGTCTGTGATGTTTGCAATGGCTGGTGGAATAGTTCTTAACCTTGGAACCTTAGCAACACAATATGCTTGGGCTTTTGTTGGTTTGTCAGTCACGGAAGTCATCACAGCTAGTATCGCCGTTGTTATCGGTAATTCTTCTTTCTTAAACTACTTTTAACTGACTATTTCCTACTTCTGGTCATGAGCTTTTTGTTTTTTTTGTTTTTGCATAGGCACAACTTTGAACTATTTCTTGGATGATAGAATCAACAGAGCTGAGGTACTATTCCCTGGAGTCTCTTGTTTCTTGATCGCAGTTTGTTTCGGCTCAGCTGTTCATAAGTCAAATGCAGCTGATAACAAATCCAAACTCCAAGATTTCAAAAGGTTATAAAGAGTCACAACCAGTTCCCTTTTGTTTCGGTTTGGTTAGGTATTAAACTAATCTTGATCTTGTTTCAGTTTAGAGAATATTGCAAGCGGGTTAGCAAAAGGGAAAGCAAAAGAAGGGACTGCAGCTTATCTTATAGAGCTTGAGAAACAAAGAGCCATAAAGGTCGAAACATACTTTGCCTTTTCCTTAACAGAAATAACTGATATATAATCTCTGAAAGCTCGAGATTTGTGTCAACAGGTCTTTGGGAAAAGCACAATAATTGGACTGTCGATAACTTTCTTTGCCGGTATCTGTTTCTCTCTGTTCTCACCTGCATTCAACTTAGCCACAAACGATCAATGGCGCACTTTGAAACATGGAGTTCCTAAACTCAATGTGTACACTGCTTTCTTCTACTTCTCAATCTCTGCATTTGTGAGTGCTCTGATACTTAACATCAAATTCCTCTATTGGCCTATACTTGGTCTACCAAGATCTTCTTTCAAGGCTTACCTAAATGACTGGAACGGTCGAGGATGGTCTTTCTTGGCTGGATTTCTCTGTGGATTTGGTAATGGTCTTCAGTTCATGGGCGGTCAAACCGCTGGTTATGCAGCTGCAGGCGCTGTTCAGGTTTTGACTAGAAACATATTCTCTGTTCAATGATGTAAGAGTGATTTTTTAAAAAAAAGAATACACATATCTTTATGCTTTGATATCGATGGGTTTCAGGCACTTCCACTTGTGAGCACCTTTTGGGGGATATTGCTGTTTGGAGAATACAGGAGATCATCGAGAAGAACATATGTACTACTTATCAGTATGCTCTTCATGTTCACCGTTGCAGTCGCGGTACTTATGGCCTCATCGGGACATAGAAAATGAACAAGAATTGTTGTGCTGGTGCTATTGCAATAGCTAACTACTGTGGGAAACTTTTAATCTTATGGGACAAGCTTGAGCAGCCTGATCAATGCCAAAACAAGAACATTTGGTGTTCGGTGGTTGCGTCTTTCGGTTGCGCTTGAAAGACGCAACGATGATGACGACGTTTGTGGAAATGTTGAATGGGCTAGTGTTGTGCTTACAGTTCCCAGTTCATACGTGTTCTTACATTGTCAAGTGGTACGGGTTTGATCATGCTTTTCGTTTAAACAAACACAATACAGTACTAGACATCGTTTCGGCTTAAAGGTGCTAACTTTATTTCTTCTCCTACTTATAGCTTCTTTTGTTGATTCGATTTTGTTGAGCAGCTCTGTTATATTTCAAATCTAATTCTTTGGCTTTTCTCAACATCACTTTTCTGTACCCAAATCTTGGTTTTTTTTTCTTAGTTACTAATCTTGAACGTCTAGTTATTTCACTATAGATTAAGCCTAAACTCAATCTGAAACTGTGAAAAACATTGGTTGTTCATCTTTACAAGAGTAACTCATGAATCTCACTAACAAAAAAAAGTTTCACAGAGGGAATACTTTCTTGTGCTTGAAGTATAACACGAAACCAAAATACAAAAATCCGCATGCAATACCTGTTATAAGCAAAACCCATTGGAACATCGTCGGATCATTAAAAACAGAATCTTGCAGATTCATCCCGAAAACTGCGGTTACAGCGGCAAAAATGGCTGCCACAAAGGTTGCTGCGGTGAGAAGCAGTTGAAACTGAATCAACTGATTCTGTACATTTCCCTAAGAAAAAAACATCGACACAAAGTCAGAGACTCAGAGAATCTTGGGATGAAACAACAAACTTGATTTTGTCTGTCCTTACCAGCTTAATGTTGATCAGATCCTCTGTATCATCAATATACTCCTTCAGCTGCAAACACAAGATCATAATCAAAATGATGGAAAAGAAAAATTCTAGTTGTAACAGATTTAAGAATCTAACCGATGATAATTTGCTGAGTGTGTTATCAACAACGACGAAGTATGCTTCTAGTAACATCTCTAGTTGGTCGATGTTCTCTCCGCTGCTAGATGAGCTTAACAAGCTTCTGTGTGAGCCAACGACGCTGCTAAAGGCTCTTTGAAGCTTCCCAAAGTTTCCACTTGTTGAACCCACAGGTGAAACCGGCGCAGACTTCGAAACTATTCCAGAAGATTCAAATACCTCATGGAGGTTATCTTCTAGCTCCACTGACGCATGAGCCTCAGATCTTTCTTTTTTCTCAGTCAAATACATCTCAGCCATGTCATCATCATCATCCATCAAATGTTCTATTTCATCACAAACCTGCAAGTTTTAAGAAACCCCTAAAATCAAAATGTATGGTACCAATTTTTCTAAATTAGAAGGGTTCTTCGTGTTTTACCTTCTGAACTTTCTGTGTTAAGGCAAGGAGGCGGCCTTTTAACCTTCGCACATGTTCTAGGTTAAGTGTGCTGATGTTTGAGGCTAGTTCATCAAGAACAGGATACACCTCCATCTCAAGCTCATTCACCTGTTAAAATCAAGCCCACCAAAAGCTTTTGAGCTTTACCATAGCTTAAAGCTGTAACCTTTTTATAGTTACACTACCAACTATCTTGCAGAATGATCTAAGAGGCAAATGATGGCATACCTGTGCATCTAAAGACAAGCACGATAATTCCAAAACCAGCTCCAACGCTTTAAATTCAAACGGCAAATCATCTGCAACCAACACATATATAACAGTTTTGTCACCGATCTAACCAGTATCATAATTCCAAGCCACCAGAGCTAATATCAAAATCATTGACCTTTGAGATTTATGCTTTGGTTTGATTGGAGGCGCTTGCACAATTCCGACTGGTACTGAACAACAGATGCATCCCGAGCATTCATGAGAATAACCTCCTCGGCTGTGATTATGCACCTGATCTTCTCAAGGCTGACCACTATCGCTCTCTCACGCCCCAAAATACTCGAGGGGTAAATAAACAAAGGATCTAGAAGTCTCAAATCCCTAGATGGTAAGGAACAACGCTTCATTATAGTTGCCTTGTCGAGCTCCAAAACCGTTGAGTTCCCATCCACATCAATCTTCACCCATGAACGACTAGATTGGCCTCTCTTCTTAAGACCAGAATAAGGATGTCCACGGTTGCTTTGTCCTTCAAGATTATTAACCGGTCTACCAATCTTTTCAGAAGTGGAAAATGGATCCGGTTGTTCTCCCATGTTTCTATATACTCTCTTGCTTACAATTTACTGCAAAATTTGATGCTTCAGATACCAATACATTCACCGGTAAAATGAAAACAGAAACAACCTGAAATCAACAATTTTGACATGAAATTCAAATTCAATTTTGCAACCATGTGACCTCATCTGATTCATTTGGTCTCTCTATATTTCAATGACACAGTGAAACCCACCAATCAAAGACAATTTTTTTCTAAAGGGTAGTGAAAACTTCGACCAGAAACTTCGTCGATCATCAAGCATCTACCTCTGAGAACCCTCGAATCAATCTAGAATTCTAGATTGAATAACTTCCTCTTAAGTTCTTAAACAGAGAAATGAACAAAAGCCACACACTTTACAGTAAAGATAATCCAATTCAGTAGAAATTTTCTCAAATTCAGTATTCTAATTCGAAGAAATCGATCCGTTAAACTATCGAATACAAATCGCCGGCGATCAATTAGGTTCCCAAAAAACATACTCGAACAAAGTAAAGAATCCAAAACAGATCAATCATCAATGACCATGAATTTACAAACCCTAGATTCCATAAAAACTTCACCTTACGTTTACAATCTTTTAGTTTCCCAAGCAGAAGCAGCAGAAGAAGAACAATGGCTTTCTTCGTTTTACACAGTGAAAACGCTTCGTTCTTTAATTAGAGTCAAAGCAAAGACAAACGTATATCAAGCCACGTGTTAAAAAAGACAAGGCGTCTATCTATTGGATGGAACACGGTTCCTACAATAGAGCATACCACAGGAGATCAACTCCTAAAGTGGTAAGATACAAACGAACAGAAAACCAGATAAGAAGTCGACATGGCGCGAAACGCAGCCATGGTTAGTTAAAAGTACCGAACTTTACGAGATACCTTTCGTTCTGTTATCCCCCACCAGACAACGAACAGAACCAAACCCTAGATCCCCTTTTGCTCCTTCGTTTTCTCTAACAAGATTATATAATAAAAAAACGAAATTAACAAGTGTGAAGAAGAATCATCACTGAATCAAATTACGTTTTTAACTTAAATCACCGTCTAGGTTCGTCTGACCAAATCATTTCTCCAGGTATGTTGATTTTCTAAGAAAGATTTATGTTCTGTAGATTTCTTTCATCTGAGAGATTTTTTGATGTAATATTGGTTTGGATTAACCCTAGAAAAATGGCTAAAGAGAGGCATTTATGATTGATTTTGATTGTTCTTTAGGTGTTTATGGAGTCAGAACATGATAAAGATGAAAGCAAAAAAATTTCAGGAGACCAGTTATTAGAAGGTGAAAATGGAGATGGTGAGCATAAAAGGATCCATTCGGAAGAAACAGGAAGTGTGATCATTCACTCAGAAACACATTCAAGATCCTCTTCTTCATCGTCTTCATCGTCTTCATCATCTTCATCTTCTTCTTCATATTCATCACCGCCAAAAGATCTACCAGAGGAAGACAAAGAATCATCATCAAATGATCAAGAGGTTTCTCCAACAGATTTACCTCCTGTTCAAGTAATGGACAGGGAGGATAATAACAACGGAGGAGATCAAGGTTTAACAAACTATGACCCGAACAGGATCCCATCTTCGGTTTTCGAGAGAAGCAAATCGAATATTCCAGCGGAATGGAGCTGCACTTCGAACGAGTCTCTCTTCAGTATTCATGTAGGAAGAAACAGTTTCACTGTTGATATGATGAAATCAGGTGAGCTCTATAAATCAGGAGAGTTACTCGCTTATAGTCCTGCGCTTCCTATGCCTCCTCCACCAGGAGCAGAATCAAACCATGTAGTCCAGTCGAAGGTTGTTGATTCAGATAAAGAGGACGATGAAGTTGTTGTAGTAGTAGAAGAAACACGTAAAGAGGAAGTAGTAGAAAAAACACGTAAAGAGGAAGATGCTGATCAGAGAGATAGCCATGATGAGAAAGAACAACATCCTGCTGTTTCTTGGAAAACGCCTACAACTTCTTACCGTTCTAATCGAAGCTCAAACAGCACGCATTCCTTCTCTTTCCCTATGTAAATAAACTCAATTTCCTTTTTATGCCTTGTTCGTTGCTTTGTATTAGATTGGTTTAGTTCTTTATTGATAGTTATTTTGAACAGTTTGGCAGGAGCTGCAAGTGATTCAGCAACTGCAGAAACAGAGGATAAGAAGAAACAAGGTAAGCAATCACAAGACATACAACAACCAGCAGAAGTAGGAAACAAGAAGCATTCAGTAATGTGTAGGTGGTTCTCATGTTTTCCTCGATGTCCTTGGTGTTGTTATTCACGTTCTTCATGCTCTTGTTCTTGAATTTATTTTGCTGTTCTTACAATTAGTTGATCCTCTTAACCGGTGAATTAACCAGTTAAATGGAATCCAAATTGGACATGTTCAGTTATATATGGTTAACAAAGTAAATTAGGTTAAATTCAATGAATTAAATGGTTTAGGTTGGTAAGAGAGCATTAAACTCGGATTTCATAAATGGGGGTCGTTAGATCGTTTTTTCTAACTTTGTGTGGTTCCTTAAAAAGGTCAAAAGTTTGTATGATTTAGAGATTTGATTGTGAAACTTTGTATGAGGCAATTTTCTTGGTGTGAAAGAAAGAAGAAGAAGCAACTTTGTTAGTGACGCGAGAAATCCGATTACGGATGTTCAAAACAAAACGAGTAATCAAATAACCTTTTTGTACATATTTTCTGATGGAGCCACGGAACGCACCGACCGTGCCAACGACCCCACCGACGACCCAGCCGAACCAAGCCTGGACGAAGCAGTTCCAGTTGTGCCAGCAGGACCCATGACCCGTTCCAGAGCTAAGACCTTGGGCACCAAGTTCAATCGGTTCATTGAGAGGAGGCTTGAGGTTCTGGAGCAGAATTCCGAGTCCGGACCAGGGCCAACCCAAGACCAGGCCCATTACTCGTCAACCACCGCCTGGGAGTTGCTTAGTCGCCAAGTTGCCGATTCCTGCATCCTTACCATTACACCGGGGTAGGGATGCCCAAAGACGCGCTAAGGAATTGTACTCTTTTTCCTACCTTCGGTTTTGTCCCATTGGGTTTTCCGGGGGAGGTTTTAACGAGGCAACACCCTTAGTGTGCAATCCGGAAGTGGACAACACCAAGTCCACGACCAAGTCTATCTTTAGTCATTTCTTTAAGTTTTTGCTGTCTAAATTTTTCTAAGTGTAGGACTTGGGCCCGCGACCAGGCCTTGTGGCCCGCGGCCCAAGTCATTTAAATGCCTTGTAGTTTTAGTTAGAATTCTTGTTGTTTTATTTTGAACTTCATGCTGTTTTTGTAAAGGGTGGAAACCCTAAGACTTAGACATTATAAAAGCCAAGTCATTCTCATTAATAAAAATCAGACTTTACAAGAAAATTAAACCCTTATACAATTTATAAAACGTAGCCGCCTAGCCTCCAAGCCTGGTAGCCGCCTGCTTGAAACCGCCTGGTTCAAGCGCCCCTTGGTGTATCACGGGACTCCCCACAGCCCGTGTGGTCCAATTCGCTCCACTTCACTGGTTCTTGCGCCTGCTAGGTCGAGTCTCTCCCCAGCCCGCGCCTAAGCCTCCTTCCAGGTCGAGTCTCTCCTTGGAAGTTGGTCACGCGTCCGCAGCCGTGAACCTCCACCAGGTTCCTGCCGTGTCCGTGAGCATATCATCTGGTATCAGAGCTCAAAAGCTCCTGACCCCGGTTGTGTCCTATCCCTTTGCTATTTGATTCACTTGTTTAATTCATTAAGAAAACGCTTGGCTTGATTTGTTGCTTGTCTAACCTGCAAGGTTGAGAGAAGCCGGATTCAAGTCACAAAAAAAAAAAAGAAGAGATAAGAAGTTTCCTTAGAACCGCAACTAATCCATCCACCAAACCGGTTACACCCTTCCACTCCTATCTTTTACCTTTCGTTATAAAAAAAAAAAAAAAAAAGAGAGATTGCTTGATTGTTGCTAGGTTGATAGATTGCTTGTGTTCATTCATTCAAAAACAAAAGGAAAAAGAAGTTAGGTTGTGTTTAAAAAAAAAAACGAATCAGGAAGAACTAGAAATCCACCTTAGAACACTCGCGAATTGAGAAATCGTGAAAAGCAAGGTAACTTGCTTCACGCGTTTGATTAGCTAGGTTTGAGTAGTTTGCGTGAAGTTCCCTAGCCGATTCCGTGTCTAGCAACCAGTAGGAGAAGCCTTAGGCCGCGCTAGTTGCCTTGTCACCCTGTGGATAGCCGCTTGATTCAAACCGCCTGGCGCATTAGACAAACCCCGTGAGCAGCCGCGAGTTTAGGGATTAACAGCCGCCACCCCTAGGTCAATTCGCGACCCTTAGACACCATCAGCCGTTTAGGGCAATTTTCCATTCTAGGTTTAGGCAAATATCCTCTAGTATAATCCCTTAGGAATATTTCCCAAAACCAATTAGGAAACTTCCCGAAACGATTTAGGAAAGAAATTAAGTCTAGAATATCTCCCTAGGATATTTTCCTTTTTCTAGATTAGGAAAGTTCCATTTTAGGATAGTTCTATTTTAGGAAAGTTCCAACTTAGGAAAGTTCTATTTTAGGAAAGTTTCCAGATTAGGAAAGTTTCTATTTTAGGAAAGTTTCTATTTTAGGAAAGTTTCTATTTTAGGAAAGTTTCTAGATAAGGAAAGTTTCTATTTTAGGAAAGTTTTCATTTTTGGAAAGTTGTTATTTTAGGAAATTTCTTTAAAAAAAAAAAAAAAAATATATATATAAATGTCTAGTAGTTCGGACGTTCCCGAACGGCCCCAAGGATCAGCTGCAGTAATGCAGATGCTGAGCCAGATTACGGTTCAGATGAACACGCTCGCTAGTCGTATGGAACGGCTGGAGCAACCCGGTCCTCCCCAACGACCGGACTTCCCCGAGGCGTCCCACCGCGGCAACGGAGGTGCCACTACCAATGGTCGGACTCACTACTTCGGACCCTATTCTCGCGACCCACGAGAAGAAGATCCGCCCGACGATCCACCATACCGTACCCCTTATGATCGAGACCCCCGGTACGACGACCGACCGCCCCCATACCAAGCCCCCAACGTCAAGCTTAACCCGCCATCATTTGCCGGCAAGGTCGACCCCGAGGCTTACCTAGATTGGGAACGACGCATGGAGCTGATCTTCGACTACTACTGATACGGAGACCCCCGGAGAGTAGCTCTTGCCACCGCCCAATTCACGGACCATGCCCTGACCTGGTGGGACCGTGTCACTGACCTCTTGGGACGAGCTTACGCATCTAATGCGGAAACGCTACGTTCCACCCCACTTCCACCGCGAGTTACAAAGGCGTTTTAGACGACTCACCCAGGGCACTAAGACGGTCAGTGAATATTTCGACGAGTTCGAGCACCTGCGGAACCGTCTTGAGATAACTGACTCCCCGGAGAGTCTCATGGCCCAGTTCCTCGATGGGCTTCAGGAAAAGATCGCCCGCAAAGTCGAGAGGCAGCAGTACCACGACCTTGGCGAGTTATACCACTTAGCCAACCAGGTGGAGCAAGCCAACAAGAGGAAGGCCGCAGGCAGTCAGAGGCCCAAGCCAAACTGGACCAAGCCATACAACCGGCCCCCTGGCCCTGTCCCCGACCCGCGCGCGCCGACCCGTCCCCGTGAGCCAACCCGACCCACGGCTGGACAACCCCAGCCGACCAAGCCTACCGGAGCTGCACCCCGGAGCCGAGACATCACTTGTTTCAAGTGCAACGGACGAGGTCACATGGCTCGCGACTGTCCGAACCAGCGAGTCATGATCTTGACTCCATCCGGCGAGTACGAATCCGCTGATGAGGAAGACGAGCATCTAGACGCCCAGATCGACCAGCCAGAGGATGAGATTGAATACCCGGATTCCGGAGAACTTCTGATGTTCCGACGTGTCCTGAACTCAATAGCGGGACCCGAAGAGACGGAACAGCGAGAGAACATCTTCTATACCAAGTGCACCGTGAAGGGCAAGGTATGTTCTCTGATCATAGACGGTGGTTCTTGCACCAACGTCGCCAGTCAATACATGGTTGACAAGCTCGGTCTCGAGAAGACCAAGCACCCACGCCCATACGGGTTGCGCTGGCTCAATGACAAGACCGAGATCCGCATATCCGATCAGGTGATGGTACCCTTCAGTATAGGCCGTTACTCTGATCAGGTCTTGTGCGACGTGGTCCCGATGCAGGCTGGCCACCTATTACTAGGACGTCCATGGCAGTTTGACAGGGAAACCACGCACAATGGGCGGACTAACCTGTATTCTTTTGTTCACAACAAGCGCAGGTTTAACTTAGCACCGCTCGCACCACAACAAGTCCGGGAAATCCAATTAAAGACGGATTCAACCAAAGGCCCCCGGAAGGAGAACTTTCTTGTGAACTCCCGAGTCGTCCGCAAGGCAGTGAGTAGGGACGATACTAATGTCGTCCTTATGATTTTCAAGGAATCGCTGCACGCCGGCAGCACTGACCCGCCGCCCCCGCCTGAAGTTGCCAGACTTCTAGAGACCTACGCCGGCGTCTTTCCGACAGAGATCCCACCAGGACTGCCACCATTAAGAGGAATCGAGCACAACATCGATTTCATTCCGGGAGCACAACTGCCCAACCGACCCGCCTACCGAGTCAACCCGGAGGAAGCTAAGGAGCTCGAACGCCAAGTTCGAGAACTGATGGACCAGGGCTATGTCCGGGAAAGCCTTAGTCCATGTGCTGTACCCGTCCTGCTCGTGCCCAAGAAAGACGGATCCTGGAGAATGTGTGTTGATTGCCGAGCTATCAACAACATCACCATCAAGTACCGTCACCCGATACCGCGCCTTGACGATATGCTTGACGAGCTGAGCGGAGCTTCGATCTTCTCAAAGATCGACCTGAAGAGCGGATATCACCAGGTCCGCATGCGCGAAGGAGACGAATGGAAGACGGCATTCAAGACCAAGCAGGGTCTCTACGAATGGCTAGTAATGCCGTTTGGGCTATCCAATGCCCCGAGTACGTTCATGCGTTTAATGAACCATGTCCTCAGGCCGTACATCAGTAAGTTTGTCGTAGTCTATTTTGACGACATCCTTATTTACAGCGCCTCATATGCCGATCACGTCACTCATTTGGAGTTGGTAATACGCACACTTCGAGAGGAGAAGTTGTATGCCAATCTAAAGAAGTGTACGTTCTGCACAGATCGGGTAGTCTTCCTAGGCTTTGTCGTGAGTCCACAAGGCTTACAGGTGGACGAAGATAAGATCAAGGCCATACAGGAATGGCCCACGCCCACGAGCATCAGCCAAGTCCGGAGCTTCCACGGTTTGGCGAGCTTCTACCGACGGTTCGTCCGGGACTTCAGCACAATTGCCAGTCCTTTGACCTCCGTGATCAAGAAGGACCGGGCATTCAGCTGGGGGCCCGAGCAGGATAAAGCTTTCAACCTGCTCAAGGAACGACTCACTCACGCCCTGGTTTTAGCACTACCGGATTTCCAGAAGACTTTCGAGGTGGAGTGCGACGCATCTGGCGTTGGAATCGGAGCCGTACTGACCCAAGGCGGCAAACCCGTTGCCTATTTCAGCGAGAAGTTGAGCGGAGTAGCACTCAACTACCCCGCCTATGACAAGGAGCTATATGCCTTGGTTCGGGCAATGGACACATGGCAGCACTACCTGTTGGCCCGGGAATGCGTCATCCACACGGACCATCAGACGCTGCAACACCTACGAGGGCAGACGAAGCTGAAGAGACGACACGCACGCTGGCTGGAGTTCATCGAGACATTCCCTTACGTTATCAAGTACAAGAAGGGAAAGGAGAATGTCGTCGCAGATGCCTTGTCCCGGAGGCATTCCTTGATTTCGGTCATGGAAGCTAAGGTCCTCGGATTCGAACTACTCAAGGAGCTATATGCCCAAGACGACGACCTCAAGGACGCCTTCACTCACGCTGGAACGGGTACCCATTCACGGTTTTACTTGTTTGATGGGTTCCTTTTCAGGGATCGGAGGCTTTGCATCCCAAAGGGTTCAACCCGGGAGCTACTACTGAGAGAAGCCCACGGGGGAGGCTTAATGGGCCATTTTGGCGTAGCCAAAACCTTGAGTTTACTCAAGGAACACTTCTACTGGCCCCACCTGAGACGAGATGTTGAGGCCCATTGCAGCCGCTGCCTGGTCTGCAAACGAGCCAAGTCAAGAGTCCATCCCCACGGGTTATACCTACCACTCCCTATTCCTACTACGCCTTGGACTGATATTTCTATGGACTTTGTGCTAGGCTTGCCTAAGATCAACCACAAAGACTCCATTTTTGTAGTAGTAGACAGGTTCTCGAAGATGGCGCATTTCATCCCGTGTTCCAAGACAAATGACGCCACCCAAACCGCGAGTTTGTTCTTCCGGGAGATTGTCCGACTGCATGGAATTCCCCGGACAATAGTGTCCGACCGAGACACCAAGTTCCTCAGCCATTTTTGGCGGACGCTGTGGAAGAAGCTCGGCACCAAGCTGCTGTTTTCAACGTCTTGCCATCCCCAGACAGACGGACAGACCGAAGTCGTGAACCGGACACTCTCCACCCTACTAAGGGCAACCATTGGCCGAAATTTGAAATCTTGGCTCGAATGCCTACCGCTGGTCGAGTTCGCCTACAACCGAGCCGTCCATTCTGCGACCAAGAAGTCACCGTTTGAGATCGTCTACGGTTTCAACCCGCTGTCGCCAATGGAGTTCACGCCATTACCCCCTGCTGAGATCGTGAACCTAGAGGGAGACCGGAAGGCTGAATACGTCAAGAAGCTGCACCAGAAGGTCAAGGAGAATCTGGAGAAGAAGACGGAGACCTATGCCCGACAGGCCAACAGGGGACGTAAGCAGACGTCGTTGAAGGAAGGCGACTGGGTTTGGCTCCACATGCGACCCGAGAGGTTTCCCCAGAAGCGCAAGGACAAGTTGGCACCGAGAGGAGACGGACCATTCCGAGTCCTGAAAAAGATCAACGACAATGCCTACCAACTCGAACTGCCAGGTGAGTTTAACATTTCTCCAACGTTCAATGTTTCTGACTTAGAATTATTCGATGCAGGTGAGGATGTTGATTTGGAGACCAAACCACTTGAAGAGGGGAGGGATGATGGAGCCACGGAACGCACCGACCGTGCCAACGACCCCACCGACGACCCAGCCGAACCAAGCCTGGACGAAGCAGTTCCAGTTGTGCCAGCAGGACCCATGACCCGTTCCAGAGCTAAGACCTTGGGCACCAAGTTCAATCGGTTCATTGAGAGGAGGCTTGAGGTTCTGGAGCAGAATTCCGAGTCCGGACCAGGGCCAACCCAAGACCAGGCCCATTACTCGTCAACCACCGCCTGGGAGTTGCTTAGTCGCCAAGTTGCCGATTCCTGCATCCTTACCATTACACCGGGGTAGGGATGCCCAAAGACGCGCTAAGGAATTGTACTCTTTTTCCTACCTTCGGTTTTGTCCCATTGGGTTTTCCGGGGGAGGTTTTAACGAGGCAACACCCTTAGTGTGCAATCCGGAAGTGGACAACACCAAGTCCACGACCAAGTCTATCTTTAGTCATTTCTTTAAGTTTTTGCTGTCTAAATTTTTCTAAGTGTAGGACTTGGGCCCGCGACCAGGCCTTGTGGCCCGCGGCCCAAGTCATTTAAATGCCTTGTAGTTTTAGTTAGAATTCTTGTTGTTTTATTTTGAACTTCATGCTGTTTTTGTAAAGGGTGGAAACCCTAAGACTTAGGCATTATAAAAGCCAAGTCATTCTCATTAATAAAAATCAGACTTTACAAGAAAATTAAACCCTTATACAATTTATAAAACGTAGCCGCCTAGCCTCCAAGCCTGGTAGCCGCCTGCTTGAAACCGCCTGGTTCAAGCGCCCCTTGGTGTATCACGGGACTCCCCACAGCCCGTGTGGTCCAATTCGCTCCACTTCACTGGTTCTTGCGCCTGCTAGGTCGAGTCTCTCCCCAGCCCGCGCCTAAGCCTCCTTCCAGGTCGAGTCTCTCCTTGGAAGTTGGTCACGCGTCCACAGCCATGAACCTCCACCAGGTTCCTGCAGTGTCCGTGAGCATATCATTTTCTCAGCCTCTGATTCTAAATTTGGGTTCAGTTATAAATTCTCAGACCTACATGAGACATGTCCTGATATCAATATCAGACAACTTGTTACTGCAACTACTAGCAAATCAACCGAAAAAAAAAGAAAAAAAGGTGTGTGTATATATATACAGATTATCAAATTGTAAGAACTTAAGATTCAAAAGAGAATGAGAATATTAAACGAAAGATTATTTCAAACACATGACACTAGTCCCAAGACCAACCCAATAAAACCCCAACCTTGCTCTCACTTTAATTAGTTTTTTTTTACTTCCAAAGCACTCAGACGTACGTATCTATAGGACCCACTTTACCAACTTGTCTTCCTGTCAATCTCTGGGCCATTATGAGCGGCAAGAGAAAGCTGACGAGAAAGAAGAGGAAAACAAGGAAACTAGTTTTCGTAAGCTTGAAGGAGGTTCATGTCATTTCAGCTTGGCAAGTTTGGATATCAAAATGTCATGAAATTGAAAGTTTTATATATATATATATATATAGGAATGTCTCAACAATCAATCACAACTTATTAGTTTGCAGAATCTTTTGGGGATTTTTTGTAGATTGTGTCTTGCTTTTTTTTTAGTGGGAATGTTATTATTAACGAAAGATTATTAATAATAACTGTGTCTTGCGTTTACATAGATGTTATTCATGTAACTGTAAACGCCATTCCCAATCAATGACCAAACCTTGGAAGGAAAAAAGTAAAAACTATAGTTTCTAGCATGAGCATTGCCATGGCCGTTGATTTGAGAAGCTTCCTCCATTAACACCATTGCCTCGAGGTCTATACCCTTCCTTTCTGTAACCATTCTCATTCCTATTGTTACCATTGGTTCGCGCGGAGTCTCTCCCACAGTTTCCATTGTTGTTGGCTGCAGAAGAATATAAAAAAACAACACTCAGCATTAGGATTTCAGTTTCTACATTTTTCATAAAGTTATCATCTTTGGAGACAACAACATATCCTTAAGATGCTCTTCAGTTTCCGATGATGATTGGAGATTCCTTGTGAGCCTATATAGTTGTGCATTCCAATATTAGAAAGAAAAAAACCAAGAACTTTGACCTATTGAGATTGAGAATTTGATGAGCAAAATCATACCTGGAAGACACTTTTGATGGATTCCCTATTTTCGAAGGCTACAAACCCAAAACAGTTTCTTTTTTTTTTCCTGAAAATTCATGATTTTGTGAAGCATGTGAATGAACTAGTGCTTAAGGTTTCGAAACTAGACCACTACATTTTCTCGTAATTGAGATCTTATTAAAGAAGAACTGACCATGTAACTTCTGACTTGGATACCGCCTTTTAGCTCCAAAACCTTTGAATGTTTCAAAGAGTTGCTCCGGAGTCGCATCCATGAGCAAGTTTGCAACAAATATGGAACCACCTTGAGCTCGTTGTTCAATAGGCGCAGGAGATTTGGCCTGTGGAGCAACTCTCGACAGGTTTAGGCTTTTCAGACGAAGCATTAGCATTAAACTGAGCGCCTTTTTGAGCAGCCTGTATATTGTAGAAATGGACCTCGAGATTAGACTTTATTGTAAAGATAAAACCGAATAAAAATATGAAACTAAACACAACGAAGACCCACAATTACTGCAAAAGGATTTTCTTGGGATTTTCTTCCCATGTTTCGTCACCGTAGTTTCAGCTTGACTAGGGACAACAACCGCCTCTACAATTTTAGTTTATTCCTTTTTGCAATTCTTTGGGTACTATCCATACCACGTTATCATAGCCGAGTAATGGAACGTTTCAGCTATTTAGGGCGGTCTTAAAACGCAATTTTTTAATCAGGCCGGAAAAATAATAAATAAAAGCCCCCGGCGAGGATCGAACTCGCGACCTTTCGCTTACGAAGCGAACGCAATACCACTATGCTACGGAGGCAACTTGTTCAATATCTAAACATTAATTTTAAAATTTGTGTGTTTGCTTGCAGACTAAAGCTACTTCGTCACAACTGTTGGGCTGTTGACGGGAAGGAGACAAGAGAGAGAGAGAGAGACACGACGCCGGAGATATGTGCGGAATTGCAGTTATAGTGTACGGCGTTCGTATCGAACTCTCGACGCTTTTGTCTCCCTCGGAGCCTCCTTTCGAACGAGTAAATCTCTTCCCCCACCACACTTTTGATGATTTAGATCTCTTACCGTATAACTGGCGTTTGAAAGTTGAATTTTTTTTTTAAGAACTCTTGCATGTTTTGAGTATGAATTACTTTTGCGTTTGAAGTTAAGGTCTTTTTCTGTGTTTGATTGGGTTTCAAGTACCTATTGCTCTTATGTTGTTGTTTGTTGGACGAATCTCAAATTCTGTTTGGACATGTGAATAGAAAGAAAAGTTCACTCTTCTGAGTGTTTTTTTTTTAATAATGGATAATGATAATGTATTGTGATTGAGTGAAATTGGTTGTTTATAGATGAGCTCTTATTTTGATGTTTCATATAAGGTTTTTTGGTAACTGGAATTTGCTGATTTGGTTTTTTCTTGGTTACACCAGTTACAATTCTCTGTTGAAGATGTGAAATCTGTGTTAGGCGAAAGAGGTCCCGATAGTCTAGGCGAAAAGAAGATTCTTCTTCAACCGAATCTACCAACTTGTGCTCAAGAATCTGTGACTCTCTCTGTTTTTGAGGCTACTGAAGAAACCTATAAGCTCGAGAATACTACTTCTTCCGGTAAATTGCATTTTATAGGTTCCACATTGCAGCTTAGAGGAACTAGTCCTATAATCCAGCCATTGGTGGATTCTTCTGGAAACATTCTAGCTTACAATGGTGTGCTTTTCTTCTTAAGCCTTCTAATTATCATGCGTTTTCTCTTACACTATACGATATTGATTGGTATATTTTTCTCCAGGCGAAGTATTTGGAGGAGTCGAACTCAGCAGCTATGATAATGATACTGAAGTTCTTTTGAAGTCTTTAGAGAAAGCAAAAGCTTTAGTTCCATATGTTCTTTCAATGATTAAAGGCCCTTGGGCCATTATATATTGGCAGGTAATTTTGTAACTTCTAACTTGCCCCTATTTCTCGTAGAATTTTACTTGCTCTTACAAACTTCTTCTCTATCAGGAAAGCTCAAGAACGTTATGGTTTGGTAAAGATGCGTTTGGTCGGAGGAGCCTCCTTGTTCACTGGCCAACTGTGGAAGACCCTCGTTTTCTTCTATCGTCTGCTTCTCCAGCTTCTTCCGTTGCTAATGGTTATGGTTTGTACTGCTTAGTAGAATAAGTTTGTCTCTTCTACTCCAGGCCCAAAGTAACATATGTTGTTTGGCAGGATTGGACGCTGAAAATGGTAATAGCATTCATAGATTTTGGGAAGAGCTTCCATGTGGAGTGTACAGCATTTCGTTCGGGGTTTCAGAATCCAGTTTATGTATTCGTGGTGAAGTCACGAAGCATGAATGGCGAAATACCATGTGGAAAGAATTGATTGAATGGGAAAGGAATTTAGTTGTACCAAGACCTGAAGATATATCAATGTTGTCGCTTAACGGAACTCAAGAAGAGAAAGACAATGCTCTTTCAACGTTTTCAGGTACTGATTAAGTTCGTCAGATTCCTCCAATTCTGTCCAAATTTCATATGCCTGACAAGGTTTAGTTTTAGGATTTGCGCAGACAGTGTTGGTTGTTCTAAAGGAATCAGTGAGGCGGCGAACTTCACTACATAGCATTTTTGAGGTATGAGCTTTCTAATGAATGCTTTACTATATACTGTATGTTCTGTGAATATTTACCTCGAAACACCTTCTTATTGGCATGAGCAGGGAGAAAAAGAAGTTGTCCCAGTAGCTGTTCTTTTCTCTGGTGGATTAGATTCGATGATTCTCTCTGCGCTGTTAGATCAGTGCCTTGATCCAAAATGTAACCATTCTTCTGCACTGTTTCGGTCTTGGCATCGATTCTGAATTTACTTAAGATATTCTAAATCTGTTTTTCCTTTCAGATGAAGTTGATCTTCTTAATGTCAGCTTTGATGGTCCTAATGCACCTGATAGAATCTCTGCCAAGGCTGGAATAGAGGAACTTAAAAACATTGCACCTTTGAGAAGGTTTAACTCTGAAAACCTTTTATAAATGCTTTCGGTATATCTGTTAGTATTTATGTTGATGCAAATGTTCTTGGAGATTTCAGGTGGAAACTTGTCGAGATTGATGCTGATCTGTCAAAATTAACCTTGGAGACAAAGCGTGTTATGTCACTCATAAATCCTGCAGATACTTACATGGTAAACTTCAAAGTCTTGCGGGTTGTGAGTACATTCTTCTGAACTTGATAACAATTATACATATATTTTTATTTGACAATGTTCCAGGACCTAAACATAGGAACAGCACTATGGCTTGCTGCTGGCGGTGATGGTTGGGTTCACGAAGAAAGCAAAAATCAAGCAGTAGAAGAAGATAACCGGCGAATTAAATATAAGTCTGAGGCTAGAATTCTGCTTGTTGGTGCTGGTGCTGATGAACAATGTGCTGGTTATGGTAGACACAGAACAAAATATCGAAATGGGAGGTATATACATGTGTCTGCATAATTTTCTCTATGGATGTAAACTACTTATTAACTCAATTCACAAGTTTTGTTCTTTTTTTTGTTCAGTTGGGTTGCGTTGGATCAAGAAATGAAATTTGATATGCAGAGAATATGGAAAAGAAATTTGGGTCGAGATGATCGATGTATTGCAGATAATGGTAAAGAGGTATATATGTCAGCGCCATGGTTAGAAACTCAAAATCGTATTCTCTTTCTGCTCTGTTCTGAAATGTTTTATATATACATTTTTCAGGCGCGATTCCCATTCTTAGATGAAGATGTGATAAAGACTCTCCTTGACATTCCCTTGTGGGAGATCGCTGATCTTGAGCAACCAAGTGGAACGGGAGACAAGAAGATTCTTAGACAGGTGAGTAAAAGCCACCATTTTTACTTTTTTAGAAGTCCTCAAATACATTCTAGAAACTTCATAAACCGAAACGTGTTGCTTAAATTTTGAAGGTTGCAAAGTTGCTTGGTTTACATGAAGTTGCAAAGATGCCTAAGAGAGCAATACAGGTAAGAAGAGGTTGAAGATGATTTTCTGAGAGAACTCAAACCCAAACCAGTAAAGTTGAAAGCTTTGTGTCGTGTTTTTTGTTTTTTATGCCCTCTCACTTTTGTTTGTGTTTTCAGTTTGGGTCGAGAATAGCTCGTGAATCAAACAGGAAGAATTTTGGAAGTAACCGAGCCGCTAACCAGGCCTCTGCCGGAAGCGTGAGATTCCAGGCGCCGTGAGAATGATAGGCTCTATTGGTCCCTAGAAAACTGTTGTTAGATCACAATTTTTTGTGTTGTGTTGAATACAAAGAAGTAACAAGAGGACTTATGATGATAAATGGTGTTTTACTATTTCATGTTTTCCCGTTTAACGTGATTTTGCTAGTGATCCGGATATGTATATGGTACTATGGTCATATGACATATCATCAACAGTGAAGTTTCTACAAACCACTTGACCTCTGTCTTGGCTCACTTTCAAACATTTGTTGAAGAAAATAGGGTAAAATTGGAAAACCACAATAAAACCAAAAACCCTAGTATTATTATTTTATTTTATCATTTTTTCTCCCTTCTACGGTGAACGTCTTCCGTCTCTAGTCGCGATCTGAGTGCGCCGGCGCATAAACCCCTGCAAAGCCCACAACTTATTATTCCCAAAGTTTGGTTCTTTTTTTGCGCTTGATCTGATGGAAACCGAAATCAGTGGCTGCGACAGCATTGTCGGCGATGATACACGGCGAGCGGAATCAGAAATCGGTGGCAACGAGAGGGCTTTGCAAGCGCTTCGTGAACTCATCATCTTCCCTTTTCGCTACCCTCTCGAAGCTCGAACTCTTGGCCTCAAAGTAAAAATCCACAACAAATCTTAGCTTCTCAGTTTCTGTTCAATTAATTATTTTTTCTGCTTGTACTCATCATTGCAGTGGTCTAGAGGGTTGCTCCTATACGGCCCTCCTGGAACAGGAAAGGTAAACTCTGTTTCAAGCTTGAATTTTTTTTAGACAAAAGTGTGTTGGGTTCATCTAAGTTCCAAACTTGTGTATGCTAGTGTAGGATGAGCTCACCGAAGCCAATTAGGATGTTTTAGTGGCGGAATTAAAATTCTCTTTATTGCAATTTTGGCTTTCTTGCAGACAAGCTTGGTTCGTGCTGTTGTACAGGAATGTAATGCACATTTGATTGTTTTAAGGTACTGTGTTTTGTAGTGTCTGTTTAATTTATTGTCTGGAGGAGATATAGGCGAAAGCTAATTTGTGCTTTGTCTTTGTGTGGCAATGCTCTGTTCAGCCCTCATTCTGTACACCGAGGTCATGCTGGAGAAAGCGAGAAAGTCTTAAGGGAAGCTTTTGCCGTGGCTTCTTCTCACGCTGTTTCAGACAAGCCATCTGTGATTTTTATCGATGAAATTGACGTTCTTTGTCCTCGGCGTAGGTATTGTCTCACTCAGATATTGGTGACTCCTAGTTTATAAGAGATTGAGAATAATTTGATTTTCTTTAAAATGTAGAGGAGAGCAAGATGCTCGTATTGCTTCTCAACTCTTTACACTTATGGACTCAAACAAGCCTTCATCATCTGCACCAAGAGTTGTTGTTGTAGCATCCACAAATAGGTTCTTGACTTACCTTAAAATATTATTTTAGTTTTATAAACCTTTGTGTTTGAATGCAATGGTTCTCCGATCTTGTCCAAAGGGTGGATGCAATTGACCCAGGGCTAAGAAGGGCAGGACGATTTGATACTTTAGTTGAAGTGAGCACGCCAAATGAAGAGGATCGTTTAAAAATCCTGCAGGTAATATTGAGTTCTTAAATGGGATTGCTTATTGGTGTTTAGATGGGAACTCTTTCCGTGAACTTCATGTTTGCTATTTCTCAGCTGTATACAAAGAAAGTCAATTTAGATCCTAGTGTTGATCTGCAAGCCATAGCAACATCTTGCAACGGTTATGTTGGGGCAGATTTGGAAGCTTTATGTCGTGAAGCGACCATATCTGCAAGCAAAAGATCCTCAGATTCTCTGATCCTAACACTGCAAGACTTCAAGACTGCAAAATCTGTGGTTGGTCCAAGTATAACAAGAGGCATCACAGTTGAAATTCCTAAAGTGACATGGGATGACGTTGGTGGGCTTAAAGACCTAAAGGTCAATAATTTGAAAAGAGTTATAACTTTAACAATGTTGTCTTCCGCTTCCATTGCGACTAATGTGTTTCATATTTTCTTTGCGTACAGAAAAAGCTCCAGCAAGCTGTCGAATGGCCAATCAAACATTCAGCTGCATTTACAAAAATGGGCATATCGCCGATGCGTGGAATACTCCTCCATGGTCCTCCAGGTTGCTCAAAGACAACTCTTGCAAAAGCTGCTGCAAATGCTGCACAAGCTTCGTTCTTTTCCTTAAGGTATAGTTTTTGCGAATCAGAAAGTTGAGAACTTAATACATCACGTTTAAGAAGAAAACCTTTTGATTATGAAACTTGTTTGAAGGAACTAATTTCTCTTTTGTCTTTGCGTGTGGTATGTGATTCAGTTGTGCGGAGCTATTTTCTATGTATGTTGGAGAAGGTGAAGCATTATTACGGAACACTTTTCAAAGAGCTCGACTTGCTTCTCCTAGTATAATATTCTTTGATGAAGCTGATGTTGTCGCCTGTAAAAGGTTTGTCTCCATCTCTCCTTACTTTTGCTTTCGCGCTATAGACTCAGACTCTTTAACAAGTTTATTTCGTGGGTGGTTATAGAGGTGATGATCGCTCAAGCAATAGTTCCACAGTTGGAGAAAGACTTCTGTCTACACTCTTAACCGAAATGGATGGTCTTGAAGAAGCTAAGGTATATGAACAAACAAGAAGTCATAGCTCTTTAATAGATTCTATCTCTGTTCTCGGTTTAAAATGATAATGATGAGTGTTTGGTTTAGGGAATCCTCGTCTTGGCTGCCACAAATCGCCCCTATGCAATTGATGCAGCTCTAATGCGACCTGGTCGATTTGATCTCGTAAGTACTCATATTGGATTTCCTTTGATCAGAACGAGTTCTAAATAGCAAATCAGATTGTTAATAGTTTCTTGAAAATGTCTTGTTTAGGTGCTGTACGTGCCACCGCCTGATCTAGAAGCTAGGTTTGAGATACTGCAAGTGCATACACGCAACATGAGACTAGGAGACGACGTTGATCTCAGAAAGATCGCTGAGGAAACAGATCTTTTTACTGGTGCAGAGCTCGAAGGTCTATGCAGAGAAAGCGGAACTGTCTCGCTTAGAGAAAATATTGCAGCAACCGCAGTGTTCAATCGCCATTTCCAAATCGCAAAAAGTTCGCTTAAACCCGCATTGACGATCGAAGAAGTCGAAACTTATTCATCATTCAGGAAGTTGAAAAGTTCGGATTCAAAATCTGTTCCAGTCAAGAAAGAGAAGGTGAATTTCTCCAATGTTTTCGGTTTATGGAAATTTGGTGTATTGAGCTTAATCTTGCTTGCTACTGGAAATTATTACTTGAACCAGACTAAACATGATGAACTATTAGCTGCTGCTACATGAATGCATCTTTAAAAAGTCTCTTTTATTTTGTCCTCCTTTTATTATTCTGAAAAAATCTTTTTTTTCAAAGTTCAAATTTTTAAATAATAAAAACGGCTAATAATAACATTCGGACAATGACAAAGACTGGCCATTACGTGATAATGGCCCACAAAGCTCACTATTAAATTCGTCACCGTCGTCGAATTTCCTGAAATTTGTTAAAAGCACCAATAATTACACTGGTTTTGTGTTACTGATTGGATAATCTTAGCTTTGTTCCACTCCAAATATATCAAAACAATCATCTGAAATATCTTAAACCAACTACTAATTCACCGGTTTTGGAAAACCATCTTTTTGAATTTAGATATTTTGGACAAAAAAACTGCTAATTTATACTATCATTTAACTGAACAACATTTGAAATTGATGGTTAACCGAAGAATCGTTTAACTGAACCAGAACCCTGAAGCTCGCAAAACCGGTTTGAGCTTATAAAATGGACTGGTTCGCTTATGACTCCGTAGTCAGTTCCGAGTCTGCGTTTTTGTTTCCTCTTCTCCTTTCCGTTTGCTTCTTTTAGATCTGATCGCGAATTTCACCCCCAAGGTTTGTTTCTCAAACTCCTAAATTCTCCAGATCGATTTCTTCGTTTCTCTGCTGTCCAAAAGCGAGTTTAGATCGTAGATTCCTCTGTTTTTGATCCCTTCATTATTGTGTGTTTTACCCTTAATTTTAGGAGATTTATTCTATATTTATTCCATAGATTCAAGAGTTTAACAATGTTGATTCGATTTCGCTGGTGTTAGATCTGATTGTGTTCGATTTTGCCCCCTTTATTCCTTTGAAAAATTTGGCTATAAACTAGTTTTCTTCTTCTGATCCAAACATGTCCCTTTCTCTTAAGATTCTTCGAGAATTATGAATTTTTTGCCGCTTTTGTCGTTTTTTGTTTTCAACTGTGGAATTTGCATTAGCATTTCTGGTTTTTGAATATTGTCTTCAAGGAGGGAATCATAGTAATTTCTGCTCTGAATATTTCGTCTTTGATTGTGAATATAAAGAAACTATGATGCTAATAGCAATATTCACTAAAACTAAATTCTTATTGGATTCTTGCGTTGTTGCTAGGTTTCAAAAAGTCTTTCACTTTATAGAATGGGTCGTGGAAACAGCTGTGGTGGAGGTCAAAGCTCACTGGATTATCTCTTTGGTGGAGGTGATGCTCCTGCTCCTAAGGCCGCTCCAGCAGCTCCTCGTCCTTCACCTGCTGAGACTAACAACGGCACTGCTGCACCGGCACCTGCACCTGCACCAGCAGCTGTGACTGCAACCGCACTCACCACCGCTACTACTACTGTTGAGCCTGCAGAGATCAACAAGCAGATCCCTGCTGGTATCAAAACCCCAGTTAACAACTATGCCCGAGCTGAAGGACAGAACACCGGAAACTTCCTCACTGTATGTTTTGTTTTACTGTCCATCTTCTCGTTAAATGAAACGTTATTCTCTCTGTAAAACAACATTGTAATGTCTCTCTCTACATATATATCTTTATGCAGGACCGTCCTTCTACCAAAGTTCATGCAGCTCCTGGAGGTGGATCATCTCTGGATTATCTCTTCACTGGTGGAAAGTAAAAATAAATAAAACATTGTGTGTAATGCAAATGCGTCTCTGTTGCATTCTCTCACTATTAAATTGTTAAGAAGTCAGTTTCTTGTCAACCCTATCCAAATCGTTTTATCTGTAATATTCTGCTGAAAAATGTTCAAATCATATGAATCAAACAAAACTTCCAAGTTCTCTGTTATAACCCATCAATGCAAGTTCAACTAATTGACAACTTGCTATCATTGAAACAAACGGATCTAAAAACCACTTACACTGTAACCAACCAGTTCTGGGTAAACAAAGTACAAGTCTATTCTCAAACGTGCGAATACCCATCATTTAGGATGTTGAGGAGCAGGGATTATCCCCCACTTTCTTCGGACTTGCTCTAAGTCTTCACAGAAATGACGCTCATAGTACACACACATGAGGTCTGTACATTGTCTTCCAGCACGAACAGCCCAAGGAAAGTAATGCCTGAAGAACATTGATCTTTGCTTCTCGTTGAACCTCACGGTGCCTCCGATCACAGAAAGCATGCACATTGGAAGATACATTTGCTCAAACTCTATGACTTTTAGAGCAGACTCACCTATAAGATTCGTAGGAAGGCCGAAGAGAGTGTGCCACAAGTCGTGAACTTCACGTGCCCGTGTCGCTACGTAAGCCAATTCATCTGTATCCATGAATCTTACAGGGGGACGATCATCAGGAGAGAAGTTTCTAGATCCCATGAACTTTGCATATGCAGCTCCAAATGTGTTTTCTGGTAGATCCCAAGCATGACCTACTTGCTCTGACACAACACGAGGACGCTCCAGCAATATAGCCTGCAGAGGAAAGAGACAAGAAATCAAAGACTGTACCAGTCATCATCAAGCAAACTGGTACCAAAGCCATAAAAGAAGAACCAAAAAAGAAAAACCATCAAACTTTCTCAACAAATTCAACCAAAGACTCGAACTTTTTTATTGAAGAGGAAGCATAATCATAACTCATAAGCAAACTCTCTTCTTCTGTAGCCATTCAATAAAAGTCACATCGATTCGAATCATTACTTCCTCCAGAATCAATAAAAACAAACTAACAACAGCAACTATAATAAGAGAAGCGAGAAAATTAAAAAAACAAACTCACTCTTCCTTCAGGACTCTTCTTCATCCTCTCAAGAACCATTTCGAAGGCTGGTTTTCCGGTGGTTTCACCGAGAGCGGCGATCAGATCCGCCCTACGAGGATTTACCAACGCACCGACAGCAGATCCCACCGCCACCGCCGCTTGTTGCCACCGACTCAACGGGACTCGAGCTCTTTCGATCGTCATCGTTTGTAGAGATCCCTCCCTCCGGTTAACGAACAGTGAACCTCTTTTAATATCGGATCAAAAATCGATAAGACGGCGACGACGACACGCGCTTATGGCCTCCCGCGTGGCGCGTAGACTTTCTATTCTTTCGATTCACATTGGGCTTTTTAATTTTCTCAGCTCAAGTGTACATTGTAGTTGTTAGTACGGCCCATATATAAATGTTACTATTTAGGTTTTACACCACAAAATCCCAAAAAAAAAAAAAAAAAAATGTGGTAAAGAGTAAACTTAAATTTATCGAAAATACGAGTTCTTAGGCCGTCAAGGCGGATCTAAACATAATTACGATCTAAGCAGCGAACAGATAGTCCAATTATATTCATATTTTGTCTCAATTTTCTCATTCTTACCTAATTTTTGTGAACCGACACGAGTTAATTTAGAATAGTATATAGGCAGTTATATGTTGAACTTATGACTGTTTCGTTCAGTCGCAACACATCCATCCTAAGAGCGTAGGGAAAAATGGTAAATCCAATAAGAGTTCGACACGTAGCCTACGAGCTCTGTTCCGGAACTCAACCTGCATATGATTCCCTCATCTTACGTTTTTATTTGTTAAAAGTAAATTACAGACTAAAGAGTATTTCCGAAAGCACAGTTGTAAATGTTAAATTGATGATGATGTTTGTCAGAAAACTATATAGAACGTTTACGACTTTATATTGGCCAATTTTCTACGTGTTACCTCGTATTGTGGACTAGGTTTAAGTTACTTTTTCTAGAAATTATTTCTCGTTTTATTACTGTTCTAGTTTCTTCTAATTTTTCTATATATGATTTGTATTGATATTCTAAAGACTAGCAAAATGATTGACTTATTTTTACAAGTTTTAACTAATTATAAAATGTCGTTAATTATGGTAGAATTAGGGACTATCATGATACGTGCCACTAATAAACACTAAGCTGATTTTATTCACTGAACCTGTAACTTATATATTTACAAGATAGAGGGTTTTAATTTGGACTAAAACACAAACCGACCGAATTAATTTTAATCTAAATAAGTCTTAATCAGGGTTACAAGACTTATGTTAGATTAATATAAGAATCCTAAACAGTTACAGAATTTTATATATAATTTTAACGAAAACCTAAATAGGGTTTTTGTGGATTAACGACTAAGGGGAAAAGATAACCATTTTGGATTTTTTTGCTAAGTTATTAGGCTCTTTATTTTCCACTACACATAGTTTATTTATTTTTTTGCTATGCGATGTCATTATTAAGTAATATTATATCAATTAACCAATTTTGAACAAACTTTTAAAATTTTCTTTTTCTTACAAGGCCTGGTATAAGAAAAAAACGGTCTTCTATATTTTCATATAGAAGTTTAATAATAGGTATTGTTGAAATAAGAAATATCTAAGACGAAATATATTTGAACGAGATTACAACTAATACACTATTACTAGGTGCAGAAGAAATAAATTTTTACAATCAGAACCCAAATAACTTCAAATGTCCTTGGTCCAAGGAGTAACTAGGGTTTTAGCCCATCATGGGGTCTAATCGAGTTCCAATTTGTTACTCTAAAGATACAGAAGAAGCCTGCAAGCATCAGATATCCTATATTATATTATTACATGGTGTTTGTAATATTCTATGGATCCCGCTATTGGTTCTTGATTGTGGTCCCGTTGATCTGAGTTCTAGTTTGACGCTTTCTGCCATGGCCTTGGTTTTGTGATTTTCTGTGTTTCCCCTCCAATCCGAGGGCGTGATTGGGTTCTGTTGTTTGCTGCTCCACGTTGTGTTTACTAGCTCCGCAGCTTTGATTTTCGCTTTGGTGTGGGGCTTCTGTTGGAATGAAAATGATTCAGAAACTGTAAGAAATTTAGGAGATAAAAAAAGAAGTATGAAGAAGAAAACTATTTAGTTTCTTAGATGGTCATTTAGAACATTTAACAAATTTTAAACTTGATTACAAATGAAATTAAGGAGAGGGAAGTATTTATAGTCTCTATTTTACAAAATATCTAACATATTTTAATCTTAAATCTACAGATTTGTACCATAATCTCTAGAATTTTATAGTATAATTATTTAGATTTTTCTTAATAAGGTTTTTTTATTCTAAAAAGGTGAAAGATGATTCTAGAAAATTTATAAAACTAAGTAAGTTTTAGTTTTGGGTTTAATAAATAATTATTAGATCATAAGTCTATAATCAAGTTTAACAGCTTCGTCTTGTCCTTGCCGTCGATCAATGTTGGGTTTGCTTGGCTTCTGTATATTCATGTGGTTGGACAAATGCGTATTTGCTTCGGCTTTTTGTATCCTTTCAGTCTCCTTTTTCTCCTTTAAATGTGGCTTCTTTGCTTTCTTTGGAGTTTAAGAGTTGTTTTTAATTGTATTTTCTTCTATGTGCATGGTACTTTTAATCAATGCGAAAAATTGGTCAAAAAACAAAATGTTTTATGGATCCCCTTCATCTAATATATATATATATATATATATATATATATATGGACCTACGGGTTTTGTTATATCTGTCTACAAGATAATAAAACTTATAATGGTAGATCCAAGGGACAATCTATTTAATCTTCCCGAAAAAGAGAGAGTTGCTACTACCCCAAATATATATTATATAAAATTATCAGAAATAATAATGGTGTTTTTAAAAATATTGAGTAATTATTTTCAATAGTCAGAATAATATTAATCAGCGGTTCGTGCGAAACTATAGATTCTTCTATTTGTTTTTCGTAGTTGTTAATGAAACAAAAGCTACTATTTTCTAACCAGTAACCCTTACAGTATTTACAATATGCAATTATTACTTTGGGACAGCATATATAGTGTAGATTTACTGGCAAAATGATTATTAATGATGAGTATTTTATTAGAGATCATTTTCTCCGAATATTTATCTGAATTATCTACCTAAATTATCCATAGAAAAAGATGGAATATCACATTGCAGTATTCTCTGGAAGTTGGAACTATAAAAGAATGGTGGAGAATAACGAGTACGTAGAAGATAAAGATCTGATTTTGTGCATGATGATATAGATAAGACATGCATTTCCATCAACAAGATTAATAGAGATCAAATCAATATATCATTTAGCTAGCACAAAAGGACCAAATAAAAGTTTTAATTTTCTATTGATGTATAGGTTGATCAAAATATCTAAGGTACCAAGTGAAATATGAGTCAGCAAGCAAAGGTAAAAAAGTTGTGTGAGACATATCACATGAGTAAATTAACAACTATCATCATCATGAATGTAGATATATTTGCCATGAGAAGAAGTGAGGACAAACAAATTAGACATGTCAAGTAATCACAGGACCTTTTTTAAAGTGAAATTTTATTTTCATTAACCTGACAAGAAGCATCCTACGAAAAAAATGAGTAATCTTAGGATTTTGAGAGCTAAACTGTAATTCATAAAAAACTTCTCTCTATGCAGTTCTTGTTTCAAGCATCTATGAGTCATTGTTATTTTTATACATGTGTATGATTTATTGAGCATGTAAAAGCTAATATAAATTTATCTTTAAACCTATCTTGGATTCTACTGGCTTTTATGAAAATTGATTAACATCTTTGATTGGACATAATCAAATAATTCGACCTATTTCTAGAAGGTAAACCTACACACGGTACTCTAAATCGTTAAGAACATATATTCTATTATATAGTTCATGCTGACAAAAAAAAAATTATATCATGACAAAAAATTCGACCTGTTATTCCAGATCGTGACTAAATTTTCAGAAATCTGAAACACAAAAACAAACCAAAACATTTCCACTCTCTAGAATGTAAAGAGATAATTATATGTCTTCGTGATGCGTAAAACCCTTCTGAGAATAAGAGAAAACAAAATTTTGAAATTAAATACTAAACTATATCAGTTTGTTTTTTATTGACGATCAGATTAACCATTTCAGTTTGACACAATTTGTCTGTAAGTGTAGATCTGTTTTATTCATTTAAGCGATCGTGAAGTAGCTGTCATACGGAAGAACCTGTCGGCAAGAGAGGCAAAGCGAGAAAAAAACATATCTTAAGAAGCTTATCATTTTCTTACGTTTATTCACAAACATATACTGTAAATATACATTATTGTGTTCTTTTTCTTAATCTAAACGTGTCAATACCTGAAAAAAAACAACGTTAATTTATATATTTCTTTCATTTCATTAACAGTCTGCAACCAGATCATGAAATACTAATAGATTGGACTTGGACTTATCAATATGCTCTATTTAAGACATATTATGTACGTTATTATATATTATATATTATTTTTTCTTATTTCTTTTTTTGAGCATATTGATAAACTAGGGACTAGATCTGATGAAAGAGAGCAGTATATACATACATATATGGCAGAAATTTATCTATCTTAAAATCCAATGGAGGAGGGCAAAAGAGAAAGGTTGGAGCATTTTGGTTGGACTAGATAGATAGAGAGATATCTTAACTCTCCTTGGAAAAGTACTAGGAATCAATATTTATTTTCTGCAAATAAAAAAGGGAAAACATGAAAAAGTAATATATATATATATTTATATATACCCTGATGAGGTAAGAATAAAATAATGTGGTATGCATAGCTATTTCATATATATATAGATACATATCTGACATATAAACGAAATTATGATAATTTGTTTTTCCATTTTTAAAAAGGACAGTTTATGAGGCTGGATATAAGTTTGTAAGCTTTTATTTGGCCAAGAATGGCGTAGCATCTGCAAAATCAAACACAAAGCTATTCTTTTAAAACATTCCAACAAAAGAAGAACCTGAACACGGTGGCCCACCACCACCACTACCTCTACCACCTCCTCCACCACCACCAGTCACCGGACAAGAGAGGAAACCAATTCATGCCCTAGATTTAGAACCAGAATCCTTTTGAGACAAGATCTACACTAAATACATTTCACTTACATATACAGTACTTTATCTATGTGTGTGTATATAAACCTTCTTTAATTTATCCCTTGTGAGTTTAGAGGAAACTTTTCTGTTGGGTTTTGTGTTTCTTGGTGAGATAGAAAGAGAAAAGAGAGAGAACTTAAGTATGGGAAGAGGGAAAGTTGAGCTGAAGAGGATAGAGAACAAGGTCAACAGGCAAGTAACTTTTGCAAAGAGAAGGAATGGTTTGCTTAAGAAGGCTTATGAGCTTTCTGTCCTTTGTGATGCTGAGATTGCTCTTCTCATTTTCTCTAACCGTGGCAAGCTCTACGAATTCTGCAGTAGCCCTAGGTAACAAAATCTTTAACCTTTGATTCTCATCTCCCTCCCTTAAGTTTTTTTTTTATCCTCTCTTTTTCAGATTTTTAGGTTTATGATTTTTGAGGATTGTGGGAAGATGTAAAAGCTTCGGTCTTTCTTGAATTTGTTAGAATCAATTAATTAGGGTTTAATTCCTTTTGTGACTTCTGAGTTTTACTGTCCAAATCTGACTTCTAAAGTGAGATTAAGTTAACAAAAAAAATCATATTCTGAGGGTCTTAGATGCTCTAGATGATGATTAAAGCTAGAGACTTTGAATAGAAAAGTACATGAGATTTGTACATATACAGAAGCTATATATACTAATATATATTTATAGTGAAAGCTTTTACACATGAGACCGAGTCTTGAAGGGATTGATCCAAATTTCCAAAGAGACAAAGGATTGACCTCTGGATATACACAAAGCTGTAAAGAAACACAAAAAATACTTTGACTACTTCTTTAAGATAGTATCTCTCAAGTACTTATAATCTTATTAAAGGTAAAGAGACAACTGTGATGATACTCAATTTCATATTTTTCTTTTGCGCATAACAAAGATATTTTTTTTTTTTTGGAATAAACAGTTTTTCTTCTCTTCTTGCAACCCATCATGAGATTGATACCCACCTTGATGTTCTTAGATTTAACATGGAGATTTTACAATGCTTTAGAGGGGTTTTTGTTTACCCTTTTGAAATATTTCTCAAATGAAATTCAAAGTTTGACTGCTCAATAAATCTCAAATATTCAGTGATCATTTGTTTGTATGAATTAGTGGTATGGCCAAGACGGTTGAGAAGTATAGAAAACATAGCTATGCAACAATGGATCCAAATCAATCAGCTAAAGACTTGCAGGTACATCTTCTCTCTCTCTCTCTCTCTCACATATATATATATATATATTTATATTTGAATTGTCAAAGACTGACCTCAACGTTGAAACTGTCCTTAATTACTTTTCTCTGAACTGGCAGGAGAAGTACCAAGACTACTTGAAGCTTAAATCAAGAGTTGAGATCCTTCAACATTCACAAAGGTACATAGCGTGATTCATAACGCATCTTGAAAATTAAATGCTTACTCCAACTACTTGACTCTTCTGGAATTTGCTTGTCTTTATAGGCATTTGCTAGGTGAAGAGATAGCCGGTATGGGAGTGAATGAGCTTGAGCAGCTAGAACGTCAAGTAGATGCATCACTAAAGCAAATAAGATCAACAAAGGTATATACAATATATCTCAGGATATCAACTTTATATTCGATTTTTTGGCCGAAGAGCATTTTAGAACAGCACCAATTATTGGCTTTGTTTTCATTGCCAGGCTCGGTCTATGCTTGATCAACTATCGGACCTCAAAACAAAGGTACATAAAGAGTCACACACTGTCCAATAATCTCAATACAACACACTCTCATATTCATCAATTTTTAGGAGGAAATGTTATTGGAAACCAACAGAGATCTTAAAAGAAAGGTAGTGCCATCAAAATCTTATGGCGCAAGAAAGTGAATTCATTTTGAGATGTTTCGCAACATTGTTAGCTCTCTTTCTATCTCAGTTGCAGGAAAGTGATGCAGCCCTTAATCAATCTCTTTGGGGAGCTTCTTCTTCTTCTGCAAAACATTCCCAACAACAACAAGGCATGAGCTCTTATCAAGCAAACCCTCCGAGTCAAGAAGCAGGATTCTTCAAGCCGTTACAAGGCAATGTAGCGTTGCAGATGAGGTATTCATCATAAAATAGTAATATAGACCCATTAAATTGACTTCCTTCTATGATCAGCAAGATTTATACTTGATTTGTGTTTCTTTTTATGGAACAGTCATTACAATCCTGGTGTGACATATGCAAGCAACTCTGCAACAACATCACAGAATGTTATTAATGGATTCTTCCCTGGATGGATGGTCTGAAGCAATACATATATATGTATACGTATGTTTGTTTTATAAATCACATATCAATGTTTGTGTCATTTGATTTTTGCAAGGGAAACATAGTTCATGATTACAAACTCTGCTATATAATCAAGGGCTGTAATGTCACACTCCACATTAATACTTTTTGCTCCTGAAATATATCAATAGTTTTGAACCTTTTAAACTACAAAATTTTGTGAGAGCTTTCTTTTCTTTATTTTTAAATATCATAGAAAGTTAGTCGGATTATGAAAATTCTCTGGATTAGAATATGAACCATTTGTCAATTTACATAACTCAAGAATTGGATTCTGAACAAGTAGTGCTCAGCATTTGTATCAAGATTGTGATGTGGATTTAAAACGACTAATTAATTGTATTATATATATATATATATATATAAAATTATAAGAACAAGTCCAAAAGGGGGTAGTTATATATTTTCATGGCAAGCACGTTCAAGAAATGTCTCCAACCAAAACCAAACAAACAAAACAGTATTTAAAACACAACCAAAAACTCAGATCAGAACAGAAAAAGAAAAGAAAAATAGAGAAAAGGATTTCAAAATGGGGAAACCAGCTGGGTATTGGGTGAACAAGATTAGGACCTCATTCAAAGGAGGATCATCGTCGAGCAAATCATTAGATGAAGGAAGTGCTTCTGGTTCTAGAAAGAACGACTCGAAGCATAGTAAGAATCAGAAAACAGAGGAAGGTCATAAGAATGGTGAAGCTGAGAATGGGAGGAAAGTGATGGTTGTTGTGGACACAACTTCACAGTCAAAGAATGCTCTTCAATGGGCATTAACACATTGTGTCCAAGATGAAGACAATATCACTCTCCTTCATGTCACAAAAACACCCATAGGACAAGGTAATACACATAATTTTTATATTTACACAAAAGTTGCATTTAACCTATAATTAGAAGGTTTCCCATTCCCAGTAAATCCGTCATCAACGAGCAGCCAGAGAACAGACCCTCTTTTTTGGGTTTGGTAATTAGGCCTCATATTCTATTTTGGGCTTATCTTCGGCCCTATATTGTCATTTGTGTGTTAGTGTTTTTTGGTTTGTCTACTAATCCTCGGTTTCATTCATGGTTAGTATTTTTGTTTTTGTTTATAAAGATTTTTTTTGAATTTTGATGCTCTTTTCGAAATAGATTATATTATAATTTTCCATAATAAAAATTAATAAAAAATAATAGTGTAAGGCATAGTCAATTCATTCTTATAAGATAAATAGTATATTTTCTTTATTCGTATAAAAATGATCAAAAAAAATTTATATAAAAATGTAGGAGAAGTTTTATTTTCAAAATTAACAATTTTTAGATGGGACTTCGACCAACATTGAGATGGAGATACTAACTAGATAAAGCATAAAATTCTAAATTCTAGATTTCCCCAAAAGATAAGAACTACATCGTCTTTAAAAAGAAAACAAAAATTTCAGATTTCTTTTTTGAACCAAATATTTTTGTTTTTTCTTGTAAATTTAGGTTATACTTTTTTACATCTTTTTGCATGGCTTCGAAATTTTGGGTGATAGCTGGACTCAGCCCTATATTATTTAGGACTGAACTGCTTAATCTGTATTGACTACATTTTTATTGTGTTAAAATAGATGAGACACAAAGGGAGAGAAACTCAAGGGCTCATGAACAAGTTCATCCATTGAAGAACTTTTGTCAGCTCAAGAAACCTAATGTAAGCTTTTAATACAAATCAGGAAAAGTGATTCGATTCAAAAGCACCTTTTTGACATTAGGGCTTTCTTTGCTTGTTATCAGGTGAAGACGGAGATAGTGGTTGTTGAAACGGCAGAGGAAAAAGGGAAGACGATAGTGGAGGAATCTAAGAAACAAGGAGCAGGAGTATTGGTTTTAGGGCAGAGAAAAAGAACATCAAAGTGGCGCGTGATTTGGAAGTGGCGCGCAAAGGGAGGAATGGGAGGAGGAGTTGTTGAGTACTGTATTCATAACTCCGATTGTATGGCTATTGCCGTAAGGAAGAAAAGTAACAACGGAGGTTACTTGATCACCACGAAACGTCACAAAGATTTCTGGCTATTGGCCTAGTTATTATTATCACACATCTTAAAACATAATCCTTTTTTTTTCTTTTGTTAATTGAAATGATTTTTATTGGTTTTTTCTGATATATGTTCATGGTTATGATTGATCTCTATCATGTACGACTGATTTAAACAAAAAGTATGTAAAGACTTTAATTTTGTTTATATTTCTTCTTGTGTTGAACTTGTAAATAAGCCAAGACGCATACACAACCTGTAGCTAGACATACAAAAATGTGTTAGAGAACTTTGGAAAAATGTTTAAATTCGATTGTCAATTACAGATGCGTCATAAATTGTGCTCTTTTTCTTTTTACAGATTTGTCATGATTTTTCTTTTTTCTTTTTGTTATAACGATTTTTGTTCCACAGAAACTATTTTTTTACATTCAGTAGAAAATACTTTGAATAAGGAATTAATGAGGCATTGGTGGTCAATAGTTTAACTAGCTTATTAACTTGTCAACAAAAAAATAATTTGACACAGCTTGAATATCATCAAGGCATCAATTGGGAAAGAGATGACTAATATACCTAAAGAAGAGACGATCAATTCAATTTTGTTTTTCGTCTATTCAATTGTGAAAATTATAACTGAATAATACTCCTTCCATTCTTTAGTATAAGATTTTATGGCTGCAAAAATAAAATATTATTTTTCTCTAAATATAAATTATTCAACTAATATTGCAGTAGGAATCACAAAAGATAAAAACAATAAATTGAAATTTTTGGATACAAAATTAGATAAATAATCTTAGCAAAAAAAAAAAACTAAAACATTTTCTATAAGGGAACAAAAGGAAGTAGAAATTTAGAATTTAAGTTACTCAGTCGCCCCTACAAAACCCGTCTTTTATTTGGAGATCATCTTTCATTTCCTTATCTTTAATTTGTGCAGCATCGGCAACGGCCGTTACAGCTCCGGCGACAGCTACGACAGTAGCTACAGCAACAACGGCGGTGGCTGCAGTACTCACAGCTGTCTCAGCAGTACAGACGCTTATATTGCCGTAATAACACAATCTAGAAAATCTTTTTGTTTCTTTTTCTTTTGTGTGAGAGTGCAAATTCGTTGTTCTCCTTCTTTATTTTCTTACTGAAAATTGTTCGATCATGGGACTTATATAGTTGAATGTGATATTAAATTTTGCTATCGGAGTTCGAAAGTTGAGTCGACTACATTTTACAAGATTAGCTCAATTTTCTAGGAGGAGGCTTAAAATGCTTGAATCGTAATTTATTGATTATGATGGGAATTATTCTAGCAAGAGACTCTTAGAGAGGCGTACGAATTAATTAGTCTTTTAAAGGGGCGTGGGAATTTATAATTATTTAGTACTGTATAAAATGTATATCGATAAAAGATATGAACGATTTAAGAATACGAATCGAAATGGTAAGAAAAATAAATGAGGGTTAATACTTTCATAAGTCATGAATTATATAAATAGAAACACAAAAAAAAAAAGTTACTTTGAGATTAAATAATGGCTTCATGGGTGAACATTTTTGAAGAAGATAACGAGGAGAAAATATCATACATAGTTCCTTCTTTTATTATTTTTATTTCTTGAATTTTTTACATATACATTTAAAGTTTTTTTGTTTTGAAATCAAAATATATGTGATTACACACAATTTTCGTATTCTTCTTTTTGAGTGTGTGAATTGTATAACAAAATGATCTCTCAACAAAATTAAAGAAGAATAGAAAGGAACATAATGAAATAAACATGAAGTCCACTATGAATACGAACAATACTAACTACGTACACACAAGTCCTTCATTTTTGAATGAGTTCGAAAGAACTAACTACACAGAGTACTATATATATGCAAAATGCAGTAATTAGAATCTTTGAATTAGAGGTACCAATAAGAATTTAGAGATGACCGATCTCAAATTGTCTTGGCTTAAGTCCTCTTTAGTGTTCGTGTCATTTATAAGATGTCGCCTATATGAAGGAATCGGTGGAGGAGTTGTTCGTCAATATTATACTCACACCTCGAAACTGGATGTTACTTGATTGGTCATCAAGAAACGTCACAAATATTTCTGGCTCTTGGACTATTATTAAATCATTCCTAACTGATTATACAATGTGATTTTTTTTTTTCACAAAAGAAAAATTAAAACGAATCCTTTTATTCTTACAATATGTGTTTATGGATGAATGATTGTTATATATTCGCTAAGATTTTTATTTTATTTTGAATATAAGGACTTAATATCTAGTTTCTTGTCAACAAGGACTTCAAAATATAATATAGTAAGAATAAGTTATAACCGAAGAAATAAAAACATAGCATGAAATGACATACATAATAAACTATTATTATTATTATTATTATTCTGATTTGATCATAGACTATAAAGCCGAAGTAAAAGTATTACTTCATACACGTTCATACATTTGGGGGGTTATTATTTATCATTAATTGGCATATTCCTCCTCCACGACCGAGTTGAAATCGGAAAACAAATGATGTTGCGGGAATTTTTTGTTTAAATAGTTCAAATGTCATATCGGTTTTAGAACAACCATTGGGACAAATGTTAAATTAATTTGTTTTTATTTTTGTTTTAATCATTACCATTACAATGACAATAAATAACTATATACAGTATATAGTCATTGTAATGGAGTAATTGTTATGTTATATATGAAACCTATGCATTATTAAAAAAGAAGGTTATGCTATTGTTAGGTGAAGTTTATGAAATTAGTTTAGCTGAGGTAGGTCAAAGTAGGTCAAAGTAGACTTCAAAGTCGTCGCTTTCAAAATACGATCCATCTTTGGATCCTTCATCGTCTTCTTTTCCTCGGGAGAGATTTGGCCTCTGATGAGACGGCTACAAACAACGACGGCTTTAACATGACGTTGAAGATTTTTATTGCTATTGACAACGGCTCTTGTTGATCCTACGACGCTTGTTAGTGAACTGAATGCACAGAGGAAAACTCATATGATTGCTCTCTTCTATACACAGTTGTGTGCGATACTAAAGTTTCTTATTTAAATATATAGTTTCATGCGATACTAATATTTATTGAAAAAGTTCTAAAAGGTTTAATTTGAACGACCTTGAGCTCACTTATTGAAAACGGTGGATGGGTAGAACACTTCGCCGTCAGCGATCAAAATGGTCTGAATTAGTAAACATATTGGTTATTTTATTTATATATCTTCTTTATTAATCGCTCATTTTATTATATTGGAGCCAAAAGAGAGAGTTATGTTATGTTTTTATAGGCCGTTTGACATTTAATAGTATATTTTGTAATCGATGAATGTTGATGATAAACAGAGAGAACAAAATAGATAAACTTCAATATTAGATAACGATCATAACATGCCATTATTTTTTATTATTCTTATTATTTCATCATATAGTAGAAATTGGAAAGTAATATTCCCACATACAACAATATTTATTTCTTACGCAAGTTTCGGAAATACCCTTTCGGGTCGCTCTCGAAAACTTGCCGGAAAATTCGAGCATCCTTCCCAGGAGCCTTCATCGTCTTCTTTTCTTCTCCCGATCCCATCCCGCTGAATAAACCAGCAATGGCTCCGGCAACACCGATGACCGCCATGGCAACTTCGAAAAACGAAGTATCTCTTTTCCCTTCGTCGCTCATTTTGATACGATAATCACAATTTTTAAGATTTACCTTTTCTTTAGACAAAGCGATTTAAATAGTTGTACATGAGATATGCGAAACGATTTATTAGATGAATTAAAGTCTCATTTCAATTTACTAGGACGACTTATTAACCACGATTTTATACTTAATGCTATCGTTAGGTTAGGTCTTGGAAGTCGACTGGGAAAGGATATGAGTGTATAATGCTTTTTTAAATATTTAAATTAATCCCAAGAAAAAAATATTACAATTTCAAATTTCATTTGCCATGCATTGGAACAAATTTAGACGTATTCGATCTAAGATATAATTATCTCCAAAGTTAATGAATATATTTGCATGTGATAATAAAGACAATTTAAGGGAATATTTCTTTCTGATTTGTTCCATGTGACGTGATGTGATGGGAGAGAAAGGATCTCTATGCGATTTCAAGAATCTACCAAGATTTCATTAATGGGACCTGATTTTATATTTTTGCACTGGAATGTATTTTACTTCTTTTTGCTTTGTTCCATAAATCAATTTAATGGTCTAAACCGTTGTATGGTTAGAGAAACAAAAATGAGTGGAACTAAGCAATTCTCTAAATTTTAACCATTTGAGTTGAATAAATGTTAGTAGAAATAATCATTTTTTTTTGAAAATTTTAGCTTTTGAGTGAATAGCGTAAAAATGAGTTCAACTAATTCCATAAAAAAAAACTGCAATTATGAACAAATTTTAAAGGAAAACATTCTTCTACTATTATGCAAGAGGAATTGGAGGAATGAATTTGTGAAATTTGTTTTTCTATTGCACTTAGTTATATACTCAATTCTGTTTCACTAATTTTACTAATCACAACCATTTAAACCCTAAAAATATGAATGCATGTTGGTTCAAAAAAGGCAAAAAAAAAAGAAAAAAAAACATATGAATGCATGTAGATATATTAGAGAATGGACCCAAACCCTACTTTCCTATTTATCAAATCTAGATGATCCTAATTAGCATAGATGTATGATGTGTCAATATTGGCACCATCATGTAATTGAATCATTGATCCTTTGTGTCTCTTTTGGTTTCTTACTCAATTTAGTTGGTATCCTTCCTTCTCTGGTTTGGCTTAGTTGGTTCTGTTGTTTTCTCTCGCTTTCTCTATGTCTGGCACAATTATTTTGTAGAGCCCTCTCAGATTTTGTGTCTTTTCTGGTATTTGTTGGGACCGATGCAGAGGAAAAATAAAAGTATTATTTTATTGTCGTAAAAAAAATAGATGTAAATGATCGTGAAGGCAAAATATACATTTCACAACACATAAGTTTTATAAAAAAGGAACTTTTTATTAATTTCGTGGGTGCAAGTTTTTCTCAAATTTATTTTCATACCAACGATTGATAGTTAGGGACAGAACGATCGACACGTGGCAAATGTCATGGTCAAAGGTGTGGCACACCAATCAACGAGGATCATGACCCAATTTCCGTTTTGACTTTTGTCCAAAAGTTAAAAATTACATTATTTTTAGTTGATTTATTTTGGAGTTTTCTTTTTAAGATTATTAATTTGTTTGCTAATTATGGAGCAGTCCCAAATGCTAAATTTATCCCCTTCTGAAAAAGATGTTTCAACAGAGCCAGTCAAAAGGGAAATCTTATGAGATTTACCAAAGCAGCGATTATGGAAAATGATCGAAAGTGATTGGCCACAAACAAATCCAGAAAAATCCAATTTTTATATACATCCACAAATTAAAAACCAGATTCTAAACAAGAATATACTAAAAATCCCCTGTAAAAATCTAAACTTTGATGTCCTAGAAGCTTCTTCATCTACATATTCACACAATGTACTACTACTATCATTTACAGATAGAGGGACAGTTCCTTCAAGAACTTAAGATCTGATCAATCCGAAATTGACGAAAGATCTCGACTTGAAAACCCCAAAGAGAAATCCCGTTTGAGATTCTTGAGAACTCGGTTTCGGCTCTGTGTTTCCTCCTTTCACTTGAAGTATTGTCTGACCAATCACTTGTCTAATTGAATCTATGGTCTTGGCATCAACTTGGTAACCAGAAGCATCTCTAACATAGAATGTGTTGAGAGCTTTGCCTCCTTTTGTTTTCACTTCAGCTCTTGTAACTGTAAGACTGTTTTCACGGAAAATCCGAGTCACGTCCGACAGTAATCCGACTCTATCTGAAGTGCAAAGCTCAAGCTTCAAGCCCTGAAAACATAGAAACAAGAACCAAATGTTAAGCGGCCACAACACAATATTCTTACGATTCTTCAAGCAAATCACAATAAGGGTTACCTCAGAGACTCTTCTTTGAATTGCTGCTTTAAGACATTTGATCACTCGCTGTCTTTCTGCCTCAGATTTGACTGGAGATCCATCGGTATGTCTTATGTAGAATTCCTGGAAAAAAACGAGAATTAGAATAATGGTATTGAAGACAATATGTGGATCAAATCAAGAGCTTAAACTTATGTATATATATACCTGATAAGCTTCAGGGCCTTCAGCATCAATGCTGGCATGTGAAACCACATATTTCATATCCGTCAGAGTAAAGACGGTATCAAAGAGAAGCTTTGGTCTATCTTTACATTTGATCATCACAATTGAGTAATCCGAATCATGCAAGTTGGAGACATCCACATCTGGAATCACTCTCCCACTTTTATCCTCATCATCAACATTACTCTCCCATTCGTCGTAATCTCTATCTGCAAACATCAGCTGATGAAGCTTACGATCCGCGTAAGTCTCACTGAGAGAAGAAGAAACTGTGGTCTTAGGTTCACGAGATCTTCTGCTCCTGCTTCCACCTGTAAGCACATAACCAAGAAGTGTCCTGATTTTGGACAACCTATCCGGATCAGTGACTGCAGAGCAGGTTTCCTCATCGGTTACTTGTAAAACCGCCGCTGCTTTCGCTCTATGCGTCCAGATTTCAGCGTTGACCACATTGCATTGAAGGTCCATTAGAACAGCGCATAGCTCTGATAACAAACCGGGTCTGTCAGTTCCTGTTAGCTCAATCACAGTGAAGTCGACAGATAGTTTAACCCCGATGGTTGATCTCATTGACGGACTGAAGCAAGAAGACTCATCAGGGCCAAGAGACTGCGACAACAATCACACCACAAAGAGTTAATAATCATAATCATCAACCTAACTGAATAGAAACAAGAGGTTGGTTCATCACTTACTTTACAGATATATTCAAGAACGATTTCATCAGTGACTTTGTTCCCATCTTGATCAGTAACATTAAAAACATCCATGAACCAGCCACCATCAGAGGAGATATAAGCTTTCTTAATGGTGAGATTAAGATCAGTCAAGACTTGAACAACTTCAAGAAGAATCCCATGTTTATTCGCACTATCCACCTAACAAAAACACAGACCAAATTTTCTTCAACTAAATCAAACCTAATCCAGTGATATTAAATCATAGAGAGAGTTTCAAAAGGTACCTTAATGACAGTGGCGGTCTTGCAGACATCGTTATCGATCACAACCCTAAAAATCATAATAATCAAATTAAAACCAAGTCTAAATTGAAATTATTGATTAAAAAAAATGAAGGAAGAACAAAACAACAATTCGAAGTTAGTCAAATTACCTAGGCGGATTCACTCTTTTGATAAACTTTGCAATCTCAACATCCATATGATATGAGCTCAAACAAACATCTGTAAGAAATTAAAAAAAACAACAATTAAACTGATAATTAAAACGAATCCAAACCAATAAATTCGATTAAAAGAAGACCCTGAAGCAAGAGAGACTAAACCTAGAACGATAACAAAAGAAAAAAGACCTAAAATTGAACAAAACCCAGATACGGAAACTAATCACCAGAGACATATTTGAATCAATCAATCAACAAAATTACAAAAAAAAAACGAAAATTTGAGAAAAAAAAAAAAAAAGAGAGAAGGTAACGAACCCATATTCGATTGGTTCGTGATTGAGTGAAAATCTCTTCGCGCCAGAAATCAAAAGAGGGAAAATCGATTATTTCCCCTTTCTGATGATGATCGATATCTCTCTCGAAGAAAAAGGAGGAGAAGAAGACTTTGCAACTGCAATTGCCAGAGAGTAAAATTTTTTTTGTTAATCCATATATACAAAACGAAGGAGAAAGAAGAAGGAGAAAATAAAATTATAAAAAGGGTTTTTGGGGGAAAACGAGTGGAGATCCAATTGGAAAAATTACTTCACACTATGCTGTGTCTGACACAGATTCAGCCGACACGATTCTCCTCAAAACCTGCAAAGAAAAAGTCCACAAAAACCGAATTTTTTGTTTGTTAAGTTGTGATTGTGATGAGGAGGAAACGAGGAGGAGTCTACTCATAAATACACTTGGCGCACGTTAGCAGCCGCCCTTCTTTTACATGTTAGTAAACCGGTCGGTTATGGAGATCCTTCTTGATTGGGTATAATTTCGATACAATTCATCTCCGGATTTGGATATTTGGTAAATTACAGACAATCCTTTGGGAATTTCTATTGGGAAACAAATTGATGAAATTTTGACTAATTTACATTCCAATTTTTGGAAGATTAATTAGAGTTTTTGAACGATAACTAAACTAATTATTTTGGTGACATAGGAATAATAGTACAAAATATACCAACTGATATCATTTTTATATAAATAATTAAATAGTCATCAATTGAGTCGAATTCTAATACTTTTATGTTGTCAACCACTAATACAAAATAGTATTTAGTGTGAAGCCAAACTGGGAGCGAAGTACCTAAAAGCAAACTAATTGAGTTCTGACTTTAATCTTTTACATCAAATAATCAACTTTATGGTTAAGGGATAAAAGATAACGAATAGGAAAATGAATATTGTTATATATATATATATATATATTACACGACAAAGATATATAAATATATATAGTTGATTTGTTAATAACTCTTTACCCGAGTTATCTTGAATTGGCCGAATATGTCATGTGTTCATACACTCCAAAGATTTTGGATGTTTGGAAATGAGTGGAATCCAACGTAACGGCCAAACAAAGAACATGAACATTTATGCAGTGAACAAGGACCAGAATCTAAGGGAAAATGTTTCACATGTTACACTAACTATCCCATTAAATTTGGTGAATTTTTATGATCAAGTCTTTAATTTTTTGAACCATCGTGATTCCTGTAAATGTAATTTCGTGAACAACACCAGAAGTTGATTTAGATTATCAATCAATTATGTATAGATGAACTCCGTAAGTATTTCTATTAATTTTTAACTTTATTTATATACTCGACACGGAGTAGTATAGGATACTTGAATTAATGTACTCAAGATCAAGAAAATTAAGACATATATAAAAAAGACTTTGGATGACTGAGATATCGTACTCCGCCACACACAAATCCCGTTGACATGTCTCCAATAAACATGTTTTAATAAGTCAATTAAGAACAGGAAAACACTAGTTGAATTTGATTAGTGTTTATATTTATATTAAAAAAATTATAATAGAAATATAAGAGAATATAAAAAAGAAGAGGAAAACATGCTGTTTAGAAGGTCAAATGTTTGAGTGAAAGAGAAATGCGTAGAAGGAGGGACCATGCCGGCCGCATGTTACTCCCCATTGCTCATTCTCTTCTTTCTTCAATTCTAACCTTTAATGCATGATAATTACTTTCTAAAATAATATTAGTAGCGCTCTATTTTAAAAGAAAACTTAAAGTAGAATCAAATACAACTCTGAAAAGGACCAGAATCTTTTCGGCAGGAGTCCTAATTAGTTGTGTAACAATGGTTTTAAATCGTCCGGAACCTTTTTGTGATATGTTTAAAAGAACTGAAAACTTGTTATGATATTTTTGAATAAACGAACATAAGAGTAAGAGTAGTGTTGTAGTGATAGTAATTTGTTTTATAGTATTTTATGGTATTTCTCTAAGTTAAATATCATTCGACATATTGTTTAACTAGTTAAATATACCAGATTTTACTAAAGAAGAGACACAAACCTTCGTTTGGACTTCTTAATGTGATATTGGACACACTATATATGGGTCAAAAGTCTAAGCCAATTTGGCAATTCGTATGAAATCTAATTCTCTTATAAATTCTGTTGTTGGTGTTTGTATGACTCATCGGAAATTAACGTTTATTTTTCGACGTTGTTGAAATGTTTCCAAAACGCATCATACACATATCGAACCTTCCACTTTACCAAGTCACATAATGTTATTTATAAAAATTAAATTTGCATAAATATTGAAATAACACATTAAAACATAGTACTTAGTTTAATTAGTCTCCAAATCTACGGTGTTCGGATCACCATAGTGGTTAGATTCACTTTAGAGACACATGCATCTTAGCAAGATTTAAAGCATGCTTCTTTTGACCTAATAAACGGCATAGTGTGTATATATATATATATATCATAGTTAAAGAATAGCATGTAATTTGAATGATCAACAAATAACCACTGAGTACTAGATCAGTACTTATTGTATGTATCAATTTATTCTCACACAAATAAAAATATATACTTTCCCACATTACTTGCTCAGTTTCTTTATATGTCTAGGGTTCCAAATATATGAGAACCGGTATTCTATACTTCAGTTTTAGGAGGCAATATAGTTTCTTTAGCTTGTGACGCTATATCTCCAACGTACTTAGCCGTTTTCTTGCGCATATCCCTTGCCGAATCTTTGGCTTCAGCAGCTTTTTCAACAATGAAATCTTTGGATTTTTCCGTCATTGAAATAGATTCTTCCTTCGTCTCTTTGCCTTTATCCGTCACAAACTCGGAAGCTCTCTTAGCATTTTCAGCCACCGAGTCCATTGCTTCACCTGCTTTCTCAACAAAGTAGTTTTTTGCTCTCTCCATATGATCTTTAACTTCTTGTCCTTTCTGAGCAGACACGTGTCCCATTTCGCTCCCCATGTCGTTCACGAACTCGCCAGCTTTATGTCTAATATATTTATGTGAGACAATTTTTACAAAATTATTACAATGAACAAAATGAATATTTATATCATAGGTAATAAACTCAGCCATGAAAAAAAAAAGTATTAAATATCAAAATGTATATGTATAATTGACAAGTTTTAACAAGTGATTAGATAGGTTATAAGTTTTTACACTAATTGAAGGAACTTCTGGTTATTATTGTGTTTGTAACCGATTATTTTATCTATATTTACGCTTTGTATTTCAGTTGTATAGCAGTTTCCAATTTTGGAGAATCGGGCTCCTTGGCATTGAGTTCCAGACTTCTGTTGATTGTAGCCGTAATTTAAGTTTCATTTAAGAATGTTTTTGCACAAAAAAAAGATTTTTACAGTAGCTATATCAATTTAAGTTTCATTTACCAAAGTTTGATTCACTCGATCTCCAAAATCCCATTTCGTATATAAAGTATCTCCAAAAAAATATAATAGACTTACGAGGCATCATCGAGCCATTTGGGATCGTTCTTTGAGTTGCCATCACCTTTCACGGCGGCTGGGACCCATGACTTCTTGTGCTTAGGTGCAATGATCACATTCTTTTGGCTAACGCTCATAGATCCACCGCCTACGCCGCTTCTCTTTCCTCCGTTGATCAATAACGAAGAACCCATCCCACTAAACATAGCTCCGGAGATAGACATCGCCATGAGAATCTCTTACCTTTTTCTCTCGAAAAGGTGGAAGTGTCTGTTTGGAGAGCAGATGAATGAAAAGTGAGGAGTTAAATTGTTTATTAGGGTGACAAAGTGAGAATCTTTATAAAGAAACTCAGAGGCTAACTTGGATTACTTTCTAACCAATTAAATAGAATCAGTGACATCTCTATGTTAGTTCTTAGTTTCGTCACGTGTATTCGTTTATATTGTACGAAAAAAACACGTAGAGTTAAATATATTTATTTTTAACATTTTTAAAAATTCTGATGAAGTTAATTTAATATAATAATAAGAAGAAGGGAGGAGAGAGGAGGAAGGCAAATAATGCGTAGAAAGAAGGATCATGCCGGGCGCATGTTAATTTCTCATGCACATCTTATAATATAAAATTATTTTAAAATTAAAACGTTAATATAAAGAAAAATTAAGAGAAGTGCATAGGAGGGGGGCATGCCGGTTGCATGTTTCTGCATTGTTAGCAAATCTTAAAATTCACTTTTTGTATAAACAAACCATATACGTATAGACTGGATATAATTTACGTTTTTGGTAGTTTGTAGTTTTTATTTATTTATTTATTTTGACTTCAATTATTTTCGATTTGCCTTGATATACTAATTAACATTTAGTTAGTTTTTTTAACTTGACTGAAATAGGTTTTTTTGGTCCATTCTGTTAAATGCAAAATGTAATATAACTAGTTACAAAGAGAATAGCACTGCTTTAACAAACAAACAAAAAAATTGCACTGTGGACTTAATTAAAGTATATCTATATATGTCCATTGATAAAGATAAAAATAAGTATTGCATGAAAAATTAAAAATGGTGAATAGATAGAAGAAAATTTTGGAATAAAGAATCCACATTATTAAGAAATTTCTTAATTCGCCCACCAATCTTATTGAGTTGTTTTTTTGGGTAAAAAAACACTTAATGAATTTTTTTGATTTTACGTCATTCTTAGTGATTTTTTCCTGTTCCCCCCTATTTTTCAGACAAGCATAAAATCTCAACAACTTATAAACCCACCGACCACTAAACACAGTAACAATACACTTCGATAATATCTGGATAATGGTGTCGACCAAATTTGACCAAACATTGTTTACGATGTAAATAAAATTGTTAATTGATATTAAATGTTAACTCTATTGTCTTTTATACAATTACCAACAAATTATATATTTTTTATCTTTCCGTTTTTTTATTATTTAACGTTTTAGAGAAATTTTTCTTATTTCAAATTAGATAACATTTTGAATTTTCAATATAAAATTTATTAATTTTTAATACTTTTGATTATTTTTATTCTGTTATTTTTTTTTTTACAAATAGAATTATATTTAGATATTTAATTAATAATATTTTTAAAAAATTAAAAATTTATTATTTTTTAATAACAAGTAAAAAATTAAGAAGAATCAGAATTCAATTAATATATTAAACATTTAATTTATGAAAGCCGTGGTCCAATATAATCCAACTAAACTGGGTTGGGGATTACGTGAAAGAGACTAAAGAAATCGATTTTAGTATTTTACTTACGATTTACATCAGTTTTGTGTCACCAGATCACACGCGCGCACACACACAACTGGAAAATGGATTTTAGTAATTACTTAAAGTTAAAGGAAAAATGAAATGTTTTGTCTTTATTTTTTGAACATTCGTGGAAAACATGTTATAATACACTGTCAAAAGATAACAAAGAAAACCACCTGATTAAGTGCCATAGTGTTATTTACAAAATTTATATTTGTAGCAAAAATAAAATAAAACTTTAAAAATAGTTAATCTCTAAATTTTATCAAAACTGAAATAACTGTACGTGTATATGGCTAATGTTGTATTCAATATATGTTTCATATATCAATATCTTGTATTTGTTAGACTTTAGGGCTCCAAACCAAATGCTGAAATGCATATGAGAACCGGAAATTACCAGCATAAATCTATACATCAGTTTTTGGAGGCAATATCGCTTCTTTTGCTTCCGCTGTTTTATCTCCAACGTATTTAGCCGTTTGCTTGCTCATATCCGTCGCCAAATCTTTGGCTTCACCAGCTTTTTCGACGATAAAATCTTTAGCTTCACCGGCTTTTTCAACTACGAAATCTTTGGCTTTCTCCGTCATTAAAACAGCTTCTTCCTCCGTCTCTTTGGCTTTCTCCGTCACAAAATCCGAAGCTCTCTGGGCATTTTCAGCCACCATGTCCATCGCTTCACCAGCTTTCTCAAGAAAGTAGTCTTTTGCTCTCTGTATCTGATCTAAAACCTCTTGTCCTTCCTGTGCAGACAAGTGTCCCACTTCGCTTCCTTTCTCCTTCACGTACTCCGAGGCTTTCTCACTTTCATTTGTGTGTGTGTATATGTGACAATTTTACAAAATTATTACAATGAACAAAATGGCTATATATTTTATAGATAAAAAATTGACAATGCTCGAAACTAAAAAAAGGGATTCCAAAAATAAATACATATATACACACATAGAATTTTAACAGATTGATTAGATATATAAAATAAGATTTCAATATATTTTTACATTATTAAAATAATAATAGTATTATATATATATATCATTATTGATTAATTTTATCGAGAACATATTATGTGTTTATGATTTATAAATTTTATTAGGATGGATACAGAGAAGTAGATTCTTGATTATTATTATTTATAATTATATTTGTTGATTTAACATTTTGACACAAGAAAGAGTTAAAAGTGATGTGAAATCATGCCACGGGATCTTAATGTGTGCTACTTCTCTCTTTTAACATATAAGTTTTTGAAGTAGCATTAAATAATTCAATATTAATCAAATGGCTCAGAATAGTTATCACCAGCTACGATTTTTTCAACCTAGAGTTTTGATTCTCCATTACCTATGTCGATCTCAGATATGTCTAAACAAATAGACTTACGAGGCATCATCGAGCCATTTTGGATTGAGCTTTGAGTTGCCATCTCCTTTCACGGCGGCCATGATACACGACGACTTCTTGCGCTGAGACGCAATGATCACATTCTTCCGGCCAACTCTCATATCTCCACCGCTAACACCGCTTCTCCTGCCGATCAAGAACGTAGAACCCAATCCACTAAGCACAGCTCCGGAGATAGAAGTTGCCATAAAATTCGCTTGCCTTTTGTTTTGGGGTGCAAAGTAATCGAAAATGAGTAGTTTAGATTAGTAGAGAGACAAAGTGAGAATCTTTATACAGAACCTCAGAGGCTGACGTGAGTTAGTTTCTAACCAATTAAAAGTTAATGACATTCAATTTGTTTCGTTCTTGGTTTGCAGTGTGCTTTCTTATAGAAGAAAAAGATACTCCTGAGAAGTAACCACGTAAAGAGACTATATATGACATGCTTGCAGGACTACACAGAATATCTAAGACTCACCCTCTCACTATATATTCTGACATTGGAATAAGTATTTATTGCGAAACATATGGTGTTTTGGATATAGGGGAAAAATATATATGTCATGCCGGTCGTATCTTAATTAAAAAAAAAACATAATAAAATTGTAAGAGTAACAAAAGAAAAGAGGAATTAGAATATATGGAAAGTTCAAAAAAAAAAAGAAAAAAAAGGTAGAATTGGTTGTTTACTTGTTTATGAGGTAGAAGGGAAACATAAGTGCGTACATGCCGGTCCCATGTTTCTTTATAGTTAGCCAATCTTAAATGGACTATACATAAATAAAACCTATACGTAGAGATTGAATAAAAATCTTAGCTTTGGATAATTTTTAAAAATATTAGTTTGATTTTATTTAGTTTGGATTTGTTAAATGTTTTAAAGCAATTTTAATTAGAAGCTGAACCACCAGCCAATCTTAAATGGACTATACATAATTAGAGGCCTTTCGTAACCCTCGAGCCATAGCCTCAGCGAAGCGAACTCAGGTTTTATTCAGCTTCATAAACCCTAAAACCCATTTTCCGAAGTCATTTAATTTATCATCGTAGAGAATTTTGGTTGATTGTAAATCTGTAGGCTCTCTTGTATGCTCGGGTATTCTCAGCACAATTTGGAGTTGAATCCATAATGACAGGAATCAGAGGCAAAGATGATCTCACGAATCAGTATGTTTCATTCATTTTCCAACTCTACTTTTTTTGTCTGTCGTTTCAATTTCTTTGTCCTATTATATGAAATTGGTCGTGTTTCACATTACTCTTTGCAGCTTGGTCGCAGGTTCAGGTGGTGGATTGGCACTCTCTTTTGTGAGCCAAGGCTTGAAAGCACAACCTGTCCACGCACTCTCCTGCGCTGCTGGTAATGCTGTTCTCGCAGGAATATTTTATAAGGTAATTGTGATTGGTTACATCGCAAACTAGATGATTTATGAATCAATACAAAAACATATTTACACGATTTTTTTGTTTGTTTGTTCCCCCTTCAGGTGAGGGAAACAATCAGATCGAGAATTAACCAAGAACCGTTATACACAGCGTTAAGAGCTATGCTATTGAAGCTAGGCTTAGAGGAATAAGAGAAGAACTTCAAGAAGGGACATCTCACTGATCCCACCTTGCCATTGCTCACTGATAGGTTTTATTTAAATACATCTCCTTCAAGCTTCGATTTTTAGTTTATTATTATGTAGCTACTAAAAACTAATTGTTGTCTTGGTCCTTTTTTGGGATAAATTCTGAATCCAGTGAGCTAAAATAAGTGAATATTTCACCAGGGGCAAGGCTTTTGATACTAGATCATATCAAGAGGTTTGAATATAAACTTCTCTAACTCTTCCATTGATCCAAGATTTGAGACTCTATTACTGAATTGGATCCAACCTTGCTCTGTTTTTTGAGTGCAGGTACCCTAAGGTAAAGAGCAAACGAGGAAAGCAGTAAAATTGACCCAACCCTTTTGTCTATATGGTGGTGATGACTTAGTATCTTATGGGTAGTTCTTCTAAGATCCAACCTTGCTAGTTTGTAATAATTACCTTGAGATTTAACCACATGAAAATTTAAAGCCAACAACATAACATAACACAACTTTATTTGCTGAAATTTAATGTTTTTAAGTAAAAAAAGAAAAGAAAAAAGAAAAGATCATAACACAACCTTGCTGAAATACAAAACCAGAACCTCGTAGTCTACTTTCAACGATCTCATCCATCCTTTTCGCCATCTGAGGAGTGAGATGGTTCTTCCAATCACCAACTTCACCTTTCCTAAAGAACACGTTAGAATCTATACCGATTCTCGTAGTCCCATTCTTATTAATCTCCAAACTACGCAAACTACACAACTTCAAGATCTCCTCCACCGATCCACTCTTTTCTTCTTCCTCGGTGAAAGGACAATTCAAGAACTGAGCGAGTCTCTTGACTTGAACACGAGGCTCCTCAATGATCTCCTCATACTTCATAAATAGAACATTCTCCTTGTCTTCTATGCTCCCTTTCCAATAGCTCAGTACGTGTTCCCAATAAGGTCCGTATAAGATAACTCCTCTACAGTATGCATCAAACATGAGCTCAAAACTGGCTTGATCCATCTTGGTGCGATGCAACATGTTTCTATAATGCCAACCGGAGACAAACGTATCTTTGATACCTCTACACACAGACGATTTTGCAAGTTGAGGTACAAGACTTGTCGGTGGCTTCACGCAATGTGTTTAAGTGCATGTGTGTAGAAAAGATCATAGGAGAAGGAAACTTTGTGAGATCCGGAGTTTGGCTACTAGCGTATAGCTCGATCTCAAGAAATGGGACAAGGTCATGAGGGTTTTGTGAAAGCAATGGATGGCTTTCGGGATTTTCGAGGTGTTTTTCTCTATGTACTACAGCGAAACTAGGGATTTGAGCCAAGTGGTACCACCTTTGGGCAAAGAAGCAAGGATTATATCGGTGTTTCGTGGCCGTAAATGCTCTTGAACGTCAAAAACGGCTTGAAGTGTGTTGGGATAGTACCAACAACCTCTGTAGTTGTAGAGACTGTACCCCATGAAAACTTTTTCTGAAGGAAGAGACGACATCAAGTTCTTGGTTTCTTGGCTGATATTGTCGTCTTTCATGTAGTTTGGAAGGTGAGGTTCTTGAGAAGCCTCCATTGTGATTCTTTTTTTCTCACAGAGAGAGAATAATGAAAAAAAGAAGAGTAAAGTGTTTTTGATTTGATGCTTTGGAAAATCCGGCCTCACAAGTCACATGTTTGTATAGTAGATACGACACGTGTTTAGGGGCTTGTACGCGTTTCAATATTGGCTGCGTCCTATGCGGCTATGCTACACACAGTCAATCCACTGTGTTAGGAATCGTATCGTTGAAGAAGCCATTTTCAAAATTTATATCTTTGTTGTCAAAGTTGCTTTGCTTTAATTTTTAATTTTACTCGTTTTTGTTTAGTTGCGTTGGACAAATCGATCACGATAGTATACTTAAAAGTGTTTATAGCACATGCACATGCACATGCACACAACATGAATTCATCTTAAACCACACATATGTCAGTTAATTTTTCCTTCTTCCGTTCCTATGTTGAAAACAACATGACATGACCTAAAACCCGTGATCTCAAAATAATAATAAAAAAACATGAGATGAACAATAAAAATTTAACCAGCTATATATCTATTAAATAAACCACCAGTTTCCATATTAGTTCATTTCATTCATCATACAAGAACAACAATGAAAACATAGACAGCAAAAACCAAACTCACAAGATTGAAGAAAAACATCATTAAAGCGTAAACAAAAACTAACAACAAGTTTCAAAGATTGATTCAACAAGAAAATTTAAGACCAGAACCTTGAAACTTCTCTTCAATGGTTCTATCTATTACCTCTGCCAAAGACTCAGTCAACGTTTCTCTCCATCCTCTAATCTCACCTTTTCTAAAGAAAGCTTTAGTCTCCCTCCATTCCATTTGGCAATTTTCCGTCTCTATTAACTTCCAAACTACTTAAGCTCTCAAAGCTACACAACTTTACAATCTCTTACTTTTTCTCCAATAAAACTACATCCCAAGAACTCAGCGATCCTCTTGATCCTATCTCCGGTCTGCTTCTTGAGTTCCTTGTAAGTAACAAACAAGACCTTGTTCGGATTCTGTAGGCTCGCATACCAATAATGCAATTACATGATCCCAGAAGGGTCCACCAATAAATTTCCCTTCACAAAAGCTTACAACCGCTTTTTCAATCGGATACTCCGCGGTTTCTTTAGGATCAAGTTTCTTGCCGAAATGCCATAAGGAGACAAACATGTCCTTAGAGTTCCTACAACAATACATAAGCGTACAAGACGAGCTCTTAACTTACTCGGGCAGCGAAAGATGCGATATGTGCGTGTTCATGAGTCTTGGAGAAGGCAACCCGGAGAAATCGAAATTTGGTGATTCGTAGTAAACTCCTTCCAAGAAGGGCACGAGAAGGTGCGGATTGGATACCAGAAGAAGAAAAAGAAACTCGAAACTTGTAGCGATTAATGAGAGAAAAGACAAGAGCTTTTAACAAAGTGGTACCTGATTTAAGATTGGTGGCGAGGATAACGTCGAAATCTTTGGCTTAACAGTGTTTTTGGCAGTTCAACATTCCTTGTAACAGAGCTGATGTGGACCAACGTCCTTGGAACTGATATATTTAACTCAATAGCCAACCTTTCTCTCTTGGAAGTGAAGATATCAGATCTCTGGTTTCTTGTGTCAGATTTGTATCTCTCAAGTAATCAGGAATTGAAGATGATGATAATGATGACATTGTCAAGAGTATAAGAGCATCATCAACGGTAAAACTTATTTGAGTATCATAAATAATATTATATTATTAATTTTATTATTATTTTATTGAAAGAGTAAAAAGAGGAGAGAGGAAAGAAAAAAAATCAAAAGAAAATGAGAAAAAAGAGGATGAGACGTCTCTTAAATCTCTTTCCACTGAGACTCTCGGACCAAGTCTCATTAATTTTTTATTTTTCTATTTATTTTTTATTTATTTTTTAAGAGATGATACTCTAAAAGTATTACTGATGCTGATGGTCTAATATCATTCTTCAAAAAGTGTTTGAAAATATTAAACGGTCGGAGGTTGAACTAGAAGCGCTTTTAAACGTCTATCTGTTTAAAATAATAACTAAGGTTTAATCCGTGGAGTTACTTTTTGATACTTTTTTTAAAAATATATATATATATATATATATAATTTCTTTTTTACTTTTTGTTGTTTCAAAAAAGAATTAATAATATTTAAATTTTAAATAATGATATAGATTAAAATTCTGAAGTAATCTTATCAAACCCAATACCATATTATAATGGATATTATAGTCTTTAATTTTATTCAGTTAGATTTAATTGAATATTTTCTGTCGATTTTATCTAATATTATATATATCACCAAATATTTTTTTATATATCAACTTAGTAATATAAATCATAAATTATAGATTTTTCAAATATTTATATAAATGTATATTTAAATAATATATAGAAAAGATAAAATTAGGGCTCAAATTTCTTTTTAATCCTAGGATCACCAAAATATTAGGGTCTGACCTGCTAATATCTCGGACAATTTGATAACGAGTAGATGTGGTCTTGTTTTCAAGATAAGAACGAAGGTAAAAGAAAGACAAAATTAACAAAACCAAGAGGATTGATACAATCACACATCATAGGATTGCTTTTGTGTCGCTTCAGGAAGCAATGACGACTACGAAAACGTGTACAAACCTTAGGCACTTGAAGCACCCTGTATTTATCCAACTTAATTATGATGAAATCAAATTGTTTTAAATTATAAAACCAAAACTATTTCATCTTCTCTTGATTATATATACAGCCTGTCTTTGAGTTCATTACACCTAGATATAGTAATACACAATGGATGCTACTCAAAAGCTTTACATTCCCAACTTCATGAAGGACGATAATGTTAGCCAAGAATGCAAGAACTTTATATCTTCTCTTCCTTCAAACAAAGATTCGATAGGATTCGATCTCTACAACTACCAAGGTTGTTGGTACTATCCCAACACAATTCAAGCCGTTCTTAACGTCCAAAAATATTTCAAGCCACGAGATACAGACATAATCCTCGCTTCTTTGCCCAAAGGTGGCACCACCTGGCTCAAATCCCTAGCTTTTGCCGTTGTTCATAGAAGAAAATACCATGAAAATCCCCAAAACCATCCCTTGCTCTCTCAAAACCCTCATGATCTTGTCCCGTTTCTTGAGCTTGAATTATACGCTAGAAACCAATCGCCGGATCTCTCAAAGTTTCCTTCTCATATGCTCTTTTCAACACACATGCACTTTAACACATTGCGTGAAGCCACAACAAAGTATTCTTCATCTTGTAAAATCGTGTATGTGTGTAGGGATATTAAAGATACTTTAGTCTCTGGTTGGCACTATAGAAACATGTTGCATCGCGCTGAGAACACGAATCAGACTACTCTTGATCTCATGTTTGATTCATATTGCAAAGGAGTTCACTCATATGGACCCTACTGGGAACATGTATTGAGCTATTGGAAAGGAAGCTTGGAAGATAGAGAGAATGTTTTTTTTATCAAGTATGAAGAGATTATCGAGGAGCCTCGTGCTCAAATCAAGAAACTCGCCATGTTCTTGGATTATCCTTTTACCAAGGAAGAAGAAGAAAGCGGATCGGTGGAGGAGATCATAGATTTGTGTAGTTTGCGTAATTTGAGAGATTTGTCGATTAATAAGAACGGGACAACAAGAATTGGCGTCGACTCTAAGGCTTTCTTTAGGAAAGGAGAAGTTAATGATTGGAAGAATCATCTCACTCCTCATATGGCGAAAACTCTTGATGAGATCGTGGAATATAAACTACGAGGTTCCGGTTTGAGATTTCAATCAACTATTTGCTAAAACTTTTTAATCTTGGATGCGGTTAATATGATCTTGGCCTTAGCTTAGTTGTTCACTTTCGTTGTGAAGTACTCGATGTAATAGATGCAGTTTAAAGTCCAATGATATGTTGGACTAAGTAAGTGTATGGGTATAATAAATAAAACTATATATTTAAAATAATATAGAAGTTTTGTTATTTTTCCCCATCACACCATTATCAATTATTTAGTTTTTGTCTTTGCTAAAAATTATTTTTGGATTTTTATCCACCTTAAAATATGTAGGCCACACACCATTATCAATTTATTTTAGTTTCTGTCTTTGTCAAAATATGTTTTTGTTTTTTATCGACCTAAAAAATGTAGGCCACACACCACTATCAATTAATTTAGTTTTTTATCCATCTTAAAATGTAGGCCCCAAATTCTATTGCCTCTAGCCTCCGTACTTTTAGAGCCAGCCTGTTGCTAACGGTACTACTCATAACACTTTTGGTTGAACCAATCCGGCTTATCCATGTCACAGCACACTGGAACAAGCTTTGGCACTTCCAATGCTGGGCGAACCATTTCTAACGAATCCAGAACAACAAGTAAAAGAGTTCACTCATATGGATCCTCAACTAAACATGTATTCGAATTTGGAGAGGGGGCTTAGAGGATAAAGAGAATGTTCATTTTTTTTGTAAGTATGAAGAGTTAATCAAAGAGCTTCGTGCCCAAATTCAAGAGACTAGCCTGAGTTCTTGGAGTATCCGTTTACCAAGGAAGAAAGCAGATCGGTGGAGGAGATCTTAGAGTTGTGTAGTTTGCGTAATTTGAGAGATTAGTCTTTCTTTTTTTTTTGGTCTATTAACAAGAAGAATCATATCACTCCTCATATGGTGAAAACTCTTAATGAGATCGTGCAACATAAACTACGATGTTCCGGTTTGTGATTTTAATAAGTTGTCTGTTTCAAAATTTTACATATTGGTTTTGGTATACGTTTGTTCACTTTCTTGGTGAATAGATGCAGTTTTAGAAGTCCAATCAATTGTTGAACTCATTAGTATGGGGACGATAAGGTTTATTTTGATCCAATATTCAAATAGAGTAAATTGAATAGACACTCAAATAAATAAAAATTTGGTGTTAAGAATGAACAAATTTCGACCAAAATTGTCTTCACTTTTTGGCAACAATACTGATTTAATATATGTTTATCAAATGTTTCTGTCAACAAAAAAAAACGAATAATAATAATAATAAGAATTTAACCAGCTATAAAATATATCCGATTAAACAAACCATCGTTTTGTATATTAACATTCTACTCTGTACATTGAATAGAATATAGAATATTGCGTCATAATATATTTAAAAGCGCGAACATTATCCATTTTATTCATACCAGAGGGACAACAACAAAAACACAGAAAACCAAAAAACAAGAAAAGTCACAAGCTTGAAGAAAACAATATTAAAGCAAACAAAAACAACATAACAAGTTTCCAAGGTTGATTCAACAAGAAAATTTGAGACCAGAACCTTGAAACTTCTCTTCAATGGTTCTATCTATTTGCTCTGCCAAAGACTCGGTCAAAGTATCTCTCCATCCTCCAATCTCTCCTTTTCTGAAGAAAGCTTTAGTCTCCATCCCATTTGGCAATTTCCCTTCTTTGTTAACTTCCAAACTACTTAAGCTCTCAAAACTACACAACTTCACAATCTCTCCCACTTCTTCTTCTCCAATAAAACCACATCCCAAGAACTCAGCGATTCTCTTGATCGTATCTCCGGTCTGCTTCTTGAGCTCCTCGTAAGTAACAAACAAGACCTTGTTCGGATTCTCGAGGCTCGCATACCAATACTCCAACACATGATCCCAAAAGGGTCCACCAATAAACTTCCCTTCACAAAACGCTTCAACCGCTTTTTCTATCGGATAATCAGCTGTTTCCTCGGGAGCAAGTTTCTTGCCGAAATGCCATAAGGAGACAAACATGTCCTTAGGGTTCCTACAACAATACACAATCTTACAAGACGAGCTCTTAACGGACTTGGGAAGCGAAAGATGCGATATGTGCGTGTTCATGAGTCTTGGAGTAGGCAACCCGGAGAAATCGAAATCTGGTGACTCGTAGTAAACTCCTTCCAAAAAGGGCACGAGAAGGTGAGGATTGGTAACCAGGAGAGGATGATTACCAGAAGAAGAAGAAGAAACTGGAAGTTTGTGTCGGTTGATGAGGGCAAAGACAAGAGCTTTTAACCAAGTGGTACCTGATTTAGGATTGGTGACGAGGATAATGTCCGAATCTTTGGCCTCAAAGTGTTTTTGGCACTTCAAGAGTCCTTGTAACAGAGCTTGTGTGTGCCAACGTCCTTGGAATTGGTACATTTGACTCACTAACCAACCTTTCACGCTTGGAAAAGAAGAAATCAGATCTCTTGTTTCTTGTGTCAGATCTTCATCTCCCAGATAATCAGGAATAGATGATGAGGATGATGACATTGTTAAAAGTACCGATTGATCTTGAAAAATGTTAGAAATTATGAGATGTTTTTGCTTAAACTGATTTGCAATTATGAAGGTAATGCGTGTGTGCTTTTATAGTAAGATTGTTGTGTTGTTTGAGAAGTTTGCTCGACAAGTAAATAACGCAATACTGTACTTGGATTTATCATTTGATCCTAAGATAATATTAATTTGGGTGGAATAGTCAACACATCCTTTACTTGAAGAGCACGTAGAAATAATATCAAAAAAAAAGAAAAAACAAGAGAGAAAGAGAATCACGACTCCGAATCTAAAAGTCAAAGATAAGCGCCAGAAGTATTTTAGACAGATATATTTGTTTGGAATTTGGATCGTTGGTTTGTCGAAGCATCTTTTTTAGCCGACATAACTATTCGGTAATAGAACAATAAAGAAAAAGCAAGTAAAATTTTAGAAACTCTCTCTCAATATCGAAATACTTGTGAATTGTGATGGCCTTATGGGCCAAAACTCATGGCTTATGAGCTAGTTTAAACCCACCACTAACCAAATCAAATCGAACGTAAATCCTAAATTAAAATCAACTCAAAACCAGACAAAATCAAGACCATTTGTTTGTGATTGTATTAATGAATATGTATTATCAAAAAATAGAGAAAATAAGTTAAAATTAAACAGTTTCATTAGCAAAAGAATCTAAAAGAAGAACCAACTAGTTTCTCCTCAGTGGTCTTATCAATCTCCTCTGCTAGTTTAGGAGTCAAAGTATCACTCCATCCTCCAGTCTCTCCTTTCCTAAAAAATGCCTTAGTCTCCATTCCATTCACTAACTTGCCGACGTTATTAACCTCCAACTTACTCAGATTCTCAAGACTACACAACTTTATGAGGATGCTTCTGGCTATGTAGAACACCATCTAAGAGGTTTGAATCTCTGGCCTGAAATAAATAAATGCTTCTGGTTACGAGGATGATGTCTGAATCTCTGGCCTGAAGCTTCTGGCTATGTAGAACACCATCTAAGAGGTTTTGTGTGTACCAAAACCCTTCGTAATGATAGAGAGGCTCTCCGAAAAAGCTTCCGTCTCTCGGTAGAGAAGACAGCAACTCCTTGCATTCTTGGCTACATTTAGATTCTACCAATAACTTTGAAAGAATGATTTCGGATTTTGTCATAGATTGTTGTCACCTTATTTTACAAAATGCTACAAACCACATGACTTTCATATATATGATGAAGAGCCGCATCATAGATTAGTAGCTTGAAAGAAATTAAAATTAAATTTACTGTTTGACCAAGAAATGGAAAAACCGGAAAGCAAACAAAGACTACGTAAATTTCTAAATCTTGATCATTTCTTTCAACATTTATTTATTTCTCAATAACAATTATCTTTGAGCGTTGAACAATTTTTTTTTTTTTTTGGAAAATGTTTACGTTGATTAACAATTAACGTTGAACGCATCTGTTTCTGTATATGTAAGATGCGTTCAACGTAGCTGCATGAAGTCATTCGTCTTCCTGCATTAAGACAAACAAACAAGAACCAAGAATATGTACTTTCTTAATTATGAAAGAACGAAAAACCAAAAAGGGAAGAAAGGCCAATCTTTTTTACTCGAACAAGAAAGCAATTGTTAGATTATATAGACTTGCGTTCCAAATGTAATCTACTTGCGCAAAAAGGAAAGATCAATTTAAGACGAAAGAAAAATCTTACATCTTTTTTACCATTCATATTTAAAAGTCTTGCAACAGAGAGATTTGAGAGTCCGCTGCTTATAAAGTTCCTCTGCAGCAAGAAGTCTCTACATGCTAAAATGACCCTGTTTCTTGCGAGAACCCTCAAAAACATACCAAGATCCTAGAAAATGTGTCCGAGAGGTGGAAAACGAAAACTCACTTTTAAATCATTCAACATCAGCACCTCCCAATAGGTATGACGTTGGTGCATCATCTCCAAGCAGCGGAATATACTCTGATCCTCGCACGTGAACACTAAAGCAAGCTAATGAAACAAACAAACAAAACAAGAATTAAAAAACGACTTAAAGCACAAACAATACTGAGAACATAAAGGCAAAAGAAAACATATTTGCTAAGATGCGTATATGAAATCTGTGCAATACCGTTCTCTATTTTGATCACACTTTGAAGCATCACTTCCATCTTTGATTTCATGTCGTGACTGTCATCCATCTGTGGCACGACTAACAATAGTTCCCTATGAATCTGTCGAGCAAACTGGCAAATCCGCTGCGCGAATTCGATTTCACCATCTGATATTCGACCGATTGCCATCCGCATTAGCTCTCCAGTCAGATCCGCAAGCTTTGAAGTAAATAATAACAATAATCAACCACAGTCTGGAGATCAACAATAGCGAAATCTTTCAACAGATAAAACATAAACCAAGAGAGTCTAAATACCCCGAGAATATAGTCAAGGATATTGATCTGCAGCGGCTCTAAAGAAGGGTCACTAAGCGGTAAAAGTGTAGCGTTAATCTCATCGAGAGTAGAGAGCGTCCCGGACAAACAGAACTTATAAAACGTTGCAGCTTCAACATATTCCTGCACCTGTAAAAAGATAACCCAAAACACACACAACATATATCAGTTAACCAAAATGGTTCCAAAAGATGAATGATTTATAACTCTCACAGACCCCTGGGGAATAAGCTCGCCGCAGCTTCCAAAAATCAGTCCCTTGAAGCTCTTTCATTAGCCGGGAAAAGTGTTGCTCCCTCACTGCTTCTAAATCTTTCCCTGCCTTCTCCAAAACCTCATCTTTGTTGTCTTTACTGAGTCTGCAACATAAACATTGTAACCCCAAACAAATAGACAAGACAGTATTTTAGCCCAATAGCAATGTCATCATGATAATAGCAACAAACATCAAAACCAAAGCAGAGGTACGATGTTGTGTTACCTGTGGACCTGAAAGATAACTTTTTTACTATTCATAGTGATATCACGACTTGCCTTCACCACTCTCTCTCGTTTCTCATTCTACAAACAAACAATCTTTAGCAAAACTTATAAAGCATGCTCCTTTCTATACAACTCATAATATTCACGGTTCAGATTTATTTCACATAACCCACACTAAGCAAAAATAACAGAAGAAACAGATTTAATATACATAAGCCATTCTCGACTAAGTGAACATAAGACTCGATATTCCATTTTGAAAGGTCATTCCTTTAGTCGAACTTCATAAATCTCTACCTATATGACTCAATCCCAAGACGCAAAGGTTCAATTCTTTTTTTAAACATCAAACAAAAACCCAGAAAAACATCAAGCTTTTCTAGGGAAGAGAGGAAACAAAACTTACGAAGTTGTTGAGATAATCAGCGTATGTAGAGAAAGCATCTTTCATTGAGGATTCGGTACTCATCATCCTAGATTTCTTGACCAATTGTTCAGCACCAGTCTCTGCAACTACATAAATATCCAAAAACCCTCGTTACGGATTTACACTAATCTAATCGCTCAAATCATAAATGTGTTCACGGTAGATGAACGCAGGAGTGTGTGTACACATACTTTGATGGAATCGCTGAGGTTTTAACTTGGGAGCCATGAGCATAAAGGCTACTCTTTGGAACGCCGACGAACAACACAACATCTGTCTGCCTTCTCCGATTCCCTTACTCGAAGTCGAAGGGGTTATTCGAGATGTTTAGGTATATACTTATATTATAAAACGAGACTTTGTAGACATCAGGTGCTGTGGTGTAGTGGTTATCACGTTTGCCTTACACGCAAAAGGTCTCCAGTTCGATCCTGGGCAGCACCATTTGCTTTTGCATTCAATCACTTTTTGGTGCTATTTATCCTCTTATAAAACAATTTAATAACTAGCTTGTTGGCAAACAAAGAAAAATCTTTTTATTAGCTTTCTAAATGTTAAAATCTAAAAAATATGGTTTTGAAAATAAGCGGCCGAAAAATTATACGCTTCGTCCACTCTCACATTACTTTACAAACAAACACAACTCGTATCAAATCGCTTCTAAACGCCACTTGTCGCGTTACAGTGACAAAGAGAGAGATGGTGACACTGATCGTAGCCACTACCTCTGACCCAGCGTCGATCAATCCCGCGGCAGTGCTTCTCGCCATGCCGGGATGGATCGCCGGACCCATCTTGCCGCCGGTAACATATTGATCCTTCTCCGCCGCCATTTTGCTTTTCTCTCCTCTGAATATAACTCTTCCGACCTTGTGTTCTTCTTCTTCTCGGATTCTTCCGGACATCAAGAGTTTCACTAATCAGAAAACGAGAGTGATTCAACACGATAGATCTACAGTGAGAGAAGACGATCTCGATTTACGGTGGGAAGAAGCAACCGGTGAAGTTGTTGATAAAGTCCTCTTCCTCAGCCGTCACACGGCCGTCTCGAACCGTCCTGCTCTCACTATTCACTCGATTGGTAATGCAAAAATCTAAACTTTCCATTTGGGTATTATGAAGGATGATGTTTTGTTGATTGAATGTAGGAGTGCTTCACCTAAAAGAAGGAGAATCGCCGCCGCAAGGAGGAAAGCCGGGATGGGCGGCGTTGCCAAACCCTATAATTGGCCCATGGTTTCGTCTTTTGAAGAAAATGGCTGAAGCTCATAGCTTAGTTCCTGAGTTTGAGGTATTTTCCTGAGTTTGAGGTATTTATTGTTTGTTGTTTTTGTCTCCTCATGAAAATTTTCTTTTGGCTTTTCTTCTTGGGTAGTTGAAGTATAAAAGCAAAACAAAATTTTGTGTGGATGTAGATAACATTGGAAGGTACTCATCATGGACCAGTAACTAGCAAGCCAACGATGTTTTTGGAGATTGGTGAGTTTCTTTCTTTGTTCTATTGAAAAGCTCTCTGCTTTTAAAATGCTTAGCTTGTGTTTGTCGTGAGTTCTAGAGTTTGATATAATCATTGCTTGTTGTATATATGTAGGCAGTACAGAGGATTACTGGAAGAGACAAGACGCGGCTCAAGTCATAGCTCTTGTAAGTGAAAAAAGTTTGTTACTTCAAAATGCTTACAGGAGGTAGAATAAGGTCGTTGTTATTGTTGTTTGTCTTGCTTCCTGTAGATTTAAAGACTTCTTTGAGTTTGAAGTTGGGTTCTAATCATCAATATCCGCTTAACAGTAACTTTCAAGGCTCATGACTTGCCGGTATCTTTTTGTGTACATCGATTCTTTGTGAATAGTTCCAGTATACGTCAAATTGCTCGTCAATAACTAAAACCTTGGTTGCATTTAGTATAAGCATTGTGTTATGTGATTCAGTTAATGTGGGAAGGACTTGGGCTTGGAGGCGGTGAAGCTGTGGGGAACTGGAACTGGTACGTATCTATGGTAGTTTAATCATTACTCAACATAAAGAAAAAAAAAATAGTATCAGTATAAACTAATGTGGATCGTGTTTTGGTTGGACAGTGAAACCGGTAAGTGGAAAGTTCTTTTAGGGATTGGAGGTGGACATTATGCTCCTCGTCACATGGATGTAGTTTTGTAAGTTGTCAATACCTATTTGAGTATAACACTAAATCCGTTTCTCTGGCTGATTTTTGTTTCTTGTGTTCGTCAGGAAAGATGATATTTGGGTAGGCCATTTGCTTTCTGGTTACTCATTGCCAATGGAAGAACCAAAACCTAAAGAGAATCACATAGGTGGAACTTGGAGACAATCAATCCAAGCAGCATTTGAAGCTACTAAAGCATCATTCCCCGGAGGCGAGATCGTGGCTCATCTTGATGACAAGTAGAGTCTAAAATCAGACTCCTCTAGATATTGTTGTTTGCGTTCTTGATCTCGCGCATAGATTACAAAGTAAAAGGGTTTTGTGTTTTGCCCTTTTTGTTTGTTTGTTACAGGAGCTTCAAAGGATGGCAAAAGAAGGCCATTACAGAGTTTTTGGCAGAACAGAACATCAATGTCGGGAAGCAGAACGATTTTACATGAACTGTGATCTTAGATTTGGTTTATTGATTGAGAATCTATCATTTGATGGGTTTATATTAAGTGTGGGTTCGGATTCGGATATTTCAACAGTTACAGTTAAGTTACGATTGAAATACATCTATAAGCCTTCTTTCAAATTCAGATGGAAGAAGAATGAAACATGAAAAGACAATAAACAGAATACAGGAGAAATGTGGAATAAAACGGTAGTTGAGATAAGTTTGTCTCTTTTAATAGTTGAGGCTTAGAGTTTTCTACATGTCAGTTTTGTCTCTCTTTAGTCAGTGTCATAGTTGAGTTTACTTGAGTTTTAGATAGGAAGTTCGTTTTGAGTTTTATAATTCCTGAAGATCGACAAGTTACAATTTCAAAGTTTAGTTGTCTTTGAATAGAATTCGTGAACTTGTCTCTTAATTATCGTATCAATGTAAAATATCTAAAACTTAAGAGGGAAGAAGATTTATGATTCGATAATTAATAGTATAAGTGTTTATTTACATAAATCATTGAATATTTAGGCTATTAATAATCATAACTTTCAACCATCCATTCAGAAAAGAAAAAAAACGAATGTTTTAAAAATTTGTAAACAAAGTAAAACAACAACATTTTATTGAACATCCAGTGATCAACTACACAACACAAAGATTGGTAATTTTCGCACTTTCGTTAGTGCTTTTTCTTTTTTCCTCATTTCCTCGAAGAGAAGGAGAAATTATCATTTCGTGACGTGAAAATCAGATAAAGGACGACTATGCTGCATTTTCTGTGGTTCAGTGATATTATATTATCATATATATATATATATACATAGTTAGTATTCTTAAAATTTCTATTTTTGAACTGCTGTGTGTGGTGTGTTTGGAATAAGAACTTGTATAAACGATCCATTAAAAAGTTAAATAAAAATCTGTTAATATTTAAAATAAAAACTAATAAATCACGTAGAATCAGGGGAATTGTAGATAACGTGAGTTCTGCGCATTTTATAGAATAGAAGACATGATTTAATGCATGCACCTATTCATATTTATATTAGAAATCTTCAAAATCATTCCGACTTCAATTTGAGTGGATAATATATTGTTGTGTGAACATTGAACAACAACATATCATTATATATGTTATGTTTATTTATAGGTGATTAAGTTTATTTATAGGGGTTTTCTTTATATATGTTCGGCTCTATTATTCTTTTTAACAACTTAAAAACGTTAGTAGACTCGGATCACGAAGTCTCAAGACTCTGCTGATATTTGACAGATTTTATAAAAGTATCTCATATTTATTGACGTATTTAGATTTCACTCTGTTAACTTTTGCAAACTCTATAAGTATTTGATAGATTTTACTGATATAACTACGGATAAAATTCAAGACATATGTTTAATAAAATATTGAAATTCCAAAAGTTAAAATATATTACTAAATGATAATTGAAAAAATAAAAATTTTGGTTCTTGGTAAGATCCACTGTGAACTCAGACCTATAAAAAGAATAATGTTGATATAACTTAGTTAATAACATGATTACTAGTATATATGAGTAACAAAAAAAAAATTATGAGTTATTCAATCTATTTCTAAAAACATAGTAATATATTATATTAGGTATTTTTCCTTCTTTAAAAGACAATATTATTGAAATAAGTAATAAATATATTATTTTCTGAAAAAATATAGATGATTTTAGGTAAGTAAAGTACATAAGCTTTCAACTTCAAAATTAGTTAGCAATAAATAAAGTAACATATATGGTTGATATATTACTTAAAATATATTTGGACTTCCGATATGAAATTGCTAGTATAATCATCTGTTAATATAGACAATCTCGTTATCTACATTTATAATACACAAGAAAATTGAGCCATGATTAAAATTTTATACATTTTTAAAATTGAACAATGGCCATACATGGACATGTCTAACTAAAAACATAATTGAATATTTAAAAGCTATACTAAGGAACAGATAACAGCTAAAAAACTTTAGTACGAAGAATAATTTGTTTTATACTTATTTCTGAACACTAATTGGAGATTGAAAACGTAGCCGTTGATTTAAGTAGGAACAGTTAATAACATGCTGTCACAACTCACAACGCAGACGCGCGCTGAGATCGTACGGTACTCATGAGCTGGACCATTTTAATAGTACAAAACACCACCACGTACGCAGCTTTTTGTCCTTTTTTATTTTTCTTTAAGAAACATAACATAACGACGAAATAGGCTTTCTGTTTCATTCCTCAATTGCTACGACTTGTTTTAGTTTAGAGCTGCACAGGTAATATTTGCTGCAGACGTGTCACGTAACATGTGGTTGCTTACCCTTCGAGGGATCATCCCTTTTTATTTTTATTTTTATTTTCCCGATCCCCAAACAATTGTTTGTTTTAAACAATTACGAAATTCGTTTTATCGTGTGTTAACGCAACGTACCGTGGCAAAGATAACCTACTACACACAGGCTCGGTTTCATTTATATATAAAACTTAAAAGCAGTTGCATCTAAGACTGGGCACAAGTACTTGTTATCCGCTCGATTTGTCTGACCCGCCCTATATTCGGCCCGTTAAGGCAAGTACTCGTTTGAAACACGTCGGGTATCAAGCCCAGTTAAAAATTACCTACAAGTAACAAGTTGCGTATCAAGTCTTCAAAAAAAAGTTAATACCCAGTTCGTTATTTGTCCCTTACCCGTTACTCGCAAGTACTCGTCAATTATCCGTGAAATACTCGCAAAATACCCGTAAATACCTGCAAAAACTCGTTAAAACCCATAAATATCCGCAAGTATCCACAGGTACCCGCAAGTATTCGTAAGTACAAGTCAAATACCAAGACGGCTAAAAAAAGCGGGTACTTGTTTAGACAAATACCCGTTCGGAACAAGGCAAGTATCAAACCGAAAATAATATTATCCGTTCAAAACAAAGCAAGTATCAAATCGGCTCAAAAAGGCGAATACGCGGCCCCTGCCCAGCGTAGTTGCATCCCTCATGTTTAAAGAATATCAACTTATAAGAAAAAAATAAAAAGAATAAAAAATAAAAATTAACAATTATTTTTAGAATCGTCAGTACAAACTATTTTATGAAATGGCTCTTTTGTTTTTTTCTTTACTTTTGGTCTTCTTTCTCTCGTATCTCTTCCTTTATAATATAATAATATAAATTTAATAATAAAATAATATTTATTAAACTATAAAGAATTTCAACGATTGCCCTTAATATCTTTACTCTACTAGCAAAATTGAATAGATTTTCCCGTTTTTCATTTTCAAAATTTTTTTTTTTGAGAATAGTATGCTTTAATTATTATGATGTTTGTTGGGTTATATGAAATCATAAGAAATATGTGGGAAAATCGGCAACTAGATATATATATATAACGATTTTGGTGTGACTTAGAACTCACGTCTATATCATTTTCATGGATACTATATGAACCACTATATACGCAAATAAATAATTCAAATGAAGTAAGGAAAGAAAACAAAATCAGCAAATTGCCATGTATATTAAAAATTAAATCAAAAGGAAATTAAAGAAAAAGGATATCAAATGAAAAATGGAGAAGGGACAAAATGCAAACCGCTTCACCCAAATCCTTTTGCAGATAGTTGACTTTTTATTTGTTTTCTTTATAAATCCACAAAAGTTCTGTTTTTTTTGTTTAATCTGAATCACCCAAAATAAAAAGTCAAATCCATGAGAGAAAAATACTCTCTTGAGAGTGTACACTTTCATAGCTCCGATTTCTCCAAAGCTGAGTTTTTTCTTTTTGTCTCTCCCCTTTGAAGCGGTCTGTTTATTTTCCGAGAAAATACATCAAAATTCGATTATTTTTTCCATTCCTCCGCGGAAAAAATGTTTTCATCTTTCCAGTTTTAGTGAAGACACACTAGAAAAGAGAGTTAAGAGAGAAAAAGGTATTTCGATCTCTGTACGATTTCTTGCTGATGATCTCATGATTATGAAGAATTTCCGATTTTCCGAGAAAGTTTTCAGTTTTCCCAGGAAATTGTATTGATTTTATTGTATTTGGTAAGTGCATTTTTTTCCTCTTTAGGCACCATACCTCGTTAAGATCGTGTAAAAAATACTTTGAATTATTCAAGAAAGTTTTAATCTTTTCCGGGAAAATGAATCAAATACTAGAAAAGAAAAAATTTCTGATTTTGCGTCATTTATACCAAAAAATAAAAAAAAAGAAAAACTGTTATTACCATTTCTAATAAATGATGGCATTAAATGTTGTTTTCCATGACTGGGAATTTTTATTGTTGGGGTTTGGTTTGTAATTTAATGCGAAACCAAATGGCAATAAAGAAGAAAGAGAGATTTGTGTGTAGCCCTTTTAGTTTATCTCTCTGTGTCTCTCTGTGCTTCAAATTAATAGCAGAGAGAGACTTTTAATTGACCTTTGAACATCCTTTATGTGTTTTGAAGATTTTATTTTATTGTATTTCTTAACAGCCAAAAAGTATCTGGCTTTTCTGCTCCAAAGGTTGGATTTTTCTTATAAGTGATCCGAGATGTTCTTCTTCAACCCACTAGGGTTTTAGATCAACTGTTTTTTCATTGCTAAGTTTAGGTTAAAGTTAATGGCGGAAGAAGGTTGAGGAGCCTCTCTGTATCTGCTGATCAAGTAATTTTTTTGTATTTTATTTGCAGTTATCTACTTTCAAGATTCCTCTTAAAAAAGTCTTAACCTTTGATTCATGTTTAGGCTTTTCATTTGGATTCGTGTTATTAGATCTGTATATATTCCACTAGTTTTGATTTTTGTTTTTATTAGGGTATTATTGTTATAGTAGATCCAATTGGGGTTTTATATTTAGTACTTGAAACTTTTTTTTCTGGAAATTTCAGTTCTGGATTCTTCTGTCCTGCAAATTCCAATTGTTTATTGATATTCCTGTGAAAGAGAGTTGAGAAAACTCGGATGTTCTTATCCAATTTTTTTTTTTGTTTTTAAAAATGAGACTGATTTATTGCAGTGTAGCTGTTTTGAATAAAAGCTTTACCAACAAAAAAAAGTTTAAGCTTTATCCTTTTTGTCTCTTTTCTTCTTTCTATGACAGTGCAAAAGATTCTTCATTCGTTGTAGTTTGTATTACTTTGACACACTTATGTAAGCTATATAATAGATTGCTATAAACTTTATTACAATTGTTGCAAGCAATCCAGATTAAGCTTATTTGTGAAACTTTCTTGCTTATTATTATGGCATTACAGCTTTTATCTAAATGTCTTTTTTCTCTATATTAGCAAAAAGTTTGGTCATGGTAGTGGTTGATTGCATCTTTTTGCTGTTTTATTATCTGTTTAGACCTCATGATGATTTGTTTTTGGACTTAGAGGAAAGAAGAAAAGAATCTTTCACATGTGTGACTGACCATATTTATGTTATGTATTTATGTATTCCTCTCAAAGCTTGGTTTGTTTCCCTCACAATCTTCCTGGCCCATTGCTTCGTTGAACAACTCTTGTATCGAAGTCATATGGAGGTTGCGTCTGTATCCAACTTTGAGAGAAATAGATATATAATTTATATTAACTTCTATGGATTCCATCCTCTAGAATGAAGTTTCCTTATACTTGTCTTCTCGTTGCAACTTCATTGCTCTTCTCTGTTTCTTTTATGTGAATCTCTGCTTGATATTGATTTTACCCTTGGACATGCAGTTGGCTTTTCGACTGGTGATTGAAGATATATCTCTGGGGTATTGAGAATTTTTCTCTATATACAAGATTTACTCTCTTAAAACGATGAGAGCAGGTAAAAAAGTCTTCTAACTTTCAAATCTTTTAGTTATTGAATCTTTAACTGCTTTCTGCTTTGTAAGATATTTCTGATGGTCATTGGATGTTTTGCAAAACCGGTAAGTAGATCAAGTGTTTTTTTTTTCAATTTTCAGATAATGATCACGTTGTTGTAATTTCGGTGGAGAGCTGCAAAGATGAGTCTAAGTCTCATATATGCCCAGAAGAGAAGTGGGAAGATGCAGAGCTAAAGATCCCGGAAAATGGGAAAAATGATAACAATGTGTGTGAGTTGTTCTATGATACAAGAAGTGGCCACGAATGGAATAAAGAGAATGATGGAAACCATTCTTGTGGAGATTCTAATGAGGATGGAAAGATGCAACGAGATAATAGTCATGATACTGATGCTAAAAGGGAGTCTCTTGAGAAAGTTGATCCTGTGTTTTATATGGACAAGAACGTTACGGCCTGTGACTTACCTGAGATTGTAGTTTGTTACAAGGAGAATACTTATCATGTCGTGAAGGACATATGTGTCGATGAAGGCGTGCCTGTCCAGGAAAAGTTTTTATTCAGCGAGAAAGGTTCTGTGAAATGCAGCTCAAACTCAAACCAGTGTGAGTCACAGGATTTGATGAAAGCAGACAAAGGAAATGAGAATCCTTTAGAGACTAAGTCCTTGGAAGACAGAAACGGTAAGGTTGATGATTCTGAGCTTTGTAATGATCATAAGACAAACCGTGATGTGGAAGAATTTTCAAGAGAAAATTTTGCTGATGCTGAAGGTTCTAGCAATTGGAATCAAGAGCATTTGATTGTGACAAGAGAATCCAAGGACTTGCTCATGCACGGGTTAAATCCATCTGAAATTTCTCACGAAATTGAAGCTGATGAGAATTTAAAGGACGAAGTGGCTGCTACATCGGAGAATGTTTTAAAGGAATTTTTAACTTTGGGAGATATTTTATCAAGGGAAGATGAACAAAAACCTCTTAGCAACACCAACAATAGCGATAGACATGAAGAACAATCTCCACCTCCGCTTCAGGCAATATACATTTCATCAATCTATATACCATCAAATAAAGTTTCAAGTTTTCAATCTTAAAGTTTGTAACTTTCTGATGTGTGTGACTGCAGGAGAAGGATAAAAGAAGCTTAGAAACCACAGCTCTCGAAACAGAGTATCCAAAAAAAGCAGAGGAGAACCTTTCCTCTGTTTCTACAACAACCTCTCAAGTATCAAACAAAACTTCCAACGACCCTGAGAGGCCTGAAACCGATTATCAACTACCGAACTTGTTAGTGGGAGACACTTTGGAAGACGACAAACTTTTCTCGAGCAGATTTGGAGAGACAAGTTTCTCTGCAGCAGAACCAGTTTCAATTTCAGGTCATATAACATACTCGGGGCCAATTGCATTCTCTGGAAGCCTCTCCGTTCGTTCTGATGCAAGCACAACAAGTGGAAGATCCTTTGCTTTCCCAGTGTAATTTATATGAATTTTCATCGATTTGATGCAAATTCCAAAGAGAAATCTTTTTTGCTGAATTTGATGATTTTATGTGCAGATTACAGTCCGAATGGAACAGTAGTCCTGTAAGAATGGCGAAACCGGACAAGAGAAGACAAAAAGGATGGAGACACGTTCTTCTTTGTTGTAGATTCTCTTAATCAACAAGTTCATAAAGCTTCTCACTTTGAAGCACAGAGGAAGGAGTCATGAAATTTACATTATTTGTCTTTACAAAGGGTGGTTTTTTATATATTAATATTGAAGTAAATATTTTTTTCACTTTTTTTTGGGGGGGCAATTTATAGTTATGCCATGGTGTGTGTAATTGGCATTTTGGTAGTATTAATTTGGGTTAACATTTAGGGCTTTTGAGTTTGGTTTCAGATGCAAAATGGTCGGGGTTATGTAACCAATGAGTTTATTATAATTTCCAATTTCATTTTCATTCATGTATGTACATGCTTTTGCTTTAGCTTGATGCTTGGGTGATTATCTTAAAAAATGTATAGTAGTACCATCTGTTTAAAAGTTTCCAGGCTTCCACATTTCACTGGCCTTTGGTCAAACGTATCGGCGACTTGGGTCAATCTATTTTCCATGTTTCCAAGACATCTGTCTCCATTCTCGGCGATTTCAAGACCATTGTCTCGCTGTGTTGTTGCTATTCTATTTTAGTATTTACATACAATGGTAATGACATACCAATTATTCATGTTTTGAAAATGTAAGTATATATATGATGCAAGTGGTATAAATATTATAGGAAAACCGAAATATTATTAATCCACAACAAGTGTTTTATTATTTGATTATTACATTATTTCGTTATTGTACAATTTATTTGACAATACTTGTCATCACCTATATATATATATATTATTCTTGGATTTTTTAGAATTTGAATGATTGGTTATTTAGCAGAATTTGAATTAGTGGTCATTCGTCCGTTGGTCAAATGATCGATATGTTATAATACTTGCACGAGGTTAATGATTGTGATTAGAGATGTCATGATGGAATAATGCCAATAGATTGATTGCAGCAGATTGATCTTATTATTATAAAATACAAGCTCAACGTTGTAGGTAGTCATGCTAGCCAGCTCATTGTTAAACCATAAAATCGAAAATAAAACTTTAACAGGTTTTACGTGGACTGTTCTAGTTATGACATATTTTAGTCCATACAAAATCACAGTATATCTGATATTTGATCTTTGTTTTCAAAACATAAAAAAACGTGATCCGGTACGGACAAGGCCAGATTGATTTACAAAACATTGGTCCAAACACACACACACACACACATATATATATATATATATATATATATATGTATTGATTGTAATTGAATAGTGTTTTGAGTTGAAACGCTTTCAAAACGTGATAAGATGAATGATTCTAACAAACTAGAAAGTGATGTTCTCATCTTCACCTCATCTGGATAGAGCTTTTAAGTAAGTAACTTAGGCGTGTGAATGTCAAAAAAGTGTGAGAAAGAGCAAAGGGTTTAGGCAAATATGATGTGATACTCTCAACAACTTTGTACCTACTCGATCGCCAATAGAAGCACGCATAACTAACATAATTATAAACCATATGTCAATAACTATAATCTAAACTTTTTAACAAGATATTAATTTAACAAATAATTGTAACGTGAAGAAAATTCTATTTATAAAAATATCAGTTATTTTACTATTGTAATATATATATATATATATATATATATATATAGATATATGTACACACCAATCTGTTGAGTTTATAAAAAAAAATACACTAACAAACATTTAACTTGGTTTAGTATTCGAACTCGTCGTTTTTTGTATATTACACCCCTCGACTTAATGGATGGTAACACAATATGTTCAAACATATAGACACATTTTAACGTTGCTTTCATGATTTCCCAACTCAAATCAATTGGCGATGACTACTTATTCGTATCTTTTATACATTAATTTATGTTTCTTATACCTTTGATTGAGATCATAACAAAAATCATTGCAATACTCATCTAGCATTTCGATAGGATGTGATCGTCGTCTGAGCTTCGACATAATAGAACCAATTTTCGAAAACAATACATGAAAACAAATTACATGAATAATGAAAGGTTCCAAACATGCTTCACTATATATGAGCTTTTGCTCTACATATATCTTTTATAAGATGATAATATATATGGAAACGTAAATGAGGAATGGTAGATAATTAGATATAGACCGTGTGGGATATGTGAAAGAAAAGAGACAAAAAAAAAAGACAAAAAGAAGAAGACTCGACAAATTGGGTTTGATGAAGTGTGATGCCAAACTTGTGTTTGTCCCAAAACAGACAACCCCGAGAACGAGCCTCAATGGGCGTGAAACCCTTTTTAAACCTTGACATAATAAAATTTTCTATTTTTTAATAAATGGTTTCTTCAACGGTGTTTTGGAACTCTCACTTTTGTGTTTCGTGCACTCTCTACCTCACATATACACAATAATATATTATATAAAATATAGTGGTATATAGATAGATAAACATATATATGTGTGTGTCTGTAAGTTCCTTTTCGTTGATATAAAAGAAGAGGAGAAGAACAAAAAGAAAGATAGTACAAAAAAAACAACTTCTCATAGCTAAAGTCACTTGAAGACGATGAAGCTAATTAGAGTCACCTTCTTGCTTTGTGCATTAGCCTTTTTATTGCTTTTAAATCCAACATCTTCTCTACAACTCAACCCTCGCTACTCATCTCCTAGCCAAGGTAATTAATTAATTTGTTTTGTTGTAAACCACAAAGTTCTGGATATTAAGGATTGGTTGGGGGCAGATGAGGTGAACTAATCCGCCTGCTGATTGAATCCGATTGAAGACTGTTTTTCTCAACATTCATAAAAATTTTCTCAACCTTCCACGTCCGCTGCAATCATTCAACGATTAAGTCTATAAAATGTTTTGGACCATACAATGAGTTTTTGACAAAGAAGTATTTTCTTTCTTTTCTAGATGTAGTAGTCTTGCTTCTATTATAGAACGAAAACATTTTTGTTATATTTTTCTCATCGATTAAGTTAATTAACTCACTTTTGTTACAATGATACAACAGGTGTAAGCGAAAAGATTGTTATTAAAATGGCGCCACGGAAGCTCATGATCATCTCTGGTGAACATGAAAATGTAAGAGATCGGTGCATCTATTTATATATGGAAAGTTTCTAATTAAATCTTATACGTGGCGGCATCTCTTAACTACCATTTTTTTTTGCAAAATAGCAGGTAATGACGTCAGGTGCTCATGAAGGTTCAAGCGAACAACTTCGAGTCACTTCTTCTGGTAAGTCAATCATTTGGAAATGATAAGCTTTATTTTTTTGTTAATAAATCTAATCAGACATTTCTTTTGTTAAAAAGAAATGGGTAACTAGCAAAACTCATAAGCACAGCGAGTCAAACGAATAACCTAAAATACATATATAAGTCAAACATGTGAATCTTTGACCATGTCAGTAGAAAATATTACGTTATCAATATTTTTTATTTCTTCTTCAGAATTTTGTTTTTAGTTGCAGAGATATAAAGAATCAGTAAATTGCATGAGCATCTAGTAAATAAATATGAAAGAAACACGAAATGATTCGACATCTCTTTGAAATTTTCAAAAAAAGGATTTGTATTAAATCTCGTATATTTTATTCTCAGGAAAATCTAAGAATGAAGAGAAGAAATTAGGTGAAGACGAAGAGGAGAAAGCTCTGTCGAAATATCTATCGATGGATTATCCAAAGTTTAGAAGAAGACGGCCAGTTCACAACAAGTCCCTACCTCGAAGTCCATGAAACATGAAATTTTTATTTCAGTACACGTATTAATTTTAGCAAGATTAGTCAATTAATTAAGATAAGTTAGGATGGCTAAGTGGTTGGTATAAGTAATTAGTTCTTTGATAACAGTGAGGAACAAGTTTTGGCGATATTATTGTAATTAACGGACTATGTTCGTGTTAATTATTATTATTTTAATATAGTTTTAATTAATGATAATGGCCGACAAGAATTAAGCAAAACCCTAAGTCTCTGGTTTGGGGTTTGAGCTTATTTGCTCTTCGTTTCAAGCACTGTAACATGGTGACTGATTTGGTTGTATTTTATTTTTATTTTGCAAGAGAAAAACGATTTTTGAATTCCATTTTAACTCAGTTAATTACATGTATGTTTGACCTAAATAAATGAATTAAACTGAGTTATACGCTTGGATTTATAATGAGTCCACGTACAATCCTAGGCCCTAGCTAGCCAAACATGTATATAGAAAAAATATGCAAAAGTCTTATTTGCTATATAGTTTTGACGATTAGAGTATTATATGCTTATTTGAAAAGGAAAAAAAAATCAACCAAAACTAAACGCACACTATCTGTTCCCGTTTGAAATTCATGATGTACTGCGTGCTTTTGAGCCAGCCGTGTTGGTGGACAAGCCAGTTTAATTATCCCTTAGTTAAAGTTTTTAATTTTTCCAATAGGATACAGTAAGGGAATAAGGTTTTAGTGTATGTAACCATATATGTAGAGTGCACTGAGGATAAAGGCTGACAGAAATTAAATGGCTTCTTAGGTTAGGGGTTGTTGGTTGTATCAATTGAATAAAATCTCCATCTTACCCATTACACGGACCTATCTAAAAGTCAAAACTGTCCTGACAGCTTCTGTAGCGAAGGTTAGTGATGGGAGGAGGATTAATTGAGTGATGGAACAGAAGGAAAGCATGAATCTGTTACCTATATATGGAGAAATATATTGGGACAGAGGTAAAAATCAGAAGGGAAACTTGCCGGAAACTGATTTGTCTCGCTCCGAAAATTAGATATGTGTTTGGTGCACAATTGTAATAATCCAAGAAAGACACGTGTTCGGTAACCATGCTAACAACTTCAGCCTCCCGTCACTTCCAATACTCATTCATACGCTGTTTTTGCTGGGCATGTATCTTCGTTTGAAGTCTAATGAGAATTTATGCGCTTTGTTTTGCTGTTTTTACTGTAAAATGTTTGTTAGGGTCTGAGCTAATTAAGGACAAATCTAATTATATTAGTTAATAAGGATAATATTTTTATAAGTACACATTAGCCATAAACATACACTTGGAGCTGGTCCTAATAATTTAGGGCAAAAAAAAAAAAATATATATATATATATATAAATGTGGCCTATTAATATTGATTTATTATAAAAAAAAAAATAATCACAACACTATTAAAAAATTTATATTAAAATGTAACTGTTAAAACAACTAATATATTGGTGGCTAGAAACACAACTACTTCTTAAGGCCGACTCTGCATACATTATAAGCGTTTTACATATATAGTCGTTGTGTTGCTAGGCAATTCTCTATTAGTAACTTTACGTCGATTTTGTGCTAGTTTCCCATTTTCGTAAATTGGATAATTTCTTTGACGGGACATATTTAATACTTGAAGGTTTGTTGTTCTCTTTGAAGGTTATTCATTCTCTTCTAAAAGATTATTTTTGTCTTTAAAAATGAACTGTATGAAATGTATATGTATATGGATATGTTTACCCTTTTAGTGTAGGATTATTATATCTGCCATTAAATACGTTTGTATCTTGTAACAGTCTTTTCCATTCAGTTAATACAAATAGTTTATAATAAAAAAATACCCTTGACCGTCTGTCCAAACCGGTCAACAACAATCACACAGACAAATAAGACAACAGAAGATCTCTCTGTTAGGTTTTTTTTTTCTGTTTTCATGTGTTTCCTAAAATTACAAGTCACAAAACCTAACTTATCTTGTGCAAGTCATAATCATCGAACTCTTTGTTCATTCTTCATTTAAGTACCTCCTCAATTGACTTCAACCCTTTCTTTCTATCAGTCAACAATATAACACGATCTAATGGCGAAAGATAAAGAAGAACAAAGCAAATAATTTTTTTCATTATTATCATGTTTCAAGAGGATCTCATTTCCATTCAACATAACTTTCTTGATCGCAAACTCGATTTTCCTCGTCACAGCCGCTTTCTAATTCGTAACCGTTTGGACATTACATTACACGACCGATGAATGTAACCGGTTCGTAACAACTCCAGGAATCTTCGTGAGCTTTTCATTGCTCGCCATGACTCTCACTGGATTCTACGCCGCTTACTACAAATCCGATTGTCTCTTCCGAATCTACTTCTTCATCTTCTTCTTGTGGATGTTCGTGGTCGTGGCTAAAGCCGTTTTCGTTTACTGTCTCCAGAAAGAAACCAATCAGAGGTTGTTCCCCGGGACGAAGATCCATGAGTTTAGGTTCGAGGATTACGTACTCGGGATGGGTTCGTAGATTGGTCATCAAAGAAGATGAATGGTATCGTACGAGGAGATGTCTTGTCAAGGACAATGTTTGTAACAAGCTATTCTCTAACCAAACATGTCAGCTTCTGAGTACTATCAGATGAATCTTACTCCTATACAGGTAAATACGTACGTCGGATCTGAATCCAATCATATGTATATATACATATATGTTTGGTTTCATTCCAATATTGTTTTTTTGCTTCTTCTTCTTTTTTAACAGTCGGGTTGCTGCAAACCACCACTTTCATGTGGATTTAAATACGAGAAACCAAATATTTGGACGATCTCAAGATAGTATAACAACTTAGAAGATGATTGCAAGACATAGAACAATTCAGCAAACACATTATGCTTCGATTGCTATTCATGTAAAGCCTTGATTATAGCAGATTTACATAATAATTCATTTTCCCTTACAATTAATATATCCTTCATTTCATATTTAGTTTTTCCGTCGGCATTGTCGGCTGGTTTGCTTGGTTAAGGAGCCTTCGACAAACTCAGAACTAGAATTTGTAACATACGTATATATACATATAACTTTTTCTTATTTTATTTTTTTTATACCTCATGTATTTAATCAATCTCTAGATTCTATACCGATATGCAAATAGGGAAAAAAATTTGTTTGTGATTTTCATATTCAAAAATTAATAGAAACTGTTAAATAAATTACAGTACGTGCTTAAAATAAAATATATTGTGCCAAGAAATCGAAAAAAAACAAAAGAAGTTGGATCATTTTTTTTTGAACAACCAAACTTGGATCATACTCATTTTTTTTTTATCATAGAGATACTCAATCCGGTTAAGCTAATTCGAACCGAAATCGTGCTTGAGAAACCAATCTTCAAACCACGGTTAGAGATTTTAACCAGAGACCTTTACGAGTTCGGGAGTTAAAAAGCAAGCGTCACCATAGCTTCTCCGATTTTCTCTTTGACTTAACAAAATCGTCACTTCGATTTGCTTCGCCACCAAAGTCTGAGTCTTTACTGTTTCGCTCTGACCTTCAGAAATCTTCGTTTCTCCGGTGAGTATACTTTCATCAATCTCGTGAATATTCAAAATCATCTTTGTTTGCTTGTGAAGCTCATTGATTTGCGTAGAAGCATCTTTTCGATTATATAGTTCTCGTAATTTCCCCATTCATTTTTTTCCCTCGCCGTCTTCTTCTTGGCTCCTTTTCATTTTCTATATCAACTCATCGGTTTGTGTAAAACAAAGGAGTGAACTTTCCAAATTTCTAGAATCGATTTGTGTAACATTTGCAAAGACCCTAGTTTAATTGGAAAACAATCCTAATTTTGAGTGGCGTCTTGAGCGGAAGGTGAAACGCAGCGATCTTCATACTTTCGTTGAAATGCTTCATAAAGAATAAGACTTCACTATCTTCTGAATCAATTTAATTTTTTCCTCTTGTTTTCAGATTTTTCAAGGGAATTACAGTCGAAGACTCTGCTCTAACATGGTAAACTATCCTACATTGATGTAAAAGTAGTCATTGTTATTATGATTTGAGTCAATTCATTCAGTTTACTGTTTGATTTATGTTTGTTTGTTTTTAATACAGTCCGGAAGAAAGGAAACGGTGTTAGATCTGGCCAAGTTTGTTGATAAGGGTGTTCAAGTTAAGTTGACTGGTGGTAGACAAGGTATAAAAGCTATTATTTTTTATATGATTGCGTGAAGTTGATTTTACCCTTGCATTTGAGATTTGATAGTAGTTTATTTGTGCAGTCACTGGAACTCTTAAGGGCTACGATCAATTGCTCAACCTTGTTCTGGATGAGGCAGTAGAGTTTGTTCGAGGTATCTCTTTCGTTGCTTTATCTTTTTATGTATATGATTACCTGCACAACATTAGATGAGTAGTTTAGGTCATGTAGATCCATGTTCAACCACTGTTCTCTACTGGAATCCACCAGTAAACAAGAAAATCTCTGTATCTGTTTTGATTCGTTTACTCTTGCTGCATACAGTTGTTTCCATATTTATTTGTATCAGTGCCATATGAATTTGATTAGCTAGTTGAGAAAAGAGGTTTTTTCCTGATCTTTTAATCCTGTTTGCTGTGATTGAAAAATTCTTATTATCTCATCTATTTCGTGACCAGAAGCTCTATTGTCATGTTGATGTCCATGTATACTGTATTATCATGATCCTCGTCTGTATAGCATTCAATTCATCTTACTCTGCGGCACATACAAATGTCACAATGTGTATGTGTATCTATCTCATTGAAAGTCATGGATCTTGATTATATATGCTGTAGAAGAGAGGTTTTTTTTGTTGCTTAATCATATTTCATAAAAAGGTTCATCATTCTAACTCTTTCGTTATTTGAAACTAGAGCTGTGTTTTCGTGTTGATTTACATAGATCTATACATATTATAATAACCCTTATCTGATGTTGAACCAGATCATGATGATCCTTTGAAGACTACCGACCAGACGAGACTCCTCGGTTTAATTGTATGACTCACATACCTTCCTTCCTCCACTATTTATAAGTGAAATCCTATATTGTGCAAATAAGAGCATTGTTTCTTCTTGTTACATTTTGCCATCTTCTTACTTGTAATGAAGTTTTATTGTTTAAACCCATTAGGCCCTAAACCACTATGTGTTGTCTCTGGTTTTAGGTTTGCCGTGGAACTGCGGTGATGCTCGTCTCACCAACGGATGGAACTGAAGAAATCGCTAACCCGTTCGTTCAACCAGAAGCTGTCTAAAGAGTTTCTTCCAAAAAGATTATGTCTCTCTCTCTCTCTCTCTCTATTAGTTTAACTTGGAGTTTTAGAGAGTATTATGTATCTGAGTGTCTACTATGACGTTGGAACAATTGTTTTAATGTATACCTATTTGGAACATCATAGGCTCTTCTTCGTGTCTTTGTTATCTCAAAGTAACTTTTTCTACCAAACTTGAATTTAGTTGCTTTAATCAAATTCCATTTGATATTTTTCACTACTTCACACATACCAATACCAAACATTATGCCTTCGGTGTTATAAAAGTAAAATCGTGAAACTTGAAGAGCACTCGTGACCGAGACATGGATTTATAGAGCTTTTAAGCATTTGTCTTTAGACAAGATGAAGTCGGTAACGACAAAGCTCAAACTCCTTAGACCAGTCCTTACGCTACGGCGTTCTCACAGCTCAGCCGATCAAATTCTTCTTGTTAATGAATTCACCAGATTCTGTTACCAGAGAGACCTTCCCAGAGCTCTGAGAGCAATGGATTCGTTGCAAAGTCATGGTCTTTGGGCAGATTCTGCGACCTACTCTGAGCTCATCAAGTGTTGCATCTCTCATAGAGCTGTTCATGAAGGGAACCTCGTTTGTCGTCATTTATACTTCAATGGCCATCAGCCAATGCTCTTTCTGGCTAATGTTCTGCTCAATATGTACGTTAAATTCAATCTTTTGAACGACGCTCACAACTTGTTCGACAAATTGCCTCTAAGGAATGTTGTTTCTTGGACTACTATGATCTCTGCTTATTCTAAGTGCAAACTTCAGCAAAAGGCTTTGGAGCTTTTGGTTTTGATGCTGAAAGAAGGTGTGAGACCAAATGTATATACTTACTCCTCTGTGTTAAGATCCAGCAACGGGATGTCTGATGTTAGAATGCTTCATTGTGGGATTATCAAGGTAGGACTTGAGTCTGACGTTTTCGTTAGGAGTGCTTTGATTGATGTGTTTGCTAAACTTGGTGAGCCGGAGGATGCTCTTTCAGTTTTCGATGAAATGGTTACTGGTGATGCTATTGTTTGGAACTCCATCATTGGTGGCTTTGCTCAGAATAATAAAAGCGACAAAGCCTTGAAGCTTTTTAAGAGGATGAAGAGAGCTGGCTTCACTGCGGAGCAGGCTACCTTGACTAGCGTCTTGAGGGCTTGTACTGGTTTGACTCTGTTGGAGCTTGGGATGCAGGCCCATGTTCATATAGTGAAATATGACCAAGACTTGATACTCAACAACGCGCTCGTGGACATGTATTGCAAATGTGGGAGCTTGGACGATGCTCGCCGTGTGTTCAGCGGGATGAAGGAGAGAGATGTGATTACATGGAGCACAATGATTTCAGGGTTAGCACAGAATGGTTATAGCCAGGAGGCACTGAAGTTGTTTGAGTCCATGAAAGCTTCTGGGACGAAGCCAAACTACATTACCATTGTCGGTATTCTCTTTGCTTGCAGCCACGCGGGGCTCTTGGAAGATGGTTGGTACTACTTCAGATCGATGAAGAAACTTTATGGAATCGATCCAGTGAGGGAACATTACGGTTGCATGATTGATCTGTTAGGAAAAGCTGGAAAGCTCGACGATGCAGTGAAGCTGTTGAATGAAATGGAGTGTGAGCCAGATGCTGTGACGTGGAGAACTCTGCTTGGTGCTTGTCGAGTTCAAAGAAACATGGTGCTAGCCGAATATGCAGCAAAAAAGGTCGTAGAGCTCGATCCCGAAGATGCAGGAACTTACACAGTGTTGTCTAACATATATGCAAACTCTCAGAAATGGGACAGTGTTGAAGAAATCCGGACACGCATGAGAGACAGAGGAATCAAGAAAGAGCCTGGGTGTAGCTGGATTGAAGTAAACAAAAAGATTCATGCTTTTATCATTGGAGACGAATCTCACCCACAGATAGTTGAAGTCAACAAGAAGTTGAATCAATTGATCCATAGAATGGTTGGCATTGGCTATGTTCCTGAGACAAACTTTGTGCTACAAGATCTTGAAGGAGAACAGATGGAGGACTCTCTTAGACATCACAGTGAGAAACTGGCTTTGGCCTATGGCTTGATAACGTTGCCTTTTGGGAAGGTCATTAGGATCAGAAAGAATCTGAGAATTTGTGGGGACTGTCATGTATTCTTCAAGCTCGCTTCGAAGCTTGAGAACCGCAGCATAGTTATAAGAGATCCGATCCGTTACCATCATTTCGAGGATGGAAAATGCTCGTGTGGCGACTACTGGTAACACTCAGATGGCTTTATATAAAAATGCAACAGAGTGTAAGGATGGTTTCCCGGTGAGCTTTCTTCATCCATTTGTTATTTAGTTAATCATGTTCATTGATTTGCTTATAGTTTTTGGAATTTCTTCATCGATTTTTCTAGAAATATGGAGTGAACTTGGCATATTATTGGAATGGATTTTGTAACATTTGCAAACCCTTTGTTTAAAGTTTTGACCTGCAGTGATCACTTTCATATTTTCTTTCAAGTCCTTCCTAAAGTATAAGCACGACTCACTTTTAAATCAATTTAATATCAGTTTCTTGTAGGTTTTTGGTTTTCTTGGTGGTCTCACTGTTATTATTATGTGAGTCAATTCTTGGTTTAGATAAAAACCGGCTCAGTTTCAGTGTTGGATTTTCTCTGTTTATTTTTTTGTTCACAGTCGAGCAGGATGCAAATGGCTCTTTGATTTTGGCTAAGTTTGTGGATAAGGTAAAAGGAGGTTTTATGTTTTTGTAGAGATGAGTTTTACTGTTGTTTTGAGATTTGATGTTGCTTTTCTTTTCTTTAACAACTTTGATATATGTAGCTATGTTATGTGTTTTTCCTGTTTTTTTTTTGTTTTTTTGCAGTCACTGGAACTCTTTATAGAGCAAAAGTGCTAGCGTAAGAACTTTTCACATGTATCCAAATATTTAATTTGAATAGAAACAGTTTTATACAGATACATCAAAAACCTTCTAATTTCTATCATTTATGGATAAATCGGGTATCGGCGTTACCATATAAAAAATATTAATATACTAATTATTTCCCATGAGTATGTAGTCGAGTTAATGGGAAGACACTACTGCACATGGTTTTTGGATCATGTAATATAGTTTATGCTTAATCTCTATTTATTCTTATATTATTTATAAAATGAAAATCATTAAAATAATCAAAAAGTGTCCAAAGCTGAATGTTGCATTATGGAGACAAGATCTTTATGTCCAAAGTAGTTTAATCTCATTATCTATTATTATGATTCACTGTTACTCTCATGTGTACTTAAAAGTGTCATTGTAGTCGCTTTATTCATTTGAGACCTAATGGAACTCATAATTAAGTTGGTATTATTTTTGAGGACTTTTTCAGTGAAATATGTGTATCCATTGTTAATTCTTCAGTTATCTTCTATATTATTTTATTTTGTACATCCATTGTTAATATTTCAGTGAAATACGTATATCCATTGTTAATTTTTCAGTGAAATATTTATGTCCAAAGTAGTTTAATCTCATTATATATTATTATAACATCTTTTGTCTGTTGTTGACCAAAATAACATCTTTTGTTAAATGCAAATACTTTAATATTTTAAATATTATAGTAAAGTGTTTCTTTTAAATGCAAAGATGAAAATATGCAAATCTTATCTCTTTAAGATAATTTCAAAAGCTTTGATAATGTATAAAATTTGTAAAATATGAGCTTATTTTTAATTTAACTAGATATGAAATTCGTGCAATGTTGCACGGAAAATAATAACTAATTAATAATTTATTTAACTTTTTTAAACTATAAATTTCATATAAAATTTTCTATTATTAATTTATATGTTTAGAGTTTAATTTTCTTTTTAAAGATTTATATTATAATTGTACTACATATATATATGAAAATATTTAAGATCTATCATGTATTAATTATAAAGATACATTATTATCTGATTTTAAATATAATTAATAAATATATTACTTCTAAAATACAAATTTAAAATAATCATATTCCTAACTAAAAATAACTTGTTGTCATGTGTAAATTGTTTTAAATGAGGTAAAGAGTCGATTTGTACCAAATACATGATCGCAAGATAACTTTAAGATGACTTTTACTTAATATATTATTTTTGACAAATCATACTTTTTTTTTCATTATTTGTATCTACCATAAAATGTATTTCAAAAAAAATAATTACATCTTGAGTAATAGTTTTAAGTTATGACATTTCATAAATCGAAATAATTTTGAACTGCTCCTAAATATTAGCGTAAAAAACATAATGAACATGTAATATTAATGAAAATGTTATGATCTTTATTTATTAGTCTCAATCACTTCTAAGAAGAATAAAATAAGATTTGTCAAAAGTGTATTTACTGCTTCAACATCAATTTTTTCATCACACAAAACAGTAGTAAAAATCTTCTTTATCTACCGATTTATCTTTATCACCACATTCACTTAAAAGCCTCTCAATGCTTACACTATAAGTGGAGGTAATCTCATTCACCATACTAACTGTTTAAAAGAATGTTAGAGAGACTGAATCACGTGTAATCGTAAAAATTGTTTTTAATTAAATTGATAATAACTACGATGTCTAGAACTTATTCTATAGAGATCAAAAACGTGTAATGGTTAGCCATCAAAAATTGTTTTACAAAACGTCTGAAAATTTGTATTTTTTTTTCTCAGAAAATGTTTAGAGAAAAAAAAGAAATATCAATTGAAATAAATAATCTTAATTTCGTTTCTAAATTCACTCATCAATATTTTTATATAGAAGTGAAAATGTATGTTATATATATTGGTACTCAATTATCCAATTGACATAGTGTGCCTCTCTTCATGCAACTTTTTCAATATGCACATTTCCCATGTATGTATATTTTGATGAATTTACTATTTTGTATATATATTCTTGTTCATAAAAATTACGAATGTAAAACATGATGATAGTATTTGTAGATTTTCAAAATTTGAAAAAGATACGGTCATGTAAATGTATAAACAAAAAGTTTAAGACCAAAAGTTGTTTACTAAGTGCATCTTTTTCTATACTTTCTAATAATCAAACTCAAACATTACAGTCGCCACTTTACATTAAATTATTTTAAAAATTATGTGGTTGCCCTTAATTTTCTTTCAAAATTGTTCGTATAAAATCAAATATTTTCCAAAATTGTTTTTTATGATAATTAACTAGTTCTTATAAGCCCATATTATTAAAAATATTAATCATTCAAAACTTATTCTTCAACTTTTTGTGGATAATAGATTCGTTTGATATTCTTTGAAATTCAGAATCTAAACAAAATTTAATTGTTAACTAATATATATATATATATAAACATTAAGTTGATAGTTAAAATAAAGATAATATGAATGATAAACTGGTAATTGAAGATGGTTGTTGGGGACAGCTTCCTAATGCTTTTGAATTTCCCGCAATCCCGTTTTGTTGAAATGATCGTCCTATTTTTCCTCTAAAATGTAACATTCAAAAGATAATTATAATTAACTATTACATATATAAAAAATTAACCATACAAATACTTACTTTTCAGAAAAATTGGGGTATTGTTATTGTTTGTTATTGGTTGAAATTCACCATCTTAACATAAATGGATGGTTGAATAATATAAACTAAAATTCAAAAGTATTTCTAAAAAATAAAATATAAAAGACAAACTGTTAATTGGAGAACATTATTGGAAACAACTTATTAAATCCATTAATTTTCTTGAATTCATTGATTTCTTAAATTTTTTAATTTAACATCATTTGGAAGACTATATTAGAACATTTTTATATTCAAGTTTTTTGGCCATACGTGACTTATTTTATATAAATTGATAAAAAAAAAATTGAAATTTAATCATTATTAGACAAGTTTGAAAAACATTATACTTTTATTATTAAAAAATGGAATTAGATCATATGTTATTAATGTTATATAAACTTGAAACTGTAGGAAACAGTTATACTTTATTATGTTTTACAAATAAATTGTATATTTGCAAAATAAAATATTTCGTCAAATATAAATAAACCATAAAAAGTAAATGAAACTTTAAATCAGTATACTATTTGTTATACATATAAATTCATAAAAGTTGTATTTTTAGATAGAAAAATTTCTCTTTAAGTTTAAAGAGCGCAACTTTAAAAGTTTTATAGATAATAAGGTATGAAGATATAATTGTCAATGTACATTTATTCAATTATTATGAAGAAATAAATACAAAAAGTGTAAACAAAAAAATTCATTCATAATTTTTCAAATTGTTATTATTACTTGTCAGTTCTACCTGAGTTTTACTTCACCGTTTTTATGGGCTTTTAAGTTATGAGGCACATTTTGTGAGTCCATGTCGCTGTTAACCACGTCGGCATTCTCATCCTTCGCCACGTACCATTCCCACATCGGACGGTCAAGATTCCATAGGAATCTATAATCGAACGGCTCTCTTTGGCTGTTCTAGACACTTCTAAAGATGGGGACGATGATGAATCTTCTTAATTTATTATTGTTTTATGATTCGTGAGATTGAACATCTTTCCGTAGTGAGGGATTCTTAAAAAATAACAGTGAACATAAACAAATTAATTAATTTATTTCGCATCATTTTGTAATCTTGAAGTTTGTCCATATTCCAAATCATTTTAATATAACTGAATTACAAATTCTAATTTTATTATCTATCGTATCATGTAATAACTACCAGTACCAGATTAAAAAAAAGTTTTCACACTTGTTCATACTTCAATTTAAATTATATCATAGGTTTTAGAAATTAAAAAAATGGAGAAAAGAAAGAGAAAACAAGGTACTACAAGAATTTAAAGGACCTGCAAAAAAACTTCAAATAAAGAAAATATGAAATGGTAAAAGAGAAAGCAAAATTACAACAATTTACTTTGGAAAAAAAAAAGTACCAACAAAAGAAATAAGGACATTATTCAGATTTATTTGGCAAAGAAGAGCAAAATAAAATGAATAAGTTTAGACATATATGTCAGAAAACAAAATCATATAAAAAGTAAAAACTACGACAAAGCCCAAAATCATAATCTAGTGTAATAAATATTACGAAAGAAAACAAAATTTTTAACTAGTAATAATGAGAATTAAAATAATACGATGACGTGTCACTAAGTTAGATTTATGATTTTATCCCCTAATAAATAGGTTACTGAACGTATTTACTCAAACCATGGTTAAGCAATTTAACCAGAGTCCCTTACCAGAGATCAGAGTTAAAAAGCGTTCCTCCTCATCAGAGGTGAAACTCAAGGAAGGAGACAGCGAAACACACACACATACAGAGAAAGAGGCGGCTAGGGATCAGTGTTTCTCACTGAGTTTGATTCTTTTCTTCTTCTTGATTCCTTGCCTCCATTGAAACCTCTTCTAAAAAGATTCTTCTCCTCCTCCATGTGCATGTGTTTCTCAGATACAAAGATGGTGCCTTTGAATTGACAAAATTCTTCCTTTTTACGACTGTTTCGCCTGAAGTTTCTGTGAGCTTTGATCTCCCTCTCTTTTCTTCAGATCTTTGTTTTCCGGTGAGTTTTGGCATCAAGTTATGTTCGCTTTTGAAAGCTCATTGATTTGTTTATAGGATGAAGTTTTTGAATTTCTGTTCTTCCGGCTTTGTTAAGGAAAGACGGAGTCAAATCTTTGGAATCGAATATGTGATCAAGATCTAACCTTTGGATTGATGTGTTCAGAAACGATTAATATTTGTGGAATCTCTCTTAAAGTCTAGAGATTTGAGATCGCTTTAGACAGATCTGTTATAGATTGGTGACATCTAAATATGTGATATTTTATTCACAGATTTCTTCTCCTGGTCCATCAAAAGACATGGCTTACCTGATGTAGCAATTTGGATCAACATTTTTTCTTAAAGCTCGAGTCTTTTTTTAGCGGTAACTGGCTCCTGTTATCTGCTTATAGAGAAGCTTTTGGGGTTTGTCTACGTTTCATGATCGGTTTAAGTATCATCTGGTCCTGCTTCGTCCGGCTCGTGTTGGTTTCAGACAAAGGCACTGGTCTTGAAGGTCTCTCTTCGGCTGCTGCTGCTGTTTCCTTGGTTTCTCCTTCCGTTTCATGTCTCGGAACCTAGACAGTCCTGTGCAGACACAAATGGCAGTTGCGGTATTCAAGACTCCCGTTACTGGGACTAATAAGATGGAAGGGAAGCAGCATAAACACCATCATCATCAGCAGCAGTTACAGAGACAATCCTCAGGACGAAGGGTTTTTGTGCAAACCGAAACTGGTTGTGTTCTGGGGATGGAGTTGGACCGTAGTGACAATGTTCATACAGTGAAGAGGAGGCTTCAGATTGCTCTTAATTTTCCCACTGAAGAGAGCTCTTTGACCTATGGGGATATGGTGCTGACGAATGATCTCAGTGCTGTGAGGAACGATTCACCACTTCTCCTGAAACGTAACTTTATGCACAGAAGCTCGTCTACTCCTTGTCTTTCACCTACTGGGAGAGATCTGCAGCAGAAAGACCGAAGTGGTCCTATCGAGATATTGGGCCAATCTGAGTGCTTTTCGATTGTGAAGCAAATGGTGAAGGACATTGTGAAGGCGATGAAGGTTGGCGTTGAACCACTCCCTGTTCATAGCGGGCTTGGAGGGGCGTACTATTTTCGGAACAAAAAGGGTCAGAGTGTTGCGATTGTCAAGCCGACAGATGAAGAGCCGTTTGCACCTAACAATCCAAAAGGCTTTGTCGGGAAAGCACTTGGGCAGCCTGGCTTAAAGTCTTCGGTACGAGTTGGGGAAACTGGGTTTAGAGAAGTTGCAGCTTATCTTCTTGATTATGGCCGCTTTGCAAATGTCCCTCCCACTGCTCTTGTGAAGATAACTCATTCTGTATTCAATGTCAACGATGGTGTGAAGGGGAACAAGCCTCGAGAGAAGAAGCTGGTTAGTAAGATTGCTTCTTTCCAGAAGTTTGTGGCTCATGATTTCGATGCCAGCGATCATGGCACTTCAAGCTTCCCTGTAGCTTCTGTGCACCGCATTGGTATATTGGACATAAGGATCTTCAACACAGACCGTCATGGTGGGAACCTTTTGGTGAAAAAGCTCGATGGAGGTGGGACGTTTGGTCAAGTGGAGCTTATCCCAATAGACCATGGTCTCTGCTTACCAGAAACACTTGAGGATCCTTATTTTGAGTGGATTCATTGGCCTCAGGCATCATTGCCTTTCTCTGATGAAGAACTTGACTACATACAAAATCTTGATCCGTTGAAGGACTGTGACATGCTTCGAAGAGAACTTCCAATGATTAGAGAAGCTTGTCTTCGGGTTCTTTTTCTTTGCACTATTTTCCTCAAAGAAGCTACTTCTTATGGGCTGTGTCTTGCGGAGATTGGTGAGATGATGACTCGAGAATTTCGACCAGGAGAAGAGGAGCCAAGTGAACTAGAGGTTGTGTGTATTGAAGCCAAGATATCAATCACTGAACGAGATGTTTTCTCTCCGAGGTCAGATGTAGTAGAAGCAGAGTTTCAATTTGATCTAGACTGTGATGAATTAGAATCAGTTTACGGCTCCAAGATACAACTAACCGATGACTACTTCACGAAAAACCCTTTTTCAAACGGACGTTCTTCACTCGGAAAGCTTGAAGAAAGCATCAAGGAAGAAGAGGAAGATGAAGAAGAAGAGTACAATACTGAAAATGCTGTCCCAGTGATCACGATGAAAGACAGCTTTTTTAGTTCTGCTGCTTTTTATGATAAATCTACATCCCTTTCGAAGCTTTCGACATCGATGAAGAACACACATCTTAGCGACACGGGACGAAAAAGTCCAAAACCATTAATCAGAGGCAAGTCCGAGAACACATCGTCTGGTCACAAAAGCGCAAACGAACAGCTTCCAGTGAGTGCAAGCTTTGTGAAAATAGCAGACATGAAAGAAGACGAGTGGGTCCTGTTCTTGGAGAGGTTCCAAGAGTTGCTTGGACCAGCTTTTGCAAAACGCAAAACCGCAACGTTGAGCAAGAGACAGAGACTTGGTACTTCATGCCAGTTTTGAAAATTATATAGTAAAAGTAAAACGCGAGAGAGAAAGCTAAAAAAGAGACACAACCTACAGTTTGGAGTACGAAACTGGAGGCTTCTTGTTCGTTCTATGGTAGTAAAAAAAAGAGAGTTACGTTTGGAAGGTTTGGCTTATGACAAGCGACAAGGTGAAAAAGGGGTTTTGTTTGTTTTATTTTTTTCACTTTTGTAAATATTTGTTTTTTACCTTTCTCTTTGTGTTCGTTGTAATTTTTCTTTTTTCTTTTTTCTTTTTTCTTTTTTGCCCCTTTATCACCTTTCTCTTGTTTTTTTTCCTTTGGTATGCCCTTGGGGCTTGGCCTTGTCTTATAAATAATATTAGTCTTCATTCACATTTTAGTTTTGATCGTTACTATAATGAACGTATAGTCTATCTCGTGAGTTGTTGTATAACAGACATTAACTAGAAGTTGAACTAAATGATAATAGAGAAACAAGAACGAATTTAACGAAATATAGCAGAACAATAGTTGAACTATGATGAACCTGAACTGTTGCATGTTATAGAGAGTGAAGTGTAATATTTTCTTAGTATTTGATATTTTTTTGGTCAGAATTGTTTACTAGACCATATTAACATATTTTTCTCCTGATTATGTAATATTGTGAGATCGAACACGCCACTCGCATGTCCGTTTCACACACACTCATTTCTTATCCATCTTTTTTTTTTTTCAAATTTGGCTACGTAGGTAGCAGCATAAAAATATTAAACCCGATTATTTTTTTACGTTTGTGTTCACTAGCTATGGTGATTTTAATATTATAACACATATATGTCAACTTAAGATAACAATGTAAATGGTGTCTTACTATGCCCTTTATGTAATAATGCATAGCTCAGTCTATGAGGTTTGAGGAGTGATAGAGAGAGAGAGAGAGTTAGAGACAGAGGCGAGAGAAAATGGTAAAGCGTAAGCGTGATGGTCCCAAGGATGGTTTTGGTACGAAGACAGCTGCGAAGAAAGCGAAGTGGGCATCATTGACCCATTTTTTCCATTATCCATTTATCCCATCAGGTTATGTCCAAAATTTGTATAAAGTTCAAAGTATCATACCGAGTTTTGACGCAACAAAACGATGAAACTGAAAGGTGGGACCCAGTTTGTGGGTAGGGGTTATCATTTTCATATTCGTCCTTTCGACAAGACAACATCAAATTATCGTAACATTCCGCTTTCTTACGTGGTACTTCTATATGTACTATCAAGAGGCATATCTATGATATATTTCTTTTGATGATTATATATGTATATGATCGGTTATCTATACTTAAATGGTTTTCTATACTTACAAGAGTTTGCTTCCAACTTCTTTTTTTACCTTGTAATTGACTGGTCATCGTATTTTTTTGTAAATGTAATTCACATACATACTACTTTTCATAGTATGTGGCAATACACTGTACAGAGTTTTTTACATTTGACCAAAGTCACCAAACCCTTTTGAATGTATTGGCAGTTCCTTTCTCATCATCACTTCTCTCTTTTCTTTACCCTTTGCGTTTCTTTTTTAAGACTATGTCTTTCTGTTTGATTAACAAGTATAATTAAGACCTATCCACCCTTAAGAGGAGATTCGACTTGTTCATGCAAAACCAAAGACCTATTTGTTAATTGATGGTAAAATTGAGTATCTCATTCATGGATAAAACCAAATTAAAGACCTACAATTCACGATTATTATATTAAAAAAAAAAAATCGACTAGCTATAATATTTCTGACGTTTTATTGTTTTACTATTTATATCTCATAACATACGATTTCCTGATTCTTATGTGTAATTAAACTCCTGAATGTGTTTGTAGTGACGCAATGAAAACTGTTTTAAATGAGTAAAGAGTAACGTTAACGTTTGTCCTACCAATGGAAACTGTAGTGACGCTATTGAAACTGTTTTGATGCTTTATTTGTTGGCTCTGGATATGATTTATTATACAACTTGGTCTTCGTTGATGTGAATGATAAGTAGATAAGTTCAATAATCGGACAAAATGATGATAACTCAGTGACCATGCATTTTTTTTTTGCCTTATTCCTCACATAACATCCATAAAGTATTTAGCCCATAATTTTCTACAATTGATTAATGGCCTTAAATACTACCAGTAAAAACCCACATACCATCGGCGTTTGAGCTTTGGAAAACTATATCTATCGTCAAAATTGAGGATCACGTTTTGTTAGAATACTATACCTTCCCTTTCCTTGTAGCGAAAGAATCTAAACTGTATATAATCTTGGCAAAAAAAAGAGAGTAAGTAACTATATATTTAATCATATATCCGCAGGTTCACTGCAGCAAAGCAAAGTTATTGAGAAAAAAATAGAGTGATGGATTTAACTTTTTTTTTTTTTTTTGAAGAACAACCAAGTCCTCCTATATTGCCTTCGTTTGTGTCTTGAATTCATCATCTCACCTGGCTCCAATTTATAGACGCGGTCATTTAGGAATTCTAGTTGAATCCAAATCCAAAGCCCTAATGGATCCCAATTTTTTTTTCTTTTCTTTTCTTTCGTAATACGTTTATCTAGTATTTGTCTTTTTATCATACTAATTTTCCTTTTGTTTTGTTTTTAATGCTATTTGCCGGGTTATCGTCCGTTTTGTCAAACTGAGCTACGAAATTGCCAAAAGCAATGAAATTTGATTTTTTTAAAACAAAATTCACTTAAATTATCCAAAATTTTCGAAAATCAATACCTCTAAATGAATAAAAATTATTAACAAATATTTAAAATCTTATATTACTTAAAACTAGTATAATTTATGAATAAAAACACTTTAATTAATTTTATTAAAAAAAGTTAGATTTATCAACTCGAATACTGAAAAGCTAATTTTATAATATATTAGAAAATTTTAGATATATACTAGAAAACTATCATTAATTTTTCATATAATTTTCTTTGAATCTTTATAATACTTTTTATTTTATATTCCCTTCTATTTTTTTTAATTGTCGTTTTAGAAAAATTTTTGTAGATTAAAGAGTCTTGTTAGTTGACTGTTTTAACCTTATCATAAATGACTATTAGTATAATGACTTTTGGATATAATTCATTTTTTATATTTAATTACTATAAATAGTGTTATATTAAATGAGGTTATTTTGGATTTTTTTTACCAAAATTATGTTGAAAAAAAAAGAATGACAGATAATTAGAAACAAAAAAAAAATTCTAAAACGATAATTAAATAAAACCAGAGGGAGTAACATATAGTAGATTCATCATATTCTTTTGTTTTTATTTTTATTGATCAGAAGTCCATAATCGTCCACACATGAAGCTGTCGAGTCAAGTGACCCAAATTACATTTTTACAACCTTTACATGTTTTGGTGACATTGAATTTCGAAATTTATCATGTCTATCTGGATGCAATAGAAACTTTGAAGTCTAATTGAGAAATTAGCACGAGAATATAGGGTCCTAATTGAAAATTTAACGTTTATGTCTCCAGCTATACGTTTACATGTCTAACGTTCATATTTACATGGACCGGCAAGATATTAATAAACCAGAACATACATATTTGTCGAGCAGGAATCAGAATCACGGCAAGAGATTATAAAATCGGACAAGAAAAAGTGTCCACTCTTGTCTAATGTTATATACTCGGGCTGTAAATTCGGATCCTGGTTCTATGAAGGACCATCCAAGGTATGTGATAATAAATCAAACAAGAAAATTTTAGACAAGAGTAGTTGAGACATTGAAACATATTTCTTTATATCATTGACTCTTACATTAACTATTTTATCATTTAATGCTATTTATAGCATTATCTTGGATTTATCATTTAATGCTATAAATAGCTTTATCTTGGATTTGTCATTTAATGTTATACATAGCTATATCTTCTCAATTTATGTGTGCATCTCCTTCAAAAATGTTTGCCAATTTTTCTACTTTTAACTTCTACTTGTTTTTCTTCATTTCCATCGTTATCTCATTCTTTCTGGTAATATTTCGATTTTTTTTTATTGCATCAACTTATACTGTTAACGATAATATAATGATTTTTTTTTTGACAAAGAACCGATAATATAATGATTCATCTAATGTTCTCATTTCCTCACGCAGCTTTAAATTCAAACACCAGTACTGATTTGGTTCTTGTTTGTTGCTTGAGGACTTTCTCTTAGACTGTATTTTATTCTTTTGATTCGCGGGATAATGTAAAGTTACTGATCCATTATTGATAAAATTCCCAAATAATTTTTTTGGTATTAAGCGTAAACAATATAGGTGGAAGTACGTGGGAAGTTAATGTGTATAAATTTTTTCTTTCACAACCTTGTCAATGTGTATAGTTGATGGGTAGCATTTATTGTAGCTTTGTGAACCATATCTCAAATTTACTTCTATTGTTGACTTTCATGCAGTAAGTGTGGATATAAATTTAACTCAATATATGTATATCCGTAAACCATATCCCACTTTTTTTTAATAAAAATGTATAGCAATGTAGCAGACACCAAAATACAAAGATGAAGTAAAGAGTTATAAACTCAATACTGTCATATACTGTATTTTCTCCGTTTCAGAATGATTAATGTTTTGAAAAAAGAAAATTTAGTTTAAAAACTTGGTATTTAGATTTTTAATACATATTTAGTTGAAGTTTATTACATATTTTATCTCTATTATTTATTTTTTATCATAAAACTAATTATCATTATTAACTAAAACTTAAATTAACAAATTTTTAAAAATTTGTAAAAATTTCAAAACATCAAATTATATAGCAATCGATTTTTGTTTTTTATTTATTTAGAAATCAATTTAATAATTGATTTATGCTATTTAACCAATAAAATTTGGATTTTCCATCTTGATTAATAAACTATTGTTACCACTTACCATATAAAGTCCTATGGTATGATAGGGCAACTGCATATAATAAACAAAACCTCCATCCGTACTTCTCTCCTCAATAATTACTGTCAGCAGAATTTAGAGAAATAAACAAAGGAGATGTATACAATCTATAATTTATAAAGATTTGAGATGATTTTTACTGAAATGATAAATTAGTTGTTATTCAAAGTTAAATTTTTTAAAATACTTTAAACAATTCACTTTCATTGAAATTATTATTTTAAATTTTATTTTAAAATCTATTCTTATTGGAAATATTTTAAACAGTAGTATTGAGAAAATTTATTGTGCTTTTAATATGATTTGATAGGATTTTTAATTAAAAAATATAAAAATCCAAATCTCATAGTTTTAGATAGAATTTTAAAGTGGTTTAATAAAAAAAATCACCACAATTTTCATAATTCACCGAAAATTATCCAAAAAAATCACTAAAAATTAGATTAGTTCAACTTCTTTCAATACCATATTCAATACACCCTTAGAAAACTTTACAAAGCAAGGTTTTATTTACATGTACCTGTCCTGATTATATGATAACAACTTGGATACTTTAATCGTTGTCACACGAGATTTATTTTCTTAAAAAGAGTTTTCGGTAATGTTTAGAATTCGGTTCGTATATATAGATTTAGTTAACAATATATAGTTAATTATAGTTTTAACTATGTTGTGTTATTTCTTTTTTAGTATGTGTGAAAGCTGTATGATCGCTTTCCAAATCGCTTATAAAACTGTCGTCGTCCTACTTTTCAATTTGAGGGTTTTTTTTTGGATAGAAATGAATTTCCCTTCCTCTCTGAAGCCATGCCTTCTTTTGCTCTTCCTCTGTCTTCTCAATGTTTCTAACATTAACTCGAAGCCATTAAAAGAGGAAACTTTGCTTTTTGGCGGGAAATTTCCGGCTTTGTATGTTATAGGAGATTCATTGGTTGATTCAGGGAACAATAACCATCTTTTCACCAGTGTCAAATCAAATTTTCCACCTTACGGTTCTGACTTTGAAGGCGGCAAACCCACCGGCCGTTTTAGCAATGGCAAAACAATTGCTGATTACATTGGTAAGAACATACAAATATAATATTAGTTAGTCAATCGGATCGATAGTTATATCTTACTGGTAATTTTATATAAGTTTGTAAAATTTAGATAACGTACAAACAAAAAAACAGTGGATATTTGAGACTTTTTTTCCCTATATTTCTATTAAGTATACATAATAATTCACTAAACAAAATGATTGCTAAAAGATAAATATTGAAATTGAAACCGCCGACAAAAAAAAGATTGAAAACCATATATTTATCAGAAAAATATTTCATATATATTTCTAATCGTCTTGTTATGTGTGTTTTTTTTAATAATTCTCAGCTATTTATTATGGGCTTCCTTTGGTTCCTGCTTATATGGGATTATCAGAAGAACAAAAGAACAATATCTCAACTGGTATTAATTATGCTTCTGCTAGCTGCGGGATTTTGCCTGACACAGGAAAGCGAGTGGTCAGTTTCAATGTTCTACAAAACGGTCTTAATTTGCAATATCGGTTTCAAAAAAAATAACAATATAATGAATTTTATATGATTCTTTCTATGAACAAGGGAAAATGTCTTTCGTTGAGTGTCCAAGTCGATCTATTCAACCAAACCATCGAGGAGAATCTGAAGAAACAGTTTAAGACGCAGTCAGAGCTCAGAAATCACTTGGCTGAATCTTTGTTCATGACCGCGATCGGAGTTAACGACTACGCTTTCTTCTATAATAACAAAACCAATGCAGATGATTTCGCAAAGAAGCTTCTTCATGAGTACTTGACACAAATTCAGGTTAAGAAAAGTCTTTAGGTTTTTAACCATGGCAATTTAATATAATAGGCTAAAGATATAGTTTAATAAAAGAAATTGAACCGTAATTAAATTGTATCAAAGTGATATATAATAGATTTTATCAGTTTTATTTACATTGGCAACTACATTAACGGGAATACTTCAAATTCTATGGATTAGTCTGAGTTTCCGCTTAATTTTTTATTTCATTGTTAGTGAGTTAGTTCTTGATGCATTTTACTAAAGATTTTGATGTTTTGTCGTTGTAGAGACTGCATGGGTTAGGAGCAAGGAAGTTCTTCATCAACAATGTCAAACCATTAGGATGTTACCCAAACATAATAGCTCATACCGTGCCACGTGGAAATTGCAACGATGAACTAAACCTTGCGATTGGCATTTTCAACGCCAAGCTAAGAAGAAGCCTGACACATATGAAGAAAAAATTCTCTAAGACTTCTTTCTTGTACTCAGATTACTTCAACTTCATGTTGGGACTTCGAAGACCTTCGAGCAATCAAGCTAGTTCGAATCTAATGAACTCGACAAGCCCATGTTGTCCTAGCGTTTATAATGGAGGTGTACTTACGAGTTGCAGGCCAGGATCGAGCTCGTGTAAGGTGCCAGATACTCATATTTTCTTTGATCCATTTCATCCAACTCAATTAGCGAATTTAATGTACGCAATTGGGTGTTTCCAGGAGAGAAATGTTTGCCTTGTGGTGTGAAATTAATAACTTTATTCACCATCAATCTTAAGATAACACACAACTTTTGTTGTTTATTGCTCTCTTGATCAATGTTTTTCGAAACATTTTGGGTACCAAACCTTGACGTTTTCGAATATTTGATCCCATGTGATTGCTTTTTAATTGATTTAGTTTTCTGATGTGGGCTGCGGATGCTAGAACCATCGAGGGAGGTTCGGGCAGGACGAGGCTGTCGCTTCACTGTGAGAGAGGCTCGATCACGGATGGACTGGGACGCAAGTACGGAAGAGGCTCAACCGAACAAGCGTTTGGAACCGGAGGGAAACGAGCTGGACCACACAGCTATGGATAGACCGTGATACACCAGTGGACGACTCAAGCCGGTGACTGTGAGTCTAGGAACCGAGTAGGACTAGGCGGCACAGAGAACTAAATGTAATAGGGTTCCAAATTTTTTTGTGTAATAGTCTTATTTTTATTAATGAGAAGGACTTGGTTTTTATAGGCCTAAGTTAATAGGGTTTTACCCTTACAAAGAAAATAACAAGTAGTTTAAAGAAAACAACAAGAATTTTGAATTTAAACAACAAGACTTTTAAACGACTTGGACCGCGGGCCATAAGGGCTTGGCGCAGGCTCAAGTCCTATACCTAGACAAAATAAAAACATAAAAAGAAAGACTTGGCTGTGGGCTTCTTGCTTGAGTGAAGCCCAAATCCGAATGCACACCAAGGGGTGATGGTAAGGACACATGAGTCCGTGTTCCACCGACTAAGCAATTCCCATGAATGGGCCGGGTCTTGGTCTGGTCATGGGCCGGACTCGGACATCCGCGGAAGAACCTCAAGACAGCGTTTGACGTAGCGGTTGATCTTGGTTCCTAACGCTTTAGCTCTTGATCGGGTCATAGGTCCGGTCGGCACGACTTCGTCCGTACCCGGATAGCTTGGGCTGGTCGCTGGGTCGAGGAAGCCGTCGGGCCTGTCTGGGTCGAGCTCTGGTCCGCTTGGGCCGTTGGCGTGTGATTGGCTTGGTCCGGAGCCTCATCAGTTTCTCCATGGTGATTGTATCAATGGTTCAAAGAATCGGTCATCTAGGCATTTATGCACTCACCTAATTAAGCGTCCAATGTATGTGAATGTGTTTTCTTTTGACTAAAGTAGAAATCAAATTTCTTTTGGCGGATAAAACCGTTTAAACGTCTGTTTAATATATTAGCAAAAAGTCACAACTCATATGCACAAAAGCTTCAAAAGTTCAGAATTTGAGTTTACATGTAAACCATTAATTTAGCGGCCACAGCGTAAAAGAAACGACCAAAGCAAATTAAAGTTAAAACAAACATATTTTCCTTTATATTATAAACTCATCAACATATCTACAGAGAATATTCATACATACTAGAATTTTATGTTTGGTTATATTATATGTTTAACCCTCGAATTGTTATCTTTTCTCAACAACAACAAAAACACACACACACCCGCGCACACGAATAATTTTGTATGCATCTTTATATATAAATATGCATGCAATTAACCAAGAGTGAAATAATTATAGAACTGAATTTATCGGTTACAATTCTCATGAGAGTAATTAAAATAACAATTTTAAGATTCCGTGGATCTTACGTAGTTATGTACTTTCCAATTTTAAGGTGATTGTGAAAAGTCAGATCTGGTCTGTCTGGATATGTTCAAGACTAATTAAGACTATTTACATATACATATATTTTAAAATTCAACATCTTTTTTAACATTTCACCTAAATCCTCTTTTTCCACCGAATAATTCAATACTTACTTTAATTTTAACATTTACAAAAAATTTATTTAACATTTGAAAACAAGAATTTATTAACAGATAAATAAACGTTTTATGTGTTTAAATAAAGTAAATCAAATCTCTATTTTAAAAGCATAAACATGATTACAAAAAGTTAAAAAATTAAATTTTTATTAATTTATTAAATAAGAAATAATCTCAAATAATCAGAATGAGAAAAAGTTTCAAAAAACTTCAGCACCTCCCGGACGTGCCACTGGCACTTGCGTTTCCACCTTTTCCTTTTTTCAACCAGTTAAATTTTTATTTCAAGCTCTACATTTCTTCAAAAATATATATGTTCAACCAGTTGAAAGTTTTTTTCAAATACGCTCTACATTTCTTCAAAACTTTATATGTTTATCTGAGTTCGTTTTATCTGAAAATGATTCCTTAGAATTTAAGAAGTAGGGCGTTTAATTAAAAGAAGGAGAAGTGTCTAATTAAAAATAGAAGATCATTGACCATATGCTGTCCGTAAGTTCGTGTAACCATACAGAACTATTCCATTAACCATGCATATCCGTGTCTGTTAACGTGTATCGTATGGATTCTTACGATGAAGAAGAGAGATATTGAACCCTATTCAAATTACATATATATAATAATTATAATTTTTATTATATAATATATAATATTTAAATAATTATAGACTAAACAAATCTAACAGAAAACTAATTAATTTTTATTTTCTATATTTTATCATATAATGATTTCTTATAACTGAATTATAATAATATATAATCTGTATAATATTATATTAAAAATATCTACAAAAATAATTATTTATTTATTTTTCTATTATTGTATAAAACACAGAATATATATAGCCAATCTTTTTAAGTGGGGCTCCATAAAAATAGGGGTCCCGTTAAAATGTTTTATAAAACTGCCCAAGTTCGGCTCTAATGAAGAGTGAACTTGTATATATATACGACCACCAAATTTTGAAAATTATTTGTTCACATTTTAATAAGGTTTATTATGTGCTTAGTTATTTTGTCAACTATGTTTCAGTTCTTTGTTTGACAAGCCCAGATTCTGATAAGTGATAACAACCACATATCTTGTGAGTTTGGTGAATAGTTGTATAGAAAAGAGAAAATAAAAGTATGTTTTAAATTTTCTATATTGTTGGTTTCTATAGCACTATTATGTATGTTTTGATTTTTTTTTATATTTAAAAAGGATCACAAATTTTTTAGCTTGCCTTAAGTTTCGGTGAGCCTGAGCACGACACTGCTGCCATTACGTCCATTCAAACCGCTCGAATATATATAGATATAAATCGACATACGTATATTCATATCTTGAATGTCACATCGTTTATATGATCAAAATGTTTTGTATTTTTCAGTTTATACTTTCATCGAGCAAAAAAAACATCGCAGATAAAAAATTGCTCTTTATAATTTCTATTTCACTGTCCTCTCAAAGACATCAGCTTTTCCTATCATGTAATGCTATAAATAGCTTTATCTTTTTAATCTTTCTTATATGCTCCTCCTCAAAAGGTCTTGACTTTTTTCTTGCTTAATTTCACTTCACTTCATTTTCGTCCTCTGTTTCATTGGCATTTCCTTGTTTTTTCTCATTATCATTATCTCTGTTTTTACTTTTCAGTGTTTTTGCATCATATTTCTGTTACTGATACCTCTACTTCTCATCATCAATGGTTGTTACTTGTTCATCTAATGTCCTCATTTCCTCGCGCAGCTTTAGATACAAAAACAAGTGTTTTGGTCTTGTTTTTTGCTAGTGGGCTTCTCTTTATTCTTCGGTTGCCATACTTCTTTTTTAGAGTTGATGAAGCTTCAGTACGTCGGTTCTGACCCAGTTCTTTCTTTGTTAAAATTGGCTAAGACCAATGGTACGATTTTTGCCCCTTGCCGTCCTTTCACTTCGCGTCCAAATTTATCTTAACTACCTCCTCTTGTCTCTGCGGGAAGTACTGTCCATTTCTGTCCTTACCTTTGTGATTCTTTCGAGACTTCTCTTGATAATTTTATGTTTGAAAAGAATCCATTCCCGGCTAGTTTAGTAGTTGTTTATTACTCCCGTTACCAATGTAATGAAACATTTTACTATCAAATGTTAACGTGGCTGGATATTGGATTCAACGAGATTACTTTATGAATAATTTATATTAAGTGATCGTTAAGGTATTTTCGGAAGAACATGGTTCAAATTTCACAGTGAAAATGATGTGATCCTCCCAAGGAGTCGGCATTCTAAGTTGGTAGAAATAATCCTTAATTTCTAAAGAGTGGTTAAACTCAAGAAACAAAGCGGTGGAAATGAATTTGTAGCACACAAGAAATGTGGAAAGCTCTTGGTACCATGGATCGAAAGGTCGCACAAGGGATGCTGAAGACCCTTGATATACCAACCTCAATGCCCTAGAATAGGACACACCTAGACGACAAAGAGGGTGATCCCTTGGATATGACGCACCAAGACAGATCTCATGTATTCTTTAGATATGACACACTAAAGAACTTAAACATTTCTGTTAGATATGACACACTAACAGGTGATCAAAAATTTAGAAGTAAAAACTCTCATTAAAAATTTGATGGATTACAAGAGTGGCCAAAGCCAAATATTTATAGAGAAGGAAGAAAGAAAGAGAGGTCTTGCATACTTGGAACAACTTCCAATAACATGCAAGAGCATGCAAAAGCCTAATTAAGAAGAAACAAGGCTGCATGTTTGGACAGAACCCAAAAACATGCAGTGCAAAAGATTAGCATTAAATGTTTTAAATGTTCAACTAACTTCTTGTCTCATCTTTGATGGCATAAACAGATGGGCTTGGGTCTTGGTTCCACTTTTCTGGGCTTCTATCATGGACCAGGTTATAGAACAACTTGGTTTATAGCTTCATTCATCCTGATCTGACCGAAATTCCTCTTTAAATGCGCACATGTCAGAATAGCATAATGTGAAAATCACAGGATTGTAAAATTCATAACTCCTTCATCCGAATTCGGTTTAAGTTGATTCTTCTTTGAAGAATTAGATAATTGAGCTGAGCACATTCTACAAGTGATTTCATGAATTAAATCGTCGTTGTTGAAAATATACGACTTGAACACTGAACACATGTCTGGGTGCTTTCCATGATCACATCAGAAAAGTTTGAAAGTGAAAAAAACTTATTTGTTGTGAATCATTTTCACTTTTGTCTAAATTTTTACACCAACAATTACAATATGACTTTAAACTTGTTTTCCAGTTTTTTTTTGCCTCAATGTTTAACTAAGCACTGTATGTATTCTATTTAATATTAATAAAACGTTGCATTGATAAACTTCAGTTTTTTTGGTTTTGTTTTCTGTTTTGGTTTGATTTATATCAAAAGCTAATTTTTTTTTGTCAACATATCAAAAGCTAATTTGATGTGAAAAAATATAATAAATATCATAATTCATATAAATACAAAAAAGCTTCAAAGTACAAAATATTTGGTTTACATGTAAATCATTAATTAAGCCGTTACAACGTAAACAAATCTACAAAGCAAGTTAAACACATAATATAACAAACATATTTTACTTTATGTTATAGTTAAAGTCATATATATATATATATATTTATAGAGAAATTCATTAAAAGCTAACATTTTATTATAATAAAAGTAGGATTAGTTGTTCTTGGGAGGATGGTGCTTAGCTCTCCAATAATCAGCAGTGTAAGCAACGAGTTCATCCTCGTCACCACTTTTGCTTGATTTTCTCTCTGTCTCTCTCTTTCCTCTCTTAATCGTCATTTCTTCTTCTGCTTCTCCACTTGTCATCATCAGTTTCCTTCCTCGTATAATCACATTACCATTTCCGATCACCTGTTTAATAGTTATCAAGAAGGGTTTATTGAATAACCTTTTGTGCTAAAAATCCGGATTTTTTCATCCCATATAACATAAAAACACATATTATATTACATAACTTAATCAATTAAGAATTTATTTTACGACTAGTAACTGCAAAAATGTGGAGTGGTGATTTGGAGAATCGTTGAATAGAAATCAAACGCAATTCCGAAAATTTGTATAAATGATAAAATAAAAAATCGCGGAATGATCCTGCCACTAGGGAGTTTCCCAAGGTACCTATTAAAATTTATAGATATTGATCATACAAATTATACCTTAGGAGTTGAAACGAAATCACGGCTTGATTCTTGATTCCCATTTTCTAGTGATGAACAAAACAAGGAACAAACAATTTGGTTATGTTATACTTAAACACTCGAGCAGTGATTCTAATAAGGCTAGAATTTTCATGCATGCATGTGTCAACTATGCATGCAAACTAAGAGTAAAATAAATCTTGATGTTATCTTGAAGTAATTGTTTGACTAAAAAGAAGATGAGTTATTATATAACATGTACCTTAAACACTAATGCATAAACCTTCAGTCATTCTCATCTTTATCATAAACATTAATGCATATAGCACGTACCTTAAACAGTAATGCAGCAGTTTTAAGAGGACGACAAATTGTGTAGTTTATTAATAATTTGTATTAGCTTTATTTTACCTGCATGAAATCAGCATATGAGAGTTCTAATTTTTTTCGTTAACGTGGATCCTACGCACTTTCCGATTGTAGTGATGACTAGAACAAAGTATAGTCAGTCATATAGGTAAATAGGCTTTATAAGATTTTTCCCTTTTATAAAGAAGAGAGGGAGAGAGAAAGACAAACCATGAAGTGAATATCGGAAGGATATACATAAGAAAAGAATGATCAACACACATAGAATCTTTGATAAAGTAGTCATGACTCTTCTTGATTCTCCTTCACCTTCCTCAAAACTTTATATCTTCCTTTATCTCTTTTTCTTGTTATGAAATTACTTCCTTACAAATTAAGCAGGAGACGAGTTATTAAGAGAAAGAGAAGAGAAAATATATATAGGAGATCATTGACCATATGTTTAATAAGCTCGTGTAACCATAATTATTCCATAAAAACCATAACCATGTGTATCTGTTAACGTGTACCGTATGGATTCTTACGACGAAAAGTTGTACTTGTAAATATTTACGCTTTCTGCCATTACGTCCATACTCAAACCACTTGAATATATATATAGACATACACACATAGTTTTTTTCTTTTGAACTTTTTTTGCATTAAACATATATTTTTATATTTTTTGGTTTACAATCGGTTATACTTATACCGCTTCAACTTTACCTAACCAAAAACCTCGGTTTGGATCCGATTAAAATTTTTTACTCAAATCTAATATCTGCACTAAACCGGAATCAAACAGGGTAATCCGGTTAAACAAAACCAAGAAACGACAAACTTACTTAACCGAGACAACACTTAAAATAGATACTGTCGCCGGTTAACGGAAGCCGCCGCAAGAAATACACACATGTTACATGTATTATGTATATATTGTATGGCATTAATTAACATATTTTGAATTTTGCGGTTTATACTTTTATCGAACCGAGAATCATAATTCATAACGGATTCTCTTAGTTAAGCTTAATGTATTTTTATCTTGTTTTGGTTTTCCTTCTATTTAATCATTTCGAGGTTCGAAACTAAAATTCTGTACACTTTCATGAGCTTGAGACATTGTTTGATAGTTTTTTCTTAGATGTGCCTAGGAGATTAGGAGGTCAAAACTACGTCGACAACAAGTCTTTTCTTCCGATGAGTTTTTATTATATTCAAAATTCTCGCATATTGATAAAAGGCTAAAAGCAATGGAACATGAGTCTGCATAAATGCTCGAGTCAGCACATGTTTCTCTATTTTGTGGAAAGCAATTTGTTAATATCAATGCATTAAGTTTATTTTGTGCTTTGTAAATCACTAGAAATCTCATAATCATTTCTTTTTTCCGTTGTGAAATAGTCCTTGCCAATTATTGTATTGATAACGTAAACTAATAATAAACTGATAGTATTAGGTTCCCTTTTCTCTCTGATAATATGAACTTTTAGAAAGATATAGCGACACATTATTTATCTCTCTTAAATTTCTAAGAACTAGTTTCACATTCGTTTTATAAAAACATTTTCTAAACTAATTTATTGTTTTAAAACGATTCATATGGAAAACAAGTTGTAAGGGTCGAGGACTAGAGTTATTATTATTATTTTTTTTTTAAAAAATATCATTATGTTTCATGTAGTTATACAAACTTGCTCTTGCCATCTTACCACTATGAAAACTTTGCAGAGCCATGCGAAAAATTTACTGATCATAGAAAAAAACTAAATTTATATATACAAAATCTAAAATTTGGTGAAAGAATTTGATTCAAAAGTCCCTAAACATCGAATAAAGAAGACTGAAATGTGGTCCGCTAAAGATTGAAATTTGTAAACAAAACGAAATTACGTAAATTGTAATGCATAAATTTGCGTGTTGTATGCCTCCACCCCGGCTTACGATGAATGAATCACAGTCTTTTTAACATCCGAGACTTGTATATACTCCTAATAAATAATAATATCGTATAATACATGTCTACATTTTTGTGTTGCTACCTTACTATATAAATATATATATATATATATATATATATATATATCCCCAATACAAGCCCATGGAATTAACTAAGTTAAGTGGTTTTTAGTTCAACAATAAGAATTCGTTAGGATTCGAAAACATAGACTTTTAGTGTTGCATTAACTCATTAAGTAACTATATACATATATATGTATATATTTATTCTTTATATATATTATTCATATTTTTTCACTGTAAAACACTTCCACCACTTTTTCAAATTACAAATAATTGGAGGAATGTAAAATTTACAAAAGGTAGAAAACAATGAAAACCCTACATTGTTAACTAATAATAGTTTCACTCAGCAGACAATCATTCATGAATTATAGTTTATCTCCAGAAAAAAGTCAAACTTTTTGCTTTTATATTCTTTTATTTTGTCATAAAAAGGGACAAATTGTAAAACAGTAGAACACGGAGAGAAATTGGTAATACATGTTTTATTATATAAGTTAATAGGTAATGGGAGTGTACAAGTATAACTTATGATTTCGGTAATTTCCATAATTGGAAATTGTGTATCTTCGTTATCAACATTGTAATTTTCCACATATCCATCTATGTACATCCACGAAGACTTTCCCATCATTCTTTATGTGAGTTATCATTTCACTTATAAAATTTTCATATAATTTTAATCAAACCCTATTGTTCAGGTCCAGTTTCTTTATGTGGTCGTATCTCAAGCCAACATTAACTCAAATCATATATTTCAACGTCTCTACAGGCCGTAATGGGCTTTTTATACATACGCAGCCCAATAGGCTTTTTACATAAATAATTACATATACTCGCACCTCGAGCGCGTGACTGTCACCGTCACCGAACTACTATTCCATAGAAGTGGAATACAAACCGAACCAAGCGGAAATATTAAAAACCAAAATTCTTTTATAAAATCCAGCTGAGTTAGCAGTGTTCAATCTGGATTAACCAAATCCAAAATAACCAATCTAAAACTCAAATGTATATAGATTAATTTTATATATTATATAAAAAGTCGATCTAAAACTGACTTTTTTTTTGAAAAAATCAAGAAAACAATTTACTAAAACTAAAGTAAAATCAAATCCAAATTAAATAATAAATAATAAGTTTTATGTTATTTTATTTTGGATATACATATTTATAAACTAAAAAACCAAAAAAACAATTCAAATCAGATTTAAACACCTCCAGATCGAACAAAATTGTTTAAACTCTATTCGAAAAAAAATTTAATTATGATTTGAACATATTCTCCAAAATCCCAAACCTAAAAAACTGAAACCCGAACCGATAAATTGAATGCCAAACCCAAAACCCTAAAAATGCTTTGTTTTTTTTGGGTGAGGAAGAGGCGCGTGTGAAACAAACGGATAATGCTATGGTTTGGATGAAATGGCGATTCGTAGACCTCACATTCTAAAAAAACCTCTCTTTGCACCTTCTTCTAGAAACCTCTCTACTCACTCTCCTTAAACCTTGAATAGGGTTTTTTTTTAGGTGTACTCGTTCTTTAAAACTACGCACAACTCTTCTCCTTTTTAGAGATAGAGATAGAGATAGAGATTGACATCTCAATCTTCTTCCTTCTTCAGAATTTTTCAAACCTCTTTTTCTGTATATCTAAATGGCTCCTGCTTTGAGTAGAAGCCTATACACGAGCCCTTTGACCTCTGTTCCATTTACTCCTACTTCTTCTCTCAGAAACCAATCCCGTCTCTCTCATCTCAGAACCGCGTTTCTGCCTCGCGCCGGCGGTTTGAGAAACGGCGTTTCCTGTAGCTGGAACCTCGAGAAGAGATGTAATAGATTCGCCGTTAAGTGCGACGCCGCCGTGGCGGACAAAGAGACGACTGAAGAAGGGTCTGGTGAGAAGTTCGAGTACCAAGCTGAGGTTGGTTTCTCTTTTCATTTCTCCAAAAAGTTTCGAATTTTTTTTTCAATTCTGGGCCTTTTTCTCGATTTCGAATATTGGTGAAATGAATATGAAAGTTTGGGACTTTTTTTTTGTTGTGAATTCTTTTAATTGAATAGTTTCGTTTGAATCTCATTCGCAGGTTAGCCGATTGTTGGATTTGATTGTTCATAGTTTATACAGTCACAAGGAGGTATTCCTCAGGGAACTTGTAAGGTAAGTCAAAAATATTTTTTGATACGAATCGATTTGTTTTAGAATTGAACTATGTGTTTCGTTTTTGTAAAATTCTGATTTGAATGTGTTTTTGTGTACTCAGCAACGCAAGTGATGCTTTGGATAAGCTGAGGTTCTTGGGTGTAACTGAGCCTGCTTTGCTTGGAGATGGTGGTGAGCTTGAGATTCGTATCAAGCCTGATCCTGATAACGGCACCATTACCATAACGTAATTAGAGAATTCTCATTTTTTTTGTTAGTTGAGTATTAACAATTAGGTAAAACTAGTTACTTAAAAGAGGTTTGAGGTGAATTTGCAGTGATACGGGTATTGGGATGACAAAGGAAGAACTTATAGACTGCCTTGGAACTATTGCTCAGAGTGGTACTTCGAAATTCTTGAAGGCTCTAAAGGTTTCTTCTTCTTTTTTTTTTTTCATCTCTCTGAATATTAGTTGCTAGCAAATCTATCTCGATGTCAAATATTTTAACTCATTGTTTTAATATCTTTCTCTTTATTAGGAAAACAAGGACCTTGGTGCTGACAACGGTTTGATAGGACAGTTTGGTGTTGGGTTTTACTCTGCTTTCTTAGTTGCTGAAAAGGTGAGAGCTTTTGGATTTTTGTTACTTACTGTCTTCTGATTAATGTATTTTTGAAGAGGAGTGGACTTATAGTTGTCTCTGTTTTCAGGTTGTTGTGTCCACCAAAAGCCCAAAATCTGACAAGCAATATGTTTGGGAATCGATAGCTGATAGCAGCTCATATGTGATCAGAGAAGAAACAGACCCTGAAAACTTTCTACGCCGTGGAACACAAATAACTTTGTATCTAAGGGTACGCTTTATTAGTCATTCACTCATCCATTTGATGCGTCGAATGTTAATATCTCTTAATAGTTTATTTGACTGCTTATTCCTGGCTGCAGGAGGATGATAAATACGAATTTGCGGAGTCTACGAGAATCAAGAACCTTGTGAAGAATTACTCTCAGTTTGTTGGGTTTCCCATCTATACATGGCAGGAAAAATCAAGGACTGTAGAGGTGAGGATAACATTTTTGCCGCTTATAACAATTACAAAGCGTGTATTAACATTACAAACGTGGTTTGAAATTTCGCAACTCTTGGTAGGTTGAAGAGGAAGAACCAGCTAAGGAAGGAGAAGAAGAGAAAGAGGTAAAGACTTGTGGTTTTAATTTCTGTATAAACTGTCCGAAACCAAACACTTATCTTGTTGACTGACATGACCTTGCTACGTGTTTGATTCCAGGGTGAGCCGAAGAAGATGAAGAAGACTACTAAAACTGAGAAGTACTGGGATTGGGAACTAGCTAATGAAACTAAACCATTATGGGTGAGCCGCGACAACAAGCTTTTGACATCTGTTTTGTCTTCTTCCTTAATGATGTTTGACAAGCTCAGTTGATTATTGTTTTGTCTCTGAGTAGATGCGCAATTCTAAAGAAGTTTCAAAGGAGGAGTACAATGAGTTTTATAAGAAGGCTTTCAGTGAGTTTTTGGATCCACTTGCTCACACACACTTCACAACCGAGGTGCTTGTACTTTTCGTTATACATATTGCCTTATCATTCCTTTGACTGGCTTCTTATAGTTTGTAATTTCTTGTTTCACTATAGGGCGAGGTTGAGTTCAGGAGCATTCTATACATTCCTGGGATGGGTCCCCTTAACAACGAGGACGTTACCAACCCGAAAACAAAGAACATTCGTCTCCACGTGAAGCGTGTGTTTATCTCTGATGACTTTGATGGAGAGTTGGTGAGTCTATCTTCATATTGTAGAAATCGTTCTAAAACATACAACCACATTGTCTCTCATCTATATTAACTCTGGTTCCATTTTTGTTTAACCATGTTTCACTATCTGTTTGCAGTTCCCGAGATACTTGAGCTTTGTGAAGGGTGTTGTGGACTCAAACGATCTTCCTCTTAACGTTTCACGTGAAATTCTCCAAGAAAGCAGAATCGTAAGTAATGCCACAGTTAGTGATACAAACTTCTATATGAATCACACACCTCCATAATAATACGCATCTTGTAACAACCTTCAGGTAAGAATCATGAGGAAGAGGCTCATTAGGAAGACTTTTGACATGATACAAGAAATCTCCGAAAGTGAAAACAAAGAGGTCCGTCTTCTCATTAACACTTTTTGCTCTCTTAAGCTCATTCGAATTCGCCGGATATTCATTTTGGTTGGTACGAATGATTTCAGGATTACAAGAAATTCTGGGAGAACTTTGGTAGATTCCTTAAATTGGGTTGTATTGAAGACACTGGGAACCACAAGCGTATTACACCATTGCTTAGATTCTACAGTTCCAAGAATGAAGAGGAATTGACGAGCTTGGATGAATATATCGAGAACATGGGAGAGAACCAAAAGGCTATCTACTACCTTGCGACCGACAGTCTGAAAAGTGCCAAGTCAGCTCCTTTCTTGGAGAAACTGATGCAAAAGGATATTGAGGTACATGATTCAACTTACAAACTTAACGTTGACGTCGTGGTCCTTTATTTGGGTTAATTTGCTTTTCTCTTGTCATTTGTTTTCATTATATTATAGGTTCTATACTTGGTTGAACCAATCGATGAAGTTGCAATTCAGAATTTACAAACCTACAAAGAAAAGAAATTTGTTGATATCAGCAAAGAAGATTTGGAACTTGGTAAGTATTGTTAGCAATTCTTGCGCAATCAGAGTGAATTTTTTATTTCTTACAGAGAGCGTGGCGTCAATTTTTGCAGGTGATGAAGATGAAGTCAAGGATAGGGAAGCTAAACAAGAGTTTAATCTTCTCTGTGATTGGATAAAGCAACAGCTCGGCGACAAAGTTGCCAAAGTCCAAGTCTCAAATCGTTTGAGCTCTTCTCCTTGCGTGCTTGTCTCAGGCAAATTCGGGTGGTCGGCTAATATGGAAAGGTTAGTCTTTTTCTGGTAGAGTAGAAAAAGCTTATTAAACTTGAAATCAACATCATAAAACTTATGGGTTTGTTTATGGTGAAAGGTTAATGAAGGCACAAGCTCTTGGAGACACTTCAAGCTTGGAGTTCATGAGAGGTAGGAGAATACTAGAGATCAATCCAGATCATCCTATCATCAAAGACTTGAACGTAAGTGTGTCATTTCCTCTCTAAATATTTTGTCACAGGGGTCTTGAGAAAAAAAGCCTATTGATTTTTTTTGGCATATTTGTGCAGGCGGCTTGTAAGAATGCACCTGAGAGCAGTGAAGCAACAAGAGTGGTTGATCTTTTATACGACACTGCTATAATCTCAAGTGGATTCACTGTAAGAAATCTAAAAAGCTTTTGGTTTTCTTGTTTTTTAGTAGTATTTTCGATTGTTTTCCTCACTTTTGATGTGTTTGTCGAGCAGCCCGATAGTCCGGCTGAGCTGGGGAACAAGATTTATGAGATGATGGCTATGGCGGTTGGAGGAAGATGGGGCCGAGTTGAAGAAGAAGGAAGCACGACTGTGAATGAAGGAGATGACAAAGAAGGAGAAGCAGAAGTAATTGAACCTTCTGAAGTTAGGGCAGAGAGTGACCCGTGGCAAGATTGAGTTCAACCTTCTCTTTTTGTTTTCTTAAGTGAAATTTTTGACACAAAATGCTTTTCACTCTACTAGGATTGTCTTCTTTGTGTGTTGGGGGTACAAGTATCATGGGCCTTGTGAAAGCCCTTTATTGGAGATCATTTGAACGAGAATTCATGAAATTATGTAGGATTTTCAAACAATACCTTGTGTTTTATTTTAGATCGATTTGCTTTTACTGTTTTGAAAATACTAAATTCTTGTCGACAAAAAATTGTTTTGACAAAATGAAAATTATATTTTTAGTGTATTTTTGAATAAGATAAAAATGATATTGCTACTAATAAGTAATAATAATACTATTGAGCCACATGTCGGTTTGTGGTGAAATGCAAACAATAATATATAGCTTAATTTTCTTTTTGTAGATACTATTATGAATCAGAGTAGTACTTTCTATTTTTTATATGAATAGCATTATTTTATTATGATGATTTATTTTTATTTCAAAAGAAATGATAAATGAATGTATATCTTGCAGTTAAAGCATTTTATTATATATCTTGCTGTTAAAGAATTTTATTAATATATGTGAGAAAATTGAAATAGATCTGTTTTGTGTAAAATGATATAGAATTTCGCAGATATATATCTATAATGGAGAAAAAATTTCCTGAAACAGATCTTATATAAAATTTCAACAAGTTAACATTCCAAACTTTATAAGTTCCTGAGGAACTTCATTGTCATTTCCATATCAGCAAAAACGTGACTCTGGTCTAAGATTCATAATAGTCCCTTAAACTCAAAAAGTACAGTACTACCCATATTTTGATCGTTTATCTACGCGCTATACCTCAGCAGAAAAAACAATTCTCAACTCAAACATGAGGGCATTATTGTCATTCAATGTACTGAAATAAATGATATGAAAATCTCATAACTACTAGAATGAGATTTCTCTTTGGTTACAATCTTTTATATAATGAAAAAAAGATTTCTTCCTAAAGCCTCCATATCGCAAAAAAAAAGAAAAAAGAAAATCCCTTTGAGAGCTTCTTTTCACATTTCTTCAATGGCTTCTTCGAAATCATATTACAAACACTTCACCATTACAGTTCTCCTTCTCTCCTTCACATTAACTTGTCTAGCCGGTAACGCAGAAAACGCAGATGTAAGCGAATGCAAAGCTGAATCCGGAAATCCATCATGCCACAACAACAAAGAAGCAAAAAAGCTTAAAATCATAGCAATACCATCGATCTTAGTAGCGAGCATGATCGGTGTCTGCTTACCGTTGTTTACTCGTTCACTTCCTGCTTTAAGCCCTGATGGAAATCTGTTTCCTATAGTTAAGGGTTTGTCTTCGGGTGTTATTTTTGCTACTGGTTATATGCACGTTTTTCCAGATGCTAATGATGATCTCACCTCTAAATGTTTGCCCGAGGATCCATGGAGGAAGTTTCCGTTTGCCTTTTTCATCGCCATGCTTTCCGCGTTGTGTACTATGATGATTGAATCTTTTTTCTTGAGTGCGTCTAAGAAGAGAGCTAGTAAGCGTGATGGAGAAGTTAGACCCCTCGAAAATGAGATCAAAACCCTCGAAAATGGATGTATCGTTGTGGAGAAACAAGATGACGTCAACGATGAGACAAGTCAACTTCGTAGGAATAATGTTATCGCTCAGGTACGTACATATACAATTTTTCTAGTTTTACATATTGGAAGTTGAAGCTAATAACCCATTTCAACTAAACACACTTTCTCTTTGTCAATATATATTTTAATATAAGATTTTTTTTGCAAGGAATTTTACATAATTTTCAGATCATTACAACAACGTTTAATGTAGTGTCATGTTTTTAAAAATTATCGTTTTGTGTGTGTAGATGTTGGAACTAGGTATTGTAGTACACTCGGTGGTGATCGGTCTCGCAATGGGGGCTTCGGATAACAAATGTACCATACAATCACTAATCGCGGCGCTTTGTTTCCATCAGCTTTTTGAAGGAATTGGTCTCGGTGGTTCCATTCTACAAGTAGATTTACTCTCTAAATCCATCCTTGTATATTTGATAATCAAACAATCGATCTAACGTATAAATTTTATTTTTCTTTTTATAGGCGGACTATGCAACAAGAACGAAATATATAATGGCCTTCTTTTTCTCGGTCACAACACCGTTTGGGATTGCCTTAGGAATGGTAATACAAAAGACATATGACGAGACAAGCCCCACGGCGTTGATCGTGGTCGGGGTCTTGAATGCCTGTTCAGCGGGTTTATTGAACTACATGGCATTTGTTGATCTCTTGGCTCATGAATTCTTGGGACCGAAATTGCAAGGAAACATGAAACTTATGGCACTGGCTTTTGTTGCTGTCTTAGTAGGTATGGGAGGAATGTCTTTGATGGCTAAGTGGGCATAGAACTCTTCTGTTAGACTCAGCTTGGTTCCACCGTTCAATGAGGTTACTCGATTGACCGAATAATAACATTGTACGATTTTTGTTTTGCACCATTGCTTGTATGTTGGCCATGGGATGGTTGTTACCAGAAGAAGAATATATGGACATGAAATAATTAGGTCAATGACGTGGAATGATTTTTTTTTCTTTTATATATAGTTCTGGTGATTCGAAGGAAATTCTTTTTTTTTTTATGAGGTTCTTTTTTTTTATTTAAACTATTTATCTAATTTTAATGTATTTAATTTACTTGTGGAAAAACAAGAAACTCCTCAATTAACATTTCAAAACAAGATGTCAATCGAATTCAAAACTCTAAATATTCAGTGATTTTGAAAAAACTATATTATGATAACAAGAAATATGTTGGATAACTCATAAATAAAATTTGTATTTATTTTTTATAGGTAAATTGATAAGATAATGATTAATTTTCTAAGATAAAAATCAAATTTTTTGTTAAGATTAAAATTAGGATGAAAAGTCCTATTAGGAATTGTAATAAGGGATAGATTATGGAGAGATGTTCTATAGAGACTTAGAAAGAATTGATTTAATATTTTGGTGAGATTTTTTAAATCAATAAAGAAAATATGTTCTTTAAATTTTATATCTTTTAATTGGTATCAGAGTCTATTCTTCTTAATCAAAGAAAACGATCGAGACAGACTTTAGATAAGTATCAAAGCTTGACGGTGAGGTCGAGATCTTTCAGCATGAAAAGAACGTTGAAAATATAAAAACAAAAACCAACTAAAAAAATATTATTCACTCTCAGAACATATTAAAAAAAATTGTTAATATATCTTAAATTTTTAAATTTACAAATACATGTTTTAAAAAAAAAAATTAAAAACCTAAATATTAAAAAGTTTTGTTCTTAGGACGGACCATAATCTAATACTACAATTATAGATTCACCTAAACCATATGATATTTATTATTATAGATAGTTCCAAGTAGATTTAAATTTTATATAATGAAATATATAACATTTTGCTTGTAAATATATAATGATTTTTAAATGTTTATTTTCAGTCTAAATAACCAAAATTATAAAATTAATGTGTATATATAATATTCAAGTCAAACACTGAATATACCGTTTAGAAACCAATTAATATTCGAAGACTAAAGATAACCATCCATTTATGTTGGTCAGAAACTAATATACAGATAAGAAATTATGACATGCGCTCGTTACCGTATATAAATTATTTTATATTTTGTATTCTTTGAAGCTATCAACACCGTCACCAAAAAACATTTTAAAAAAAAAGAAAACCATCACAAAAATAAATGGCTTCTAAAGCGATTTCTCTCTTATTCATCTCACTAATTCTTACATGTAAGTCTATCTAATTTTTTATAATAATTTATTTATATAATAAGTCAAATTATTTTGAATCATTATCGAAACTGATATGTTGTGTCAATATTAGGCATGAGATCAGTAAGCATACCTAAAGCCAATGCGCAGTTTACGTATCATAGCTGCTCAACTGTGGAAGATTGCAAAGATGTTCATTGTCTGACCTCATTAGTCAAATGTATAGATTCGCGGTGTCAGTGTCCGCCGGTTTCTCCAGGCTCAAGCAGAAAAAGCCTTAACCTAAAACCTGCGGAGGCGTCATTTCAATGCAAGACAGCAATTGATTGTGAACATAAGCTCACTTGCGCTTTTGGAAAATTTGTCTGTGAAAATTCACAATGTCGCTGCTTAGTTGGTTAGAAAAACTAGAAAACTCAAAAGATTTATGTTACTTAGTTGTGTAATGGTTTACAAACAAAAATAAATAATATTGAATTCTATATAATTGTTTTTTTTCTGTTCTATCTGACAAAAAGTATGAAGTTACATTTGGAACATTGAAGATGTTGTTTATGGTAGTGGTATTTGAAAAAAAATACTATCATTTGGAACACTAAAACTTTAATTGCTTTTTTGTTTGCTAAAATTATAATATAGTTTTCCACTAATAACATATTATTTCCCTAACAATTCAATAATTAATTAAAAAATATCGAGAGCTAGAACTGCGGCCTGAACCAATTATCGGGGTCTGTAAACCAACTATTAAGCATGTAAAAGTAAAATATTGTTATGGACAGGCTGCTTAGTTGAGTTTTCTTTATTCCATTTTTTTATATTAATTTTCAATAGATTAATTTTTGAAAATATGATAAGTTTATTGAAAATTTTGAAGGAAACAAATCTTTGACCAGGCTATAGTTACTTTCATTGAAATTAAATGCTGGTCACGCTAGTATATAATTTGGATATATGATATGATTTAGATATTCTCTAAGTAACTGAAAATCAAAATCTGTTAGGTACCACTATTATTTATTAGTTAAATTTCATCAACATCCAATGGCCTACCGATTAATATTCAAACTCTTTCATAAATATTAGAAACCTTCAGTTTTTAAAAAATATACTTAAACATATATCTTAGAAAGGAAATAAATAAATATTCACATAACCGGAACATATTCGTTCAACTATATATTTAGACATGCTTGGTAATATTTTAATGTAATTTTGAAATGAAATATATTAAGGAAATAAATCTTATATGAATGACATAGGAGTTAAGCAAAATTCCATGTAATGCATTAATGTATTTCATCTATATATAGAGCACTCATCAAGAAATGGAAACATTTTGAAAGATCACAAGAAATGTACGAACAATCAAATGCCTGTTTACTCAAAAAAGAATAAGCAAAAATCAGGATTCTACCTGTTTACTTGAGTTTAGGAGAGCTTCCTTCAAATGGTCGAAAACCCTCTAAACAACTTACAATCTAAACTATTTTTTTTTTACAATTTTATGTATTAAATGTGATTTATTTCTTTTTTATATATAATAAAAGAACAAAATTATATAAAACAACTAATTAACTAAAATAGAGAGGTGATAGATGAAGTAATGAAGGCTATATTATTTGATATTTTATTTGATATATATTGGCAGATTTTTCTTTGTATTCTTTGTCTTATTATATGAAATAAATATCTAAACCTTTAAGGCTATAATATATAAGTAATATAATATGGGCTAGATTCTTTATTTATTATTGCAAAACTCTAAAATTTTGGGCGACTAAATTATATATATATCAAATTCTAAAGCTTCAAAGAAACACTAATAAGTTATAGAGAGGTACTTCGGATATACTATACTTAATCACAAGAAAATGGCATCAAAAGCAATTTCCGTCTTCCTCCTTTGGCTCGTGATTCCTTGTAAGATTACAATCTCCCACAAGTCTTCTACTTAAACATATTGTGTTAGATTTATATTTTGTAAATAGCATATCTTATTTTTGATTGATATTATCTCTAGATGCGTGGATGGTAATTGTACCAAGCACAAAAGCTCTGTCTTTTAAAATGTTTTCTCTATGCAAGATAGCAGAAGAATGTGATGCCGCCAATTGCGCAAGCGGGGAAGCTCTATGCGTAAGGGAACAATGCCATTGTATCAGTTCATCATCGAATCATCTTGCGAAACTTAAAAAACTAAATGATTTAAGACCATGCAAGATGAAGAGTGATATATAGATATAGTGATTCGCTTTATCTTATGAGATTGAAATGTGCCTCAGTGTCTTAGTTGTGTTTTTATGGCCTTTGGTCTCAATACATTCTCATTCTCTTAGGAGATTTTTCATTTTGAAATAATATTATGTATAGGAAAGAGGTTCAATAGAGATTGCGCTTTGTTTGAAAATTATGAGAATAGATAATTAAGACTAGATATTCCATGACAGCAATATGACTAGATTTCTTATGTTACAAATGGATATATAGAATACGTTTAAGGGTACGTTTATAACTTTACTAGATCACACATTTATATAAATAACATAGCTACACTATACATACACACGCACACACACACATCCAGTATGTATATTGTGGATGATACCAGGTTTAGCTTATATCAACAAAAAAACATTTTAGAATACATAACAAAAGCTTGTCTTTTTATATATAACAGAAAAAACCTTATTTGACTAAAAAAAGGTTTTACTTTTTCTTTAATTTAAAAACTCCAAAATTGAGCTCATTTTACAATGCTGTCAAGAAACTAAAAACTGCATAAAATGAACTCAATTTTCTGATGAAAACAAATATTTGACTTAAAATTATAAACCAATATGTACTAAAATGAATTCGTATTTTCTGAAATTTACATACATATAAATTCTGTAGTGCCAAAAAAAATATAATGTTATTATTTGTTAACAAATGGCTTTTATAAAAAAATATTTTTGATTTTCTTTAAAAATTTCAAAAGCTGTTGAACTCTTAACCCCAAACAGAAAATTAATCAGGATAAATATTTGACTTAGAATTATAAACCAATATGTTATAAAATTAATTCGTATTTTCTGCAATGTACAGACATATACATTATCTAGTGCCAAAAAAACTTATAATGTTATTATTATTATTATTTTGAAAAATGGCTTTGATAAAAATAGATTTTGATTTTCTTTTTGAAATTTTATCTCAAAGAGAAAATTAATCAAAACTTAATATATCAATACTATCAAAACACAAGAAGCCAATAACTTTATGTTTACATTTGATTATAATATATTTTATTGGAAAAATTTTAGAATCTAATATCTTATTATCGTTAATTATGAAAATTTAATCAACTTAAAAAATTTGGTGGCACAATGATTGTTATCTCTGAAATTCATCATACATGTTTAGGATCCGATCCCAATATTCCACAATTTCAAAAGAAATATTAAATATATTAGGATAAGGTGGCAAAAAAAAACTTAAATATTCATGTGAAATACTTTCAAACAACCTAAACCCGTTAGTGACTAAATTTAGACATTTTCTGAAATTTATTTATGAGTTTGCCAACTAAATTTTGCAAGGAAAATGGACGATTCGAAATCCAAACAAAGTAAATGAATTCAAATATTATGATAATAACTTTTAAATCATTTAATATCTGTTATATTATAAAAACATAAATATTTTCAAGTACTAAACGTGTTATATTATTGAATATTTCAGAAATAATATTGTATTAACTGTTGTAAAAAACATTGTATTAACTAAACATGTTTTTTAACAATACACTAATTAAAACATCAACCTTTGCTGACAACCACCACCGCACCGCCAGAAAACCCCTGAAGATACCACTGAGGAGAGAGTTTGAACGAGGGAAGCTAGAAAAGACGTATTTGAGGAAGCTTAATTCATCCAATCGTTTCCTCATCATATCCCACCGGTCTCCCATTGAACCACCGCAACTTCAACGAGAACTCCAACTCTGGCATCAACTCTGTTCAGGAGAACACGAAACCGTGAGTGAAGCACCGGCCCAAAAAGAAATTAAATTAAAAGGAAAAGGCAAGAGGCAAGAAAGTAGAAATCTTTAGGTTTCTAAAGAAAAAGGAGAAAAAAAAAAGAATGTTTCTAAAGAAAAAGGAGAAAAAAAAAAGAATGCCACTCAAAGGCCAATATATATCCCACAATGTTATATAAAAACTTAAACCGTGATAAGAAATAATTTGTTTTGTAAAAAAACTAAACTAACTTCATATAATCTCTATAAAACAGATTATTATAATATTTCTGTCATTTAAATATTTCTTTCTGACTTAATAGAACATATATGATGATATAGATATTTTCGAAAGCAGCAAAAGACAACACAAAAGAAGTTTTTTAGCACCATTTTTATAAGATATCTGACCTCGGTTTGTAGTCGATCGTGCGTTGTAAAATATTTTTGCTTTGGTTCATATATTAACGTGAAATATAACGACGGAAACATAACGTCGGTTGAACCCGAGACCATATATCAATGAATTAACGTCAGTTGGAAACCGACGGAACGGGAGCATGCATTTTTATTGCCAGTTTATACTAATTGAGAGGGAAAAAAAAACTAGATTCATAAAATTGTAATTTATATTACTTGATATATAGATTTACAGAATATATAAGTTTGTCCTGGAAAATGTAAAATCCTGAAAAACTATATACATCATGCTCTTCAGAGTTGTAAACAGTAGTCTCTGTAAGGTTGAAGAAAATCTCTGAAAAGTTATTCCCCGAAGTCAAACAAAGATTTTTGTATGTAAAAGTATCAAGCTAAAAACATCATCTATTACCTGATAACTAACTACAGTTCTTAGAAGCTTGATGAAGACTGGTGTTGCGGTTTTCCTGTTTTCCAAAGTTTATTCACCTTTAGCTAAAAAGACAATAATATCATAGACAGTAATTTCAGTTTTGTCCATTTAGCAACATTGTAAAGATTCTTTTTTTTTATGTTGATCTATAAATTTTAACATTTTAAAACAACAAAATGTTCATTGAAAAGTTGCCAACAATCGGCCTATTAAAAACAAAATATAACATTAGATCATTTTCTCCCTCTTCAAAATTACCCTCCTCTCTTGTAAGTCTCTCTATCTTTATATATGTTTTGGTATTAAAACCAGACTAATCTCGAAACATATATCGAAATGTCGATTAAATCGTTTTCTCGATTAACATTCAGGCGTCTTCATATGGCTTGCAACCAATGTTCCAAACGTAGAGGGTTATAAGGATCATATACGAACATGTGGATCGACCGATGAACGCGAAGGGATATGGCGTAAACTAGGAAGATTAGGAAAGTGCATGATATGGACTTGTGATATAGATATTGTCGGAAGATTGTTCGTTGCAATAGAACTCAAGGACCTTATTGTATGGAAAGAATATGTACCTGTTAAAGGCTTTAATGCTTGCAATAAAACTCCAACATTCCTTCTTTGTTAAAAGCTTTTATGTATTTTACATTAATTAAGACCCTCTAGTATAAGACTTCTATTGTATTAGTGTACTAAGAACATTTTTGATAGTGGAATAAGAATTACTGAACATTGGCTTCTCTTGAGATAAAGAAAATATGATAAACGAGAATTAAAAAGAGAGTTGATCAATATCGGAAAGAATTTTGTGAAATTGATAAGAGAATTCAGACAAATTTACTTTATTTCCTGTTATTCTTACCTTAAACGGAAATGGTATTTACAAATTATCATGATAATTTGGTATGGCATCAAGGATGAATATAATAAAATTATGGTAATAAAATCAATCAACAAAAGCAAAAGAATCATCCAAGATTGCATTCTGTAAAAACAAAATTTTCTATTTAATGCCTGAACAAGATTGCAATTAAATTCCCAAATTTCAAAGAGATTACAAATATATATATAGCAAATGTCTATAGATTATCGGCACCTTTGATAATACACTTAAAAAGTTAAACATAATTAAGAAATGGCATCAAAGATCACATTCTTCATTTTTTTTGCCCTGGTTATCGCTTGTAAGTCTCTCTACTCAATCTAACCAGACTTTTACTATTGGATTTAAATATTGAAACTAACAAATGTTCTTTTCTTCTTTTTATGGGACCAATCGTGTTTCGTTAGGTGCAATGACGGTGAGTATTCCAAAAGTGGGAGCTCAGATTGTTGTTCCTTGCAAAACAACGAAAGATTGTGAATACCTTACCTGCGCGAGGGGGACACTTCTTTGTGTACACAGACAGTGCCGATGTAGCATTTCATCAACACATCAGGCGAGACTTGACGACTTCAAAACGAAGATGAATAATGATCAGACTTGCAAGTTGACGAAAGATTGTGATCCTCGTATGAGATTTACATGTGTCTCGCGCTCTTATATGTGTTTTGATGGTCTTTGTACTTGCACCAACTAATGCCAATTCTTATAACCATTGCATATTTCTTTTTATCTAACTCAGTTCAATGGGCAGATGGACTGGTGGAATAACAAACAAAAATTAAGGTTTTTTAAGTTGAGATTATATCTTGAATTTTAATAAATATTTAGAAATATTTACTTTACTCATCGTTGAAAGTTTATTAATTTTTTTTTATTTTTGTTAGAAATTATAAAATTCTATCATCGTAAATAAAATTATGTTTGAGAAATGATTTCATAATTGTTCCCTAAACATTTTGATGAAAAGATAATTGTTCAACATTTATTTTTTATTGTCTTTTCAATTTTGATTTTAAAAATAAGAACAAGTAGAATATAATTTTTTAGAATTACGGTCGATTAATATTCAACATACAAATCATTAATTATTTTTTCTATTTTATACGTTTGTTTCTTAGATTTATAATTATTCTCTATTTTTATTCATTTTTTAAAAAAAAATATTAATTTAAGCGAAGTATAAAGTAAATATCAGTTTAGTATAATACAAGCGATTAAAAAAATTATTAATTCAAGTGAAGGAAAAAATAAATATCAATTTAGTATAATAAGAAGTATATTCTTAATTTAGATCATTTTGATACTTAGTTTTTTGGAACTAACCTGCTTTTGTTGTAGTTACACGTGTATTTTTAATGGATGCATGAGTTTTTGAAAGATATGATGAGAAAGAATTTTAAACGATTTGAGATATTATGTTGTTGTTATTGATGAATCATTTTCTACAATTTAGTTCACAATTATAGTGAAATTATTTTTAAATTTCTTAAAGTTTTAAAACTTAACATGGTTATAAAATATTTTAAAAATAAAAAATAATAATAAACCATAATATATTTACATTTTAAAATTTAAAATTCAGGTTATATTATTTATTACCACTATATTATTTTACTGATTATGATATTATAAATTATTGATATTTTACTATCTACTTATTACTATTTTATATGCTTATTTTCAAAAAAAGAAAATTATATGGTATAGAATATGAGAACTGATTTTATTTTATTAAAAATGCTATGGCATAGAATAGGAGAAATTATCTTTCATATTCCTATTGTAAGAACATATATATCTAAAATATTAAAACTAAATATTAAAAAATGTGACATACTGTGGATAATTATGTTGACTTAATAAATCTATCTTTTTTTTAAAAAAAATAGTTTTTATGGTATAAAATATGAGAAATGACTTTTCATATTTGTTTTTTTATAAAATATATATATATTTAAATAATTAATATTATATTAAAATGATGTGAAAGATATGTATTATCATTAGAGAGAAAATGTATATAATATATATGGTAAACTGTTTTTGTAAAAATCAAAAAAACCATCCAAAATTTAATGTATGTACATTCTGAAATCTGGTATTTTGTATTTAATGCCAAAAGTCATTAAAGGTTTGAGTCAATGATCAAAAAAATATAGATTAGATTCTGAAATCTAAAGGTCTACTGGTTTTCTTTTTTTGTTAAAGTACCAGAGGTCTATTGGTTATAGCCAGAACAAAGAATGACATCAAATATCACACTCTTCTTTCTCCTTGCTCTTGTTATCGCTTGCAAATCAGTCTAATCTCCCTAACAAGCCTTTTACTAAGCGTATTTATTGGATTCGAAGTTGTAAATGAAATATTTGTTTTTGTTTCTGTTTCGGTATCGATGTGCCTCATTATAGGTGCAATGATGATGAGTATTCCAACAGCGGAAGCTCAGATTTATCTTCCTTTCAAAACAACTAAAGATTGCGAATACCTTCATTGCTCGAGCGGGACAGGTCTATGCGTAAAGAGACAATGCCAATGTAGCGTTTCTTTGACTCATCAGGCGAAAATCGACAACTTAAAAAACGAGTTATATGCTCAGACGTGCAAGGTGACAAGTGATTGCGATCCTCGTATGAAACCTTCATATGTCTCGGGCTCTTATATGTGTTTCAATGGCTTCTGTACTTGTACTCATTAATACTTAGTATCATAAACCTATGCATATTTCTTGTTTTTACTATCTTGGGAAGATTTTCTCAGTGATATAAATAACATGTATTCAGAAAGAGTTCTAATTAAGTTTGTGTTATGTTTATGTTTAAAAAAGTATAGATTGAATAGTTTTCTATTTTTTTTGTCAACAAGATTAAATAGCTTATGAAATCTTTTCGGCTTTCTCATGCTTTGGTTGTGTTATTTATAATGCATGTCTATAAATCAATGTATAATCGATATGGTAAGAAAATCAACCATAAACAATAAAAAACCTTGAAAACCAACCTCAGACTCTCCTCTCCGAATTGGAGTATTTGCTATTACCGTCTCAAGCTTCCAGACGGAAAGAAATGGTTATCTTGAAGCTTCTTCTTCAGGTTATTGTGTAAACTCTTTGGCGAGCGCGTAATGTGTGGGTTTTCTCTTCAGCTCCAGCAACACCTGCCGGTAGCCTTAAAGCTGCAGGTGGATCAAACAATGCGAGAACGTCTCATCTCTTATCCAGCAAGAGATAGCAGCCTCTCTCTTCTAGAATGCTATTTTGGTTGTATTGCTCATCCGATATGAAAAATCTCTTTTGTAATGCCTTGGTTCCATTTAGGGTAAGTTTGTATGGGTAAGGGTAAGTTCTTCTTTTCTTTTCTCTATATTGTAACATGTTCTTCTGTTTTTTGGGTATAAAATCTTAACATTAAGATCCCAAAAAATCAACCAAAAGCAACATATTCATCACACCTTTACTTTTACTTGGAGATATTGAATCATATCACCATCAAAAGAAAAAGAAAGAAAAAAAAGTATTCTTAGCCTTCTTCACCAACTCATCATAGGAAACTCGATGATCTTGTGGTGATTTATAATAGGGTCCTCTTGTCTTATTCGATTGTAATTGTAATTGTAGCAATGGTCAATAATTAAAAAAACGTATCTATTGTTTAGCTCGCATAGATGGCGGAGATCATATCTCTATTCAGATTATGCCAAACTCATTCGAAAATTTAACCAACATAATAGAAAATACACTTAGCCGTTTGTTTTATATCAATAAAGCTTCCACGATACATAAATGAACTCACATATATGCATACAAAGTGCATTCACATGTGTGCCTGATGGAAAACGTTTTTTCTCACAATCAAAATCGCTCTCGCATCTTCCAAACTGGTTACTGTCAGCTTTGAAGGCAACGTGTATTTCTGGATCACTGTCATATTTTGTCTCTTGCATCTTCATCTCTCGTGCATCTGATATCGAGACATCTGTATTGAAAGAACATGAGATATTGTATTTATTTGGCATATTATATTAACAGTTAAATCAGACATTCTTACTTGCAATAACAAGAGTGAAGACCAATAGGATATTTGGATGGACTATGTAAATTTAGTGCATATGTTAAATAATAATAAAATTCATTTTCTCTCTAAATTAATGATACCCATGTTTATTTTCTATTTTTGAACAAATTCACATGTTTAGTTATGTAGTCAAATAGATGTAAGTGAACCACTAAACTATTTTTAATATGTTATAAACGTGTCAATGGGTAAAAGAAATAATCATCGCATTTTTCATCCTTTTAACTAGATACAAAATTCGTGAAAATCTTTTAGTTTAGTGTTTAAACAAATGGTTAATTAATGCTGAGTTTAGGGTTTGATTCCCGATGATACGGTTTCTGCAAATTTATGGAAGTAAATTAATACATAGTTTTAGCATAATGCAAATAGAGTTGTTCATCATGGTGTGTGATGTAGATAAATTTCAATTATAGTAGATTTTTGTGAGAAAATAAATTATAGTAAAATATAGTAAATTTCAACATTTGATGTACATAAATATAATTTTTGTAAAAAAAAAAAAATAGGAGAAGATTTATTTTTAAAACTTATAATGCCACTTATAGCACATCTAATATAGCATCACTACTGTTGCTACGACAGAGCTAGAGACGTGATCTTGGCGAATGAGAATCAGATTAAGTTCACTTTTAAACGCAATGATAAATCTTTTTTTTAACACCACGCAATGATAAATCTATGCGTTAAAAAAAGGCATATATCCAATATCCTTTGTGTGGCGGAGATGGATTCTTACCGGCCGCCTAAGGAAAATATATAACCGCATAAATATAAAGGAACAGCCATATTTGATTGATTAAACAAGAGATTTTTCTAGAATTAAATCACATGTTTAAAGAACATTATAAAGTGTTTTATTTCGCTGGAAAAGAACAGTTTAAAGTATTTCTTTATATAGATGGATTCGAGATTTCAAATATATCAAGATATGTAGGTATATGTGCACACATAATAGTATGACTGAAGTCTGAATATGTTTGTGCTCATCTAAAAATGGGGAGGCATGATTGACCTTAAGGCATTATAAATTTTGGAGATGGTCTCCTTTCGGATTTACCAAGTGGAAATTGATTTGCCAACTGATAAAAAGAATATAAATGGATATATTCTAGATATAGGTAAGAAAAAAAGAAAAAAAACGATCCATTAAAAAAGTCGAATACCAATTACATATTGTTCAAATTATTTATTTTCAGAAAACAATACATTTCTACATGAAGTCTATAATTGTTCAAAAATTAAACAAGCATTAGTTCCTTATCTCCTATAATAATGTACTATATGATTATTATAGTTCAGTATTCTCGTAAGACTAATAAACATTAGGGACTAATTAGTTCTCATGCAAATTTCTTTTGTATTTTGAGTGAATATTTTATTAAATTTCCATTGAATATAGTATGAAGTAAAAAAGTGGTATATTTTCTTCTAACAAAAATTAGTAATTAGAGTAAATTTGAAGAAATTAGAATGATGTCTAAAACAAAACGGATTAGCATCAATTAGACTATTAGAGTCTCAAATCCGGAAAATTGGAGATTCCTACACTTTGAAGTTGACATTCGCTGACGCCATTTCGCAGAAGTTAGGTTCAGAAGTGCCAATGATATTTTTCTTTGATTACTATATAACATCTAACCTTTTCTCTATTTTGTTATGGTGGGTTCATGTGGCTGTCCTTAATCGTAAAGATAATTGAATGCTAATCCTTTCATCATTTCTTAATTTATCATTAATGATAACTTTTTAATGTCTTAATTTCTTGTTTAAACACAATTTTTCTGTCTAAGCTGCAGGTTTACATTTTGTACGGGTCTTTTATGCCGAATTATCTATTGCTAAATTTCAATATATATAAGATTATATTATATTTAAAAAATTTCATGGTAGATTATATATTGAGAGATAGAAAGAAAATGGATTGTATCAAAAATATTAAGAATAATTTGGAATAATCTAAGAATATCTTTAACATACTATTTCTATAATAAATTAAATTTATCTTTAACATATTATTTCTATATTAGATTAGAAAATTAGGTTCATTCATTAATTATATAAGTTTATGATCTTGTATTTTTATTTTTCTGAAAATTTAATAATAATTCTTCCCTATTTTATGTTTTACTTTCATCAGTTTATCATGGTATCAGATTTAAAATCCAACATTTATTGATCTAGGTGTATTTATCTTCCGTGGAGAAAAAAACGTTGAAAAAAAAAGTTTGGAAAAGTCACGATTTATCTTCTACGTTCAAACTAGGTTAATGGCTTCCTCTTGATTTTTTTTTTTAGTCATCATCGTCATTTGTCTTTCACTACTGTTCGTCTGCTACATCAACATCCACAGGGGATGATGAGAGATCTCACCCGAGATTGAGAACGCCTTCTACCAATCGACGATCGGATCTTGTCGTGAGCTTCAGGCCATTACTCTTTGTGACCGCCTTTGCTGGTAGTTCGTGTCTTGGATCAAGTTTATGTCAAGAAGCAAGTCGGTTCATACACCGTACTGCTTTCGCTGGCATAAGGACTTTGCCTGATTTTGATTTTTGATATCCCAATAATTACTCACACCGTATTATTCTTACGATCGCCTATAATCGAGGGTATAAACATTCATGATCTGACGATTTGGTGTTGTAGTTCATTTGACCTTATAACCAAGTATAAACATCAATTTGATGATCTGACATAAAAGTATATTATCAATACATAGAAGACTTGTCCACTCTCAACATGTTACCGCATACAAACCTGTTGATATTGGAAGATTGGAAAAAAATCGACTGTATCAAAAAAAAAAAAAAAAAATTGAATATCTAAAATGATTTATAAAAATATCAGAGGATAAAATAGCATTTATTTTTAATATACTATTTCTATATTAGATTAGAAAATTAGATTAACTTAATATCTATATAAATCTATATATTTGATACTTTTATTTTTATAAGAATTTAATAATAATTTATTCCATACATTTTTGTGTGTTTTACTATTTTCGTCTAGTCAAATATCATTTGCTGATACCGTACATATTGCAACTCTGTAATAGAAGTGTTACGCACGAAAAATATAATTAAAGATTTTAACAAGAGATATATCAAATATCTATGTTCGTTTGTCTCATAGTTTACCTCCTATGTATTATTTGTTAATTTATATTCTCTAAAAGACTTTAACTCACATCCACAGAATAATTTGCTGGTATGGTGGCGGTATTTATGTAACTGTGCAAACTATTAGATTAACTATGTTGATTGATAATTATATATATATATATATATGAAAAGGCTTCTTTAAGATTATTTTATGAATACGGACGGATAGAGACGGATCGGTATTATTGCGCCTCTTATGGTTAAAAAATAGGAGAAAGTAACTCAAGATACTAGGATTAGGAAAACACTCCTCTTATCCTCACATTTCATCGTTAATAATTATTTAATCCTGAAATTATATGGTCTAATCAATGTGTCAGCTAACCAAAATTCAGAAACAAATTCCCCATATTTTTAACTTTTATTCGGTCGGGTCGATACGTGTCCACAATATAATACAATGGAGGGGGTTAGAAAATGGCTTACGTATCTTCATAAGATAGGTTTAACAAGTAATTACTTAATTAATTTCGGAAGGGAAAGCGTGAGTGGATCACTACCTAATACTAATATAGTAGCCAAAAATATAATATTTATGTTAAAATGATTTATGAATTCGATCAGTAAAATGAAACCAACAGCATAAACCATATGGTTATATTAACTTTTAACTATCATTGCCCTATTTCTTTATCTTTTTAAAATCATATATCTAATACAAGTAAGATTACAACCTTGAATATAAAACAACTTATTGAGATCATAAAGAAATCTGAAACATGTAAATAAATAAATATGTGGAAGTGTTTTAAAGCTGGACAAGTGGAGATACCGGGTCATAATGCATCAAAATATCAAAATTTTGCATAAACACTTATTTAAGCTCTGTAATGATCATATAGTTGAAGCTTAGAATACGTGAAGCATCACCACTTTAATTTGTAGTGCAGTTAGAATTTCTTTCTGCTTGCTATATGAATTATCCAATGAAGCTAGCATGCTCCACGTTGACTACTTAATGTGATTTTATAGTACTTAAAAAGTTACAATTTTAAGAAATTATCCACAATTTTCTTTTATTGATTTTTTCATCGGTAACTTTTTTTTAAAAAACTATATCTCGTATATATGTCATTATATTTATATCACATCGAAATTGTGTTTTTATAAATTTAGTCGTATATATAATCTACGAGGGATATCACATTACATATACTAAACTAATAATTTATTTGTTTTCGTATCTAATTAAATGGTATACATAATAGATCCTATAATAATTGTTCTCAAGGGCCGGAATATTTTCTTTTTTTGTCGGCCGGGATCTAATTCTCTTAATGAGGAATATAAACAATAATTTTCTTTGAGTCTTGTAAAGTCAATGCAAGTGCACCATTTTTTTTTTAGCAGATTCCAACATAAAATAAATCGGCTTAAGTAGCATTTTCCCATCATGTCTTTAAGAAGTAGTTTTCCAAGCTTTCATATAATTATACCGTGGAAAGTACAACTTAGGTAAACTTGAACTGTTTATTAATTGTAGTAACTTGTCGAGCCTATTGTTTCATTAATGATGTGAAAAAATTGATGATAGAACCGTATGCTGATCAACTTAAAACAGTCAGGTCGAAGTGGGGGTTGGAGAAGAGTGGTTTGTACTCGTTTCGTTTCATGTAGAATAACAAAGAGAGAAATCTTACAGTTTTTTTAAAAAATTCATTTGATCATAGTAAAATCTGCTGCCGTGGAAAATGGACGTAACTCTTACCCTGAAAGTAAACCACTTTATATCGTCTGTGCAATTGATTGATTTTCAGTTTTAGTCATTTTTAGAATCATATATGAGTTCTATATCCTAACAAGATCTTAAAAACGTTGAATCCTAACTGATAATTACATATTATGATGATGCAATTACACTAAATTGTTTAAAATTTTCACATGTTCTCACCCACAATGCTGTACAACAGAAACTTTACGGTTCCAACAAAAGTATCAAGACATTGTTTTAGGCGTAGCCAACTTTTTACCGATAGTATAAAAAGTCGAAATTTGTTTGTTTTTCTTTTAATTTGTTTGAAAATTTTAATTTATTTTTCTGATACTTGGTATTTTTTGGAAAATGTATTTAGAAAATGTATTTATAGATTTGAAAGTTTAATATTTATTAACAACTTTGTTTTCGATATAGATATATTATATAATTTATTACATATATTTTTAGTTTGTTTTTTATTATTATGTTTTTTCTTTGTAAAATTGAAATTTAAAATGTGTTGATAATTTTGGTTTGGTATAGTTGATGATATTATATAATTTGTATTAATTTTCTACTTTTAATATGATTATATGATATAACAATAAATTTTAATATATATATATATATATATATATATCATAATATCTATTTCTTAATATATAATATATTGTATTATCTATTTTATATAACATTTTTTATAAAATTCAAAATTTTAGACCTGCATTACACTACATGTCACACCATATGATCAAATCATATAGATATTAACTAAATTTTAAAATTTTTATTTTTTAGCAAGTTAAATTATTTATTATAATATTTATATCAGACTAATTATAATATTTAGACTAAATTTAAATTAATTAATAAAATCTTTAAAATTTGATAATGATTTATCATAAGTTTTACTTTTATAATTTGCAATTATTTTTTGTCAAATCATGTGTTAAAAAAATTGAATCATAACATATAAATACCAACAACAAAATTATTGTATACATGATAATTTTTTATAATAAAAGTAAGATTAGAAATTTTTTGGAAAAGAAACTATAAAAATATTGATGGTAATTAATGTGTATAGGATCTTATATTATCAAGTGTATTATATTTATTGTGGTTTATGTTTTTAGTTATATGTTATTTTTAATGAAATCTTAAAAAAAATGTTAATATATAATGATAATTTATGTAATATAACACTTAATTAAAATTTATTTTTAAATAGAGATAATGGTTTAACTGTATAGATAGTGGGAATTCACCTTACATGTTACTAACCTAATTATCAATTTTCCTATATATCCCATGACAACGTCTATAGCCTATAGGGTATTTAAGTGTATAAACCCTACTGTTCTCGGCCCACAAAAATGTAGCATAATAATTTATATTGTATTATTATTGTCGCTATATTATAATTTATGTTTATGAAAAATAAAAAAAAAATATTTAAAAAATCTAGATTAGAATACTAGTTCTTTTAAAGTTGAGGAAATACACCATTTTCAAATCTAGATTAATATTTAGTTTTAAGGTTTAGAATTTGATTATAGTGGGTCAGGGTTTAGTTTTAGGGTTTAGAGCTTGATTTTTTTAGTGCTTAAATTATATTTTTCAGGCTATTTGATAAGACAAAAAATGTGAACTATTTTGCTAATTCTAGTTTACAATGTGGCATATTTCTTAAGAGACCCAATTTATATCCAGTAGATCCTAATATTGTTCTATTAAATTTTTCAACTTTTCATTAAAAATTCATTTCCACGCCCAATAGTAACGAGTTTTAAAAACTGATTTTGACTATTCGTATGTAATAAGTACGATTATACAGGAGATAAGCATTATTATAGTGCAGTTGATATTTTGACCCAAAAAATACTACAGTTGTTAATGAAACATTCTAATTACTACAGTTGTTGATAAATAAATTCAGTGCACGCAAAAAAAGAAGGTTTGATGATATATGATTAGACTATCATCGTTTCCAAAAGTTAGGAAAAGGATTTAACATTTTGATGTTGCAATCGGCATTTTTTTCCTTTTTCTACAGGAACTATTTAATCTTAATAGTAAGAAAATATATTTCTGTGATTTTGACCCCTAAAAAACAGAATTTAATATTATTTTATAATAAAATTTTGCTATTCTGTGTAGATTGGTCAAAAACACAATTACATAATTTTGGGGACGAAATGTAATTCCGTAGTTTAAAGATATTCTGTTTTTTTACATATTTATAAGAATAAAAATATTAAATTAATTTCAAACTAAATTTTCAAAAATCTATATACAAATTTTTTTTTGTTTTTGATGTAGAATAAAAATTATATTTCTGATGTAAAAACTAAATTTTCAAGTTCACTACTAAACTCTCTAATTTTAAATTATTCATCACTAAACCATCTATACTATTTGATAAAAATACGAAAACCTAAAACACTAAATTTAAAATCCTAAAAAACAAAACTTAAAACAGAAACCTATAGATTTTATTTTAGAGTTTTTGGATTTTAACTTTGATTTTTATAAGTTTCGTTTTTGGTTTTTTAGATTTTTAACGGATCGAATTTGGATTGGATTATATGTAAATGCTAACTACTTAATTTCAAAAAAAATATTTAAATCAACTTAATAGCAATTAACTAGTTAATTTCACAAAATCATTAAAATCTACTTAAAACCAAAATTAAAACCCACAAACTAAAATTAAAACCAAAAATATTTTCACAAAATCATCAAAATCATTTTAGTATCAATTAACTCATTAGCATTAAACAAATCACTTTTACCAATAATCTGACATAAATCCAACCCGCTATAAACAAAAAAAAATTAAAAATTTAAATCAAAATTAAACCTAAAAATTTAAAAACAAAACCACAAAATTTAGGTTTTAATATTGTTTTAATTTAGGTTTTTCAGGTTTTATTTCATTTTTCTGGGTTTATACCGGATTAGATTTGAATCAGATCAGATTTGGATCAGATTATGAATTAAAATAATTTGTTAAATGATAATTAATTAATTGCTATGAAGTAGATTTTAATGATTTTGTAGAATTAGTTAGAAATCAAATAGTATAGGTTGTTTAACGATGAATAGTTTAAAATTGGAGGGTTTAGTAATGAATTTGAAAATTTAGGGAGATTGAATATGAAATTAAATAGTTAAAGAGGTTTATTAAAGTTAATCTATGAGAATTTCGAGTTTAGCTAATTTATAAACCTATCTTTCAAGAATTGAATAAAAAACTGACAACTGCTTTTTCTGCCAATCGACTTTCTTCCAATAAAATAAGTTAACCAAATAATCAAGGTAAAACGTAAAAGTAATTAAATCAAGTTTCGTCAATAATATTGTAAAATTACGTCACATCTGTCGATTATTCAAATGGCCCATGAGTATGTATGATTTTTCACTCTTCTGCCTATATAAATAACTATTCGTAATCAAAAAGAATTATGATTTTTTTTTAATATAATATGCTCTACAACACACTACATAATCCATAGGACCCACATCTCCATGATTCGTTCTTTTTCTTCTCTCCAACATTATAAAACCCTCCCCACTTCCTCCTCTTCTTACTTCAAACTAACTTCTTTCCACAATTACATATTACACAAACTCTTCCATATTCATCTCTCACTACCAAATTAAGACCATGATTCCGGCGGAAATAACCGGTTACTTCGAATACATGTCGCCGGAAAACTTAACTACGATCCCGGCAGAATTCAACATAATAAACATGCCCTCATCTCCAAACTCTTCCTCTTCATTAAACTACCTAAACGATCTCATCAACAACAACAACTATTCCTCATCATCCAACGGTCAAGATCTCATGATGAGTAACAACTCAACTTCCGACGAAGATCATCATAATCATCATCAGAGCATCATCATACTCGACGAGAGGAAGCAGAGGAGGATGCTTTCAAACAGAGAATCCGCGAGGAGATCGAGGATGAGGAAACAGAGACATCTTGACGAACTCTGGTCTCAGGTGATAAGGCTTCGCAACGAGAACAACTGTCTTATCGATAAGCTGAACCGCGTATCGGAGACTCAAGACAGCGTATTGAAGGAGAACTCTAAACTCAAAGAAGAAGCTTCTGATCTCCGACGGCTTGTATGTGAACTGAAATCAAACAAGAACAACAACAACATTTTTTAAGAGAGTTTGAAGATATTTAGTGTTTCTTCAACTTAAATCGGAGGGCAGATGTTTTGGGTTTGTGTTATTCGGCATCAGCTAAAAAAATCGGGATCTTGGGTTATGGTTGATTCTCTAATATAAAGTTGGTAACAATCATATATTATATTGTATCATTGTATGATCCTATATAGTATATATACATTGAAGTTAAATAACCTAACATAGATCTGGAGCATATCTTATTTTATAAATTTTGGTACCTTAAAATTACTAATTAACAGGATTGTGACAAGTAACAACAAATTATTAAAAATTTTGACGTGTGTAATAAAACTAATAATTATATATATACATTAATAAATATATAAAAAGAAAGATTAATGCTAAAAAAAATATTACTTTCTCCAAATTATATAATAGTTATTTTCTTAGATTAATTCTAAAAAGAAAATATTTGTTCATTTTTCTCTATAGATATAAATTATTTAATATTAATTTTCAATTTATTTATAGATGTAAAATTATATAATAATAATATTTAGTTTCAAATGATATAATATTTAAAATATTTTTAAAAAATCCTTTTTTCATTTTAAGATTTTAATTTTTAGAGTTTTCAGGTAATCTAAATCCAATTTCAAATTTTTTTATTGTTTTCTTCGCTTTCTCGGATTTCTAATTATAGATTATAAACATTTATTTTGAATACCTAATTTTAATATAAATTATAAATATATGATAGCTTTTATTATATAATTTTAATTATTTCATAATAGTTTTTATTGTATATAATTTGTAAAATATGTATTTTAATGTAAATGTTTCTGAAATATAGATATCTTGATTTTTTATAGGGTTCATTATTTATAAATATATTTGGTTTAGGTTTTTTTAAAAATATATTTTATTCATTTAGATGCTTTACTTTCAGCATTTTAAGTAATCTAAATTCAATTTTTAATTTTCTAATTATTTTTATGGGTTTTTAGATTTTTTATTTACATGTGATAAAATATTATTTTTAATTATTTAAAGTGAATTTTAATATAAATTATAAACATGAAAATTGTTAATTTTAAATTTTTTATATCCTTCTATCAGACAGGTCCCAGTTCAATATAAAAATTATAATCTTAAACATACAACTAATATATTTACATATTATATATATGATTGGTAATATGCACGTATAATACTTTACACAATTCTACGGACTCCGGATTTTTATTCATTCAGTCCACAATTCCATTATTTAGAATTTGTAATAACAAAATCCATTACGTTGTTCTGTTATTTTTGGGTTAACTGATTTCGCCTCACTTTCCAGTATATATTGTCATTTTCCCACTATTAATATTATGTCGACATGTAACAAAATAAGAATCTATGTTAATGTTACTTATAAAACCTATTTAAACTCATCAATATTCCCCATAAATATTGTCTGAAGTATATATTCTGAAATTCATACAGTGAACACGTAAGAGATTTCTAGAAAATGAATAATAAAAGATAAAATAGTGATTGGGATCAACACAACGGTGGTTATCTCTGAAATCTATGACATATGTCTGGGGTTCGAACCTAGCACCCCACAGTGTTTAAAAGGATATTAAAACCACTAGATTATGTTGAAAAAAAAGACAAAATAGTGATCCAAACTTATATTTAATTGTATACTAATAACGCCGGCATGTAATAATTTAGATTTAATATCCTCTTAAATATTATCAAATGTTAGGTTCAAACTATTATAAATTTCATAAGCGATTACTATTATATCAGCTTTAAAATCCATAAATATGCATGTGTAAGTTTTAAATAAAAATAGATTAAAAAAGATTAAAATAGTATCATAAAATGTTGATCAATTATGACGACCTCTAGCTTTCTTTATTAATAAATTTTGAGAGTTTGTTCGCCGCATAAATACACTTGCACTGAACATCATTAAAAACATTCATGGCAAACAAGAAAAACAAAAAAAAAAACAAAAGATTGCTAAAAATGGTGGCCCTTCTTTTTCAGGCAATTTAATCAAATACTTAATCATTAGTTTATTTTCTTATAGCCTTTATTCACTTTTCTTTTCAAAACTTTTTCTTTTTTATCAGTTTAAAGCATCACTCTGAGTGTGACAAACCCACCAAGAATGTTTTCTTGAATTTCACCTGGCGCATTAATATTATGTAAATTTTGAGCACTAAATGGATATCGAGATATCTAAACTTAATTTTTTTCCTAACTACTTTTGACCTACCTTTTTATTGGTTTTTAACTTTTGGCCTACTTAAATACAATGTGGATAGTAAAGTATTGTTTATGAACTGCATCTATTTTCAACCACAAGTTTCACATGTTTAGTCTCTTACAGTAATGCTATTACGTACCGACCAATGTTAACCATATCATCCTCGGAATAAAAACTTAGGATTTGGTCAAATTATCTACAGAAAATGATTGTATAAAGATACTAGAATGGTATTTATGAATCGATTTTGGACCTAGACACAGTATACACCATAATCCTTCTATTTCAAAACTCTGGTCAATCTCGAAAATGATTCTAAGGCAATATGTTTGCAATGCAATAAAAAAAAAAAAGAGAATTGTAGAACAATATTCTCTGTGTCTGTACCCCCAGTGACTTTTTCATTGGTTACGAAAGAAATGCGTCAAGTTATGACCCATCACGTTGTCCAATATAAGATTTATTCAATTAGATATTGGTAATTGCTGAATATAATCATCTTTCTTTTTGGAAAAAGGACTTTATAAGAACATATGGTTAATGAGTTAAGTTTGAAATGAAAGAAGACAAATTTTATAAAAGGGGAACACAAGAAGACAAGGAATCGTGGAGGCTCTGGTGATAGTGCCTGCCAACGATATCGAAGCATAGAGCGTTTTCGAGACTGCTAAAGATAAACACTAAAAACGTATTATAATGCGGTACGTCCCGCGAGCTTTCTTATACTAATTTGTGGAATGATCAAATAATAAAATGATGATTACATAATACATATAACTTTGCAGAATTATAAAGTATCTTTGGCTGTTTCGTCATTTCATGAGTAACAAATTCTATCATTTTTTGTTTTTAAAGATTTAGTTTGCAAGATAGAATAAAGTTAAAAGATTATTATTAGGGATATAATCCGATGTTGAAAATTAGAAAATTTCATATGTGATATAAGATAATTCATTTATAGCCAAATTTTATGATCAGAAATATATAGCAATCCACTTGTAATAAATTAATTTTGACTTCAAAACCTATATAATTTAATATGATATCAGAGTCTCATTTATAATCAATTCGATCTAAATTTTGGTCCATTAATTTTTTTGACTAAATATTTCAAAATTAACGACAAAAAAAAACCATCATCTAGAGAAGATACATTAAGGATAATGTCTGACATCAAAAAATAGAAAAAAAAATCTTGAATAATAGATAAATGATGTGGACCAATCTACGTATTGTCTATTGGTTTTGAGTAGAAAACTCATGTAAATATAATAGTTATTTGCAAAATACGTAACAAAAAACATGTGAAACAATTGAGTTCGCAAAGTTTCCGGGCAAAAAACTAAGCAGCTGCCGATTCTCAAGTCTTACGTTTGGGGAATGGAATGCCCTTTTGTTTCTTTTCCCCCTCATCCCTGCCTCTGAGTTTCGCCCGGTGTTAGCCTCTCAAGATCTCTCATGTTGGAAAAACTTTATGCAAAACTCTGATGGTGATGTAATCTCTTTCACCTTGGCTGATACCTCCTGTAATGATGTCGGAGCCTCTTTCACAGTCTAGACATTCCAAAATTCTAATTCTATTTTCTGCCCCATCATTTCCTTTTCTAACGTCAGGGAGATTAACATAAAGTCTGATGTTGTTTGTGCTTTTGCAAGATCTCTCACCATCCTGATGTCATTTTCTGGCGACCCATTCGAAGGTCCTCCAGCCTTACCCTCAAACCAGTTGGAGTAAACTTACAAAAATGAGGCATGATGACAAAAACCAGTTGTCAAGAGGTCGGTTAACACATCTTTTTTTGTATTAAATTTTAGATATGAGAGTTTAGTTCACATTAAACTCAATTAGATTGATTATAGATCGGATTGGACTACATAAATTATATTTTGATATCATATTAAATTTTATGGGTTTTCAATTTAAAATTAATTAATAATAAATTAATTAAAACATATTTTTTTATATTATTTATAATCTCTTTGAACTTCTAACATAAAACTTTAGTCCCTAATATTATATTGTCCATATTTTGTTGCTTTTTCTTTCATCCCTAAAACTTCAAATATTTCAGTTCCAATATCTCAGTTGGAAGAAAAAATATGAGTAATAACTAATAAATGGAAAAATCAACACATGATTATATGACCTGAATAGTCTATTCTATCATAACATATAAATTTATGTATAAAATCTATTTAAAGAAAAAAATATGTATTTAGTTTTTAAAATCTACATATATTAAAAGTGTTTATTGTTTGTTAAAAAAACACTCGCATACCATAGTTGTTATCTTGGAACGTTTCAAATTTAAATAAATATATTATCCGTTTAGATATCGACGCTTATTAATATCCCTCCGTTTTGAGTAAAAATAATTGTAGGCGAAAGAGAGAAAAAGAGCCCACTGATGTAATGATAAACAAATCCTAGAGGCCTTTTCTCTCGATTTTCTCAGACCAAACTAAACAAAAAAATATTTTAGAGTAATTTTTGATCCGATCAACAATCTCATTGTTGTTGTAATTGATCTCTCAGATTCGAGAGAGCGAGAGAGAGAGATTTAGTAAATTCCAACTAAAAGCATTGGACTTTTCTCTGAATCTGCGTTTCCTTCTTTCTTTCTTGTTCACAAAACCCATAAGAAAACTCCGACGAGATTCCAATGTGGTTTTTCTGATTTAAGAAGAAATTGAGGAACTTTTGGAGATGGGTTTCTTCGAATTGGTGAAATCAATCAACTGGGAACACGAATCGTTCCCTACTTACCAGGATTTTGGGTTTTTGCCTCTCTTTGCTGTGTTCTTCCCTTCAATTCGATTCCTACTCGATAGATTCGTCTTCGAGGTAAAATTATAATTATTATTATTGTTTCCTTATCTTTCTGATTTGTTGTTGTTTCTGTAAATCGCATTTAATACAAAAAACAAAAAAATAACACATCGCTTTCAAATCTTATTGTATAATGTTTCTCTCTCTCTCTCTCTCTTATGTGAAACTTTAATGCTAAATTTCTACTTTTAGTAACGACGACCCTTTAGAGCAATCATTAGTCTTGACTCGTGTCTCTTAATGAATTTTGCTTATCTATCATCATTTAGATTTTGTGATGAATCAATACAATGTTGGTGAAGATTTTTTGGAGAAAGTTTTACTTTTTGTTGTGTCTTTAGTTTGGTTTCATTTTGGTTGTTTTGTAGAAATTGGGAAGGTTTCTGATTTATGGAAGGCAAAGTCCGAGTAAGAATGACAACACAAAAGAGAGGAAGACGAAAAGCAGAAAAGTTCGAAAGTTCAAAGAATCAGCTTGGAAGTGTATTTACTATCTCTCAGCTGAGCTGCTTGCTTTATCTGTGACATATAACGAGCCTTGGTTTACAAACACTCTCTACTTTTGGATTGGTCCTGGAGATCAGATTTGGCCTAATCAACAGATGAAGTAAGAGTCTCTTTATGTCCGATTTCGTTTGGTGATGAGAATTTGCTTGATGTGGTCTCTTATGATCTAATCATTTTTTTTCTTATGTTGCAGGATGAAGTTGAAGTTTTTATATATGTTTACAGCTGGCTTCTACACATACTCTATATTCGCTTTGGTTTTTTGGGAAACAAGACGTTCTGATTTTGGAGTTTCTATGGGTCATCATATCACAACTCTCATTCTCATCGTCCTCTCCTACATCTGCAGGTTCATCTACATTTTTCAACAATGTATGTACATATACTTTGTGAGGAAAGGATCCATCTTTACTTTTGATGTTCTTGATTAGATTCTCTCGTGCTGGTTCTGTTATTCTTGCACTCCATGACGCGAGCGATGTTTTCCTTGAAGTTGGGAAAATGTCGAAGTATAGCGGAGCTGAATGTATTGCAAGCTTTTCGTTTGTTCTTTTCGCTTTGTCTTGGGTCGTTCTACGTCTCATTTACTATCCTTTCTGGATCCTTTGGAGCACAAGGTTTGTAAAAAACTCCCCGAGCATTGTTCTTGAATGTGTTCAGACTTTTTGATGGATTGTGATTTGTGATTTGCAGCTATCAAATTATTATGACTGTGGACAAAGAAAAGCATCCGGTGGAAGGACCGATCTATTACTACATGTTCAATACTCTCTTGTTTTGCTTGCTTGTTCTTCATATTTTCTGGTGGGTTTTGATTTACCGGATGCTTGTGAAACAAGTACAGGATCGAGGCAAGCTTAGCGAAGATGTCAGATCCGGTATGTAGTGAAAGTCTAGTAACAATGAAATCTATTTTTTTTGAATTATTTAAGTAGAGACTAAAAAGTTTGTGTCTTTGGCAGATTCTGAAAGCGATGATGAACACGAGGATTGATCTGCATGATTGGTACTCTTGTTTCTGAACCAAAAACAGAACTTTGAGAACAGAGAGGCTTTCAGACTTCAACATCAAGCAGCGATCATTATCTAGGTGTTTGCTAAAATTTTAACAGTCAAGAGGATCATAACCGGATCAAACCGCTTTTTAATTGGATCGGATCACTTTAATTGGATCGGTTTTCTCGATCGGAATTTTGAATTTATTGGTTTCTTTAGTTTGAGCAAATTCAAGATTTTGTTTAGACCCTACTTCACTTGTTTCATTTTTCATTTTTTCTGTTCTTCTGTACTTTTATTTAATGGACTTCATTCTGGTTTTGGATCATTGCAATAACACAATTCCTTGAATCACCGACATGTCATCTCATTTTGGCTATGAACAGAATAATTTCTCAGGATAAATGAATTTTCTTGGAATTTTATTTTATATATTACAATGAAAAATAATAATGAATAATCCAAAAATATTTGAAAGGGAGAAAAAATTCTCAAAAAAAAAAAAAAAAACAGTCAGCATTTTAGTTGAGCGCACAATAGAGTCAGGCCTTTGAGGTTTGTTTGAGGTTTTAGCATCGCACCTGTCTTGGTCGAGAAGACAAGCCTAAATCGCTCTGCTTCCTTCTTCATCGATTCTACTGCGACAAAAGGTATGTCCTTCCTTGCCTATATATTTACTCCTAATCGCCTCTCGATTCGATACTCTTTGAATTTTTATAAATTTTGAGACTTTTCTCTTTTTTGCCTGTTTTAGTTTCAGATTTCCGCAGTAATTTCTTGGTAATGTTAAAAAATTTAATTGTTCGAAGTTCGAATTCTTCTGGAGAATCATGGGTTTATGTCATCTTCTCACGGATTTGAGTTTGAATCTCTTTGATTCCCACGATTTTCGTTGATAATCGATGATTTAGCTTAAGATCTGTGATTGGGTTTACATATTTTCCTTCTTCCATAGGCTCATAGGATTTTCAGAACTCTTAAGGTTACTTTAAGCACTTGTTTTGAGTTAAATCTGTGGTTCGGTGATTGTTATCTTTTGTAGCTGCTAATTGAGACAAACATTGTAGTCAAACAATTCAGTTTCATAGAACGAAAAAAAAAAAACAGTTTTGTGTTTGTATACATATCTAGTTCAGGGATATCCTTGCTTTTTACTTTTGGATTTTGAGTTTCTAGTTTTTTGTTAGAATTTGGAGTTTCCACGGTTTAAAACGAAAATGAAACTGGAGAAACATAACTATTTGTGAAGAAAGTAGACTTCTTTATGATCTTTCAAGTTAGTTTAACGTGTCGTAATGTAGGATATATGATTAAATGATTGCTGTTCTTTTGGTATGTTTTCTTGTTGATTATAGGCCCACGAACGAACATAAGTCTGCGTCTGGTTTAGTTTGTGCAGTTCTGTTTAGATGTCTTTGTAATTTCACTCATAGGACTTGGAAATCTCTTAGTTGGAACATATGATATTTGTGTTTTGGTGCCTTCCTGTTTAGTTATTGAATATAATAGAAGTGTTTACAGTCAATTTGAATCCAAATCCGGTTTGTGTTTGCATCACTTAGTTCGTTTAGGTGCCTCTGTAATTTTGATTCTCTTTGCATTTTCTTCTGATGTGCGAGTGCCTCTTCCTAGCTAACTGCATCTTTGATGTGCCTTGATACAGATTTGTGAGACTTCGATAAAAGCTAAGAAATGGAAGATGTATTAACCGAGAATCCTCCACCTTCAAGATTCTTCCAAGAAGATCTTAACAACTTTGTTTCGCCGCCTGAATCTCTTCCTTCTCCTTTCATCATCTTCACAAACCCGAAACCGGAACTGCCTCTCCGGCCATCTCTACTCATCATAGCCGTATCTTCACCTTCCCACTATGTCTTCCACAATTTACCTTCAAAGACTCTCATTGGAAGTCTCATCATGCCTGAAGTACCGTTCTCTGGAAACACCATGGAACCGTCTTTAGAAGACAAATCCTGCAACATATATTCGTTAAGTAGCACTGATGATAAGAACTCGATCCTTCTCGTCTCTGTTCAGCTTCCTGTATCTCCTGAACGGTCTAACCTAGTCTCGAGATTGCTCATTGGCCAAGACATTATCCCCGAGCGCCTTATAATCTTGGATTCCATACAGAGCCGTAACTTCAGAGGCAGACTCTCACCAGACGAAACGTTGGCTGCTAAACACGAGACATCATCTGAGAAGAAAGCAACATCTCGTGTGAATCTGGATTACTTCCCATCAGGGAGTGTCATTGACGGTCTGAGTGCTTCACTTTTGAGCCTGTGTCAGCTAAAGAACATCAGAGGAACATTGGTGGTCTCATGGCCTGAGTTTGGTCCTACTGTGATAAGATTTGTCGGTGCTCTGCTGAAGAGTATTGTCCCGAGTTTGGATATCGCGAGTGTGAACAAAGATCTGGAGAAGTACTCTTCAAGAACTGGTCTTAAAAAGGATGCTTGGGTTGACTCTGATCTATATACATGATTTAGAGGCGGCCAGCGGCAGCTTCTCGAAATAAAGTTGTTTCTTGTTTCGTGTTTCTTATGTAATGGCTTAGCTTTTCTTGGACAAATCGGAGAGACCTTAGGTGAGTGTGTTTTGTTCTCATTGCATACAGTTTTGTTTCTTTTATAGTTTGTTTCTTTCGGCCTTATATACCAAGTACTCAATTAATCACTAGGCTATATTTTCTTCTCCCAAAACATAACTGCACTTTTACTCATATGATCATATCTCACCAATTCACAATAAATATACTTTCGAATTTCATTTGTTTTCACACTAGAGCATGAGTCTTTAATTATGACACTGGAACCTGTACAATATCATAGCAAACAGGAAATACCAAGTTTTTATATATATATATATATTTATGACAAACCAGATCGATATATTTCTCTTGTCATCTTGGACCTGACAACTCCATGGCTTGAACCAGGACCGAGGAATCATCAGTAAGATCCGAATAACGTTCAGACGAAGAAAAATCGTTAGGTTTACTATAACTTCTGTTGGTTTCTGTTCTCTGAGAAGAAGCTTCCCATTTCTCAACGAGACCGTCGCCTTCAAGCATTCTTACAACTTCGGACATCTTTGGACGATGTATCGGAAGGTACTCTGTACAAAGCAAAGCCACTTGAACCATCTCCTCCACTTCGATTCTATCGTAATTACTCTTCAAATCCTTGTCTACGATCTGTTCTAGCTTCTTCTCTTGTTGTAGTATCTTCACCTACAAGTAACATATACAAATAGTTTAGCCTAAATTTATAGCATAATTAGCAAAATAATCCTTTTCATAAATGGATAAATTTTCGAAAAATAAACCCGGCCTACACACTAAAATCAAATAAGAGTTAAGAATATAACCGAAACTTTAAAGATGTCAACCCTTGGAAGTTAGTGAGTTTTGACCTAATTGAAACAAGACTAGGCTAGTCTCGTCTTGACTTACCCAATCAAGAATCGCTCCTCTTTGGTTTGCTGCTTTTCCGAACTCAAGAGCTCTCAATCCAGTGATCAATTCAAGTAGAAGAATTCCGAAACCGAACACATCTGTCTTCTCCGAAGATTGTCCCGTTGAGAGATACTCAGGTGCGATATGACCCACCGTTCCTCTCACGGCGGTTGTCACGTGAGACTCCTCATGATCCAAGAGCTTAGCTAGACCGAAATCTCCGACAACCGCTTCGCAATAATCATCGAGAAGTATGTTTGCAGCTTTGACGTCACGGTGAATGATCTTTGGATCGCATTGCTCGTGCAAATACAGTAACCCTCTTGCTGCTCCCAATGCTATTCGCTTTCTTGTGCTCCAATCCAATACCGGTTTAGCTGCAACACAAATACACACGAGATGTAAACCAGTTCAACTATGTAAAGTAACAGAACTCAAGAGACTTCTACATCCAACTAGTTAAAACCAAATCCAAATTACTACCTTGATCTGGATTGAACTAAACCAATTTCGAACCGAATAGAAACCGAAAATCCTAAACCAAAAAAAATCCGGTTTGAGATGATTTAATACCTTTGAGACGAGAAGCGACACTGCCATTGGACATGTAAGGATAAACGAGAAGCCGTTCCATAGAAGTAGTGCATAAGCCGTAGAGGCGGAGGAGGTTACGGTGGACGGCGAGACTTATCATCTCAACCTCCGTCTGAAATTGAATCTCCCCACCGCCATTGTTTATATCCTTCAATCTCTTAACCGCAACGACGGTTCCATCATGAAGACAACCTTTATACACATTCCCAAACCCTCCTTTTCCTACCAGATTCTTGCTGCTGAAGTTACTCGTCGCGGATTGAAGTTCTTTGAAACTAAACCTCCTTAGGTTCCCTAGACATACTTCTTCCTTGTTTTGATCTGTGAAGATAATTATCAAAATTCACACACACATTGTTTGCATAAAATCAAAAAAAAAAAAAAAAAAATTCTCATTGTGAATTTTACCACTAGTGTCATAGAAAACTTGTTGGTTATGTCTTCTTCTCCACCAAAGAAGAAAACCAAAACCAATGATCAACAAGCAAACACAAGTAAGGGTTAAACCGAATGCTATGGCGATTTTCCGGTTTTTAGTTCCTCCACCAGAAGCTTCATCTAACAACAAACAAAGTAAAAACAAACGCATTTTAGCCTAAAATCTCCAGAATTCAAAATCTTTCAAACTTTTGCCTAAAGTAGGTTTTACTTAACCTTTAGAATTATTCAAGGTAATTGACGTTGGCTTAGGTTGAGTCCCATTACAGTCTTTCTCAGTTCCAGTTGGACAAATCTCAGGATTGCCCATTACACTGTATCATAAGTAGAAAAAAAAATGTTATGTATATACAATGGAATTATATAGGCTCAGTTTACATAAGGTAACGTATGAATGTGGATAAATTGCAGAGAAAAAAAGACAAATGGAATTTTACAAGTACCCTGTTTTTTTTTCAGAAGAGAGTAAAACGACAAATATTCTTTTGGTGAAATAGACTTACTTGAATGTTTTGGCATGTGATCTTGGAACTGGTCCACTCAAGTTATTGTACGATAAATCCCTGAAAATTAATTTACGAAATATAAACATATACTGTATATCCATATACATACATACATACAAGAAACTTAAAAAAAAAAAAAAGTAAGAGAATGTACAAAAAAGTGAGTTGGGTCATATTTGCCAATGAGCTAGGAACTGTTCCTGTCAGGCTGTTATTATTCACCCTCCTGCTCCACAAATTTCACCACAACCAATAAATAATTACAATAGGAGTATATTAATAAATAAAAAGAAAAATTGGGAAAATGGATGATCTTACAAGTACTGAAGATTTGTGGAATGAGAAAGAGTTAATGGGATTTGGCCAGTGAAGTTATTGGTAGAGAGATCAAGTGTTTTGAGTTTCATCAATTTCCCAATCTCGGGAGGGATATGTCCTGTTATGTAATTGTTCTGCAATAACCTTTATTTTTTGTGTGTGTATCCAAAAGCAGAGTTAGAAAATTCAAATAAATAACTAAGAGAAGAAGAAACAATGTTTTGATAACCCAAAACACTTACACAGTCTGAAGATTTGTTAAATTGCCAATACTGGATGCAAGAGTTCCTGACAAATTCTGGCTTGGAGCTCCTCTACATACACATATATAAGTAAAAACTGTAAACACATGCTTAAATATTATATCTATTGTGTGTGTATTTATGTGCTTACAGGCTTAGAACAAAACCATCAGAAGAACAAGTGATCATGTTCCAGCTACAAGGATCAACTGCTGTGTCATCCCAATTCATTAGAACTCCATGAGGATCAATCAGTGAGCTCTTGATTCCTATAAGAGCAATAACTAAAGAGGAAACAGGAAAAGAAAAGGTTTTAGGAATAAAGGAAATCGACAAAGGAGGAATATTTGTCGATGATCAATAATGTTACCTTCAAAGTTAACACCTTTGTCTGTGAGCTCTGCATAAGATGAACAGAGCAAAACGATGAAGAAGAAGAAGAAAAAGAAGGTTAAAGGGGACACATAATAACTGTGATTCACTTCTTTGATTCTCTGCAGCATCTTTGTCTGAATCAAAACTTTAAGAGTATTAGCTTCTAAGGTTGCAGAATTTGTGGTTTTGTATCTTTTTTGAATATGAAGGACTCGTTTTCAATCCTTTGTCCGGAGGTTATTGAGAAAAACAAGAAACAGGGGATTTGGATATTGATATGTCTAAGACTAAGACTGAGGGTAGTGAGAGTGAAAGAGACTGACAATTATTTTATCTTATGGTCTTTAGACTGTAAACGGGAAAAGGCCAGCAAGAAAATCGGGTAATGTTTTCTTATTTTGTTTGTATTGTTTTCAATCATGACAGAAACATAATAGTGCTTTCTCTGTATGTTTATTGATTTAGCCAATAAGGTTTTGTTTATTGAAATTTTCTAGTTATATATATATATACACGAAAATCGCAAATCTATCTATTTAACAATAAGAACTATATACAAATGTTAAGTTTCTAAGTATCATAAGATAGTACGTATATACATATTTGTATAATGATGAAATTTTATGTATATACGATTTTTTCTATTTAGTAAGACGATTTTTTTTATGTCATACATCTCATTGACCACTTTCAATCATGTATTTTTCCTTTCAGATGAAATTTATATCGATCGACAATCAAGTATCTTCGAAAAAAAACATATAATTTCATATTGAAAATGAATGATTACGTTTTGTAAAATGATAAATGTATAATAGACTCATGTTCTCGGATCTAGGACGGCAATAGACGAAAGTTTTGGAAATTATTTTAGTCTAATAATCAATTAGAGCAGGTAAAAAGTGAATTTATAAAGTAATTAAGCACCATGTCTAAATGTCTAATAAAACATACATTTCCCGGAAGAATAATCAGGTTGCCTCGAACAAATAAAATGTGAAATTATTTATATGTAAAGCAATTTAAAATAAACAGTGAATTAAATAGTGGGGCACTTGTGCCAAAGAGAAACAATGTGACGAAGGAATTTTTCTTTTAACTTTCTTTAATGACTTGTTTTTATTCCCACTCATCTCCATTAGACGGGTATTAACTATATTTTAATATCTTCGTAATTATTCGTTAACTGGTTTGAGAGAAATAAGTATTAAGAGTTTGACCCTTTTACCTCTTTAAAGTATTCTCTTAATTCATGAAACGTATTATATTTTTTTATAAACATCTCTTCTTTTTAGAAAACAAAAACAAAAATCTTATTTACGTTGTTAGATAACATAACATGTGCTATTGTCAAATGAATGGGATTTTTTTTTTCTTTCGTCATGTCAAATTCATAGTTAAGACTTAAGCGGTGGACTACTAGAAAGTACTTGAACAAAACTAAAGTAAAAAAATTAAGAAATTTATAGGACGGAAATACACAGATTTTCGAAATATATCTAAAAAGAACGACAAGACTCGAAATGCCAAAAGATGAACCAATGATTGACAGCTTAACAGAGAAATGGTCTAACTAAAACTATTATTAGAAAATAACATTATACGATTTATACCATATGATGAAACTAAAAGATGAGAAATTTAGCATTTGTTACTGTAGCTCTCTTTCAGATAATGTGAGGACACAATGACACTTGAATAATTAGATTTGCATATGATTATTTTACAGCCTAGCACTTAATAGTTAACTACTTAGAACTAATGCAGTACTGCACTAGTGATTGACTAACAAATTATTGAGGCACAACTAATCCAACAACGACTAGTTAAACAGATAAAGTAAACTAAAAACAAAAAAACAAATATTTGTGTACACAGTGATAGTCAACAGACAAGTCACTTTTGAAACCACAAAAGCAAACTGCTTTATAAAGCAAAAGCTGTCCTCTTCTCTCTTTCATCATTACTTCAATTTTTTACTGGATTTCACTGATTTCATGTAATATTGTAAGACCAATGTACTCTTGTAGTAATTTAGATTGAACTGAGCCATAGCGACATCAATCATTGTCGTGAGAAAAAAAGCTATCCAAATTTCAGCTTCTAATATAAATTACTCTAACTATAGTATTATTTTTTTAAAACGTTTATTTGAAATGTATTCATTATTTAGCAACGGAAAATACAAATAAGTTTTAAACGAAATACGTAATTCAGTTGACTGTTTTTGTTAACTGGTTAAAAATAAAGTTGATTGATGGGTATATATATATATATATAAATAATTAGTTTTGAGTGAGATGTTCGGTATACTATGTCGGTCTAAAAATACGTTAGCATATAAACATGATTATAGCAAATTATTTCAGTTTTTTGTTGGGGGGAAAAAACTGTAAAGATGAATTTGTCATGATTTGTATACCATATGCATGGATACACACGTGTGATACTATTCTCTTGTGTTTGAACATAACAAAAAAATTTGATCACGCATCGTAATTTTTGTGTGCATGCATAGTTGTGAGAAATCACGCATCACAAATATCACGCATATGTAACTTTTGTACATAACAATGTACCTCTCATAAACTCGCTACTGCATCGTAACTTTTGTGTGCATAGTTGTGAGAAATCATGATCAATCGTAGTTAATGGATATTAATTTGAGTTTTTGTAATGAAATATCTGACAGTTTGTTTCCTTACATAGTGACCAACTGATATCAATTATGATTAGTTGATTGTTTTGTTGTAGATCAATGGTCTTCCGAGATACTGGGGTGACCATTCCTATCAAAATCATTTATCGAAAAATCAATGTTTATATATCGAAAAACATTTTGGTCGATACATACAACATATCAAACCAATTTTTTTACAAGATCAAACCAATTAAAACTACTTGTTTTTCTTTTACCTTTTGAGGGCCACCAAATAGTTCATTTATGATTTAGATCAAAAACCATTTGTTTTTCTAATTTCAAAAGTTTGCAATAACCAGTTGCGTAAAAATGTGTGCATCCCACAGATAATTATCTAATAAAAAAAAAGAAAATATAAAATAAAATCATCTCTAGTGACCCCCAAACCTACAAAAAAAAAAAGTTCATTAAAAGTTGGATGCACGAAAGCAATTAGGACAACTCAGACCTCAATATTTATTATTCTTAAATCTTTTTCACAGTGGATAGAAATGATGGTTACAAACTTTAGACTATGTATAGTACTATTGTTTAATATTCCTATTATTGTTACTAGATTTACTACTAAACTTGACTTAATTTTTTTTCACACTACTCAACATGACTTAAAAATATATGTCTACTGTTTAAGTATGTAGCAATAACGAGTTATATACAAGTTTATTAAGGATTCTGATTTCTTTAAGGTCGAAGAAAGCTTGGAGGTTTTGTATTAGTTCATTACAAAAAATTCGTTTCACATCCGATTACATTATTAAAGAAGCATTGACAGAAAAACAAACAGACCAAACCAAAATACTTTTAATTTGATCAACACTAAAATTGGCCCCCATATAGATATCCTTCAGTTTAATAAAAATGAAACTGGTACATGCATCAAATATATATGGGGTCGTATCAGTGACAAAAGTTGCCTGGCTAAAACCAAAAAACGAAAAGAATCATTTTCTTAGAGTTTGTGTATACATCATTATCTATTATATATCTATACCACTTTCTCACTCTTTCATTACACACAGTAGGAGATATTGTAGTGAGTGATTTCTTCGTATTTGGTTGATACTATGGATAATTTCTAAAGTTTATAACTGTAATGTAACATTACGGTTTCAAAATATAAAAATTATAAAGGCAGAGTTTTGTGATATATTTTTTTTGGTTTTAAGCTTTAAGAGTATGTATTAATGTATTAAGAATATGTTCGTATGCTCACCCGGATTATCTATATGGGTGAAGGTGAGAATTAATTAACATTCGTTTAATGCATTTTACTACATCACCGAGATGGATCAGTTGGCTGATTTTCCTAAACTCAGCCATAATTTATATAAAAAATCGGGGTGAGTCTTGATGAAACATTCATGTAAATCAGTTGGGTAAGTTTTGATGGAGCATTGTGAAAACTGCAAAATTATATTTTTACTGTAAAATTTATAAAATCACCTTTTTCTCAAAACCACATTTTTAGCTTAATATACAAAACCTCAAGACCACATTTTTGGTCAGAACATCAAAATTATGTTTTTTCACAAAAATCACAAATTTGTATTTTTTACCAAAACCACTTTTTTTTTTTGCCACAAACACAAAATTATATTTTTTCACCAAAACCATAAAATAATGTTTTTCTGTCATTACCGTAAAACTATATTTTCTCACCAAACCTACAAATTAAGCTTTCTCATCAACTCCGTAAAACCATATTTTTTCAAAAAAACCGCAAAATTATGTTTACCCACTAAAACTGTAAAATGATATTTTCTTTCAAAACTGCAAAATTGGATTTTTTTCACCAAAACCGTAAAACTATATTTTTCTGCCAAAATTGTAAAATTATGTTGTCCCGCCAAAATCGCAAAATTAAGTTTTTTCATCAAAATCATAAAATTATATTTTTCCACTGAAATCGCAAAATTATTTTTTCTGCCAAAACCGTGACATTATGTTTTATCTGTTAAAACCACAAAATTATACTTTCTACCAAAAACGGTAAAGTTGTATATTCCGTCAAAACCATGAAACTATCTTTTTTCAAAACTATAAAACCATATTTTTCTACTAAAACTTCAAAACACAAAATTATGTTTTAACTTCAAAACAGTAAAATTATGTTTTCCACCAAAATTGTAAAATTAAATTTTCTTGATAAAACCAAAAAAACTATAAATCGCAAAATAGTGTTTTTCGTCAAAACCACAATATCTTAAATCATGTTTTATTTCAAAACCACAATATCAAGTTTTCTTAAAATTAATGTAATCAACACTAAAACCAAAAAAAAATATATGATTAAGATTATGGTTTGATAAAAATATGTCATTGTAGTCAGTTTTTAGTAAAATTTATCTACATGCAAATTCATAAAAATTGTATTAGTTCAGTGTTTTAAAAACCGGACAGGACCAGACCGGCCGATCTGACCGATTTAACCGCGACCCAGTGTATCTGTTAGTTTCTAACTCGTGTTTCTATTAAACCGCTTAAACCCGCTAAAAACCGGCAAAAACCAGTAAATTGGACAAACAGGATCGCGAAACTCAAACAATACTCCTCCTTATTCATTATCATTAATTTGCTGAATATCATCAGTTGATTAAAGTTGTTTTATAAGTTACAATTTGGGTGAATTATGGAATAGGTGAAGAAGAAAAATGCAGACGGCTGGTTCTGTGAAGAAGAGAAAAACATTATAGAAACTTTAATATTAGGTTAATACATACATACTTTAAACCTGTTCTTCTTCTTTTTTGTCCTATCTTTTTGTGTTTTAATATCACAATATTTTTTTTATCGGTGGAACCGTTAATCTTCTGAATTTAAACTAATTTTTTATTCAATTAAAAATAATTATTTTAATATTTTTTAAAATATTATGGGATGATTGATAAAAAATCTAAATATGTGATAAATTTTATAAATAACTACCGTGCCACATAAATAGTTTAATTTAATATTTTTTAATAATTTGGGTTTTGAAACGTTTTCGGTCCAATGATTGTTTCATTGTATATATAGTATATATATAAACTAAATTATTAAATTAAAATGATGATACAAACCTGGTTCAATCGGTTGAACCAGATTGACCGCGACCAACACATTGTCCAGTTTATTGTCCGGTCTGGTTTTGAAAACATTGTATTAAACATACGCAGTTGGAGTTAGATGATCTATCCGGATACACGTCCGGAATAAGAAACGAACAATACTTAGATGCACTATCTGGATGAATCATCCGGATGGATCAGTTGGGTGAGCAACCGAATACGCCATAATTTTAAAATAAGTTTAATGAACAACATATAGCAGCATTACAATGAAATAACTTGTGTAAAATCTTGTTTATTCACATTCCACAAGTTAGTATTTATTGTACAAGATTCCCAAATAGAGACAGCTTTTACCGTCTTATCTCAATAAAAACCAAAGCCAGTGATCAACAAGCAAACACATGTAAGGCTTAAACCAAAGTCTACCTCCAATCTCTGTTTTTTTTGTTCCCTCCATCAGATGATTCATCTAACAACAACAAAAAAATTTTTTTTAAAAACAAACCATTGTAGCTTACATTCTCAAGAATTCAAACATTTCATCTCAAATTTTAGTTGTTACTTACTTTGAGAACTGTTCAATGTAACTGACGTTGCCTCAGGCTGAGTCCCGTTACAGTCTTTCTCGGTTCCAGTCGGACAAATCTGAGTATTGCAAGTAACACTACGTCACAAGTAGAAAAAAAGTTATATAAGGATATATTTTGTATACTTGGTATATTTAGGGTAACGTATAAATGTGGATAAATTGCAGAGAAACGGGCAATGGAATTTACAATTACCTTGTTTTTTTCCACGGAGAGTAAAACAGAGCAGCCAAACATTGTTTTTGCATAAAAAGACTTACTTCAATATTTTGGCAAGTGGTTTTGGAATTAGTCCACTCAAACTCAAGTTATTATACTATAAATCCCTAACAAAGTAATAATGAAATATTGGAATCATATGGCATAATGGTAGTCATTTCTGCACTTATTACACCAAATCTGGAGTTCGAACCCAGCACCCCGCATGTTATTGAGGATATTAAAACCACTAGACTATATTGATAAAAAAAAGTAATAATAAAATATAAAAACAAATATATACGTAAAAGAAGAATAATAAAAAGAAAATAAACGAGCCAGAATGTATAAAAAAACAATTGGGTCATGTTTGCCAATGAGCTAGGAATTTTTCCTGTCAGGTTGTTATTATTCACTCTCCTTCTCCACAATTTTCAACAGAAATTTCCCTCAATATATAATTATAACAATTATTATTACAAATGTATATTAACAAAATTTTGGCAAAAAATGGATCATCTTACTGAAGATTTGTGGAATGTGAAAGAGTGAATGGGATTTGGCCGGTGAAGTCATTGGCAGAGAGATCAAGTGTTTTGAGTTTCTTCAATTTCCCAATCTCAGGAGAGATATGTCCTGTTATTTAATTGTTCTGCGATAACCTTTTGTGTGTGTGTGTGTATCGATGAACACTGACACAGTCTGAAGATATGTTAAGTTGCCAATACTGGATGCAAGAGTTCCTAACATGTTCTGGTCTGGATCTCCTCTACAGACACATATAAGTAAAAGACTGAGTAAACCCATGCTTAGATGTGTGTGTACTTCTCTTCTTCTCTGCACCAATCAAAACTTGTTTTTCTTGCATTCAGACTTGGGATTAGTAAATTCTTGGGTGAAGAATTTGAAGTTTAGATCAAATATGAGGTTTGTAACATGTTATATCATGACGATATAACAGAACGAAATATATTCGGATAAGAATAATTAGTCAATCAACAACTACAAGTTTGAAATTATATTTGTATGTAACGTACGCAAGTGAGACACTCGTGACACAGAGAGCCAATGGTGAGGAAATGTTTTTTTTTTTTTCTTTTAGTGCTTCGTTTCAACTCTGCTTTTATACCCATCAGGCCCACCCTTAATATTTATCAATATCTTCGTAACTATCCATTGCTTGTTTTGAGAAAAACTCGTTCATGGACTCTTCTGAGAAGTGTTTGGGCAGGCTTTGTTGTTACATAAAGAACAGTAGTGTAATACAAAGTTTGAAAATGGTATGAAAAATAACAGAAGAAACAGAAGTGATATGAAAAACAACAATACAAATAGAGATGGTATAAGAACATGAAGTTGAAAAGAGAAAACTACAAAACTCAAAGTTATTTTTCTTTAAAAATAAATCAACTAAATAAGATCTTTTCTTTCTCTTGACAAAAAGAAAAGTTTTTTTTCTCTAATAAGTTGGACAAAGAAAAGAAGGACCGTGACCATTTTGAGTCTTCTGTGAACTAGCAGGTTGGTCAACACATGATCAAACAATACCATTTCTTCATTTGCATCAAATCTATTTACCCCCAAAAACATTAAATCACACAATACATAAATTTACATTAACTCCTCATGTTTATTTAACTTCTCTTTTTATTTTTATTTTTGGCTGTTTTTATCAGATCGATTACATAAAAACTCAAGAGGAAACGACCACTAAACGGCAGGCTTGAAGGAAGTAAGATTCATCGATTTAAGCCACGGCTTCTCCCATACAATCGCCTCGTAGTTCTTACTCGCACCAGCATGGGCTATTCCTACTCCGTCACTCACCGCCACGATAAGCCGGTAATTCGTACCGGAGACTATCTGAGACTCGCCGCTAACAACCTCCACGAACTTGAGTCCTGATTTGCTCTGCCTGTTGTACTCGGAGACCGCGAATTTGCCGACCTCTACGACGTGAGGGTCCTTGACGTCACTGATGGGACTCCACCCGCCGATAAGCGCACGCGCCGCCGCAGACGCGTAGAGTGGGAGGAGGACGAGAGAGAGGAGGAGAAGGAAGATTGCTTTATTATTCATTTCTGCTGTGTAACCGTTGGTTTTAATGAGATTATGGCAGAAGGTTTTTAGGGTTCTTTATAGTAGAGGCATGCCACGTACCGTGGCGCGGACTTGTAAATTTCTTGCCGTTTTGTGATACATGTGCACAAAGTGAGGCAAGATGTTGAAGTATTTAATAACATTTATGTAAATATATTAAAATTAAACTTTTATTATTTTGGAATCCAAGTTATACATTTACTGTACCTTTCAACCATTTTTTTGGCACCACATTTGGCTTTCAAACTCTTAAATTATTTCACTAAATATTAAAAATCACTTTAATGGTTTACCATGAAGTAGGATTGATGGTATGACAATTCATCCATAAATTACCCAATCTATGATACATGATGAAACATGTACAGCTATTTTTATTTTGTTTTATGAAACAGTATAAAAATGATGGAGGAAAGTGTATATATATAATAAAAGGAAAATAATCTTACATCATATGAGATTCTTAGGAAACTTTGAAATTTGATCTCATATATAGCATATTTCATAATTATCAGCTATTCATTTTGAATACATATCCTTTTTGGAATACATCCCATTGTGAAGCACCAACGAACGATTGGTATAATATCAAAATTAACATAGAAGATTATATTTTAGAACATAGAATCTTTCTGTTGCAGAAATGAGAGAGAACATAGTCATGGCAAACTTCAAAAACACAAACACAACACAAGAACTGCTTTCATCAGAACATTAAGATGATCTTCAGAGATCTACAACACAAGAGATCCTTAAAAGGCCATAAAACCAGAAAAGAAAAAGGGAAAATAGAGATCACTCTTCTTCATTAACCACTTCTTCCTCTTTCCAACAGAACCCAAGGCCAAGAGTCGATTTCGGTGAGCCACATTCAACAGTCTTGACAAACTTCTGATAAAGAACCGAGCCATCAATCTCAAGCTCTTTTAATCCTCTCTCTTGGCTCAAGTGTCCCTTCACATCAACCACACAGTCAAGCGCCAATGGCCCGGTTCCAAGATCAGCATGCAAAGCTACAGAAAATTCTCCAGGTTCAAAACAAACCAGAACTCTATTCACCAAGTCCTTAAAGTTCAAATCTTTCAGATCATACCCAACTGTTTCGAAGCTTGCATAGCTAAAACTGTCTTCTGGTGCTAAGTGGATGGTCGAAACCGCATCTTCTTCGATTGAATTAATCGAGTAACCACACGGGTCAAAGTCAAAATCGCAGATTTCAGAGCGTAAAAGGATGTTTCTGATCCCAGAGCTTCGCTTCCTGACTTGAGTTTTCCAAAATAGCCATCGAGTAACGCAACTTCCTCTGAAAAGCTACGGTGAGGGTATGATTGAGCTCCAGGGAAGATAAAGCTACCACGAGTGTATCTGACGGATTTGACTGCGAGGGAAAGGGTATGCCTTTTACAATTTTTTAGTTTTTATTAAAAACAGCTAATGAGATATCATATATGTAAGCAATATAATTAAACCTTTATATTTAAAAATAATGACCAATTAACTCCATTTAGTTATTTTAGAGTTTACAGTTAAAAATAAAAATAAAAACCATCTAGTTGAAAGAACAAACTACGCTAACTATTCACTAAACTCATCGACTAGTTAAGTGTAGCTAAATAGTAGCTAATGGTTGCACTAGATCTCCTAAGCTTGGGAAATGAATTATATAGGACACGTGATCATTCTGTTCAACTTGCTTAATAAAAATACAGCTAAATTTATACTCCAACAACAAATTTTATTAAGATATTCTCCTCGATGCAAGATACTACTACTAAATTATTCGACAAAAATCCAAATTAACGATGGCCAAACTTCTTGGTTTCATCGATATTTAAAAATCCACAAACAATATCCCGCCCGATTTTGAATAAAATATGATCTCAAGTTACAATAATTTCGCGAATAGATACGAATTTCATTATAAAGTTTTATATAAGATCTTTAAATATAAGTCATGGATGGGTCGTGATCAATTGTTAACGTATACAATACTTGAAAATTAATATTTTGTGGACATCGTAAAAGAAAGCAACTTTGATTTTGTCTATAAATATAAATATAAAATACCATATTCCTTGTCTCATTGGGGCCAAATATTGAGGCCAACACAGAAATAAAATAAGAAAGAAGAATACGATTCTCTAAAACTTTTCAAATTGTAAAACTATAGAACAGCCTGTCTCTCTTTTATATATTTTTTTAACGCAAATAATCATTATTCATTAACTGTAAGCAATGTTATAATTGGCTACATTAGCCACAAGGGCTTAAACAATTCTCTATGGAAACTGAGACCACCCCATCGAGATGGGGATTCTATCATTTATGCATTTATGATCTAAAACACCATTAATGAATAGTTTTAATATGATCCAGATGACTAACTGCACGGACACTAAAAACAAAAAATAAAACGATTTTCCAAACAGCAACGGTCAGAATCACGAAAAATCTAAAATTATAAACCAGCAACAGCCAGTCAATAACAACAACCACAAGTATCTGCTTTGATGACATTTAAAAAACATCTCCAGATCTTGTCTTCATCAGACCTGAATTTGCAAAACGTAATCTCTAAAAGTAAATCGGGATCTTGGATATCCCATTAAAAAAACCATCGCCCTTCCACAACTGTCTAGGATAAGAACGAAAATCCAGTGAGTAACCGAACAATCGGTATACAACAGTTTATCACAAACTGCAAATCCATAAATATTGGAATTGGAGTTCGGTCGTCTAAAATTCCAGAAGCCTGTCTCTCTTTTGTATATTTATATACTATTTTTTCTTTTACAAAAATAGTTTGAAAAGGCAAATTTTTTGTTCTATTTAAATAATAAACATCTCAATTACATCAGTGTTAATCTTGCCCGCATTTTCGTTATGGTTTTTGTCAATCTCCATCGCGTAGGACACGTACAGACGTACTCGAATGAACCAAAATATCAAAACCGTTAAAAAAATGTCGACTTTTTTTTTTGTTGCAAAACGCTTTATTCTTATACATTTGATTTACTAATTTATAAGATTGGACAAAAATATTGTAACAAAAAAAAAACTATTGATAATTTTTTAACTGAATACGAACCAGAAATTATTTATAAGTTTATATGTTTCAAATCCTTTTTATTTTGTGTTATGGATTAAACCTCCGAATATACCTTACATTTAATCATATATGTATCAGTTTTATAAGAGGGCTTAAATGACCAAAATTGTATTACATAAGATTATTTTCTCTTATTTTTACAAAACAAGGGACTAATTATGGAAAATATTAAACAAAGATTATTACAGATACGCAAAGCCCTCCACTTTCCACTCTCGTCCCGCTTCGCCTCTTTTAGGACATAGAAGAGAGAGAGAGAGATAGAGAGAGAGATAGAGGCTCATAAGCAATTAAGCATAGACACAAGCTCTCTCTCTCTCTCTCTTTCTATTTATCTATACATATTCTCAGATTCTGTACACTCTTGCATTTTTGCCTCCACGGCGTGCTCTTCGGCTTTGTGGCATTTCTCCATTGCCGAAGCGTCGTAAGTACTCTTCTCTTTAACCCCCTTGTTTTGTCTCTGGCATCTTTAGATCGAATTTGCTCCTCATTTACTGGAATCTACAATCTTTTTTGAAGATCTCGTACACTAGTTTCGTTAACCGACTAATTTCTTCTCAGAGTTCGTGTATGTTGTCAAATTTGAAGCGATTTTCGTTACAAAATCTTATATTTTTCAGATGGGTCATGCGCATTTCGTGGTTGTTTGCTTTAGGGCATTTGAAAAGTGCTCGTCTTGACACAGAAAGATCCATGCTTTAAAGATATTTTCTGTTTGCTGTGTTGATCTTTGACAGGTTGATTTGGATTTAGAATAGAAAGGAATCGGATTTTTACAAAATGGGTTACATAGGAGCACATGGTATAGCTGCCCTTCATAGACACAAATACAGTGGTGTGGATCACTCATATCTTGCCAAATACGTCCTCCAACCTTTTTGGAACCGTTTTGTCAAAATCTTCCCTCTATGGATGCCGTAAGTATCCTTTACTATTGATGTTCCTTTAAAGCAGCTCTCAGATTCTGTAATGTTGATTCTTAGTTATTAAAAGATCTCGTATGGAGTGAAAAATTGGACTAATGTTTTTGCTTTTCTTTTTCATGTGTTCTCTTTGGGATCCATATCCAGACCAAACATGGTATAAGTGAATCCAATTTTGCGTTTAAACTCCAATCTAGTATTGTTAATAGGAGATGATACTTGCGTTTTATGTGTTTTTTTCTTGTAGATAACACTTATGGGGTTCATGTTTCTCATCACATCTGCGCTGTTAGGCTATGTGAGTTTGATTGATTTCATAATTCCTTATTCTCTTGTAGCTTCTCGTTGCTTCGCTCATATGGAAACTGTCTTTAGATATACTCACCTCAGTTGAATTCTCCTCCTCCTCGATGGGTCCACTTCGCACATGGACTACTTCTGTTTTTGTATCAGGTCTGGTCTCTTCTCTTGAGGATCTATTCTCATCTGATTTTTAAAGTATCATGTAGTGTTTTGTGCCGACATATTTGGAGCTCTTACGATTGATATTTTAGACATTTGATGCGGTTGATGGGAAGCAAGCACGAAGAACAAATTCTTCTAGCCCACTAGGAGAGCTTTTTGATCATGGTAGTCTTATGTTTCTCAAGGTTCATCTTTTTTTCTTTCTTTTTGTAACAATATCCCTTTTTTCTTACACCCATTTGAATTTTGCAGGTTGCGATGCACTTGCTTGTGCGGTAGGCATTTCAATCCCTTTCTCTCATATTCCTTTATCTTAACTGTTGATATAATTCATGTAACTGGCGCCGATATTTCTTTACTACAAAAAAACAGTTTGAAACGATGGCATATGGGAGTACTGCTATGTGTGGAAGAGATACATTCTGGTTCTGGATTATTTCAGCTGTTCCATTTATTGGAGCAACATGGGAAACGTACGTTTTATATTTTCAGCTTAATTCTATTTTTTTCTATCGTTGCGAAATTGTAGTAACTTTGCTCTCTTACCCTTTTGTCATTAGCTATTTTACCGATATACTTAGTCTTCCGGTAGTAAATGGTCCTACAGAAGGTCTTGCGCTTATATACTGCGGCCACTTCTTCACATCCATTGTTGGTAAGCTTCAACCATCTATAAGAAGATCTCTACCACTAGCAAATCTTCTTTTAATCTTTTATATTTTGTTTTCGTCTTAAGGTGCCGAATGGTGGGCTCAGCAGTTTGGGGAAGCAATCCCCTTGTTTAGTTGGGTGCCGTTTTTGAGCGGTAAGCTTTTTTTGTTTTGTTTTATCCCAAAGTTTGTCTCCTTAACAAGTTTATTTACGCCATTAGAACCTTTTCTCGTTTTATTTACAGAGATTCCAGCATCAAGAGTAGTACTACTCACGATGATTGTTTTTGCTGTTATACCAACACTTGCATTGAAGTGAGTCTTCTGAAAATTGAGTGATCTTGTATGCATTTTTTTCTCTTCTCACACGCATACTGCTTCATTCTACAGCATTTCCAATGTATACAAAGTTGTACAGAGAAGGAAAGGAAGCATGTTTCTAGCATTAGCTATGGTACAGTCTTCTAAAACTAATTTGATTTGATTGACACTTAGATTCCGTCTTTTTCTTAAAGTTGTGTGTTAAAGTCGATATCTTTTTGTGTATTCAGCTGTTTCCGTTCGTTGTGCTACTTGCAGGAGTTTTGATTTGGTATGTCTTTTTCTAATTCTTTTAGCATACTCCCATTTTACGCACTGAGGCAAATCGTTATTCTTGTCTTAATCAGGGATTACTTATCTCCAATTGATCTCATAAGAAACTACCCTCACTTAGTTGTATTGGGAACTGGTCTTGCATTTGGATTCATTGTGGTAAGAAATTTGGTTTTGAATCTGTGTTCATTGTTAAATAGTGAATCTAAAGCTGAGCATTAGTCATTGGTTTATATTTCCAGGGAAGAATAATTCTAGCTCACATATGTGATGAACCAAAAGGACTAAAAACAAACATGTGTATGGTAAAAATCTTATAGAACTTCTTCTCTTTCTATCCATTTTTTTATCCTGATTTTTCTTCATAGTCCTCATCATCATTCCTCTTGTACAGTCACTGCTTTACCTTCCATTTGCATTAGCAAATGCTCTAACCGCTAGACTCAACAACGGGTATGTTCTTCTTCTTTTTTCTTGCTTCGGTTTTTGCTTTGTCGTTTTCATCACATTTCTAGTCTTTTAATTCATCAGATTATATTAATCTCTCTGTAGGGTTCCTCTTGTGGATGAGTTTTGGGTTCTTCTTGGTTATTGTATATTCACAATGACACTATATATGCATTTTGCAACTTCAGTCATTCATGAGATCACAACAGCACTTGGAATCTACTGCTTCAGGTTTGAATAATATATTTCTTTCTTTTTTTTTGTAACATCTTTATCATTAAAGTTTACGACAACCTGATTTTCTTATAACTGTTTCATCAGGATTACGCGTAAAGAAGCTTGAAGGAAACATTGAAAAAAAAAGAAAAAAAAAATCTTAAAGGTATGTTTTTTTAGGTTTTAGCTTCTTCCATATCTTAAGAACTTGTGTGTTTGTTTACTAGTCTTTGTTCATCTGCTCTTAACATTTTTATTTATTTATTTCCAGGGAGGATAATGCAAATCCCAACACGAATCTGAATATTTCTTGTTTGGTAGTAAAATTCATGTAGAACCTTTTTTTGTAACGTTTCTACGAAAAAGAATCGGATTTTCCGTGATTATTTATTGTTGTATTTCGTTATTGTGATTACAATTTTTTTGCCATCTTATTGCGATTTGCTTTTCGTTTGTGAAAATTAATTACGTGTTTATTACATAAAAAAAGAATCAGAAGCCCATATCTGCTTTTGCATAACAAAATACCATTCTACTGTTATCACATGGTTGGGTTGGTATTAGAGGGGTGCACGGTCCATTTCCACATGCCAAAAATTTTAAAACCTACAATCACACAAATTTAAGGCATCTGTTTATAACACTATCTTATAAAGTTTAATGTTTATAACCCCACAATTAAGACATTTTAAATTTATTTCCCCAAAATCTCGATTTGTAGCGGTTTTGTACTGAACCGTATCAAAACCAGTTCGTAACCAGAATAGCTTAAACCAGCGTCTTCAAAAATACCCATTGTTGACGGCGATACTCTCTCTAAAATCTCCAAGCTCGATGCAGCTCATTTGTTCCTCTGTTTCTCCTATATGTTCGAAACCTTTCTATCAATTATCATCAAACTTTTCATCTTCAATTGCTTCCACCAGATTAAGATCCAATTACACTTCAGTTTCTCCAATCTTTACACCTCGTGTAGTTTTTGCCAGAGCTACCACCGGAGCCACTGATTCCATTACTGATTGCAGAGGAGATATCGGCGAGATCCTCGGGGATGTCTCCATATTTACTGCTTTCGGCCAGCGAATGCAATTCAGCGATCTCTGGGATCAGAACGATGTATATCTTTCTGTGCTGATTACTACTTATCAAAGAAAATGAAGTTGAGGATGTATATAACGAATTCTTGTGATAGAGTCTTACTTGAATTGTGATTTTTTTATGCATAGGGAATTGCTGCTGTTGTGCTCTTGAGGCATTTCGGATGCGTTTGCTGGTAAATTAGATTGATAACCTTACTTGCTTCTTCTTCGCCGGCAATATCATTTATCTCCATTGACGCCGATTGTGTGATTTTTGAATTGTTGACGATTTTGGGATTTAGGGTTCAATTCATCGAATGAATGTGGATTCGGGTTGTATTCGGTATTAATTTCGGTTTATGGATTAAAATCTCGGTTTGTAAGTTAATTAACAGGTTAATCAACCTCGTCATTGGTTTATATGTTTAAGTGGTTTAGTTTAACCAAAGATTATCATCGGTTATGGTTTCTCAAACTTTAAACTTCATTTTTTTGGGGAAATAGGTTTATAATTTCTCAATTGTGAAGTTATAAACATTAAACTTTATAAGATAGGGTTATAAACAGAGACCTTAAGTTTGTATGGTTATAGGTCTTAAAGTTTCTGGTGTGTGAAAATGGGTTGTACGCCCGGTTTTTAGAGGAAAAAATAGAAAAAGCCAAAAAGAAAAAGATGGAGTGAGGATAAATACAAGAGAATTAACTAAAACCTTTGAGTACAAGAGGAATTTATACGGGGAGATATGAATGAACTCATGCGTCTGCCGTTTGATCTTTAAGAAGTCCGTATCCGTTCTCTTGGCAATTTCTTAATCAAGTCTCTTCCTAATATCAATATTCTTTTCAACACATACATACATAAATATTTGCAACTATATGTATGTGATTTTTCTTTTGGAATTAGTAAACATCCGATTAATTTAGGGGCGAACATGTTCGTTGCTCACACTTTCCTGCAAACCAACCACAGATATAAACATTTAAACCAAAGTCTAAATAGCTAAATGCACACGCAGAATATGTGTGATTTGAGATCTTGGTCTTTTATTTTATTTATTTATTTGAAATTAATTGTTCAATCCGAGTAATATTAAAAAAAAAATTGAACCAAAGTAAAATATAAACTATTTTTTCTACATATATGATAAAGAGAAGTCAAATTCGAATTAAACTATAAAAAATCCACAAATTTATGCATGTTGTCTGAAATTAAGAATACATTATGATTAAAACCAAATTTATATATTCGGTTTGCATTGTATATTATTTTTCTATCACAAAAATTAAGAAAAACTCAAATGAAAATTTTGATACTGATTCTCAAAGTTTATACAAATCCAAAAACATAGAATTCGATATAAACACTGATACCAACGAGTGGCAGAAAATGTAAACAGGTAAAAGTAGATAATATATGTCGATCAATGTAGCGAAACATTTAGAGTAGAATTAACTAACCAATATTAAATTAACATAGAATAAAAACTAGAAATATGTCATCTGATCAAAATAATTTTTATCAAAAGTTGTGAGTATTAGACGTGAACGGACTAGTTTCGTCGAATCTAATTAATTTGATCTAAATATTATTTATCTTTTGATTTACATTATATATATATATGTGTGTATAATGATTAAAATTGTGCATGCTTTGTCCTTTTCAGTTTGACATTTAAGTGTTCATTATCTAACATTTTTTTGCTAACATTATCTACACTTTGTATGCTAGCGAGTATGGATCCAACGTGACTAGGATCATTCTTGGTAACTTGGTAATAAAATGTAATCGTAAATATATAAACACTATGGTTAAATAAAACTTAAACTCAATCTTGGGACGCGGTAAAATAAATACTAGAACAGTTTTACAATATAAAGCAGAAAAATAAGGTTGACTTTCGTAACATAAGAATAATTACCAATCATCTGTTGAAAGCATAACATACAACCCGAGGCATGGTATGGCCCAAATCATCATTTTTGTTTTTTAAAGTTATTTTTTTGGTATATTCATCATACTCACATGTGTCGTATGTTTATTCTGAAACTCACGAAACGTATACCTAATCGAAACGTGAAAATTTCGAGAATGCTGTGTCTCTATGCATTCATAGCCTTTAATGTTTAACGTGACGTGGTGGACTATGCAAAATATTTACTCCATTGTCTCTGAATGTTTTGGTTCCTTTGACAAAAAAATGTTTTGATACCTTTATATTCTTTATATTACATACCAATTAGCTAAAATGTAACATTCTGTTCTAACCAGCAATATTCCACAATAAAAAATCACCTAAAAAATAATTTAAGTGTATAAAACTAAAGAATCTTTAGGAAGATCTATGAACTCTAAACTAATGACGTATTTTGTTGTTGTTGTGGTTGTGAGAAAATTAGCCGAATGAAAAATTATTGTAATTTCGTTGTTAATTTTATAGGAAATCGCTATTCATATCTAATGTAACTATACCATTTTACAAACATCAGACAGAAAATACTCTAAGTTTAACATCGGCTAAACTAAAAAATACTAACATTTTTCAATTTTGGCAAAAATTAAGTTGAAAATAAATATGAAATCATTTTACAAAATTTAAAATAGAAGAGAAATGGGTTGATAAAAAAGTGAGATAATGCAAAAGTCGGCACGCCCTAGGCAGCATGCTTGAACAATAGACATCATTTGGGACATGTCAATGTTCTAAGGTATGTTTTGTCTCTTTTAATATTATTCTTCGTTTTTTATTTTACAAAACTAAAAGGATATTCAATTTGAATTTTGCTGCGTATATCGTTGTTAAAATATAAAATGTGTTCATAATGATTGTGTTGTATTGTTCCGTTGTTCATTAATTATATTGTTTGTGTTTCATGATTGGATTATTCATTCCTAAAGAGACAAGATCTTGCTTTTCTCATTTACTTAATTTTAATTATCTTTTCTACCCACTTTACCTTGTGCATTCCCATGTCGGTCCAGCGTGGTTAGTTCTAAATCGGCTGCCAAAATCATCTGTACCACCTAAGATGGTTCTTATATTTATGTTTGTTTTTTTGTTAATTTAATTTAATGATATCTACCTAAATTTATGACATATATCTAGAGTTTGAAACTAGCACCACACAATATTAAAAGATATATTAAAACCACTAGATTATGTTGACAAAAAAAAAAATATTTTTATAACTCTATGGGATACTGGGTTTGAACTTCAAACATTTGTTATAAATTTTAGAGATAATTACCATTATTCAATTATTATACGTAATTCTAACATGGTTTTTGTTATATATGATTTTTTCACGTCTTTTTATATGATTTTTTAATCATTTATTTATTGTTCCCACTTCCGATAAAGTTAGAGGTCCATATCTCTAATACTCTTATATTTTTTGTTTCTTTGTGTAATAATGTTTTTGCTTTTAAGTATACATGTTTGGACGGTTTAAGAAGAATTGACGTGCATGTTAGTGTAGAATCATCCATACAAATGACCAAAACCGACTTATATATGGAAAATGTCATCTTGTCATAATCAAATAGTTCCAAGTAATCAAATAGTGTGTGGTCTATTAATAGGTGTAGACAGTGTCCCTCTCAAAAATTGAGAGGTCGTGTTCTCTCTTGGATTCAAGTGCTAATTAAAACGAACGAGTAGAATATAGTGGGATTCATTTTGTTAGCTGTACTATAATAATTTTGTTAATTTTTGTTTTGTCTTAGTTATTCATATTATCTTAGCCGCCACAATAACTTCGTTAAGAGTAATAGATATATACCACCAAAAAAAAACACGTTTAAGAACATGGAAACTTAGTAAAATAAATTAAAACTATCTCATCAACTTAAAATTGAGTTAGATATTTAAATTCTTCCTCGGCTTTACCAAATTCCAAAAAAAAAAAAAAACGAAAGGAAAAAACAACCCTAAGGTGCTTTCTTGATCACATACCCTTTCTCTTTTTCCTTTTCTTTCCCTAACTTTTTTTACCGATTAATTTATTCGTTTCTAACGATGTCCTTAATGTAATTTCCCCAATTACTTTAAGTAATTCATAAGCTAATAATTAAGTAATTAATATCTCTCCATTTCCACTTGATTCTGTAATGCAATTCTCGTATTAATTCAGATGAATGTATATTACATTTTTTATACTAAAGAAATAAATAACCCGTAAAATTTGCCCAAATTTGAGGATATGATGTCAATAATCATGGAAATAATTGACATAAAACAATAACATAACTAGTGTCATTTAAAATGAAATTTAATTTGAAAAACAAATTAAAAAAAAATTGGTGAGGCAATTGAAAAGGGGAAGAAATAACAAAAAGAGAAGGAAAAAAATAAATAAAAAAAGAAAAAGAAAACGTAAAGCTAAAGCAAACACTGTCGAAGCCTATAGCTACGCGTCACTACAGTTTATCACTCTTTCAAAAATCCTCTCAGTCTCCCAATCGAAATACGAGAAACAAAAAAGAAAAAGTTTAAAGAAACCCTAATTTAAGATCTGATCGTCGTCATCGTCACTTCTCTGGATCTTCAATACCCAAAACAAAACAAAAATCCAAATTTGGAAACTTTTGTCTCTTTTTTTTCTCTCTCTGTTCTGTTTATAAATTTTGTTTTTGTGCCCTAAATGAAAGACAGAGGAAAGAGAACAGCAATGGAGCGAAGAAACGATGACGTGTCGTTTTACTACAGCACACCATCGGAATTCTCTTGCCGGAAACATCCATCTGTTTCCGCTGTCGGAATCTGTCCGTACTGTCTAAACGACCGTTTAGTTAGCCTCGTATGCTCCGAATGCGGCGAACAGAGTCTCTCTTCTTGTTCTTGCTCCGATATCTCTCCTAACCGAACCTCAAACGCCGCCGTAGACGCTGGAAACGCCGTCCGGATCTCTTCTCTCATCGACGAAGAGACGACGAAACAGAGGAAGACAACGACGACGGAGAAGAGCCGAAAAACAGAGGAAGTTTTGGTGTTCAAGAGGAGTAGTAGCAGCTGCGTTGAGATTAGCAAGAGGAAGCATCATAGATTCTCGAGAATCGAGAGGTTCTTAAGGAAGATTAATCCAAGAAAGGAAAGAGACTTTGGTGTAAAAAGCGTTTACGGAATCGATGACAAGAACTACAACAATGATTCTTGGGTTTTGGATTATAACAACGGCGGTAAGAAACTAGGAGTTTCGAGATCGAGATCGCTTTGTAGTTTCCGAGGAAACGGTTACTTTATCGGGTCAGAAGAAGACGTGTCGTCTTATTCCGGAGCTAGGAGCTCGTTCTCCGCCGCGAGAAGCTCAAGCGTCAATGGCGGGTTAGGGGTTTTCGATACGACGACGGAGCATCGGAAGAGCAACTTCGAAGGGAGGAAAAGCAATTTCAGCGAGAAGAGCAACTTCGAAGGAAGGAAGAGTAACTTCAGCGAGACGACGGAGACTCGGAGGAGTAACTTCAGCGAGACGACGGAGACTCGGAGGAGTAACTTCAGTGAATCGGAGCCGCCGCGAAGGAGTTGTTTCGAGGCGAGGAAGAGTAACTTCAGTGAAACAGAGTATTCACGGAGGAGTAACTTCAGCGAAACAGAGTATAATCGGAGGCTGAATCAAGCGACGGAGAATAATCATCCGCGGAGGAGTAATTACGAAGCAGCAGCGCCAAGGAAGAGCAATTTCAACGAGGAGCAACATCGGAAAAGTGATTCGTCGGCGATGAATTTCACGAGAAGGGTTTTGTCGATGAAAGAGAGTTACTTTACCGGAGGAGAAGAGCCTGGTTTTATAGACCTCAAGTTCGATTCCTCTGATGGAGGAGTAGTAGTGTTAAACGACGGCGTTTTGGATCACGGAGGAGGAGGGTCTTGCCGGTTAACGACGAAGGATAGAGAGGTGAGTAAGAGTCGAAGGAGCTTCAAAGGATGGAAATGGATATTCGGACATCATCATCATCAAAGAGACTCATAAATCATGCGATGGTGATGATGATGGATAATGAAGGAAAGAGATGAATTTTTATGGGATCCAATAAGGAGCAATGGAGCTAATGTGTAGTGTGATCCGATGTCAATCTTAGTCAAAAAGCTTTAAGTTTTTTTCTCCTTTTTTCTAATGATTTTATCATTTTGTTTTGTTAAATCGACGCATCGGACTGCAAGTTTTGGGATTTTAAAGGATAGAGATGATATTATGAGTGTACCAACACAATTCAACTATTATTAATCGTTTTTAACCAACATCTCATTTTGTAATCTGGTAAAGTTGATTCATTTGCTGCTGAATTTGGTTTGTGGTTGATTGGCGATTGTGATTAGTACTTCTCGTATTACAACTTATTCACCTAGAATTACTATGCTATTAAATCATTTGGCTATTCCGTTATTTCAGTATTCGTCTTACATATTACAAGAATCTGTTAGAGTTGGTCTTCATGAAACTAACTTAGCTATTTATAACCCTATAGTGAACTATTATAACGTTTGGCCCAGCCCCAAACATAGCTAATTAGCTCGAAATAATTTCTCAATCTAAATACTTGCACATGTTACCACCAAGCAACTTGCGCAAGTCATTTAGTCTAAGAAATTGTATATCTTGATTGATTGCTTTGCATGAGTCCTCTCGATCATGTTGGTATCACGGATTCTGTTTTCTATTATATTTAACTAACATAAATTTGAAAATTTGACCTTTTTGGTGGGAATTTGACATTTTTAGTCGGTTTTCTTTTCTGGTTAACATTACTGTAAATTTTAAGATTATCAAATATTAGAGTTTAACTCAACATTAAGACTCACTAGACTATAATATCACTCATATTAGTCTAGTGTATTTTTACTAAATTGTCATTGCGTGAGTGTGTAAGTTGCCGATAAAAAAACAAAAAAAAAAAATTTAATTAATCTACTGTGGATACCTTCAAAAGGTAAGAGCAATTGGAGGGGATGAGGTGGGTGGTAATCTGAAGATTTCAGCAATTATAAAGAGTTTAGAGGCAGATTATAAGAATTATAGGGACTTGAACTCAAAATGAATAATTGACTTAGCTACAACTAATAAGTCATTTATAACTTTATGCAGTATAAATTTCAACATGGATCGATGTAGTGGCAAACAAAGTAGTACAACTATATAAGCAAATTTTGCAAACCAAAAATCAATCAAACTTGCATCCAAATTCAATATAGATAAAAGACATTCTAACTCATTCATATCTACAAATGAACTATATTTTTCTTTTAACTGTTTACGTGCATTGAGAGTTAGAGCATCTATATCTTTGTAATGCTCATAGGATGGGTTGTTGTAACGTGGTGATAAGCTTTTGCGGCCCTTGAAGCCCATCTCATTCTTCATAATTTTTGGCCCTTGAAATTTCAGAATGTTTAGCTACAAGAGGCTCAATCCAAAATATTCATATACATATATATATTAATATACTTCACAAAAGAAAATTAACCTTAAACTGATGAATTCGCTTTCGCTAGTTATATTCAATCGGTCCTTCGATTCATCGTCATCACTAAGGCTGTGCAGATTGGTTTAGGCTTAGCGTGGGCCTATGCTGGAAATTGGCGCTATATGGCTAGTCATAAAATCATAAAAAAACAGGTCCATAAAGCATTAAAAATAACAAAGCAAGTTCATGCCAGAAAATCACTGAAAAACAGGTCCATAAAACATAATTTATGACATGGTCGGTCCTTAGATTTTTGGACCACTATAACATCATTAGTCATCAGCATCATTTATCGTTGCTATTGTTTTTTCTTTATCGACGACAGTTATTGTTCAAGATTAGTATGCCATTTTTATTTGTTTGAAGCTTGAAAATGTATGTAAATACATTAATAAAAGATTTGAAATTGTACAAGGCAAATGAACAATTTTATATTTGTCCAATCTTATGCACGAATATTGACTAAAATAAAAGGGCAAATGGTAGATTACTACTTTATTTGATTTCTCCTCTTTTCGCTGTATTATTTTTTAAAAGTATTTGTCTTACCGAATATGTTTATTTAAGTATTTAACCATGTTTTATTTGTTATTATCAGTTTTGTCTTGGCCATACTATAGTTTTTGTCTGGTAATGACTTAGGCATGGTCCTATTAAAAAATAATCAATGCATATACTTGCCAAACGTATCAATGTATCATCCTATCTTGATGTTTCGATTCACATAACCTTTGCTTTGATGTTTATTAAGAAAAGATACTTGGCGTGTACACAATGGACAGCTTTTTACAAAGAACGTTGAATTACGTCATCTCTTTTTTGTTCACATGAACTTAACTACAATTGCCATTTTCCAGAAAGATTTGAAATTACATGATCATTACAGATTCGAGAACTATTCGAATTTCCTGTCTAAACAGGATACTTATTAAATTAACATTTTTATTTTAGCTACAAAAATAAGTTATGGCTATATAATTTGATCGAAAACCATTTTCTTCGTCCATACCCTACCAAAAATAATATTTTGATCGAATGGCTAGATTAATGTAGAGTGTTATTCAATAAAAAAATTAGTCACGATTATCGTAATCTCATAAATTATGTTCACACATTATATTATCTAAAAAATTAGCCACGATTATTGTAATCTTATAATTTTTGTTCACACATTATATTATCTTAAAAAACACTCCATAAAACTCCATTTATTATATTTGCTTGCTTGATTAGCCTTTTCCCAATGTCTTCCTTATAGAAGCAAAGAACAAAGGAGTTCCTTCAAACCAAATATCCCAAATTGCTACAATATGTTAGGATTTTGTTTGTTTATTAATCTCTTCTATTGTCTTTCGATTTCTTATTCGATTCTTTCCTTCAAGATTCCATGGAAAAGCTTAACACATTTGCAGCTGATTGCGTCGTTGTATCGTGTTGTTGCAACTGTCTTGTTCTCCAGATCGCTATCTTCATCTTCCTTGGACTTCCTCAAAAGCTGGTCAAGAACACGAGAAAATGTTACACAAAATGGGGAATAAACCGAAGAATAAAAAGAATGAGTCTCGGTTGCGAATGTCAAGACAATACCGGGGTTGATTCGGACTGGAGGAAAGAGACTGTTAGTATAGAGATGGAACGTTTTGGGGGTATTGAAGAAGTTGAAAAAGCTTTGGAGGAGTTTTCAAAGAACGGTGAGTTTTTGTTTGGAAGTTTCTGGGGAAAAGAGAGGGTTCCAAATTCCTCGTCAATGCCAAGTTGTGTTAATGACAACTTTGACCTACGATTTGTAAGTCGTTATGAGATAATGGAAGAAAATTTATACTCCTTGGATTACATATTCACAACTTCACATATTGAAATTGATAGAAATAATAATAATAATATCCAGTAGGTTAAGGTTTTGCTTGTTCCAAATTGCACAATCCATATTATATCTTCCGATTTTTTTTTTTATCATTAATTAATTAACAACTGATATATATATATATATATATGCTTCTGTGAAGATTTCGTATATACAATTGACAAGTTCTTGCTCAATTAATACCCACCTCACACAAAATTTAATAAGCAATTAATCTCTTAACGAATTTTCATATGGTCGTGATGTAATTGAGTATATTAAAAAATGTCAATTATATACAATTGACAAGTCCTTGTATATAATTCCAAGAACAAGCGAACAGTTCCCATCTTAACTACAGGATCAAAAGTATTTCTGCTTTAAAATCACTCAATTGAACCATCAGACCGATGCTTAAATGTATAAACCCACTTGTAGTCGATTGCCGTTTATCTCGAACTGCTTGCTTATAGGTTTTTGACACAAAATTTCCAATAATAGAAGCTTGAAACGCCTGATGTTTGATGGAAAACTTCTCAAAATTCACATAATCAGTGATTGGATACACTACATTCTCTTTCAATTTAGAATTTGCTGGAGTAACAGAGACTGCTTTTGGTGACAAAATTCTTCAAAGTGACCACAACCAAGTTGACTGATACCACCTAGCATTCTAGAGATATATCCACACACCTCGTGAATAGTTATCGACGATTGTCAGAAAATACTGTGCACCACTAGGTGATTCTGTTCAGTACGGACCCCACAAATCACAGTGTATCAACTCAAAAATCTTCCTTGTCTTGTGAAAGCTGATAGAAAAACAAGATCTTGCTTGCTTGGTCTGTAGACAAACATCACAAGCCATAGTTGAAAAATCAGAAGAAACATCCACATTTGGAATCGAACACACTAGTTTAGCAGTTGGATGACCCTTTCGTTTGTGCCATAACTCGTAAGAGTTCTCATCTCGTGTTGTAACTGATGTTGCAATCTCCATACTCGGAAAACAAAATGCTCCTTTTTTTCTCGTTTAGCCGCTCCAATCACCATCCTAGAGAGGCGGTCGTGGACAATAATAAAGTGATCAGCAAAAATGATTAAACTTTCGAGTCATTTGATGACTTGCCCATGTATCCATAATCCATAATCCAAGAGGAAGTAGGAGACTTACAAACCAATTTTTTATGTGGTATTGTTTTTTTCCAACATTGAGAAGGTTGACAATATGGTGCACCATTGAGTATCGCTCAAACCGTTCACACCATCTCGATCGCTATCTGTGAGAACATAATTTGCGTGCTCAGTGTGCTGTCCTCTAGTGATACAAACAACATTAGCGTACACATCTTCTATTATGCCTCTCGGTTTTGCTTGACCAGTGGAAGCTGTCACGCACGTCCAATCATCATTGTTTCTCGTAGCAACATGATGCACAATTACAATTGATATGGAGAATAATCTTGATGCAGAAACGAACGTACACATCTTATATTGATGCATAAATATAAAACACAAGAATGTATTGTTTGATGTGCTTCGTACCCAATTTCCCATTTAATGATTTCACCGTCAATTCGCTTTTTTTACTTGTCTCCACATATTTAATATCGCATCAATAATTGAAAGAAAAACAAAATTCAAACCAATCTACAAATTTAAAGATAATGTAAATTAATTTTCATTTATTTTTACAATTCAATCATAAAATAATAATAAATAATATTTTGTATCAACTTCGTCTCCATGAACGCGCTTCTTCCACTTAAGAACTATTCATCCCTCAGATCCAATTTCAGAAGAAACCCTAAAAACTCTCTTCCTTCTTCCTCTCTATCAATGGCGTCTGCGAAACCAACGGATCAGATTAAACAGCTCAAAGACATCTTCGCTCGCTTCGACATGGACGGAGACGGAAGCCTTACACAGCTCGAACTCGCCGCTCTCCTCCGTTCCTTGGGGATCAAACCTCGCGGCGATCAGATCTCTCTCCTCCTCAACCAAATTGACCGTAACGGTAACGGATCCGTCGAGTTCGACGAGCTCGTCGTCGCGATTCTGCCGGATCTCAACGAGGAGGTGCTCATTAACCAGGAGCAGCTCATGGAGGTTTTCCGTTCGTTCGATCGTGACGGTAACGGTCAAATCACGGCGGCCGAACTCGCTGGGTCAATGGCTAAAATGGGACATCCGTTGACTTACCGTGAGTTGACGGAAATGATGAAGGAGGCTGATTCTAACGGTGACGGCGTTATTAGTTTCAACGAATTTGCTCATATTATGGCTAAATCCGCCGCTGATTTTCTTGGATTAACCGCTGCTTAATCTTAATTCTCTATTTTTTTTATATTAATTTCGATTTTTGTATTAATGCAACTTGTGTAATTTAACAATGGCGCTAATCTTCTTCCCTCTTTTTTCTAATTAATTTATGACACCGTTGGTGTGACGTAACAATATTTAATTGGTAATATTAAATATTATCAAGATTGACTTTTGATGTGATTTGAGATGAATAATGTTGAAATTGTATTAGGTTGGTACAAAATTTTCAACTTCTATCATTTGAATTTGGATGAATGATTAAAGCGTAAGAGAAAGAAGAACAAACTGAGGCTTTTATTCTTCTTTTTCTTAGGACTTAATTTTTACTAATTGAATGAATAAATTACGAACCATTAAAACACCTTTATCGAAATTTATGAAAATATTATCTAAACATTCTGCCTCACATTTCTAACATGGTGACCATATTTCGCTTTTTTAGATAAAAAAACATACATATTTCACATTAAACATAGACGAATCTTTTTAATTACTTTTAGAATCAATCTTGTAAACTTCAAATTGTAGAGGTGCTGAGGTAATTAGATTTAGAGATTATTTTTTAAAAAAGCAGACATTTAAGTGCATTTGGATTAACTGAGCCAATCGCAATGGTGTAGTGTTGCACGATAACCCATAATGGTCGAAACAGTTTTTTTTTTCTTTTTTGTGCTAATAATGGTCGAAAGAGTTAAATAATAGAAATAGTTGACCAAAAAAAAAAGATAGTTTAGTGATAAAAGTGTTATCAAACGTAAAGACAAATGGGAACATAGGATAAACAATTATCTCACCGAACCTCACAGGATCCTTCTCTTTATGTCTTTGTCTGATGTTGAAAAAAACCAAAACTTTCCTGTCTTTTCTCTGTGTGATCTGAATGCACTGTACTGGATAGTGAACACATGGAAATTTACTTCCATCTTATTAAAAAAAATTGAAGGTAGATCAGTATTTAAAACAAAATAGAAAAAACCAAGAGAATAAGAACAGTTAAATCTAGATTTAACAGTGAAGTAAATAAACTACAAGGAAGAAGTAAAGATAATATTTTAGGAATTTGTTTCCGTTCTTTTCAGTTTCCACCATAATTTATTTTACTATTAGTCAATAAATTGTAAATATAATCAGACCAAAATGAAAATATATACGAAAATTTAATGTACAAAATATTTCCGTGTGTGTGTGAACTGTGAAGTGAATAGAATAACAGATGCCTTATCTGACAAGGAATCTCAATAAAAGAAGCCCTAATCTCTAATGCCTTATATATATATACTCTTCAGAAAGCAACAAGATCCTTATGGATCTGATCGTGAAACCTATCCGAGCGCCGTACACTAGCAGCTCTTCTCGCCGTGTATCCAACGGTGGTGGGTCTAATCGACCTCTGCCTCACCATCTCAACGAACTCAGGATCATTAGAGTGACCCTCGTACCGAATCCACTGAATCATTTGATGGTATTTAGGGAAAAACCTCATTTGCACCGACTTGTAGACGAAGTAAGGGATCAAAGCGAAGACCATCACGAAGAGAGTGGTGAGCCAGTACGAAGGAGCAGGAGCTAGGGCTTCCACGAAGACCATGTAAGCATCAGTAGCGAAACTAGGGGACATAGCTCCATAAATCATGAGGAAGATGTACCAAAAGGCAATTGATCCCCAAATCACAATGTGTTGGACCCAAGTGAAGTAACTTATTGATAAAGCCATTTGGAGATTAACGACCCACACTACGCAAGTGTACATGGTTCCGCCGAAGATTTCCCGTCCCGCAGTTTGACCGTTTGGGTCGAATAGCTGGTGTTTTAGAGATTCCTTGCAGACGAAGAAAATGACTAGCGCACTTATGAATCCGTTGAGCATCCATCCTATGATCCTTTTCCAGCTGAAGAGAATGTTTTGCACACCTTCTTGGTAGAGCAACGGAAACTGCCAGACAAAAAAAGAAGAAGAAGAAGGTAAGTAACTCATGTAGATCGTTTTCTTTTGCAGATTTAAGTGAATTCTACATCGAAAAGAAGATGAGCCTAAACCCAAAACCTACCTTGTAACAGAAGCGAGCTGAGACGTCTTGATCAAAGACTCCGAGGGCAATGACGGGGAGAGAAGAGAAAAAAACGTTGAAAAGAGAGAGGAACCAGTCGTTGTACGCAGGTTGTGCAGAGAAGGAAGTGTAAGCTTCATATAAGAACACCGTGACACCGAAAGTGATATTCTTGTAGAAGAAGTAGCATATCTGCAAAAGGCAACAACAACAAAAACCGGTAAGAGAAAGATTGAGATGATTGATGAAATTAGAGAGGTCTTTGAGTGAAAAGTTTCTATTTTTGTTACCATGGATGAGATTCGACTGTAACACCAATGACCATGGACTAGCAATAAACGCTCTAGATATCGGAACTGAGCAATGGCGATATCGCTAGACATCACTGCTTGCATTCCTTCGACACCGCTTATTCCTACACCAATGTCAGCTTCTTGAAGCATTCCTACATCATTTGCTCCATCACCAATCGCTAAGGTTGTTTTTCCAGTTCCGGACTTAACCAGTCGTGTAACCTAGAAAACAAGCATCTTTGTTAGAATCAAAATAAAAGATTTTAGAATGAGTACCCGAAGAAAAGCATGAGAGACGTCATCAATATTTGAAGATGTACCAATGCTTTTTGTTTAGGTGATGATCTGCAGCAAATCACAGAGGCACAACCAGTGGCAAGATCAAGAAACGTTTTCTTGATATCGTCCTCGAGGGCGTAGGTTAGCGACTTCCCGTCTATGATCAAGGCAAACGCCTCAGAGCTTGCGCCAGATGCAGCCAGTAAAGCCCTTCCTTCTTCTAATTGCTTCACGACGCTTTCTCTAGATGCCAATTCGATTTCGTCTTTGATTCCAGATTTCTCCAGGGATTTGATATGTGGTGTCTCAAGATTGATGATGATCTGTGTCATCTCTTGTCTTAGTAAACTAGAAGCAAATCTGCAAGAATATATTCTGAAATCAGTAACCAAGAAAACACTACACACAAAAAACAAGAACATTCATGATGATGATTCTCAGATATGAAGAAGATATAAGATTCAATACCCAATATTGATAGCTGTCTCCATTTTGTCTCCAGTTAGAACCCAAATCTTAATTCCAGCTTGAGCAAGTTTGTCGATACATTCCGGAACCTAAACACCCATCAATCCAAAAACTGTTATTTCCAAAAGCCCTAAAGTATTAAAACTCTTGTAACATTATGTAATCTATAATTAAACTCATACCCCATTCTGAAGTTTGTCCTCAACAGCAGTAGCACCAAGAAGAATGAGATCGCGTTCCATCTTATCCGTTATTTCGTCTATCAAAGCTTCACGATCCTCGCTTACCGAACTCTTAGCTTCATTGAAACTCTTGTTGAACTCTATGTACTCGTTTTCATCAACCTCGCGGTATGCAAGTATCAAAGTCCTTAGACCCGCATCTGCATATTGGTTTACATGTTCTTGGGTTTTCGCCTCGAATTGGCGACCGTGCTTTGCAAGTCTTTCGAACATTACACTAAAAAGAGCACAAATAGACAAATTTAATATTTTTAATCATATAGAATTCACGAAAAATAAAAAGACCGTGCTTAATGTCTCTAATCGCTTACTTGTCAGCTCCTTTAGACAACAGCAAGAGCTTCCCGTCATCGTCCCTCACAATCACTGACATTCTTTTCCTCGAGCTACTGAACTCAAGGACATTTAGTAACCTATAAACCCTGCAAGGACATAGCAAGATTTGAGCTCAATGAATCACAGAAATGACATCAGATCGGAAAAGAAACAAGACTAAAAGACGAACCTTTCAACTTTTCCCCCTGTTACAAGATCCAATTCACGAAAGGAGATCCCGTTTTGCGTCCGGTTAAAGAACTCAAACCCAAGCTCTCGTGCTGCAACAACAAACGCAGCTTCATCTGGAGATTCGGCTTCATAAGTGACATTCCCGGTCTCTTCATCGGTTTCGGGTATTGCCGTGTGACACACGGCAAGTAATCTGAAAAACTTCTGCAACACGGCGGCTTGAGGCTGCCTCACCCAATTCCCATTCATAACCCTTTCATCCTCAAAGTTAAACCCTTTAACCTTAGGAGCAGACTTGTCCACAACAACATCCAAATCTTCGTTAACCAAAGGCGAACCGCCGCTTCTCACAGCCATAGCTCTCTCAACCTCCGTTATACCTCGTCCATAAGCCGTACCCGCGATAGAACACTTGATAAACTCCATCGAGTTACAAGTCAAAGTCCCGGTTTTATCGGAAAGAATCGTGTCTACCATACCAAGCTCTTCGTTCAAATTTGAAGTCCGTGCCTGCGCGGGTTTATCCGTTTCTTCGTAATACATGTGAATGTCTCTGTTGATGAAAATGCTCTGAAGAACTTTAACGATCTCGATCGAAACATAGAGCGATATAGGGATGAAGTAACTGTAGAGCATTACGGCGGTGAAGAAGTGGTAGATTGCAGCCATTGGAGCTCTTTCTGGATCAAAGAAGATCACTGCAACGTCTGGTTTCAAGTACCATCTCTCTGTTCTTCCGTTTCTGAGTTTATCTTCTCTTGTTTCGACTCCGAAGATGATTGATCCAACGAATGACATTAGAAAGACGAGACCGAACATTAAGTAGATGATCTTGTCCATTTTCCTCTCGATCCTGCTTCTCTTTGATGGAGGATCAGTTGAATTCTGTATCACCTGTTTTTAAATACATCAACATTTGGGGTTTTTCTCAGAATACGAATAAGTTAAAGACTTTTATCTAAAAAATTATTTTGTTATACTCATTTTGGCTGAAGATTGTTCAAAGTGGAAAAAGGGAAAAATATATAGGCAAATGGAATGGTGGAAAAATGTAAAAGCTTTAGAGCTTTGATTGGTACCACTTGGCAAAATTGTTGCGGAGCCTAGGTTGACATTGGCTAAGTCACGTAAACGCGGAACGGTGGAATGATTTTTGAGATTCCAAATTCTTTTTTTTTTTCCAATCACACATACTCGCCCAATCAACTTTGTTTTGTAAGATTTCTTTTTTATTTAAAAAATTATTTTATAATTATGATTTTGGATGGCATTGCAGAATAGTGGAAATCATGTGCAAAATAATTAAACAAAAATAAAATAAAAATCTAATGAACAGCCTTTGTTTTAGTGAAGAACGAAAAAAAGAAGAAGAGAGCAGACAGAATGAGATCTGATAAAAGTGTGTGTACCTTTGTATCAGGTCCGGTGAAAACGACAGCTCCGTAGACATACTCCGTGTTTCGAAGCTTCGAATCTCGGAGAAGAATCTGTTGGATCGACAAAGGAAACCTCTCTTCTTCAAGCTCCAAACTCCCAACGAACATGTAAAGATTCATATTTGGATCTTCACATCGAACAACGGCTTTGAAATCTTTGAAATCAGAATCTTCATGTAACAATGAAGAAGTCGCATCGAGTCCTTGTTTCACTTTCAGATTCGTCTCTCCATCAAGATTCATCGTCTCTACATAGCAAATCGAATCCTCGTAGCTCGATGACAGAAGCAAAAGATCAGCCGGAAAAAACTCGTCTTTCTCGACTCTCACTATGTCACCTACTCTCAAATTCCTCCATTCATCTTGCCGGAATATTCCATTTCCGTCGTGTACTTTCACTTTTCTGTTATTCACCTCAATATCCTGAAAAAATAAATAAAAACCGAAACTTTATTAAAATTTCGATAAAAAGGTTCAATAATTATCTCTTAACAAAGATGAAAGATCTAAAACTTTATTCAAGTTTGGATTCAAGATTCTATAAAAATCGAGACTTTATCGAACTTTGTTAGGTTTTAAAGATCGGACCTGTAGTTTCCGGTGCCAATCTTCGATGCCTTCTTTAACCATTGTTACGGCGATGACAAAAGCGAGAGGTAAGAGAGCACTAACGGCTCCATAAGGAGAGAGATCAGTCAATGATAAGATTCCGGTGACGAGGAAGTAGAAGTTAGCGACGCGACGGAATTGCTCGAAGAGAGATTTAGGGAAGAAAGAAGCGACGGTGTATTTCGTTGAACGGACATAATTTCCGGCGTAATTCCGGCGTTCGGCTGCCGGTGAATCCGGTTCGTTACAGTAGACGACCCGAGAGAAACCGGGCCCTCCTATATTCGAATGGTCTTCTTTGAAACTTGACTTGCCACAAGTGTAAGAATAGATCCTGCTTATATGTAAACTTCTTCTTTTCCGACCAGCTCCTGCCATAGCTATTAGTTGTTTCTTTGTCTGAAACAAAAAAAAAAATCTTAGAAATAGGAGAAAACCCACCAAAAATTTTGGGGTTTTTTTTGAAGTGTTTATAATCTCAGAAGAAAACCAAGTGAAAGAAATATACTTGGAGAATACACTTGGTTTCTTGGAAATTTTAGGGGTTTTTTTTTTGAGGGAAGAAAAGAATTAAAGAATGTAGAAATGTAGAATCTATGGATATGGAAGATGAGTTATGTAGATTTAAAAAATGTGTGAAGCTTAGAGTTTTTTCTATAAAGAGACCCAACTTTGAACGATGACTTTGAACGTAACACTTTTTGGCTCGTTTATTGACTTTTAGACGTAGTTTTTTAATTTAATTTTATTTATTTTTTAAATAGTTTTTTTCATGAGTGTTGTTTGCTTCGAAAAATATCAAAAAATTGTAGGCGGGTATCTTATTTGGCCGGGTATCATAATAACTGATTGAATTTTCCAATTTTTCTAGAAAAGAGCTTGCTTCTAGAACAGAGTAATTGACTAATTTCTAATGAAATTCTCTCTACGGGTGATATACTTTTCTCTTTTTTCAGACTAATTTCTAAGGTAATTCTACCGTGATAGTTATTTGGTGATTGGCTAGGTGTATTGAAGTAGACATATCGAAAACCTAAAATGGTGACGTCCAAATAAAAACAGTATAAAGCTAAAGTAAAATGTAGTAGTATTTAGGTTTGTTATATAAGTATATTAAGAAACAAGAATTATTTTTAATGCATTATACAAGTTAATTTGTATTGTGGTAGCGTTAATTGCACAACCACTGCAGCGAATTAATCACCATATAAAAATCTTTATTTGATTATGTCATGCCAGAAGCTTTTTTTTTTCTTTTTTTGTTGTTCTGGTTCGAGACACTTATGAAAATTAAAGAAATGGACAAAATGATATAAGAGCTGGAAGGGGCGTGGATGGTAGCAATTTATTGGTTTGCTAGTTTTATCTATTTGTTTACTTTGTATTTTTCTTTTTTTCTTGACGTGGAATCTTCTTGGAAATTGATTTAATACTGGGTCTATGATTAACGATAATTACTTTGAGTTTTGGTATATATAAAGTTAAACAAAGATGTGTAGGCACTTTTATTTTGCCCCATTTTATATTTAGAGCTTTTAAAGACAGATTTATCTTGATCTAATAAATCTAAATCTAAAGCATAAACATGCCCACGAAATGTTTGTTTGAATGCTTGAATCATTAACTATGAACTTGACTGAGTTTAGCCAATGAAAATTGAGTCTAAATTGTTTAATATCTTGAAAGAACATGTTTTTAATGCTCATCAGTTATAAGAATAGCAAAATGAAAAGTTGGTGGTGATTAGATGATTAATGAAGTGATTATTATCATGGAAATGGACTAATCAAAAATTTTGTTCTTTATTCAATGGACTTGTTTTATTAGACTTCTAAACATCATTTGTTTTCCTAAAAATCATCCCATCTTATCCATTATCTTAGCATAATTTTTTTTAGCAATTTTTTAAAACATTTTCATTTTTCTACTTTTAATATATTCATTTTCCCTTAAACATTGCTGTCTTTTATTTTAATTTTTGTTGTCTTTACTTATTTTTAAATTTTTGCAATTAGTTTTATTAGAGATTAGCAAACAAACCAAAAAAAACTAAATCCTTTGATTAGCTTAGATTAAAATAAAATTTGTAGTTTTAGTGTTTATTTATTCTCCCTTGGATTGAGACCTTAAATATTACTTTAAAAAGTTGAGACAAAGATCAATAAACCACCTTTTTATCAATGAAACGTTGTTCATGTGGCATTTTGTATACATACATGCATAATGCATTCCAACACCTACTTGTATTATCATCATAATGTCTGGCTGCGCGCGCGACCATTCAAACATCATCTTGGATGTATGTATGTATATGAGTATATAATATTATATAAACACATTATTGCGGCACTAGAACGGTAGTTAAAAAACTTTCTTGAAATTCTATTAATTAATATTTAACTTTGGTGAATTAGGTTTCTTGGATAACGAAATTCTCACTAACCCATTTACGGATTCAAACGCAAGGTCTAGACGATGGTGATATAGCGAAGGCCAAACGGATTCAATAAGATAATACTACTAGTAATAGTCCTCCTATCTATCAAAACGGTTTATTAATTTCAATTAATCCAGACCACGTCAGCACCTTTTTCCGTGACTGCTTAAAATTTCTTTATGTTTTATTTCAATTTATAAAACTAAACCCTTAATTAAGGTGAATAGTTTGACTTTGGTAGTATTCTTGACTTTTTTAACACGTGACTCTATAATCATCAATGACGTCATGGATTCATAATTGTCACTAGTATCACGACTATTTTTTCTTTTCTAAAAAAAAAAAAGTAAAAACGGAATCAAAGCTTCTAGATATCTTAAAAAAGAAAGAAAGTTCAGATCACCTGACAACCATTTATGAAACACAATTGAATGGCCACATACACATAGTATATCTTAATTATTACATATCTACAGATAGGACATGAATGCATAGGAGATTTATGCTGTTTAGACGATTATGTAATAAAATGGTTACGAGGAGCAAAGTTTGGGAGTACTTTTTACCCCAAAAAAAAAGTTTAAGAGTACTTTTTACCAAAAAAAAAAAGAGTTTGGGAGTACATGAGGAATTTTTTTTTTTTTTAAGTAATAACAAAATACGTTGAGGTTATGGTTGAAAGATAACAATGAATTTTCAATTTGCCCCTAAAAAAGAAACCAAAGTTCCCTTTCATCATTGGAGGTTATTTTTGTGTTACGTTTAGCTTTGCTTAAAACTCATTATTTGATTCATTTGTTCTCCTAAAATCTAGACGCTATTATTTAAATCCAAAATTTAAGCATTAATTTAAAGAAAAAATGGTGACATTCACTTGAAAAAGCCCATTTGGATCCATAGAGCAAAATAACAATGATAATGATAACATCAAAGATGAACCCAACTAGATTAAAATGGGCTGCATCTCCGATAACTGACAGTGGAAAGCCCAATGAGAAATCCGAAATCAATAAGAATATTAATAACACATGAATGGATAGTCAATTAGATACCAATAAAATGTTAATTCATACATAAACATTTACATTCGAAACAATAACAACTTGTAATGTAACGCTGTTGTTCAAAAAAAACAAAAGTTAACCGACTCTTACTCGTTTTATTGGGCCATCAATCAATAACGATGCTGATAGGCTCTCCGAATTCATAATATTTACATAGCTCATTTTGGTATATTCTTTCTCACACATCATCTAACTATTAGATTAAGTATTTAATTCGAGGTGTCAAAAATGGGCAGTAAACTGTAATACATGCATGGGTTTTATCCATTATGTCTTGGCTTTTTTTTACTCGTTGAAGTTTGAGAGCTTGAGTAAGCAGTTTAAATCATCGATGTCATTTCTTTAAGGATTTTCTTGGTTAGTTTTCACGATTTTTTAAGATGTCATCGGTTAATTCTAATGGTTATATTTTAGATTTTATGGGTCGATTTAGTTCGACTTTGACTTTCATATATAGTCGGGTCTTTCTAATATTTTTTCTCGATTTGTCAAAGAAATTACTAACTGACTAATTATTTTTCTTGATTTGCCAAAGACAAATGAATCACAATAATAAGCTTATATATATTACACTTGCCTTAAACATAGTTAGAAAAGAAAAACAAATTAGAAGAAGTTACAAGTTCCTTAGAGCTAAGTAAGCAAGAACCCTATAAAGAAACAACATAAAGGCAAGAGCCAAAACATCCCACATCATATTTCCTATCCTCAAATTCTTAATCCCTTCATAATCCATAACACTACAATGCAACCCTAATCCACATTCATAAACCTCACCCCATGTGTATTGAACCCCAACAAGAAGCTTATAGCAATAGTGGCTAAAAGAAATATACTTCAACCACGCGATGAATCCTGGTATATGTTGGATATAGTATCCTCCGGCTAATAAGAACACTAACATTAACACTGAAGAAAATGTTGCTGCTTTTTTTGCATCCATCAAGATTGCTCCTAAAGCTAACCCTACCCCTTGAGCCACTAGAACATTGTAGAGAACGATCATAAGGGTCATGAGGAATGTGGTTAAAGATGGCTTGAGACCTCCCATCCAATATGTGATCGTGACAAAGATAGTTGGAAGAATGAGTTCCATTGGCAAATCTCCAACTGTTCTTGCTATGTAGTAAGAGGAGAGTCTGTAGATTCCTGAGGATCGCTCTTTTATGAGCATTGGTCGTTCTTGAGGGAATGTAAATATGGCGTTGAAGAGAGGAAAGAATCCCCAGAATATCGAGAAGAAGAATAATAGACCCACCTGTTTTTGGTTTTATATTTGAAATTAGAATATGAAAAAAAAAATTATGATTTTAACATTTTCAACAACTCAAATATTTACATGAAAAAGGAGAATCAAATTTTTAATATCACGGTTTGGTATTTTTACCTGATCTTGTATATGAGCGACGCGAGAATGCCACCATAAGAGGCCAGAGAGTAAAGAAACCGACATGACCATAAATACTCTAAGTCCTGAAAATGATTCGTGACTTCTCTCCTTTAAACCTCGTTTCAGTAAAACTGAGAACTGCATCCACCAACTCGTTGGCCATCGATCTTCATATAAATCCAGAACAACATATTGCCACAGTAATTGTAATCAACCATAAAAAAAAATGAAATGTTACTATTAAATGTTAATGGCCTTACTTGTTAAAGACTTTGCTCTCGACCCATTGACCTTTCGATCTTGTGGATATGTTCTAGAAACTTCTTCTTTCAAAGGTGGATACAAGTTCTTTTTGTAAGAAGATATTAACGACAGTTTCACTGAGTTTTGTTCTTCAAGCCGATCTAATTTCCCATTTATGTCGACTTGATCATATTGCTTTGAAGTAATTCCTGCAAAGTATACCCAAATATATATTTAAATAAAATATAAACAAAAGCAACATATAACAAATATCTATCAAAATATATAGTCAAAAGCAACATATAAACACATGATTTATCCCACTATTAACGAACTTTATATTTCTCTCTTTTAAGATAAATTTAAATTAAAAAGGACAAAGCTTGTAATAAATATGCAAAGAAAGGGATTAGAATTGTCGTTGTCACATATCTCATGATGCATGAGCAAAACCAAAAAAAAAAAGTGTTTAAACTTTACACTCGAATTTTGCTGTTTTATTTTTAAAAGAAAATTCGAATAGATTATGTACCTACCGTTAGCAAGATCAAGTACGAAATCAGCCGGGTTAACGAAACTGGATCCGGGTTGAAACCCAATCGAACCAAAATATTCCATGACCCGACCCGAATCTCCACTATATATCGGACTTCCTTCAGATAAAACCAGCACTTTATCGAACATCCGATAAAGCCGACTCGACGGCTGATGAATCGTCGTCACCACCGTCCGACCACCACGCGCCAGCGATCTCAACGTAGCGATTATACGCGCTGCCGTCGTGGAATCAAGCCCAGACGTCGGCTCATCAAGAAGCAACAAACTCGGATTCACTAGCATTTCTTGTCCGATACTAACCCGTTTTCTCTCCCCACCCGATATCCCTCGGACTAACCCGCCTCCGATCACGCTGTTGCAGCAGCGGGTCAACCCCAGATCCGAAACCACCGCCTCCGCCTGATCTATTTTCTCTTTCCGGGTCAGTTCTTTCGGTAAACGGAGCAAAGCCGTGTACGTGAGCGTCTCCATTACCGTTAAGTGTGGGTAGAGAACGTCGTCTTGTGTAACGAATCCCGTTTTACGTTTGACGGAGCTTGTAAACGGATCTCCGTTATAACAAACCGTTCCTGAAAGTTTCCCTTGTAAACGTCCGGCTAACGCCGTTACTAGCGTTGTTTTGCCACTACCTGATGGACCAAGCATTGCTAATAGCTCACCTGGCTTGACTATACCGCTTACACCGTTAAGGACCAACCTGTTCGGTTTTGGCTCTTGTGAACCGAACCAATAGCTTGTTTTCCCGGTTGGCGATTCGATAGTGTACGTCAACTCCTCGAACTGCATTTACATACACAAATCAAAGAAAAAAAATGAGACACTGTTTTTGGTATGCAACTAAAAAAGAAAATAAACGGATTTTACAAATAAATATAACAACCTTGAGGACTATGGGACGTAAAGATTGACGTAGAACCGAAGATTGTCTTGATTGGTGACTCAGACCGTCGTGTTCGTCGCCAAAGCATGGGATTACATGACTTGGAGAGCTAAACCAGTTTTCTTGAACCGGGCTTGTTTCGTTTCGGTTTGCACTCGGAGTTATCGGAAAGCTAGATTCTTGCTCATTAGGAGGCATCATGCTGAGGGAGAGAGAGAGAGAGAGAGAGAGAAAGAAAGATTTGGTGTGTAGAGTTGAGAAGTTCACATGAAATGTGATGTGTATATAAAGGAAAAGACGTGGGGACTATGTATATGGAGGGAAAATTAAGTTGGAGAGAGTATATACTTTATTCATAGCACAACTAATTATTTTTCCACTTTCAAAAAGATATATAATGTCAACTTAATTATTTCTATAAACTTCACATACTCGTAAACCGATAAATATTCTTTGAAATGCATGTATGGATATACAGTGCATTTGTCGCTAAACTTACATGTTATTATCTAATATATTTTTCCCAGATAGAAGCTGATTATGTTGTACAAATTTAATGGTTGTACTTGTCGCCAGCAATTTTGTCAATTAGATATTTGTTCTTTATCAAAATATTCATATATGCAATTATAGATCATTAGTCAGTATGATAGTCACTCAGCGTCCAGCGGTTCCAAATTCGAAAATAAGTTTGCATGTTAATTTGTTAAGACATGAAATCCGAGCAAGAAGAAATTGAAATACAGTTAATGCGGGCAAAAAAAAAAAAGTAAGAGACAAAAGTTATATCTTCTTCAACACGTAGCATGTTTATGACGTCATTAGCATGGAAAAAAAAAACTAAAGTCTTTTTTGAAAGTGACAAAAGCAAAGCATTTTTTCTGGACCATATTATATAAATCATACATGATAGTACCTAAATTGAACAAGGAGTCAAATGAACCAATGATATTTAGTAACATATCTGTTTTTTTTTTTCATTAACGCTGAATATTAATTAGTGTGATTCGCTGAATTAAAGTAAGAAACATAAAAAAAACAAGAAATGAACATTATTGTTTTGAAAAAGGGATTGGATTTGACACCAAAACAGAAAGCTAAGAAGAACATTACAGAACAAAGTTATGCCTCACTGGGACATATTTATTCTAGAGATTCCATTCAAAGATCAGCCTAACCAATACAGCTGTATATATATACTACAAATTTGTTTATTTTCCAACTATCTTAATAGAAAGTTAATATTTATTAAGTACACATAGCCATAAAGCTAGAAATTAGAAATTTACAAGCATAGTCACTACGATAACTTTTTCTTTAGACGATAAGTAACATAGAAAACAATTCCTAAAACATATGTTCAAAAAATAAAGATAAAAATATACTAAAATATGATTTGCTTTTTGTCAACGAAATCCTTTGATAGATATATGGTATAACTTTTATGAATCTACAGACTTTAATCTATAATTTTTTGAATTATTAAACAATAACCAATTAACAATATTAATTTATATTTCATTGTTGAAAAAAACAATATCAGTATAGTTCTTTTTAAAAATAGTATATCAACGGATTTAGTTGAGATTAATTGTGAAAATGACATGTGTGAACTTGAATTTATAATTAATTATCTCAGTTACGATAATCAAAGGGATATTCATAATTTATTGGACTATCAGTATGAAAATAAGACATGTTCAAAAATTCAAATTTCTTAAAAATGTGGCTACTATGGTTAATGTAATGTATAAATTTCAGAAAGATATTCAGGAATTTTTAGAATTATCTATATTTAAGCAATAACTTATCGCATTTGTATCTTTTGTTTTACAAATTTTGGATACGAAAAAATCTTTTTGATAATGGTAAAAATATGTATTTTTATATCAAAATTTAAGTATATATAGATTTACTTGCGTTTCTTGAATTTGTTTCATACGACTTTTGCATTTACACATAAATTAACAAGAACGAAAAAGTAGTTTGAAAACATTATAAAAATTAAGCCTATAATCGATCTTCAACCCAACAGTTGGTAAGTGAATTGGCAAAAGAAAACATAATTGCAAAGAAAAGTAAAATCAGGCAACAAAATATACCTACGGAAATATATAGGAATATTGAATATCATGTGGAAAAGGACTTAATGATGTTCGATAATGATTGGAGGCAAAATATTATTACAACACGCACACAAATATAATATAACATCTATTGAAAATAGTATTCAAGGATCAAGGTTCATATTATCTGTGAAACTATACTAAATTTATACATAGAGAATCTAAATAAATTAATTTATCTTCTTTTTTTCTTTCTTAAACGTGAGCCTGAACAAAAATCTCCTTTCGAGTGTAAAATAATCATATAGTTTAAAAAACAGACTTGAAATTCAATCATTCTACTCTCCAACTCACAGTGTCAATGTATATATACATGTCTATATGCGACGAGATGAAATATATTGGTGTCATATATATGGTCCGAGTTTATTCAAAATATACTATGTGTTGTCAAATACATTATACGCAAAAAGAAAAAATATTTTAGTTTAAGTTTTAGTAAAAACAAAATTTCAGGGTTTTGTTTAAAGTTTCTCTATACATGTTAAACCTTTTTAGCAATAAAACATTTTTTTGGTATGAAGTTTATCTATACATGTTTATTAATGTCATGGTCTCACACTTACGCAGTAAATAAATAATTAATATTTGTTCTTGTTCCAGTGTTTCAAACATACACGTGCATAATACGTTTTTTACTAAATTATTACACCTAAATACATTTTGATGTTTTGAAACACTTTTTACAAATATAACAATTTTGTAGTACCTTTCTTTTCTGTTGGTCAAGGAATAATTCTGTAATACCATTTTTCTCTCAACCAGAATATGTGTCAGTAGTTACTACTTAGGGAAAAGAAATGTAATTAAGGAAACGATTTGGACCGTTCGTTACAAATATGCGAAGATACAGAGGTATTTAGAGGACATACATGTATCCGTGTACATATCAACATAATATTGATGTTGTCCATAATATCGTAATCATGTGGACACAATTTTTAGACAGTATCAATTTACCAGCTACATGAATATTTATAAATGCCATAAAATAGTACAATATATATATATCAAATATAAAAATATCATGCGAAGCACAAAAAAAATATAATTTATGTTACTCAATAATAAACGAAAAAAATAGTATAATAAAATATGGACGATAGTAAACAATTTTTTTTGTATTTCTACGAATAGACGAGATTTATGGAGATAGTACAAATTTGAGAATGGTATACACTTTACTCTGTAAAACAATTGTCTCCAAACATCAAAATGTATATGTGTGTGTTGTAATAACTTATCAAAAATGTATCCGAATATAACTTATCTGTAAATCAAATCATAAAGTCATTAGGTAATATCGTCAATCTAGTTCAACGGTAGTTTTCTTTCAAATCATAAAAACGAACATTAACTTATTATGCTAACTTTTTCAATGTCATATTATGAAAATATTAATATTGAGATAATTCTAAATCAAAAATTTCATTATATTTTTATAAATTTTGAAGCTTTGTCAATCATACCATTGAAAAATAAACAACATAATAATTAAGAGATATGTATTTATTTGATCTCTCATAGCAACTTTTATGTATAGAACAATAACATTTTTGCTTTGAATTTTTGTACATGTATAATGAGACTAAGAGTGGGAAACTATCTTTTTAATATGTTGTGTATTTAGTGGATGATTAATTAAATGTAAATTTTAATCTTTAAAATATCAATTATGTTTTATATTATATAGTTCAGAAGAAAATAGCTATAGAAACTTTATTTACTACAACTTTATTTTAAAAATTATAAGAAAAATACAACTGTTGAAAGTTTTTTCCTTTTATCATTTATTTCCTACAATTATAACATACATAATTAGAACAAATACTTCACCGTAAATAATTTGCAGCGATAGTCCAATTAATCATCTACTTATTTAGTTATTCTCAATGTTGGCAAATAATGTAAATTAATAGAAGGTAGATGTTAGTACTAAACACTAGCTTTATAAACAACTTTTTTTCTTTCTAGAATCACCTTTTCTTTGTAACACACCTGCAATTTGTTTTAGTCTTCTTTAATATATGAGAATGTTTTACAATTTTACCCCAAAAATGAAAAATACTTGACCATATAGGTTAACCTTATCATTTATCCTATGCTCGTCCAATATAATGCAGGTTGAAATTATTTGTTTCCAATGGAAAAAGAAAAAAACAAAGTCTTATCCTTTTACCCAATTCTTTTCCAAAATAAAAAAAAAGACAAAATAAAAAGAAAATTACCATATCTTTATTTTGGATGGAGGGAGAGGTGTTGGACCAAAAGCTAAAAACTTCACTTTGAATCTGATTCAATGAAGCATTTATTTATTTTATAAGGGAAAAAAACAGTCACTGCTTGAGGTAAGATTATTCATCCAAAATGGAATAGAATTAAGGGATCATATGAAAAATTATATACACTCAGTGTCAATCAATAATCAATATTAAAGTTGATATTATTGATTAAAGTATGCTCTGTCGGAAATATAAATGTCTCCACTGAATTTATATGTTTCATTTTTTTATAGATACAATTTTCTTACTTATGGAATTTTCACAACATTTTAATTCATTTTCTTAGCGAGATATGAAAATGGAATTTTGTTCGTGTTATGTGTGAGATTATTATAGGTGCTCTCCCGAACGTGGCACTTCCTAGTTCGATGATAACGATTTGGGTAAGATTGTGTCTTCTCTTTCTTAAAGAAAAAGATAGTCTTCGTTGAATCATAATGTGCTCCAAATTACCTTTGCTTGTTGTCTTTTTCGCTAAAAGAAAATCATTTTTAAATAAACTGCTTTATCTTTCTATGTTTACGATTTTACTTACCTATTCTATTGTTGATGTTTTACAGTTTTAGTGCCCCTACTTAAGTCATAAATTCCATTCGTTTAGGTCTCCGACGAATAACGATAAAACTTTGCAAAAGAAGGAAGAGCGACGAATGTATAATTAATCGAGTTATCATAACTTATTTTCGAAGATAATTGTGGATTTGACAGCTTTTTGCCAAACCAAATCCTAAACACTAATCATTTGCTCAATGGACTTTGTAATTCTACTTCAGCTTTAATGATGATACGTTTCTGTTGCTTTTCTTACTGTTTTGAAGAAATATCATGAGCATATATGACTTTAAAGATGTTGAGCAATACCAAATGAAGAAGTTCTCTGATATTTGTGGAATTAAATATTTTGCTCATCTCAATCACAAACCGCAATGTACAGAAAACGTTTCTTCAATAAAACAGGTTAAAAGTGATAATATATAGGATATATATATTGTTAACAAAAACAGTATTAGTATACCAACTAGTTTATTTCAACTTAAACATAATTCTACTATTTTTACCATTTATAAGTTTACGACAATATTTTGTTCACGTCTCCACATTTTTAAAACGTGGGGTTACTATATACTTGGGTAAACGTGGGGTTACTATAAACTACTATTTATCTTTATAATTTAACAGGTTTATTTAAGACTTTCAACCTTTATACTAAAACTTAATGTTATTTATTATAATGGAAATATCCATTAAAAATGTTAATGTTTTTTGCAAAAAAAGAATGTTAATGTTTGCTATTTGATATTTGATTATTCTACTGTATCTATATATAATTATATTATTAAAACTGAAGTCTTCAACAATTATGTAGCTAGAATGTAATATCTTCATTTTTAATATATGGTAGTCTATGTGGAGAAACTTAAAAAGTTAATTTAACTATTTATATCATCAAAATATATTTATATTTTAGTTATTTATTTATAAAGAGTTCCACAGTTAAACGTGTTTAGAGTAGAATAGTTAAAAGATAAATGATATATCAAGATTTTTTTTTTGGTATTATGTGAGTGATGAAATTATTCTTTACTTTATTTAAAGAAGTATAAACTTGCGATTCAGTTAACATAAATCCGACACATGATTTTTCTATGGCCACGTATTTAAATTGATAAAATTCAAAGAAAAATATGATCTTAACGTGTCGGATTATTAATCGAAGGGCCAACCCATCTGCTAATTTTGTTAAATATAAAGTCTTTTCTCTTTCATATACATTGTTACATCTGTGTGGACAAAAACAAAATAATATGTATTACTATTAAAAAAAAAACATACGCTGGCCTATTATTATTGGAGAAACTATCATCCAACGTGAAAAAATGGAGCGAGATACCAAAAGTGTGGTGGTATAAAAGGGGTTAATTATTTTTGTGTCTCCGATTCAATTCCATTGATACGAAATGTTAACTTTTAAATAGGAATTTCCAAAATTTGATTTTAGACGTGTAGAAAATTATGGGCCTAAGGTTTGAAATTTCCACGATTACATAGAAAAAAATGAAGCGAGATACTTTCCTGCTAAAACAAAGAATATAAACAATGCTGATTTTTAATCTTTCCAAATGCAATTTAATTATATATCAAATTAATGAATATCTATAATATGCTGAACAATTTTCAACAATTTTTATTCAAAAGTTTATCTACTTCTTCTATGTATTTCTAGGTTTTTTTCATTTAATGCTTTAGTGACCAGCGTACGGCAGCTTCCTGAATAGCAACGCTAACCTGAATGAGTCCTAATTTATTCCTTTTTAGTCTCTTAAGTCTCTTTTCGATTCTATTCCGAATGAGAAATTTAAATTCTATGAAGCTGGTGGCGCTAAATATATTTGATGATGGTGTGGCTCGCCCGCAAACGTTAATAGTGTCAAGATCCATATCTAAATTTTTCTCATTGAGGTTTTGACCTGTGTGGTCGCTTCTCTCTAATAGTTTCATTTTTCTTTTCGTTTTGTTATGTTTCAGTTTGTTTGGCTTTTAATGGTTAAGGCTTTGGCTTGGATTTTCTAATATTGAGTTTTGGCTAATCTGTTTGCTGGTGGAATCAATTTTGAAAAACAATTTGATTAAACCGGGTTCTTGGGGAAGATATTGAATTGGTTAGGGAAGCTTTTGGGTCAAACTAAAAGATTAAGAGGTTAATTGGATTCCTGCAACCATACGTAAACGCTTGTAGATGGTAGTAATTATTAGCGTTTGATTACAACCACATAAAATACATTCTATCATTTTGTATTGTTTACCGTTTAAAATCAAAAGTTGTTTTTATTCATGTTTGCGGTTATGAACAATTCTATGTGAATATTAAAAAATAAAAATATTTAATATATATATATATAATATGTTAGTTGGCTAAAAAATATAAAAGCTATAAATGTAAGATTTAGATATTAAAATTATGAAATATATGATTAAAATTGATAATTTCTAATTAATGTTCACTAACCACTTAACATAATTTTTATATTTATTTAAAAAATAAATCAAAATTCTCTCGATAATTTTTCCTCAATGAATACTATATAGAATGTGTATATATATATATATATCTAATTAACTAAAACTTTCTAAATTTAATATTAATTTTTCAGAAAACTATTTCTCTATTGAAATCATAACTTTCATCCAAATTATAAAATATATATAAGTTTTTGTTACTAATTATGTAATGATATTATATTTTATTATAATAATATAAATTTTGATATATTATAATATATTTATATTGTTAATTTGTTATTTAATCGCTATTATATTTGTTAGTCAACCAATCATGTATTTTGTAAATACATTATCCTATAAATCGTTTAATAACTTTTGAAACCGTAACCGTTTATTATCGTGTTATTTTACACGAACTCCCGCAACCGTAACCGCATCAACTGCGGTTCAACCAGTCGGACTATTGTGGACCATTGTATTAAGCTTTGATCCGCCTCCAAACCTCAAAAAGAATAAGACAAAACGATGGTCTAAAAAACCAATAACTCTTATATCAGCTTGTTTCCGGTCATTGTTTTTTTTTTTGTTGGGATTGTATTTTTTTCTAGTTTGATTGTTAATATTTTATTTTCATTTATGGTTGTTTCTTTTGTTTGAACTTGTGCTTCTCCTTTTTAAACATGTGAGCATATATATATATATATATATATATATATTCTTCAACTGGTGTGACATGATAACATTTATTGTGAAAATAATGAGACTACGTATCTCTATCAGTGTCCAACTGCCATTGTTCCATTCAGTTGAATTGGGTTTATATAAACTATTTAAGGAGGTTTATTTTTCTTCGGTAGTCAAAGCTTTAAAGTATTTCTTTTGAGTGAATTTTGCGATCCGGCCAAAAAAAGAAATGACCACATAAAGTTATAACTTATAAAGTTATAATGGTGTCAAAACAATATATAGTTTCCTTTTTGCATGTTCTATAAAAGACCATGCATTATTAAGTTTAGAAACTTTTGCATGTTCCTCAAAGCAAGGACTCCAAAGAAAAATTAAATGAAATGTTCGTGTAAAGTAGAGATATAGTACTGTATACATGATACATCTACAAGCTATTCGTAAATTCTGGAGATGATCAAACAAAATTTCAATACATCTGCAAGCTATTAACGCCTCAACTTCCGTAGCTAAACATGATTTTACTGCCGAATTGTAATCATGTACCATCGCTATCGTGTAGTCGCTGATATAAAAGAAAACAAACCCTATACGAGGAAAAATCAGTTTCAGTTATTGCAGCAACTTATGAAACACAATCTGATTTTCATGTGAATGATATGTTTCTTTCCAAACAGCTTCCAGTTTGATGGGTCAGAGTTTCTTTGTGGATGTGAGATCATATGCTTAAAATCTTCACGTAAGTATTTAAAGATTTAATATCCCGAGAGCCTTTGGTAAAGTCTTTTGTGATATAACTACAAAAGTATAAATTGAATGCTCATAATCATTTGCAAATGTTGTACTAAAGTGAAGCATTCACTTACAAAGCTATGGCCATCAATACTGCGGTTGAACTGCTAATGCATTATTTGTTTTCGACAACTGTGAATGCATATTTACCCCCCCCCCCCACACACACACACACACTAACACACATACATAAAAGTGTAAATAGATTATTGACAAAAACAGGTGAAGATAGATTGTAGAGCATCTTCGGTCGGCACGAATGTCTCGCTATAAGTTTCATTTTACTACCCCAATTTGCAATTATTTGTCCTTTACTCAGTCTACACGTAAACATACACAAAAAGAACGATTATTTAATTCTTAGTTTGTCATTCGTATAAATTTAGGGTCCAAGAAAAGATGACTAAACATCATTATTATTTAATTTCCATACATATTTTGAAACTAAAAGAGGCGACGCAGAAGAAGAGTAACACTCAAGTGTATCTTTAAAAACACAGCATTTTTTTAGTGCCATAAAAACCATGTAATATTTCTGAAATTAACCAACAAATAACATCTAGTTTCTTTTCAATGCTTGATCAATTTTATAACGACCTAGTTCGTTCCCGAATTATAAACGCATTGACAACTTTTTGTTTCAGTTTCCACTATCTGTGGTTAATTAGTTTCCGTACGAAAGATGAGTAAGAACCAAATATCGAGAGGAGGCAGGAGACAGTGACATGTCATCCATATTTTTTTAAACGATGCTGACACAAACCACGTACTAATATATATATATATACGCATATATAGTGTTTTAAAAATACAAAATAAGATATGATATTTTGGTTTAACGAATGTATAAAATTGACATCCAAAAAAACATTATCGAATATGATGTGATATGATTAAGAATGTAGTGACCTTGTAAAAGAGGGTTTGGCCGTTGCCCACTTGGGCCTTTGTCACTTTATTTGAGGTTCATGCAACAAATAATGGCTCAAGTCAGGCAGCAAAACAATCAACGAATACAATAACAAAAACACTTAAAATTTAAGTACCACTAAGTCATGAATATATAATGTCAACGTGAAAGTGGTTATACCTACGTTAATAGTTTTTATTATGAAACTTTAAATCTTGTTCTGACCATCATATATTATAAATGCAAGCAATATGTTACAAGTCCAGGCTTTTAAACATCTAATCATATCACATGTTGGGTTTGATGGGTGGATTTAGTTGGACGCGGATGAAACAAATGGTTGAAATGTATGGTTGAAAGATGCAATTAGAAGATTAAAAACGAGATGGCTAGAAACCGCTTGAAATTTTGATGATGTGCAACTATCCGCCTGCCAAAAAGAAGAATGGATTTTTTTAAAAAGTTGTAATATTTTATTTTATAACTCTTACTTTTAAGAACAGACAATCATCAATCGTATTTATCGTTCAATCTTTGTTTCAGCAAAATCACATTTTCTCTCTTACTATTTTCGCTTACCGTCTCTACCATTTATCTTTCTAAACAGCAAAAACTTTTTATATATTGAAACTATGATTACCAAGCAAAAAAAACCATTATTGTAACTGTTTAATCGAAATAAAGCACTCGTCTCGTCAGATCTTCAAGAATAATTTTGTATTAACACTCTGAGAAAGAGGAACAGGAATTCATATTAATCTTTAAAACATGTGTTAAATTAAATGGAACGTTTATCATTAAATTATCTCTAGTAGTAACCAACGTAATTGAAATTTCATTAGAGAAACTCAAATCCGACCTAAAATTGATATAACAAATCTTAACTACTAGAACCCAATAAGACTAGTTTTCTAATTAGTCTTTTGGGAATTCAATCGCTTGTTTTGGTGATTAAATATACACTAGAAAATAATACTTTTAATTGTGATATATACAAGTTAGGTAAGAACGCATAGCTTCGTTAAATTTTATGAAGTCGAATAAAAATCAGATCCTCGTACAGTGCAAATATTCTATACAGATAAGAGAATATATCGAACATAGTTATTTTTTTGGTCAGCAGTTATATTATGTTTGATTATCCTAGATATAATGGCAACATAAATAATATCAATCTTTGCAGTGAGGTTACCGATATACTACATTCATGTGCCGACTTGTGGCGCTTGCCACAGGAAGAAACTTCACTATTCTTTTAAGCCTACATGTTAAATATCATTCACACAAAAAGTTTTAGCCCTGGTTCCTCAAAAGTGTAGTAATGCAAATTTTTAATTCATCTCTATACTCTAATCACTATCACCTAAGCTGATGAAATATCACATTTCAAACAAGAAAAGCAGAAAGAAAGCATGGAGCCAATTATTGTCGCATCCAAATGCAACTTTAATGGCATATCAATGTTTTATTGAATTCGACAACACGGAGTCGGGACGGGCTACCACATTGGTCTTTGTAATACTTTAGGTTCTAAAATAATATGTTGATGTGAGAATGATTAATAATCATTGATTTATCTAGTTAAAAACTACCAGAATACTTGTTAAAAAAAATCAGTATTTTCGAGAAACTTCATACAAATTTATGGTTTACCAAACGTGTAATTCGAAAATGATAACCTAATTCTCATAACAATACGTATAAAAAAAGAACAAACGATACATTCAAAATATATTTCACGATAAGTGTCAATTACACATCTTACAAGATGTACATATTAGTGAAATATTGATCAACGGGCTTATGTGTGAAGCGTCTAACCATAATGCTAATATTATAATTGCAAATAGTTTGGGAATTGTGAGAATTATGTGAATGATAGTCATCTCTCAAATTGATCACACATGTGTAGAGTTCAAATCAATCATTTTTATGTTAAAAAAATATTAAAATTATTAGTCAAAGTTAACAAAAAAAATTGAAAATTTGAATCATTTCAAGACAAAAAAAGAATGATGTTTAGGCTAGTATTCAATAATTTGAGGTAATTAAATAAAAAACAAAGTAAAAAATAACAAGAGAAAAATAGAAGCAATTATTTTCTAATATAGATAATTTTGCAGTTTTTCTATAGGAATCAAAATATAAGTAGTCTTTTTATAGGAATCAAAATATAAGCATAAAGAGAAATATGTTGTGTGTCTCTTTAGACAATATTGTATCTTTATCTTCGATTCTTTATTATTTTTTATAATTAGAAAACATGTTTAACATTTTCATTTACTCCATTTGATATTTATTGGTTTTTATTTCAACCATAACCAATATATATATATATATATATATATATATATTTTTTTGTCAATACCATAATATATTTGATTGAAATATAAGTTTATACATTAAAATAATAGCAACATAATTTTGGCAATTTCTAAAATACTTATTTAATTTAACTATATAGAATTACATATTAAAAACAAATGAATGTTCGAAATTTGGTGAGACGACAATTAGTAAAGATGCATAATCAAAGATTAATGGGATAATGGCATCTATTGCAAGGTGAATTGAGAGAAGTTAAGCGATGTTTGGGTCCATAAATGGCATTTCCTTTAGAGAACGTTAAGATTCCCAATTTTTCCACTGGGTTTGTGAAGAGACAAAGCAGCTTCAAAAGCAAATGTCTATTTGTAAATGCTTTTAACGCTAGCTTATAAATTCATATATAAATATATATATATGTATTTTTTTTAAAAAAAACATCATAGCAAAAACATGATATTTTGTGACAAAGCGAAGTTTTATAGATGATTACTCCCCATTAAAAGAAGAGTTGTTTATAACAAATGAAAACAATGGTCTTGATTTGCGTTTTTGGTGACAAAAAAATTTGTGAAAAGTGGTATACATAATAAACCCAATTGTTTGATTCGAGACTGGGCTTGAATCGCCTGATGCTGCATTGGGCCAACACAAAAGAGAGAGAGAGAGAGAGAGAGAGAGATAGAGAGAGGTAAATTAGTGCTTTACTCTCACGTCAACCACGTGAAAGTGCCTCATAAGATAAACAATGTGGTATGTTCGAGTTAAGAAAGAATATTCATGCATTTAGCATCTATAAATTATATCAAAGGAATTGGCCTCTACAATTTGTAACGTTTTGCTAGTTCCTTGAATTCACTGAAATTAACTCGAAATTGTAACAAAGTTATAAGTAGCTTGAAATCGAACACTTGATTCCTGCAACATAAAAAGATGCACGATGTGTTTTAGTGCAGTTAATATCTTAATTGGTTAGTGTGTCGCATTCCACGTTGGCTAAGGTTTGTTGACTAGTTTTTTTAGGCGATGAAACGATATTCAGTATTGTCGTTTGGTATATTGTTAAGCTAAAATTAACTTTAGTCTGTTATACCCAAACAAATCTAACGATTGTCCAAGGATCTCCAATCATGTTCTTTAAATATTATATTCTAGTTGTATGTTTATAACTTGGCTGTCGAGAGAACTGGTAAGTTAGCCAAATGGTAAAATTACTTTGGGTATACTATAATAAGAGAGGTGTTTTCACAAAAAGTCGTATTTAATTTGTTTAGTTTTTTTTGGCACCCGTTCAACAGTTGGTTGATTTATCAAGTTTGGTCGGTCCCAGTTTTCAGAATTAGCTGTAACAAGAACCATTAAAAAATAAAAATAACTAAAGTAAGAAATAATATTATTTATCTAATCTTTTCTAACTTAACCTAAGATTGTTAGTTTTATTGAAACGTCATTTATGTTTAGTCTTATTGAAATGTCACTTATAATGCTATGAAATTATGGACGGCAGAGCGGGCCGACCAATTATTTAAAAGTGTACCACTTCCTTACTGCAGAGAAAAAAACTTTTTTTGTTGATAAATGTGAATTACAGAGAAAGAACTTTAAGTTACTCTTTTATTATTTGTTAGTTTATTTATTATTTTTCATAATCCATCGTATAAAATTTCGTTCTCGTTTTGTTTTGAAATTTCCCTCAAATAAATAACATTACAACACGAATAAATTTCCCTCATAATGTTTTTCAAATAATTTTATGATAATTTATTTTTTATAAAATAATTATTATAAAAATGATGTGATATAAATTTAATTTAATTTTTATATTTCACAGAATAATATATATTATTTATTAACTTTTTTGTTTTTAATATTTGTAAAAATTAAGTCTATAATTTATATATATAATTGTAAATTAATGGGAGTTAAAATAAAATATTTCGTTTATTAATCTGCTAAGTTTGTTTTATTGTTTTATAATTTTAATGAATTAATTTATCTTCTTAATCTATTTTAATTGTCGAATTTATTTTTAAAATATAATAATTAAAATAGGCTAATACGTATCATAGTAGTTTTAAATATTCTGCATGTTTTGACGGAAAAACCTATTAAAAATTACAAATCATAAAACATTAATTCTAATTTTATCAAGTTAAAAATATATTTAAACTTATGTTTTATTTTTTAAATTTTTTTATTTTAAATGAAAATTTTAGTTTTATAGATTATAAATTAACAAATAAGAATTTTTTATTCACATTTTTATTTGTTAAAATATAACTAAATAATTTAATACATCAATTATTTTAAAAATCATGATCAAAATTTTGGTAAAGCTGGCATGCTTTGTACTAGTTAAGTCATAATGAGCAACAAAAAGAAAAATGGTACACCAAATTCCAGCATATCATCCTCACAAAGTCAAGAATTTGGACGTTAAGATTTGAAAGGAAATAAGGAGAGAAAAGCAAGGATGTTGGTGTCGTGTAGGTTTGTGTGGAAAAATAAACAACACATAGTCATCGTTTCATTGGTTCGCTGTTGCCGTAATTCGTCCCATCATATTTTACGCGAGATGTGACAATAATGTGTTTATATAGTTTTTCTTAATTTAAATTTCTCCTTTTGATATAATTTGGATATTCATTCAAAAAATTTTTGTGTACTAAATACAAAAAACAATTCAAATATTTGGTAATCAACATTTAAACTATACACGCACACAAAATATAAAAAAAAAAAATCATACATCTAAGCACATAAAGTAATCCATTGTGAGTTAAAAGAAGAAACAAGTATTTCATTGCTACAAGAATCGTCTGTAACAAACATAAATCAAATTGCGAGAACTTAATATCGATTGAATCGTCTGCATCCAAAAAAATAAATTAAAAAATCATCAAAACACTTTGACTTATATATATATATATATTTTATATATCTATAAGACATGGTTTCTGCTTTCTACTCTTGGACCTCAAATATATACAAGAAACATTGCGTTTATGGTAAGGTTTAATAACAAATAAATGTGTTCGAGTGGGAAAAAGTAGAGAAATTTGTCAACCCCGTAGCCCCCACTATTGATGAGACATTGATCGAGATCAATCGCACACCATCTTGTCTCCTTAATTCTATATGTAAACAGTGAGAAATTATAATTTTGCTTTTTAGAATGTTTTAAGGTTTTTAGATTTGGTTTAAACTTTGATAATTTAGTTACAGTTATTTCGATAACAAATTTGGATGAAAAATCGGAATCAAAGCCGAGTTGATATGTTTTTATGATTTCTTTTGCTGGTAATATAAATAGATAATTATACTAAGTTGATAAAAAAAAATAATGTAAAAAAGACAATGTAAATGTCGATTTGGTGTGTGATATGTCTTATTCACAAGTCTCAATAGAGACAGTCCCTTGATCTACGGTTAGGTGGTGGCTGCTCACCTTCCTCTCTTGTCTCACCTCTGTCTTTTTCTCTTTTTCTATCTACTAATCACATCAATCTTTCTTTTTTAACTAATAAGACAATCTCTGTTTCCAATTCTAAATTTATGATAATATAAAAATCGGTTAAGTCCAACAAGACCGGACCAATTAACTTTGGGTTGGTTACTATCTAAGTGGATGATTCATAAATTAGTCAAGCGCCATATGTTTACATTCTCTACCACGTCACTACACAGTTTACACAAACATTTATATGATTTTATTTATCGTTTTAATCTCAAAGTTTTTAATTTTATATCAAATGACGAACCATACGTGAATTAGACCAGATTACTAAAAAATGATGGTACCTTAATATAAAAAAAAAAATTCATACGTGAAAGTAGTCGAGATATAAACAAATAAATAGTATAAATGACAGAAACCTAATACAAAAGGAAACTTTTTAAAAAATATTTAAATTTAAAACTAAATTAGTTAAATCAAATCAGCCCCCACAAGCATTAAAAACTCCATTAAAGACCAATATAAGAGAGCACTAGAGGTCCACTCCAAACTTCAATATTAAGTCTCATAGTCCCATTAAAAAGCATTAAAAAGCTCCCGCTTGTTGTAGTTTCATCGAAAGAGATGAAGTCAATCTTGTCCAGCAGTTCTCTCGACTCTTCATTCTCTCTCTCTAAACGTTACTTCAACTGGAAGAAGAAGAAGGTTCAAGAAGAAGACGACGAGGAAGAAGGAGACGTAGAAGACGATCACAACAACAACAACGAAGAAAAGATCTTGACCCGTTTCAACTTTTCCTCCGACCCGATCCGACCGGAACATTTCGATACTCGACTAGTAATGAAAAAGAAGAAGAAAAAGACTATCGAGAAGATCCGATATGCGCTCGGGTTCCCTAATTCGGGTCTGGGTTTTCGGGTCGTGGGTACATTATTCGGAAACCGTCGAGGACACGTGTATTTCGCGGTTCAGGATGACCCGACCCGTTTACCCGCGGTTCTGATCCAGTTACCGACTCCGACAAGCATTCTCGTCAAGGAAATGGCTTCGGGGCTCGTGAGGATCGCTCTCGAAACGGCAGCGTTCAAGAGTGACTCTAAAAAGCTTCTTGAAGAGTCCACGTGGCGAACGTACTGTAACGGCAAGAAATGCGGTTACGCGGCGAGGAAAGAGTGTGGAGAGGCGGAGTGGAGAGTGTTGAAGGCGGTAGGGCCCATAACTATGGGTGCCGGAGTTTTACCGGCGGCAGCGACGACGGAAGAAGGGAGTGAAGCGGTGGGGTCCGAGAAAGGTGAGCTCATGTATATGAGAGCCCGGTTCGAGCGGGTTATCGGGTCGAGAGATTCGGAGGCCTTTTACATGATGAGTCCTGATGGGTCAAGTGGTGGGCCTGAGCTTAGTGTGTATTTTCTAAGGGTTTAGGTGGGAAAAAAACATAAAGTAGTATGATTAAAGAAGGTAATATTTGACCAAGGAATTTAAAAATGTGTTTTTTGATTTTGGGGCTTTGTTTAAATGATGGAATATCAAATATGGAAAAATGTTATTAAGAAGCAATGTTTTATGAAATACTTGTCTCTTTTCGCATATGTCAATATTGGATGCAAACATTTTTTTCCTTTGCAATGTACTTTTATTAAACAACAAAAACTTCCTACAAAACATTGCTTAAATAAAAAATTGATTGGAAGTTTTTGTAAATAAATGAAAAAGAGAGAGACCTTAATTTCAGGCGCTTTAAATCATGCATGCCCTTGCTTGAGGGTTTTTTATTCAGTTAGTATAAAACTTGAGAATAGATAGAATCAGTTTTTCTCAAGCTGTATGTATCCTCTTGTTGTTATTATTTCCTTATAACGTGTAATTGAGTGGGTTAGAGAAGGTTTGTTTGAGAGAGAAAGTGAAAGTAATTCTAGAACAAGAGAGAGTTGTTCCGGAGAGTTTTTTCTCATTAGACCTACGGTTAGGTCAATATTCGTGGTGTTCTTTTATCTCAGCTCAATCGGTTAATTTCGAAGTTCCTACTTCCTAGTGTCTACAATCATTCTTTGGTTGTAATTAAGGATACAAAACGAAAATAGCACGTAACGTCTGAGTTCTGACTATGGGATGATATATATACGAACATGAAAAAGGGATAGTTGCTTTTTTATTGTTCCAATTTTTTGACTTTAGAGAGTAGAACATCAACCTTAAATCCTTCAGTTTGTAGTATTAGACAGGCAGAAGAAGACCACAGTAATATTAAAAGTTAAGATTTCGTAGACCAACACACAATGTTAAAATTTCTCAGTGTGATGAAAATGTACCATTTACTTCTCCCGCTCGATCGATCCCTCTAAAAATGTATACAAACAACAAACTCGGACAGAAAATCGATCAAGTCCAAAAGATGAGAAACGGGGCCTACAAGTCGAAAAGTTTCAATGGGCCAAACACTTTGGTACTTAACATAAATAAAATTTGTTCAGAATTGTGCCTTGCTGGATTGATTATTGCGTTTAGCATAGGCTGTTTATTAGCATTGTATAACCATTTTTCTGTCATATTAAACAGGTTTCTAAATTAGTTTTAATGCTTCTCTTTAGCTTACGCGTTAGATTTCAAAACTATCCAGGGGTTAAATTTAAGGCTAACTGAGTTTTAAACACTATATATTAGACATTTTTTCTTTTTTATATATGTTCATTCCTCCAAAACTAATGTATTTTTCTTTATATATATATATATATATATATATATTATTTCAAATGTAAGATCAACCCGTGAGCTTGATGGCTAAGTAGTTCCTAAGTAAGTAAGTATGTAATCATAAAATACCTATTTATTACAAACTCTAACCCATAAGTAAGATTATTCCATCCATTTTGATTAGTTTCAAAGATATTATGATATGAAAGAGATATACACGATGGTTGGGGAAAAACAAGAGATATATAAAATATACGTATCATTTTCCAACGATTTATTACAAATCTTAATGAAACCAAATGATAATAAAAAGAACAAAAAAATATATTAAAAGGGTCCAAAACCCCGTCAAAAACAATTTGAAGAATTTTCTAAATTTATATATTATGATCGCAAAAAAAAAACCAACTAAACAACAAAAAGGAAACCAATTAGTGTTTGAGATTATTTACCACAGAATTGTGCCTTTTGGAAGGTCCCGAAGGTGGTACAATAACCCGTTTAGACAAAAAGTGGAACACACGACCTTTAAATCTAAAACCCTGCATGAACTCATGTCTTGTTGATCTTGATCTTGTTTGAACTATTTCCATTTCAAAAACCTTAATCGGTCCCATCCTCGTCGCGGCATTGCAGAAACTAAAAAGCAAGATGATCATGACGAAATAAACAGTCATAAACATGGTTTTGTGAGAAAGATTCATATATTGTTCGGAAAAAGAAGGCGGTGGAGGAGACACTGATTTAGCAACTACCTAGCTAGGGTTTTACAGATTTTGGAATTTCAGAAGGTTTACGATTTGAGCGGTATATATATACTTATAGATCTATATGCATATAAATATATACGTACATATATATATATATATATATGTCGGTATGTACATTTGTGTGTGTGTAAATCGCGGTCAAACAAGAAAAGCAAAGAAAATCGAGAAGTGACGCGCAAGAAATGGAGTTTTAGAATATTTTGAGAATTTTTAAGGTCAACGAAAAACCAAACAAAAAAATAAATTATATTATTTACTAATTAGCTTGAAATGCCGAGTTGGACTTTACGTAAGAGGATGGAGTTCGTGATTATCTCAAGTTGTCTGTCAAAATTAAATTATTAAACAATACTGTATGAAACTTATATTATGCGATTCGTGTTGTTATAAAAAAAGACCACATCGTTTTGTAGGCTTTTGATAGATATAAAACATTATCTTGTATAAATAAAAAATATCACGTATTATATGACAACCAAAACAATACGTAATTATTTAAATGATGTTATATGGTTATTATGTTAGTTGCCAATAACTATTCAAATGATCCTTAATTTTTTTCTTTTTAAACAAGGCTAAATGATCCTTAATTTGCCCTTCGACTGTGAAAGAAAATTTAGTCTATCTTACTTACTTTATTTCATACAAAGCTTTTTTGCATGAGGCATGAGTTCTTGAAAAGGCTTACGTAAATAATTTAACTATTTAAGTTTAGCACCATATAGATGACACAAATTAATGGTTACAAAAATAAAATAAAAAGTTAAGAAACTAGTTCCGATATTTGGGGTTACCAAACGATTAATTTATCATAACAAATAGTTATTTATGGCAAATAATATTTAAATGATTTATTAGGCACATAATTTTGTTCTGTTATAACAACTAAACATACTCATTTACATAATTTATAGTTACAAAAAAAAATTATTTGCATGTGCCAGGTGGCAATTTTCATGCAGTCAAACATTGCACACGCGTGATTCTGAGCCGTTGGATTTCGATCTTCCACCGGAGACATATATTCGCATGGACCATTAGATTACAAGATTTTAATATGTTTGCATGATTATAGGTTAGCACATGATTTCGTCTGAAATATTATAGAAAAAATAAAGTGATCTATGATTATACTCCAGCTCCAGATAGTTTCAATTTAATTGATCTTTTTAAGTACCAATAGTTTTATTTTTATTTCAAACGTGTAATGCTTTTGGCTCCTTATTAAGATACGTGTTGGTACCAGTGCCCTTTTTCCTCTGTTCATACGGTTTACAATTCAGATTTATGACTAACAGAAACAGTAACATACTTGCAACTTTTCTTAATAATTGTACATTAAACTAAAACATCATATAATTAGAGACAGATGGTGTATATATTTAATCATTCAGTTGATTAATAGTTGGCGAGAAAATGTGTTGATGAATAATGAAACAACCGTATCATTCACACGACTAATAAAAATAATCCAGTGCATGAATGCAATTGCAAGAACATAAGATATAATAAAATGATAATATACCGAGCATCTACATTTATATTATAAATAAAATATATAGAAGTTAAATTACAAATGAATTCGCTTTACCTAAATAAAGCATGAAAGAACAAAACACAAAAAAAGAGCCTTCATGCTTTCATGTTTCAGGCTATATTTGGTAACAATGGAGGAACAAAACTTGAACCTTTGAGAGTCTGCTCAAATATGTGACCTACTTTCAGCAATTTCTCCTAAAACAAATCACAAAAACTCAAACAATCATCATTTGAAGCAAAATCTAAGCAAGTCACTAAAAACTTAAATCTAATGTTGAAAGTAAGCAAAGTGTTTATATAACAAACCTCATCAAAGGCTGCACCGATCATTTGAAGACCAACGGGTAAACCCGAGGGACCTCCTTCGACTAATCCACATGGTAATACCATCGCAGGAAGTCCCGCGAGATTCACATTGACCTGAAACAATCTCATATGATACAAATTATGTTTTGTGTAATGGAAAACCAACTAAAGAGAGTTTAAGCTTAGAAGAATTTATACCGTCATAATGTCACCAGCATACATCGCCAATGGGTCATCTTTCTTTTCACCAATCTTGTATGCAGCAGATGGAGCTGCTGGAGAGATAAGAATATCGTTCTGATCTAACGCGGCCTTGAAGTCTTTCCTAATTAGTGTTCTCACCTACATTAACACCAATAAAGTATATAGTTATTGATCCACACCAGTTAAATTTCCATTGACTGCATTTGAAGAAGCGGGTTACCTGTTGAGCTCGCTTATAGTATGCATCGTAGTAACCCGCAGAGAGTGCATATGTTCCCATTAGAATTCTCATTTTCACCTACAAAACCAAATTTGTCTTTGATTATTGCAAAATGAAGGAGGAATACTGAAAACTTTCGTTTATGAAAACGTACCTCCCCACCAAATCCTTCTCCACGAGAACATTCATACAGCTTATTGAGTTCGTCCGCCATCACTTGATTCCCATATCTTCATTACCAACACAAAAGGATTGATCTTTATATGTATAGATCATATGTATGCCTAATGCAATTAACATGTGAATCAAGTGACAATACCGTGTTTACCTGACACCATCGTAACGTGATAAATTCGAAGATGATTCAGATGAGGCAATCACATAGTAAGCTGGTAGTCCAAGAGAGAACGAAGGAAGAGAGACCTGTGAAAATGACATAAAGCGATCTCAGAACTTTTATTGATACATGTTACACAATGAACATACAAAACGAAAAGAAAAACAGCTACAAAGAAATCTGAGAGGACGAGAAAAAAACCTCTGTCAATACACAACCCAATGCTTCTAAGTGAGATGCTGCTTCCTGAGTTGATGATCTCACTCCAGAATCAACACCATCTTCAAGTGTCTCACGGATGAGACCAACTTTCACTCCCTTCAACGGTTTAGATTCAAAAGAATCCACAGAAAGAAACTGGGACTGGAACTCAGGCACATCCTGAAACAAAGAAATATGCTTTTTTATTTCAAAGAAAAGATCTTTCTTTCTGTCTCATTACAATGCAGAAAAACCAAACATAAAAACCAGTCTTACTTGTTTGCTACTCGTGGAGTCAAACCTATCATACCCGGAAATCGCATGAAGAAGCATCCCAGCATCAGCAACCGTAGACCCAAAACAACCAATCACATCCAACGAAGATGCATAGGCCATAAGTCCGAACCTAGAGACACGTCCATAAGTTGGCTTAAGACCAACAACACCACAAAACGAAGCTGGCTGTCTCACACTTCCACCAGTATCACTACCAAGAGACACCATACATTGTCTTGCTGCAACAGCTGCTGCTGATCCTCCTGATGAACCTCCCGGTACACGAGTCAAGTCCCATGGATTCGCAGTTACCTTTAAACCAAAATCAAACCAAAGATCAAATATCTAAACCATCACAACAGCTTCTTCTTTGTCAGATACCTTTGGCCAAAATCAAACCAAAGAGCAAAATCAAACCTGAAAGGCAAAAACTTTTAATCAAACCTGAAAGGCAAAAACTTTCAATCAAACCTGAAAGGCACAAACTTTCAATCGAAGAAAGACGAGAGATTTGTTCTTTTTCATAAGACAAACCTGAAAGGCAGAAGCTTCAGTGGTACTCCCCATTCCGAACTCATCCATATTCGTCTTGCCAACAACAATCCCCCCTAACTCCCTAATCTTCTTCACCGCGGTGGCATCGAACGGCGGACGGTAATGCTCTAAAATACGAGAAGCGGCGGTGGAAGGCATACCTTCAGTGCAGATGTTATCCTTTACACCGATTAAAACTCCGGCGAGAGGACCTAACTCCTCACCTCTGGCAATTCGCTGGTCGATCTCTTGAGCATCTTTCAGAACATTCTCCGATACGTGGAGGAAGCATTTGAGCTGAGGTTCAGTGAGACGGATACGAGAGAGGTAAGATTTAGCGATCTCGGAAGCTGTGGTTTCACCGGAGAGGAGAGAGCGACGAGTGGTGAGAATCTTAGATTGTGGAGGAGAGACGGAAGCAGCATCGAAGGTGGTTGTAGGGGAAGAGGAAGAAGCTAAAGATGCGATTTTTTTAGAGCCGTGGAATCGTCGGAGAGGGAGGAGTGTGAGAGAACGCGGCGGTTGCAATGTCGATAACATCGCTCGTTATAATATTCAAATTGAGGTTGAGTTCAATCACAAAATCATCAAATTAGTAGATAAACCCAGGAGATACTTATCCGGTGAAACGCCGGAGAAGATACATCGGCGGTGAAACCTTACGGCGGCTGTTTGGGTTTTGGGGGAGAGAGAGACTCAGTATGGAGAGGATAGTATGGAGAGGATAAGTCTATCTATTCACAACGAAATGGAGAGGATTTATAAATGGGCCGAGATTAAACGGACTATATTGATTAAAGCCCAATAAATCGAATTTGGTTTCCCCTATTTGCTCTACAATGGTGTTCCATATGATCATCTAAAAGAATTTTGGTGGCCAAGAACGTAATCATAACACTGATGTGAGTTATTCAATTTCCGTTATGCTAGTTTGAAAATTTGATTACAAATATATTTGAATTTTTAAATTTCAATTTGCACATTTTAAATTTACACCTTTTTAAAAAAACAAGTTAAATTAGTATTAATATATACATAATTGCGTAACTTTCTTTGTAAATAATGTTGATCAGCTGACTTTCCTATTAAAGTAAACACTCAACTAAAATACAGAGAATATCACTTTTATTGGAGACGAGCTGGTGGAAAAACAAGAATAAGATATAAAAATGCTTTTACTTGGAGAAAAACTATGCCAAAAGATATATGAAAAATGATATTGGTTTTAAAAATCCATAATTTTACTATTAATGTTATGTATTTTAACAAAATTGCTACACCACAACAAAATCGCACATAGAATATTTGATTTGAATCACTAAATCAACAAATTAGTAAAAATTAAGTCGACTAAAATTGAACAATAATCTAGAAAAGTGATATTGTGCACATAAAAAGTCTAGCAAAATGATATAGTGATTGTATTATTGCAAGACTATTTAAGTTTTAATAAACCTCATTTTAAGTCGAGGTCAAATATGAAGAGAATACTAATTAAAATGCAGTTTTGGTTTTCTGCTTTCAAAAATATAAAGAGAATGTTATTTAGCAAAAAGTGTGGTTTAGATAGATTATTAGTAGAATACTTTTTTTACATTATTTAGTTATGTAATTGATAATATTTTACTTTCTAAATAAATATTAGTAATTTTAACTATTTATATTTACACAATTTCTATCAGTTCCTTATAATTATTAAAATTGTTTTTAAAGTTTAAGTTTTACAATATCATTGTATTTTGTGTATTATAAATTTAACAAAGATAAATTAACAATAATCACAGCAAAATAAAATATTTAAATAATATTTTATGTTACTTTCTAGTTATTATTAAATATTTTTAATATATGTTTCGCAATTCCAAAAAATTAATCCAATCGTAAAAAAGTTTTATTCCGTAACTTTTTATTACACAAAGTTTTATTCCACATTTTAATGTTTTTCCGTATTTCTGCAATCACACAATGTTACATCCAAAACCTATGTCTACAGTATATAATCACGTAGGCTTTGATTCGATTGGTGACCATAAAATGAACAATATAATAAATAGATAAATAAATTAAATAAATAAATAATTTTTTAGGAATGAAAATGAGAATTTTCCTGAATTAAGTTTTTAGAGTGATTGATGACTATAAGATGAATGTGTATTTAAGAATTAACAAAAATTATATAAACAAAATTGAAATGATTTTTTAAAAATATATTTTTTATAAACAGGTATAAATATATTAAAATATTTTTTATTCATTTAAGGATCAATAATGAATTTTCTTTTTCTTTTTTCCTCATTGTTCCTCTTCAATTTTTTATGAGGAAAAAATTTGTTCTATATTTTATCTAGAGAAATGAATTTGTAAGAATGAATTTAGAGGAATGGCGAAGTAAAAACGATGTCTGAATTTTGAAATTCTGATCACTTAATAGAAATATATCATCATTACCTAATAGTCCTTTCGGACCTTTCGTATGCTTCTATGTGACATGACTACACGAGTCAGTCATTAGTCATTAAACATGTTTTAAGGATATGACACTTAAACATGTTTTAAGGATAATGACACTAAACAAAAAAGCTGCAGTTGCATATAATAATTGCAAAAGAATAGTAACTCCAATCTCCAACTAACAAAATCAATCAAATCAAAACGATACATTGTTCCAAAACTTGTACGGGCTTCAATAAGTATATTAGTAGTATATACGTATAAGTAGTGAATAACTACATCGCCGTATAAAAACGCAAAGAAATGAGGTAATGAACAGTAAACTCGTCGTCTGGGCCAGAGAATGAGTTAAAAGTTTTGTGAAAAAGAAACGAAATTTGTTGCTAACGTTACTATTTATCCGTACGGCTCATTGTAACTTGTAAGAATCATTTAATAAAAATATCATCAATGATTTTAGTTCCAGTTACCAAGAACACATATGGGATATGATTGAAAATATAAATATATTTTGGTTCTGATATACTCCACTACATAACATAAAATGACAGAAGTGTTAAGCAGAAAAAGCTTTTTGATAAAGAGAAACATAAACTTAGTCCCACATCTTAATTGAGACTTAAATTAATGGAATTAGAGTTTTTTTAAAAAAACTTAGTCTTGTTTTAAATGTTGAATCTATGGATTAGCACTGTACATATACTGAATTATGTAAATTGACGGAATCAATGAAAATGAATTACCATGTTTCAAAGTTATATAAAAAAAATAAGCAATGTGTACAGCGTGTTAGGTATACAATCATTTCACCAATGTATAGCAAGCCCAATTGAGTTTGCAACTGTTTTTAACTTACTAATTCAACCAACAAATTTGAAGAAAAATGGATTGGGCGAAATAGATCAAGTGGATCGAACGAATGAATAAACCACAAGTGGATTGAACAGATCATGTGATATAACCAAGGATCAAAGGAGTCATGCAATCTAATTAAAAATGGACCATGTATTGAAAAAATTAGTTTAATGAAGATGCATGAGCGTTTTCTACACTTAACATATGAATCCGTTCAAACGCCACTCTATGTATAGCTTTGATGTCGTAAAATCTTTTCAGAACCAGTTGCAATAGCGTATAAGACAGCCAAACAATTTTTTTCTTTTTAGGTTTATAGTAGTAACTACCGAGAAAACTACGTAAGCCGCCACCTATGAACAAATAATAACTTATGAGACAGAGGCTACGAAAGAAGAAAAAGAGAGCTATAAATGATCGTAAAAAGCTTACTGCAATGTTAAAAAAGAAGTAAAAAGTAAATGAAAATTTTCAGTCTATACTAAAAACCCTAACTGTCTCATCTTTAATTGACACTCAGTATCTACTTTTAACTTCATAAAAAAAAAACAATTACTTTTTCTACAAAATAGTCATTAACTTCTCTCTACGAAGCAGTCAGAAAATTCCAGGCAATACAAGGCTCTGTTTGGTTTGGTTTGGTTTGTATTGCCTGTTTGCAACCAGTGACAGAGTTCTGACTTCTGAGACACCAAAGTTAGCTATGTTTGGATATATGCTTAAATGCTTTGCATATTTATTCAAAGCATTTAACATTTATGGTCACAACCAATCGTTTGATCCGAATCTTATATTAGGAAAACCTCATACTAGTTATAAAATGAGGTACCGTACAGATATCTATTACAACTTGTTTTATATCTAAGACAGAGAGAGAGAGAGAAGAAACCAGACTTCTTATTACATCCAAAAGGATTCGATTTTCTTCTCTGAAGTAACCAACACCAAAATCTATCAACCAACACATCGATACTATAAACCATCAAACGCACAAGAAAAATTATATCAATAATACAACAAGGGAAAGCTCCAAAAGCAAATCCCACATGAACCCATTTGACAACACATATCTTGTAACCATCAAAGACATTGATGAACTTGACTCTTCTTTCTTAAGGTTTCTCAACGTTTGTAGAATAACTAAATCACCCTCTGTTTTCTTCATCTTGCAAGGCTTCAAACCAAGTGGAGGAACATATTTGCGAGATTCTGAGACGATATCATACTGACAAAGATTTGGATTCTTTGAAGCCTTAAATCTTGTTCCCATCTTCTCATAAAACTTTCTTGAGAATCTAAGATCTCCCGTTAGATTGTTTCCATTGATGTACAGAGCACCAAGACAAGGCAAAGTCTCCAACTCTTTTGATGGGACTGTGCCGGTTAACTCGTTGTCGTTCAGACCAAGAAACCTCAATCTTTTCAACTTGGTTAAACCAGAAGGAATGTCACCTCTTAAACCCATCTTTGATAGATCCAAAATTACCAGATTGCCCATATTCTCCCACTTTATCCCCATCATGTCATCACTTTCTATTGAGTTTCCTGATAAAACCAGATCTGTTAAGGATCGAATCTTTTCGACATTTTGAGAAAACCCACCAGAGATTCTGTTGTTCCTCACATCCAACAGTGTCAGATTCTTCAAAAACCCAATTTCTTGCGGTAACTTCCCTTCTAATTGGTTATTGCTTAGGTCAAGCTTAAGCAATGAAACCATCTCTCCAATAGACGAAGGCAATGTCCCTGAGAAAGAGTTTCTACTAAAATCCAAGATCAAAAGATCTTTAAACCCATTGAAACAATCTGGAATCGTTCCGGTGAACAAGTTTTCTGCCAGAACCAACCTTTTTAAGTTCGATAAATTGCAGAGACTCGTCGGTAACTTCCCATTGAACCCATTTTCAAGAACCACCAAAGACTTCAGCTTTGTGAGACTTCCAATTGTTTCAGGAAGTTCACCAATCAAACCGGGATTGGATCTAAACTCGAGAGATTCTAAGTTACTTGCCAAGTTTATCCAACCCTCCTTAGATATTGTTAACGAAGACATGAAGCAGTTTACGAACGAGAGATATTTCAAGTGCTTGAGCTTGAAAAGCTGTGGCTTTATCTCCAAACTTGTGTTGCAAGAGAGCGAATTTTCGTGAACAAGACCTAGGGTTAGCTCCGTGACATACCAGAAGTCACCATAGAGATCACAAGAAACACCCTGAAATCCAAAAAAAGCAAAAAAAGATTGTTTCAAATTATTGAAAGATATAACAGGAATTGTGTGGTGGGCCAATCAGTGTGCACATATATAAGTGAAGCCGACCATATTAAAAAACATTTAAAGAAACAAAAAGTTGATCTTATATGTAAATGGATATGCACTTTGATGCACTGAAGCTTTAAAGTTTCACTTGCTGGTTATGGAAATTTCAAAGTGGACAGACATTTTGAACAGAATTATTCAGACAACTACAGAACAAATTCTTTCCACAATATTCACCAAAAATATCAAGAACTCTTTAGACAACAAACAAAAGAGATGATTTTTTTGGACTAAACCTACAAAAGAAACAACATGGATTTAAGCATAAATCAAAGATTAAATAAGAGAAAGTTTGTCATAAAACAAAACCTGAATAGGAGTCCAACCACAAGGGTCAGGATAAAGATCAGAGCCATTCCAAGAATAACCAACAAACCCTTGAATCGCTGAGTAAAGAGCTTCCCGTTCTGATTTCTCCATCGTAGCTCCGTCATCAGTTACCTCAGGCGAAGATGATTCTCCGGCAATGCACCACCGGAAAACCAGTAATAGGAAGAGAACAGAGTGTATCCAAGACATTGTAGAAGAACAGAGGAAAGCAGACAAACAAAGAGTTTTGTGATTTTGCTGTGTAATAATTGTGGGGGTTATCTCTGGGTTTCTTTAGCTTATGGGATTATTATTTATTGAAGAGAGAGCAAGATGTCGTTGGGAGTCAATGGGTTTCTCATTATAGCTCAAACGTTACAAGAAATAAATAAATGAAAAAAAAAAAAAATCGAGGGACTGTAAGGAGAAAGACATTTGGTTGTATGTTGTTGTCTCTGTCACACAGTAAAGTAAATGTGGCCTTTGTTCCCATAAGCCATACATGATATTATACACGTATTTACCTCTCTTTTTAGTATGTCAAGATGGAAAAAGAAGAAGACTAATGTGGAAAATAGGATGCAGTAAGCACATAGATCAAGGCAGCCTTTGAATTTAATGTCTTATTGATTATTGACGCAGTTTTTTTCTCTACAGCTTTTCTGAGATGCGCCTTTGACATTTTATCTGTAAATAATTATTAGGATCTCTTTATAAATAGATAAAATTATTTTATTCTTATAGTAATTTTTTTTACAAAATAAAAGAGTATATTAGATTGCAGTTGATATTTACAAATAATAATATACAATACAAAAGCTTATTCTACTGAACTGATGAATGATTCAAGGTGGAAGTAATAATTTAAGTAAGATATACTTATATGGAGTTTGGACCGATTAACCTATTTACCCGGCTAACATAATTACGTTGACATAAACAAAAGTTTCTAACATTATTTCATGTATGTTAGGTGAGTATCCGCGCATAAGATATACGCTCGGATTCTTCGGCGATGCACCACCATAAACACAAGTTTCTAAAAAAAAAAATTCCTTCTACTAGCATGATAAATGTTTACTCTTTGATTAATATACAACCTCACTCTGCAGGTAACAATATCCTTTATCCTAATCAATTTGCTTCATTTAGTCTTTCTCATATTTGTAACTTTCCATGCTATATAATGTAACATCTTTTTTTCTATTAATTTGATTTAGTGGTTTTAATATCTCTTTAAATATTCTGATTCTTAAACATATGTCATTTCTAACAACCGCTCTTGTTTTGAATACAAAATTTGGTAATCAGAAAAGAAATTTTTGGCTTGCGTGGCATGGCAAACCGCTAGGACCACGTGTTCGGAGTAAATGATTCAACCGAGACGGTTAAAGATAAACCGGAAAATTAACTCAAACCAAAACCCTCCGAACCGCACTATCACAGTGGCAGCATCTCTTTCCCATCTTCTCTCCCTGCTTCTTCCACGCTGAAGCATCCACCCACGAAAATAAAACGAGAACTAAAAAACCCCTAATTTGAGTTACAGATTACAATAAATGTGCTCTTTTTCGATTAGAAAGTCACCAAATTCATCCTTCATCTTCCCAAAAATCGCCCCTTTACTTGTACAACATCGCTTCACCCTCCCATTGCTCGTTCCACCTCTCAAACCGCCGAGATTCCGCGTCGTCGCTTCTCTCTCCGGTGCCTCTTGGGTCTCTCAAGCTTCCAAAGACAAATACGGTGGCTGGGCTCTAATTGAAGACGACCCTCTTCTTCCTCATTGGAAAAGTAAAAAAAGTTAGTGTCTTTCTCACAAATGGGTTTGGTCCAAATTTAGTGGAAAGTTAAAGAATTTCATAGCTTGGCGTTGCAATTGATTTCGATCTTTTTTTTTTTTTGGGTTTTAGACTGGCGGAATGTTGTTATCACTGGTGTTGGATCCTCACTTGCTGTTCTGTTAGCCACTATTGCTTACTTCTCAATCTCGAGAAAAGGTCACATCTTTTTTAACTCTACTCTTTTTGTTTTCATGGAGGATGGTTTAATCTGAGATTCAGGGTTTTGTGTGTTTCTTTGACAGGGTTTAGGTTATGCTTAAGCAATCCATTGCATTGTTTAAGTGTGAATTTGGATCAGAGTCAGAGTGAGGAGAGTGAAAGAACAATTTCTTCACTCTTGACTGATGAGGAGAATTCTGCTTCTGAGGCAAACTTAGAAGGCGTTGACTATGTTTCAGATACTGTTGACACAACAAGTACGTTCTCATCTTGGTCAATTTTTAGGCATATTTGAAGAATTGTTAACTTTGTTGTTACAATTTGCTTTCACAAATCTTAACTTGTGTGTTTCCGCTTGTTTACTTTAGCATCAACCGTAAAAGCTCACAGTGTCACCACTTCGGTTTCCGTGGATGCTGCTCAACAAGAAGCAGTAGCAGTTTTAAAGAAGCTAAAGGTCTGTTTCGAGAAACTTACTTTCATACAATATCTTAAGCATGAGGCTCAAATCATATGCTATATGAGTTGAGCCTTAATTGTCCAGCTCTGATCATGAACATTTCACTTGTAATTAAGTTGTTCAGATAATTGAAGACGATGTAGTGGCAGACGAACTGTGTACTAGACGGGAGTATGCTAGATGGCTAGTTCGTTCAAATTTGTTATTAGAGAGGTAATGATATTTCTTGGAGTAATAACAAATTTCCGCATATGATTTAACTCTGTGTTTTTGGTGAACAACGAATGATTAAAAAGTATGCTTTTTTTCTTGCCTTTAGAAATCCAAAGCACAGGATTGTGCCAGCAGTAGCTTTAGCGGGATCTTCAGTTCCTGCATTTGAAGATGTGAATACTACAGACCTTGACTTCGAGTACATACAAGGTATAGTCAAGATAGACATTTCTACTTTCTCTCTATTGAATTTACCTTTCTGTTACTGAATTTTTATTTTCACTTTTTAATTTGCCATTCTAGCCTTGGCAGAGGCAGGCATAACTTTCAGCAAGTTATCCTGTGAAGATACTGGAAATGACTCGGGAAACGTTAATTTTTATCCTGAAAGGTAATAAAGAGGATTTAGCTTTCATCATCTTCTATTGTATTTGTTTCTTTGTTGATTCATGTCTAAATGTTTTAACATACATATGGTGACTGCAGTTTCGTGACGCGACTTGATTTGGTAAACTGGAAAGCTCAAGTGGAATGTGATTTCCATTCAGAAATTATGGAAGAGGTGTGATAAAGTTTAACATTGTGTGCATAATGGTGATTGCTTTGTCAGATACTTTAAAACAACCTGACTTGTTTACAGTCCAGATATCAAGGACAAAGGTAGATTATATAGACACGAAGAATATCAATCCGGATATGTCCCTCGGATTCTTCTTGGACTTCTTGACTGGAGACAAGAGTACTATCAGAAACGTTTTTGGTATCCTTCTAGCTCTCGTTACAGCGAAATTTGAGAATGTTGCATTATTCAAAGCTTCATTTTTTTATGTCATTTCTACAGGTAGGATCAAGCGGTTTCAGCCGTATAGACCTGTTACAAAAGCACAAACGGCTGTAGCATTAACAAGCGGTAAAATGGCGAAAGCTATTTCAGAAGAGCTATCAAGGTTAGAAGCGGAGTTCATTTCACAGAAAGCTGAGATGGAAGAAATCAGATTGGAGTTGCTTGAAAAGGGAGAGATAAGGCAATTTTGGGATGAGAAGCTTCATGTAGAGAGAGCCCGGGGAGTTGAGATGGAAGAGTTATATCTCTCCAGAGTTAATGAGTTAGAAGAAGAAAAAACTGCTCAGCTGAAGTGGTATGCCGAGAGTTTGAAAGAAAAAGCAGCCATAGATTGTCAGAAACAGTTGCTTAATAGCTTGAGAGAAGATATCGATGAGATGTCCCAGAGGCTAGCATCCGATAAATCTGTTTTTCTGGTTGAGCACAGCAAGTTAAAAGAGATGCTAAGTGAGTTACAGTCCAAACTTGAATCGCTGCTTGATAAAAGATCTATCCTAGAAGCTGAAGTCGAAGCTCTTCGAATTCTCAGGTTAAATGATTTATAGTAATTACTCAATAGACTAGACCCTTTTTAAAAGTTTTGATCTTTGGAAAAGCTTTAACTAGTTATGGATCCATTTACAACAGTGGTTTTATTAAATTTTATGAGATGAATGAAAATGCAGAAATTGGGTAGAGGATGAAGCTAAGGCAAGCCAAGCAAAAGCTAAGGTTCTCGAGGAGGCGGGACGAAGATGGAAATGGAACGATCATTCTTGAATCATCTTCAGATTGTACAAAAACAAAATTTGTTGGGTGATTGTTTGTTAAATGAGTGTTAAAAATCCGAAATCAAGCAAATCCAGATTACTTTTGGTTTTGTTGGTTTATATGGGGAAAAGACAATTAATTCTCTGTAATTCAATCCTGGTTTTAAATTGGAAACAAAACAGTAGTCTTTGGTCTCAAAAGGGTAATAAAGTGAGAATAGTTACTACGAATCTAATCACTTTGAAACTATTCTTCACACTTTAGCAAAAGAAGCAAATTCTGTGAAATTTCAAAATTTTGAAGAGCGATTTACAAAAAAAACCGTTAATGGAATGGAATCTTCACGACGTTGTCAACTATCAAAAGCCCAGCAATCGACATTATCAGCAACCAAAGAAGAAACAAAAATCAAGAAACTGAAAGTGGGACAGATTTATTCTTCTTCCCTAATTTGAAATCTGGTAAGCTTCTTTAAATTCTCATCCTCCATTTCACGAACTGGGTTTGCTTAAAAATCGAATCTTTGTGAGTTTGTCTGATTGAATCCACTTCTTCCTCCTCTAGACATTCAGTTTCATTGGGTTTTGCTTACTGAGTCATATTTAGAGTTACCTCTTCTGTTTTAGAAAAGAAATTTTCTTAACTCTTTTATCTTTGATGAATTCCATATGTTTTTCACCAGACAAGAAACAATTAAAGCTGTTCTTGTCTTTTTCAAAGAGATATATCCTTTGTGAGCTGTTGACACTAGAAATTCCTCTGCCATACAATAAAACAGATATTGGTCATGCTGAATAGATAAAATTCATTCTCTCCACTTGTCCTAATCCTCACTGGCAAATGTCTGAATCAAATTTTTTTAATCTTCATTCTAATCTTTAACTGTTTTGTGCAGATTGGTAAAAAAAATAAAAGAATCAGAATCTAGTGAAGGTCTAATATGAGTTTCCACACCATATCATGTAAGATTCTTCTTATGTTTTCTGTTCTCTCTTCTCAGTCACATACCCAGATAAAAGTTTTGTTTACATAGATAAGGCTAAAAAGGCAAAAACATGTGAATAATCTATGGCTGAGAAAAAATGGTTTTGAGAAGATATTGAAAAGGCCATTCTGGGTTTTCTTTTCTTGTTTGGTTGATTTAATTTCTCTACCATTTAACTATAAAAATTGACATTTAAAGTTAATATCTCAACCTCTCTGTTTTTTTTGTGAATGGTTACTGCTACGTAGCGTGGCAACACACCTCTACTTGGTACTGGCCCCCAAACATAACAACCTAATCAAAGAAACGTTTTTTTTCTAGACCAATTTGAGATATCCAATCTTTATGTTGAGTAGATTGGTCTTGATGGATAATGAATGTCTTATCTTTGATAATCTTTTGTGTTTAGTTCACCGTCTAGTTTGGTACAATGCTTTGACACAAGAGACAAAATTATTGTTAATGTTTTCCTTTTACCATATGGACATAAAAGGAAAAAATTTCAGGGAATTATTGAGTATTGTTTTACGGCTACTTAGATTCACATATGAACGTTGCTTCTTGGTCATGGGTTTTTAAGACCCCATCTATTACCAAACATGTCTATTTCCTCATCTGTCTTGTGCTAGATAACAGCCACTATTATTTAATTTAATGCTGAAGATTTTGGCTTTTGATGCATGAGAGACTTGAGAGGTCCTCCATAAAGCTGATAAGATCGAATTTTTCTGATGATAAGTGTCTTCTTTTTTCTTCTTTTCTTGGGTGGACATAGTTGTTTAAAGTTTTGTCAGTATCTGGTAGTTTCTCTTACTGTAACAACTGTGCTTATTATCCATATGTTTTAAGGTTCTTGAACTGGATTTGGACTAAAGTTTTTTCTTGGAGGAACTATGGATTGAGTTAATTACCGGTAGTGAATCTTTGGAGGAGATATTTCTCGCTTCTGTAGATGAGACGGAGAAGGGAGTTTATTCCCATTTCAAGATTCTAATATATGATTGTGCGGATAGGGTTTGTTGTTGCTGCTTCCGTTGCAGCAGTTGCTGTTAAGCAGCTCAACCGTAAACCCTCCAAACCGAGCATACCATCAGGTAGTTTTCGCTCTCTTATACAATCACACAAGATTATCCATTTGATTGCATTTATAGAATCTGACTTTGTTTTGTTTAATGCATTTTGCTTTAAGAAAATGGCAAAGGAGGCGATAAAGAAGAGGCCGTGTATCCCAACAACGATCTCAATGATTCGAATGTAACTTTACTTTGGAAAAGTTTTGTTTCTTGTTTTTGTGTCATGTGCTTTAGTGATATGTATGTTGAAAATTTGGATATGTTTTTAGGTGGAAGAGGAGGAAGAAGAAGAAGAGGTGAAACTGATCAATAGCGTAATCAATCAGACTCGTGGAAGTTTCTCGGACTATTTAGATGATGATATTTTACCCGAGTTTGAAGATCTTTTATCTGGTGAGATTGAGTATCCATTGCCTAGTGATGACAATAGCTTGGAGAAAGCAGAGAAAGAGAGGAAATATGAGAGCGAGATGGCGTATAACGATAGTGAGCTCGAGAGGCTTAGACAATTAGTTAAGGAGCTAGAAGAAAGAGAAGTGAAGCTCGAAGGAGAATTGCTCGAGTATTATGGACTCAAGGAGCAAGAATCGGATATCGTTGAGTTACAAAGACAGCTCAAGATCAAGACTGTTGAGATCGATATGCTGAACATCACTATTAACTCTCTGCAAGCAGAGAGGAAAAAGCTTCAAGAAGAGATTTCGCAAAACGGTGTTGTGAGAAAGGAGCTTGAAGTGGCGAGAAATAAAATCAAGGAGTTGCAGAGACAGATCCAGCTCGATGCTAACCAGACGAAAGGACAGTTACTTTTGCTTAAGCAGCATGTCTCAAGTCTTCAGATGAAAGAGGAAGAAGCGATGAATAAAGACACTGAAGTTGAGAGGAAGCTAAAAGCGGTACAGGAAATGGAAATGGAAGTTATGGAACTCAAGAGGAAAAACAGAGAGCTTCAACACGAAAAGAGAGAGTTAACCATTAAACTCAACTCCGCAGAAGCAAGAATCTCAGCTCTTTCAAACATGACTGAGGTAAGTGTAATGATTCCTCTTGCATCGAAGCTTCTTTGTTTCTTTAGATTAAAAGTTTCTTTCTTTGTGTAGAGTGATAAAGTGGCGAAAGTAAGAGAAGAGGTTAATAACTTGAAGCATAACAATGAGGATTTGTTAAAGCAAGTGGAAGGGCTTCAGATGAATAGGTTTAGTGAAGTTGAGGAATTGGTTTATCTCCGTTGGGTCAATGCATGTTTACGTTATGAGTTAAGAAACTACCAGACTCCAGCTGGTAAAGTCTCTGCTCGTGACTTAAGCAAGAATCTGAGCCCCAAGTCCCAAGCGAAAGCTAAACGGTTGATGCTAGAATATGCTGGCTCGGAACGTGGCCAAGGAGATACCGATGTAGAGAGTAACTTCTCTCAGCCTTCATCTCCTGGAAGCGATGATTTTGACAACGCGTCAATGGATAGTTCCACAAGTAGATTTAGTAGCTTAAGCAAGAAACCAGGTTTGATTCAGAAGCTTAAGAAATGGGGCAAAAGCAAAGACGACTCGAGCGTTCAATCATCTCCTTCAAGATCATTTTATGGAGGATCACCGGGAAGACTTAGCGTGAGCATGAACAAACAGAGAGGTCCTTTAGAATCTTTGATGATTAGAAACGCAGGCGAATCTGTAGCCATAACAACGTTTGGTAAAGTGGACCAAGAAACTCCTGGTACACCTGAAACTCCGAATCTTCCAAAAATCAGAACACAACAAAAAGCATCTCCTGGCGAGCCTTTGAATTCCGTTGCATCATCGTTTCAAGTGATGTCTAAATCTGTTGATAATGTCTTGGACGAGAAGTATCCTGCGTACAAAGACAGACATAAGCTAGCGGTTGAGAGAGAGAAGCACATTAAGCATAAAGCAGATCAAGCGAGAGCAGAGAGATTTGGAGGTAATGTGGCTTTGCCTCCTAAACTTGCTCAACTGAAGGAGAAACCAGTTTCAGTTCCATCCATGACCAGGACCGTGACGACAAGTGATCAGTCTAGAGATGGTAACGACGGTAAAGTCAGTGAAAACGCTCAAGCCGTAACCAAAATGAAGCTTGTAGACATTGAGAAACGACCTCCTAGAGTACCTCGACCGCCACCAAGATCAGCTGGTGGTAAAGGCACCAATGTGCCCTCTCCAAGACCTCCATTACCTGGTGGTGGTCCACCACCACCTCCTCCGCCACCTGGTGGTGGGCCACCGCATCCTCCAGGTGGTGGACCGCCGCCACCACCACCTCCTCCTGGATCACTTGGAAGAGGAGCGGGAAGCGGGAGCAAAGTTCACCGAGCTCCTGAGCTTGTTGAGTTTTATCAATCATTGATGAAACGTGAAGCGAAGAAAGATGGTGCACCTTCTTTGATCTCTTCAGGAACTGGTAATTCATCTGAAGCGAGGAGCAATATGATTGGGGAAATCGAGAATCGATCAACATTCCTCTTAGCAGTAAGTTCACACTTTCTAGATAAAGTTTATGCGGTTGGATTTCAAACAAAGAATCAAATGTTTTAAACATAATTTCAGGTAAAAGCGGATGTGGAGACACAAGGTGACTTCGTTCAGTCGTTAGCAACTGAAGTTAGAGCTGCTTCTTTCACTGACATAGAAGATCTATTGGCGTTCGTTAGCTGGCTAGATGAAGAGCTCTCCTTCTTGGTCATTAACTCATCTTATCCAATTTTACTTTCTAAACCCCTTTTTGGGTTCTATTGGACTCACGAATCAATTCTTGTCTTTTGTTGAGTAGGTTGATGAAAGGGCGGTTCTTAAACACTTTGATTGGCCAGAAGGCAAAGCTGATGCGTTACGAGAAGCAGCTTTTGAGTATCAAGATCTTATGAAACTTGAGAAGCAAGTGACTTCCTTTGTCGATGATCCTGATCTCCCTTGTGAACCAGCTTTGAAGAAGATGTACAAGTTGCTAGAGAAGTAAGTCATCAACCTCAAAGGCCAAGACAGAGTACCACACACCAAATCTCGATTTACTAAACGTTTGATCTCTGCCTATTTTCACAGGGTTGAACAAAGTGTATACGCGCTTTTACGTACAAGAGACATGGCGGTTTCACGATACAAAGAATTCGGAATTCCAGTTGATTGGTTATCTGATTATGGCGTCGTGGGGAAGGTATTTAAGTTTTGTTCTTTCTGTCCCTTCGATTTCAGAGAATGTCTTGTTTCTGTCAAACAATCTTGATAATGCTCGTTTTTTTGGCTTTCCTTTCTTTTAGATCAAGCTTTCATCAGTTCAGCTCGCGAGGAAGTACATGAAACGAGTAGCATATGAGCTTGATTCAGTGAGTGGATCTGATAAAGACCCTAACAGAGAGTTCTTGCTTCTCCAAGGTGTTCGTTTCGCTTTTAGAGTCCATCAGGTAAGAAAGAAAAAGACTCAAGTATTTAAGAATCTTATGAATGGATTTCTCAACTGTATTAATATATAACTGAAAATGTTTGTTCTATTATGTATGGATTAAATTGCAGTTTGCTGGAGGGTTTGATGCAGAAAGCATGAAAGCATTTGAAGAGCTTAGAAGCAGAGCCAAAACTGAATCTGGAGGAGACAGTAATAATAACGATGAAGAATCCGTAAATTGAGTTTATTATTTACATTTTTCTTCTCTGTCTCTCTGTATTATTGTACCACTTACTTGTCAAATTGAAAATGATTTATAGTACAGTGAAATTTATAGATTATTGTAAAAAAAAAACAAAAAAAAAACTTTCTTTAAAGTTTTTGTAAGTGCTTTTTTCCTATTTTTTAGATAATAAAATTCGCAATAAATTTGTAATCTCCCAAACTACTGAAAAAGATAAAATAATTGTGGTTTGTCTTTAAAGTCACATGTTTCATATCATGTGCAGCCATGCAAAGTCTCGCCCGAATCTTCTTCCTCTTTAATGTTCTACATCATTTACTGATTTTATTAATTAAATTCATAACAATATATATTCATTAAAGCTTGTTTCCATGCTTGGTAACGTACAAAAATCAAGAAAAAATGATTCACTATAACTTTTTGCATATAACAACAATTAATAGTAACCATATTTTGTAATCATATAAAGAAAAATTATGAGGTTATTATTTTTAGAAATTAGTTTTGCCACCACCTAACAAACAGGGTCCATATCTTGGGTATAGTACTTTTCACGTCCAAACAAGATCTACATTTACTATTATTAATGTATTGTATAGTTATTAATTATTGTGATAACAATCATTTATATCATCCGTTCCTCAATAATAAAAGAAATAAATTCACGGATCTAAGACTAAAAAAATATATATATAGTAATAGTAAAAATCAACTCAATGTTTAGTATCACACACCTCAAGTATTAAAATAGTAAAAATATAGTAATAGATTTGCTTTTGATATTTAAAGTGAAAGGAAGAAAGAAACAAAACAAAAACAAAAACACATTTAGACAGCAAAGAGTTTATTGCAAAAGCCAAAGCTTTCTTTTGATGCCCTCAAAACAGAAATCGTTCAGTGTTCACGTTACCATGTATTAACATTTTCGACCACAAACTGACAAAATCGTATAATATACACTTATACAAACCGTATATTATACGCTCCTCTTCTTCATCTCTTAGAAACACAGACTAACGAAAACCCTCTCTCTCTCTCTCTCTCTCTCTCTCTCTCTCTCTCTCTCTCTCTCTCTACTTTCACTTCTCCTCTCAATGTTCCATCTTATCATCCTCTGCTCTTTACTCTCCATATTCCTCTTCCCGACGGCGAATCTCGCCGCCGTGAGTGATGATGAGTACCTGAAGCTTCCGTTACTACGCAAATCTCCGTTACCTTCTCCGACGCAAGCTCTGGCTTTAGACACTCGCCGTCTCCATTTTCTTTCTCTACGCCGTAAACCCATCCCATTTGTTAAATCCCCGGTAGTCTCCGGCGCTTCTTCCGGGTCGGGCCAATACTTCGTCAATCTCCGAATCGGCCAACCGCCTCAATCGCTACTCCTTATCGCCGATACAGGAAGCGATCTCGTTTGGGTGAAATGCTCCGCTTGCCGGAACTGTTCTCTCCATTCTCCGGCCACCGTCTTTTTCCCCCGCCACTCCTCCACATTCTCTCCGACTCATTGCTACGACCCGACTTGTCGACTCGTACCCCAACCGAGTCAGGCACCAAAGTGTAACCATACACGGCTCCATTCCACGTGTCCTTACGAGTATGCTTACGCGGACGGTTCATTAACTTCCGGTCTGTTCGCTACAGAAACGACGACGTTGAAGACGAGCTCCGGTAAAGAAGCGAATCTAAAGAGCGTCGCTTTCGGATGCGGGTTTCGGATCTCGGGTCAAAGCGTGTCGGGTACAAGTTTTAATGGAGCCCATGGAATTATGGGCTTGGGTCGTGGACCCATTTCTTTTGCTTCTCAGTTGGGTCGTCGTTTCGGTAACAAGTTTTCGTATTGCTTAATGGATTACACTCTCTCTCCGCCGCCCACGAGTTACCTCATCATCGGGAACGGCGGCGGAGGAGTTCGATCCGACGCCGTTTCAAAGCTTTCCTTCACTCCGTTGCTCACGAATCCTCTCTCGCCGACTTTCTACTACGTTCGATTGAAATCGATATCCGTTAACGGTGCGAATTTACGAGTCGATCCTCCCGTTTGGGAAATCGACGGTTCAGGTAACGGTGGAACCGTCGTGGATTCCGGCACGACCCTCGCGTTTTTAGCTGATCCGGCGTATCGATTAGTACTCGCGACTGTGAGACGACGGATCCGGATCCCAATCGCGGCGGAACTGACTCCGGGATTCGATATTTGCGTTAACGTCTCCGGCGTTTCGAAACCGGAAAAGGTCTTGCCGAGGCTGAAATTCGAATTCGCTGGCGGTGCTGTGTTCGTTCCGCCGCCGAGGAATTACTTTATCGAGACGGAGGAGCATATACAATGTCTGGCGATTCAAGCGGTGAATCCTAAGGTTGGATTCTCGGTGATCGGGAATTTGATGCAGCAAGGGTTCTTATTTGAATTCGATAGGGATAGATCACGGCTGGGTTTTTCTCGTCGCGGTTGCGCTTTGCCGTGATGATTCATCGGAATATTCTGTTTTCGACTCGCTCAAAAGATTCTTTTCTTTTTCATCGTTTTTACTTCGGTTTTTTTTCCTCTTGGAAGTACCAGATTGGGCGACGGTTCACTGTTACCGAAAATAGGAATAAAATAATCTTTTTTGGACTTTGTATTATTCGATACGATAAAATAATCGTTTTATATTATATGGACTTAATTTTTTATTTTTACATTAATACTTTAAATACTCCGAAATAAATTACGTTTAACTTATTTGATAAAGTGGTAATTTATATCATGTAAATGCCAAAAAGGTAATTATTTAATTCACCACTTACGTTGACAAAAGAACAAAATTCATCTCTTATTTTAAGACTTAAGTTTCCAAAATTTCAGAAATTAAATCTCCATCCATTTGTTTTGACATAAGATATATAATAAACAATGCACTTTGAAAAAAGGGTGAAAATGGTTACGGTTAGGAGAAATCAATGAATAAATATGAGGGATGGGAAATTGTGGAATAAAAAAAAATCAATTCATTTATTTTCCTCCAAAATAATAGATGGATATTTCTGTCTAAAAAAATTGTTCATTTCCAATTTTCGAACAGAATGAAGTGGGACTAATTTCCTACATTGAATGGTTAATATTTAGAAAAATATTTCATTTAACATACTTATATTTTCTAATTTTGAGAAAGCGGTCGTGGTTTGTGATTTGGTGGTATGTAAGAGTGACATTTGTCCTTCCTCCACATAACTTTGAATTTAGTCAATAACATTTAAAGTGACAGAAGCAAATAGAGCAAGTGGTGCAATTTTATTATATAAATTGTTTTTTCTAAGATTCATATGGTCACTTCAAACAATTAGATGTGGTGTAAAAACCGGTAGGAATTAGCCTTAAAAAAAAATTATAATTGTATAAGTTTTGTACCCAAAAATTACGATACTCTTTATATTTATGTATTAAAAAAAATTATTAAAAGTCTGAATCGAGTAGTTAACGAGGACTAAAGACAATTATTACTTTTTTTTTTTGTTTACAGCAACCCACGATTAATAGTAATTAACAAATCTACTAAAGTAAGATATGTATCGGCCCAAAAGAACTTACTGGCCCAAATTTCCTATGATCATTTTATCTATTAAAAATCCACAAGTGACACTGAGGCCAGCTAAAAGCCTTATAAACAGGTAAATTTTGAAGAAAAACAAATTCTTTCCAATATAAAAATTCAGAAACTTTTAATTCAGATAAAGAGAAATTACTATTATAACGTAAGTGAAAACTGAAATAAAAACTGAACTAAAAGTCTAAAACTTAATAGGAAAAGAAAGATTTATATGGGTAAACCCACATTCCATCCGAAACCAGAATCATATCAAACCAATCCATACTATAAATTAGATATTTTAGTTTGGTAGCTATATTTGAATACCTAAAATTTTTAAAAAGGAAATAACTTGAAGTAAATTAATATTAAACTGGAATCCGGATTAAAACCAAATTATTTTAAAATGAATACATGATTTCCAAAATTAGTTTTTTTATATGAAACATTTTCTTTAGAAAGGCAATAGACGACAACATACGGGCTTAGTTACAAAAGCGTCTTGCGAAATGCGAATAATAGTGTTTGGTTTAATTGTACAACTATAAACTATGAATACAAGTTAGTGAAAATCTCTGAATATGTTATAGACTAAATTATATGTGCTGATGTGTACTGTACGAGCTCACTTGTCTATATATTAACAAGTGTTTTTTTAGTGAACAGTATACTTTTATCCGCAAAATGTTATAAGATATCTAATTTTAAACATATAAACTATATTTGAGAAGTATAACAAGACGTAATGAATGGAGTAAGCATGGCGTCATGATGATCAAAGCCCTAAAAGAGCATCCACCACCCGGGATAATGTTCACAAATCGTAACCAAACTTTTTTCTATTAAAGAATTTATACACACTTTGAGAAAACCTTAAAATATTAAGAAAGTGCAAACACACTCATATATGTATAAAATATATATGTTAAGGGGTGACATAAGAAGGCTACAAATGGCCACAAATGTGAAAAAGTAAAACGCAAAGGGACCAGAGACAACCCATGCGTGTGACCACAAACTGATGCTTACTTATTCCTTATGCTTATATATTACTACATTATCTAATATTTAATATCTATATTATACATACCCACACATGTGCAAGCACTTCCATATACAAGCAAACAAATTTACATTATATCTCATATAAGCTTCCATAAGACATACCTCATCCCACGTCACCGTTTCGTATTGTTACACTGTTGACTATACCACTTGGAAAACACCGAAATTTTGTGAATTTGTTTTCGAAATGTCTACATTTCTTCGGATCATAGACAAACACAAAGTATGTTCTTTATTCTTATGAATGATGAATGAATACTTTATTTATTTGAACATGATATTTATTATGAAGAATGTTAGTTAATTAGTGAATGCGAAGTTACTCATACATATCGTATTCTATATTACTGACACAGTTGTGAATTCCACCATAATGTAGAGCACGGTCAAGCAAGCTCATATTATATATGCTTTAATAGAGAAGACATAAAAGGAAAATTTTAAAAACGTTTATGTTATTGCTTTATTAGAGAAGACATAAAAGGAAGATTTCAAAAACGTTAAACCAGCAAAAATATATATATAATGCAGGTTTCGTAAGTGTAAATTTAAGAGTTTTTTTATTAAAAAAATCCATCAAGTATTTTGTCAATAGCATGCATTATACCGGATTTGAACATGGATGGTGACATAGCAATGGCACTCAAATAGATCAGCATATTTTGGTTTGATTGTTTTAAGTTTATGATAGAGCATACACATTAACATTTTTGGTGATATCTATTGTTTGTATAGGTAGAGCATTGGAAGTATATGCATATGTGTTATTCTATACGGTGCTCAGTCCAATGTCTAGTAAGCTTCTCTTCTCACATTACATGTTCTTAAGTGATTGAGATAGTAATGCTAGCCTAGTTTTATTGGTAAACGGTTGGTGTTGTTTAGTTTAAATTATATATATATAATGGATGTCAGCTAGTGAATGTGTAATTATAGTCATACTCGTATTAAATATTCATACAATTATAGAAACCTGGCGTAGTGGGGGCTGGGGCATGTTATACGTTCACATTTCATGATGTTATATGCCACATTATTGAGATTAGGTTCTCATACGCCAAGAAGATATGTAAGTTCAGGTTTATATTTGTAAAATAATTTGGATAAAAAAAAACTTTGATATATGATAGAAATCAGAGACTGAAACCCAAAAAACAAAACCAAAAATTCACTAATATATAAAAAGTTGTATGTCCCGAAAATAAGTTTAAACTCTGATTACTTTTCTTCATTACCAAATTATAATAAAAAATTTAGTGGACAATTTGTTTTATCTGATACCTAAATTACATTAAACTTGCCAAAAAATATTCTTAGGAAGACAAGGAGATTGTTAGGCTACTCTTGTGGCTTCTTATGGTACAAGAGTTCGACCTTAATTCCAATCATGGGATACAAATACGATCAGCAAGTGGACACAACAACAAAATATTACATAAACACCTAAAATTCGAACGAAACTTCTGTAATAATGAATAATGGTCAAACGCACACACGCTTAAAGACCCTCACACACCTATATGTATGTATTTACACATACACATGTAATGATTTGGTCGTAAAGACCTTTGCATAAATACGTACGTATGTTGTGTGTAGTTATTGATTCACGTGTAAAAGGACAACTTCTGGTTATATACATGTAAACTGTCAAACATAGATATTAAATCTGACAGTAACTCAACCGGTTGAACAAGATAATTTAATAGTTTGTATTAGTGTTATTGTTGTGTCATCACTCGTATTTAAACCCGTATACTTCCTGTTGTAAGAAATTAAAAAGAAAGTGACTCAACATGGTTATATATTTAAGGTGTAAAGTGGCAATATATATTCAAACTCGATTTCACTGATCACTGTACAATTAATAATGTCTCTCTTATGTCTAAATGTATAAATATGTATTCATTTTAATTTTCATGTAAATTAGGTGACCACATTAGCCGGGATCCGTAATTTGATCCAGAATTTGTTCAAATCTGATCCAAAAAATAAAATATCAAAAAAATGAATCTAAATTTGGATAATTAGATTTTAAAGATTAAGATATTTGGATTGGTTTTCATAAATATTTCTTAATATATACTCATTTTAAAATATTTTGACAGATAATTTTATTAAAAATTTATAAAATATTAGTTTGAATATCCATTATAAATATTATTTATAAAAATCAAGTAAAACTTTTAAAACGATAATTTTATTTAATAATAGTTTTATCTATTATTTTTATTTTGAATAATTTGACTATTACTTTATTATTTTTGATTATGTTAGATGGATTTGAATGAAATCTATATATCTCCAGGTATTACGAATCCAAATCTGTATAATAATTTCTCAGATCCAATAAATACAAATATTCTAAAATTTATTGGTATATGATTTACACTAATTTTATATATAAAAAAGCGATAATAAGACTAATGTTTTTAATTTCTAAAAAATAAACGGTTTAACTTATATAAAAAAATTTCAGCTGATTTTATGAAATTCAAAATATAACACCTAATGTTAGAGTTATTTTTATAAAGTCTGTAACAGTAGTAGGATAATAACTACTAAAAGAAATATCATTTTTCGAAACTAATAGAAAATATTATTGCATTTTTTGACTGATGTAATTTCTTGAATTCCAGGATAAAATTTAAGGATTCATATCTTAGTTAAAAAGAATATTGATATACCTTTGCAATGTATGTGTAGTTTATTAGAGCTCATGGTTTTTTTTTTAACAATTTTTCTTGTAAGTTTCGTTTAATTAATTTTGCTTAGTTATTGTACTTATTAGACAGTTTTTAGCACACTAATTAAAGCCAAAGTAACTAACTGAGTTGGTTTTAAAACGAGACATGCTTGTCAAGAAGTAAATGATTTTAGCTTTTTGAAAGGCCTTTTGAACATGAACACTGACTTTATTTTAAAGGTAATGATTATAGTTTTCGTCCAGCAATTGTTTCTTATCATATAATTCTTCACCCTAAAATATGACATTTTATGGACCAACAGTTTAAGCACATACTCGGCGAAGAGCATGGTCACGTGACAATATTATATAATAGATACAGAAACATGTATTTTTTGTTATATAGTATTGGGTACCGTGAATATTATCAGTTTATGTCCATAGTCATTAGGAACTAGTATTATTATTGCTGCTTTTGATACTATGCTTATCACTTTTCAGTGTATGAAAAATTAGGCTTCGTGATATAAATTTTGTATACTTGTTCTATGGAACGTTCATTCTCTTATAGTAAATCTTTAAAATTAAGTAAGTCTCCTAGGTAAGTTAGTTAAAGCTAGTACGCTCTATATCTTGATCAACATATTTATTGGCGATTTTTTTTACCAATATATTATTGATGTATTGGTATGGAATATTATTTTAAAATTATAATTTCTAAAAACTGATTTCAGATGTTGGAAGAGATTATAGGCTGAAGATATATAATTCTCAGAATTATTAGAAAAATGTTATTGACGTATTTACACAGAACATTCCGTCTTGTATTATTATAAATACTCTGTATACCACGAAAAAAAAAAAAAATCCATCTATTCTTTTTTTTGTTGTCGGTAATTTCATTCAATCTGTGATCCGCTTCTACCTTATGTCGGATAGTTAAAAGTTTATATACAAACAAAAAAAAGAAATTTTCTGTTTAAAAAACTAATAGATATGCTTGAAACAATTGAGACTAGCAAATCAATAATCAAGTTAACTTGTTAATTAATTAAGAAGATTCAAATGAAATCATAATCATACAAGTTGTAGCAAAATAAAATAAAATCTGAGATTGTAAACTCAATTGTTAAGATGTCTTTTCATTTCATTAGGACCTATGTAAAAAAAAGTTTTCGAGAACAGAATAATAGCGAGGTTTGTTTCAAGTTTCAACAAGAAAAAAAAACAGAAAAGAATCATGTATGTAAATCAATCAAGTACTGATAAAATAGAAGTATTATTGGAAAAAAACAAGAAGAGGAGTAAATTCAAAGACAAAATGATTTGAAATTCTTGGAGAAGGCAAAAGAAGAAGACAGCGTGGAGAAAGAGCCCAGAATGTTGAACGTCGTGTGGGCTTCACTCTGCACCACCACCCCAAAACCCTAGCTTCATACCGTATTCTATTTCTCTTATTCCTATTATATATTCTTTCACCAATTTATTGACAAACAAATATTTATAAATCCTATGAACTTACTCTTTTATTCTTTTTCCATTAAAAAAAAGAAGATAGAGATTCTGATTACTAATTCAACTGGAATGATATAACGATCAGTCACTTAAAATGTAGAATCTTGAACTATATGTTTAATTGTTTGTACTATGCCATTCCATATATGTTTAAATAATCTTCAGTATTCTATCCGTTTTGAAAATGTCTATTCTAATTATAATTAAGTTTCTTTTCACAGACTATAAGAAAAAATATCTACTATATATTTTATAAAATTTTCAAGTAAAACTCTACAAATTTCTTTTTTGTGTAATAAACTTTATGAATGGTAAGATTATCATTTTCCTTAAAACTTTTCATTGAAAATATTTCTTGTGAAACATGGAAAACTACGTATATATCAAATAATATAATATAATCAAAGAAATATTCAGATCACAATGTAAAATATTCGGTGAATATGTATGAGTAAATCAAATGAAAAATAGAATCTCTTCGTTGCACTTAAGACAAAATCTATAACTTAGAAAATCTAGACTGATTAAATTAGATTAAAGAACGAATGGTCTCCGAACAAAAAAAAAAAAAAGGATTAAACATATAAGGAAGATAAGAAAACGAAAGTGGGTTTGGCTATAAGAAAACGAGTGGGATTATTAATGATTAAAAGTAAAGCTCTTTTTGGTCTCTGGTCGGTCGACAATCCGTGTGTCCTGTGGTCAGTGTTTGTTTTTTTATTTCTTAGTTTAGTTTTTGAGATTCTAAATATGTTTTCCAAAAACATTAAGCAGCCAAACGTAATTCTTTTAACGCGTTGTTTCATAACCTGATGAAAACAATAATCATGGCATCTTCTTCCTTCTCCCATGCATGTCAAAGTATATTGATTATATACATCGACTTTAACCTTCTTTTGTAATATCATGCCATAACTTAATATTTTCTATCGATGTATGTTTTTATGATGGTACCGAGTGGTGGACGAAGAAAAAAAAAAGCAAGAAAAATGAAAAGATAATTTTAAAAAATAATGTTGAAAAGAACACCTTCTAATTTTATTGATTTTCCTTTTTATATTATCATGTATAATTTATCTCACAATATTTGTTTAAAGTTTTGATACATAAAAATATTCTTAATTTTTAAAAATTTAAAGTACTATTTATTACTTATATAACCACAATTTAACCAATAACAAAAGTAGATGTAATATAATTGGTCAAATAAAAATAAGCTAATTAATGTCACATTATAAATTGAAAATATCATTTAATTTGATATAACATTTTTAAAAAAAAACATCAATTATTACGAAACAGAAGAAACAATTTTTATTTTCATGAATAGCATCTGAAAAAAAAAATTTGCAAAATTTTATACTATTTTTTTGGTCATTCTAATTCATGCTCAAATTGCAAGATATCATATAAGTAAATATGATTGACCACTCTGACTTATATATTTTTCTATATAATATCACTTGTGAGCAGGTGATGACCAGAAGTTATTCTACCAAATTATATTCAATGCCACATGACAAATCATCTACTATTGATTATTATTCTTGACTGCATTTAATTAGTAGATCATAAGAGATTATACACAATGTATTTGTACGGTATATATCTCGTCAACAGTTATACATAATTTGATTAAGTTTATAACTTTGTAGAATGGTCATGACGTAGTATTCCTTGTATAAATAGGGAATCCTTTTATCCTAAGCAGTATTATTATATTAGGTCGGAAAATGAGCAAAATGCTTCTATTACAAGTAGAGAAGTAAACAGATTTACTAACATTAAAACATTATTCTTAATAAAATAATAATTAACAATTGTTCATAGGAAGCCATATCCATCAGAGAAATCCACAAGATGATGACAGCTCCCAATTTAGAAGTCGTAAAAGAAAAGTAAAGAAGATGTGCAGCAATTGCAGATTTATTTGATTTGTTAAATATTCATAATAAATATATTAGAAAAAAATCGTGGTCCCAAAATGAAAATTATCAAACAAAATTAACTATGATGTTTATAATTATAAGAAAAAATAATTGGTGTAACTACAAAATTTCTTCAAAAAAGTACCTACAAAATTAGAGAAGAGGAATTTGTTTTCATTAATATTCGCGATTTTCTGTAACTACTGACTAGTAATTTTTTCTTGAATTAGAAAGTAATTTCTTCTAGAATTATACTACTTTGCCATTTAACGGAATTAGAGTAAAAAGGAAATAAAAATATTTCAACAATATTCCTCAAAATTTTCTTTTTGCTTTAAATGTGTATTTATCAAAGATAATGGCGGTCTGATTTTACAAACCGGTGAAAATGTTTATCATTTATGAATTATTCATTTTGAAAGAAATCTTTAATATTAAACTATTAAATAACTTTTCTTTACAAATAGTCCTACTAAAATACCAAAAGACACTATATATATATATATCTGTAATGCATTATCAAATGGGATGTTTGTGACCTTTTGTCTCTTCTTCTACAATTCTCTTTCTCCTTTCTAGCTTTCTTCCTGCTTTCAAAAACAACAAAAAAAAAAACAAAAATGTATGCAATGAAAGAAGACTGTCTTCAAACGTTTCACAACTTACAAGACTATCAAGACCAGTTTCTTCTTCATCACCATCCACAAAACCTCCCCTGGTCATCTTTACCTTCTTTTGACCCGACCTATTACCCATCCAACCCGACCCATTATCCTGACCCGGTCCACTACTTCAACAGGAGAGCTTCTTCTTCTTCTTTTGACTATACCGATGGTTTCGTTCCTCCTCCTTCCATGGATAATCATCATCATCAGAACCATCTAAGGATCTTATCCGAGGCTCTTGGACCCATCATGCGTCGTGGCTCGTCCTTCGGGTTTGATGGTGAGATTATGGGGAAAATGAGTGCACAAGAAGTCATGGATGCTAAGGCTTTGGCTGCTTCGAAGAGCCATAGTGAAGCCGAGAGAAGAAGGCGAGAGAGAATTAACACTCATCTTGCTAAGTTGCGAAGCATTTTACCCAACACAACCAAAGTAAGTTGTAATAGTTAATACTCTTTCCCTTTCAATATGGCTTTGGTGTTTTGAAATTTAATCAATGTTTTTGAAAAATCGAAGGAAAATTAATTGGGATTAAGGATAGCATGTTTTTATCTTTATTTCGTTCCTGTTGTTTAGTAGTACTAAATTTTCATTTGTCAAAAAATGCATCAAACGATATGTATGGTGTGTAACTACTGATCACATATGTATTCATCTTTGTGAAAATTTGTAAATATTTTAAAAGTTCTATGCTAAAATTTTAATTAATTTGATATACTTCTAAAGTGTTTCATTGTTAAGTATAACTATCATTTAGTAATTGTGATTCTCATTTATAAAGCAATAACTACATAAGAACGATGTTTTCTGTATGTTATTATACTTCATAAATGTAGTATTTTGTAACTAATATCATTATTACGAAGAAGACTATATATATTTCGTTTTGTTTTTCTTTAGACGGACAAGGCTTCGTTGCTAGCAGAAGTGATCCAACACATGAAGGAGTTAAAACGACAGACATCACTGCTCACCGACACGTGTCAAGTCCCAACAGAGTCAGATGATCTGACCGTCGATTCGACTTACAACGAAGAAGAAGGAAACTTGGTGATAAGAGCTACCTTTTCCTGCGGAGACAGGACTGACCTCATGCAGGACGTCATCAATGCCTTAAAGTCTCTTCGTCTTCGGACTCTCAAGGCTGAGATTGCAACCGTCGGTGGTCGAGTCAAGAACGTCTTGTTCTTGAGCCGAGAAGACGATGAAGTTGATGATGTTGAATGTAGTAGAAACATCGATGGTGATGACGTGGAGAATGATGATGAACATAAGAGATATAATCGTGTGATCTGTTCAATAGAAGAAGCGTTAAAGGCGGTTATAGAGAAGTGTGTCAATAATAATGATGCAAATAATGATAACAATAACTTGGAGAAATCATCGACAGGGAGTATTAAGAGGCAAAGGACTAGTAAGATGGTAAATCGATGTTACAATTAGCTGATTCCTCCACCATAAAATGATTGATTAGATCATCAAGTTTTTAATTAATTAATTAGGGTTAGTTATTTAAACCTGCAAAATGGGATTATGGGTTGGTGATATTAATATTAAGTATGTTTAATTTTTTTTGGGAGGGGGGGGGTTAATCTTTTTAATTTGGTTTGGATTTCTTCTATGTTTTTAATCTATGAATGACCCTTTATTTAGGGCTTTATAGTGATGGGATTGGTTTATATATTGTAATATGATTAAGACATTTTCTGGTCTAGATTAATATAGGAAATGTAAAGAGTTTGGGTTTGTATTAATGAAGGAATGGAATCAAAAAGGTTTTCTTATATTATGATCTTGATGTGCATTATATGCAACTAAACATTATAATATAAGAGATTTCGTTTATATGTGTACTTATCTAATCTATAATAACAGAAAATCTCTTTGCATACCCATTGTTGAATTTGTAACAATCATAACAATAACGTCGTAATCAAAATTTAAATGTGCATGAGAAAATTTATTCTCTATATGTTATCGATCGATTTTTTTGTTTGCAGTGGACGTTGTAAGCATTTATTTGAATGAAGACAACTTTAACTTCATATATTTTAGGATATATAATCATACATATACGGATATATATATGTAATTATAATAAAATGTTATATATCCTAAATCAGGCTGAGGTAGAGAGTACGTAGTTATTTAATTGAAGATATATAACAAGTGAAATTGAGAGAAGTAGATCGAATCTTTTTCGTGAGAAGAGAAGACTTGGATCTTTGTTCTATTTATAGAAACTCTTGTGGGCTTTAGTTTCGGGATCTTTGCAATGTTGTCTCTTTCGCGGTTACTGACTGCTCTCTTCGTCTTACGTTATTATTATTATTACAGATACAGTTGCTACCACAAAAGCACGATCTCCTCACTTGTGTATCTATAGGTTTCTTTTGTTAGTTCCGGTTTTCGCTCAGTTCTAACATATAACAAAATTAAAGGCTTTCTTTCTTTACCTGAATTAAAACTACACATTATTTTTTTTTTTTTAACCCTGTGGCCTAGTGGCCATTTAACTTCCACAACCTTGGGAAGACCAGGGTTCGAACCCTGGATTCTGATGTCCTGGGAGACAGGGAGCTGACCATTTCAGCTAGTGACTCCCGACAAACTACACATTATTTAGATTATAAAAATTCGATACCATTGGGGCCATTCTTCAACTAGTAATCGTAAACTTGGTTATCTTTTGTTTCTTAAGTTGAATTAGTAGATATCGTTGAAGTGGCAATTATGAAACCATATTCTAACCTGAAAAGTAAAATAAAAGCATATTATAATTATAACTACACATTATTTAGATTATAATATGCTTTTATTTTACTTTTCAGGTTAGAATATGGTTTCATAATTGCCACTTCAACTATAACCAAGTTTACGATTACTAGTTGAAGAATGGCCCCAATGGTATCGAATTTTTATTGGGCCTCAGTGAATCAATTTGTATACCCAATCTTTATCTTTCGTGATGTGTTTTCCTTTTTAAGAAAACATTTAAGCCGGTGGGACACTATCTATCCCATGAGCTCATTGATATATTGAGGCCCAAAATAGAAAGTTCTAAAAAGTTGGCCTATGCAGGTTTCGAACCTGCGACCTTCGCGTTATTAGCACGACGCTCTAACCAACTGAGCTAATAGGCCACGTTTGTGTTTGTTTGCTTTCTTATTAATTATTTTGTCAGCTAGTATAAAGAGTAAAGAATATGACCTTGGCAAATACAATTATGAGGCTTTCCAAGAAAATATTCACATGAAAAAAGTTATATATATTTTTTATTTATAATAATAAGAAAATCATGTGCAATGTACAGATTTGAAAGAACACACCTGGAGACAAGTCCATAAGTGTTGAAGTACAAGTAAGTCGATACATATTATGTGGACCAATAATGTCGAATAGAAAAGCATTTACACACTGACCCAACAATACTTTTCGGCTTTTAGCTAGTTGGATTTGTGATACTCCATTGCAATTATTTGTACATTATTAGGAACAATGAACTTGGCTTAAACTTCAAACACGTCATTTGAACACAAAGATACATTGGCACCATTTGACAATATTGTGAAATGCAAGAATGATAACAACCTATGAAAATCGGAAATCATTAATGGAACAAAACTTAACTCAGTTACAAAGAAATTTTATTATATTTGTATTTAACCTTACATGAACCATGATTTCACGAAATTTTATAATTCGTAAGAATCTGTGGGATGGTAAAATCATTCTCTAAGTCTATCATCAACTTATTCCATCATTTCTTATTCTGTGAATTGCCAATTGAAACTATTCTAACATTAGCTTATTCGTTTGCTTCCATATAGAAAAATTGTTTAACGTATTCTGATATTGGCTTTAGTTTTACATTGTTTAATTAGATGATATATCTATTTCAATTCTAAAAATGAGAATAAGGAGTTGTTGACACTTCCTTAAGAATGTTTAGCTTAATCGAACAACGTAAACAAACCATAAAATTGATAACTCAATTATGTGAACATCAATAAATAAAGTTGGACCGCGATGTAAGAATGTGACAAGAGAAGAGGTCGATGGTCCTTGCCACGTCGGTGACGGTAGTAGGACCGTCGTGTTGGCCCACCGCACGTGGTCGGGCATATCCTCTTGTCTTTTTCACCGTTCAACTTCTTTTATGACAATTTTGCTAATCAAAAAAATTTGCGGAATAGAAAAGAAAATGCAAAAACGTAAATTTGCGGAATAGAAAAAAAAATGCAAAAACGCAAATTTGCGTTTTGGCTGAAAATAATACAAAAAAATTTTTATTAAGCAGAAAAATGAATATGGAGTAGATTTTTCGCGGAACCAAAGTTTTATAATTATTTAATTACATAATAATAATATTTTATACTTCTAAATAAATACTAATAAAAAATTAATTATAAATATAATTATTTACAATACATAATAATAATATTTTATAAATATAATTATTTAATGACATACTAATAATATTTTATACTTCTAAATAAATACTAATAAAAAATTAATTACTAAAAAATATTAATAGTCATATTATATTAAATATATACAAATTTGCATAAATTTAAGAAAATCAAATAAAGTAGAACAAAAAATCTTTAAACGTCTTATAAGAAAATTTAATAATAACTAATATATTTATTTTTATAATAATTAGCCCCATTATAATTTTTAATAATATTTAATTAGCTTAATTATAATACTTGTTTTCTTAAATAAGCATAAAATTTAAGAAAATCAAATAAAGTAGAACAAAAGAACTTTTAAACATCTTATATAATATAATAGAAAGAGTAATAAATAAAACTATGATATTTGATTTTTCAACATCATAAGATATAAATATATTTATTATAAATTTACTTAAAATAAGTTGATTAATTACAATAAGAAAATTAAGTTTTTTTCTAATAATATTTAACAGATTTATTTTTATTATAATTAGTTTAATTATAATTTCTAATATTATTTAATAGATTCCGTAATTCCGCAAAATCTATCCAATCACACAAAAAAGTTATTCCACAATTCTCACTCCGCAGGTTTTAAATGATTCTGCAGCTTTTTCAATTTTCCACAATTCCGGAATTACACAAATGTTACCAATCAAAACCTATGTGTGTCAAGATTTTCTTACTGCTCAATAGATTTTATAAAACCATCTAAAAGTAACAATTCAAATTCTAGTGACCAGTGTTAAAATAATATAGAGTGATCATTGCCGTTAACATACATCCGTAGGAAGAAAAATAGGATTCATTGAATTCGAGTTTTCTGATTATGAAACATTTTAATTCTTCAAAAAATTAAGTATGTAAGAACATGACAAAAAAAAAAATGAATACAGATGTGTAGATGAGTACATATAACCATATGGGCTGCATAGTTAAAGTTGGCCGACAACAGAATATCAACGAGACAATGATGCAGATTCACTTTCTTCCCACCTGACACTTTGACCCCATTTTCATGCTTTCTTTTGTCATCATATGATGTGAAAATAGATAAAATAGAAATTTATAGTGTTTCAATAATAATAGTGTTATAATGACAATATATTGTGGTACATATAACCATATGGACTCCATTGGGTGAGAAAGAGTATCTCTAACATTAACTATCAATATTTTTAATACATATTATTTAATTACATAAAAAGATGAACCGATAACAATTGTACAAATGGCAAGACAGATTAGTTTCTGAAAGTCTTTTCTTTGAAAAGAGTATCTCACTTTTTTCATTCTTTTCCTCTTATTTTTTTTTTTAACTCTTTTCTTTTTTAATAGGTTATATATTTTGTTAGATACAACAGATGGAGATGGTGTGAGATAGTCTAATGCACCACTCAATCGGAACTCTCTCATTCAAAACCTTTATCTATTTCAATTAATATATTTTCTTATTATTTACTTAAAGATTGGCAAAGACTATTCATTAATGGGCCTTAATGTAGAACATGATTGGTTGGTTGTATAATCTGTTTTATTCTGCAAATGATATTGACGCAATCAATTAATAGAAAAAAAGGAAATTCACTTTATATTTTAATAGAATAAAATTCGATGTACATCATACATGTCTTCCATTATAAATAATTTGGCACCTAATGGTCACGTCAGATTAAATAAGAGGGACTCAAACAATAACTTTAATGGCGTGTGACTTGTGTTGTCCCTTGATTTATATCTAGATAGTCTTAAAACTTGATCAGTTTAAGTTGATAATTCAATAGAAAACTAAACAAACACTCATGATATTAAAGTTTTAAGTTAAGTCATATAAAATGTTGAAAGTTTTTATGTGAGTCCAAACAACTACACTAAGGTAGAGTTATCTCATACGTGGAGCACCATCTTACGTATGATTGGACAAGTAACCAAATGGTATTTACTTTATCTAAATCTTTAGTTTTTCTTCAAATCAACTGACTAATCATTGGAACTAGGAAGAGGTTGTTGGTTTGACTAAAATTTGGAGAATCAAAGCATGCAAGCATGTGTTATGCAAACTTGTACCTCTCAAATTATAATTTATAACTTTTAATAATTGGGTTTTATATACTGAAACCAATGTTTTGAACGCCCGACCGAATATCGACTCACTATAGTTACTGAATAGTTGGTTGGACCGATCCAAGCAGTTGAATCAGGTTTTCAGTTCAATATATATATATATATATGTTTATATATTAAATATATATATGTAATCATATTTATAAAATTTCTTATTTTCCGAAGAATGAGTAATAAAAATAAAAATATGTAACTAAATTTTATTATAAAAATACGATAAATCTTTGTTTGACAATACTAAAATATCAAGATCTTATTAAACAATACTATTATCTTTAAATTATGTTAGTTCATCGTTTTAACTATCTAAAATAAAAAATAATAAAACAATCTATATTATTATTACAGTTAACCAATATTAGTATAATATTTATTAGTATAAATTAAGAATCAGAATCATGTGGCACAGTGTTAGACATCTCTAAAATTCATTACACATGTATGGGGTTTGAACCCAACACCCACAATGTTTAAGAGAATATTAAAACCACTAGATTACGTTAACAAAAAAATAAAATTAAGAACATAATAAACAAACATAAAAAAGGAAAAATAGTATTGCTACCATTTTTTATAGTAAAAATTATTAGGATATAGTAGCAGTATATGCAAGTAAATTTCATTAACAATTAAACTATTTAAAAGTATAAAAGACTAATTAAAAAAAAAGACAGCAACAACTTAACATTTACCATAAAAAACCATTATAACAATTAAAGAATTATCAAAATATTTGTTGATTTTGTAGAACAAAAATAATAATTTAGTCGGGGTCACCAATTTTTCGGTTTTTAACCAGTTTTGCCAATTTATCTTAAATCCGGAATTTAATTCTAATCGGATTCAGTTTATAAAACGAATAAGGTCCGACCGGTTCGACCGGTCGGTCAGGTTTTCAAAACATCGACTGAAACTTACTAACATCGGCGATATTTATTACATAAATTTGTTGAATTAATGAGATTCACCACTTGCTTACACAGGAAAAATAACTATAGTTGGTTTAATTTTGGTTAAACAACATTTTTGGCTGGTTAAAACTTTGACATCGAACTCTATTTGTTGGACTATTTATCGTGTAGCTACACCAACGTCTTCTTTTAATTAAAACATTTGAAATTGTTTAGTCAAACTTCGACAGCTAGCTTTTGTCTGGGTTAATGCGATTTCACATAGTAGGAAACATAATCTGAAATAAACCCGATACACTAATCACAAGCTCATAAGACTATGAAAGCAAGGAAATTAAGAAATAAGAAAATAAGAACTGATATTGGTTAGATTATGTGTGAGATAGCTGAATTTACACAGGGAGCTATAGAACTAAGGCAAAAGCCATTACAAAATTTATCCCAAAGTTTTATATGTCGATATATATTTACAAATTTACCCCCACCAACAAAACATTTACTTATATCAAAAGTGTTCAACTTTCATCCCAAAGATCGAAGATCGGCATGCAAACCTAAACCAGATTCTCCTTCATATCTTGTAGCTATCATCGGTTTGATCCGGTTGAGCTTCGAAGTATCACCATTTGGATCAATCAAGATCAATCTTGCCAACATAGGAGCATCACAACACATCGTTTGATGATGTAAAGCCTAGCTCTTTGCTCTCTAAGAACACCAAGTCCTCTACTACTCGATATTCTTCTCTTTAAAACTCCCATCTTCGATATTTTAGGGTTTCTCTTTGATGGTTTAGAGGTTTTCGTTTGAAGATGAGAGGAAAATTATAAGATAAACAAAGAAAGGTCTTTATTTTATAGAAGAAGAAGAGAGTTGTGTAGGGACAACAGGTCGAAGTCGCGCGTGGAAATGCACCCCAACCCACCCGACACTGTCTTTCACCATCCACTTGTGTCAAGTGTCGCATCATTTTCAATATTCGTGGTTAGATGATTATAATAATTTAGTAGTGATTTGTATATTAGATTTTTTTTTTTAAAAGCATACGAGTATTAGAATTTTTTTTTTAACGCAATACGAGTATTAGAATTTATATCGGGTAAAATGTATCTGTAAGTTTTATGTAAAAATGTAAAAATAAATTTTATTTTAAGTCTTTTATTATTTTCAAGTTTTTTTTTTTAAGTGTTTCACATATTTTTTTTACAGAAAATGCAAAATGATTAAAATTAGAATAAAAACCAATAAAAAAATCAAGTATGGATTTTGAAAGACATTGGACCGGACAAGGAGCCTAGTCACAAAACACCTTTAATCTACCATCTAAGGATTTGGTTAGATGTGTCTACCAAACATCAATATATAACCCATATGGAATTTAGATAATCAATGTTTGTGTTTGTGAAAGGTGTGTAACGATTATAAATATTTTCTTTTTGTAATTAAGAATGTAAGTTTTATTGGTTTGTATAATATGTGACACATAAGATTCGTGTCTATAGAAAAAAATTGAAGCGTTTGATAATTATGTCAAAGATTTCCGTTGTCTTCATACATGAGATACATCGAAACATTAAGGGATAGCTGAATAAATCCTCAAATATTTCACACGCACCTTATCAAACATTAGGTATTCCAGGTAGGGAAGCTTCAGATTCCGAAAGTTGTTTGAGCAGCTTACGCTATGCGATTTTGATATCATTTAGTGTTTTGGATCTCAATCTCATGTTATAAAGAGATTATATCAACGTACTTTCAAAGTTTGCATGATGATCTCATTGCATAACACTACCATCCATAGTTTTAAAGTTCCAACTATGGAATTTTCCATATATCTTAGTGAGTTGAAATCGTTTTCAGTCACTTGCCAAATTCTTCAACATAATCATTACATATTTGCATCATATCAAGTTGCATATAAGTGACTGCGGACAACATAAAACCAATGGATTTGGCTGAAACATTGAGATAGCTTATTGTCATAGTCTTCTATCTTGCCCAATATAAACATATCAAATTACGTGTGCGTGTAATGATTCGAGACACATCATTGTGATATGTACTCGTATCATAATTTACAATTCTGGGCTTAAGGAAAAAAAGTATTATCTGGCCCATTGACACCAACAAGTAGCTTAGCCCATTGTTACGGCCTAAATATAATTTGATATGTCTTGCAGATTTTGATGTCTTGCAAATACCAAAATGAGAACTGAAAAGACGCAGAGAAATTCTATTAAAAAAGGATCAGATATGTATAGTTTTGGGATTTAGTTTGAAAAATTAAATTATGATATTTTAGATGAGGCTTCTCTTGTTGGTTTGTTACCAAAGGAAACTTGTTCTCCAAATCTTTAACGATTCCAACATAATTAAATCTTGTTGATTATAGAATTTGGATTGCATGTTATGCAGGACCCATTTTTGTTCAAATTTTGATTTTATTTTCTTAATTATTTATTTTTTATGAACATATAAATACAAAAAAATCGCAAATTTGTTTTCTTCTTCCCTTTTTTTCCCACATTCTGCACCAGCTCTTATAAGTTGACTACTCATATGTCATAAGATTCTAAGGTAATTAGCTTACGAGTCAGTTGTATAGAGATTGTAGTATATCGAGGCTGGTCTATGATGCTAACTCTGAAGATTTAAATTCAATATTCTTCGTAATGTCGAGTCTGAATCCCGAATTGTATAAAAAACCTCTACGATCTATAAAAAAATCCATATAGTTTATAAAAAAATATTATAAACTGTCATTGCTCATTTTCATTGACCGCGAGTTAAGTATAGTAAGTATTGTAAGCGATACGCTTTGAGCTTAGAGAGAGAGTCAATGGCGTAAACATTGTGATGTCTTCAGAAATTAAAACATGTCGGTCCATTTGTACGGAGTTACGTACATACTGCAGTGTATATTTGGTAAATATGTATATTACCTACTATATGTAGAGCTCGTTGACTTAGTTGACCTTGAAGTTTCCTTTTCTTTTGTGGTGACGCCACTGCGTTCGTCATTCTTTATCGATAACATATATAAAAAATAAATAAAAAGTCGCTACAGCTATTTATGATTATGGCATGTTTGTATAATGAGAGCACGGGTTTTTTTGCTGAGCTCGTTTACAACAGAAAAATTTCCCTAAATAAATATCTAAAGAGAGAGTAATTATATGCATTGCAAGTTGCTAAAGACCATTAAATAAAATTTCAAACAATAACAAAAAATTGCTAAGCATTTTGGCCGCAAAAAGTTGCTAAGATGTAATAGAAACTTCGCTGTATTTTATTCATGGGTGTCATGTCGGCATCGTGAATCTACTTATTCGTGTCAAACATTGAAAATCAAATTTAGCGAGAGCATTATGGTTAAGCGAGAAAATTGGTGTAAACTGTGTAACATACTAAAATATACTAGTATTTATATTTTCTTTTTAATATAAATTAGTCAGTGTTGCATAATTTTTTTTGTCTTCGTCTGTTTCTATTAATTTTTAAGTGTGTCAGTTGTAATTTAAAAAAAATATATATTATAATCGTAAATTATAAAAAAATTATGACATTTCTCATGGTGCTTGTGACACTAATTAGGTATATAGCTAATCATTTTTAATTTTTCTCCATTTTAGCAGTGCATACATATGCATGATTTCAAATATTAAAGACATTATTTAATTCATTTCTTATAAATAATAGCTATTTATGAGTAAATTTTAAACTCGTATATAGAGTAGTAATTTAATTTCTTTAAAACTAGTAACATTTTAAAATCCTTCACACATATAAGTATGGTTATAAATGTTAAACCAATTCTTAATTCATTTATAAACTATATATATGTGATAATCATTTTATTTCTATCTTTTACACCAAAATATTAAACGTATTTTTAATTCATTTATTTTAAATGCATGAATAAGTTTTAAATTGATACCTGAATTTATACTTCGAAACTTATAATCAACTCCTCCGTCTGTTCTTAATAAAATGATATTAGGAATTTTTCACATAAAATAAAAATAATTAATGTTTATTTTAAAATAAATTTATTTTTCATTCAAATATCTCGTATTTATGAGACAATAGTACTTTAAACAAAATTAAATATTTGCAATTAATATCACTTACAAATAACATCATTTATTTATAAATTAAAAATATTAAAATGAATTTTTATGGAATAAAAAAAAAACTTAATTTATGAGGAAAGGAAGTAATGCATAGGTTTAATCTGACAATAGTGTGCCTGTCAGCTTCTCACCCAATGGCAAGAGCCAAGAGATATGAATGGCAGTATGAGGGTGGTTGGTCGACCAATCATCTTTCTCTTTGATTAAAACTTAGTCAACAAAAGCAACTTGGAGTGTAAGAAACATGAGGCTCTTTGGACTGTAACACGAGCTCTTGGACTTAATTAGGCATTAATTAGTTGAATAACTTATTCTTTAAACACTGTATTTTGTTTTTCTTTCACAAGTATGGGCCCATACTTTTCTTTCCGCTGATATAAATCTTGCAGAATCTTGCAAAATCCGTGACTTGATAATTTTTAATATTAAAGTTAATAATTACCTAATTAGCTGATGTTGAATTCAACAAAATATCATAGTTAGGCACTTTTTAGGTTTATTATTAAACCGTTCTTTTATCAACATGTTTTTTATGTCAAATTAATACTATATTGTTCTATATTTCTAGAGAGAATAAAATTCTCAATTTTCTTACATTGAAAAGTTTCCCAGCAACTAATACAAATATTCTAACCGGCAATATACAATTGCAGTTACGCGACGGATTTGATAACATGACATTAGACGGTAATTAAAATCATTCAGCAGGCGTACAAAATCTTAGTATTTATTTGAGTTAATCTTTACGTGTGAACACTGAGCAGCTTGAAGAGACAAGTTGGCTAATCAAAAGCACATAAATGGGAAAAAATGCGTGATATTGACGTGGCATAAATTTTCCCTTTCTCCAAAAATAATATCAGTCTATCCTTTTCCCTCTTTTTCTTTTAATAAATACGAAATTAATTGGCTCGTGAACAAAGATAAGATATCTCCAACAAAAGATAAATTTTTAAAATTATTTTTATGTCTGCTTGAATTTTGAATAACAAGAGACATTATTACATTTACACCTAACGTACGTTGCCAGCCTGCCACACCTTTTATAACATGTATTTTCTTGACAATTTTGGAGCTTTTATATGAGTATTACATAAATACATAGTTAAACATGGAACACTATTGTAAAGTTGAGACATCTAGTAAAGAGTAATAACATGCATGTTTTCTTGTTCGTATTGGGACCGTAAAACAAGCAGAATAAAATCTTGATCACTATTGCCAACAAGATTTATCATGAATTGCTCAATGAAATAGACCGGATAAGCACTTAATTATGTTCCAATTGTTAAGTTTTTGATAGACTTTTAGCTAAAAACTAATCAGTAATAAATGTATTAAATCTCCATTACCAACTACATAAGTTCCACAATGAGAAAGGATCCGTAAGTTGTTTCTTAAACTTGGAAATAAATAAATCAGAGAATAGTAAAATACACCATATTTTATTTTACATTTTAGTGATTGATTTTATAAAAATCTCATTTTTAACTTATGTTTATATAAAATAGGGGTATAAAACGATACAAACAAAAGTTCAAAAAATTGAATACGTTACATTTGTGAATTTACTTTAGTCTTTTTCGAAAGCGTGTCTAACTTAATTGCGTAGTAATCATCGTTATCTAAACTATACTTATATCTTCTAAGTAGGTCTTATCCAAAAACTTATCACAAATACTTCAAAAACACGAAGGACAATGAATGTCTATCAATATTTCATGTAAGTATGTAACGCGATCAATCTTTGATTTATTATTCGTACTTGATCTGAGGAAAAATGAGACGAGTTAAGTATAAAAACGATCAAAAGTTATATGTATGTGTAATTTATCCAAATTATACATTTATGAGTTATTTATGATATACTATTTTAATATGCCAAAATTAAATATACGATTAAATAATTTAGCATATTACGCGGCTGCCGACAGTAGATGTGGGGTATGACTTCGCGCAGACATATTAGCTCATCAAAATGTCATTATATTATATTGACTGTTATGTATATGATGCCTAACACTAAAGAAGTGACAAAAATCTCGATGGATATTAAACTAATGCAAACAATTAATGTGGATAAACATTAGATGCCATGAGTAACGCATATCTAAAAGATTACCTTTTGGAATATGTTTACTCCTGTGTCGCGTATACACGTTTAGATTTATAAATAATGTTCTAAAATACATCTCTACCAACAAGCAACGGACTGTGGAACTGAACCGATTTATTAGGATCATTATAACCGATATTATTTCAATAAAACATGACATTATCATATTTTAGGCTAACTAATAGGGTCGTTTTAATAAGTTGCTAGTAATTATTTACTTCTAACATTGTATTATTCAGAAAATGGTATAAATTTTTAAATTTTATCCAAAAAAACTAATAGGGAATACCTTTTTAAAAAAACTTACGAGATGCTTTGATATGTGTTGTTTATCATCACTTTTCAATTATATAAATTTACGTACAGACCAATATAAATTATTCTAAATTGATGTAATGAAATCGGACCGCATAGTCGAACAGGGAAACTCAACAGTATTGATCGTTAAATAATTCAATCGTTTCTCACGTATCAAAATGATCTTATGTATATATGTTTGAGATAAAAAAAATTGTTTGGATATTTCATTTGTAATATATGTGTTAGTCGGAACTGTTAAAAACTGGTGGAATAATGAGTGAGTGTAATACAAGTACTCATCCTCTAAAAGATGAGGTGCGATTTTTCGTCTAAACCCTAGCACGTTTTTCCTGGTTGAAAGCATCGTTTGGAGGCTGGTCCATCTGCTGGAGGTGAGGTCGTAAATTTTTGAGCTTTGCTCCATTAACATTGTCATTATCGCAGTGACGTCGGCTTGCCCAGAGGTTTCTGCTCCAGCTGATGGTGGCACGTCGTCGTTTGGATTATCCGTTGTGCCGGTGTTATTGTTGCTTTCAGAGTTATGCTAAATCCATCTCCAACATTAATTAGTTCCCAGTGTTCTCTCATACTTTGGATCAGTTGCATCCAGTTATGTGAAATAATACATCTCGCTGTGAAGAGTCAATCAAATCGTTAACTGGAGTATTTTTTTTATAGCTTTTTATTGGGTCAAAACTATTAATAGCTTAAGTTTTAAAAATTGGCAATCATAACCAAGTCGAGATGTTGTGAGGAACTCAATACAGTTCCTAACTATTAAATCTATATAATCTTAATATGCCTCTGTTTTTTCGTAATTATGTATCTATACAATATAATATCCAATTTATTTTGACGTTAGTAGCAGTTTTAAAATACATATATATGATTAAATAAATCATCAAAAAATTTACAGTGGAGTGGTTGTGAGAGGCAATCCCCCGATCTCGTTCTCCGACGTCCAACATATCACAGTTTACAATTGGTCCTTTTAAAACAGTTTAACTTTCAGAAAGTGAGAAAGCTACCACAAATATTTATATATAAATTGTTAAACACTATATAAGATCATCGGAATCAATTTCACTCGTTATTCTACAATCCACACTAAATATTTTGTATAACGTATATTTCTCTTAAAAAAATATAAGCAAGAACAATTCCGAGATTTTCGGAGAAATATAATACAAGAAATGTTGTTGAACGTAAAATACGTCACAATAGTATAATTCAAAAAATTGTTTTTATATATAATCATGTAAACATGTAGTAGAATTAGAAGTGGACCATCAAAATAAAAAACGGAACCACATAATATCGGATTAGTAGTTTTATCTTGAATATGATTTTTTTTTTGTCGGTCCAAGTCAGAAGTTGAATCTCATAAAACATTTCATTTTTACACTTGATAGAGTCAAATAATGTCATTCTTTAAATCTATTATAAATCAGGTGATTGGATTAATTGATGCTTATACAATACTCATTTTGTAGAGATTAGTTGAGCCGTACCAAAACTCTATATAATGTAATAACATGTAAAATAAATTTTGTATGACATTCGTTACTTTTATTTATATGGAAACTAATTTTCTTATAACCAGGTAAGTTTTAAACCAATTCCAGCAGTTTCTTTTGTCATTACTAGTTCGGACAGTTTTTCAAAACCAATTTGTTTTAAAGACTACATTGGATTAGATACAAACCCTGGATTCAACAAGTGCAACGGATTCTCAACCATTAAACCACTTTTTCTTACAGTAACCATTAAATAACTGTTTGGGAATAACCACAACATCTACCTTAGGCTGTAGAGTATAGAATATAGTAGGTTATCTGAATTATTGAGGTAACTTATGGAAATATTGTCAGAGAGACAAGTTACACTTGTAATACATATTAACTTATACCTGATTTTTTTTTTCCTAATGCTTACTGTATTCGTTTTAACGACAGATATACGTAGTCACAACTCACAAGTCAGAACCTCTATTCGTTCACCTTAATTTTACATTTAATATTTTGCCAAATTTTTTTGTATATTACGATCTCATACAGACACTCACGGAATAAAGATATATGCTTGGAAAATGTAAATATACGAAGAATGGAATAAAAATAAGGTGTATTATCTCAAGAGCATTGACCATTGCATTTGTATACATGGCTGATTCATGCTTGCAAAAGATTCCCCATGCATGGAAGAAATCCAGCGAGATTAGTAACAAATCTTCAGTGAAAAAGGAATAAAACCGTAACAATGGAATGGATTCTCCAGTCTCATACTTTTGTTATTGTTAATCCCTAGTAAATAAGCATATATTATTGCTTATTATTATAATAATTGATTTTTCTTATTCTTTTGAACACCTTGCTTGTAAATAAGCATATCAAAAGCTCAGGGGGAATGAACTTTATTAAAGTAATATTCAGTTTCTCATGTGAACCTCTTTTATCCAACCTGTCCCACTTGTCGGCCCCACTTTCCCATGCAGCCTACAACATATTCATATAACTTTTTTTTTCTGGGCATGGATATAAATTAACACTAACAACTTATTCCCTTTAATTAATCATAATTTCCAATGTTTTAAATTACCCACCAAACCTTGGGGATTTTTCTTAATTGCGATGTTGAAAAAAAAAGATATCATAGCAAGCCTTGGAGATAATTGGTATGTCAAAGTAATATGGAATGCAAAATAACATAACAACTAAATAGCGAAATTTATTTTTTACACAAAGTAATGCTTTTTGACCATAAAAAAGGAAACAAAGTTATGCTGAATAATGCTATTCAAATTAGTGACTTTTTAAGTTGCGTTTGTAACAAATGCATCATATAGCAAAAATAATTTTTGAAACCGTGAAATCTAAAAAACTTGATGAGTGTTGTGATTGGAAAAAGAAAATAGGGAAATTACGTTTTATATCGTGAACAATTGGCATAACTCCTTTTTGATGTTGGTTGTATATCTTTTACATGAACCTGTTGTGAATTTAAGTTGACCCACAACATACACACACACACACAAACCCATCTTATTTTCATACACTTGCCCATATACATATCTCCTTAAAACACACTACAAATAATAAAGTAAAGAAAATAAAAAATTTGAATATTAAATACATACATGCACTTGATGTTTTCTTATTCCCTCTCGTCTCTCTATATATACACATTATATTCACACACGTTCACACATTCATTTCATACACATTATATCAATCTCTTTCCATTCTCAAATTTCACAATTTTCTTGTGATTTTTTTAATCTCTTCTTCTTCCGATTCATATCATATTCAAAAGGAAAATAAAAGAAATGGACGCTGTGAGTAGTGTTGACGAGAGCTCGACAAGTACAGTTTCGATTCACATCCCGGCGAAGATTCCGCCGCCGACGGCGAGAAAGTCGTCATCTTCGGCGACTTTATACAGAATGGGAAGCGGATCAAGCGTGGTTTTGGATTCAGAGAACGGCATCGAAGCCGAGTCAAGAAAGCTCCCGTCGTCGAGATTCAAAGGCGTCGTTCCACAGCCAAACGGAAGATGGGGAGCTCAGATTTACGAGAAGCACCAGCGCGTGTGGCTCGGCACTTTCAACGAAGAAGACGAAGCGGCGCGTGCTTACGACGTAGCTGCTCACCGTTTCCGCGGCTGTGACGCCGTCACGAATTTCAAGGCTGGCTCGTCGATAGGTGACGGCGACGAAGACGAAAGTGACTTTTTGAACGCACATTCGAAATCTGAGATCGTTGATATGTTGAGGAAACACACTTACAGAGAGGAGTTAGAGCAGAGGAAACGTAACCGCCACGGTAAGGAAAACACGAAAGAGACGGAGTTTCCTGACGTTACGGTTGTGGCGACGGGGTTTAAATCGGCGGAGTCTCTGTTTGAGAAAGCCTTAACTCCAAGTGACGTCGGGAAACTAAACCGTTTAGTAATACCGAAACACCAAGCGGAGAAACATTTTCCTTTACCGTTAGCTGGCGACGTCTCAGTGAGGGGGACGCTGTTAAATTTCGAGGACGTGAACGGGAAAGTGTGGAGGTTCCGTTACTCGTATTGGAACAGTAGTCAAAGCTATGTGTTGACTAAAGGTTGGAGCAGGTTCGTTAAAGAGAAGAGACTCTGTGCCGGTGATTTGATCAGTTTTAAAAGATCCAACGGTCAGGATCAACAGTTGTATATTGGGTGGAAGTCGAAATCCGGATCGGATCAGGATACGGGTCGGATCGCCGTGAGATTGTTCGGCGTTGACATTTCTTCGGTGAAGTCTCGAAACGATGTCGTAGTGACGGAAGAAACGGACATGTTGTCGTTAAGGTGCAATAAAAAGCAACGCCTTGTAACTACAATTTAACAACTCTTTTCTCTCTTTGTTTGTTTGTTTTTTTTTGTAATATGTTGAAAAAAACTTTTTAAACTTTTTTTTATTTCTCGTAACTGTTTCCTGCCGAGATTAATTATGTTGTAAAAAATAGCAAAATGTGTTCAAACAAAACTTTTGTTTGATGTGCAATGTGACGAGCTTATTAATAATCGCTGTAAATACTCATTTTGTTTGTGGGTCTTGCACGTCAATAAAATGAGCCTTATTGGTCAAAGGCCCATCAAAGTTGTCTTCTCCAAGTTAAGTATACTTTTTGGTTATTAGAATATTCACCAGCGAAAATGTTGTTCGGAAAATTCCAATCCCGTTATTTATTTAACGGCGGTCGATTAACGGTGTCGATATACTCTCCCGGAGCTCCGGCCAACTTCTCCTCTCTCCTGCACTCAGGTTTGCTGTTTCTGTCTCACTCTCTACTTCCTTTGTTTGTTTCGTCATGTTTTAGTTTTCGAGAAAATTGATGATGAAGAAATGAATTCTCATTGTGCAAATGTTGAAAAAACTTGTTGTTCATCCAAATTGGATTTAGAATCGCTGAATCATAATTTGAATTCGGTGTATAAAGAAGTTTGATGTTTCTTCTTCTTCTTCTGTTGCAGGCAAGAAGTCATCATTTTCTCCAAGAATAAAAAGGTATTAGTTGATTATTATTATTTGAAAGTAAGAAAAACATTTCAAGTTATTTGGTTTATAAACATTGTAGCATTTCACAGCAAGTGACTAATGAAGATTGAAATTATATATTTTTTTGTTCTCCAAATTTATATGAAATTTGATGTGTGTTTCAAGGAATCAAGAACTTCAAAACACATTAGAAGTTAGAATAAATCCACCTCTAGTTTGTGGGAAAGTGTCACCTCGTCTTCATGTTCCTGATCACATACCAAAGCCTCCATATCTTGAGTCTAGCGAACCACCAAAGATATCAAGTGAACATCAGTTTCCTGACTCCAAAGGCATCGTGAAAATGAAAGAAGCGTGCAAGCTCGCTGCACGTGTATTAGACTATGCAGGAACTTTGGTTAGAGTAAGTAAAGATTAGCTTTTTTTTTTCTTTTCTTGTGGATCTCTTAAATGTTCTGTTGAACTCCCTTTGGTTATGGAAAGTTGGGTCTTTATTTTATTAATGATGATGCAGCCATTTGTTACCACAGATGAAATCGACAAAGCAATGCACAAGATGGTTATTGAGTCTGGTGCTTATCCTTCACCTCTTGGATATGGAGGGTTTCCTAAAAGTGTTTGTACATCAGTCAATGAATGCATGTTTCATGGGATCCCGGATTCTCGTCAACTACAGGTTTGGAGTATGAAACTTTTGTAAGCATGAATGATTTCTCTTGTAGTATATCATTAATCAAACCCTTTGTTTTCTTCTTTTTTTTTTTTTTAGAATGGGGATATTATAAACATCGATGTGGCAGTCTACTTGGATGTAAGTCTTCAGGCTTGTATTGCTAATCTTCAATCAAATTTAAACTTATGTAACATAACACTTTAATTAGGGATATCATGGAGATACGTCAAAGACTTTCCTCTGTGGAGATGTAAATGAAAGCCTTATACAACTTGTGAAGGTTGAAATGAATTCTCCTTTTTTTGTCTCTATATAAATCAACTTCTGATCGTTTATGAAAACTGACATAATTAAATGTTTCTTAACAGGTCACAGAAGAATGCTTAGAGAAAGGTATATCGGTTTGTAAAGATGGAGCAAGCTTCAACGAAATTGGGACGATAATCAGGTACAGTAGTAGTAGTACTAACCAGACAATAAAACATCGAAAAGACGTTTACGAAGGAGCAGTTTCAGTGACTTCCAATTTCCAATAGTGAGCATGCTGAAAAATATGGCTATAACATGGAGCGCTTTATCGGGCATGGTGTAGGAACGGTGTTACATTCGGAACCTCTTATATATCTTCATCAAAACTGTAAGTAACACAAAAGGGCTTCCGCAACAATCATTTTTAATGGTGTGGCATTTCACTGAAAATAATTTTTTTTTTTTTTGCAGATGATTACGAGATTAAACATATGATTGAGGGTCAAACGTTTACGCTTGGTGAGCGACCATTCTCTTATAGAACTTGCTGAATACACTGTACTCGTTTATAAATTGATTGTTCCTTTGTTTGCAGAACCAATTCTCACCATTGGCACCACCGAGTTTGTAACATGGCCAGACAAATGGACAATTTTGACAGCAGATGGTGGTCCGGCCGCACAGTTTGAGCATACGATTCTTATTACCAAAACTGGTGCAGAAATTCTTACCACAGCGTGAACTATATACACAATCTTCAAGAATTTACATCATTGCTATTCATTTCTCTGCGTCAGAAAATGTAACATAGTTAAATTAACCATTTAAGAAATGTTAGATTGTTTTCTTTTCAGTCCTACGACTTCATCTTCTAAATCACATGAATCGTGATAACATTGAGATTAGGATGTTTGATACATAAGTGTCAAAATCTGCAAGTTTCAAAGGTGATTTGATTGATGTCTAAGTGAGAAGTATAAGCGGGAGCTAACACATAAAAATCAGAAAAAAACTTGCAGAACCTGTTCGAACAAGTCCTTTTAAACCGTTCAATCCATTTGTTCTGTCCGAATCCATTTGTTTTATTGTCCATCCGAACGTTTCGAAGAGAAAAATAATTTATAAAAATATTTAACTCAAATATTTTATTTCTGTATATCTGGACCAGTTCTGGTGATTTCAAAACTTTTTATTTTAACACAAAAAAACGATTTCATTGATTACAAATGAGATACTCAATGAGCCACATGTATATCACCATTAACTATTGGTGCAAGCCAATTTGGTGTCACATTATCTATGAATGCAAAATACAAGGAGTTACTTCTAAATGATTTAGCGATTTGGTCAGCCGCTCTGTTCACTTCTCTTCTAATAAGGTGGATTGAGTATGTGGGGTTTGAGGCCAGAACATAAAGGATATCTAAGACATAGCCTTCCAGAGAAGACTATTTATCCGGGTCTTTGATGGCTTGATAGAAGTTTGCACAATCAGTTTGAAAGCACACATCCTTCATATCCATATTAGACCAACATCTACAAGCCCACCCTAGCGCAGCAGCCTTTGCATGAAGCGGTGATGGCAATTGCGGGTATACCTTTGCACCAAATAGCCTAACCAATCCAGATCCATTCCTAACTATCCATCCAATTCCAGAACCTAAAGCTTCCAATATCCAGGTGCCATCTACATTACAGTGGACTTTACCTTCTTCTCATGCCTTGTAGCGGTCTCTTTAAGGATGGAGATTGGGATGGTGTTGACACGGTACTGTGTTGGTGGAACCATCTTGCGCATTGGCCATTGTTCACTCATCCGCATTCATTCTGGCGTGCTCAATGGCTTACCCTGGGTTGTGTTGCTTCCCTTCGAACAAGAATTCATTTCTCATTTTCCACAACCTCTAAATGATCCACGGCCAATAATAGTTTTCCACATTATGAGTTTTTCCCCATAAGCACTTGGCTATATTTGCGTAAATCTAGTTGTCAGCAGTTGGGGCGAAAAGAAACTATACATTTGAGGATGCCCACACTGCTCTCACAAAAGGACAGAAGAGAAAATATAGTTGCAATCCTCATTGGAATCCCCACAATGTTGACATTCTGAATTCTTTGTTAGTGTTCGCTTTTCATCAAAAGAGATTCTGTATTTTATATCAATCTCCAAATCCCAACAAATAGCTTTTCTAAATTGGGATTGCATACTTGCCTTAGAGATGATTTGCAAGAATTCTGGTATACCAAATCTGATAGCCAGACCTCAAAGCTTCAAAGTCACACGTTTTTCTTTTCTTTTTTTTCTTTATTGTAATTTAGGGACCAACCATAAGTAATCCAAGATCCACAAACTTGGACCAAATCCAAATTTCCACGTGCCGACCATGGAAACCAAATCCAAATTCCTCATCATCATTTTTCGCTAGAAAATCACTTGTGGAATTCACGCACGTGTAACCTCATCACCATTCCCCATTCATCATCGAATACGTATATATATATATATATATATATATATATATACTCACACATTGACATTCATAGAACTCAACTCATTCACATATATATAAAAAAAAAAACTCATTCACATATAAACCAAAGTCCAATCTCTTCTTCATAATAACAGCTTTTCGACAAAATCACAAAGTCTTTTTGTTGACCAATGGCTTCTTATGCGATGTCTCTCCAATCCATCTCTATGACAAGTCTCAACAGTCTCTCCTGTAATCAACAATCTCATCGAAGCTCTCTTCTCGGTTTCTCTAAATCCTTCCAGAATCTTGGTATCTCATCCAACGGTCCAGATTTCTCATCTCGTTCAACTTCCACTCACAAGAACCTCACTCTGTCTCGAGCTCTCTCCCAGAACTCAGGAAATACCGAAAATTCCAGACCAAGTAAGTAAATACCGAAAAATGGGATATCAAATTTCTTGCAAAAGAAAGATCTTTCAAAAAAGCAATATGGAGACATTTCATAAATATTCAAAATTGATTATCCAATTTTTATGTATATTCAAAACTAACCATCTAAACATGAAAATCTCAGGTAAAGTTCAAGAACTGAGCGTGTACGAGCTCAACGAGTTAGACCGACACAGCCCAAAGATCCTAAAAAACGCCATGAGCCTAACGTTAGGTCTCGGCGATCTCGTCCCATTCACCAACAAACTTTACACCGGAGACCTCAAGAAGCGTGTGGGAATCACCGCTGGTCTCTGCGTTGTGATCGCACACGTCCCGGAGAAGAACGGTGACCGATTCGAAGCCACTTACAGTTTCTACTTCGGCGACTACGGTCACTTGTCCGTACAAGGACCATACCTGACATACGAGGATTCGTTCCTCGCCATTACCGGTGGCACCGGAATTTTCGAAGGTGCGTACGGACAGGTCAAGCTTCAACAGCTCGTGTATCCGACAAAACTGTTCTACACTTTTTACTTAAAGGGTATGGCTGCTGATTTGCCGTTGGAGCTTACCGGAACCGCTGTTACGCCGTCGAAGGATGTGAAACCGGCGGCAGAAGCGAAGGCGACGGAGCCAGGCGCAACCATAAAAAACTTTACTAAATAAGTAGTTTTTGTGTGTTTTCTAATAAAGCTTGTTAGTACTTTATTATTGTTTTGTTTGTACTTGAATCTTTTGATGCTGATGCGTTGTATGAGTTTAGTCAAAGAGAAAATTAGTACTCCACTTTTTATATTTCTCTAATACAATAAAGCATTTTTAAAGTCAAGCATTTAAAGGAGATAAAAATAGTGTAAATATTATTTTAATATAAATAAATAAAAAGCTTAAAGAAAAATTAAAAAAGTTAATATTTCTAACTAAAGTTATTTAAAAATGAGTTACTTTAACACTATGTCATCTCTAATATTGATGACATATATTGGTTCGAATCTAATATCAAGAAAAATATTAAAATCATTAGGGTATATTAAACAAAAAAAAAAGAATCATAATAAAAATTTAATAGGCCCAAAATGCTTCAAAACATAAAAAATATCCTATAGTGTAAAACTCTCTTTAGTTAATAATGTGAATAAAATATCTATTTCGTTGCGACTTTGTTGTTTACGACAAGTCTTCGACAACGTGGAACGTTAACAAGGTAAAAACATTTTCTATATATATATATATTTTTTTCATCCAACTGAGTGAGATAAACTAGAAAACATAAAAAAAAAAAAATTCAATCTTGGGAACACAAGACTCTCGACCATAGCCTTTGCAAACTTGGACAAACAATTGATGGAAGAAGTAAAAGATTACGTTATTTACTCTGGAGAAACAGGAAGTCCAATGGATTTAGCAGAGAAATCAATATCATTCGAGATCATATATCATCAGTGCTCGATTTGACAAGTAATCATGGAACAAAACCCTTCTTTTTCTTATTCTTCTCGTCATGCAAAAGTACCAAAGGCACAAGAGGCGCATATTACTGTTGGGATATCAAACCGCAACAAAACTAAGTCCAGATCTATGAAACACATTTGGTTCCATGACTTGTTGCCTGAATTGAACAACCATATCACTTGGTTGGAGCACTTCTTCCTGGATACACATAAGCGGTTGTTGAGGTTGCACATGACGATTTTGGTTAACCAGTGCATTAATTGGCAAAGGGAGCTTTAGTGGTGGGATACAACTTCAGTGTGAAGATCGAAAGATACAACTTTGTTTTTCTTTTTGCACTTCGTGAACCAATGAAGAGACCCATCTACGTACACAGGATTCGGAAAACCAACAACCCAATAAGGAACAACGAGAGTGACATACCTTCAACCGTTGGTGCTAAAGTCGAAAATTTCGCATGTGGTAGCGTTTTTCCCGTTTATTTCTTCATAGTTTATAACCAAACGGACTTGCATGTGTCCGTGAATTTGTCTTTACCAAATCCAAGCTTAGAAAAGTTTTTCTCACTCAGTTATTTGAATATTCTGACTGATGATGTTGCTGAACTGTCTTTTCAAAAGAATCATTATTTGATTGTTGACCCAAAAAAAGAAAAAACCTTCTAGGAAAATTAAACCTCAACACTTTTTTTTCTTGAATCTAACATTTCCGTAAGATTTTTCTAAGAATTTCATCTGATCAAGGAAAAGGAAAAATGATCGGGACAAATCTTCTTCTAACTAATTAAAAAATTCAACACACCTTTAAATATAGTTTTTTTTTTTGTCAACACACCTTTAAAAACAGTTATTTGAGAAGAAAAAATAAATAAATAAGAAATTGATCATGGCAGCGTGATTACCAAATTAATCACTAAAATTAGATCTTATAGTTTTAAATGGTGATATGCTAAAACAACTTGGTGGTGGAATTAATGATAAATTGGTAATAACATATTAGTATTGGTAGTATTCTGGTGTTAATGCTACTTAATGTCTAACGCTCGTACGCAAGTTAAATAAACTTGTAAAGCGGTTAACGATACCATGTGTCTAGTGTCTACCAGTCAAAGCATAAAATATGTTGGGTATGTCTAACAGAAGGCAATTTTATGCAAATAAGCAAACACATTGAAGTCACAAATGTATAAGAGCTTAAAAGGCAGCAGCAATGTATAAGAGCTTAAAAATTGAAATGCATAGAGATAGTAAGAGGTGCATATCGACAGCCAAGAATTGGGAAGCACATGACAGCTCCAAGAAAATAGAGACGAGACGATCTATAGCCAAACTTTGTATGGCGGCAAACGGAGAAGTCCAAACAGACAAAGTATTGGTGGAATATATTCAAAGAACTCTTTGATGCTTAAAATAGTATTTTAGACAGCAAAATTTAGTCTACAAACATAGAAGAAGATAAACGAGACAGAAATGCGTCGATTATAAGGCAATGATGAATACAAGTAAATATAATTCGTGAGAGCCTCTAAACTCCTAAAGGCAATGATGAATGAGATAGTTCAGATTTGGGCACTCGGTGCATGCAATCTACACTTATTACGCGCTTGAACATGCATTTGCTAATGCTCCCCATACTGAGTATATGACGTTCGGGGATCCAATTAGAAATTGATATTATCGATTGAGAGGTTTATAAACTTAGGATGGGATTCAAACAATTCTCGAACCGATCCAAGGAACCAAATATAAATATAAAAGACTTGATGTGACACTATTCATCTAAAATCAAATTATACGTGGTAGTAAATGATTCTTTGATATAGTATATAATAATGTGACATAAATGAGTAACCCTAAACTTAACCATAGTTTTAGCATAGACAATATGTATGTTAATATAGCAGTGTTAAGATCTCCAATTGAAGCTGATGTTATGAATCTATTTTAAAATAGTCTGAAAAACTCAATTTAGATATTTAGATTTAAGATGTGGAGAAATGCGGAAGTGGAAAATTGATGAGTTTTCTAATAAATAAAGCTTAAGTTAAAGCCCCATAAAATGGGCCTCATGGGCTTAATAGATCAAGATTATGGTCTCGTTTGGTTTGGTCGCGGTCGTTGGGGATTTGACGGTCAATTTGGCTTTTTGAGACTCCGAAGGGACAATTATAATCCAATACTTAAGTAATAAATAATAATACACATCTCTAAACTTTTGCCAACTAATCAAAACAGATAAGCTCATCAAACACAAATCTCGATTTCTAGAGACAATCAATTTTTTTGACACAGCTATTAGAGCCCTTAATTTTTATATCACATTGAACTTTATATAAAATTGAAAAGAACATCAATATACCAACAGCATAGCATGTACATTTATATTTATCACATTATTATATATCTTGATTGGGAAATGCATTTGGCTCGCCATTATATTGGAAAGAAACATTCGCATATTTGGTTTACTTGGTAATTGACAAAATTAAAATTAGCGGTCAAAACACAACATACAAGATAGGCACTCTGGACTCACATAGTCACACTCACATTGTATCTGGATATAGACATAAACACTAATATATTTGTATTTTATGGATAAGGTTATAACGAATTCAACAGTTTGTCAAGGTCCTATGACATTTTAATTTTTTCCTATTAGAAATATACTCAGGTTTTTTTATGTACGGCTTTTTCTTCTGCCATGTTTCGGCTATCTACGAAGAGACATTTGGCTTTTCATTTTGGTATATTACAAAATATATTTCCAACGTTTTATATAGATTTTGTATGGTTGAAATTAATGCTTACAAAACAAAATAGCTCATGCACTTTATTAATATGTTGGAGGGGTGGTGAGGGAAGGGCTTTGCCGGCTGATTTAGGGTTTGCATATTCTTTCCCACGTTTTGAATCTGGAAACGACATAATAATTATCTAAAAACTCAAACTCGAAAAGATTAGAGTTTGTATGTGAAATTTATTATACGAGAATATATACGTTAATATATATTCGTTTGGAAAGCAGTTTTTGGGATTTATCTATGTTGTTAAAGAACATTCGGTTTAGCTCGAACCCAAATGCCACTATTGAAACATCAACATCCGTATTGGATTCTAATACCATGTCTAAATTCATTGGTTCCAATTATAATCCATTAGCAGATATATATGAAGTTCCTAACATAACACGCCAATCACCTTATTACATATATTTAGCTACAAAGACTTTTTTACTATATATATATACATATATACCCCCTTGCTTGGATATACCCAAATGGTCTTTAAAAAAATTATACAAAAATAAAACTTGGAATCACAACGGCGAATATTCACCACTCCATATGTACACTACTACAACAAGACACATCCTTCATATTTTAATATGTTAATTGTATATTATAGTAAATTGGGGATCAAGGTATATACCTTTATTATAAACAAAGGCTAAGATTCGACTTGCAATGCGACGTCTCGACTTCTCTCTCAAGATAATGATCCTTGAGAAACCCTATAGAGCCATATGTTAGTTCTCTTTATAAAGAGACACAACCCCATCTTCTTGTTTAAATAGTACAGTATAGCTATAAAAAAAGGTGGATTAATCTGTAAAATCACCATGATTAAGAGCTTAAGCAATATGAAGAATTATAACGAGAAACGTGAAAGATGCTGTGAGTACATCGAAGCTCTTGAAGAGGAACGCCGCAAGATCAATGTCTTTCAACGCGAGTTTCCTCTTTGCTTGGAGCTTGTAACTCAAGGTATAATTATATACATACATATGCATCTACGTATACATGAATGAATTTTAGGATGTATAACTGGTGCATTTTCGCAATATACTCGATCGATTTCAAAATTATAATTTTTTTCAATAGAAAATTTTGATTGTGTATCGAGATCTACTTTTTACTTTAAGTATGTATGAGATATTGAGACAGATTTGTGTATGTATATGTAGATTGATGTTAGATCTACATATTTTAATTATTATTCGATTTTTGGGAATTTAGCGATCGAGACATATAAAAAGGAGATATCAGGAACGACGACGGATAACTTGTACGGACAACCAGAGTGCTCGGAGCAGACCACCGGCGAATGTGGGGCCGTCTTGGATCTATTCCGACCTATAAAACACTCGTCAACCTCCATAGAAGAGGAAGAAGAAGAGGTTAATGAAGCTGCTGATGATGATGATGATGTTGAACACGAATCTCATGACATCGGCATAGGTTTGGTTGACAAGAACATGAAATCTGAATGGCTCAAGTCTGTTCAGCTCTGGAACCAACCTGAGACGGTCCTTTCTAATAAATCGGTAAAATTCTAATAATTAAGGGCTTGTATCTTGCTATATTTTGCTTGTTTGTATATTGATAAATAAATTTAACAAAACAATCGGGAAATTTCATTTTTTTTTGAAGTTTACAATTAAATATATATGAGAATGGAGTATGGACTATATTGTTAGTTTTTTTTTATTGTAATAAAATAAGTTTACATATAACTAATGTAAACGCAAAATGCAAACAGGGAGTTTCGAGAGCTTATATGCGTCTTGCGTTTTCAGGAACGCTCACAACAGGACACAGAAGCGGCGCTAGAATTGATCAAAGGAAATGACAACGGAGCAGCGTCTCATAAGCCGCTGTGTTATGAAACGAGCAACGGGAAAAACGACGACAGAAAATCTCTGGCGACTATTAGCGGTGGAAGCGGTAGACAAAAGAAGGAGGCGGAGAAAGATAGCGGTAGCAGCGGCGGCGGAAGAGGGCAAAGAAAGCAGAGGCGGTGTTGGTCGCATGAGTTGCACAGATGCTTCTTGAACGCTCTTAAACAGCTTGGTGGTCCTCATGGTGCGTTTCTTGATTTCACTTAACATTTTTAATATTCATAATTTTGATTTTACGGTTTATGAAATTCGTATTATAATGGAATTTTGCAGTAGCTACGCCGAAACAGATTAGAGAGCTAATGAAGGTTGACGGGTTAACTAATGATGAAGTCAAAAGTCATTTACAGGTCAGTAAAAGTAAATTATACATACAAATAGAATTTCCATAATTGGAACAAAATTAAAATATGTTGTTTTTAGCCAAATCAAGACATTTGTGCTGTTGGGCACGTGATTTAGAAGAGTACAGTAAAAGTTTGTCGGTTTATCATTTTCTTCAGATGCTACTGTACCTTGAATTTATTTATTTTCTTCAATTTTTTTGCCTTATTCTTTTTTTTTTCCTTCTTCTTGTATAATAAATAGAAATACAGGTTACATAGACGACCTAGCCAAACAATTCCTAACAACAGAGACTCTCAAAGGCAACATTTCGTGGTCGTCGGAGGAATATGGGTCCCACAAACTAGCCAGTCCACGGCCAACGCGGTCACGTCATCGTGTCAAATCACCACCGGGATTTACGGGCCTATGGTCAGTCCCTTGCCGTCTAGCCATTCAAATTTTGGTCGGGCGATTTCGGAAGAAAAATCAAGATGCTCTAACAAAGGAATTATTCGGTGTAGCTCACCAGCAATGTCTTCTTCAACTCGTAATAAAACTAATTATGCAAAAATATCATAATTTTTTTTTTAAAAGATCAATTTTAATTACGAAAACAAAGGGTTTATACATTGAAATTGATATGAAAGAGTTTAAATATAGATTTTTGGAGCGAGATCTATATACACTATTATGTTACATAGGATATTTAATGTAATTTTGACTGTACTTTTTACACATTGTTGCTATTATATAAATCAAATATATATCAATTATTGAATCTACAGTTGATATGTAAAATTCTAAATAATTAAGTTGATTACTTGATATGACGCATTATATTGATCGAGTATATTTGACCACATCGGTTTGGCTAGTCTAGACATTTACCGATGGAATCCATTAAAACCGGTTTAATTATGAAACATTAGTAGAACCTTTTAAGGGGGTTTTATGAATATTATATAAATATTTCTTAAGAAATTTCCTAAAAACTGTTTCTTAAAGTTCTTATTTAAGAAACAGTTTTTTAAGAAACTCTTAAAATTCTAATTTTTTATATTTATTTTATTGTTAAAAATTCTCCTAATAAACTCTGTAAGATATTCTAATGGAGATGCTTAAGACATTAATATATAAAATGTCTTGCTCTTATTAGTCGTTTTTTTCACCAATCTTTTTAAATCTCCTCACAGTCAAGCGTACAGATAAGCAAGATTATTGATATTATCACATTAACTTGTTTTTAGGAAACTTTAGCCACCACAAATATAATAATTTTGCCCTAAATATATGTATTGTCGGCCACGTTTATATATACTAAGTTACATAAGACAATAGAGAACATATACTGTGTCTTAGGAAAAAGACAAAAATCTAATTAATTTTATGCCATACAAAAAGACCAGGAACTCGAAAGTCGTAAGACACTATTCATGGGAAGAATATGCCGGAATCTGAAGAGCATAATCTAAAAATTTCTTACATGTAAAATATAACTTTCCGGTTAAAAATTTATTCTCTTGTTGCTTGAATATTAATACAAATGTGCACGTTGGCTCCTTTCTCATAGAGTGTATCATTCTTTATTTGTTGTCTTTAATTAGTGTTAATGTAATAGAGTTTTTTATAACTACGTAAAGCTTAAATCAAAATCAAGATTTAATGAGGACTAAAAATAAATAAAAAAACTTATAACTTTCACACATCAAATTTTTGACACCCATATATTAGAATTTGAAAAATGGAATGATTGCTAAGCTTACGGAAAAGTTCGTGTCATCTGGCTCTGTGAGCTATGTGACATATTTCTACTACCACTTCTAAATAGGGCTAATATATTATAATTTAATTTTGCATCAAAATGATAATTTTTAAAAAATTAACATAATTTAACTTGATATAGGGAGACCATTGGGAAACTTGAATCTAGAGAAGAGGTATTGACGTTCTCCATATGGCGGTTTGATCTATTTCAAATCTTCAATAATTTTACTATATCTAAGATTCTATAGATATGTGTATTATATTATTATATAGAAAATTAGTACAATAATTTGATGATAGATCCAAAGGAACAGGAATCAAATTAGGGTTTCCTTAAGATATATGATTAATTAATAGGTCAGGGATGGGCTAAGCAAATTAAAGAAAGTTTTTATGTGACCTTTCACAGTCACTAAAAGCCTAAACAGCTCATGATATTAGGACGATACCAAAACATAGAAAATAAACGCACCTAATGCTTTTCTTGGTCTACTTCTCTTATTACTTAACTAATGTTATATCCATATGGAATATTCGACTAGACTTAATTAGTAATTGAATAATGCTAGTTCATTCTAAGTTTATCACATTTACGTACAAACATAACAGTTGATGTGAGCAATATTTAATTTAAAGTTTGTGCTAATCTTGTTTTATGTTTCTCGTAGATGAGATTAGGATTGATCAAACCAAGTTTGACATTGTGATATAATCTTATTTGAGTAAAATATAATCAGTCCTTCAAAGATTCTTTCTTCTATTCACGATGATGATTAGGTCCAAAGTTTATACTAGTCGAAAAGGAAACATATCCTTCTTCTCAATGTTACATGATTTAAAAGTTACAGGATAAGTATAAAGTAATTAAACTAATATGAACGGTCACACAGCTGAACGTAGAATATATATAATGACTAACATTATGAGATATTTGTTTACTACTTTCTAGTGGCTATAGCATATATATCCCTTAACATAGAATTTTTTTAAAAAATTATATTATTCATTCAATTTATTAGTTCTGCAGAAAATTAATTTTAGAATTTAGAGCTACAAAATCTCATTATGGCAGCAAGGAGACCTGAAATAAACTACAACCTTTATAATTTTAAAATGTTATGAACCTATTTTATGTTTTGCCGACAGTTTTGGCCTATAATACGTTGTTGATCGTTAGAGGGAACAAAATCAAAATAAGATTATAGTTCTGACTGGTGCCTCTTGGAATAAATACACGGGGAAAAGTAATATCTTAACCAAATAAAAAGTACAGAAGACAGCATTACACAAAAATAATGGTGTTATGTCTTTTTGCTGTTGCGATAGGTGGTACAAGGTGTACTGCAAATTTCTACTAACAAATTGTGTAATAGTACGATATATCATTGGATGGTTTTACTTTTTTTTTCTTTAGGACATTTTTTTTTGTAACTCAAATGCCTTTACAAAACAACTTTTATTTTTAATATTGTTCACCTTTTATATTGAAATATTACTAATCAGATCGCATATTCGTACCATCATATGATATTGTATTGTCGTTTTTACTATTTATAATAACTAGATTAATACCTGCGTATATGCGTGGATTATGTCATATTTTAATTTTTAGTTGATATTTTTAATAGATAAATATATTTTGCTAACTTAAAAAAAATATTAATATGATTTTCTAGATATAAAATATATTTTGTTGACCAAAAAAGTTTCAAAAATATATCTTAAAATGTAGCAATTCAATAATAATGAAGAAAATGCATAAATTTAATCTAGCATTTTAATTTTATATTTTTAAATTAGAGTGGGGAATCTAGAAAGATAGACCGTCGAAATTGAATAGGAAACACCAGCTTATTCCAAGTGTTTTCCGCTCTTTTAGTTCGTGTAAAGCTGCCAATGTCGATACATAATCCTGGTTTGATCAAAATCATGAGAAACTATGGTTCACGCATCTACTCAAGTTTTCAAGCTTTGGTGAGATTATGAGGGAAGTGAATCGTTTGTTCAGGCAAAAGCCTGCGACAAAACAGGGACTTACCTAAAAGCGGGACAAGAGCTCTTTAACTTGAATGTTAGTTTTCGATAAGAGAGACACATTAGCTTCATCAACAAATTGACACTCGCGTAATGGAGTTTTGCCAGTAGACTTGCACTCGTCCCCTTTTCTTTGGCCTTATTTGCCGTCACAGCCTCTTTTGAAATGTTCAACAGATTGATTTAACGGATAAAAGTACCAAAACAGAATATATGGACAAAACCCTAATACATACGGATAAACGTAAAGGTACTTATGTGTGAACTAAGTGATAGTTTGTTCAAGTAACTATCGCAATATTATACTTAATTATAGCCAAAAGTGACAATTTTGGACAATACCCTTTAGTCAGAATCTGGTGGAACCAAAATGAGAAAACACTGACCCGTCCTTTAGCTAAACAGAGGAGACTCAAAGAGGAGCAAACCGAAGATGTTAATTCCGGAAGCTTCTCAATAGGCACCCAAGGTGAATAATCAGGATGACGTATCTTACATAGATTGTCAAAAACACAAAGCTGCTTCTCTATAAGCCTTTGTCGATTCCAGCATATCTGCTTTTAATCAACATAAAGTAAGTTATCACCCCGTTATAGGAAAAAAAAAACATCTTAAAATGTTCATATGCTTTTAATTAGAGCGTAGATAAATAGTATCATATGAAGCTCAAATAACATATTACTAATTTGGAAGAATGTTCAGCCCTTTAACGTTGAGTAAAAAAAACAATCTTAAAATGTTCATATGCTTTTATTTTTTTTACCTCTCTAACAATAGCCTCAATGCCATGGAATCTTCTGTCGATGGAATCCTCCATTGTTTAAGGTTTAATTATTGTTTTTAAGCTCAGTGTTCGTTTCCTTTAACTTAAACTTGAACACATTCCACAAAGAAATCTGTTCAAAACCAATTAAAAAAAAAACTATGTATCGTTAATCTCTCGGACATTAATCAATATCTAACACTACTAACAATGAAACATTCAAAGACAACATAAATACTAGAAATGGACTAATTTCAGGAAAATCCACAAGGAGATTCGAAGGAAAAAAAAGATTGAAAAAAGAAAGATAAAACTTTGAATATGTCAATCTTTTTCGTTTTAGGTATGGAAATAAAGTAACGCAACATCGTCTTCGTCTTCTTACAAACGCTTGATGATGTAACTCGTAGATTCCGGATTTGAATCCTTTTCGATGTATTTATATAACATGGAGATATAATTGTCTCATCCTATTCCACTGAGGAGAGGGAGATAATGATACTAATTAAACGATGCGATATTTTAGGAAATTATTTTCATGAGGGTTTACAGAAATTCGGATTCCCCAATCCAATTGTGTTTCAATCTGTAGAAAACGAAATAAAATAAAAAATGGAGTTCAAACAGTGAACGAACTCGAAAGTGCGAAAGAGACAAAACACACTCTCTCTGGAAGTCTAATCAATTATAGAACCTGTTGAAAGTTATATTTGTTTATTTTCCTATAAATTCGAGTCCATGTTGAAATGTGATTCACTGATTCAAAATTGATCTTCCGGTTTAGTGTAACCAATATCAAACCGGAAATGGGAGAAGATCAAGCCAAGGAAAATTGATCGAAGTCCATAAATTGAAGTGGAATAAACGGTATCTTATATATAATTTGTTGAATCCGATTGGTTATTACTTTTTATGGATGAAAGTAACAGTTTAAGCTAGTTACCGATTAAAGAAACGGTATCTCAGATATAATTTGTTGAATTCGATTGCTATCTTTTTACTACTATTTATATTTTTTTAAAAAGTTATCTCAATATCGTTTACCAGTATTTTTCCACCAAAAACTTTTACTATTTCATGTCATCAACGGGATTTGTTACCAACTACAATGTAAAAAAAAATGAAAAACATTCCAATTTTATTCTGTTAACTAGATAAGCAAAAAGAAAAAAAAAGGAAGATCATTATTAAAAAACAATCGCACCTTTTTTTGTTAATTACGTTTAAAAAACAGAAGATGGAACATAAAACCTGATACAAGAGTTAACCAAGAGAATGTGACACTATCGTAATCAGGGTGAAGATCTAGCATGAATAACGACTTCTTCACGATCGAGACCAGATAGCTTAGCCTTCAAAAGAATCTTTATTTCTTTTACCAAAGAATGAGATGTGGTTTGAACCAATCCTTGAACAGTAAGATGAATGAAGCCTAGCATTCCGTTCCTTCCATAAGAATTAAACCACTCCTTGAAAGATATAGCTTTTGCAAATTGACTTTAATTTTTGGTTCCTGGAGAAAGACAAAACCCAAGAAACAAATGTCCACAAACATAGTTGGAGGATTTGAGATCTTGGTAAGAGAAGAAAGAGGAGCACACTTCTCTTGAAAAAGAACAGCCAAAGAAAAGAAGCATTCGGGATTCACGACCAGTTCCGCAAAAGAGACACCTACTCGGTACAGTTAACCCCCGACTCTTTAATCTATCACGAGTAGTGAGTCTATAACAGGAAAGAGTGTTTGGGAATTTGTTCTTTGTACCACACAGTTTTTAACCAAGAAGAGAAAGCCAAGACTAGTCTTAGATTTTGAAAATTGTCCAGGCGGTTCACTAAGGCTGTTTTTCCACAAGAACACATCCATAGGATGGGTCAGGAGTATTCACTGGTAAGCACTCGCGTAGTAAGACTATATTATTCACTTGATTTACCATTTCTTTTTAGATAATAAACCAATTGTACTTTTCGAAACTGAAAAATGGCGATTGCAAGGAACACATATATGTTTATACATATATAACAAAGATCTCCTTCACTTGAAAAGAATATTTAAATCGTAAAATCATCACTACTTTCTCAAATTATTACAAATTTCAACTATCACCATTTTATACATATACAATATAAATATTTATACAATCAATAAAAATCACATATAAATATTAAAAAATGTATTTTTAAAAATCTGCATTAACGATATTAATGATACATAATCAACAATAAAACTGTGACTATGTATTTAGTAACCAGCTGAAGGATCGAGGTCGAGGTAGTATCAATATAGATTCAGCTCGTCCTTCACCGGTGCAACTTCATACCAACATCTTGCTCAAATGAATATTCCATGGAGAGTAATAGGTATCGACCTTCGAAAGGAAAAGCAAGACACCAAAATATTTAGACATGTGAAAAGCATCCGATAAAAAATTATATATATACCCAAAAAATAAATAAAATTTGCATTAGTATCAATAAGCAACGCGTTTATGTAATTCTATTGCACTATGACATGCTTTAGCATACTAGTTTAGCTATTTGTTTGCACGTTTGGATTCCTTTTATAGTTGCAACCTCTATAGATATATATTGTGATTACCTACTTATTGAAAAAAACTAAAACTAGTAACTAATCGTTTGTGTATGTAAATATATTTTAAAAAATCATGCATGTTAAGTTTTTAATTTTAATTCATGTGAATTAAGTAGCTTTTTAAATTTATATGATGAATTAACTTTGATAGAAATCATATAGCAAGGCTAGGTAATATACATTGATGTTAAAAGAGATATTAAAATTATTAGGACAAATAGACAAAAAAATAACTTTTTAAAAATATATTTTATTTGGAAGCCTTTCTCGCACAAATGTTTGATGTTAATAATTATCATAATACGTATCAATATTTCTCATTAGTAACGACGTGTTCTCTTATTAGCAGTACTCAAAATTTCATTACTGTAAATATCTGCTTCACAATGAAGTTAGTCATTAGATTTTATTTTCAAACTGAAATGAACCCTAAATAAACTAGTGATGCATGTGGTAACTCGAACAATAATCTAAAAGCGTAAAACATCTTACGTGATCCAAACATTAGCGAGATTATAAATAACATAATTCAATATACAGATATATGAATGATGTGGGAAGTCTGCAACTATACTAATTTATGCATTGCAAAAACATTTCTTAGTCGAGCAAAAGAGAAAAGTGAAAACGTTTATATAAACTTACAAAGATTCATCAACAAAAAAAATACACATATATAATTACCAGGCTAGTACGATCAACCTCTTTCCACTCTTGTTTTTTTCTTGCTCTCTTTCGAAGAATTTGAATGAAAGGCATCATTTTTATGTTTTTTTGGGGAAAAGGAATATATTTTGAAGAACTAATGAAAAAAAAGAGGATCTAGTAGATCTACTTAAATAGATAAAGGAAGGCTTACTAGATACATATGTATGTATTCGGGTGTTTGGTAGAAAACTATAATCGTAGTAAAACTAAGGTAGTCGAGATAAATAATTAGGAGGCTCTATTTGCTTTTTGCCTATTCTTTATTTTGGTGGTTGGGATATATATATGCTCTAACCTCCAACGTTTTTTATATACCACATACCATACAGTCAAGGTTACGTTTAGTTTAGTAATTTAATCGTAATCATACATAACATAATATGTTTTTATATAAATTTGGTTGTTGATATTAAGTTTCACATCGAGAGTTAGAGATTAATATATATACAAGTATGTGGCAATCATTTACTTTTAAGTTAACTTTTAGGTGTAAATTAAACACATTACTAATATTTTATTTAAAGTTCAAGATTTTAATTTCTTAGATTATGGCTCACCCGTGAAAATCAGTTCCACAAACTTTATATTCAGATGTCTAATCCTGAACATGAGGGGGTGTATCACATCGAGAACTACGAGTATATCCCAAATGGAAACTATTCCAAATTAAGAGAAACATGCAAGATGTGTGCTTACTATCTAGAAGTCATGAGTGGGTATGTTGTAACTTGCAAGTAATATATGTGTATAACGATCGCGATACTGTTTGTAAAGTTTAGTCACATCGTTCTTTACTTCGTGGTCCAATCACGAGAACATATACAGTCTCTGTCATGTAATTATCATTTTATTGCGATTGAACAATTACATCATAAGAAACTGATATTTATATATAACTGACTCTAAATTTCTAAAAAAATGTTATCTGTTTTTAACTATTAAGATTTAATAATTTGTTATGACTCTAATTAAGGCTTTACTTCTCTGTTAAATAGGGCTCCTAATTACTAAAATTGCTTATTCACTGAATGAACTAAAAACTTCACTTAAAAAGAACAAACCATTAATTAATATATATAATTCGAGTCAATTGGGAATAGCCCACCATCACCCCCCGAAACGTACAAGATAGTTAGCACCACCTATCATACGTTTCAACAACCAACCGTCCATTTCTAATTTCCTTTTAATTTTGAGGAGAATAATAAGGTTATTTTTCTTCTTCTTTGTATATTTAGTTAAATTTAATTGTATCGAAGCTGCAGACTCAGTGTCAAAAAATATAAAACGTTAAACATTTTGGTATATAAACTATCTATAAAGGTTATCACAAATTTATTTTTACTACCACGTAATTTATACATATATATTTTTTTTTGATATGGTTAAAGGAACCATATGATCTATACATACCAATTCCTTAAAATTTGAGGGGCCCAAAAAAAATGTTTCATCCCTTTCTCCTTCAAAATATTTTGTGATATTATTTCAGAAGCTGCCATCGATCAATAATTGAATCGACAACCACACACAAAAATTGTTACTTGGGTTTAAGTTCGAACAGGTTTAGGAAAATTAAATTAAAACAGAAGCAAATGTTAATTTTAAGAAACTAAATAAACCAAGTAGTAATCATATGGTATAATGATAACCACATCTGCATTCATTATACCAGGTATGAGGTTTGAACCTAACACCCCCATGTTATTGGGATATTAAAATTACTAAGTTATGTTGACAAAAAAAACCAAAACGACATCCCTATGATCTTTAATGTCTGCACATCTATCCATTGTAATAGATACTTGAATTAAAAAGAATCGTAATACTCCAGTACATACGTTCCATGTACATAACCTTTTTAAATCAAGAGGAAGTAGAAAGAGCAGATGGCAACACCCCGTCAAAGTTGCAAATAGTAAAAGTCGATCATTTCACGTGGGGTGGTGGATATACTCACCATATAATCTTTCAACAATATTTCCATATTTATATTTATATATTTGTAGATTTAAACGCAAGTTATAACAGACTCGTAAAATACAATTGACATTTTTTCGGCTGCAGTAATTGGCTGGTGGAAAGGCAAAACAAATTAAAAATGAACTGAACAACTCTGTTTGATTACAACTACGTACTGATTGCAACTACACAATAGTTCAAACCCTAAAAAAGGTATTTCTAGTCATCTTTTATTTTGGCAATAATTCCAACAAATATTAAAAATTGATGGCGATTGACCCATCCACGCGGCAATATGCATGGCCTTTCGAAAATTACGTTCGACAATTCTACATGTCATATAATACTGTAGGTTTTGCATTTCCATTAGTAAATAGTACTATTATGAAGGAGAAAATAACACTTTCCAAAACAAAAAACAAAAAAACATATGAAATGCTAAAACCCACACAAAAAAAAATGTATCCAAGTTAATGGCTCAATAAATCAATAATAGTGCCACTTTTATGACAATCAGAAAACTTAGGCTGTGAATGGTTGTCTAGTCCGCTAAAGATGGGACCAACTATTTTTAACCATTCGCAAAGTCGGACCAGTAACACAGCAGACCAAAACTGAAATATCGTACACCGTCTGGAGTGGACTGAACAATCATTCACAAAGATAATTGACACTTGTAATGGACTGCAAGGAATAAATACATGTTTTACGAAAAATGTTCGTTACTTCGTTAGCTAAAGGAGAAGTTATCAAAACAATATTATATTTTTTTTAAAAAAAAACACACACATTAGTTGCAAGACAATGGACATATTCCATACCAAGTCACTCGAGTGTGTGCGTGTAATAAAAACAGAACAGAAGAATTCTCACTACTTAGTACTTACGTTACAAAGTCTTGAAATCTTATAATTTTGCATCAAATAGGAAACCAGGCAGAGAGAGAGAGAAGTTTTTTTTTAGCTAGACATCATCACATTATCAATAGACTGAAGAGCTTGGTTTGCAAAAAACCTGACATCAACATCTGGATCCTCGCTTAGCTCCACAAGCCCTGGACGAATCGTCTTCTCTACAACCTTTTATTTTTCACCACCAAAAACAAAAAATTAAAACAAAACCATATGGATTTTGCGCAAACCAAATGGATGTTCCGACTGATTAGATATATATATATATATATACTTACCGATTGATCGACAATTGGAATGAGAGATTGAAGCACTTTAGCGACGTTGAATTTGATGTTTGGAACTCTGCAGTAGTGAAAATACATGTTTAAATACTTTTAGCGATGTTTGAAGCTAAACGATTTGTCTTAACTAGTTTACAGTGAGAACTTACCTGTCTTTAGCCGCAGTCATTACTACAGGCAAGAGCTTAGAGCATGTGATCTCTGAGCCCATCACTGGTGCAAGAAGAGAAACCGCACGCAAAATCGTCATACGGTATAGATAGTGAGGGTTGTTAATCATCTCAAGAACCTGCAGATTAATGAAAAACCATTGGTTGATGACTCTAATAAGAAGATAAATACTGATTCTTCTAAAATCTAAACTACCTTAGGAACAATATGTTGCATTGCCCATTCAGGACCAAATTCCTCAGCAAGCCGCTTCAGATTGTTTGCGGCAGCATCACGGATTGAGTGAACCTGAAGAGACCATTACTTACAATATTTATAAGCGAACATGGATCTGTTATTTAAACTGATCTTTAATTTAAGAGAGAAAGCAAAACCTTGTCTTGTAACCATTGCATGCAAAGAGCACCAAGCTTATCGTCAAAGAAGCCAACACCTAACTGACTTGCCAACAAAGGGATATACTCGATTATAGCCAGTCTTACTCTCCAGTGTCTATCTTCAGCAAGTTCTACAATTGCTGGCAACAAGGATTGTGATAGTAGATCAATCCCAATAACCTGCCATATATAAAATACTGGAATCATCAACTGACAATCGACAAACCAAAAAAGTTGAAGTCAAGTCAAAAGATTAATATCGCAGTTGTGAAACCATTGGCACGAGAAAAAAAATTGATGGTCATAGCTGACCTGATTGACTTGGTCGAGTTTGCTGATAATGTTCAAACGTACATCGGGAAACTCATCTTTCAACAGAGAAAGAAAGATGGGAAGGAGATGCTCAATTGTTGCATCCTGCAATGAAAAATCAATGTCAAGTTAAAATCTGCAACATACACAACCCAGCAAATCTTGTATAAGAAATTCACTTTGATTTAGCACAACAGATCGCGGTTATGGGCACTTTCAAGTCATAATTATTGAACGAAAAGGCTGAGTAATATATTATGTACATATCCAATCACTGCAGAGACTGCAAACTCTCTTACCTTCCCCAAGACTGGAGCCATTCCCATTATAACTGAGGCCAATGCAGATCTGACGTGTTGAGAAGAGTCTGATGATAGCTCCTACATGTAGAATTAAAAGAAACTATTAGTAACAAGTAACACCTTCTAAACATTGATTCTTTGAAAAAACTTGAGGACAAATGGATCTCTTAAGAATATACCTTTACACAGGGGAGAACGTGCTGAATAGCAAGTTCAGGGTTTAGGATCCGACAAAACTTGGTAACTTTTCCAGCAGCTGCTATTCGTACTTCAGCCTCATTGTCGCGGAGTAGACGCACATATGCAGGCACCAGATCCGTCCTTAATATAGAAGGCCCAGTAAATAATATCAGGAAGAAGTAAAGGGCATTAAGATATATCAATGATCATACCTATGAAGGGGTAACCCAATCTTTGATATAGAAATGCATATTATCCAATAGGCATATAAGGAACTTAATTAAAGCATGCTACATCAAGTTTGTCCACGACTCCTTACCTAGTAGGCTCAGGTCCCACGGCTTCACAGAGCTCATAGAGCTGATTTGCTACCATATAACGCACACGCCAAGACTTATCCTGCTCATTTAACAAAGTAAAAAGATTAAACATCTCATAACTGTAGCTTTTCCCAAGGATCATTAGCATAAACCTATGCAATTAACACACATAATCACCTGCGAGAAACTAACAATCACGGGAAGAATGTGTGCGACACAGTCCTGGGGCTCCAACAACTTCCCAAGAGCAGCGCAACCCTCAACAGCCAATAATCTAACGGAATCTTGATCTGATATGAAAGCCAATATGGACAAAAATGTTAGATAACTAGATTGACGTATGGACAATCATATTTATGTTTAACTTCAGCTTATGCTCAGTATTTAATGCACTCATTCCTGGTGGCCATAATTTTTTTAAATCGGCCACCCGCAAAAGCAGAGTTAATAATGATTCGACAAATACAGCAAAGCCAGAATGCGAACCAAATCAGATAAAGAAATTACCATCTTGAGTAAGATCATCAAACATAGACATAATGTCTGTCTTCAAATGCGCTGGTTCAATAGTAGCAGCAAATTTCCCTAGATTGGTCGCTGCAGCTCTCCGCACCATTGGCATATCATCTTGACAGAGCTGACCATATAATGATCTCAACTCAGCCTTCAACGTATCTGGGGCGCTTGGGTACGCAATATGGAAAACCCCACAAGCTGATACTCTGGCCGTAAACCACTCACCAGTTGCAAGTCTCTGTTAAAACACAGAGTAAATTTTCAATGAAATCTCTTATTTTAATAAAAAAAAAAAATACGAAAACCATGAGTTGTTCCTCCTCCTCGTTCTAACCTTAACCAACGGAATGAAATGATCAGCCAAATCACTCTCCCTCATCTGAGAACCAACTCTGCAAAGCGACTCAACAGCTTTCTCCCTAACACAAGTTTCTTCAACCGTCGAGAGAGTCTCCAAAGGTGGAAGCAGAACATGCGCATGCTCAACGCCTCCAACGTAAGGAATAAACACTCCCAGTTCTTCAGCCATTGCAAGTAACACCTCATCATCATCGTCGTTGTTTTCACTTAGAAAAGGAATCAACTCCTTTCTCGTCCTCTCCTCACCGAGAGCACGTGCAATCGTCGAAAGCCTTCTAATGGAATTCAGTCTTAGCTGAATGTCATCGTTTTTTAGCTCGTCTATAAGCACAGCGATAGGGTAAAGCGGCTCGTCGATCATCGACATCTTGTTAAAAACCTAATTAGAAACTCAATTAGAGAATAACCTAACGCAGATCTTAGTAGTCTAAAGTAAAATGATTCGTTGAAGATGATAGAACAACAAATTTCAATAATCCGACGAAAAATAAACAGATAAGCCTCAATTTCGTCGATTTTCAACGTACAGATTACTTAACCTCTGTTTACTAAGGAAGAGATTAAAGATCTTAACAATTGTGGATTTCTCTGCTATTACGTTTGAATTTTCCTTGGAGTTGAATGAAATGATTAGAGATTTACCAGATTTTGGCGCCTTCACGGAGGCTGTTGCAATTATTCTTCCAGCGATCGATCTACCAATCAGAAGAATCGAGACCGGGAAGAGGAAAAGGAAGAGGAAGAGAGATTTTACTCGAAGCTTTTTCTTAGGAGCTAGCATCTTCAAGCATTCATCGAAGTGGGCCTGAAATAAAGAATATTCTATAAATGGGCTATTCTGTCTGGCCCATTATCTTTTTCCTTTTGTCGCTTTCCATCAAAACTTCAATGATATATAGAAGAAAATGGAAATATGAAATTCAAAAGTTTTTGTTTTTGTTTTTTTATGACATATATTCTAGTTTAAATTTTGACTCTTTTTTTTGACAACAAAACTTTATAGAGTTTTTTTCTTGGAGTCGTTATTCCTCCTGAAAGTGATATAGAAGAAAATTAGTTGGAAACGTATTTTCGTAAGATAAAACTTCAACATTCAAAAACTCGTATTTTTAAAATTAAAATTCGATTCGTCTGTTGACAACCAAATTTATAGAGTTTGAATTTCATTTCTTCTTTCTCGACGGCATTTAATATGGATTTTATTCGTAAAATATAAGCTTGAAACACAGAAAAATATATTATCAATGCATATTTAAGATTTTTCAAAGTAATCAAATGACAATCAAAATTTATAAATAAATTCGATAAAAGTACGTTGACAAAATATAAACTTATACATTACATATGAACATGTTTCATGTGTGTGTGCCAATTATTTAACTAATCAATAAGCTTCATCGTCAGGGTTGAGAAACAGAAGATATGCAAGCAAACCAAAAACAGGAACAAACCTAAGATAACTCACCAACTCAACCTTGCTCTTCTTCACATTTTGCAGGTTCTCTCCAATCAACCACGGCTGAAAAATCGTGTACAGACATATATCCCATATAAAAGCGTAAGCTAGTCTCTCCGATCCCAAATAACCAACCAGATACTGCCATCTCTCCATTATCCCACCGAAACCTCCATCTCCTCGACCGTAGAGAGACCACAACGCTGATATCAGACACACCGTAGCACCGGTGAAACCAACTATCGGCGCACCTTTGGTCATCGCTTCGCCAAGTTGAGACCTTTTGCTCGGTTTATCATCTGGGTCAGCGTCATTGAGCCGTATAGCCATGTACGGGATTAGAAACGCTGTGTTGCATTCACGAGATCAAAAGAACGGATAATTTAAGTTTAGAGGCTTACTAGCTAAATAACTCACAAGGTTGTGAAGTAATAAGTGTGTATACTTACTGTTTGTGAGGAACATCATGAGACCCCATAAGAGGTCAAGAGAGCTTTTGTAACGATCTCTCTTTCTGTCTGTGTATAGTAACGGAGCAAACATGAGTGTCCAAGCTATTACAAAGTTGAATAATCCTTCAGCCATCTGATGTTGTTTTGCAGACACAAAATGACAACATATTCAGTACAATGACGAATACTTTTCACTAGTGCGCCAAAAAAAAAAAACAGTTTTACTGAAATGATACTTACAGGGTGAAGAACAGGAGCTTCTAAGAAATGAATACCAACTGTTCTGCCAGTAAAGTCCAGAGCAAGAACATTTCATCAGAGAACAACTTTACTATATATATGATCAGAGAAAAGGTAGAATCTTAAAGCTGAACATACCAGAGTTTGTAAGAGGCAAGATAAAGAAGAAGTTTAACGAAAGTCCCAAAAGAGAGCTCACTGTCTCTGAACTAATTCCCCAAACTGGATCTCCCTGTTGATGATCAAAAGAGACTTTTTACTAACAATACAAGATTTCAGAATCCAAGATAATCCTACCCAGAACCATATTAGTATTGATTTTTAAAACTCTAACGAAGAGAATAAGGAAGGAAACCACTCACAGGAGCATAAGGGAGAAGAAAGAGCCAAAGTATGTACACAGCTTCAGCTGTCCACAGTAGATACCGAAGGATGCTCTGTAGACGATCATCTTCAACCTCGACCGTTGCCGTCTCCGGTTTCCGGCGAGCCCAGCACGAGAAGGCTCTGTCTTGTGTTCGTAATTTGAAGCGGTCCATTGCCTGACATGGATTGCATCGATCGATGACGGTAGAGAGTTGGCTACTCCGGCGAAAATGGCGGCGGATTTTAGGAGAATTGGTATGACGATTGTGGAGGCAGTGACGGAGATATGTCACCGACGATGAGGCTATCAGAATCATCGTCGTCATTTCCCTGCTGCATTATCCAATATCCACCGTAGTTGGAGAAATTTGATTCGTGTGGACGAGAGACTCGTCAAAAACGGCAGCGTATCGACTCGATTCACACCTTTCTCGATTGGGCTTTATCAGGCCTTAGGCCCATGAAGTTAATCATACCACGTTTATCACTACTTCTCCATGCGCCGAATAACATTTCTTTCATGCGACTGACTTCATTAGGACCATCACTCACTCCTCAACATCAAGAATAAATATGATGTAATGCTATTTAATCATTTTGCGTTTTATTTTTATCATCTTTTAATTTGACAACAAATATTCACTTGAATTGTCGATACAAAGAAATCCAGTTAAACTGGACTTTTAGCTGATAATTATTTAAATTTAACATTTTTACTTACTGCGTAAAACTCGATAATTTCAAGCGGACCCAACAAACCTCATTAGAATATTTTTTTATAAGCTTTAATTAGGTTATTCCTTTTTTAATATTAGATAAGATTTTAGCTATCAATTGCAAGATAAATTTATTTCACAAAGAAGCATTTGTAATAAAATCATTGTTGTGATATCAGAGCACGACAATGGGTGGTGAATGACGCTGTCTATTCGACAAATAATATTGTTTTCTGTGAAAAGTAAGAGTCTTAGTATAATACATACTTCTCCAAGCTTCGACTGTCGATCACCATTATTTCCCATGCCACTGACTCTACCTAACCGGGCCATGTTTTGTTTCCTAAAATGACCCAGTCGTGACATATTTGACATTTACACGAAACTGAAAACACGAGGATAACGAGGCACACGTATTCGGAGATAAAATATTTTATCATTTTATATCACGTCTATCGATTCGACTGCCTCCACCTGAAGGGGTCTCGGTCATTGCTTTGTTGCCTAACATTGCCCTAAATAATACGATGTTATGTGGGTGACAATTAGAACAAAATAATACAAATAATATTATTTTTCGCTTAATTTTGAAATCAGAAGAAGAAGATATGTTTCTCTATCCAAAGCTAGTTTAAGTTTTTTTAACGCTTGCAATCATCTTGGTTTTAATATTCTTTCTCTATGTTTTCTATCATATTATAAAACATTCTGCATCATTTGAAGTGCCAATAAATTCATAATATATATTTTTTTGCATTCATCTTTTTAATAAGAAAGGATTCCGAACCCAAATCTAAACTAATTATTGGAGTTTCGAAGTAGCCAAACCATAGTTAAAATCATATTGACAAAATATCGAACCCTTATCTCTGACTTTTCACTGTATCATTACATGCAAATACGATTATGATCATACATAGGTTTGTGAATTGAAATAACGATTTAATACCCCCGATTCATTAATTCGGAAATTTGGTGTGGGCTCCCCGATTTATCCCAAGATCTCAAAGTTGAATAAAAAAAATTATCCCAAGATCTCAAAAGTTGAATAAAAAACTTGTTTATAATTTATTTTAACTCTTGTCTCTATATATATAAACGTCTGTGTGTCGTCTGTCGAGTCTCAGCCACGAAATAATACTCTAAATCAATGGCTACTTTATATATGGGTTCAGCTCTCATTTACCAAAATGCCGTTGCGCACCATTTTCGTCTGCCACGTTTCATATGCAGATCCATGACCAATACGACGCCGGATAATGTTTCTGTTGATGTCCTCCGTCGACGCTCCGGAAACTATCAGCCTTCTCCTTGGGACCATCGTTATCTCCTCTCCATCAATAATAAATATGCGGTAAAATATTATTTACTTCTAAGACGACGTAATCATGTGGATATATATATATATGCTACTTGATCAAAAATCTGTTTCTTTTATTTTTTGGTTTTCTAACATGTATTTTAATTAATAGTATATAATATTTTGTCAATAATATGATGCATACAGAAAGAAGAGAAAATGATAGCTAGAGATTTGTTGAAGAAAAAAGTGAAGAAGATGCTTGATGTTGAGACAAAGAGTCGTCTCGCGAAATTAGAGCTCGTCGACGATTTGCAAAAACTTGGGGTTTCATATCATTTTGAGGTTGAAATAAATAATATTTTAATGGACTTTCATCATAAAAATGGAAGAAGCATCTACAAATGTGACAAGGAAGAAGATTTACATGCGACCGCCCTCGAATTTCGACTCCTTAGACAACATGGTTTTGATGTATCAGAAGGTTGGTATTTTCATTTTCAATAAAAACGAAATGAAAACATCTCTCTATCTATATAAAGCTACCGTTTTTACACAATTTATTTCAGATATATTTGATGTGATAATCGACAAAGTTGAAAGTGATACGCTCAAGATTGACGATATAAATAGTATCATTTCTCTGTACGAAGCGTCATACCTCGCCACGATATCGGACACTAAATTGCATGAAGTCATCAGACCTTTTGCAATAAAACAAATAAGGAAATTTGTTGATGATGATCATAATGATGAAACTTGCAACATTGAGGTACGTGAGAAGGCGATCCATGCGTTAGAAATGCCGTACCACTGGAGAATGAGAAGGTTAGAGACGAGATGGTACATAGATGCATACGAGAAGAAACATGACAGGAATCTTGTCTTGGTCGAATTCGCCAAGATTGATTTCAACATCGTACAAACTTTTCATCAAGAAGATCTCAAATACGTCTCAAGGTATTACTATAGACTAATAGAAACAATATACATCTATAAACAGTGGACAGTATATATATATATACTGTTTTTGTATATCTGCCTGGACATTTATTGTGAATATTCCTTCTAATCCTCTCTCTTTTAATGATATATATGAAGCTGGTGGAAGGAAACCTGTTTGGTTAATCAACTTCCTTTTGTAAGAGACAGAATAGTCGAGAATTATTTTTGGACCGTTGGATTAATATACGAACCTCAATTTGGATATATCCGACGGATCATGACTATAGTGAATGCACTTGTTACAACCATCGACGACATCTATGATATTTATGGCACTCTTGAAGAACTTGAACTCTTCACTGCCATGGTTGATAAGTAAGGATTCTAAATTTCTTCTTACTTTTCTTGGTATATTGTAAAAATAAAATAAACAGAACATTATAACATTTATTATAAGTTAAATATTATCCCGGTTAAAGTTTGAAAACATGAAACATGTTCACACATTATATGCATAATTGCCATATTTTTGAACTCCGCTATTTTTATTTTATTTAAGAAAAAACGATTGAAACAGCGATATGTTCATGATAACTTATAAGGATTGTTCATTTACTTTTAATGATATTTTTAAAAATAATGTTATTTATAAAACAATCGTGTATATATATGTTGCAGTTGGGATGTAAATCGTCTTGGTGAGCTCCCTGAGTACATGAGGTTGTGTTTTCTTATTTTGTACAACGAAATCAACAGCATTGGATGTGACATTCTCAAACACAAAAATATTATTGTCATCCCTTTTCTAAGAAAATCAGTAAGTTCAAATATTCAAATTTTAGTGGAAAAGATTAATTAATATTAGTACAGTTTTTTCTTTTATGATTTTGTAAAAATTTAGTGGGCAGATTTATGTAAAACATATCTAGTGGAAGCAAAGTGGTACAAAAAAGGATACAAAACAAGCGTGGAAGAATACATGCAAAATGCTTGGATTTCAATTTCGGCTCCAACAATTTTAGTCCACTTTTACTGCGTTTGCTCTGACGAAATCTCAATTGAAATCTTGGAAACTTTGTCTCAACACCAACAACATGTCGTCCGATGCTCCGCCACCATCCTCCGTCTAGCTAATGACCTTGCAACTTCGCCGGTAAATAATCTAATCGTCTAATTTTTAGTTATGGGGTTTTGAATAGCAATAGAGTAGGAATCAGAAGATTACACGATAAGAAACTATTTTTTTCCCGTAAATATTATATAATAGAAGAGTGAGTGAGTTTGTTATATGTAGGAGGAATTGGCGAGAGGAGACGTTCTCAAATCGGTCCAGTGTTACATGCATGAGACCGGAGCATCGGAGGAAGAGGCACGTACACACGTGAAGCAGATGATCAGCGACACGTGGAACGAAATGAATTACGAAACAAAAATTGCACGTCGTTCTACGTTACTCTCTCGAGGTTTTGTGGAAGCCGCAATGAACCTGGCACGCATGTCGCAGTGCATGTATCAATATGGCGATGGTCATGGATGTCCCGACAAAGCCAAGACCATTGATCGTGTCATGTCTTTGCTTGTTAATCCAATCCCATTAGAGTAAATTTATACTTTAGTTAACTGCAATAACGCTAGTCTAAATTAAATAATGAATACGTTTTCAGTTTAATTGGGTTCATGAAAATGGATACTAAATTTCGAAAATAGTTTTGATTAATCGATTAAGTTTATGATGAATTTGGTTAAATTCGTCCTTCCTTTCTCTCACGTCACCTCCTGTTTCCTGGTTTTGACTGAGCCAAAATCTTTCCTCTTTTCAGCAAAAAAAAAACATATCACGTGGCGTGGATAGAATGAATAATCCCGATGTAACTCTTTTTAAACCGACAAAAGCAATTTAACTGTGTAAAACAGCGGACCCAACAAATCTCATTACAAGCTTTAAGTTTCTTTTGGTTTTAATATTAAATAAGCTATGAATTGCAAAATATTTTTCTCAAGAGGTATTTGAAACTTATCTTATATCACGATAAAAAAATATGCATACGAGCGGTGGTAGCTATTAATAAAATATTCTTTGCGAAAAACAGTATTATAATACTTGTTGAACACCATTTTTTCTGCGACACGACTTGTACAAATTATATTGTAATTGGCAAACTGGTAACTGTAAAAAGAAAAGAAAATAAAAAGGGTTTTTAGATAGCCGAATTTTTATTTTTAATTATGTAAACTTCGTATAGTATAATGGTTGTACGGTGATTTGAATAGGAATACAACTACAACTGTTTTGTCATACACAACTAAAAAATAAATCTAAAAAGTGTATTCTGTGTTATACTTTAATAAAACATTGTGTTCTATTTTATAGAAGAATAAAAGAAAAGACTGTTTTCTAGTCTCAAAAATATGGACAGTAATCATTAAACTTAGTCATAATAGCGAACAAATGACAAATTAAAATCATATAATTCCAGGTAACTTTTCAATTTGACGACAACAATTCTGTATTGATCAGGTATAAAATTTAAAATAATGTTTTGGCCGTAAGTCCATCTACCAAAACATGCACTTGGCCCGACACGAATGTGTAGCATGAGTCGTTAATTTATCATTTCTCCAATACACTATAGATTATATAGGGCTTAACCTATCATCTTTGCAATACACTATAGATTCTATAAGTTTTTCAAACCAATTGTATCGAATTCCTTCAATATATACACAAGATATTTAATTTCAACTTCTTAATGTGAGACTTTTACATGTTTAGCCAAAAAAATTGAAGTTATTTATTTTAGATTGTCATTGCTCCGTCATACCAATTCTGATTTTGATTATTTAATGCACTATATAGTAGTGTTTACGATGAAGAATCCATCGCATTCAAATTTTAGTCATCTCATTTATACTTTAATAGATTTTTCACCTTTTTCATACTCTTATCTATATAAACGTAAGTGTACATGTATTCTCAGGCACCAACATTCTTCTAATTCAATGGCTACTTTTATGTTTGGGTTCACTTCTTATTTACCAAAATGTTACTACCCAAAAAATTCGTATTCGTCGTCCGAAGCGTTTCATATGCAGATCCACGACCAAAAGGACGCCAGATAATGCTTCTGATGATGTCATTCGTCGACGCTTCGGCAACTATCAGCCGTCTCCTTGGGACCATCGTTATCTCCTCTCCATCAAGAATAAATATGCGGTAAAAGTATTTGCGTCTAAGACAACGCCGTATCAAATATTTTGTGTTCTGTGTTCATCATTACTTAATTACCACAATGTATAGTTTAATACATATGTGTATTAGATATAAATGATGACCATATATGCTATTATATAATAAGTCTCCTTTTCTCTTTCGTAACATTTGTTTTAATAGTGATTAAGACTTGCTAATTACAATACCATGCATACAGAAAGACTCTTGATGCTGAGAACAGAAGTTCTCTCGAACAACTAGAGCTCATTGACGATCTCCAAAAAGTTGGGATTTCTTATCATTTTGAGTTAAAAAAATAAAATAAGGAATGGAAGAAAGGTCTGTGAATGTAACAAGGAAGACGAAATACATGCAACCGCACTCGAATTCCGAATTCTTAGACAACATGGTTTCAATGTTTCAGAAGGTTAGTATCTTCGAATTCAGGTAAACACATGAAATCTTTAAACGGAGCGTCGTATCTTTTAACAAAATTGGATAGTAAATTGCGTGAAGTCATCAGGCCTTTTGCTATAGAACAAACAAGAAAATTTGTTGGTTGTGATCATGATGATGCTACTTACAATACTGAGATAATGAGATGGCGATTCATGCGTCAGAAATGCTTTACCATTGGAGAATGAGAAGGTTAGAGACGAGATGGTATATAAGTGCAAACGAAAAGAAGCACGACATGAATCTTGTCGTGATTGAATTCGCCAAAACCGCTTTTAGTATCGTATAAACAGCTCATCAAGAAGATCTCAAATACGTTTGCAGGTAATATTATAGATTAATAGAAGCAAGATATATATTTGTTTTGCTAATCCTCTCTCTCTTAAATTCTAAATTTTACACTTTTTATTTGTTAAGAGGACATATTTGTGTGTAATATTTTTACTGGAAGCAAAATGGTACAAAAGAGGATACAAGCCAAGCATGGAAGAATACATGCAAAATGCTTGGAATTTCAGTTTCGGCTCCAACAATATTGATCCACTTCTACTGCGTTTTCTCTGACCATATTCATATCTTGGAGACCTTGTCCTAAACCCAGACAAAACGTCGTTAGATGCTCCGCCACCGTTTCCCGTCTAGCCAATGATCTAGGAACGTCTTCCGTAAATAATCTATTTTCTAGTTTTTAGTTATAAGTTTTGATTCGATCTGATTTTATCTGCTGTTATACACGTGAGCGATCAAGTTTGTATATTATGCAAGGATGAAGTATCAAGAGGAGACGTTCTCAAATCGGTTCAATGTTACATGCATGAGACCGCAGCATCGGAGGAAGAGGCACATGCTCACGTGGAGCAGATGAACAGTGACACGTCGTAAGATATGAACATCGAAACAAAAACGGCACGCACTCTACATTACTCTCGATGTTTTGTGGAACCTGCGATGAACCTGGCACGCATGTCGCAGTGCACGTATCTACACGGCGCTGGACACGGGTGCCCCGACAAAACCGAAACCGTTGATCGTGTCATGTCCTTGTTAATCCAATATCATTAGATGAACTTAAATAAAATTATTATGCAAATTCTAGATAATTTCGACTCATACGAGAAGGTTTGATCTGTGAATTATACTGTCAATACACTGAATCAACATTTGGCAGTACAAACAAAAACACCATGCAACGGTACATATATGAAACCTTTTCTTCTCGGCTACAGTGAGATATATCAGCAGACAGCAAATAACATAAATAAAGAAAGCATACCTAATCATAAGAAACATGAATTCATATCACAACCATCACAAAAGTTAAATATCTTCCTATTGACCTCTCCGGAAGTTTAGCAGACTCATCTACAATATAAATCATCAAACGCTGCAACTTCTTACCTATGCAGTATGCACTAACGAGAACAAAAACTGAATTGGCCTACTTGCAAAGTATACACAGACAAAACTTTTATATTCCAAAACAGAAATCAAGAGCTATTATGTGCAATGAAAAACATGCTCACAAATCCAGTGAAAAGGTTAACTAAATCACTATTTTCCTTGCAGTCTAACCTTCGCAACCACCAAAAAGAAAACCGATTAATAAATTCGTAAACCCAGAGACTTCTACCGCGCTATGAACAAAAAAAAAAGTAAAAGATATCAACAGCAACTAAAGATGTGGCCATATCTCGAGAGGAGAAGCACATAGCACACTAAGCTCGACATACTTACCAAACTTGCAGGAGGAGAGAGTACGGCCCTAAAATAAATAAAAGTCACAATTAGTGAACTAAACCAGTGAACTAAACTACAAGGAGATAGAGAAAAAAGAGGGGCCTAATTAATTGGAAAAATAAATCACGGAGATGTGATTTAATATCAATACCTTAACACTTTATTTTCTTGTGCGGCTCTCTCCTCCAAGCGAAACCTCCGTAATGACAATAATACAATTTATCAGAAAATATGGAAACACACGAAAACACTAGAAGAACAAAAAAAATGAAAACTATAGAAGAACAAAAGGTAAAAACGCATCTTGAAAGGGATAACTAATTAAGAAAAAAAAACAATTCAAGGCAATAAATAAACCATCACAAAAAAACTGCGGCTAGACAGTTAAAAACGGGGGGGGGGGGGGGCAAACTCTAAGACCTATTCAAGCAACACAATTTCATCCAAATTAAAACTATAGACCAATGCGAATGCAAAAGGTTCACATTACTCCCAATAAACAACCACTTTACCTTCTCCTGTGTGCCTTTAAAGCATCGAAACACTCTAGGACTGTCTCTAAGCGATGGTAGATGTCCTGGAGAAAAACAACATCAGGCCCCTCAAGAAGACCAAAAGAGATAACGAAGCAATTCACTATCACAAATGATATTCACGGAGTTTTTTTCATATAATTAAAAGATGATTCAGAATTGGTACTCTCCTTATTCAGATGAAATGTTTCAAAACATAGACTTCTACAAGGAGTCAAGTCGCCAATGAGATTACACAGCAGTATAAAGAAAGAAAGCGCCATTAGCAGGTTGTCTTACGATAAAACCAGTAAATTCCCCATGAGAATCGCAGTGGTGAGAACTCCACCAAAAACACCATCACCCATGCCGACATTGTAACCAAAGCCCTCAGGCAGCAGAAGGAAAATGGAGACAGTTCAAAGATTAGAACCTCAAATTAAAATTAAGATGTGTAATATACAAATATCTAGGATAACAGCATTTCCTGATATAACAGAGAGAGAGAAAACGGCAACGTGGTTTCACTTGCCAGTGATGAATGGGTGAGCTAATGCCTGTGAAACAGTCAATCTCCTTTCGGGGTCGAGGATGAACATTTTGTCTAAGAGATCCCTGAAAAGAGCTAACATCTTGGGATCCTCGCCAGGGTAACCTTTAATAATTGATCCAAAATCTTTTGGCTTTACATTTATAATCATTCTCTTCATCATCTGAAAAGGCAAAGATAACAAAATACTCACAGTTAATTGGTTTTCAAACTGCAAAATGCCAGAGAAAACATAAGGACTGGCTTGTTACCTTCCCACTAACAGTGTCCTCCTCTGTAGCGTAAAAGTTCAAGTCATGATCAAAGTGCTGATCAATAAATGCTCCCTATTGAACCAAAGGCACAAGCATAAGTACAAGCAAAAGCTGCTTCTCTCAAAACTTCAAACTATATCGCCATCCTACATATTATGTTCTTCTTTCTAGTTCTCTAAGGAAAGCCCCATCTGAAAAGGTGTGTTTTGATATAAGATCTACTTTAATGCTTACCTTACGAAGCATCTTTTTGGGGAAAAGGCCTTTCAATTCCATATGAAGGCGTAACATATCATTATTTGTGGCGCCTGGGAAAAGAACCTTCCCGCAATAAAGCTCATACAGACAGCAGCCAACCGACCATATATCAAGCGGATGGTCATAGGCCATCCCCAGAACTGCCATGGAATAAAATAGAAGATTCAATTACATATTCTCTAGCAATTAATCAAAATCAAATGTTCGCTAAAATTCCAAAAATATGATGATTCTCAAGGCAGATAGAACTTACTGATTTCAGGGGATCTGTAAAAGCGGCTAACGAGATAAGGTGTAACTTCGTTTTTGCCAGCAAACATTGCATTACCAAAGTCACAAAGCTTTAACACATTTTTATTCTCATTCACCTGCACAAACAGAGTAACTGTCAACTGTTCGAAAGCTAATGTATCAAGTATGAGAAAACCACAGAAACGTATAACTGACCAGCATGTTGTCAGGTTTTATATCGCAGTGAAGAACCCCACAGTTCTTCAGATGTTTAAGGGCAATGAATAGCTGCTTTGAATAGGACCTAACAGCAGAGAGTTTAAGGCCAATGTTACGGCCAAACTTCTTCAAGACCTCACGAAGATTCAAATGGAGCGACTCAAACACCAAGCAAAGGTGATTACGGTACTTAAAACTTGAAAGAAAGCGAACACAGTGCCGCTTGTCATCTCGGTCAGCACCAGCCAGCTTCTTCAGTATCTGGACCTCAGTCTGGCCAGCTTTATGCCTAAACGAAATATAATAGAGTTATAAACCGCAAAAGCATAAGGATGATAAATTAGATATTGCAAATGTATTTGAAGAATTAGTCAGGGCCTACAGAATGCACCACCTACATTGTCTCGTTGTTACGGATAATTTTTATAGCTACTTCTTCAGGTTCAGCTGGTCCAGCTTTTAAATCTTTTGCTCGAACCACAGTAGAGAAGACACCTTTTCCATGAGTAGCAATAACTTCATATCTACCGTCAAGTAGCTCGCCAAACTGATAGCCTAAAAAGGAGAAGAGACACTGTTTTAAGATGAAAATTAACAGAAGCGACTCAACAAGTTGAAAAGATAAGAAAAACACGAGGTGCATGAAGTGGTCACAAAACTAGACTACAAACTGGTCTTAATAAGTTGGAATGTAGCTCAATACACACAGAGAGTAAACTTACTGTAATAACCCTCTGCGTCATCCCAATTGTCATAAAGCCCGCTCCTTACCATCGGAACACCATCACCTTTCCCTCGCATGTGACCCTATAAAGAACAAAGCTTTGTATAAGAAGGGAAGAAAATGCTAAGAAACCCTTGCAGGATTTCTCTGATAAACGAATGAAAAAGTTTTTATGAGGAACTGACTAGTAGATTCATGACGACAGGAGCAACTTAAGATGACAACATCAGATGTCTAGTGAACTGTTCGAAAACATAAGGTCTGACAAGTAATTGAGTATACATACCACTTTTCGATTACCAGCTGGGGACTCTCCAAAAATATCATCATGAAACATGTCAGCTGATCTTTCACTCTGGAAAATATAAGATCGAGATACATCACCACGTATATACTCAAGGATAGTATAAAATTAAACAAAGAAATTACTCACAACAACACACAGCACCAATACCAAAGTAATAATAAGAAATCCGCACCTTCGGGCTACCTTCGCCAAGCCCTGCTGGTGCTAGAGTCTTCTCTGGGTCTGAAATTCCAAACATAGTAGGTTGCCCGCCAGCTTTTAACGATGTCTTGGCAACATCACTAACTACAGAACAAAAGTCGGAGTTAGATTTGGCTGCAGCAGCATTAGCAGCTATGGCAACTGCAGAAGAAGCCGCATCTGGGGCACTATTTCCTTGAACGACATCTGGTACAGAAACAGAAGGCTCACTGAGACTGCCTGGAAGCTCAAAATCTCAAAAAAAAGTTTGTGCAGAAATCAATCAATAAAATCTGCTGAAAACTAATTACAGCGTCCTGTTAAAGAGCCATTCACGCATACCAAGTTGAGCAGAATAGCCTCTCTGTTAACCTACATCTTACCAACCAGATGAAAACCTCGAAGATATTTTATTAACAACTCCAAACACAATAAGAACGTCCATATTTAAACAAATAATCTCAATCATCATGCTTAAGTCGTTATGAAAAAATACCTTTTCCCTTATCCTGCGAAATAAGTTCATTTTGCTGCTCGGGCTTCTTCTTATATTTCTCCAGTATGGCTTCCATTCGCTTCCTGCTCTCCTCCTTGATTCTATTTACTTCTTCTTCTTCTTCTTCCGGAAATTTCCATATAACTCCTTCGCCATTATCATCTTGGTTATCCTCATTTCTCGACCTGATGGCAAAATAGTTAAGCGCCAAACAAAATACCAAAGGGTTATCATCAGTAACAAAATATTTACAAGGGTTAGGGTTATTGAAAGAATACCTTTCCCCGTTGTCCAAATCAGCATACTTCTCCCTATCAGCCTGAATTTCTCTTCCTTTGTCCCTATATTTGTCACTCTCCCTTTCCTTGTCTCTCATCCTCTCTCTGCTATCATACCTGATTCTATCTCTACTCCTACCTCTTTCATTGTCTCTATCTCGTAAATAATCTCCTTCCCTCTCCCTTCTCCTGTCCCTATCAATGCTCCTACCTCTTTCATGGTCTTTATCTCGTCCTTCCCTCTCCCTTCTCCTATCCCTATCAACGCTCCTACCTCTTTCATTGTCTCTATCTCGTCCTTCCCTCTCCCTTCTCCTGTCCCTATCAATGCTGCACTCCCGTTCCTTGTCTTTTCGCCTTTCACGGTCAGCCTCTATCTCCCTCCTTTTCTCTCGTTCTCTTTCCCTCCTCCGATCAGTATCTCTCTCTCTCCGTTTACTTCCTTCTGAATCTCTATCTCGTATGCTTCCCTCCCTGTCCATATCCCTCTCCTTACTTCTTTCTCTATCCAAGACTTCTCGACTATAGTGCCTCTCATCTTCCTCATATCGACTAGGTCGATGATATTTTTCCTCGGTCCTCCCTGTGTCAACTCTGTCATGACGATATTCTCTACTAGAATCATGATATCTTCCTCTCACCGAAAACTCATCCGCTTCAACAATCCTTGATCTTGAAAGTTCCCTCTCCCGATCATGTGACCTAGATCTACTCCGAGCACGGACTTCGTTAGACTGCCTGCTGTTTGTCGGAGACCGGTTACTATTCTTATGCTTCTCTTCAGAGTTCTCCGAAGAAAATGAACTCCTGCCATTATCATAACTTCTCTTACCAACTCTCTCTGAAGGACCACCAGATCCTTTATACCACCTCTTGTACTCCCTTTCAGATTCACGAGCTAGAACACCATTACAAGTCTCGGCATTTCGAGCACTAGAAACCCCATTGACAGGCTGCAAGCATAACCACAAAAAATTCAGAGAACTTACCAAAAAGAATAAGGATACAAAATGCATGAGCACACATAAAAATTAGGAAAAGCATCTACATAATCGCGAAACCAGTTCTTACAAATCAAGGGAAAGCCATCAGTCTCCATTGAACGCCTAGGGCAACTGCTTTTCTTACATATGCATTGAGACACTCAGGTTATCTAAAGAACAAACTCTCAAAGACCAAAGCTTTCATTATAAAACGTAAATTCCATCTCAATATAGAGGTATGAATGGTGTCTGGATACTGAGTTACATAAAAAAATTGCGTATAAATTTCAATCAAACCCCTATAACCCCAGCATCCAAACAGAATTTAAGCCCAAAGAAAAAAAAAATCTGAAACTTTTAGAAGCAAAAGACATAAAGAAAAAGGGCGATTAGAACAGACCAGATCATTGTCTAGAATTTGATCGGATTTTATTTCGCCTGGCTCGCCGTCGCAATCTAGCGTATTAACATTGGCGAACCCTTCTTCATCTAGAATCTCCCCTTCCTCAACGTCATCCTCACCGCCGTTACTAACTCCAATCGGAGTAACATCCATCAGCTCTGCCTCATCGCCGCCGGATGGAATCTCGTCGTCGCGCTTTTTATCACGGTGATGTCGGTGATGGCGCTTGTGGTGGTGCTTGTGGTGACGGTGCTTGTGTCGCTTAGATGATTTATCGGCTTCGTCGGACGATGAAGACGAACGGTGGTGCTTGCGGTGGTGAGATTCGATCTGTTTGTCATTCGCCATCAGATCGTCGAAATTAGGGTTTGGGCTCGGTTGGTTTTTGTTTTCCCCCTTTCCTTTTTCTCTCGGTACGAATTCGAGACTCACGATTAAGAGCACTCTAAAATATCTTTAGTACTTTATATACTAAAAGAAGTTATCTAATGGTTAGGACACGCATACACATGTGTATTCTTTTTTATTTGATTTTGAGACAGCGAACTAGAATAGCGTCAATTTTTTATAGGCAGAAACAAATATTAAGAAGGATCAAATCGAGTTAAAAAAATTATTGTGTCATAAATAATGTAAAATTATATGTGTGTGATACCTTTTCCAAATTATTCAAAAGATATGGAATGATATTTCAAATAAGGATTTTGAAAAGTCTTCAAGAATATCCACTACGATCAGTTATAAGTTTCATTTTTTAAAAATAGATTAAATTCTTATCAAAAAAAATATTAAGTATTGATAATTGTCATCCCACGAATGCATAACACTATAACAGATACACTCGTTCTTGGAGCTCGGAACCATGCATTTGTCATCGAGCACATCAGTCCAGTGTTAACGAATTTGATGTAAAAATCTCTATAATATTTACTATTTTTTTGTTGACAAAAAATATATATTAAGCATTGAATCTTCTAGATATTATTTACAAATTTATTTTATAGTTATGAAAATTAATTTTTAACTTATTTAACATTAATATTATTTTAACAATTATTATTTTTCTCATTTTATTCTCATTTTACTTTTGTATAAACTTAACTAACCACATTATTTATATAAAATTAAAATTTGTATATGTTATAATTTGAATTTTTTATAGATAAATATAAATGATTAAAATATTTAAATAACAAAAATATGATTTTATTAGCTAAAAAGTGATAAAATATTACTATTATTTAGATATGAAATATGTTAAAAATTAATATTTGATTTTGATTAATTATGGATTTTTTCAAAATTTAAAGTTTATAATAGTTTAATGAAGTTTTAGAGTTGAATTTCATAATATATCAGTACTATTAAACATTAATATTCCTATTTAATTTAATAAAAAGTTAAATATTTGGAATTATATAATATTTAATTATTTAATTATAATATGGACTGGCTGAGATTAATGTTATTTCCATTGATGTTCATTGTGGGTTATTTCATCAAATATACAAAATATGTAAACATATGTAAAATGGGTAATGATAAATTAACACATTTTAATTATAAAAATATTAAAACAACTAAAGATAGGTTAAAAATATAAATTAACCCAATTTGGTTATAAAAATATTAAAAATTAACTTAAGCTAATGCAAAACATATCAAATAGATAAATTATCCTATTTAACACATATAAACCTATATTTATATATAAAAAATAATTATTAGAATATTTTAGATTAAATCAAAGAAGATTAAACTTATATTATATAGTTGTTAGAATGATTATTTTATTAAAAATTAAATATCATAAATTATTTTAGAAATTATGATCATACAATATATTTTGAATTATAATTATTAACTGACAAAAATAAGTTTTGACTAAAATGGACACACTGTATTTTGACTTCTACAATTTAAAAGACACAAAAACAAAAATAAACTAAAAATATGATTCACTAAAGGATTAAAATTTAATAAAATATATAATATAATTATATTAAAAATAAAACTATTATTATCTCAAATTTTTATATTTATAATACATTTTATCCCCAAATAAATAAAAAAAAAATTCAGACAAATTAAAAATTAAAAATAAAGATCTTCCTTTTTAAGTTAAAATTTTGTCAACAAAATAATTTGGAATTTCTAAGCGCAGACTAATCTCAGTATTACAGCAGGTGAAAAAATTGGTACAATCTCTGGTATTTTAAAATTGGAACCCATTGTTTCATATTGAAGGGGAAAAGAAACTTCACACAGAAGTTGTATTTTGGATAATAGTGTATCGACAAAAGTAACATACTAAACATTACGTTTTTCACGTGTTTCATTTCATGTATCGTATATATATACACACATTGTTTCTGTCGATTTTTTAAGCATTTTGGAGAATAAACAAACGCGAATTAAAGAGAACTAACATAACAATGGTGTGGTCATGTGATCAGGTTGTTGTTCAGAATATACATGCTGTGGTTCGTATGTTGGCTCGTGGTCTTGTCCATCCTCTCCAACTTGGCCGCCGGTGAGATCTTCAGCTTCAAGAATCTCAACCCTCCGTCTCATCTTCTTCTGCAGTTTTACTGCAACATCCGACGGTCTAAATCGTCCACAAACAATTATGTTTCGTTCCTTTTTTTTCGATTATGTGTGTCTCAACCTCTTCATTAAAAAAAAGTATCAAAAACATGTATTATTAGTATAGCAATTTTTAGCTTTGGTAAAGAAAACAACAGAAAATGAGATCTTGTAGAAACGCCAAAATGATAGATTAAGCTTTTGGAATCTGATTCTCTAACTTAGGTCGAGCAGAGAAGATATATAACGAAACTGTTTTTTGTTATGTTACCTATTATCCATTAAGAAGCATCTAATAATTTAATCCTCTAGATGGTTTTACAAAACCGGAAAATAACCTGGTTTAATCATCCGGTTATTAAATATCAACTGGTACGACTAAGCTTATAGTGGATACAAAAATGTAGGTGAAGACGCTTAACGAACTTCGACCTCGTCTTCTCCGTCCACTTCACACACTCCTCTAAATCACTCAGATCTCTCTCTCCCCCTTTGATTCATCAACAATGGCGGTTTTTTCGTCTTCGTTTCTATCGACGAATTCTCTCATCAATTCCAAATCCACCATTTCATTCGCTTCTTCCGTCTCCCCTGCGCCAATCCCTTCCCTCAGCCGCGTCGTTTTCCGCTCTCACCGCAGAGCAATGACGGTCCGATCCAAGATTAGGGAAATCTTCATGCCGGCCCTCTCTTCAACCATGACGGAAGGGAAAATTGTATCGTGGATCAAAACCGAAGGAGAGAAACTCGCTAAAGGAGAGAGTGTCGTCGTCGTTGAGTCCGATAAGGCCGATATGGACGTGGAAACCTTCTACGACGGTTACCTCGCCGCAATCGTCGTTGGAGAAGGAGAGACAGCTCCGGTTGGCGCTGCAATCGGATTGCTAGCGGAGACTGAAGCTGAAATCGAAGAAGCTAAGAACAAAGCCGCTTCGAAATCTTCCTCTTCCTCTTCTGTTGCGGAGGCCGTTGTTCCATCTCCTCCTCCGGCTACTTTATCTCCCGCGCCGGCGATCGCTCAGCCGACTCGGGTGGCGACTGTATCAGACGGTCCGAGGAAAACCGTAGCGACGCCGTATGCTAAGAAGCTAGCGAAACAGCATAAAGTGGATATCGGATCCATTGCAGGAACTGGACCGTTCGGTAGGATCACGGCTTCTGACGTGGAGGCAGCTGCTGGAATTGCTCCATCCGTAGCATCACCGCCGCCTCCTCCTCCCCCTGCTGCTGCTGCACCAACAGCTACGACGGCGAAAGCTGCCACAACTAGCTCGCCTCCTCTATTGCCTGATTCCAGCGTTGTCCCTTTCACAGCAATGCAATCTGCAGTTTCTAAAAACATGATTGAGAGTCTCTCTGTTCCAACATTCCGTGTTGGTTATCCTGTGAACACTGATGCTCTTGATGCACTCTACGAGAAGGTGAAATTTGAACAATATGTATATATACATTGTTCTGAAATTATCAGCAAGACTCTAATTTATTTGAGTTTTTTGTTTACAGGTGAAGCCAAAGGGTGTAACAATGACTGCTTTATTGGCTAAAGCTGCAGGGATGGCTCTGGCTCAGCATCCTGTGGTGAACGCAAGCTGCAAAGATGGGAAGAGTTTTAGTTACAACAGTAACATTAACATTGCGGTTGCTGTTGCTATCAATGGTGGGTTGATTACTCCTGTTCTGCAAGATGCGGATAAGGTAAGCAATGAATGTTGAAAAGTAGCTAGCTTGTGATGGAACACATACTTCTAGTCGTAATCGTAGCTTACTGATTTTGAGTCATGTTGGTTTGTTTATACATAGTTGGATTTATACTTATTATCTCAAAAATGGAAAGAGCTGGTGGGGAAAGCTAGGAGCAAGCAATTGCAACCTCATGAATACAACTCTGGTACTCTTCTTTAATAATAGTTGTTCACGAGAAGTGTGTTTAAGAAGGATTATGCTGAGCGAAGGATGCATGTGTGTATATTCCATGCAGGAACTTTCACTTTATCGAATCTTGGTATGTTTGGAGTTGATAGATTTGATGCTATTCTTCCTCCAGGACAGGTATATGAAATTTCGATAAAATCTCATCAAGATCAAATTTACTTTTCTTTGTTAATAACTCAACAAATATATCTAGGGTGCTATAATGGCTGTTGGAGCGTCGAAACCAAGTGTAGTTGCTGATAAGGATGGGTTCTTCAGTGTGAAAAGCAAAATGCTGGTAAGTGACTTCACATGGAACAACCATTGTTGGATTCTGTTTAGAGCTTGTTAGAAAAAAAATATGCCTCATGGGTTTACCTTTTTATAAATGTAGGAACTTAGTTTAGAGTAAGAAGAAGCTTTTCATTCTGTTAACAATGGCTTTGGTTGTGTTTTGGCAGGTGAATGTGACTGCTGATCATCGCATTGTCTATGGAGCTGACTTGGCTGCTTTCCTTCAAACCTTTGCAAAGATCGTTGAGAATCCAGATAGCTTGACCTTGTAGACGTCAATGTCATAAATCATAACCAACAGACGAATACGAGATTTCCAAACTTCCTCAGCCAATTTTTTCCTCAAGTAAAAAAAAATGTTTGTCATTAATTGTTACACTGTTCTTCTTGGTCTCGTTCTTTGTTTTGAAGATTGGTGGTTCACTAATGTTGGGTCTGTATTTTTTTGGGACTAGTGTTGTGTCTTGTTTCCCGAAAATAATCATTTTGGATTTTACACAAATAATCTCTGGTCTGAAATATTAACCCAGAATCTCCCTCTGAAAGAAAATGAATAGATGCGGCCCATTATCTGTCATCTCTGTGGGCCTTTTGGTTAAAATTCTTTTCCGTATTTAGGGCTTTAAAAAACTTAAACCCAAGTAAACTTGCAACTGGAATATTTTTGTGGGATAAATTTATTTGGAATGCATTATTCCATATGATTCCATAAAAAAATACCAGTTACAATGAAACTTTTTTTAACAATGCCATATGTTCCTTTTTCTAAATTAAAAAAAAAAATCCTTCTTAAATCTTTTGTTCCACACTTCCACTTCTCAACAGTTCATGAATATATGGAACACTATTCCACTAATAATTTCAATTTTTATTCCATTATCTTTCATTTCACAAATAATTATTCCTTTTATTCAGCACATCCCTTTTGATAATAACCAATTGCAGTTCGATGTTTATAGACCAACTCGCAAAACCTGCGGTCATAAAGCATATGTGTGGTCAGACTTGATGTTAACTAGGGCATTGGTCCTTAATGACCAGTCCGCGTAAACAAGTAAGACAAGATGTCTTACGTGTTACGGAATGTATTAAAATTGCGACGGGTTAATTTAGTTTCAAAATTATAGTTTTAAGTATTTTTATGTAATCAAAAGTTCTACTTTCATAATAAAAAAAAAAACTATTGACTCGACTAGACTATGACACGCGAAAAGGACAAATCTGATATGAACATTTGCTAATATCTGGGAAAAAAAACTCGTGATTAAGACTTTAAATTTGAACATTAACAGAAGCAAGGCAAAGGATGAAGATGATTCAAGATCAACAGAACAGATCCTGGAAAAAGAGGGAAAAGGATTCTTATAAACTAATCTAAGCCATTTATCCCCACTAAACCTTTGATTTCTCTAATCCTAAAAATCTTACAAAAAAAATATAGAGAGATCATATAGAGAAAACAAAAACAAAAACAAAGCAAGACCAAACGCCAACGTTTCATTTCCCGCTTTTTTAAAAAAACTCTACTGTGAAAACAGGTCACCGGAATCTGAACAAACATCGGAATATTCGAATAGCCCATCGTCCAGATCGAAAGATCCAAAACTCGTAACATGCTCCTCAAATCCACATAACTCGCCGACTTCTGATGAATTCGACGACGCTCGTACCAATTCCGTCACCGTCTCCTTCGTTTCCTCAGACGACGTAGGAAGAAGCGTCCACGATTGTGGTGGTGGTGGTGGTGTTGGCGGTGGAGGCAAACCCAGCTCGTCGTCAGAAGCTTCGAACAGGTATCCAATATCCGGCTGAGTCTCGCCGGAGTCTTGCGTCGTCGTGTTCGACAACTCATCCTCGAAGCTTTTCATCAACGAGTCAAGATCTTGAATCTCTGGGTCATGACCCGAGTCATAGAACAAATCGTCTCTCAACCGCTTCACGTGGGGCGAGTCGATAACTAGCTCGTCCAACTCGAGTTTGGCGCGCTTCTTACCGACCGAGTCACTCCGAGTTAGCCTCTCCTCGTCAGGCAATAAATCATTCATAGCTTAACCGGACACGGTTTATTTATCGGTTTACGTGGTACGTTTATTTTAAGAAAACCAGTGGCAATATCGAAATAAGCGTGAGAAATCGGTGCAGAATCGGAAGAAGGGAAACATGAGATTATATAGTCGAGACAAGAGAGAGTAAGATATGAAATAGATAAAAAGGTCGGTAAACAGAGATAGCGCGTGATTTCAGACGCAGACAGTGGCGCGTGGAAGAGCGAATCCTTTGGGCATCACGGATCTCTCGCTTCTGTTTATTTTTGCTTTTGTTTATTTTCATGGCCCTTTTCTGGTTTTTATCTATTCTTTTTCTTTTTGGTAATTTTGTTTTAAGTTTTCAGCTGTCTCTTTCTAATTTTTAAAGGTGATTATTAACTGGTTTGAATCTGGATTTGAAGTCCGGTACGTTACAGAATACACATGCTGACAAGCTCCGAGTCATTAAATATATACTATTTTTATTACCTTTTTGTTATATGTGATCGTGTAGAACACTCGATCTTCTTCTTTTTTAACTCTCATTCTTATCATTCTTATCAACTTCACGTAATTTTTTATAAAGATATTTCAAGATAAATTAACTAGTGGAATATTTATATTACTCTCTATGTACTCAGTGTCTTCTTGTACTTATAAAATAGATGATATCTGGATTTTGACAACTTATTATTATTTTTCATCTTCATCAAAAAATAATATAGAAGCCGAGGTAGAGCATAATATTATATTATATAATAATACTTGGTTAGAATACATGTATACGTAGATTAATAATTTTATAGCTAGTGAATTAAAAACTCAAATTAGAAAATAAAATCAAATCATCGATGAAAGAAGATAAAGTTATATTTTAGAAACAGTATGAAACTATACAAAAACTGATTTTATTCATTTTTATTTACAAATTTCTTATATTTTTATTATCAATTAAATTTTATCATATATTTTTAGATTCTTATTTGAATTATATTTTTTTTTTATTGTCTAGTTATATATTTATATTTTCAAAAATATTTGTAAAACTTATAAGTTTTACAGATCCAAAATCAGACAATTAGTTTTAAAAAACAAACGATATGGTTTCCGTATTAAATAATCTGGCCACATCATCTAACATTCTGTAACGCAAGTAAGAGTTAGTCTTAACTTCCAAATTTGTTTGTCCTTTCTTCTTTGTAGGATTGGTCTTAAGCACATCCAATACCTCTAGCTTTACACATGAGCATAAGTGATTTGTCCATACTATATTATATGTGACGTTCAATAATTTATCCATAGTTTAACAATACATGTTAAAAACATTATACCGCCTTTAAATAATTATAGATAAATTTTGGTCAAAATAGTCGGAAGAAAGAACCATGATGATATAATCTATTTAAAATTTACTTTTTCGTGTAATATAACTGAAGACTAGAAAAAATAATCGTTAGGGATATATATATATATATATATATAACACTTATCGTGCGAGACAACAAAATATAAGACATATGGTTATATCGGAAATAAGCTTATTGCTACTAAAACTTGGGATTTTACAAAGGGTACAAAGAAAGAAAAAAACTTGGGATTTTTAAAAAAGTAAAAAGAAAGAAAATATTTGGGATTTTAATCGTATTCATATTCCAATCTGTAGGAATATTGATTTTAAAATCGAATTATGTATAAAGGTATTATCTACTATATGCTTAGATATTAATATAGCGTCATGTTAAAGACAAGCTCATATAAATATTAAGAAAAATAATAAACCGACAATGAAACAAAGTAGAATCTACGTTTAGGAAATAATTTGTTTCTAAAAAAAAAACGAAATATTTTTGTAACCCAATGGTGGTGATTAATAACCTACGAAATGGCGAAATTGTATTTAAAAATATGATTTTACAAATATTTTATCAATCACAAAATTTGGCAGAATCGCGTATGAAACGCGAAAACACAAACTTATGTTTTTGCTGAAAAAATATAAAAAAATTTCATTAAATAGAAAAGTGAAGACAAAACATTTTTTTTTATGGTATCAAATTTTTATAATTATTTAATTACATAATAATAATAATTTATAATTTTAAATAAATACTAATAAAATTATAAAATATTTTTTTTACATAATATTATTTTAAATATTTAGTTAAAATATTAAAACCAATAAAAAATATTTAAAAATATTAATAATTATACGATATTAAATATATATAAAGTTGCATAAAATTTTGAGAAATATCAATAAACTAAAACAAATAAAACTTTTATACAACTTATATAATATAATAGAAAAATTAATAAATAAAACTATGATATTTAATTTTCAATGTCATAAAATATTAATATATTTATTATAAATATACTAAGAATAAGTTAACTAATTACAATAAAATAATTATTTTTTATAATAATATTTAATAATATATTTTTATAATAATCAACTCAATTATAATTTCTTATGATAATAAATAATATAGTAAAATTTTATTTTTTTAAAATTATTAGTTTAATTATGAAATATAGGAAAATTTTATTTAAGATAATTTATATTTTCTTATTCCGCAAATTTATCTAATCATAAAAAATTATTCCATAAATTTTTTATTCTTTAAATTTTAAATTATCCGATTAATTTTAAATTATTAATTTTTTTTTTTTTTTTTTTCATCGTTCCACCATTGAAACCAATATAAATCTTGAGGATGAGTGAAAACAACGAACATGTAGAATTGTACAACAACACATCACGTGAGTACATAAAGCAAAATCAAGTACACAAGCTTCCCACCATGAATCACGCCGGCCCCACCATCCTTAATTATCATCACCGCTCCACGTCTAATCAAATTAAAATTTATGATTAGCAACAAATAAAGTGTTTTTGAAAGACAAATTTGATGAGAGAAAAAAATATTATTAATTTAATTATGATTACTTTTTAAGTGGGAGGAACTATAAATCTGTCTTTATATATGCGTGGTGCCACTGCTAGGTTACTTAATTTAGTTTTGTTTCAATTAATATTTCTGTCCACCGGATAAAATCGGTTCACGAACCATTATCATGAAAATTATTATATGCATTATAATCGAGTATGAGAGTCCACAAAGGCCCATGACAGAAAAGGCACAACCCCCCAGCTTCATGACGTGTCTGCGTTTCTTATATTTTGTCAGCATCTATTAAATTCGATACAAAGAACTAATATTTTGTAATTATATATATATATATATTTAACAGTTTGATAATTGTTTATTATTTTGAATAATTTAATTTCAGACTTAATATATTAATTTAATTCATATTAATTTTGAAATTGACAATAAATCATTTAAAATTTAAATATTAAGAATCAAAAAGGAAAATGTCTGATAATCAAATTCAGATCTATTAGAAAGAATTTTATTTTATAAAATATATTTTAATGTTTATAGTAGTATACGATATTAATTATTTTAGTAAAATATTTCTGTTTATAGTAAAAATAGAATTTATTTTACTAATAATATTGATATATATGTAAAGAAATAGAATAATAAAATTATCACTAATCTTAACTGAAAATAAGAATTTTAAAAGAAAAAATCAATATATATATAAATGAAATGTTATATATTAAATTATATGTTATATAAAATATTAAATAATATATTAACTAGACGGTTTAGTTTGCAGTGTGGTAGAACTTTAGAAAAGCTTGCATTCACAATTAATAAGAAAATTGCTTTCTTTATTGATTGAACCACAAACCAAAAGTGAAAACACCGATCAGTTGATTAAATCTGTATTTTTTAATCCGCCAAATTACAATATAAATATTACCACGATTTTAACCAAATTCGGTCAGTTAAGTACTTCTTTATCGTTTGTTAAAAAAAGTACTTATTTACATTTTTATCTAATCTAATTATAAATATTTGAAAATGGTTTGAACATCAAATGAAATAAGCTTTTCTTCAAAACAATTATTAACGATATCAAAAATATGTATTATTTTTTATTTTATTGGTGTTGGATTCAAACCCTATATACATGTTATGAGTTTTAAAAGTGATTATCATTATTTTACATGATTCCGACAATCAATTATTAATTTATAAAGTAATATATTTAACTTTTTAATATACCAGCTAAAATTTATGATTTCAAATATGTTTTCATAAACATCAAAATGGCTGTAGAAGAAGCAAGTCTGATTGGAAGCTAAACTGGCTGTGAAATTTATAAGACTTCAAGCTAAAGAGAAAAAAATAGACCTTCTTACTTATTTTTTTAAATGATTTTTATCTTGTAATTTTTTTTGTAAAAATAAGAACAGCAAATTTATATTTGGCCACCTTGAGCTCAGGACCAACTCTGATTGGAAATGGTTGGGTGTGAAATGTAAACTGTCTCATTGGTTAGAAATCAGATGAGTGAATGAAATGGACGATCCAAAATCTATTACTGACTCAGATACGTGGATCTAACTCTTAACAGTTTATAAAACATTCCAACCGGTAACATACAACATTGTCTGGTCGCATATGGTAAACGGTTCGTTTTACATAAATCACCTTCAAAACTTTAAAATTCAATGTACATAATATTTTGCAGAGTCTATACTCTTTTAACCATCCACTGAGAAATGGTTGCATAAAGAAGTAATATTCTTTCTTTTCTTTTTTGTCTAAAAACATGTTCTCATCTTTAGCAAAAGCGTTTTAAAAAATTTCATTTTTTTTGTAGATAATAAGTAGTATCTGGAGATTTTTCACTGGCAAATGATATTGATATAATGATACAGAGCAGGTTTTAGTTGTGTCCTAAAACATCCTTTGTGGTCCTTAGACAAATAATTGTTCCGATGAGAGAACAACAACAAATTAGGCCCATCGATGTAGGTTTGTATCAATTTAACAAACAGTAGTAGACTCAAAAGTGATTGAACTGATTCTATTTCAATGCTAATATATAAACCATTGTGGATCTAAGTAATTTTCTTTTCTAGATATGAATCTATGATTTTGTTATTCAGATTCAAATTCTGATTTTACTATTTAAATCAGGATCTGTACATTTTTGATATCTATGAAAAAAGTTTATTCTGCAAATATCAGGATCTAAATATTAAATCATCCTTTAGAATTTTATAAAAGATGTTAATTTTGTATTTTCTATCTATAATTTTAAAATAATTGATAAAATAATATTTTTGAGTTAAGCATTATAATTTGTAAGGAATATATTTGCCACCTATATAAGTTTATGTAATAAAATTGTTTTAATATTTAAAATTATAATTAAATTTTAATCTAATTTAGTTTGTTTGAGATTAAAATAAATTTTATATAATACATATTCTGAATTCAGATATCAGCCTATTAAAATGTTTACTACCCGAATTAGATATAGATCCGATGGATTTATAGTTTATTATATGAATCTGGATTTGAACACTCCAAATATTCAATTTTAAGTCGGACTAGAGATCAGATTTCGAATAATTTGCTTACTTCTAATATGACCAGATGTAACCAATTAAAAATAAATCCTAATGAGAGTTAGCGAATCATCGATACAGGCTATTTTTAGCATGACAGCATGAGGCTTTGCTGTGAATAAAATCCACGGTTCTTTATCAAAATCCTTTTCTCATCTCATGTCAGCCATCTATTAATGTTGCAAAAAATACTTAACCGATTTTTTCTTTTAAATCAATGGATAGTAATAAATGTGAGATAAATTATTTTTTAACACATGTGAGAGAAATTATTTAGCTAAAGGGAATGCTTGATCGAAGTTTTTTTCTATTAAGTTGTTGGAGTTTTATCTATAAGACTATAACTTATTGGATAATATTTTGAATTAGTAGAATTTATGACAATATAAAATGTTAAAATATTTTAAATGTCTCAATTATTTGTATCTAAAAATAATAAGAATTAAGTTTTGTTTTTAAAAATATTATTAAAAATACAAATAAAAATAATTCACACAGTTTGATGATAAAATATCAAAAAAGTTTAAAGATATAATTGTAAAGATCAAAAATTTTCAATAAAGTTTAAAAAAGAATTCACACAGTTTTCAATAAAATGAAGAGTTCAAACGTCTTTTCTTAAAACGATTTCTTTTTTCTCATTTGAAAAATTGTAAAGATTTTATTCTTTTTTCATTTTTAAGTTACAATTTGATAATTTTTATCGAATTTTATTTTTTTATTTTCTTTTTTATCTTCAGATTTATTAAGCCAAAAATTAACCGATAGTTTATTTTTGATCCAGTTGAGTGACTCAAACTTTTTTAATGTAATTTCCATGGCTCTAACATTATTTTGTTTGTGGACAATGATTCTTAAATAACTAAAAATCATTTAAAACAAACACCATATCTTATAATTTACTAGCATGGTTAATTATTTTATTATTTTATTTATAATTTATGTTCAATAATGTATTATAAAAATTGAAGTTAATTGATACTGTGATAAGAATAGATTTTAATATATAAAATTTGATTGATATTAACAATTGAAAAAGATGATAAAGAAGATGAACAGTATTTTACATGATAAATACATATAACAGTGAACTAAATTTTTCGTTACATTAGGTTTTACCCCTAAATTTTGAAAACATTATGTTAGTGCAAAAAGTGAAAAGAAATAAATTATTTTTGGAAAAATAATTTTATCGACTAAAAAGATAAAACTAGAAAAAAAACTACTTGGTTCACATTTATTTATGGACGTTAGTTTGTACAAAATAAATTTGGTCAACAAAGTTCCATTGGCAACAGTCCCAAAAAGTATTGATTATCATAAAGAATTATATATGCGTATAACACGTCATTTAGGTGGCCAATACGGGGCGGTCCACGTCAATCCAAACAAAATTGTTTGTTTGGTATAACGTTTTGTTAGGAAGCGACCAAAACAATTGTTTTCACCGGAAGGACAATTTGCATTTTAATGAAAGACTTTGAGAAACTGATATAAAGATCATCTATTTTAGGTATTATATATTTTTGTTTGGCAATATTAGTTAGATATTATACCAATTATACTGAATCTGTTTATCAATTACTAAAATACTTGTTCAACAAAAGGATTCACGTTAAAGTCTTTACCAAACAAACAAAAAAAAAATCTTGAAAAATATATGTAGCTGTTGTTCTGCTGTTTATCATAATTCATAAACGTAAAAAGACTTTCAAGATATATTACTTTTTTAAAAAACATCAATGGTTCATGGATATCCATACAATTAAGTAAAAATTGATTTTCGTATACACAGTAGATACTATGATTCCTATTTAAACCAGAAAGTTGTAGTAAGTTAGTGTTAATTATCCGACGTTATATTCTTGTATCAGTGACTTCAAAGTATGTATGGGTTTAATCACATAAATAAATAATTGGGATGTACACATTCGTTATTCATTTTATATACAGTGAAAATATGAATTTAAAACCTAAATAAACAAACGTTAAGTAATAAGAAAAAGAAACTATCTTGCGTGAAGATTTCATGTATCGTGTGCGATAATTACGAGGCTCACGTATTTTTCACGAGATGCTTTGCTTTCGAAGAGAAAAAAGAAAGTGTATCAAAGTTGTGTAGAGATGGTAGCCCATTTCTATCTTTCTCCATCAGAAATTCCAAAAAGATAACATATTAAGTTCCCTTAATTCATCTCCTTCTCACCTTTTCCCCATATCTATTGATTAAAAAATTTCAAGTTTTCATCATGTTTGGTGCACATTTCAAACGCGTCAAACGCTTTTCTGTATTAATGTAATACTTAATATACCAAAACTACTAACTACAGCAGATGTGTTGTTTAAAATTTATCATTTGTGAGAATTATATAGTATAATGATGGTTATATTTAAATTTTATCATATATTATGAAATTCGATTTCAATATCTAATAATGTTAGAAAATATTAAAATTATTAGACTAAATAAAGAAAAAAATTATCTTAGTTATAGAATACTCATAGCATATGTGTGGTATTTTTTTTAACAAATAATAAGTAGTACTGTAAAAACAATTTAACAATATTTTGGGAGACTTTATGAAAAAAATTGCATTTCCTAACATTTTATTTTGTTTATTCATCACAGCCACACAAATACGCTCGATTGCATCTAATTATGATTGAGAAGCATGTTTCAACTCATTTTGATTTTTAATATCTATATATTTGTTTACTTTATATTTTTCTAATGTGGTATATTTTTTTAATAACTTAACAAAAAAGTGGTATCTTTTTAAGACATTCTTTTGAGATGATGACTTTCTCAATTCATTTCTAATCAAATTTCACACTTTGACCACTTACTCAACTTTGTATAATGTTTTAGGTTATTTTTGTTTAATCAGTAGTTTTGGCTAAGATAAAAATAAGATGAATATCAGTGAAAAATAAAATAAAATAAAAATATGAGGATCGTTATTGTTAAAAATAAAAAGCAGTTAGCTAGCAAATCACTTAACCTACCAAAAAAATAACCTAATCCAACCAAGGCCAAATCCTGTTACGTACGACCACATTTTAACACATCATTAAATTGTTTACATTTACTTTGTGATAAAGTTGACAATTGTTTTACGGTAAAAGTCTTTAAATTTTCATCCGTTACAAATTAATGTTTACATTTTGATCTTATTAGCATCTTTGTAGTTGTTTTTCATATTTGGATAATTTCTGAACTGAAACGTTAATTGATCTTATAGTGTTTATAGACAATCGAGTATTTGCAAAGGACAAGATTTGATTAATTGGTATCGATCTTCAACTACCAAACTACTATGAATGGTTAACCTTTCAACTCTTTTTTATTCTTAGTGCTAGACATATATTAAAGATTTGAGAATATGCATATAAAATAAAATGAAAACATGTTAAAAAATTATAAATTGATTTGCTTTTATCATATCGCGTTAGTAATTCTATCTTATCAAAAGTTTTGACTTATCATTACAAACACAAGGGAAAAAACCACGAAATAGAACGTCAAATGGATGATTGTGATTACAACTTGCACCAAAACCTCATTTTCCTTACAATTATGCATATTATAAGTCGTAACTTCTGTTGTGATATATATCAACAAACACGTTATTGAAAATATATATTTAATATATAATAGTTTAAGTAAAGTCGTTAAACATATTAATTTTTTAAAACTGATAAAAATAAACATATATCAACAATCATCAATTTAATTTTAATTCAATCTATATAAAATTATTAAAATAAAAACATAAAATAAATAACCAAAAATTATAAGACCAAAATGGTAATTAATGAAATAATAAAGTTATAACTAGAAGAACAAAAATAAGAATAATAAGTTATAGAAACAAGAAGTTCGTTAGAACTCGAGTCATCATTGTTGTTGTTGTCACAAACAGTCTTTAAACTTGAGAAGTAACAGTGTCAATACCTTCTCTGAAAAAAATAACATAATAGCTTCTACGGACCACACAAGAACCAAAAGTACGGGAGCATATTCGGGCAGCAAGAAAATCTGCTTCCAACTATCATTCTCGAGCTACAGAGTTACAATAATCATCTCTTATACAAATATAATTAATAACCTTTAAAATAAAAAAAAATGCTTTTGTAATGGTTATCAAATGCCAACGATCGTTATAGCACTGATGATATAGGGAGAACCAGTCAAATCCTATAATTTTTCACTTATATGTATTTCCTAATATTTTTAGATTTTAAATATAAGTAAATCTGGATCGTAAGTGCAACTGTTCCCATAAAGTTTACGCATGGACCTTTACTGAGAAGGATGAGCTACATTATCTTTATTCTGAATCAATGTGCTTGACTTGCTTAGGCCACCTGACCACCCATCAGTCACGCATCCATCGTTTGGACTATATAATATCTCTTCCTCCATCAAACTGTTTGCATTTTGTATGATCGGGTTATAACACTTTAAACTACCAATTATACCAGTACAGAAAATAAACATTTCACGTTACATGAACTACCTAAATTAAAGTACATATAGTACTAAATAATTCACCTAATGTAAATTACACATCACTTTACCTAATTCGTTCATGTCAAGTATCCCAAAAAAAACATTAACCCGCCGAGAAAATCGTTTTACGAATTGACCTTTAAATTTGTTTGTTTTTTCTATCCTGATACAATGGACTGATATATCGTCGACTAGGCCCAGTATCTAATTAGGCTAATTCTTTTCATAAGCCCATTATCTGTGGAAAAATATAAAATAGGGTAGAAACACATATATAAATCAAATGCCTTTTTGCCATAAAAAAAGAAGAATAAGCAAATCAAATAACTGCCTTCTAAAACTAACAATCACTAATCCATATTCTAAATATTATAATCGACTACTCATAATTAATTAATAGTGCATCAGTGGATCACAATGCAGCAATTTTTACTACAAACAAAGACTTTTTGGTTGGCAGCATTTATGAATAATGCTCATGACCCAAAGTCAATCCCAAAATTTCTTAAAGATATCATAAATTAATGTTGCTGTAATGATTTGATTAAGGAAACATAATTATACAATTATTTATTTACTCTCTATGTTTCACATAATTGAGTCTATGATTCATCATTATATGAACTACGCAAGTCATTGTAAAACTTTTTTGAAGGATTAAATCGCAGAAATTTGAATTTGGATAACATTTTAGTCCCTTTTAAAAACCAGTTAAAAGAAAATTATTTAGGTATATTGAGAATTGATTATTGGAAGAAGTAGGAAGAAAACTAAAAAAACTACGAAGAAGGATTACAAACTAACAGCTTCGGGTTCCGGTTTACAATTCAGATCCAAACCCGAATTCTGTAACCCGACCCGATCAATTCCATCTAATTCTCCGTCTCGAACGTCCTTAGTATCCAATGAGTTCCTCAATCCAACCCTCTGGCTCCGTTTCCTCTTCTTAGACGGTAACTCTCGTCCATCAACACCGCCGTTAACTTTAGCAACCGTCCGTGTCGCCACGTGTACTCTACGTAATATCTTGAAAAACTCGTCCACCTCTTCCTCCGTAACCGTACGTACAACTTCCATTGACGATTTCCCTCTGTACCCGTCACCGTCAACTTTACCGTTATCTTCTTCGCGGCGTTCCTCTTTCTTCTCCGAGCTCATGTTAGCTGCAAGAAACTACAATAGACGTCCGGAAAATTAAAATATTTATTTTGGTAAATTATGAAGATACTGTTCTTATAGGCCAACAATGTGGACTTTGAACGGTCGATATATTGTCAACCGCAAAAAAAAATGGACGGTAGAGATTGATGGTGAGGTCATCATTGAGACGTTGAAGCATAAGCTCCATGACGTGTCGGCCCTTTACATGGACTTTCGAATAAAGGGAGGTCATGTGGAAAATTTGGTATCTGCTTGTTTTTAATTATAGAAGATCGATCATTTTATTGTTTAAGTAAGACCAAGAACTTTCAGACAACATAAAGAGACATAAAGTAAGAAAAAAAAAGAAGACCAAACGACCTTTTGAATTGTAATATGGCTAACGTGAAAAACTACTCAGCGATTATTTAGTTCTCATTTTTAATCTATTTTGGACTATTATTTCGATACAAACACGTTAATTGCAATGGTGTTTCGAATAATACAAGCACTCATTAATATTGGTGCGCGGTTAACAATTTTTTGTTATATTAGTGTTTTCATTTTTAAAATCATGTTACATACTACACTTACCAGACGAAAATATTTTCCGATTTTTTTAGAAGCTTGAAATGTGTAGTTCGTCTATTAATCGGTGATTCTACGAAAAAATAAATGAAAAGTTCAAAAAATATTTTGTTATCAACAAAACTAATCGAGAAAGCAAAAAAAAAAAAGTTATGTGGTTCTTGCAGCGAAAAGAAGTTTCTGATTTTTTATATTATTGTTGTTCTACAACTACTAATACTTGGTTAAAGTTGAAGAGATGAAGACGTTATTAGAGCAGAAAAAGCCCAAATTTCTGATCTACTGTTATAAATTTGGAGACTTCCTATTTATAAGATTGTTAGTGTAGTTAGTGTGCAATTCTTTTTGATTTCACAGATCCAATTTTTTTTTGTGTTTTTTGGTTTTTCTGTTTTTTGTTTAGGGGTGTGAAGACGTATATCTCTCATTTAATTGTTACATAGAATCAAAAACAGATAGCAGAAGTGGAACCATGTAAAAAAGTAAAAGTATTTTTTATAAAAAAAAAATAGAGAACGAGTATGTGTTAGTAGCGTGTAGACACACACGTATATATATATTAAACATTAAAATACTTTTACAAAACTTATAATTAAAAATCATATGATTAAAATCCAACGACCATATTTAATATAATTATTCTCAATAAACTCATCTATCTCCAACTTCATATCATGTAAAAAAAATCAATAAACTCAAAACAAATTTTAAAACAAAACTATTAGTCAAACTAATCACTTCCAACATCTTATAAATAACTAATAAAAAAATATTATAAAGAAAAACTTAAAATTACTATGCACAAATTTAAATTTTATAAGTAATTTTAACATCTCACATATACTTTTATTGCTTCAATTTTCCTATTAATTCTTAGATTTTTTTATTAAATTAAAATATATAAAAATACTATCTTTCATATTTATTTATGATAAAAAATTTAAAATAAAAATGCAAACTTCCAAATATAAACATGTAATTTTCATATTATCTATCAAACAATAATACTAATTATTCACGTAAATTAAATAGTAAATTAAAGAGGATAAAGAATAAAAAATTTCCAAAAAAATATTAACTATTAGTCAAACTAATTACTTCCAACATCTTATAAATAACTAATAATAATAAAAGATCTTTACAAAGAAAAACTTAATTATTATGCACAAATTTAAAATTTATAAGTATTTTAACATCTCACATATGATTCTATACCTTCAATTTTTACTATTAATTTTTAGATTTTTTTCTATCAAACTAGAAATGTATAAAGAATACTATCTTTCATATTTGTTTATGATAATAAATTTTAAAATAAAACTCAAACTTCCATAACAGAAATGCACAGTTTCATATTAATTATCAATGATAATAATAATTATTCATGTAAATTAAAGAGTGATGAAAAATAGAAATTAGATTTTTTTGATAGACATTTTATTATGCTTAATTTTTAGTTTTGTTTGCACGGTTTTTCCTTATTGCAGTTTTCTTTAGTTTTGGTTGATCATTTCGATTGAGTCGGATTTGTTTTATAGGACTGTGTCTTTTGTTTTTATTTTAATTTTCTTGATGTTTTCAAAAGTTTCGTTGTCTTTAAATTTTTTATTTATATTTTTTTTTGTCACGCTTGTCTTTTACATTCTATGACAGTCAATTTGCGTGGATTATGGCTTTTTGTTCCATTTTGTGGTTCCAGTTCACCAAGATTAATTTGTTTTTTTTTCTGATGTTTAGAGCTATGTTTCTCTTTTTTTGGGATTTATATCTCCATAATTTTGTAAACTATCGACTATATATTCGATCCTGTATCAGACTTTGTACCTCTCTTTGATAGTAAAATTTAAACGATAAATAAACAGAACTATTTTTCCTTTTTTGATGTCCATAACTAAATACTAGTAAATACACAGACTTCAAAGTAAATTAGTTAAACATATAAGTCGTGAAGAAAGTAAAATATTTATTTTCAAGTAAGTGATGGATTTCCACAAAGACCTCTAGCATCTTGCGAGTCAGGCTTTGGAAACATACAACAACGGGCCCAATTAGGAATTTAAGTTAACAATACATCAGAGTTGGGCTCTTTAAATGGACCTTATAATCACAAGTTATCTGGAAACGTTAAATAGAAAATCAATTGTAGCGACTAATTAAAAAACAAAATTATGGGGCCCACGTAGGCGGCTAAGCTGTTTCCCATACTCCCAGCTTCCGTCCACTACTTGACCTTCTCTCTCTGACGTGTCCACTTATTACGTAATTAGTTCTTAATTTTCCACATTTAAATGATAGCTTTATGTTTATGGTCGTCGATTGAAAAATCTATGGTCGTTGATAGCTACATATTTAATACTAATAGTCCACGTCATCAAATGTCTAAATTCAAACACCACATGACAATGATAATCCGACACTTGTATGAATTTTCTCTTCCGACCGAAAATAGATATTGTTCGTACAGTGCCGGTTCTTATTATTGGTTATCTCGGTTATTATCGGTCATTTTTTGTTTACGTTTTCTTCATCAACAATCGTTGGAAAATTTGATCAAATTAGTTTGCTGCCTTGCATATAAAAAAGGTTTGGTGGATAAATAGTAACTGGTATGGGCCATTTTACCTTAATTTTGCGGAGAAAATGCTTTGTTATTAGCTTTCCGTAATTGTCTTGTCTTCGCGTAGGGTAAGCAAGGTACATGCATTCAGACATGACACGTAAACAAACAAATCCGAGGATCACGAGTGTGGTTGCAATCTCAGATAATGGACATGCTCAAGCCTTAAAATGAAAGCTTAAACGGACCAGGCGCAAGACCATCTTGAACGAAACGATCCATTGTATAACAACAAAGCTATTTCAGTTTTATGGAATATCCCCGATAAGACAATATATATTTTCTATTTGTACTCAACGGGACCTGGGACCTGTATCTCGGTATCTGATACACCACTTGGAATTAATATTTTACGTTTTTTATTTATTGAATTTATTACTAGTTTATATTATATCACTAATTATTTCATCATTTGTCTCAAAGTATGTAAAGTATTAAATAAAAAATATATTTTTTATTAACAATTTCGAAAGGCAATGATGAAGGTACATTCCGGCTAACCGGAGACAAAATACGGCGAAGAACACTGTTAGAGCGATTATTTTTTTTTAAAAAAAAATACTTGAAATTTGTGAATTTCTAAACAAAGTGTTGACCAACAAAAAAAAAATTATAACTAAGAAGTACTTGTTCATTAACACTTTAACTTTGGTCAATCATTTGACTCTATGGAGACTCCGAAGAATTCAAAACAAATTTGAGTTGTGAAATATTCTCATTGTATTTATTTCCACTAAGATTGGAAAGAAGACTATTGAATTGTGATGAAAATTCCTTGGATTGGTAGCAACTAGCAAATTTGGGGATTGTGACAATCCCACGTTCGATATTGTGCTTCCTTTGTCTCCATCAAAACATAGAAAAGTAAACTACCACTAATTCAATTATCTGGCCTCCCAAATTGTCATATTTATTAGTGGAATCGAGTATTAGTTATTAGTCACTACCCAACGTTTTTTATTTTTATTTTTATTGTCTTTTAATATTTTATATTTTCTACTGCACAGAGCCACAGTGCAGCAATGACAAGTAGTGGGTCACGAATTTAAAAATCGGTTAATTATTATGACAAACCAAAATCATTTTAGTTTTATTATCTGTCAAAATAAGTCCAAAGTAGCAGTTTTGTTACCATATTGTAAAATATTACACCAATCTGAATACACTAAAAAGGGTCATCGTATGTGGTCGAATTAAAGATCTCCAGAAAAAGCAACAAAAAGAATTAAATTTTCAATCCAAGTTTTATTTTTTATAACTTTAATGCTCTTTATTGAATTTTATTGAGATTTGTGTATTATCACTCGGAATTTTTAATTGAATTTTAACATATTTTGAATCCCTCGATCTTTTAAATTTCTCATTTACCAGTTTGATTATTTATTTTTCTTTTTTTTTCCGACATAAAATTTTAGTTTTTTTTGTCACTGTTAGAGAGAGAACTAGGAAAAATCTTGGCCATAGATTTATCATCTATTTCCGATTCTGATTGATTCTTACTTTATCTTTTTAGTATCTCACTCTCCTTTTTCACTTTTGGGAAAGGCCCAGAGAACGAAATAGTGTCGGAAGAGGGAGAGAGAAAGAAGGGTTTTTCGAAGTCGCCGGTATTGTTTTAACCGGAACTCCGCCTGCTCTCTTTCCTTTTATTCCACTCTTTCTCTCTTCTTTCTTCTTAATCGCTTTATGCTCTGTTCTTGGGTGTTTCTCTCGTTCATCAAAGCTGCTTCTACTGGCTTTTACCCAGTGGTTGATTTCTCTCGTTTACATCGGATTCCATGCGATTAAGGCCTAAAAGGTAACTGGGTTTCCAAATATTATTACCTTTATTCTCTTTTTGTATAGTTTTCTTAGTTTTCTCTGTTCGAATCTGAAGTAGGTTGGTATATGTTTCTGGGTGTTGAATTGAAACAGGACTTGTTCAGGAGTAGAACTTTTGGAGGCTTTCGTATAAATCAACTTTTCTTGTTCTTCAGAGAGGTTATTCGTTGATTTTGGGAGGATTTTTAAGGGTTTTTAGAGGGGTTTTGTTCGAAATTTCCGCACACCAAGTGTTTGACAAAATGGCTGAACCAAAGAAACGGTCTTCCTTTCAAGCCACTAAACCCTCCAAGAAACCCAAGAAGAAAAATTTCCAGCTGAATCATCTCCCTGGTTTATCTGAAGATCTGAAGACTATGAGAAAAATTCGTTTCGTTGTGAATGATCCTTACGCTACTGACTATTCATCCAGCGAAGAAGATGAATCAAAACGAAGAAGGAAACGATATGTCTGTGAGATCGACAGTCCTTTCTCTCAAGCTGATACTCAAGCAGAATCTGAAAGCTCGTATTGTCAGGAGAGTAACAATGGTGGAAGCAAAGCCAAAATCTCAACTTGCAGCAAAAAGGTTTTAAACAGCAAGACCTCTCAGGTCGTTGGACGTTCTAGTGTCACGAAGCCTGTTGGTGTTAGGCAGAGGAAATGGGGCAAATGGGCTGCTGAGATCAGACATCCGATCACCAAGACAAGAACTTGGTTGGGTACTTACGAGACACTGGAACAAGCAGCTGATGCTTATGCTACTAAGAAGCTCGAGTTTGATGCTTTGGCTGCTGCCAATTCCGCTGCTTCCTGTGATCTATCCGAGAATGCTCTGTCAGATTCAACTGCTTCAAATGAACCTGATTCTCTGCTCTCTGCCTTAGGGTCCATTGTTGAAGCTGTGTCAAGCATTGATCTTGATATGAAGGTAATTGATTCGACCATTCATCCACAAGCTGGTGAATCAAAACAAACGAGTTTTGGTTTTAACTTCGCTGATCTACAGATTCCTGATATGGGTTGCTTCATTGATGAGTCATTGATCCCAAATGCTTGTGAGCTTGATTTTCTCTTTACAGAAGAGAACGATCAATTGTTGGATGATTACTGCGGTATAGATGATATGAACATCATTGGTCTTGAATGTGACGGTCCAAACGAACTTCCAGACTATGATTTCTCAGACGTGGAGATTGATCTTGGTCTCATTGGAACCACCATTGACAAGTTTGGTTTCGTCGATCATCTTGCAACAACTACCACCACACCTCTTAATATCGCGTGCCCATAAGTTTTGCAGCTAGGTGTTACTATTATTAGCTGTAGGAGCAAGGTAAAAAGCTCTTTTTTGTTCGTTATTTTTGCCCAAGTTGTTTACAGTATAGCAGAGGCAGTTATTCTCAGGGGAAGTAAGAACCCTGAAGAGAGAGATAAGTTTTGTTGACGTAATGGTTTTGATGTTGTGAAGAAGATGAGAGGGTGAGACCAAAATTGCAATCTCAGAGGGTTTTTTTGTTCTGAGGCATTTATTGTTCTCATTTGGGTTTTTGATACGTTCTGTCCAAATGAGGATGCTTTGTCTTCGAAAAGCCTTTAGATGTTTTGTACTTTGTAAAACTCTCTCAATCTTTGTAAGTTTTGCCTATTGAGTTGTTGATATATATGTGAAACCAAGTTATTTTTTTTGTTATATCTTCTTCTCCTCTTTTGAATCATCATCACCAATGTTCCATTTCAGTTTCCAACGGATTGGTTCCGAGGTCAAGAACAGACCATTAGTTCTAAAAATTCTCAGCTTAGTGTTTACATTTTCTTCGAATTAGTTTTTACATTCAACTCGAAACAATGAGGTATCCCTTAAAACCTAGTGTTAGGGTTTAGGCTTTTTGAATTACGTTGGAGTAGAGTTTTTCTTGAAAAGTCGACACAAAAATAAGTGTGGTGCAAAGTATACACGTAAACAAAATTAATGGAAGATAAGAGAGGTTAATGGGTCTGGTTGATGATCATTCATTACATTAACACACCAATAATCACCGCTCTAATTGCATTGGTTCTTAAATCATTTCCAAAAGATTTTGTTTATTATAAATATATATTGTTTTCGAGAAAAAAACCTTTGCGTATATTACAAGTCTAGCAAAAGGTTTCCTTAAACTGTAGTATATTTCAACTACAGTTCCAACTTTAGTAAAAGGATTATACAGTTCCTTAAACTGTATACACAAAAAAAAACTGTTTTACGTTCTTTTGTGTCAATTGATTCAGACTGAGCGTAATGGACAAAAATATGTTGAATTGATGACTTTCTGCTTGCGAATATTTGAAATGAATACTTAAGATGCTGACAAAAAAAAAATAATAATAATAGTAATACTCTCCTAAGATAAATTGGATCGAGAGAAAAAAAGACATCAACTTTTCCATCAAAGATTTGAGATTTGACGTGCTCAATGTATAATTGGTTTTATTAATTGACTATTTTTGAATTGTCATTATCATTCCATAGATTCTTTTTTGCTTTATTCAAGCAATCAGCTATATACCTAACTCTAGATAGATCATTTGTTACTTTGGACATGTGTTTGTCCTGCATAAGGAGATAAATAATAACGACATATTCAACCATGCTGGATTCTTGAACTGGCAGGATCCTCTCACTACATATCCGGTTTAGATAGGAAGTGTAAAATCACCTCCAACATAACTCTTTACAACTAAAAATTTGAAACACTTTATTTCACACCAAAAGAAATGATAATATTCCACAAGTCGGGAGGAAAAAAAAAGGGTTTCATATGATACCTAAAGCCCAATGCACAATACCGAAAGCCCACATTACAGATTAAATTTCTTCTTGGGCCAAGTCACCGCCGATTGTTGTGGAAATGAATATTCGCAGTTATAAAATGTTGAGAAGTTTATATATTTTGATGTAGCGATGAATGAGGGAACATATTTGCGAGGCTATACTGTTCAGTGCTTCGGTTGTCAATATATTTTTATGAATATTTATTTTAGTACTATAGCTTAATATTAGACAATTTATCTTTTCAACGCAATTCGGTTACTTAGAATACCTACAAACATGAGGTTTAATTTGGAGTAGCATAACATTATAAGATTAAAGCCTTACACTGTGTTTTTCTTTTATAATTGGTTTCAAACTTTCAAATTCAAACATATAACATCGCAAATATCAATAAATTTTATCATTAGTTTAGGGGACTTTTAGATTAATTCAATTCGTGTTAAAAAAAAGAAGGATAAGTTCAGTTCGTAATTAAATGCATATGTTGTAGCCTCAACTACCACAACGAACAACTAAGCCATTTTTTCGCCGTTTTTCAAACGGTAATGTTATTTTATAATATACTCCAAGTTCATTTTAAAATTGCTGCAAGTTTTAAAATGGTTGAACAAACTTAAAAGCTACTTGACTTTCAATGTATCAACTTTTTACAGCAAAATTCCACAAAATTGTCAGGGGTCGTCAGTTGTTAAGTATTTGTGTAGAAATATAAATGATTTTAGAATAGGATTTATATATAAAATTATATTAGAATGTTACAATAGCCGTGCCACATTCCACATATGCTTTTCTTCAAAGTCAAGATACAAGAATGTGCATCGTTGACCCCACCAAACGATAACATGCCGGAGACATAGTTTCAACATTCAAATATCAAAAGAAGTCCAATATATATGTAAAACAATTGAAATTTAGACTCCCAATATTGATCTTAAAACAGTTCCCAAATAAAATTAGTGCATACACATGTAAACAAGTCGCAAATCTTTTTATGGTGAACCAAGAAGAGAAGAAGAGGTTGAAACTATATTTTGATCAAAAACATCTCCCAAATAAAATTAGTATATAGCAATATTACATCAGTCACAAATCTTTATAAGATGAAACAACATCGTGAACCAAAAAGAAAAGAAGAAGTTGAAGCTATATTTTGATAAATGTTTTCTAAATTTGTAAACCCAAATAATATAATATTATTACATATATATATAAGAACAATCTTTACATGTTCGGCTATGACTTTAAGATATACCTTTCACATGACACATTCGTATATAGCTTTGAAAACAACTAACACCAACCCTTTCTGCACATGTAAGTGTTTTCTGAAAGGACTTATATACATAATCATGCCTGCATTCACGGCTAGATCTTGCAACATCTGTTAGATGTTTTTGGTCAACATATCATCGATTTATCTATTTGCTAATCCCACGTATAAAAATTCCATATCAAGTTGGTCATCACTCCTTCGAGTCCTCTTTATAAGGTCTTAAATGGTAGCTATCCTACACAAAAGTAAGTCCCATACATTTTAGTGATTTACCTAACTAATTAATAAAATATATTCCATTGTGCCGTCTGCGACACGTCCACGGCAAAGACATATGTGATATGGGCATGGTTTTGGTTAACCGTAAATAAATGGCACGTTAACTTACACCAACCACATTTACCCCGTTTTTTCCGTTTCATTATAGTGTCACCATTCGGACCATAACTACAGAATTGTATTAATTTATAAGTTAACTATGAAAAAAAATTAACACTTTTAAGCGAAAAGCAAAATTGTAACAAAAGTGGGAGCATAGCAGAAGTATAATTTTCCGTTGGTAATCGAATTAGATTATTCAATAAAGTAGGTAATTTGATAAAAAAAAATAAGGTAATGTACGCATGTTTATTGTCATTTCGAAAAACAGACGAAAATTGGAATTTTCGTATGTTTGACGGTGGAATGGAAAAGGAAACGGAGCATTTATATTATTATTTTGTCCGTCGGCAAAGTTGAAACTCCGAAGAATAAATATATAATCTGTATTACGTTTTTACAGGTTAGAGAAACGCGTTTGTTTTATTTTATTACATGAAGTGGGCCCCGCCCAAGCCCAAGCCCATTATCCATAACATATATGTATACAAGTGTAGAGAGGGGGAGACAAGACACATCCATCATTAGGGGAAAGTATACATTAAGCCAACAAAAGCGGCGTTTTGATTTTCCGATTTTACGACAAGATATTCAAAATTTATCCTTTCGGTTTCTTTTGTTGTTAAAATCTTTTGTCGAAGAACGAAATACATTGGGGTTTTTGAGTCAAGTGAGAAATGGGTTTGGAGAAGAAATCGGCATTGTTGGAAGATTTGATACAGAAATGCGGCGGCTGTGCGGTGGTCGACGGCGGTTTCGCAACCCAGCTCGAATGTCACGGCGCCGCTATTAACGACCCTTTGTGGAGTGCCGTTTCTCTCATCAAAGATCCTGAACTCATCAAGCGGGTTTGTGAATTTCTGTATTGTCATTAATGTTTTAATTCTTTCTTTTTCCTAAATGTGTAAAAAATGCAGTTTTACGGGTTGGTGGTAATTTCGTTGAAATTTTGATATGTATAATCGTTAGATTCTGAGAATGGGTTAGTATTGAATTTGGTGAAATAAAACAGATCTATAAATCCACCAGATTATTGATTTTGACTTTTTCTGTGTTTTCAGTTTTTTAATTTCTGGTCTGAAGATTTGGATAATAAAGGATTGATTTTTTTTTTGAATATTTTTACAGGTTCACATGGAATATTTGGAGGCTGGTGCAGACGTTGTGGTTACTTCATCTTATCAGGTTATTTGAAGCAATATAATTTTTATACTTTTTTATTTGTTTATTTTCCTTTCTTGTTTCACAATCTCACTAGTTTCTCTCTTTTCCATCTGTAAAGATCCAAGTCTCAAATCCCCATAGTGTAATTTTTCTGGTGACTATAAGGTTTTTGTTTAAAATAGAAACCGTTTTTGCTTTTCGAATATAAGTCTTGTCAGAAGTATACTTATATTCGAAAACCGTTTCAGAAGTATACTTTTCTGTTTTTTTATTTGATTTGTCGGACTGAAATTGTCTTTTCTCTGTGTCGTAAAGATTACAAAGTAGGATTTTGTATTGAGTTTCGGTCTCTCTTGTAAAGAATTTTATTGACCGGTTTGCTTTCAGGCTACTATTCCCGGCTTTCTCTCAAGAGGGTTGTCGATGGAAGAGAGCGAGTCTTTGCTACAAAAGAGCGTAAAACTAGCTGTTGAAGCTCGTGACAGATTCTGGGACAAAGTGAGCAAAACTTCAGGACATAGCTATAACCGAGCTCTTGTAGCTGCATCTATTGGAAGCTATGGAGCTTTTCTTGCTGATGGCTCTGAGTACAGGTGCCTTTTAATAATCAATTCAATTCCCCTTACACTGGTTATGAGAAGTTGCACAAGTTTCAAGTCGAATACTTTGGCAGATTTAAGATTCTGTCGATTGGGTACTTAGTGTTTCGATGTTCTTCTTACAGTGGAAACTATGGCGAGGACGTAAACTTGGATAAACTAAAAGACTTCCACAGAAGAAGAATTCAAGTCCTCGTGGAAGCTGGTCCTGATCTTCTTGCATTTGAAACCATACCGAATAAACTCGAGGCTCAGGTTTGCTCTTGTCCACCGAAAAGACTGCTTCTTGGCTATATGTTGTTCTCAGTCTCTTTAATATAGAGAATCTCCATATCTCAGGCCTGCGCTGAGCTGTTGGAGGAAGAGAATGTGCAAATCCCAGCATGGATTTGCTTCACATCTGTAGATGGTGAGAAAGCTCCATCAGGAGAGAGCTTTGAGGAATGCCTTGAACCTCTTATCAAAAGCAACAATATTTGCGCAGTTGGCATTAACTGCGCGCCTCCTCAATTCATTGAAAATTTGATTCGCAAATTCTCCAAGGCAAGTATAAAAATTTAAACTCCGTAGCATTTTATCCCAAAGTAATGCCCTTTATTTCTTAGTTCTTACTATCTATGTCATTTCCTATTTTCAGCTGACCAAGAAGGCAATCGTCGTTTACCCAAATAGTGGAGAGGTTTGGGACGGGAAAGCAAAAAAATGGCTGGTATGTCACTTTCTCACTTATTTGTATTCAAAAAGGAGAATGTATCCTTAGAGAAAAATGATCACATCAATCTCATGAGTCATTGAGTCAAATCATGTCAAGCTATCGAAATGCTCACTACAGTGACAACTTATATTGATCTCTAAATTGAATGGATGTAAAGTTACATTCTTGTGATCGGCTTTTTTACTGCCTTGGGGTTGAAGAAATGAATCTCTTATATGACTTTGGGTAAATTTTGGCAGCCATCGCAATGCTTTGGTGATGCCGAATTTGAGATGTTTGCCACGAAATGGCGCGACCTTGGAGCTAAACTTATAGGAGGATGTTGCAGAACTACACCTTCCACCATCAAAGCTATCTCCAGAGATTTGAAACGAAGATGAGTCCTCAAGGAAGAAGATTGAAGATTTCACTTCTTAACTCGTTTGTCCCAATCTTAGGTTTTTCTGTCTGTGGAGTGACAGATTATGTTGTTTTCTTGTCTTTCACGTTTCCTTTGTTATCTAAAGATATGCATCCGTAAACTAGGCCTTGGGCATTCTCGTATAACGGCCCATATATAATATTTTTCTTTCCAAAAATAACCCAAATTGAATACTTAAACACTGTTTGGTTTTCCACACTCGTAGTGACTAGTTTGAAATTGGATTAAGTTGTGTATATTGAAAAATGTCTCATCAAAGGAGATAACTTATTGTTGTTATTTTAGTCTACCAATGCTTGAATCTTATTGTCAAAAGAACTGCATAAGTCTAGAAAAAACATATTTGATAGATGTGGACTACGCCAATTGTTTTGCATAGTCACATGTAAAGATAAGTGGTCTAGGGTTTCTTCTTCTATGCAACATCTTTGGCATTGTGAATCATTAATAATACTTCGATATCAACGCATTTGATAGTAAACACCATGAAAAAACAATGTTGCATCTTTGGTGCTGTTCGGAGTTATTAAATAACCTCCTTTAAGAACTGGAGTTTTTGAAAGGGAATGTATATTGCAGATATTGGACTTAGTCTAATCTTTAGGATTTTGTATCTATGACATCATCAGGTCTGATCTATTGCTATAAACAACTCTTGATTCCATGTTTTTGTTGATAAATCATTTACAGCCTTTGAATTAATACTGAATTATGGACTTCGTAGGGGTGTGTACTCGTGTAGGCATTCAAACACCTAAGCCCCTTTTTAATGTCATTTTTGTATAATGTCTTTTTGCGGTCTATTGCTTTTTCATTGTGCCTATTTTGCTATGGTTGGTTCAAGTCCTGGACATTTGTATACTCATTTGGATATGAATCGATTTTTTTGGATATCATTTTTTTTTGTTTATAGATTTATGATCCTTTCGATAATTTTAATTTTTAGGTCTGTTCGGTACCATTCGGATTTGGGTTGGTTATAGCATTTTAGTTATGATCCAATAATATTGAATTCGGATCGATTTAGGTTTTTTCTAACCAAAGTAATCAAATGTATAAATACTTGGATATGAACTAATTTCTCTGAAATAAAAGTGAGGAGGAAGGATAAATTTCGGTTATTTCGGTTACTTTTTCAAGTATTTGGTAACTAAAATAATAAAAATACATAAAATACCCAATCTTAATTGATTTACCCAAAAATTATAAATTTTATATAAAAAACCAATACCCAGAAATAGAAAAATGAAGATAAAAAAAATTTGACCACTTCAGTTACTACATATGGTATAAATTATTACCTGAACCAAATCTATACATGAAATTACTCAATAGAAAGATTCAATCGAGTAATTTTTAAGAATCAAACCCAAACCAATTTTTTCAGATCGGTTTCAGTTTTATTTTTCGAATTTGGTTAAACCAGTTAGGATTAGTTCATATATACAACCTTTATACCTTCATGATATACTCATAAATTGGCTAATAAATTTCACAACATAAGAGTAATTAGTAAAATTAAGTAAAGGTTCACATATAAACAAAATAAATTCCAAAATGTAAGATATAATGAATAAATTGTAAATATTAAGACTTTGTTTTAGTAAACATTTTTTAATATTCAATAAAAGTATTACTATAAACTAGAGAATAATTATAAAAGAAATAAACATAATTTTTGATTTGCGAAAAAAAATCGAGAATAAATAATTCCATAGAATTGAATATATATATATATATATTAAAAAATCCTAGTCGTACATATAAAAAAAAAATATCAGGTTCAGGTTTCTTTTAACGTTTTAGTTAAGACAAATACAATATGTACTTACCTGAATTTTCGAGATATCGACCGACTTATAATACTTAATATTTATTTCCAATAATTTAGTCGTTCAATTGCCAACGTGAAAATAAAAAAGTACCCACAAAATAAATATAATAATTCAGAAATGAGCATTTGGTCATTTAAAATAATTACCTCTACTAATTTTAGTAGAAAAGAATAAATAGTCAAAGAGATTCTAAAGGCCAAACAGAAAGGGACAAAGAGAAGACATGAGAGTCCCTACGCCGCATACTACGTGGCGCTTCACACATTGGTTTCTCTGTCTCTCATAAAACACCCAAATTCGAGACCTCTTTTTCCTAAATTTTATTCGACCTTTTTTTCAATACGATGTTTTAATATACATATATATGCTTGACTTCGTGTCGACTAGAATACAATCATGTGGCAATAAAATGGAAGAATTTCTAAAACTGCAAGTCTTACACAAGCAAATGAATACATAGATCTCGGCTTACTCATTCTTTTATGAAAACGGTACTAAAAAGTAACATCAAATCTTATAAAATATAAGATTACTATAAGCATTTTTTTCTAAAACACTATAAAAATTATTCTTTCATATTTTTTTTTTAAAAAGTTATTACAATTTTCAAAGAATAAAACTGCAGAACTTGTTTGAACATGTGTAGAAAGTTTCTAGAATTAATCATAAATCAGCTGTCTCGGAAGATTTCTAAAACTTTTCTAAACCCTTCATAACATTTTTTGCAGTGTTTTACTTCTTTTATTTAAATTGTCATAAGGAGTAAAAGAAAACTATATCGTAATACAAGATTTTGCTGTGGATAAATTAAGCATGGCTGTTTATCCACACGATGTCTATGGCTACATGAATATAAAAATATGCATCAAATAGTTATTGCATAAACATGATTACTAGTGGATTTCGACATAACTGGGAGTACTAATATTTTTAAGAGATTTTCTTTCGCAAGTATTTTAGCAGGTCACGTGGGTTTCAGTTTTTACATTTTTCCATGAAGCTTTTAATTTGGTCATTGCAATCGATTACAAGTTGTCTCCATTTGATTTTATTAAGAATTGGTACAATGGAATAAATATATTGCAAAAGAATAATTCCAAACACTACCGTCCATACCGTTTCTTTTATTTTTATTTATTCATATATTTTCTTGACTTTAAAAACAATCTCAGATCTCTCGTGTCACTTAACTTTGCATTTAGTCCGCGAATCCCAATGGTAATTAAAACCCTTTTTAACCTTTATAATAATACCGCAGTTGATCATAGTTTAAGAGATGCTTAGCTGTAACTAATGGCTAAAAAAAATGTATGCGATGAAAGTGATTTGATATTTATGAATCGAACATTAAGTGGCATTATTATTTCGAAGTTTGGGTTTCTGTTCACTAATTACAAATTAATCGTAAGAAATCTTATATGCTAACTTAATTAAGATCCCATTTCTTGAAAGTTTATTGGTGTTTAAATACGAAGACTGACAAAAAATGAATATATATTTCTAAATTACAAAAAATATTAAATTTCATAGTTAGTTTGTGATATGCTATACTAATTACAATAGTTTTCCATTATAAATAATGTTATACCTTTTCATAAGTGAAACATCTATGTTTATGTTACACTACAATTTTAAAGGTGTACCTATACTTAATATATATATTTCAAACTCGTTTGTCTGTTTTGTGCTAACAATATTAAACTAAATACCACCAAACTGTTTATATGACTTTAATAATTATTTATAATCAAACGAATTTGACTCTAGCTAGTGCCTAGTTAGGTTGAGGAAGAGGAGAAAGCTTTCTGGACTGGACAGTCATAAAAGCAAACAGTCTTTTATCAGTTGCAACTTTTATATATAACAGTCAACACCACAATTCCTGCTAAAAGGTCAACTAATCTGACGGCTATTAAATATCTCACGATGCACAGCACTGAACTTTTTGTTTTTTAACTTTAATTTGTTACAAATACTATATCGTTTGACGTTTTTTTCTCAATGCCGTGCAAGTGAAAATATTTAGCTTATAGTATGATCACTGAATATTCATATATCCCGGTTTGGTGAAAAATACAAGAATGTATACAAACTTATTAAATTATATAAACATTCTGTTACACCAAAAATCTATCTCCCTCTCTCTCTCTCATACAAATGTAGCTATTAATATCTAATTATTGGAACATAAATTAACACTTTTAATTAATGTTATATATATTTTCCATTTCAGAATAATTGCTGTTCTTGATATTTTTTTATATATGTTCTATATACATTTTAAATTATATAAACATTCTGTTACACCACAAAACATATTTTATTTTCTTTTGAGAATGATAGCGATTGTTAACGTTTGATAAAAATTACAGAGCTCTAAATTTTTCAAAATCAAAATGCTTTATGCAAGTATTTGCAGGTGCAGGTGGGTAATTAAAAAATCTATCCAAAAACAATAAAATTCATTTACAAATATTATAATAAGTTAGTTGACCAAAAAATATAATAATTTATAAATTTTAATCATCAACTAATACGATATATATTATGTATATATAATACATAATATAATGAACTAGTTTCCACATTATCTAAACTATAAAAATTACGCTTAATTTTGTTTATTACTAATTATGTTGAATTCATGATTTTAGTATTTTCTTAAAATAATATAATTTTGATGTTTTATGTAATTATATAATGTATTTATATTCTTTATCGGCTAATCAACCATAAACACACATATTTTGTTATTGTAGTTATTTCAATAAAAAATTTAAAACCTGTGAAAATCTCGTAACCTCAATATTTTTAAAAAGGAGGATATTAATTTTATTCAATGTAAAGGTATATGTCATCAGAGTTGACGAGTACCAAGAAGAAAATGATCAGGACCTGTCTCAAAATTGAAGTATAGACAAAAACTATTAGGGTTTATCTTCTTCCACTTCTTATATGCATAAGCAAACTGCAAACAAAAAAAACAATCAACACACATTTATAATAAAACTAAAACATTGATATGGTAAATATACATATATATATATATCTGAAAAATGTTTATAGATCAGCGATTAAAATCTCCAAAATACCCTCGTTTTTCCCTTACATTAACGAGAAAAACGTGAGCATTTTGGGTAAAACACACTTGCTGATTGATTGATTACATAAGAGGCACAAGAAAATATAAATGGAAAAGAAAACATCAAGAAACTGATTCTACTAGTTATGGAGAGGATCTGGACCACTTGGTACCGTTCTTTTACTGTCACTGATCCCTTTTCCGAATAAATAATCCACCGGTGCAAATTTTCCGGCGCTGAAGTACGTATTCATTAGATCTTCTTGGTTATTAGCCCGAGCGGGAGAGGTAGTCATCGTCGGCGTTTCTGGAAATACCCGAATTGCCCCTATCCGGGAATTTACAGAAAGGATATAGAGTAGAGAAGAAAGGAAGATAACCATTAATAGAGGGGAGCTTCTCCATTCTCGAGCATGAGTCATATCTAAACCCTAACATAAAGCTTGTCTTCTTGATCAAACCCTAATCATCGATTTTTCTCTCTCTTCTCTCTTTGTCTCTTCTCCAGGTTAGATCTATCTTCTGTAATATTTCTGAAAAATGAGAGAGAAAGAGAAAGAAAGAAAGAGAATGAAGTTTTGTTTTGTGAGAAGAGGAGTGACTTTCATGCAAATTTTGAATGGCCCACGTGAATGGTATATATAAATACAAGATCTGTAAATTTCTTTTTTTTTTAGTTTTATTACTAGTACATATTTCACATAAAATAAAATATAAAAGTAATTATTTTTTTTTAAAGGAAAGTGATGATAAATGATTTGAGAATTCCATGAAAAAATCTGGAATGTGACACATGTCCTTTTATACTTTAACTATATTTTAATTAATAAATCAAACATACCATAGTTTAGAATAATAATTAATTAGTTTGTATATTATTACTTTTAACTTTTTATTGTTTTACAAATTTTTTTTTTTCAACACAGATTACATATTTAAAGTGTCATATCAACCATGGAGGAAGTAGAGAGTTAACATATACCATTTCTCTTGGATGTCTTCTAGCACTTTTTGCGAAGTTGTTTGTTCCTTGTTCGTCGGGATGTATGTGATCTCTATCCCATCAAAGCTATTCTTGCGTCTGTTGAATTCGTCCAGATGAACTGCGAAAGCTGGCCACTCCTCCGATGCTTGCACCATCTTCACGACATCGCTGCAGTCTGTGTTGAAAACAACTTCCAGTCTTTGTAATCTTTGCATGCACTCCATTGCCCAGATCAGCGCTTCCAACTCTGCATGTAGTGAGGTCTGGCTCCTTCAGATGTTCCTCACACCGAGCATCAACTCTTCCCCTCCTCTTTTCATGCACACTCATCCTTGGCCAGAGTATTTCTCTGAATCCTTCCAAGATTCGTCTATTTGACACCACCAAGTGCTTTGAGGTACTAGATCTATTTGGGGAGGCACTACTTTACGATATTGAAAATTTAATTGTTGAGCCTCCCTCCACACTTTCCCTTCTGCTTCTGCCAATATAATAATATCCTGTGGACTTCTATCTATTTCGTTATATACCTTATCAATCCTCGTTTTCCAAAGATACCAAATTATCCATGGGAAAAATCTCTCTGAACTATTTTTAGGCAACCTATAGAACAAGTAGTCTAAATTCGTTAATAATGATGATATAGGAAAAAAATCTGGGTTAGAAGGAATCTTACATAATGCCCATGTCTGAATTGCCTGTGGGCATTCGAAGAAGACATGATTTAAGCTTTCTTCTTCCTTTCCACATAACCCACATATGGTGTCATATTTGATTCCCCGTACTCGAAGATTCGTCGCTACCGAAACACAATCTGTAATCATTTGCCACATAAAATATTGCATTTTTGGAGGACACTGAATTTTATATCTATCAAACAAGTTCCATTATGCATAAATTTATATGATATATTAATATTCATATTATTTTATAATCAATGTTAGTTAAGATTAAGACAATAATATTAAATATGTATTTTTTATTTTAAACATATAATATCCCTTATTTATTTTCTTTCACCAATAAGTTATATATGGATTCAAATTATCTATTTCATTTCTCATAAAATTTCATAGATTTTCTTGATATATAATCAACAAGAAGAAAACATTATGAATCCTTGCTATTGAAATAATTAATATTGCGACTAAAACTATTATTTTTAAAATTAAATATATTTTAATATTAAAGATAACATATATATATATATATAAATATAGCTAATTCATTTAAATAAATATATTTTAAGATATAATTCATTATTTAAAAAATATTAAAGAAAGATCTTATAATTTAAGATAAAATTTTAAATTAAAATAGTTTTAAAAAATATTAAATTACTAGAAATATCAATGTTATATTAATGGGAAACTTAAGTGGAAATCTTATTAATGAAGAAGTTAAAAATATCGGATGAGATGTGCAAATTAAATAAAAATGAAAAACAATATGATATTAATGAGAGATTCAATGAGTATCTCTACAATGTTCATGCTCTTAGGCATATATCTTTATCTGTATATATAGTATAGATATATGTATATATAATATATATCTTTAGACCCATGAGAAGATTAAATCAATAAATGAACCCACTCCCCTCCCTCTCCCACTAACCTTTTCGGTATGCATTTTAAAATGTTGCCGATTTGGAGTAGGTTCAGTTTCGAACAATTAAAATAATTATTAGGTGTTTTTTGCAATGATGAAAAATGTTCATACTGTCATACATATATACACATGAACTGTGGACAGCAGGACTATAACATTAGACAGTAAATTAACGGACAAAGATAAAGTGTTTTAAATCTAAATACATTCTCAGTGAAAGGAATTGTCAGATAAGTTTTTTTCGTTGGTAATGGTATGTAGTTATGTACCAAGTATAATTGTTACAAACAAATTAAAATATCAACGAAAAAAACTACATATATATCATATAATGTGAAAGTAGAGTGACGTAATTAAGCAAATAGTGAATACGTTTGGTTTTGTTGTCAATCCACAAAATGTTAGTTTGGATAAATTTGAGAATAAAAGGGTGTCTTCTTATTAACTGAACTTTGCCGTTTTGTGTTTGTTCGTTTTCACTCTTTATACTTTCGTCTCTTCTTCTTGCCTTCTTCTCCATCAACCTCTTCGTGTCAGAAACAGAAGATCCCACAATCATTAATTATGGGACTCGAGAGAGTATTTTTCATTATTATGTAATTAATCAGATTTAATCCAAACTAATTTATAATTATTATTTTTTTTTTTTAAAAAAAAAACGATTCTTAATATCACGTGAACGAAAGATCTGTGATTAAGAATCGTCATATCTTACTTACACATTCTTAATAAAATAAAATTTGGAAATATATATAAAAAAAATCTACAACCGGAAAATGTAGTCATACAACTATACAGGTTACACATTTTATTTCGTATTCAGAATCAGTAATTTTCATATAGCAATTGTATAATATACACAGTTAAACACTCAAATCAGCTCACTGTTTGTATATATGCTAAGTAAAATTACTAATCAAATCGTTTTTTTTTCTTGAATATCATAAGTGAAGTAAATTAATACAAAATCTAAAAAGGTCCTACATCAGAAGACGTGAAAGATTAGTTCGCTGAGCTCAAAACGTGGGCTTTTAACTCAAGTGAGGGCTAAAGGATATTTGGTTTCGTTGATTCGGTCGATGACATGTTGCTGGGCCCAACTTCCCTAACCTCTTTCATCCAAAGCCGGGAGCTTTCTTGCGTGACAAATAAATTCGATGCCGACCCAACACGACTCTGGAGCCTCAACTCTGGAGATAAGAGTGTTCGAGCGAAAACTCTGCGACGTGGCACAGAGTGTGAAAGGGGGCTTCAGGCAATGCTTTGAAAATGGTTTAAAAGAGGCAGCACGGAGGGATTCCCTCCGGCACTGGCATCTCTTGGGCCGATCTCAATTGGGCCAATTACATTTTTCCATTATATCATAATTTAATTTCTCTCAGTTTCTGAATTTTTCATTTTGTATGTTCACTGTATTTGTTGTTGTTTCTACATGCATCTTAATATATATGACTAAACCGGTTTTAAATGTGTTTCCGCATAACCATCATACCAACAATTCAACCGGATCGGTATGAACGTGGACACGAAACTTTTTGTAACGGTGTTATGTCTGTGATTGTTCATGAACAGATTGCCAATCTTGTTGTCTTCTTTCAATGCCTTTATTTTTTTTTTTGTTCCGCATTCAAAAATACACTGAGAATATATTTATTTATTGGTTTGCGAAATTAATTAATAAAAATATAAATAATATGTCAAGAGAAAAGAAAGAAAGAAAAAGAAAAAGAAAAAGAAAAAAGTAAAGTAGCCGCCTCATCTTCCTCGTCTCGCCTCGTTGGCTCTCTCAATGGGGAGCCCGATTTAGGGTTTCATCGATTTTATTAAATCGATTTTGCCATCGCTACAATAGCTCTAGACTCTTTCGGTAAATCCCATCTTCTTTGGTCTCTACCTTCGTTTCAGTTTAGGGGTTTCTGCACTTTATCGTTGATTCATGTATGATCTCGAATCTGGTTTTGGGTTTCTTCGATTGAACAAAAATATGAATCGATTAGTAAAAATTTGGATATGAAAGAACAAACCTTTTTCAAGATTCAACTTGCTTCTTTCTTATTTGCTATCAACCAGCTCTATAATATTCATTCATGGTGCTTTTCTTCTTCTGACAAAGTCGATGAATGTTTCGTTTCCTCTGCTGATTGATTCAGCTTTTATGCGAATTCAGTTTGTGTTTTATGAGTTTTTGTACGAATTAACTCCATAACATTTGGCTGATGCTCTCAAGCTTTGTTTATCTAAGATATTTTTGACATCATGATGCTCTCAAGCATGTCAAAGTATCTGGATTTGTGATTAACAATAGAAAATTGCAGTTATGATGTTGCTTATGAGAAGTTTGATCTATTTGCAGGTTTGATTACTTGGTTTGTATCCTAGCTTAACGAGCTTAAAAGACAGTTCTTTTCTTCTGCTTTTAGAATATGCCGAAAGAGAGGAAAGACCGATCGGTATCTAACGAAAAGATAAGAGCATCACCGTTGTATTGTGAGTCAAGCCGTCCTCTGAAGCCGAGTGAGAAACAAGTTAAGGAATGGGAAGAAGCTCGATGTCCTGTCTGTATGGAACATCCTCACAATGGAATCCTTCTCATTTGTTCTTCCTATGATAACGGTTGCCGTCCTTACATGTGTGACACTAGCCACCGTCATTCAAACTGTTTCGATCAGTACCGCAAAGCTTCTAAACAGACACCAACTGAGACAGAAGTTGTAGCTTCAGATTCCACCGCTGTAAATTTAAGAGAAGAAGTTGCATCTGAGGTAACAGTTGTGAATCCCAGAGAAGGTGAGATAAGAGAAGAAGAAAGCATTGTAGCAACAGAGGAAGACCAAGAAAAAACCAAACCAAAGCTTAGTTGCCCGTTATGCCGTGGACATATAAAAGAATGGGTAGTTGTTGAAGCTGCTCGAGGTTTCATGAACGCAAAACATAGAAGTTGTTCTTCTGAGACTTGTGATTTCAGTGGAACGTATTCTGATCTGAGAAAGCACGCAAGGCTCCAGCATCCAGGAGTAAGGCCATCAGAAGCAGATCCAGAGAGACAGAGAAGCTGGAGGAGGCTAGAGAGGCAGAGAGATGTAGGGGATTTGCTTAGCACACTCCAATCTTCTTTCGGAGGAGAAGAAAGAAGCAACGACGATGGGATTCTATCGTTTGAGGATGGTGGTTGGCTTACAGTGTTCTTCCTCATCCGCGTGTTTAGACCAGATTCGAGTGGCTCAAGGAGTAGTAGCTGGTCAGGTACATCTAGAGCTAGGTCACAGATAGGTGTGAGAAGAAGATCTTCGCTTTGGGGAGAGAGCTACGAAGGTGATACAGGAACGTCATCTAGAGATGAAGAGAACCATCAGTCTTCTGATGAACAAGAGTCTGGATCTCGAAGACGTCGTGTTCGAAGAGGAACTTTCATTGATGATGATGATGAAGAAGAACCGTGATGGCTCTCGCAAAATCTACAATTTGGTGTGTTTGGATTTTATGGAAAAGAAAATAGGGGAAACTTTGTAGTAATAATGAAACCTATTCTGTAAAATTTCGTTGGAGATTGAAAAAAAGTTTCTATTGAGGAACAAAATAGTCATTAATAATTTATACCGTTTACAAAATTATTCTGATAATGATTCTTAAACAACAAAATGTAAATTTTTTAACCATACAAAACAAAGACATTGTTTTTAACGCTTCTCATAGACAGCTTAACAACAATAAAGAGCTTAAAAATGATGAAGTTTAAGCAGAAGCTGCTGGTTCTGAAGATGCTTCCGCTGCTGCAGCTCTCTTCTTGGCAAAGTATTCATCTGCTCGTGCAAGGTTCTTTGCAACTGATGGCTTCACCCATTTCTTTCTTCCGGGCAACACAGTGAGTGTACAACCTGAAGCTTCAAGCTTCTCTTTAGCTGCTGTTGAGAAGGCGCGAGCTTTGAAGGTGAGCTTCACGCTTAGTTCCCCAGTGCCTAGAATCTGAAATCCAAGACCAATCGGAGCGTTTTAAAAGAGAAAAGATGAATGCATGATTGAAAGTACGTAGGATTGATTAAGGAGAAAAGCAAACCTTTAGAGGGAGTTTCCTTTCCCTTCCTGAAGGATTGATCAAGCCCTTTTGCTTCAATGTCTCCAGTGACACTTCATCTCCATCTTCAAATCCAGCTGTTTCGATGTCTTTGAGATTCACGGGTACGTACTTAGGTAATCCTGCACGCATACCTGTTCAAAGAACACAACAACGCAGCTTGATGCATCAGGAAACTAAATTAAGTGCATGGATTAAAGAAGGATCTTCTTTCTTCCAATGTGGATGGAGAAACCCAAAAAAAAAAACGAAGAAACTGCTTTGAGCTTATCAGCAAAATAAAACCACAAAAACTCGCTATACACTTAACTAACATCTTGATTCTTGCCTTGAGACCATAACACATCTAACTAAAAAAACCACCAAAACTCTCATCTCGGTTACATACGGAAGCTATGAAGCTTAAGTTACTTACCCTAACCGAATACAAGTGCAACAATCATCATCAAATTAAACAGAGCCTCTACGAGAGACATTCCATCGAGCACTTAGTCTACACAAAAGTTCGATACTTTCAGATAAGCAAACAAAGCAAAAACTCAATATTTTTTTTACCTCCGGCGATTCCTCTAAGTTTCGGAAGTCGGCGATAAAGAGCCGTTTGTCCTCCTTCAAAACCTCTCATAATACCAGGACCTGATCGTGACTTCTGTCCTCTCATCCCGAAACCACAACTCGCTCCTTGTCCTGCAGAAATACCTCTACCTTTTCTCTTCGCCCTCTTTCTCGAACCAGGTTGTGGTCCGAGATTATCCAGACGGAACCTATCTGAAGCTACTGCTTCCGACGAAGAAGAAGACGTAGCCGCCGTTTGGTTCAACACTACAAGGGGTCTCGCAATTTGATGTTGCTTTCCCGTTTTACGGTTGTAGTGGAGTTTCAGAGAAAGAATCTGACATGGTTTTGCTCCTAAGACGCTTACATTTCCCTGAGACATCTCAAAAAATTTTCAAATTTCGTATTGCTCAGATTAGCAGCAGCGACTGTGTGTGAGTGTTAACATATTAGAACAGGAAAAGGAATGAGAAATACCTTAAATGAAGTGGAAGGGAAGTAGATACGGTGACACTGGCGGGAGACGAAAGGATTTGATGATAAAGAGAGAGGAACAGCCATGGAGGGCATAACAGATGAAAAGCTTCTCAAAAGCTTCAAAGATAAGGTAGACGATGGAGTAGATAGAGAGATGATATTCGTGAGAAACTCAATGCTAAACGACGCCGGTTTCGGCTTAGCATTCAATTATATATTGGGCCTTTCCAGCCCATTTTTAGTTTTTTCCGAACACCTATGTCATTGTAAATAACCCACTTGATCGTCTCATAATAGGGACTAATAAATTCAAATTTTGGTTTATTGGTTGGGGTTTATGATTTTAAGATAGCCATTAGAGCTATATTGAGTCAAAATTCAAGGTCTCAAAGACAAGTTGATTCATAAAGCTTAGCCTCGAGATTTATCCCTGAAGTCTTTATTAGACAATCTAACACCTCTTTGTAAATAGCACATAATTCTTTTGACACATTCTACAACATTTACATAGGATAGCAATTAATTTATAACCAAATATCACCAATTCCCCATTGATATATTAATTCATAAATTGGTCTGACTGGATCCGGTTTGTTAATTTTGCAGTTAGTATTTGCTTTTATTCATACACATTTCATATTTTCAAAAAATAAAACTTGAATTTTGCTTTGTTCATTCAGGTGTGATACAAGAAATGGAAATAGAGCAAAAACTGATATTATTTTAACCAATTTAATGTTTTATTTTATTTTTTACAGTAGGTCCAAGGTTCTCCATCCGTATGCTTGTAACAACATATAATATACTATATAATATATATATATATATATATAAATAATTAAAAATCGTAAACAATATCCTTTGCTATTTAATTTTATTTATACATATACATACATTCAAAAGTTCAACTACAACCCCAAACTCGAGCAATAAAATATTTTACATAACTATAGGCATACAAAATTATATATGATTTTTGGCATTTCGTACCATCATTAACTTTAACGAATCACTAACTTTTACGAAATTTGTTCTCCACGACGAGAAGAAAACAATCTGTATTATGTAAACACCTGCATTTATTTAAGAGATGATGACTGTTACTTGATTTTTTTTGTTCTTACATCACTAAGTTTATTCATATAAAATATTTATGATCGAATTCTTTACAAATCTTTGTACCTTTTGAGACTTTGGCTTTGTTGATAATTCATAACTAACAAATCGATCTTTCGCTCTTGAATTATCTTGCGGATTGGCTCTTTAGGGTCTCCGACATCAGTAAATGTCTCTGCTTTAATCTGTTTTAAACATGATTAATTATGATGAGACTTCAATAAAAATGGTTGATAACACATGAACTTAAATATAAATATTTTTGCACAAGTGATTCCATAGATGATTTGGTCAAGAGATTTACCCCATGATTTCCACATATCTTCTTGGCTTTCTCTAATATACCCAACGCAATCTTTCTATTCTTTTCTTGAGCCAATCTTATGAGTTCTGCACCTGCAAAAAACGTACAAGAACATACATAAGAAACAAAAAATAAAGCAAAAATAAAATACAAAGATATTTTATAAAAAAAAAAAATGAAGGAATCGTTGATAAACGACTTAACTGGGTGAAAATGGATAGAAAATTTGAGCAAAGCCCAGTGATGAAGATAGTGAGATAGGGGTCACGGAACTTAGTGGCTGCTTTGCAAAGATCAAAAGTTTGTTGGTGTCAATTGTATATTTAAGATTTTCAAGGACCCAAACGAGTAAATCATAACTTGAGTTGCTCTCGTCAATAACCACCATGACATTCTTCATCTTCTCTTTGTAGTTGTGTTTCTTTAAGTTTCTGTTACAATTAAAATCTTTTGTCAATGTACGAATTTATAATATATTTGGAAGTGGAACATGTCTAAGAATGTAATTAGACGATTGGGTAATTGAAAGGCCTCGTCCACCGACTAGATTCTTTTTATTTATTTATTTATTTACAAGTAAACTACACATCAATAACATTGTCATCTAAAGAATCGAATAATATGATTTCATTCGAAGACATTAATATATTATAATAATTAGTATGTAACCGATTATCACAAACTAACCATTGATTTATTCATTTTAGAAATGGTTTGAGTGGATAGGGTTTGGTAATTGCCGGATACACGCCAGTACTGACATAAGAACACAGTTTTTTTTTTTTGTCGAAATTCTAATCAAAATCAAAATAAAATATTATTGGAGTTGGCAAAAAATAAATATAAACACCGCTAACGCTAAGGACACAATTTAGCTAGACGGGCAAGAAAGAGCTTGAGCATTTATGATAAAATTAAAACAGTTAAATAACAAAAAAAATTATGAGAAATTTTTCAACAATAATTAAATAAAATCTGAAAGTATGACTAATAATTCAAATAGCAAAACGATTTTTATTTGGTTGTTGTCAACGCGAGTTAATATTTAATTGGAAAAATGAATTTGACAAAAACAACCTGAAGAAAAGGTTATTGTGGGGTCCTACAAAGACAAAAGAAACCTCATCGTCATCTAGGAGCCTCTAAAACGGTTCGCGTGCTTCGACATCGGGCCTATTACTATAAGGCAATTAAGGCCCATACGTAAAAGATCATTTACAAGCCCTGCTCTGCCTTAAAGATCAACCGCAGCTGCGTAATGTTCCATTCGAGGCTGGATTTTGTAAACCGGTTTCATCGAGTTAAGCAACTCGTGTCCCTCTTGTACCAAACCGGAGTGGCTACAAGCTGTTAGAATTGCAGTGAAAGTTACGTGGTCTAGTTTGACATTTTGGCTACACATTTGAGAGAAGAGATCAAGTGAGACTTGGCCTAAACCGTGTTGAGTGTATCCCAGGATCATTGCGTTTCAAGCTATTGTACTGTATAAGGAGAAACCTGCAAGCATCGAGTTCCACGTAATCAAGTCTTTTGAGTCACATAAGCCATCAAAAACACTCTTCGCATAAGATACTGAACCACAATCTGCATAAGAGCTGATCATCGCATTGCAGATAGTAATCTCTTGTTCAAGCCCGAGTTTTAAAAATTTAGCATGAACTTGCTTCGACAAATTATAAAACTTTGGATCATCAAGCAGAGTAAGAAGAGGAGCAAAAGGGCCATCGTCCATTTTCACAGTAGCCTTCATCTCCATAACCAAACAACAAATCCCAACATTGATTTCTAAGACAACTTTGTTTTTGTTTAATATTTCTGTATTAGTTACTGTATCCTACTTCTTGTAATGAATTACTAAGTGGCTAGTTCTTTAATCATTCTATGTTCTAGTAACATTTCCCAACATAAGTAGACTAATTATATAATTAATTAATGTAAATTCAGTAGTTGTTATTTCCCTTTTATAATGTATTAATGCGAAATTTTTATAAACAACATGTAAAGTCATAATTTGGTTTGGCCTATTTCTGTTTATTTTTTTTTTTTTTAAAAGTTTTTTTGTTGGTTTAATAACTAACAAGTTCATTGGTATTTTCCAATCATTTTAAAACTCATTTATAATTTTAAGATCCTTTCTATTTAGTGGGGATCTGATTAAAACCTTTACTTATACAATTAACAAGTAGCCGTTGTAAGCGCATTTTCACATTAAACTAGCCGTTACGCTCCTTTTTATTTATTTATTTTCCCCCTTTTAAATCTTTTTTTTGAGTACATTTTCTTCAAATCATACAAAAAGAACCTAGCGACGCTTCGAACTCTTCCGAATTTACATTTGCTTCCACAGAACAATAAAAAAATTTCCAAATCACAGATCTCTCAATATCGCTTCCAATGGCTTCCAAAATCGCTGCTGCTAAAGATATCATCACATTGCACGGATCTGCTGCCATTGTCAGCGAGTTCTTCTGTACGTTTTCCCGATTTCTCACACTCAAATTTCTTCTACTTTCTCACTTATTTTCTCCTCGAATTGATCATTCTTCTTCTTATCACAGGTTACGCTGCGAACAGGTGCGAGAATGGATCGAATTTAAAAAATTTCACTTTTTGGGGATTTTATGATTCAGTTGAACTTAAAAATGAAATTGACTCGTTTTTGGGTGTTAGTATTCTGTATAATCGTGCAGTTTATCCAGAGGAAAGCTTTGTGAAAGTGAAGAAGTATGGTCTTCCCTTGTTGCTTATTGAAGATGATTCCGTCAAAACGTTCTTATCAAATCTCACTTCTCAGATTTCCGGTAAAAGTTTAGCATTTGAGATATGAACTCTTGTAAAGTTTAGTAATTTTGTTTTTTTACGTTTATCAGACTTATAGTGTTGAAATGTTTGTCTTTTAATGTTCTTTAAGAATGGCTTGAAGCTGGGAAGTTGCAGAGAGTAGTGCTAGTGATAATGAGCAAAGCTACTGGTGAAGTCTTGGAGAGGTGGAATTTCCGTATTGAAACTGATACTGAAGTTGTTGAGAAAGGGTCAGTCTTTTTTTATGTAAACTATGAAATGTTGATGATACTTCCTCTCAATTGTGTTTTTCACCATTTCGTCTTATGTTTCCTTTCAGTGTATCGAGGGAGAAGAGTGACAAGGAGATCATGAGGGAGATCCAAGCTATCATGAGACAGGTTGCTTCCAGCATTACTTACTTACCTTGTCTTGACGAAGCATGTAAGAAGAATCAAATCATAGAATCTCTTTCAGTGTTGTTTATCATTGGAATTTCATATTTCTTCTCGCTGTTTGTTTAGGTGTGTTTGATGTATTGGCATATACGGACACGGATGTCGCTGTTCCATTTACCTGGGTCGAAAGTGACCCCAAGTTGATTGCTAATCCTCAGATGGTTAAGCTACACGCTTTTGATACCAAGGTAAGGAGGAAAATACCTGAATCCAGATTCACTTTGAAATGTCTCTTACCCGTATTGTTTTTTTTCGTTATTTGCAGATTCACAAAGTCGACACCCTCGTCTCATACAAGAATGACGAATGGGATGAAGAAGAGTAACAGAAGTCTCTTGTTCAAGCTTCACGTTTTCCTCTTCTTATGTTCTAGAAAGTCAAGTGAATCCTTTATTCACCTATGTTGGTTTCAGTTTTTTTTCTTTCTGAATTGTGTTAGAATCATGTACCTTTGTTGATTATGTTTGTTCAATAAGTATCAGCTTTCTCATTGTCACTGTCCCGTGCATTCACCATTTTGTTTTACAAACCTTCCAAACCCAACTTGATGGTCTTTTGATTCAAAAAATATCTTTGAAGTCTAACAATCTCTGACAATTAACTTTTGATTCAAAAAATATCTTTTAAAGTCTATCAATCTCTGACAATAACAATTCAAAGATGGAATGTACAAAGGTAACATATTAACCCTCAAGTTCTTGAAAGTCAAGTGAATCCTTTATTAACACATTATATTGTTTTCTGTTTGTTCTTTCTGAACTGTGTGGGCATCATCTACCGTCGTTGTTTATGTTTGATCAAAGGTTATCAGCTTTCTCACTTTCTCTGTCCCTTGCATTGACCATTTTGTTTTCCAATCAAACATATCTTGGATTCGGTTCTTTGAAAGTCTATCATTCTCTGACAATTAACAATCAAAAGATGAACTGTACAAAGAGAACATATTTACAGTGACTGACAGAAAAAAAAAAAAAAATTCTTCTAGCTTTCTGCGGTACTCGTTTTCTCATCTCATTCCTCGGTACAAGACACCAGGTTGCAGATCATCCATATTTTCTATGTTCCTAAACCCGTCAAACTCTCTCAGACAAGTCCATCCTCGTCGAGCCAAGAAATCTCGGTAATCTTCTTCCGTGTAGAATATCTTCTCCTCTTGATGCACTGGTAACGGATCAGATTCATCATAGTGGCACACTCTAACAGTTATTCCTGCATTTTCGATTTGGATGCTAAGACACCTCAAACCAGAGATCATATTCGATAAACAGTAGATGAAAAGACTTTACCTTCATCGACATGGAGTGTATAGTTCCCTAATGGCATGTCTCGGTCAAGAGAGCGGACAACCTGTTCTTCATCTTCTAGCCAAAAAGCTCGCCTTGTTCTTAGTCTAAACGCTGATCTGATGGCTTCCTTGATCGCTTCAGCCGTACCATCAATCCCAACTCTTCTTGTATAGTCTCCAAATTTCACTGTTATGGTCTTCCCCACAAACGGCTGACCATCACTGCCTGCTGTATATTACGAAACCCATAAGTAGTTGAAAACAAGAGAACCCGGCAAATTTGAGAGGTACATAGAGTTCAAAAGCTCGAGGAAAACGAAAACTCTTGCAATTGAAGAGTTTGTTTTTTTTTCTGGTTACTTGCCATTTCCAGTGGTTTCTCTCCAATTCCAAGGAGGAACTTCATTTGCAGTGACTGCATCAGTAGAATCAATGGCGAGAGGATGCCCATCATGATCTAGCTGTCTTTCGAGATTTAGCGTTGGCCTGCCATTAGCTGGACACAGATACAACTCATATATCAGAACTATTATACTTCCCACTACTAATGTAAGAGCTACAGAAACAACGGAGTAAATATCCAGCTACTTAGCAGAATCAAACTTGCTCCCAATAAGTTGGCGAGGAAGACAACTTCGGCTTCACATAATCACTGACATTACACGGTTCACTTCTATTTTACTGATTTATGAAGGAATCTTAAGTTGTGGCCCAATTGTTTACCCATGGCAAGGACTGATACAACCATTTCTCTGTGCCAACGCAATTTATCAATAATTTCCTCACAGTACTTCCCCAGTTAAGAAGGATTTCAATACCATTTCAAGAATAAGAGCTTTAAAAAATTGAATGGATGACCATAGCAGACGTAAACACTCGAGGTTGGAATACATAAGAGAACAGTACCTTCAACAGATGCAAAGGAAATGCCTGTATCTTCAAAACCTACAGTAAGATAAAAAGATATATCATTTCTAAAAGAAAACAAGAAAGACAATCCTAATCTACTACCAAAAAGTTCATAACTTTCCACCAAATCTACTACTTTATATTTAAAAATTAATGATCAAAATCCTTTAAACCAGGTATAGCACCAAAAGACTAATCTCATCTTCTCAATCTAACAATGATCAACCAAAAGCAAAGATTTTTTTTTACCTTTATCTGTAAATTGCATAAAGGAATCAACTTTAGCAACAGTAGATGGTGTAATAGGGCTCTTATATGGTGCCATTTTCTTGTTTCTTTCTCTAAGAATATCTTCAATCTCATTGTAATGCGACATCTTCCCTGACGCTGATCCACTTCCTTTGTCTTGGTGCTTAGCTTTCTTAAACTCTTTCAAAATGTTCCTCCACTTATCCGTACACATAGCCGGAGATCGATCGAACCCTTTCTCCCTCATCTTGGTCGAAATCTGTTCCCAGAGATGTTTATTAGATTTCGATGTGTTGAAAAGACAGTCCATTTCTCTCCGTAACGTGATTAAGATTCGAGTTTCTTCTTGTACCCATGTCTCTGCTCGTTTCTTCGGCGCTTTGATCTCGTGATCCTCGCTGCTACTCTCTCCCAGGATTATCTGCTGCAGGTGGTGTTGATGTTGTTGATTTGAGGGTTGTAGATCTCCGTTTGATGTAACATCGATCATCATGTTTATCTCTCGTGACGTTGGAGATGGATTGTTATCGTCTTTGTAGAAATCAATCGGAGAACGAGGCTTGGAGGAAACAAACATGTTTTCTATTTTCTTTTTTGGCTCTTCTTCGCTCCAAGGAAGAAGAAGATGAACTCATAGAAGATGCAAAAGATATACTTTCTTAATTTTGCAAACCATTAGCGCGTCGAATCAACGTGCTTATATGAGGACGCGTGCAAGCAACGTGCTTATATGAGGGCGCGTAAGTAGGCTTAATCTTAATTTGTTTATTGGGTTGAATCAATAAAGAATAATCCAAAGTTACAACTTTTTATTAGTTTTTATATAAAGTAGATGTCTAAAGCCAAAACAAAGCTTTATTTATGATAATTAATCAACAAAAGATGAAAGTGTACATATTTATTTTAATAAAGAAGTTCTGTACATATTTATTTTAATAAAGAAGTTCCTAAGATAGTTGATGAAGATCCATTGAGCAAAGATTTCACTCACACCTGAAAAAATAAAACCAGTCTATAGATTCAGTATGAATGGTTAATAAACATATGCAAGAGCCACGAAAGATATGTCTATGACTAGGGATGCAAATTTACATTCATCAACATGGAGCTTAAGATCTCGATAAAGAATGCTAATAAGTCTCTTCTTGTGTAGTATTCAAATTTAACTCCCACCAAACCGCAGCTGTACATCCATTTCCATTTGTTCTTTTCCCGACTTTCTCAAACCAAATAAGCAGATCTTATGGGTCCCTTTTGATGGTTTCAACAGTATACCATCAATGCGCAAAAACTCTTATTCTTTAGTCTCCAAATAAAAACTTCATCCACGTGACATATCACACCGCCTGCTGTAAAACACGCTACTCTACCTCTCGAGTTTTTCTTTTACACAAGTTTTTCCTTTTTCTGGTTGACTATTTAAAATAAATAACCCATCAACATGTAGTGGCAAGTCTCGGTCAAGACAGAATTTCTCAACCTAAAAGCGGATAACCCATCAATCCCATTGCAGACTTCTTGTGGTCTTCACCCACAAAAACTATTAGGTGCTTCTTTTTTTCTTTTTCTGACATTCTCAAACAATATAAAGCATATGTACAAGATACTATGGCACCTACACCCATGAGCATTTTACCCATGAAGAACTGAGCCATTCAATTCAGAATGAAAAGAAAAGCTCAGATGGAATTTTCTACCTAGAGAAGTAACTTAGGGGACGCTTCGAACAATTAAAGCACAAAAACTCCAGATAGAAGGTTTCTTCATATTCGCTGTCATTGATGCACCGACCACACTGACAACACCTCTGAATGCAAAGAGAACAAGCACGACATTCCTCAAAACCTTCTGCCTTCCCTTTACAATCTTCCGCTGGACAGTCATACAAAAGCCTCCAATTCTGACATTTTGGGCACATCTCAATATCTAGCACCCGGTTATCATCGCAGGACACACATGAGTCTCCTCTATGGTAAAAACGCGGCTTCTGTTTAGACTGCTCCACGTTATTGTCTATGTCTAATAAACCAAACAATTCGTCATAGTGATCTTTAGTAACTCCAAAGATGCTACCGATTTCCAAATGTTTCACTTGAAGCTTTCCCGCAGACTTTAGATCCCTCAAGATGCTCAAAACACAATCGATACTGATCCTTGTGCATCCAGTCACGGCAATCTGCATCAACAAAACAGTATTAGGTTTAAATAAAATCCCAAAGGTCAATTATTCCGCAGAACAGTTCTATAGATAACTTACGAATTTACTTGACTAATATTTCAAATAAACTTGAAAAAGTAAATGAAGAAAAGCAAACCTTAACTACTTGTGGGTTGCGCTCCAACGCCTGCTTAAGAAAATCATCTGTAATTCTCGGGCAATTTACGAGCCTCAAACACTGCATAGTTCCGTGAGCCCTATCGGTTAACTGCAGAAGAGCCTCGTCAGTGATCTTCTCATTCAACGGTTGACAGATGTGGATATGTTTCCACAGTAACGAGTCATCACAGACAATTGTATGTAGAGACTTGCAAACCATACTGGCTGAAAGAAGATCCTTCAGTCCCAAGTGATAAAGACAAAAACCAAACGCTGGATGAACGTCTGCATCCTCTCCTCCATCATTGATGCAGCGATCACTACTTTCTCCAACCTCGCCACCTTTCCTCGCATCCTCGACGCTCAACACCTCATCCACACTACTAGCAGATATGAATGCACCATGACAAGATCCATCACCATCAAATACCTCACCAAACCCGTGCAAAGACCCATTATTGTACACATTACTCTCTGGAAACTCCTGAAACCGCATCGCATTGTTCCAAATGAAACTCAATCCAGCAAAGAGCTGGTGGTTACCATCACCAATCCCAATCTCTTCTCTTCCGTATCGGCTGTAATCAACCTCCAAATCCTCAAGCCATCCAGTAATGGCAGTGAAAGTATTGTTGATATCCATGCCAAAAGGATCAGATGGCAAAACATCAAGTATGTCAACAGAAGCTGAATCTCCTGTGTTCCTTCCATAGTCAAAGCAATCACCTTTATCGATACTTGAACACCATGGCTGGGAAAAAATATCATCGTTCCTCTCAGAAATCCCCTCAACAAGACACCCATTGGCTATCTTCATTGATTCCTCAGATAGATGGGACAAAGAGTGTCTCTGTGAAAAATTTAACGCCATTTCCTATTTAGTCTATATAATCTATATACACACTTCCGAACCTAAAAATCCTTTTGTACAGATCCCTAAGAAAGTGAAAGATCAGATCCGAGAAAAGCTATGTTTTTTTGTTAATGTTATCTGTAACTGAAAATAGAAAATTAAGAAACAAATGAGAGAAGATGGATCTATGGAGAAAGGAAACTCTTCGATTTCAGATGGCAACAAAAAAATACTAGTCACCCAAATTTTCAGAGCTTCAGAGTTAAAAAGGAAACCTATAAGGAAACGAAACGAAACGGCAAACGCTAGATGAGACGTATGAACAACGAATTGGTGGTGGTGACTGGTGACAAAAGAATGAATGAATAAACTGATTTTTGCTAACTTCTTTTTTTGTTTTTTCTTCTGTTTAACACTTCCTCGATCAAAACTAGGGTTTTCCAGAGAATTCAAAACCTAAATCTTTTTTAGAAAGAGATAAAAAGATGAGAGATTTGTTGATCCGTGGGATCGAATTGAATAAAACTAATACAGAGAAAGAAGCTGGAAATCAAAGAGAACCCTTTTCTCGCCCACGATATAAAATCAAAAGATCTCCTCTTTTTTTGTTTTTTTTTGGGGGAAATCTTAAAACAGTTCGAAAAGGAAATTGGAAAGAAACAACAACACGCAGCAAAGTCCCTTCCTCTTGGTGAAGCAAATTTCGAATCAAGAAGAAAGAAAGAGCGAATGAAGGAGAGAAATAACGGGTTGGTGAAATTCGTCGACCGAGTCAAGAGAGAAAACGATGGAAAGGCCGAGAAATTTTGTGCGAGAAAATCTCTCTTTTATTTTAGGGGTCGAGATTTCACGAGTGAGATAAAAAATGGTTATGTATATATACTTGAGATGAAGAAAAAAAATAAAAAAAGGAAAGAGATAAGATTACTGTAACGGTGAAATCGTCAAAGTCTCTGGGGATATGGACACGTGTCGTTTTTAGAATCCTCTGTCATTCTGTTCGCTCTTTTGATCTGTCGACAAATTAGGATAATCTGAATTTTATTTTTCTTTGATTTAATTATCTTCTAATACAAAATATAACTATATATAAACATATTTAGTTAAGAATTCACTATGCTTATAAGTACCTTTTTTTATTAGTGGAAAACATCTTTTATTTTTTTAGTTAATAATATTTTTTGCTAATATTAGTTTATATTGTAGTAAATGTACAGTTATATATCTATAAAAATTGAAGAGCTTTGTTAATATTAGCTTTTTCTCGTATTACTGATGGTAAAATCTTGAAGTCATAGACTCAAGATTTTTGATATCTATATTTCATAAAACATCGCTATTAATACAAAATATGGTAAATCTCATTGTAAATAAATGGTTGCCACACGCTATTTATGTTTATTAAATATATTGTACTATTGAGTTTGAGTTGTTTGGTAAATTTATTCAAGTAAAGTGGCATAAATAATGGTTTGCTTTAAAACCATAGATTTACAGGAAGCGAATCTAAACAGATAATAGCGATATAAATAACTAGTATATTATTAATTATGTAGATAAGTCTCTCTTCAATATGCATAAATCAAACCCGCGAATAAAGGCTAATTTGTTTTTTTGGCATCCACCAAAGCATATATCAGATAAAAAATGATTTTGTTCTTGATTAATGGTAACTATATAGTATTTATAAATCATGTTTATTAAAAAGAAAAAAGGAATGTGTGCCAAATATATATATATGTTTGTTTTAACAACACGTAAAGTTTGATGTAGACTGGTTTTTAGTAACGAATGCTTCGTAGACGAAGATTAACTTCGAACCTTTAGTCTAAAAGTGATGAACGTCCAAGATTCTTCTCCTCTTTGTGACATATTCTGAAATGGAAAAAAAAAAACTAATAATAAGAATCGATGAACACTCGCTACACACAAGCAGAACGATTAGTTTTTGGAAGATATTTGTTGGGTCAATATATAGTTATTTCTATGGAAAATTATCAGCTAGTCTTTAACAAGAAATTTTATGTTAGACAAATGAATAAACAATAAAAGAGTTATAAATAATTGAACAGCCAATTCGATATTGATGTTGAAATATAATATTGATTTCTTTGTTTGTATAAGGATGTTCTGTTCACACTTCACATTTTATGAAGAGTTTAACTACTTATGCGTGCTCCTCAAAATGTCTTGGACTTGGGCCTTTTCAGGCCCATCAATAAAACCAGCTCATATAACCATATACCACAATCTGTTATTATTTACCGTTTCAGCATATTATTATTTTGATAAAAACAAAAATTATGAACTCAAGAACATATATTGTACCGTATGTAATGTTTAGCTACGTATATTGTTATAAAACTTATAATTCATCATATAGGGACACAGTAATCAATGTTAGCTCCAGAACTGATTGTTGCATAATAGATATTGTGTGATATAACAACTATTACAGATAATATATCGAGTTGCTGGTTGATATTGTACAGTAACATAGAAATTGAGGGAAATATAAAATACATATTTATAAATCGTTGAATGGCGCCAAAAAAAATTAAAAAATAAATAAATCGTTGACATGGCACTAGAGATTTATTGAAATATTATAAAATACTTTATAAGGTAAAGATTATGGTGCATATCTTTTTGTTACATGTTGAAGGTTCGAAATGTATCTGGTGTGATGTTTTTGTCTCATTTTTCTGATTTTCCATAGTTGAATGTAATAGTTAGATCAGTTTTACCTTTCTGTGATGTAAATGTACATATCCCACTTCAATCAATCAATAAAAATTTAATTAAAAAGATGTGTGTTTCGATATCAAATAATTTCATAAGATAAAGTTTTGTTGTAAAATTTTCCAAAAAAAAATCTCTAATGAATAAATCAAAGACGTAAATATTTTACTGTACATTGTACAATTGTATGTGTTCTCATATAATGGTATTTCTTAAACTAAAGACGTAGCCTTGGGATAAAATGTAGGACAAGTATCTATGGGCGTCTGATTTTTAAAGCTTTTAATAGTAACAACTCCATTTGGTTAGGTGGTGACAGTCATCAACCACTTTTGTTAGAAAGTAAATGGTTCAAGACATGGTCACACAATTTTTTTATAGTTTACATATTGTTTGGAACTTCATTTTTATAAGGGCGGGCTCTGATCAAAGCTAGGTTTCAAAACCATTCACTTTTGAGTGCGATTCGAAGAACCTTAGGTGCACGTGTTGCAACTGGCAAAACTATTATGTATGTACAAAAGAGATTGTCGCTACAACTCATAATGCTAAAGAAACGACGTCGTGTGCTGGTGTATCTCAATCTTGAAAATTTTTGGTCCCTAGTTCAAGTGCCCGCTTCAAATAAATCGCAATCATAAAACATTAAGTAAGACTTGGCATCCCAGAATACTATTAAAAGAAAGCGAAGCAAAGAAAATCAATTAAAAAAAAAAAAGTTTGGATGATCAAACGAAACCGTTGGATCATCGAAGAAGGAATTATAACTGGATCACGAGAAGAATATATAATTTTTTATTAAAAGGAAAAAGAAAAAGAGCCAAAAATTAAAATAAAGCAGAAATATTTCATCGCTTTGGGAAGAAAAAAAAGGCAGAAAAAATTAAAATTCATACTTCCCAAAGGAAAGGGGAAAGAAAAACCAAAAAAAAAAAATTTCTCAAGTCAACAAAGAACAACGAAACAAATGAGGTTCGAAGAACTTTGAATGTTGTTATCGTCGTCATCATCATCATCGTTTTAATCGCTTTTTCTCATCTGGGTATTTCTTCTGTTGACCTCAATTTGTATCATCCTCCCGATTATTGCTTCTTTCTAATTTTCCGATATGTCGAAGCCCTTTTATCGGCCATTATTTTCTGAAAAATCCATTGGTCTGTGTTTTTGTGGGGAATGTACAGCTTCCCTCTTGTTTTCGTTCTCTGATTCTCTTTCTCGTGTTTACAGAACTGGAATCGCCGAAAGTTCGAATTTTTTATAGGATTTCGTACAACAGGGCGTGATTAAGGAAGAAGAAGAGAAAAAAGGGGATTTTTTTTTTTGCTATTATAATCCGAGAAAGTTTAGAGATTTCTCAGGTTTGTGATTTTATAAAGTTATGAGCTGATCTAGAATTTGAGTTTTTTTATGGAATTTTTTTTTTTTGCTTTTTCTCAGATGATGAACACGAATTTGTTCTTTTAGGTCTTTGTTTGGGGGATGATTAGAGAATCTGAATTCTGGTGTTGAGAGGAGAAAGAAGTATGTGGAAACAGATTCTAAGTAAGCTTCCCAAAAAGTCTTCAAAGAACGAACATCATCGTGGACGTGAACACGGTGGCCATTCTTCTTCATCTCATGCTTCCGGTGCCTCTACTTCCAAAAGCAGTGATAATGGCGCCGGAAAGTCAGGGAATTCGCACACGAAGAACGCTTCCGCAGGCGGGAAATCTGCTGCTTCTGACTCTGGTTTTAAAGATGGGAATTTAAAGAGGAGTCAGAACAACAACAACAACAACAATGGAGTGTTCACTCCTTATGAAGCGTTGCCGAGTTTTAAAGATGTTACAAATACGGAAAAGCAAAACTTGTTCATAAAAAAGTTGAACTTGTGCCGTGTAGTTTTTGATTTCACAGATCCTACAAAGAACGTCAAGGAAAAAGAGATTAAGAGGCAGACTTTGCTGGAGCTTCTGGACTATGTGAATTCCGCTAATGGGAAATTTAGCGAAGTGGGTATTCAAGAAGTCGTTAGGATGGTCTCTGCTAACATATTCAGAACACTAAATCCTCAACCACGTGAGAACAAAGTTATTGATGCTTTAGACCTGGAAGAGGAAGAGCCTTCAATGGATCTTGCGTGGCCTCACTTGCAGCTTGTGTATGAGCTTTTCTTGAGGTTTGTTGCTTCGCCTGAGACTGACACCAAATTGGCCAAGAGATACATAGACCAATCTTTTGTCCTGCGGTTACTTGATTTATTTGATTCCGAGGATCCTAGAGAGAGAGATTGCCTGAAAACCATTCTCCATCGGATCTATGGTAAATTTATGGTTCACCGTCCTTACATCAGGAAATCCATTAACAATATCTTCTATCGGTTTGTTTTCGAGACAGAGAAACATAACGGGATTGCTGAGTTTCTAGAAATACTGGGAAGTATCATCAATGGGTTTGCTCTACCTTTGAAAGAGGAGCACAAAGTGTTTCTCGTTCGAGTTTTGATACCTCTCCACAAACCGAAATGTTTGCAAATGTATCATCAACAGTTGTCTTATTGTATCACACAGTTTGTGGAAAAGGATTGCAAACTTGCTGATACGGTTATAAGAGGGTTACTGAAATACTGGCCCGTGACAAACAGTTCCAAAGAAGTCATGTTTCTCAATGAGTTGGAGGAAGTACTTGAAGCAACGCAGCCACCAGAATTCCAACGGTGCATGGTGCCACTGTTTCGCCAAATAGCTCGATGTTTGAACAGTCTGCATTTTCAGGTACCTGTAACGCTGCTTATTTAATTCTCTATGCTTTCTCACATTTGCTTTTGACATTTTCTGAAATTCATCTCTGCTGCTGTTGGTTGCGCCTCTCATTCGCTAGGCCAAATAGTTTGACATACTTAAACCTTATCAGCGTTTTGCCTGTCATATATGTTACCATCTACTAAAGATTGGTATAGCCTTAACTGACTGTTATATCAAATGGAAGACTCGGGTTTGCAGTAATTAAGTATTAATGTTTTAGGACTGTTGTGTTCTGTCCTGGATGATACTTATTTGAGAAAGTTTCTTGGATAAATCGATTTATTAAGGCTACTGTCAAATAGAAAGTTATGAAACCAGAAGGTATAATCCCTTTTGGATAAACAATGACTGCATATGATATTCTACAAGAAATATTTGTTCATTTCGTACAAGTCTTGTAGGTTCAGGATGTAATGAGTTCAGAGTAAATCTCCAATCTTTGTTTCGGTCTGTAATATGCATCTATTTGGTTTTGGCAGGTTGCAGAGAGAGCGTTATTCTTATGGAACAACAATCACATCGAGAATCTGATAATGCAGAGCCGCAAAGTCATTCTTCCAATTATATTCCCTGCGTTGGAAAGAAATGCGCAGAATCATTGGAACCAAGCTGTTCATAGCTTGACACTAAACGTGCGTAAGATATTTCAAGACCTTGACCCTGAGTTGTTCAAGGAATGCCTTGCTAAGTTCAAAGAAGATGAGTCAAAGCAAGTTGAAACCAAAGCAAAACGTGAAGCCACTTGGAAACGTTTGGAAGAACTTGGGATGCGAAAGGCTTCATGAGGTTAGAGCTGTGGAGAAGAAAAAAGAGAGAGCTTTCATGTCTTCGATTGGAATGTGGTATGTTCTTCTGACACTTCTGATATCAGTTCAGGAGAAGCATTGAAGAAAACTATCGATATTGGTCTCTTGGTTGAAGGAAAGGAAACTCAAAGATGTAAGATTGTTCCCGTTTTGAATTTCCATTATATATTTTTTTTTCTTTTCTTGTTTCCTCTAAAATCTTCCTGTTCGTTGAAGCTTGTTAATGGGTTTTTTCTTTTGCTACATTGTCCGACATATGTTCCTCTTTCGTGAGACTGTCTGATTCATTCATCTTCTTTGATATCTGCAAAATTGCAGCTTTAGGGTATGCCTAAAGTTTCCCTTTTGGATTTTCCACTTATATAATTTCTATAAAAAACAGAAAAATCGTGACTTTATTGGAAAAAAGGAACATATGAGTAAAAAAATTGGAAAAAGGAACATTTTGTTAACAATCTTCTCTTTAATTTGCTTTTTTTTGAGGTCAATTTTTGGTTTTCAACAGAAACATAAGAGAGCGTCATGACAATTAATAATTCTTTGGTTTCAGTTTTGGGGGTTCGTGGATTTGTTTACGAACTCCACAAATCTTGGAACTCTCAAAAGATAAACAAAACACCTAATGCATAATCGAGATTTGGTTCAGTGATTGGATTTAAATCTTTTAGTTCATTGGTTTTGAGTTTCGGGGTTATGACTTAAACGTTGTCGACATGCTGTTCCATGTTCAGACAGTGAAAATTTTCTCTGGTCATTCGGTCTTCTCTCAGTCACCATCCTCTCTTTTCTCTCTCTCTAGTCTCTAATCTCTATCCATTTCTTTTTCTCTCTCCTGATGCCAACGGAGGAATTGCTATGAAAAGCTAAACCCTTCCTTCGTCGTCTTCTTGTCCTTTTTCTTCTTCTTTTCTTTTTCTTTTTGGTAGTTCGATTTTTTAGATTACTTGGGGTCAAACCCAAGTTCTTCTGCTTCGTTATATGATTCATGAATCCAGATCTTGCTTTCTTCGTCCAGAAATGATTGACGCGCTTGATTCACGATAAAAAAAGTTACTACCTTTTTGCTCTGGGTTGTTGTTTTTGTCTGCTTTTCTTCTTTTGCTTTGTCTGGATGATTAATCAAATCGAGATCTAGTCAATAAGAGATGTTCACAAGAGTCGTTCTTATGCGTGGTGAGATGATCTTAGGAGTAGTAGAGTATACTTCTTCGATCGGTTTTTCGGGTTTCTGAGATCTGACTTTGCTTTGAAGTAATGGAAACTTGAGAATCTGATCTGACTCTACTCGTTTGAGAAGATACAGTTGGAAACTGAAGTTTGACTCATAGATCGGAAGTTTTGCGAAGATGTTTAAGCAAATACTTGGGAAGCTTCCTAAGAAACCTTCTGCTAAGTTTTGGGATAATGGTGAGTCCCAAGCTCCAGATAACAACAATCAAGGTGATGAAGTTTTAAGCCAGAGATCATCAAATAGAGATACTCTGGATTCTGTTTCTGTTGAGGTGTTGCCAAGGTTGAGAGATGTTTCCATCTCCGAGAAGCAAGAGCTGTTTCTTAAGAAGCTTAGATTATGCTGCATAGTGTTTGATTTCGTCGCCGAGCCTCAGCGGAACCTCAAGGAGAAAGAGATCAAAAGGCAAACACTTCTTGAAGTTGTGGACTATGTCATCTCTTCAGGAAATGGCAAGTTCCCTGAATCAGTTATTCAAGAAGCTACAAAGATGATTTCGGCTAATCTCTTTAGTAATTCTCATCAACAATGGAAGAACAAATCTCCAGAAGCATCAGATTTGGAAGAAGAAGAAGGATCTTTGAACCCTTCTTGGCCTCACTTGCAGATTGCTTACGAGTTCCTTCTAAGAATCGTTGCCTCTCCCAACACAGACGCCAAGATATCCAAGAAATACATCGACCATACATTCGTTCTCAAGCTATTGGATTTGTTCGATTCTGAAGATCCGAGGGAAAGAGAGTATCTCAAAACAATACTTCACCGGATCTACGGGAGGTTCATGGTTCATCGTCCGTTCATCAGGAAAACAATGAACAACATATTGTATGATTTCATATTCGAAACAGGGAAACATTCGGGAATCGCCGAGTTTCTTGAAGTTTTAGGATCCATCATCAATGGATTCGCTTTACCTCTCAAGGAAGAACACAAACTCTTCCTTACTCGAGTCTTGGTTCCTCTACACAAACTGAAATGCTTACCTAATTACCATCAACAGCTTTCTTACTGCGTTATACAGTTTGTTGAGAAAGACTGTAAGCTCGCTGATACCGTCATTAGAGGGTTGTTGAAGTACTGGCCTGTTACTAATAGCTCCAAAGAAATTATGTTCTTGAATGAACTGGAGGAGATTCTAGAAGCAACTCAATTAACAGAGTTTGAACGATGTATGATTCCGCTCTCTCGCCAAATTGCTCAGTGCTTGAGCAGATCTCACTTTCAGGTAAAAGTTAGAGATTATTAGTTACACTTGCCATTTTTGTTAGAGTCTTGAATTGTTCATGAGTTTTATTGCTTGTGTGTGGGTTTAGGTAGCGGAACGGGCTTTATACTTATGGAACAATGATCATGTCAGTAATTTGGTGAGACATAACAGCAGAATCATTCTACCGATAGTGTTTCCCGCTTTGGAGAAAAATGGTAGTAGCCATTGGAATCAGGCTGTGAAGAACTTGACCGAGAATGTTCTCAAGGTTCTGTCTGATACAAATCCAGAGTTATTCGAAGAATGTTTGCGCAAGTTTCAAGAAGATCAGCAAAATGCAGAGGATACCAAGAAGAAGAATGGAGAAACCTGGAAACAGCTAGAGGAGATTGTTGCGTCAAAAGGACACGCATCAATGGCGAAGTAAGAGTTTTTCTGCACTTTTACGTAATACTAAAAGATAAAATCGGTTTATGTTTTGTTTTTTACGCCTGAAAGGTATATACAATTTACTTTGCTTTGCTTCGAGTCTCTGGTTTTCCTTAAACTGTGTGAGAGATTTTAGCCAGATGTTTGTCCTCTTTCAGTTCTTGATTTGTCTGTCTGTATAATTCTGTTCATATACACATCTTCTTAGGAAAAACACGAATTTTCTATTGTCTGAAAGTCGCTTAGTTTAGGTGAAAGTGATTGCTCTAATATTAATATTGATTTGTGATGATCTCAGTCTGGAAAAAGTTTTGTTGTTTAGTGTACAGAGGATCTATTGGCATTTTCCTTCAAGAATATTTGTATTTGTCTGTTAAAAAGGTTCTGTTACAACAGCTTCTTCTTCATCTAACAACAAAAATAGAAACTGAAGAAAAAACTCTGCGATGACTCTTGCTCGGTTTTTCGTCAGAAGGTTTCACCAGAAAAGTCATCTGAAAGTTGAAGTGATCTCCAGAGACATCATCAAGCCATCATCTCCAACTCCAAACCATTTAAAGAACTTTAAACTCTCTCTTTTAGAACAGCTCGGTCCAACGATCTTTGGTCCGATGGTGTTTTTCTATTCAGGTAATAACAGAATCAAACCGGCTGAGCAATTGCAGAAGCTGAAGAAGTCGTTATCCGAGACTTTGACTCATTTCTACCCACTTGCTGGACGGCTCAAAGGCAACATAAGCATTGATTGTAACGACATTGGCGCTGATTTCCTCGAAGCACAAGTCAACTCACCGCTTTCGAAACTCCTACAAAAGCCTTCTTCAGAGAGCTTGGAACAGCTGATTCCAACATCAGTTGATTCCATAGAGACAAGAACCAAACTGCTTCTTGCTCAAGCGAGTTTCTTCGAATGTGGAGGCATGGCTATAGGCGTTTGCATCTCTCATAAACTCGTTGACGCGACTTCCGTCGGTTTATTCATGAAGAGCTGGGCTGCAATCTCGTCTCGAGGATCGATTGAAACCGTTGGATTTCCGGTTTTCGACACTTGCAAGATTTTCCCACCTGAAAACTTCTCTGACACTTCACCTGCACCAGTTGTTGAGCCAAAGATCATGATGAATCAAACTCTTTCGAAGAGATTCGTCTTCGACTCTTCGAGTATCCAAGCTTTGCAAGCGAAAGCTTCAAGCTTTGAAGTGAATCAACCAACAAGAGTCGAAGCTGTTTCAGCTCTTATATGGAAATCTGCAATGAAAGCTACGAGAACGGTTTCAAGAACATCGAAACCATCGATTCTCGCAAACTCTGCTAGCTTACGCTCTCGAGTCTCTCCACCGTTCACAAAGAACTCAATCGGGAATCTCGTGAGCTACTTTGCAGCAAAAGCAGAGGAAGGAAAAGACCAGACAAAGCTTCAAACTTTGGTTATCGAAATACGTAAAGCGAAACAGAGGTTTCGAGATAACCATGTACCGAAGCTTTTAGGAAACCCAAATGCAACAGAGATCATATGTAACTACCAGAAAGAAGCAGGAGATATGATCGCAAGTGGAGATTTCGACTTCTACATCTTCTCGAGTGCTTGTCGGTTCGGTCTGTATGAAACTGATTTCGGTTGGGGAAAACCGGTTTGGTTTGCGTTTCCTTCGGTTAGACAGAAGAACATCGTGGCGCTTCTCGACACGAAAGAAAGTGGTGGCATTGAAGCTTGGGTAAATTTGAATGAACAAGAGATGAAACTTTTTGAACAAGATAGAGAATTTTTCGATTTTGCCTCTGTGAATCCTAGCGTGATCCAACCTTTTCTTCATGTTCTCTGATTATAAATCCGGTTTAGTACTCTGAACCGGTTTTATATGTTGAATCAATCGGTTTTGTATTGATGCTTTGAATTTTCAGATCCATTTAATAAACTAGCCGTTGAGGGCACCACTGAAAGGTTAAAATTTTATATAACGGGCAAAAAATGGTGATGAAATGTATAAAAATAAAATGACATGTCAATTTGGTCGCTTATAATTTAAACCAGAAGTCATTTAAGCAAACTCCTGATAAAATATGTACAATTTTTAAAATTTACCATACATAAATGTTTTAGTTTGACAAAATATCAAAACATGTATAATTTTGTCATATTTTCTTGATAGCACTTTCCAAAACTTTATTACTTTCTATAACTTATTTATTTAGCACTAAAAATAAATATTTACCTGGAGAACACTCTCACTGTTTAATATAAAAAGCTAAATATAAGGTTTTAGTATTTATTGCAATTTTATAGACAATTTTTATTTCGTGTTTAGCAGGTATAATCAAGTAGTATATAAACTGTAGTCAAGTCTCATCTACCCATTTCACAAATCTTCTTCTTCTTCTTCTTCTGCCATTTTTCTAAACTTTTTTTTTTTTGACAAATCTAAATTCTTCTTGTTTTCAGTCTTGACAAAGGAGAAAAAGATAATTTCTTCCTCTATTTGATAAAATAGTTTTCTATATATGACGTAAAAACATGGGAAGTAGCCGTTAGACGAAAATTTAAATCAAATTGCTTTGAGTTCGACCTACTGGAGAATTGGAGCCGAAGCTAATAAGAGAAAATAAAAAAGTTTCAGTTTCTCTTTTGCGAAAATCCACATTTGGGCATAAAATTAGGGTTTTTGATTTCAAGAGAAATGGGAGAATCCGTCTGTCTTGCGAGATCCTTCTCGCAACCTGCAGAGTTTTCATCGCGTGGAACCGACGAGGTTAGTGTTTCTGATTGATTTCTCTGTACTTTCTTCTACTTCGGTTCTGGATTTCAGAGCTTTACCAAGTTAATTGAGAAGATGGAACCGTCGATTTAGGAAATTGATATTGTTACTGTTTCGTATTGCTTGTTGTTGATGAAGCTGAAGTCTCTGGGAAGAGAATTTTGAGATTTTGTTTGTTTGTTTGTCTGCAGGTGGTTCCTCGTCGTGTACTCACGGAATCAATATCCTTTGGTAGATTTGCGTCAGAATCTCTACAATGGGAGAAATGGTCAGCTTTCACTCAGAATCGTTACTTGGAAGAGGTGGAGAGGTACACAAAACCTGGTTCTGTGGCGGAAAAGAAAGCCTTTTTTGAAGCTCACTTCAAGAATCGAGCTTCCCGGAAAACAACAACGACGAAGATCGAAGAAGAAAACGTTGTGAAGACTAGTGATGAAGCTGTGTGTGAAATGCAGAAAGATATTCTCGTTGACTCAGAAGTGCCACTTGTGGTGAATGATGGTATGGTTATGGATGAAGTAAGTCATCGAGAGGTGTCTAGTGCTGAGGTGGGTTCTGTTGCTCCATCAATTTCTGTAACAGATGAAACAACTGATGTTGAAAGTGGCGAAGTGAAGGTTATCAATGTCGTGAACTTTGATACCATAGCTGTTCCTGAAGACGAGGCTCCTGACAAGGTAATGTTCTTGTGCAGCTATAGAATTCTTATTTATCACATTGCAAAAAAAACCGATATTTTGTTATTCTCTTAACTTCCATTTGCATTTTCAGGACAATTTTACTTCTTTGAGCAAAGAAATACGTCCTAGTTCTTACGGATCGAAGACCTGCAGTATAAGCTCAAAACTGGAACCCTCCTTTGTTATAGGACTGGATCTGCCACTTAAGAAAACTAAGAAAGAGCTCCTTTCGACTAGGAAAAGGTCAACTAGTGTATTGACAAACCAAAACAGATCACCTCCTCAACCCTTTCACATGTCAATCAATTGTGCTCCTGGTAATACCAACAAAAAGATGGCTGAGATGCTCCAGAACGGTTCTAGAAGCAGTACCAATGCTAAGGATGCAGGGAAAACAGACAAGAAGGAGAGATCAGGTCCATGTTCAGTTCACATGTCACTCAACCTTGCTTCTTCTGCTAATCAAACTACCAAAACGGCCCCGAAGAACCTGGCAAGAAAATCTACTTCACAGGAAACAAACTCATCAATTGCTAGAAACAGTGTAAAGCCGAAGGGAAACGAGCCAACGGTAGCACCAGAAAGCCGCAAGAGACCAGTGCCTAGAGCAGCAAAAGCAGATTCAGATGCTCCAAAATGTTCTACCAGAGTAATCCCCCTCCCAAGTTTCTTCATTTCATGCGTATATACCAGATATAATTGGTGAGACCGACTCTTGCATATATTGTAGGCCTCTGGTTTCAGGTTACCCGAAATTCCTCCTCCCAATAGTAGGCCACCAGAAGACAAAAGGTTACTGATCTAACCTATCTTTAATAGCACTTGTCGCTTTATACTATACTAAATCAACCCTATGATTAACTTGTTATATACAGGAATAACATTACTGTAGGCAGTTCAGTTTCTGGCAAAATACCCAACAATGTGCAAACACAGCCTACTGTCAGGTACGCAGTTTGAGTACCACTCTCTTAGCGAAACACTGGCAATCTTTTGTTGCTCACTGCAATGGCTCGAGTTGGTATATGGAACGTGCTTGTGTCCCTGGTTTATGTGGTAATAAGTTTTTGACTAATGCATTTGCAGCTGCGAAAATCTTTTAAATCATAGCAGAACCAGAGCAAACTCTTTCACTGTGTCTTCTCCCTTCAACTTCAGAAGTGATGAAAGGGCAGAAAAGAGGAAAGAGGTAGAACTAGAGAAGAGCCCTTTATTTCTTACTCAGATCAGAGGACATCAATAGAGAGGTTGTCTAACGAAGCTCTCTTTTTGATGTGGTTGTGTTTGTTAGTTCTTCAAGAAGCTAGAAGAAAAGAAAAATGATGCTGTTAAAGAGCAATTGCCTTGTAGCTTCAAGGAAAATCAAAATACTCACTTAGCATCTGAGGAACACAAGAACCCGCAAGTTGGTGGTTTTAAGGTATAGTAAAAAACTAGTTAACATATTGCAAGTTATTATAAGTTTGACTTCACCAAGATGAATCTTGATGTATATGACATTATAATCATGTTGCAGGTACCAATGTTAAGTCTGACTTCACCAAGATTCCGCAGGAATCAAACTCCAGGAAGAGAGAACATAAAAAAGTCTCAGAAATCTCCCATTAAAATTGCCTCAGTGAAGACCACAAAGACCAGAAGTCTATCGATGGAGAAGCACAAACGCTGCAAGATTCATCCCTCGCAGACAAAGAAGAAAACTCAAGAAAATTCGTCTCCAAACATTCTATAGAAGGTACATAAATGCGAGACAAACCCGATCAATCATGTTTCGAAACCTCTTCTTCAACACAGCTGATATAAAACACAATAGAGAACGATCATCACAAAGATTCAGCTTTTCACGTTGAAGATTTCGAAAGTTTTGTCCTTTCTCATGAGGCTTATGATGTAGGTCAACTGATAGATAGAAACTCAATTCCTTCATATAACTATGTACTCCTCGATAGTTTTTTGTAGTCTTAATCTTGTATCACTTGTATACATTGATTGAAATATTAAAATCTAATTTAAAGATTTTAACAGTTGAAATGGCTCTTCTCATTTTATCTTGATCAAGTATAAACAAGAAGAAATGCAAGTATCTAACCGCCTTTGGACAATTTGAAGAAAAAGGCAAATCTCTCCTTTTTACATTTGTTTTGAAACGACACCGTAATGGAGTCGGAAACAACGAGGGCCTCTCGTTCCGGAGAGAGAAAAAATCTTATCTCTGTGGTGGTGTGTTGTTGTTGTTGTCAGCCATGGCAATGACTGAGCAAAGGTCTCTCTTTTTCTTCTTCTTCCTCTTCTGTGTCTGTCTTCTTCGAACAGAGTTTCTCTGAAAGACTCATTGTAAAAAAGCTTTTTCCATGGCTTTGCCTTCGTGCTTAAAGAGTGGAGTTCCGATGTCTCCGACCACCGGATTTAATCTTTCCGGAAGTCTCTTGAAGTCGGATAGTGGATTCGCCGTATCGACGAAGTTGCATAGCATTCGAAAAAGTGATCGAGAGAGATTGAGAATCCAAGCCGTTTTCAGCTTCCCTCCAGCGTTTCTAACCAGAAACGGTCGAGCCGAGAAGCAGAAACAGCTGAAGCAAGACCTTCTCGAAGCCATTGCGCCTCTCGAACGTGGTGCCACCGCTTCGCCTGATGACCAGCTTCGTATTGATAAGGTTCCTTTCTCCTTCTTGTTCCCGACAGTTGGAACTATTTGAATTCATAAGTGTAAACTATAATTGAGTGATGATTATTAATCTCTCGTTTATCTCACATACATGAAAATCTTGCTTCGCCTTTGTTTGTTATGGAGACAGTTAGCGCGTAAAGTGGAAGCAGTTAATCCAACCAAGGAGCCTCTGAAATCTGATTTACTCAATGGGAAATGGGAGCTCATTTATACAACCTCTGCTTCAATTTTGCAGGCAAAGGTTAGAACTTTGTTGACATTTGAAACTTGGTGTCTACGCTTGTTTCTTTTGGCTTGTTGTATGAGTCTCTCAATCTCTTTAACAATGGAACAGAAACCAAGGTTCTTGAGATCAATTACAAACTACCAATCTATCAATGTGGATACACTAAAGGTTCAAAACATGGAGACTTGGCCTTTCTACAACTCGGTAATGTTTCAAACTGACTCTCTTCCGCTGAAGAATTCTTATTTGTTCCATTTGCACTATTAGGTTTGCGCGTTGTGCTAGAACATATGCTAAGCTTCTTTTTCTATGATATGGTAACCTATTCATATTATCCATTGGCATAAATATTGAAGATGTAGTTCAAAGTTTTGTAGATTCTTTAAATGTAGGATTGAGTACTGCTATTCATATATATATATATGATCACGTTCCATTGTGGCTGACTACGCAAGAACAAAGGATTAAGACCAAACTTTCTTCATCACTATGGCGTTGGATCTTCGGAGAGTCTTCGCTCTGTATGAGTGATATTCTTTTTGCAGAGTTTGTAAAAGGAGTCTACATTTGTTTTGTAGGTAACTGGAGACATAACACCCCTCAATTCAAGGAAGGTCGCTGTGCAACTCAAAGTGTTCAAAATTCTCGGCATTGTAAGTACACTGAAACTCCTGCTATATCCGCGTTTGTCTATGAGAGAACCACTGTAACTGATCCAATCAGTTTAAGTTCTTTTACTTACTGGCAAATGATGATTTGATTGGTGTGTGCTGTGCAGATTCCTGTAAACGCACCTGATACCGCACGTGGTGAACTAGAGATTACCTATGTGGACGAGGAACTACGGTTAGTTGTGAATGAAAGTTTTTTCATTTTTATGGTTTTTTGAACAAACATACAAAACGTTTGAACCATAAAAGAATGTTCTTTTGCAGGTTATCAAGGGGTGACAAAGGGAACTTGTTTATATTGAAGATGTTCGATCCCACTTATCGAATCCCTCTCTGATCTTGATTTTACTCTTGAAAAATGGTTCTAAGCCATCATAGATACTTACCCCATCGCTTGTTCTCTCTCTCTTCATCATGTATAGATGAATGATTCTTCTACAAACAAAAAATCTAATAAGAGAGTAAAAATGAAAAGAGACGAGCTCTTGTCACGGTTTCAATTTGTTCTGATCACATTGCATTGTAATCAGATGAAAAGCTCAAAACTTTGAAATCGGTTGTCTCCTGTTGACAATGGATAGAAATGTAACAGATGAAAGAAAAATGAACCTTTTTTTTCTATCTGTATACTCAGATTCGAGCTTTAGATGTGATAACTTAAAAACGACGTCGTACGAAGCTGGCAAGACACAGACCTCACGTTTCGGAGTTTTGTCATCAAATAAACCCTCGCTGCGCTTTCTTCTTCCTTCTTCTCGTAAACTCTTCCTTTGTTTGTTTTGGAAACAGAGTTTGTATGAATCGTAAGCAACATACTTAAGAACACAGAAGAAAATCTCTGATGGGTTTCATTGCTCTGCAATCTTGGAGCAGAGGAGCTTCAACTTCTGTTCATCTCCTTCGTCCAGGTAGGTAAGTTAGATTCCTTACTCGATATGATCAAACTCAATGTATTCAACGGAGATTCTGATTCTTGATTTGATCAGTTGGTCCGAACCCTAAGCTATATGATCCTCGAGCAGTACAAGCAGTCAAGTTTTACACTGTAAGATTCTTGAATTTTGCTAGTTCTGGTCCGAAAAGAAAATCTTCCATTAGATGATCTTATTGTCTGGTTATTTATCTTCAGGGTTTTAAGTTTGATGTAGTAGCCTCTTCGAGTCGTAAATCACTCAAGAAGCTGAGAAAAGAGTCGCAACAAAATAAAGGCATAACCAGAAGAAGTGTTACAGGAGAAGAAGAGGAAATTGCTCAAGTTTCTTCTCCAAGATTTGAAGAAGCTCAAGTTGATGACATTTCAACTTCAAAGGACACCATTAATGTTGTTGTTGCTGCTCCCCGAGACAAAGTGCTTCAAGCCTGCACTGTAACTTCCGGTTTAATGGCTGCATTAGGCCTTGTCATCAGGAAGGTGAATGAATCCCTTTGAAAAGTTTTGGGTTTTGTGATTCTGACATTTCCAACTAAATGATTATGTTCTCTACTCGCAGGCATCTCATGTTGCGTCGACTGAAGGATTACCTATCCCAGACTGCTCTACAGATTTACAATGTAACATCTTCGAAAGAAACGGTTTATGTTGTGTTATAATTATATGAGGGACTCAATAAACAAACTGGTTTTGTAATTCGTCTGATCTTTTCTTGCAGTTGGTTTCGAAACTTGGCATTTCGGGTTAATTGCTGGAATCGTTGTGTTTATATCATCAAGCAGGTTCTTGCTACTAAAATCTTGGCCAGATTTTGCTGATTCAAGTGAAGAAGCAAACCAACAGGTAAAAAACATTACTCACAGTAAGAACATTCCTATGGCTCTCTAAATTCAGCTTAACCGACGCATCGAGTTCACTCACTACTTGCAGATCCTTACTTCGCTTGAACCTCTAGATTACCTTGTTGTTGCTATTTTTCCTGGAATCAGTGAGGTAACAAAGTAACAATCAGAGATTCAAACACAAAAAGTTTTTACCTTTTAACAATCAAAGTTCATATTGATTGTTCACAGGAGATGCTCTTTCGAGGTGCGGTGATGCCATTGTTTGGAACCAATTGGAACAGTATTGTGGGAGTTGGACTCATCTTTGGTTTACTTCATCTTGGAAGCGGAAGAAAGTATTCTTTTGCGGTTTGGTAAACCATTTTTCATTGAACATTTTTGGTATCTCAATGCTGAAAGAGTGATAGTATGTGATACTATAGTTAGTCTTCACATGTTGTTTCATCTCTATATCACATTTCCGGTTTAGCTATTGAATTATGTTGCGGTTTTGTGAATTTCTCAGGGCGTCGGTTGTCGGTATAGTCTACGGCTATGCAGCGGTTTTGTCGTCCAGTCTTCTTGTTCCGATGGCCTCACATGCGCTCAACAATTTGGTTGGAGGTTTGCTGTGGCGATATAGTTCCAAGCTCAAGTCGTTGGAGTGAGAAAGAATATACACAAATTTATAAAGGGGCTTAATTAAGAAGCTTACAACTTTAATGGGTCGTTTTGTGAAATATTTATAGTATAGGATGGTTACTGCAATTTTAATGTATTACCAATGTCTGTCATATCACAAGAGGACAAAAATGGAAAAATTGATCTCAATAAATTAATGAAGTGTAAAGTGAAAACCAATCATAAAATCTCTATTTTTTTAAAAAAAAAGTACTGTCTCATATAAGTTTTTATATCAAATTATATTTTCCAATGTTGCTAAAAAATGTCTTCCCTTCTTGATTATCTTGCTTTTAAATTAGTGTCAAGTATGATAAATGATGCTTAATTTTTTTTTAAATTAATTTAGTGAAGAAAACTGTTACCGGAAGAGGAAGTCAGATGGGAAACAGAAACGTGAACAATGGAGAGACAAAGACGTCTTTCTGCGAATTAGTGAATTTTTAAAGATGCATACTTTTTTCGTTTTTGTAAATTCTAACTTCGATAAAATTAAACTTCTTTATTGATTTTTTTTTTTGTTTGGGTCACTTTACCTTGACATTAAAGCAACAAACAAGCTTTGAAAAAAAAAAAAAAATCTCAGACGAGAGATAGAGAAAACCTCACAAAACCCAGAATCGAGTTTAGTAGAGAGAACGATATGCTAGCAGAAAAATGGCGACTGGATGCGCAAGACGAGGAGGTTGTCCTAGCGATTACGTCGCCGTTGCAATAGCTGGAATCTGCTTCTTCGTGTATGTTGTTTCATCTTCCTTCGTTCTTCTTTTTTAGATGATTTCTTCACTTCAAAAATCCTTTCCTTTTTTTCCAGCTTTTAGTTTTGAAGATCTAGCCTTTCCGTTTACTGGGTTTACTTGTTAACTCTTTACTTCGGTCGTCTTCGACTAGAAATTTCCTATTTTTTCGATATAGAATTTTTGGGGTTAATCGTTAAATGTTCGTTTGATGTCTCTAGCTGTTTATTTCTTTGTCTTGTAAGTGTTCGATATTATGTCTCACTGTATTTACTTTGTTTATATGTTCCAAAGGATCTGCCTTTTGCTTCTGTTTTCAGCTCTTTTGCTGGGAACTAGATATTTAAGATTTCGTAATAGCAAGCTTCAAATACTTATGTTCAAGCCAATTAATGATCTTGATTTGAAGTTCGAAAGCATCATTTAATGGCAGTTTTAGTGAATCTTTATCTTGGATTAACTTCTAAGTTCTTCAATCTCTCTAATGATTTGATTCACTTCATTTTATTATCAGGCTTCTATCGCGATCGGTCTTTCCATGTTTGATACACAAGGCTCCTCGTACCAACAGTAGCAGTTTCTGGATCCCTGTCATTCAAGTCTTCTCCAGTTTCAACCTTCTCTTCTCAATTGTGGTTAGACAACTTGATTGTTCGATTGTTCTTAAGTGTCAATATATCCGAAATTGAGTGTTGTTTATTTTTTTCCAGATGTCAGTTAATCTGTTTCAATTCAAGACTAAACATTGGTGGCGATATTGCTATCTCTGGGCAGGTTTGTTCAGAAACAAGTGGACAATTAGATCAATCAGTTACATCATCGAGTCTTGTACAATTTTAATTAATGTAATGTTTGGTTTCAGTGTGGGTCGAAGGACCGCTTGGATTCGGTTTACTGATGGGCTGCCGTATAACTCAGGCTTTTCAACTATACTTCATATTTGTCAAGTAAGGATAATAGTTTATAAGACTGCTTTCAATATCCAATTCTATCTATATTGGTCTAATTGTGTTTCATGTTATTCGATTGTATATTCTTTGTGATATTAGGAAACGCCTTCCACCTGTAAAATCTTATGTTTTTCTCCCCCTTGTTCTGTTGCCATGGATCTTTGGAGCTGGAAGTAAGAATTTTGTGAACTTTATTATTCTGCACTTTGCACAAGTTTTTCGGTTGTTCTGCTTGTGTTGGATAATGTTTTGATTTTGCTTTTAGTTATCCATGCAAGAAGGCCTCTCAGCAATGAATGCCACTTGGGTCTTCAATGGACTTTCCCAGTTGCAGGCCTTCATGCTCTTTATGTCCTTGCGTTGATCGCATTCACAAGAGCGATCCGTCATGTAGAGTTTCGTTTTGACGAGCTAAGAGATCTCTGGAAAGGAATTCTCGTCTCAGCCACTTCAGTCGTTATATGGGTAACAGCGTTTGTGTTGAATGAGATTGTTACAAACATCTCTTGGCTTCAAGTCGCTTCAAGATTTGTGCTTTTAGTCACGGTATGAAGCTCTGAGCAAGATTCTGCTTTTCATCATTTTGCAGCTGAAAGCATTTAAAAAGTATTTATTTTTTTATAGGGTGGGGTTCTCGTGGTTGTCTTCTTTTCTATCTCGAGTAATCAACCTCTTCTCTCACAAATCAGCCTGAAGAAAAGAGACCACTATGAGTTTCAAAGAATGAGTCTAGCTCTTGGCATACCGGATAGCGGATTGTTATTTCGAAAGGAGGAGTTTAGACCTGTTGATCCAAATGAGCCACTTGATAAGCTTCTTGTCAATAAAAGATTTCGTCAATCGCTTATGGAGTTTGCGGATAGGTACTCTATTTGATGTCTTACCTTCATTTCTATCCTGGTTTCGCCATTTTATATAAACCAAATATTTAATTGTTAGCTGCTACGCTGGAGAAACCTTGCATTTCTATGAAGAAGTGTATGAACATGGTAAAATCCCGGAAGATGATTCGACTAGAAAGATCTACATGGCTCGACATATCATGGAGAAGTTCATCGTCGCAGGTTTATTATCATCCTTCTCCTTTCTTCTTCTTCATAAACCGGTCTCAGGTGTTCTCTGTTTACATCTAACTATCAATTCGTTAAACGCAGGAGCGGAAATGGAAGTGAACTTATCACATAGAACTCGGCAAGAGATCTTAACCACTCAAGATCTTACTCACCCGGATCTCTTCAAGAACGCATTAAACGAAGTGATGCAATTGATCAAGATGGTAAAATAATAACATCTCTCTCTGCACTGTCTTCGCCTTCAAAAAGCTTATTCTCTTGATTCTCATTTTCTATGTGTTTGTTTTTTTCTTTAATGATATTGAAGAACTTGGTGAGAGATTACTGGTCATCTATCTTCTTCATCAAGTTCAAAGAAGAAGGCTGCGACGAGGGAATGCATAAGGAAGGATGGAGTTTCTCTTCTCCAAGGATGAGTTCAGTTCAAGGCTCAGATGATCCTTTCTATCAAGAACATATGTCAAAGAGTTCCACATGCAGTAGTCCCGGTTATGGACTCTAAACCGGTACTAAACCAGAATCTAAAATCGCGTTTTCAACATACGGTATTTTGATGTTTATAGCAATCCAGTCCATATATAATCTCCTTCACGATTCTTGTACACATGTCTCTATCTCACTTTGTTATATACCAGACTAAATGTGTATACCGGATAAAATTATGGAAACATACTAATTAATGTCTGAAAAAATTATCAAAAATTATAAAAAAGGACACACTTTGACAAATAAAAATAGAACCGACACTTATTTTGAAACCGCAGGAATATGATAGAATCATATTTTTCTGATCTTCTTGTTTTAATTTCTAAAACATCTTTTCCAACAAATGTTTCTTTTAAAAATCTATCCCATGTAGAATTTTGAAATTAAATCCATCTTTTCTATAAATTTTGTTATGTAATTAAACAACCTACATCAAAATTAATTATTAAAGAAAATGAGATTCCTAAAAATGAATGAATTCTAAATATATATCTAGAAAATTGTTATGAAAAGTGGTAATATTAATAAAAGAATTTCATTCAATAATAATTGCGATAACCAGTAGGAAAAGATTAATCTAATTATCTGTAACATCAAAAAAAAATGAATCAGGATTTCGTGGAACTTGACCCTTGTGATCATTTTCATGTCCTTGCCGATGTATGATAATACTATGATGATGATGTTGCATCACATGTTTAATGATGTGTTATTACACTTTGGACATCACATAATAATAATCAACATTCGTGTTCACGTGGTGCAAACTACAAACATCTTAACACGTTCACTTGCACATCCAGCCCCAACCCAAAGAAAAAGAAGTGTTTTTATTAGTTTTACAACTTGGATTAGCTCTCTTTTTTTTTTTTTAACTTTCATATTAGAGAGTGTCCAACCTTGTCTTGAACAATAAGGTGGGAAATGGACTCATTTGAATTCTATTTCGGTTTTATTTTTCTCAATGGAAAAAATGATCACTTATTTATATCTCATTTGACTGTAAAAAAAAACTAATTTCAGTAAATAATTATGTATAGGTAGAGAGTCTTTTCAATGAAAAAAAGTTTTTAACTATTGAGATGAGAAAAATAATAATGATAATTATTATAGCGACTCTTTCCAAATATTAATGATACTCATCTCATAAAAATCATTGTTGTAAGATATGCTATACATTTGTCGGACGTTAAATTACTGTATAGCGTCTAACCATATATACGAATGATTACACATGATATATATAGTGGATATTTTTAATATATATATATAAATTATTTGTCATGCATAATTTTATATTAATTTATTGAATCTGTATGTATAAATTTATACATACAGATTCAATAAATTAATATAAAATTATCATTCAAAATGTATTATACATCTTATATAATTAAATTTTATATTTTTTAAAACATAAAATATGGAGAAAAAAACTTTTAAAAAATCAAATAAAAACATAAAAAATGAAAAAGAATTTATAATTTTTCAATCAAAACTATTAAAAAAATCAAATAATTTAATTAATTATATGGTGTTTATACAATTTATACAGCTGTATATATAATTTACAAGCTGTATATACAGTCATACAAACTGTATATATAACCTTACAATTAACTACATTATATTACTTAAAACGTATTTTTACCGTATAATATAAGGTGGTATAGTTCTTCACCATACAGTATATATATTCTTTATATACGGCCATTTAAACCATATTTTAGAACACTGCATAGAATATGAACATTATTCCCCAAAGAAGTTTTTTTGTTGTTGTGTATGTGTGTGCTGTCTACTACAAGGTTTTGGTCAAATACTCGCAAATATGTATGTTCTTTTTCCCAAGATAGTTTATAAAATAGAAGGGAATCTTTATCGGTTTATCTTTGACCAAACTAACACCAAAACTTTAAAACTCTAAATTTAAAAGGGAGTAGTAGCTTAGTTATTTACTTGTTGTGTTTTGCATTCTAAAAGTAACACCAAAACTCTAATATATTTCGAGGATAGGAAATAAACATTATTGGTTTCTAATATTTTATAAACTCATCATTATATTTGAAGATTTTTTTATTAATTTAGCATAATAATTTTAATATCTCATTTAATATTATGTAGTACTGGATTTAAATCTTAGATATGTGTGATAAATTTTTAAAATGACCATTATCATGTCATATGATTCTTATAAAGAAAAAAGATGAAAATAAAAATAATAAATATTTTCAGAACATATATTTGTGATATTTTAGAAGTTATGGGAACTTAAATCTTCCTTTTAAATGATAATGTTTTAAAAAAATAGTTTTAGTGATTATTTTAAAAATCGTTCTTTTTTTAACTTCATCAAAAAGGTTTAAGTTTTAGATTTAATTGATAAAGAGGTTTACTTGGATAGACTAGTTTTGATTTGGTGTATTTTTCTCCAAAATTGATATTTTAAATAGATTAAAGTAATTATTTTGTTAAAATTGAATTATTATAAATTTGAAATATATAATCTTTTGGTGTAGCATGAGTCCAAATTTATCTGTTATTATAATAAAGACACTTTATACGTGGTAAACAAGTTTTTGCAGTGTATATAACCAAATTTTTATTATTGGCTTGAATATATCGTTCCAAATAACTATAATTACTAATACCATACATTTATTCAAATTTCACTCATAAAATCATCATGATTCATGACCATCAAATTAATCTTACAGAAAAAAAAATCATTGTTTTCTATAATGTTCTGTTTTGATTATTATCTTCACTTGGAAAAGACGGTATGAAAATGCAGATGGGAATATTCTTGTAGATGAAGCCACAACTTGCACTTTATATTGTAATCTACCAGATTGGTATCAAACTTATAAATACATCCTCTTAACAAATTTTGTTTAGTTTATAAAGTTACAGTAACAAATACTAACCCATTTTCATACAAAATAAAGCTACAACTATGTTTTTTTGACAACTTCATCATAAACTAGACATGAAACTCGAAGTATAAGCTTGATTCAAGAAATTGAGTTCTTTCTTTTTCATCAAAGAAAATAATAGTAAAAGGACAAGAAAATTGGAGGATGTCATCATAGTGGATAACTATGTCAGGACTAACAATAAATTAAATAAGCGATATCCATTTTATTCTCAACTAATAAACTATAATGATCCGTTTGATGGATAACTTACTCGAACCTTGTTTTGGATGCACACGTATGTATGTATGTATGACATACATTCATGTATTGAATCATCATGATGTTATACTTTCATTACAATTATACGTATATCTGCACATATACATACATACAATATCATGATTTAGCAAAAAAAATGTTGCAATAGAGAGAGATCTAATTGCTTTATAAGACCGCATAAAGAGACACCACAACTTTCTTTTCCTCTTCATTCACTTCCCTCAACGCAAAATTGCAGACTTTCCGAGAAGGAAAACAAAAGTTTAATAACCGAAAAAGAGAAAAATTTGGGTTCTTTTTTGTTATTAAATCGATTCCTTTTCTTCACCGTCAATTCTCTAGAAAACATTCTTCGATCATTTTTTCATATCCTTTTTTTCCTTCTATGCTCTCTGATCAGATAACAAAACAAACTAAGAACGCCACTTCGGCTGTCTGAAAATTCTGAGGTTCGATTCTTTGTTGATGATGAATTGATGATGATGGTTTGTTGCAGATGGGTTTTCAGAAATTTCACTCCTTTTTTAATCTTAACATGTAAATTAATCATAATCTATCTGATGGTTGAATCTGAGTAGATGATCAAAATTGTGGTGTTAACATTTTAAATCAATTGATCTATCTGATGTGTTGTTGTTCAATTAAGATTGATTTGTTTGATTTTTCTGGGTTTTGTGGTTTGATCGTGGTGTGGTAAGGTCAAAATTGAGTTTCCGTGTGCAGGGGAGAAGGAGAAGTCCTTTGCGTGTGACAAACAGTTTTCTTTTTATCTTCCGTATCAGATCCATATTTCTTTCTTTAAAGATTCATTTTTTTTTGTAGAATAATCCTCTTATCATTATTGAGTACTACACTTCTCTTCCTTCTTTCCTTCTTTCATTCGTGAGCTGATTTTGATATGATTGTTTCACAGATTCTTTCTCTGTTATTGATTAGAAAGAAGAAAAAAAGTAACTTTTCTTGTTATATAACCCATAAAATATTGCTTCCTTTGTACTATTTTAAAACAATTGAAGCTGTAGTTTGAGGATCATGATCCTTACTGGTTTTTTTGTTTCCTCTGCAGGTCAAAAGCTTTAGCACAATACTAGACTACAAATTTGCAGGTAAAGTTAGAGTCTTGTTCAGTGTTTTTTCCTGTTTTAGGAAAGTCAAAATGTGACTTGTCTTAATCCAGGATTTGTAGATAAATCTGTGTTAAAAAAATGGATGCTACATCGAGTGGAACTCCAGGTTTACAGTATCATAACTTACCTGAGCAACCAGTTTCGACTGCTTCTCCTCCGGTGACTCCATTTCAGAGGCAAAAGCGCCATTGCTTTGGAGACTCAACTCCTGGGGAGTTTCCTCTAGCAGCTAATCCGTCCATTGTTCTTCATGTTCTCACTGAATGTAGATTGGATCCTCGTGACCTCGCAAATCTAGAGGTTCTTTTCTCGAAAAAAAGTCGAAATCTTTTTTACTGAAATTTCAAGGATTGATGGTTCTGCTGATTTGATTTTTTTTTATTTTATTTTAGGCAACATGCTCCTTCTTTAGCCAGCCAGCAAACTTTGCCCCGGACTGTAATTTGTCGTTATCGGAGCTCGCTGCTCTAGACATGTGTAATAAAAGGGTGATCTTCAAGCCGATGAATGAAGAAGAACGTGAAGAAATGAAACGTAGATGCGGAGGGTCATGGAAACTTGTACTTAGGTTTTTGCTGGCTGGTGAAGCGTGTTGTCGAAGAGAGAAATCTCAAGCAATTGCTGGTCCTGGTCATAGTATTGCTGTTACATCTAAAGGCCAAGTTTATACTTTTGGTTATAATAACTCTGGACAACTAGGACACGGCCATACCGAGGAAGAAGCTCGGATTTTGCCCGTCAGGTTATCGTCATTGACATCAATCATTTAGTGTACAACCAAAAGATGGTTTCACCGAGAGTTGTTATTATCGTGTGTTGTGCAGATCATTGCAGGGAATCCGAATAATCCAAGCAGCAGCTGGTGCTGGTCGGACAATGCTAATAAGCGACAATGGAAATGTTTACGCGTGCGGGAAAGATTTGTTCGGCGAAGCTGAATACGGAGGGCAAGGGTCTAGAGAGATTACAAGTCCTCAGCTTGTAACATCTTTAAAGAATATATTTGTTGTGCAAGCGGCTATCGGGAATTTCTTTACTGCTATTCTCTCACGAGAAGGGAAGGTTTATACATTCTCGTGGGGTAACGATGGTAGACTTGGACACCAAACCGAGGCTAATGATGTCGAGCCTCGTCCTTTGTTAGGTCCGCTCGAGAATGTACCCGTTGTGCAGATTGCTGCTGGTTACTGCTACCTTCTTGCCTTAGCTTGTCAACCAAATGGCATGTGAGTTCCTTTTTTATACACTGTTTTCGGTTAATTCTCTAATTTAAATTGGTTCTAACACAATAGAATGCTTGTATTAGGTCGGTTTATTCGGTTGGTTGTGGTTTGGGAGGCAAACTTGGTCACGGGTCAAAAACTGATGAGAAGTTTCCTCGGGTTATCGAGCAGTTTCAGCTATTGAACATTCAACCTAGGGTAGTTGCAGCGGGTGCTTGGCATGCCGCCGTGGTAGGTCAGGATGGAAGAGTGTGTACTTGGGGTTGGGGAAGATACGGTTGCTTAGGACACGGTAATGAGGAGTGTGAATCAGTGCCTAAAGTTGTTGAAGGGCTAAGCCATGTCAAGGCGGTTCATGTTGCAACAGGAGATTACACCACTTTTGTTGTCTCGGAAGATGGCGATGTTTACTCGTTTGGTTGTGGCGAATCTGCTAGTCTCGGTCACCATATAGCCGTTGATGACCAGGTTAGCGCTTGATTATGGCTTCGATTAGCGTTTTAGTCAAACATTTGATAGAAAATGAGAGTGTTCTGTTTTAAAATATAAGAGGAAAGTAACATATAAAAACACAACTGGCTTATGTCGGTAAGACTTGCGTTGAAAGCTAATTTGACTCTTGTGTTTTGGTTTTGTTTTGTTTCTTTTTCTCTGCAGGGTAATCGAAATGCGAATGTGCTGAGTCCAGCGGTAGTAACATCGTTGAAACAAGTAAACGAACGAGTGGTTCAGATTAGTCTAACGAACTCGATATATTGGAACGCTCATACGTTTGCGCTCACGGAATCAGGGAAGCTATTCGCGTTTGGTGCAGGGGATAAGGGTCAGCTTGGAGCAGAACTTGGTCGTAACCAGACAGAAAGGTGTGTACCCGAAAAAGTAACTATCGATCTCAGTTAGCGGTTTGCGCTGTTCGTTGGCAGGAAATTTGCGTTTGACATCACACGCAAGGAAATTGCGTTTTGACTTTGTTATGTTCATAAGACTTTGGAAGGTTTGTACAAATGGGGAAAACATAAGTTAAGGAACTTGTCTTAACATTTCATTGTATGGGGTTTTAGATTATTCTAATTGTTCATGGTTTATGTTTTAGGTTATGCTGTTAATAATTGTCGAATAATTTCAATTCATCCATTTATTGTAAGCTTCAATTTCAATTTCATTTGTTTTAAAAGCCTATGACCAATATGTGGGAAGAGGTTCGCCACGAGCTTGTTTGCCATACTGACTAAATTGCGGATTTTTTTGTCGGCAGTCTAAATCTCATGCAGTGACACAGTAACACTGCGTTTTTGGGGGAAGGTGAATCACGGATCAGCGAAAGTATGATTACTTGTGAGACACGGAGGTGAAGCCCAAATGAATATTTATATACAATAATCAGATCATTTAGGCCCAAATGTATCACAACGTTGCTTTTTATACTTTATAAAGTAAAATTAAAACTCTAAGATAACACTATTATGCGACGGTTGGAATATTTTTTTCCTAACTTTCAGATCATCAATCGAAACCTAAAATGATCACCAAAATCAGTAAAATCTCAGATCATTGTTTTGTTATTAATTGAAGATATTTACCTAACCATAACTAAAATCAAAATAGAAGAATTTTAAACCATTGTCTCTCGTTACTAAATTCGAGTGAAGAACATTTTGGCTAAAAATTTCTATCCATTAAATTTTTTTTGGCTATATATGGTTGATAGAGTTGAGATAAATGAGGGAAGAAGTTTAAATTAAGGTAAGAAGATATGCCGTTAATATTTTTGGCAAACCTCAAATTTCGCACTTTTTATCAACAACATATAAATAAAGCGCCTCACTACACAATTTTTTGAAAAAAAATAGTACGTAAATAAATAAAGGAAAATACCCATAAAACATTTGGAAAAAGTTTTTTTTTGGGGATTATTAATTAATTAACTAACTAACTAACATAATGGCGCGCCTTCACGTAGCTCTCCTCCTTCTCTTCGTTGCCGTCTCCGCCGGGATCGTATCAGCTGTTGATAAATCGTCGACGGCCACTGCTGCAGCTCCCGCTGCAACAACTCCGACAGACGGAGCTGTTGATGTAGCCGGTGCTCCTGGAGACGACAACGCAATTGGAACAACCGACGATGATGCAGCTGCTACTCCCGGAGATGATGACGTGGCAGTCGCTGGACCGATCGGAAGCGATTCTTCGTACGCAAACTATCCACCACCTCAACAAACTTCCGGAAGTGGCGCTACAGCCACGGTTGGATTCGTTTCTGTAGCTGCTGCGACGGTAGGATCGCTGTTATTTTTCTGAGCTGTGATTGGTGCACTTTGTAATATATTATCTTAAAAACTAATGATATAGTTAATGAATATTTGTAATATTTTCTTGTAGATGTATAAGCATTTTGCTTGTCCCTTTCATCTATAAAACTTGGGACGATACAGATCATTAAAACATAAGACTTTATGTGATACATATCTATGGTTTATATAACATGTTGTGAAATATCCCAATATGACAATATCCCGAACGGATCTAGTATTTGCGTGTAACTTAACGATGTAGGTAAAAAACATGTCCAGAGAATGAGAAATGATGAAAGAACCATGTAACTGTCTCTCAAACCAATGTTAGATATGGGCCGGGTGAGAGGCCTGTCCCATACATGTGCTCGCCTGGCCCATACATGTATAAAAAGCGCGTGAGACGTCCAACAAAATCGTGAAACTAGACGCGCGTGGATGTATGTGTTTTCTCCGTTACTCTGTAGCCGATAGAGGGATTTTGCAGAGGAGCGAGCGACAATGAAGGTCCAACAGTCAACCTTCTTAGCGGTCAACGCAAAATCAAACCTTCGTCACTTACACTCGTCTCAGGTTTTCTTTTCTATTTTCTGCGTCGTCGTCGTTAAAAAGAAAAAGTTCGGCTTTTTTATTCACTTCTTCTGTGAATACCCATTTGCAATTGCTACTATATTGTTCTGGAGAAAGGAGAGTATCCATAGGTTGTTTCGCTGATTTCAATACGAATCCCATTATCTAAAAAATATTGTCTTTGATTAATGTTGAGAAAGAAAAATGTAAATTTCAGGGAGTTCCTATATCAGAGATCGATTTTGTGTCGAAATTACTTGATAGGAAATGGGGATTACAGAGTCCTGCAACTCCAATTCATCAAATCAGTGTTTCTACTGCTAAAGGGACTTGTAAGGAACAAGGAATCGGAAAATTCTCCTTCATTAGCAACACTCGTCCACATCTCGGAGATGAAGTCTCGAAAGGAAAGCAAGGCCATGGATCGTCTTTTTACATTCTGAGAGATGATCTTTTACATCCTCTTGTGAATGGTAACAAAGCTAGAAAGCTTGATGCTTTGTTACCACTTCTTCAAGATCATAATGTCACTGATTTGGTGAGATTGAGTTATCCTTACTATTGTTTCTTTCTTTTACAGTATCTCTCAATTGGGTACTTCTAAAAATGCTTAAAGCTTAGAACTTTCCTTGTAAATAGGTTACATGTGGAGGTTGTCAAAGTGCACATACAGCTGCAGTTGGTAAAAGTCAAAACCTTTTTATTGAGAGTACTAACCGAGTTATGTTTTTAATAATAGTTGCTTGTATGTTGCAGCGGTTTCGTGCGCGGAGAGAGGTATAAGATCACATTTGCTACTGCGTGGTGAACAGCCTGAGGTTTTGACTGGTTATAACCTCGTTTCAACTATGTATGGAAATGTTGAGTATATTCCGAGATCGAGGTATGCGAATAGAGAGGAAATGCTGAGAACTCACGCGGATCTTGTCGCTGGGGAAGACGGTTCTGTCTTATGGGCTAAAGATATTGTTAAGGACCTTGAGGCTATGGATGCTGAAAAAATGGATGATTTTTTTAGTTCAAAAGCTTCTCCTAGAAAGGTTTTGATCGTCAATGAAGGCGCAGGGGATGCTCTTGCATTACTCGGTAAACATCGATTTTGGATATAAATTTTGGTAGTGCACCAAATCATTGTTGAAGAACTGGCCAAGATTGTTGTTTATGTGTTATCTCGTTAACAAGGGCATTGTGTCACTATGCAGGTATGTTTCGGTTTGTACAGTATTTGTCACAAGATCATTTACTTGGGAAGAAGAGTCGGGTCAAATTTGTAGTTGATGCTGGTACTGGAACAACTGCTGTGGGTTTAGGAGTTGCAGCTATGTCTTTAGGGTTAGGCTTTGTTATCAACTTGTATCGATACTCTTAGTGTCCGTTTCCTTTTCGCTTAACGGAGCTTTTAGCATCTTTATTACCAGCTCACTTAAAATTCTTCTCAGGCTTCCATGGGAGATCAATGCGGTGATGCTAGCTGATACACTCGAAAACTACAAGAGACATGAAGATCGCTTGATAGAAGAATTTACGAGGCAGTTTCTTCCCTCGATCGTCTGCAGCAGCTTAGATATGATCAAATGGGTAGATCGTCAACACCCGAGGAAGTATGATTCTTTTCACTATGGAAGATATGCTAAAAATGATCTTTTTAGTGGTTTGATCTATCAGTTGTCTCTTTTGTTTTTGTTCTTGCAGATTTGGGAAGGTCTTAAAAGGAGAAGTGGAGATGTGTCGGAAGATTGCGCAAGAGACAGGAGTTTTAGTGGATCCGATGTATACTTTAGCTGCTTGGGAGACCGCAACAGAGCTTGTCCAGGACGAGAAATCGAGCATTGTAGTGATGCTTCACACTGGAGGCACTCTTGGGATATTTGGTCTTGCTCAAAGATACAAATCTTACTTCACTAACTTGAATGAGACATAAATCTAAAAATAAAGACTTTTATAGGATACAATTCCCAGGACTTGACATAAATCTATAAATATAAAGATGGGGCATTTCGGTCGGGGTCTAGTTTCAACTCCAAATTTTCTTTCTCCCTTTTGCAATGTTTTGAAATAACTAGGGATGGGGCATTTCGGTCGAGGTTGTTTATTTTTTGTATTAACGTCGGGGTTGGTTTTAGTAAAATTCTAACTGAAACTAACCGAAATCATTTAGGCTCGTTTGGTTTTGTTGGAACTAAATTCGGTTAAGTTTTGGTTCGGTTTGATTATGTCTACATGTATTAAATTTCCTATTAAATTTGATAGGATAAACCAATGTTTAATATTTAGTTGTGAGTAAAAGGTAAAAATGTTTGTAATGAAGCTTATTATCAAAAGATTCAAAATTATGTATTATATATAACAACAGGTATATCCAATTGTATTATAAAAATAAGGAAATGTAGTAGTCGAATTACTAATTCAAAATGAGAAATAAAATGATCATATATGTGAATTTAAAATTATTATAGGGATGGATAATTCGATTTTTAGGGGTTTTGTGGGTTTGGTTATCAATTTTAGTTTGGATAAACCGGTTCTTGTAAAGCTATAATTAAACTCTAACCGATTTTTGTTGGGTTCATTTTGATTGGCTCATTTCAATCCGGTTCAGATAAAAATACCCAAGTCGATTTATAATCATGAAAAGAAAAGAAACATAGAATATAGAATAGTAAAAGCCTGTTAAAGGGATCCATGATAATACCATTAAACAAATTTTCTTATATTTTGATTATTTACCATAAATTGGTATGACGTTGTACGGTTGCCAAGAAGAATCATATATGTACAACAAATAAGAAAAATAAACGGAAGCAAACGTGGTAAGCAAGAAGTTGCATTAATTAAGTAATTATTTTATCTGAAAATGAAAACGAAACGAAAACCAAGATTATGGTTTTGGGGAGTCTTCTTCTCGAACCGAGATTTTCATGTGCACGTGTGTTTGGTCACTACTTCGTGTTTAACAACACTTTCTTCGCTATACCAATATCTGCATTAAACAATTTTTTTTTCTTGTGTGTTAAAAGCACAAAACGATTGCTTTTAAAGATCATTGTTTCTTATATCATTACATTTTTTTTTGTTTTATTATAAATAAGCATGCATTTTAGTGCTCTTGTGAAGTTGTGAATGTGTAATGTAACCTTATTACTCGCGAAGCGGAAGTATCCTCAAGACTTGGGAGTAATCCTCATGTTGATGTTAACTGTGCAATCCCTTACCACCAGTTTATTTACTGATTCTGTGTTCTCCTATGAATTGACTTCGCTTGCCTAAAAGTTTGTAACAACCCTTATGGAATGGGAAATAAAATTGCTTCACGAAAAAAATTTAACGAACTAACGACTATAGTCTATAGTAGTTAACTATATTGCCGACCTTGAATGTTTTGGATATATATACGTACACGTAAGTTGTAAATAACTAAAAAAACATTAGCAAGAAAGATGCTTCATTAGAAATATATATATGTTTCTCCTTCACCGTTAATATTTCTTTTCGCAGTTTCAAATATTTCTAAAAAATCTGCACAACCGAAAATTAAAGATGAACATTTTCCACGTACTCAGTATTCGTGTCGCGTAGGGACTTTAATGTACATATATTGCCTCGTAACCCAAGAACCCAAGCCTACATAAAATGAGTAGGGGTATTAACGTAACATCAACAAAAGGTTATAATCCGATATTTTTTTTTTACAAAAACAACAGTCATTTTCGAGAAACTTAAATGCTTACAATTGGAAAGACATAAAATAAAAATAAACATTTGTTCTCTTCCACTGTCTTGTCTATAGAGTAAAGAGAGAGACGACGTTACAGTATCTCTCTCACACGATCAAGAAAACTTTCACGTTCACCGGGGCAAAAAAATCATTACTCCGGTAAGAAAACTAAAAACCGTTATATATGGAAGATTCTAGAGTTTTTCCTTTCGCCGGAAATTTAGACCCTCGAGCTCAAGAGTTCGTACCATTAAACCCTATCTCTTCCCGTTTTTACTTTCCGTACACTTCTCCGCCGCCGCCACTTCCGCCACCTCCTCCGTCGTCTTACGCATTATCTCCAACGGAGCCAAGAGTTTTCACGTTCTTTAATCTCCCACCACATCCGATGATGTTTTCTCCTCCTCCTCCTCCTCCTCCACCACCGCGTCCGTGTTTTAACGGCGTTTCGGCTGTTCAACGGCTACCTCAGCCGTCGAATTCGCCAACGCGATCTCTTTCTCTGATCTACGTACCGCGTGACGTCACCGAGACTACGTTGAGACGCGACTTGGAGGTATTCGGGGACGTGCGTGGCGTGCAAATGGAGAGGGTCTTAGAAGGAATCGTGACCGTCCATTTCTACGATCTCCGTGACGCTAAAAGAGCGGTTCGAGATATTTGCGGTAGACACATGCAGCATCAGGCCAGGTTCTGTGGCAATGGAGGCGGAAGCGTTTGGAGCTCACCTTCTTCTTCATCGGGGCGTGGGTTTGTTTCCGGTAGACCTGTGTGGGCCCAGTTTGTAGTTCCGGCTACAAGCGCCGTTCCTGGCGGTTGCAACCAAGGAACGTTGGTGATATTTAACTTAGACCCTGAAGTCTCTTCCATTGCCCTCAGACAGATTTTCCAAGCTTACGGTATATAGTTTTTTTTTTTGTAACTTTTCTATGTCTTGATTATGTTAAAATTTTCAGTTTTGTTTCCTCGATTGGTGGATATGTCAGGAATTAAAACATTTTACAAAGACTAAAACATTTTCAATTTCAATATAATATCAACCATGCCCCTTATTTAGCTTTTGAATATGGACAATATTAAGTTGCAAAATGGACATAGACAATATTAGACCGTTTGATTATGTGAGAGAACTTGATGATTTGTAATTTTTGTCTTTAGGTTCGATCAAAGAGTTGAGAGAGACACCGTACAAGAAATATCAACGATTCGTTGAGTTTTACGATGTAAGGGATGCAGCGAAAGCGTTTGATCGAATGAATGGTGAAGAGATTTGTGGGAAGCAAGTTGTGATCGAATTTAGCCGACCAGGTGGGCTTAAGAACAAATTCATCAAGTCATTGAGGCAACCGCAGTTATCGTTTCAACCGCTTCAACCGCCACCAATTCCAGCTCCTCCTTTGAAGCAGTCTGCTACTCTGATGAAAGATAAAAACAAGAATGTGAGCCCTAATAATGGAGTTGATGTTGTTGAAGCTTCTATGCGTTCGTTGTGTATCATTGATGATGACCATAATAAGACCCGAGGAGCAGAATCCGAAACAAAGAGCAAGAACGTGGCTAAGTTGGGGAAGAAAAAACAGATGAAGAGCATGGAAGTAAGTCAGTTTCTTATCAGTGAAGAAACCATGGTTGATCCGAGTTGCAGAGATCCACGTACCACTTTGATGATCAAGAACATACCAAACAAGTACAGGTTCGGCTTTATTAATATTTTAAATGTTGGAGTTTTTTTTCTTCAATTATCAGTATTATAGACTAGGATGGCTAAAGAATGGATTTAAAGTATGAATCTTTTTCAAACTCTAGGACGGTTAAAGATTTAGATCTTTCTAATCTTTTATTAAAATATTCACGTTGATTCGTGTGCTAAGATGCGTTTATATATATTCAAAGATTTTTATTCTAGATAAAATTCTCTTATGCTATGTTCCATCTGGCTTTTAATTATCTTCGTGTTTGATATTACATTAATTGACTAACATTTTCTCGGATGCTCTTATATTTCAGATTTTTATTGATTTTGTTTATATGGGATTCCACTTTAATTTTTTTAAGGTACAATGTTATTTTTTTATATAGTCAAAAGCTGCTGTTGAATATGCTGGATAATCACTGCATTCACATCAACGAAGCGTTCACCGAGGAGAGGGACGAACACGAAGCTCATCATCAGCCATTTTCTTCTTATGATTTCGTGTATCTTCCGATGGATTTCAAGTAATCAAACATCGAACTTTATTGACCGGTTGTATTCATAACTTGAATCATAACTCTATATGACTGTTCTAAAAAAAATGTCATAACTCTTTTTGTTTTCCTGCTGTGTAATATTATCAACAAGTGCAACGTTGGTTATGGGTTTGTGAACATGACATCTCCGGAGGCAGCTTGGAGGCTTTATAAAGCGTTTCATCTTCAACGTTGGGAGGTTTTTAATTCGCGTAAGATTTGTCATGTCACATATGCGAGAGTTCAGGTATACATACACATTAGTGTTTTGAAATCGCAGAGTACATAAACTTGATTTGCTTAAATTTCAACCATCAAACTATTCGGAAAATGCATAGAAATTCCACGAGATCGTCATATACCAAAGTTAAAGCTAAATTTTTTAAAAATAAGTCTTCAACTTTATGAAAATTGGGTGTCACGATGTGTTTACTTTGTTACTTTTGATCGTCGAAAACAGGGTTTGAAGAATCTAAAGGAACACTTCAAGAGCTCAAAGTTTCCGTGCGAGGCTGAACTTTACTTACCGGTGGTTTTTTCGCCTCCACGAGATGGGAAGCTGTTAACAGAACCTGTCTCTATCAACATCAACGGCTGCACCGGGCTCAATAATAGTCATCATCTTGACGGTCAAGATCACTCTGTGGGTGGATCATGTTGCGGCAGTGACAATGATAACAGTCAGGAAGATGGATTTTCCGGCAGTAGCATAGACGGTGGCCGGAGTTTCACGGTGGTTAGGAGAGACATCTGTCTAGAAGTTGTTTGTAATGTAAACCATAATATATAAAAAGTGTAACTAGACAAATCATTTTGTTTAGGTTTTATGTTTGTTATTTTGTCTCGATCTAAATTTTATCTGGTTATTCGACACGATTCAATTTAATATCATGCAAAGTTCTAAAAAGTGATAGTTTAGGTAAATGAGATTAATAACATCTCTTTAGATAAATGATTAAGTGGTGCTACAAATAAGAGTACATTTTTCTTTTTAAACGCTTTGCATGCATACGTACATATTTTTTCCTAATCGTTCTTTTATTCTCTCTTGGATAGTGCGATGTTGGATACAATGATATACGACTAAATTGTGTTACTTCGAAGAACAATTTGCTACTTTCTATAAACTAATCACATCAAAAATAATGACATTTGAGCTAACAACATGTATTTTTTTGTCCTTTTTTCTTCACGGTGTAACTTATTTATTTTTTACAGTACTTAGGAATATGTCGAGCGCACAATATATTTTAATGTACTTTATGGTACAAAAATGCATGATTATTTATCTAATTCATGTAAATTTCATATTTATCCATCTTGTTTCTTTTTGGTATATAGAATATAGAAAGTAGTCATATTTTTGGAATAGAACTTCCGTATTTCTAAATGAAACGGTGAAAAAGGATTGGAGTCTAGGATTGGGTTGACCTAGGGTAAGAGTTCTTTTTCAGACAAAAATACTAATCTTTGTTCTATTGTTTAGCTGTCTTATTCAGTGACCTGCTGAAAGGGACAATAGAGGACTCTGTGGTAGTGATGATCACACTCTGTATATCCCCTCTGATTCATGGGGTCTCGACACGTGGTTATATCTCCGCCTTATGTATTGTGCATGGCAGAGTTGATAGTGATCGTTGGCTACAACTTTTAATCTTCTGATGTTAATAATGAAAAAATATTGAAATCCCATTAGAAAGGAAACCATCCCTTATAGGCATTATTAGGCTGATTTAGATTTATTGTGTCTGTAAATATTAAAAAATCCACTTCGAATTGAAAATCATTTTAAGGGTGTGTGGTTAATTTTATCATATTAGACCAAATACAACATGAATTTAATAAAATCAAATCTTCATTTTTGGCAAAAAAACAAGCGTAATTTTAGTGAATATACACAAATAAACTTCAAATTAGCATAATACAATTAATAATCTAAATTAGTTCTCTTTTAAACTGTTTCAAAACCCGGATCATAATATCTTTATGTTCAGCACAAAAAAAACTTATCGTGATAATTAATATGTTATTGATAAATTTATGTTAATCAACATAATCATATTATCATATACTAGTTAATTAACATGATAACAATAATTACTGTATTTGTAATGGATTAACAATAATATCTGATAATAATAACATAGTAAGATAGTATATATTCGGATAATATTTACGGATAACGTAAAATCGTATTTAATATTAGTAGATAACTAATTATCATATATTATGTTAATATGATAATATTTGATGTTTGTACCGTGCTAATAATAATATATATAGTTTTTATAATATGCTAACAAAATAAATATCTGGTTAGTATTTATAAATAACCTCATTAATATAAATATTCATCATCCACCGTCATCACCACCGCATCAGCATTATAACTGTCATTAATATTGTTACTGTTATTATCACTACCACCAACATCATCATCCGTTTGTGTTATTGTTATATACAACCATTTTCATCGTTATTCCCATCAATCTTCGTGTCTATTATCACCATCGTTACCGTCATTATCGTTTTCACCACCATTACCATTGCCAACCATTGTCACTGCCATCACAGACCATCTTTTCCACGTCCACCATTCTTCTCTTCTTTTTTTTTCCTTCTTTCTTTTTTTCTTCTCGTTATTAATATATGAGCAAAATGAATTTTTACTTATAAATAATTAATGGTGAATAGTGTAATATGAAAGAAAACTATCTTCTATATTATCTATTACCATTTCTTGATAATACAAAAAAACAAAGAATATTCCTAAAAAACTACTAATGCCAACCTAAATTTTAGATATTGACATGGATTTGTCGTTTAAATATATAAATAACTTAATAACTAGATATATTACAATCTAATCAATACTATTAAAAAATTATCTTTTAATTTTGACATGTGATTTACAAAATATATCATTGTAAATTATAAAATATTTATTATTTCATTGTGGATAATTTAGTCAATACATTTTTTTTCTTCTAAAAAAGCATAATAGATTAGATAACACCCAACAACATATGATTATTCAGATTTCAACTTGTTTATCATTAATCATTTTTAATTATTAGATTTTTCTCATTTTCATTTTATTTTGTATAAAATTAAGTAATCATATCATTCATATAAAACTAAAATATTTAAACGTTCAAACTTTAAGGTATACATATAAATATTTTAGTATATCTTAAAATTTTAACATTTATAAATAAATATAAATGATAAAATATCACAAAAACATAAATATGATTTTATTGACTAAAAATTGATAAATATTACTATTATTCAGATATAAAACATGTAAAAATTGATATATTATAATTGTGATAATCTATGGTTTTTGAACCAAAATTTAAAATTTGTAATGATTTAATCAAGTTTGATAGTTGAGTCTCATAATATATCAATGATATTAAACCAAAAATATTTCCTATTTAATTTAAGAAAAATGTTAAGTATTAGAAACATATCTAATGATAAAATAAAATATTTTAGATCAGCTTGAAACATATTAAATTTATATATAAATTTTACAAAGAATATTTTATTAAAAAATAAAATGTGATAAAATATTTTAAAAATCTTGATCCTAAATTATAGCGCATGTTAGAATCATGATCAAACTAAAATAAATATTAATTGAGACTCTAGCTAGTAAAATCTATTTCTGGTAGATTTTTTTCATTTAAAATAAAAAGTATTAGTTTAAAGAAAAATAAATTAAATAATATACATATGTTTAAAAATATTATGTAATAAAATCCCACTTAAAAATATAAAAATAAATAGGAAAAATGAGTTGTTTAGAATTTTCTTTTCTTTTCAATTTATTTTATTTTATTTGGATTTGTTCCTTTCACCAAATAGAATAATTCTATTAAAAGCAACCCAAACTTTAGACTTACTACAGAAATCAAAATTTGTTATGGGTCTATAAGCATATGGGCCTTAAAATAAAGGCCCGTTAAAGGCATTTCCTTAATTTTGATCTCTCCGTGTGTCTCTATAAGAAGCAAGACCCTCCACACCCTAATTCTTCATAGCCGTCGCTATTCTATCTTCTTCTTCCTCTTTCGCAGTTTCCGTTTTGTTTTCGAAAATTTCTTCTTGTTTTCTGTTCATTGAGAATCCTTTTGAGATCGCTTTCGAAAGGCGTTGCGCTCTTCGTCTTGGGATTCACTTTCCCTGAAGGGCGTGTCACCGGAAGCGTATACTTATATTTATTCAATACGATCGATAGGGTTGCGAAATTCGGATTCGTTTGAATTTAACAAACCTCGATTCCGATGGCTAAGTTTACTGATTTTTGGTCGCCATCGATTCATCGTGTTGAGAAAGTCGAATCTTATTAGATATGAAATTGAGATTTAAAAAAATAAAATTAAAATTGAATATTTGCTTCATAATGGTGAACTCTCTTAGAATTTAAAAAGTGAGAGATGTTTCAAGTTTCCGGAGCAAAGATTAAACTGGCCAGAATTAAACAGCTCTGTGTTTATCTCTCTATTTTCACAGTGTTACCTGTCTTCTGGTATATATATTTTTTACTTTATTATTCACTTAATTCCATCCTCTACAAACCTCTGTTTCGGTATTAGACTTTGTTAGACTTTACATTGTTTCAAAACGATACCGTATATTCCAACCTAATCAAGAAAATGAAAAAAACCTAATCTATATAAACTCAATCTTATTATTAACTAGAACAGAAACTGAAACCGTAGCAATGGGTTTAATGTTTATATGAGCTTGTAACGAGTTGAGAATATATGAAATGCTAATTTGCACTTGAAGCTTCATTCTTTTTCTTACGGCACTGCCTAACATACACACAATTTGTGCGTTAACAATCCCATACACAATACTTTACGTCTACAACAAGAAAACGTAGTGTTCTTGAAATAGACCAACCGCTGAAAAACTGGGCTAGCCCTTAACCAAAATAGCACCAAGTGCATGAAGCATTAAGTTCACATATCTCTGCTCAACTCTGTTTTCAAGATCTATCAACTGCTCTACTATGTCTTTTTCTTTTCTATTACTTGCGAGCGAAGCTAACCAACAAAGGCGGACCTATACAATGGCCAGTGTTCGGGATCACTCCCGAGTTCTTCCTTCAAGTTCACAATGTATACGGATGGGTCAAAAGATGTTTAACTAGAAGCAGCGGGACGTTTCCTTACCAATGAATCTGGTTTAGTGGATCTTATGGAGCCATGACAAGCGTTCCGGCAAACATCGAATACATGCTTAACGCTGATGATGAATCTTGTAAGAAGGTATCTTTAACGCTGGTGATGAATCTTTGGAGAGTTCTTCAAAGAGAGATTCCACGATTTGTTGGAAGAAGGTATCTTTAACGCTGATGATGAATCTTGGAAAGAGCAGAGACGGATTATCATAAGAGAGATGCATTCAACTCGATTCGTCGATCATTCATTCCAGACCACGAGAGATTTGATACTCTTGAAAGTGATGGAGAGTTTCTCAAAATCGCAAAATGCTTTTGATCTCCAAGATATTATTTTCCGGTTAACGTTTGGTAATAGATGTATCGCTGGTCTTGGTGATGATCCGGGAGCTTTGGATGATGATTTTCCCGAAATTCCATTCGCTAAAGCGTTTGAAGAAGCAACAGAGTCTACTCTGTTTCGGTTCTTGATTCCGCCGTTTGTGTGGAAACCTATGAAGTTTTTTTGATTTAGGATATGAGAAAGGGCTGAGGAAAGCAGTTGAGACGGTTCACGGATTTATAGACAGGATGGTTGTGGACCGAATCAGGATGCTTAAAGACGAAGGAGCATTAGAGAAAAAGAACAAGTCCGATGTCCTCTCGAGGCTAATCCATATCGAAAGTCACAAAAGAGGCAATGAAAATGATCGATTCAGCGTCAAGTTTTTCAGACAGTTCTGCTAAAGTTTTATCTTAGCGGGAAGAGACACGAGTTCTGTCGGACTTACTTGGTTCTTCTGGCTGGTAACAAAACATCCGGAAGTCGAAAACAAGATCCTCTGCGAAAATATTGAGCCAAATAGAAAATAACAATAATCTTGAAACCAGCGAAACAGAGAGATTTTGTCAGTTCACAGTCAAAGAGCTAAACGATATGGTTTGTATACAAGCCGCATTGTCGGAATCTCTTAGACTCTATCCACCAATTCCAATGGAAATGAAACAAGCGACCGAAGAAGACGTGTTTCCCGATGGGACTTTCTTGGGAAAAGGTTCACGGGTTTACTTCTCGATCTATGTGATGGGAAGGATGGAATCGATTTAGGGAAAAGACTAAAATTTTCAAACCAGAGAGATGGATTCAAGGACAATATGTGAGTGATGATCAGTTTAAATACGTTGAATTAAAGTTGATCAAGATCATGTTGTTGTGCCACTAGTTACAACGACTTTGTACATGAAACATGGTCTTACGGTCAGGATCATGCCGAGATCTATGGAGGAGAAGAAGCAAGATTCATAAGTAAAGAAGTCATAACAGCTAAATTGTTCCACAGAACTTCTTACTGAAATATTTGTTTAAGCATTAGCTAATGTTATATCTTCGCTCTTTCTTCTATCTAAAGTAGATTAGGCACTTAATAATATTTGTCAGTAAAATGTACAGTGTGCGTATTATGTGTAATACATATAAAATGTTAATACAAAGCTAGAATTGCAATCAAACGGTATAGACCAGAAGGATTTTGTTGATAAACAAACAGTATAATGACTGAAAGCTATTGGAACTTTCCCTTTAATACCTTATTAGACTGATGAAGTTTTCTGAAGAAATGTATTCGAGTATGGACTAACTTGAAGAATTGGTTTCGCTTTAAATCGGCTTCTCGTACTAGTAACAAGATTAAACCATTGGCTTTTTGGATCGCAACTCGCTTTTCCTTCTATACATTTGCAGCTTTTCGTGACAATGTTGTTACTATCCAAATCCACATCCAAACAAACTGATTCTCCATTCTTTGTTATTGACGAGAGCTGCATCTTTGAGTCAGACAAAAGTTTCCATTTTGAACAGTAAGATTCTGAGAAATACAGACGCAGCTTCACAGACTTTCCTTTCTCATAAGCTTTTAAGCACATGATTTGTTCTTCTGTTAGTGACAAAACTTGATGAGAAGAAACTCGAAAGCTTTCTGATCTATCGCAAGAACCTAGCTTTAGTTGAAACAATGATTTCCTCACGATGCAAAGTCCAGTTGAAGGGTGGAATATTATTTTCTTGGGGTGAGTTTCCATTAGACCTGGTCCTGATTATTGCATAGTTGTAAGATTAACGACAAAATCAAGAAATTTGTAGCAACTAACGCCACTATTTTTCTAATCAAACAGCAACTTTTTAAAAAATTTATAACTAAAAAAACCTGTGTTTTTTACAACTTATAAATAAACAAATGGAAAACTCTAATGCATATGAAAATAATCTAACTATATAAAAAACAAATACTCCATCGGTTTCACATATATAATTACATTTTCCAACATCAACTTACTTTTGTATGGATGTAATATAATATATAACTTGTATTTTTTTAACTCGTGTAAAAATGTCAAAATGTAAATGTATAAGAGCTACAATGCTTAATTGTGTACCTCGAAAAGGAAACTGAATAGCAGAAATCATCTGCAATATGGTTGAGTTCCTTATGCTTGACCAATTCCAATCCAAAACTCCATAAGATTCATCATATCCAATAGTTTTCTCTCTTACATAATAGCTTCCTGCAAGAGTCCATAGCGCCCAATCTAGATCAAGATCCGCTGCTAAAGCCATAAAACAACTTAGAAACTTGTTGTCATTCACATTATTCCCTCTTTGATCAATCCCAAACTCGCTCACAAATAACGGAGTCCCTTTCTCGAGTAGAAACCCCGACATTTTCATAATGTTTTCGGTTTCTCTGCCGCAAATCTTGTTCAAGTTATCTCCTTCCCAAGAACTCCAAAATCCGTACCAATGGATCTCAAACACCAGTTTCCTCCTGAAGCTAACTTCAAACGGTCTGTCTCGGAGAAAAGATAAGTCAGTGTCGTAATTCAAACCGGAGACAATGACAAGAATGTCCGGATTCACAGAGTGGACTGCTTCAGCGCCTTCTTTCATATACTTGTACCAATCTTTGATGTTCTGTTTAGGACCTCTAAGTTCATTTCTTAGACTCATACCGACCACATTTGATGAAACATTAGCAAATATTGATGCCATTTTCATTAGCCCTGTGATCCAAAGATGAGGATTTAAATGTTTATCCCCGAAAAACCCGTTTCCATCATTGTCATTGCAACACCAACCAGGTTGGCTTGTGTGATTGTCTAAGATCACCATTAATCTGTGCTTGCCAAGACAAGAAACCACTTCCTGTTTCAGAACAAACAACAGTAAAACTCTCATCTTTCATAATCCTGAAACCCTAATTGATTTTCTTTATTCCAATCTAATCAGGGGAAGGATTCAAACAAGCTAAAATCCCAAAAGAAAAACTTAGAATTTTCCAGGAAAAATGTTGAAGAGAAGACAAAGCAGATATTGAAAACTTAAAATTCAGATATAGATTTCAAAAGAATCTTTCTTGCAAGAAAAGGATCATAGGAAAAGTACGACAGTTATCTCTAATCTCCAGACTATTCTGGGAGCAAGAAGGATAAAAGTCAACCTTTCCTGGAAAATTCTAAAAAACTATTCTGATAACAAGAGGTTTTTAACTTTCCGGGAAAAAATGATTTATCACCTGGAAAGCTTTGATCAGAGGAAGATCAAGAATGTATGGATTATTAGCTTGAAAACCAGAAATGGCTTCAAGAAGACCAAACCTGCGAAGAGATTGTCTCACAGTCATAATCCCAGAGAAAGATTCATCGGTGGCTAAGTAGAGAGGCCAAGTCAATCTCACGCAACTGAAACCCGTTGAAACGATATTCCCGGCGATCGAATCTAAGGGCTGCTTGCTTAAACCTTCCGCCACCGCAGTTTCCAGATGCGACGGCCAGTTGACGCACGTGAGCTTCACGCGCCGTCCTGTGTTGCCGTCGTCGACGATCCAGCGTGAATCGGTGGATAGAGGGAGAGCGAAGGTGATGTTGATGATGATGAACAGAGGAAGAAGAAAGACAGAGATGAGGAAGAATCGTTCCATTGTTGGTCTCTCTTCTTCATCTAACCACTTTCTTTTACCGCCAACATGTATACATGTACGTAAGCGTATAGTTCGAAACAGCGGCTTACATGCCCAATTTATTTAATTATTTTTGTATTAAGTGGAATTGTCATGTAGTTAGTTTATAATTCACTGTCTTTTTTTTTTTTATGTTTTCTTGATAAGCTTTTTCTATAAGACTAAAGTTCTTCTTTTATAACAAGAAAGTGATGATTCTTTGAACACTCATATTTTAGGTTAAATCGTTCTTTTTGTTTGTTTGAGGATTATCCATAAGAATTAATTTATTCGAACCTAATATCATGCGAACCTTAGCCGTCTAGACAATCAAAAGTATTAAGACGTAATGTTGATCAAATTGGTAAAAGAAACAATAATCATTGTAACAAAATCGTCTTTTTTTGTTCTCGAAGTATCCGATTGGTATATCATAAAATGGTGTTTTTCTTTTCTTGTAAATATAAAATGTTGAAAATAATTGAACAGCCATAAGATTATTCGGCATCTATGGAACCCAAACACCCGTTAATTTTGGACAGAAACTAATTAACAATTAGTAAATATAAGGGTTTTGTGAAAAAAACTCATAAACTATCTTCTTTTTTTTTTTTGCAAAATTAACCTTCATTTGTATGCAAGTCAAACCATCCATAAATCATCCGTAACGTAACATTTTTTTTTGTCAAATTGCTGTTATATAAGTAACAGCAAACAAAATTCATCATGTTACAAACAAGACTCATCGTTTTTAAGGCAATTCAAGTCATATCGTTTATGTAGCAACTAAGCACATGTCAAATTAAAGGTGAATAAAAAAGGATTCGCGACATAAATTGGGAAAGAACAAAAAATATTAGTGTTTTTTGCTTCTTCTCTTCTATATAAATGTTGAATCATTGAACAGTCTGAGATTGATATAGTCTTACTGCTTATTTTGGGAAATCCATGACTTCTCAAAAAACGTTTGCTTGCATGCAATTACAAATCATCGTTTTTGTTACCCGCTGGTACTATATTCTTCTGTCCTTTCCCTTTTTAGGTTAGCCGTTTTAAAATGCTAAACTCTCATATATGTACTTAATGTTCTCTTGGTGTTCATCGCAGCCGGCGTTTAAATAAAAGGCATATCGAAGAGTCATAAGGTTCAAAGAAGTCCAGGAGAAGCATATCTACAACGCATAGACTCTACGGAGCCATTATTCACGGTTTTCGCATAATCTTACAGACAGTTTAAGATAAAAGTGCGAGAATCGTAATCTTTCTAACATAATCTTACAGACTCTTATACATACCGTACATTTCCATTGTTACTAGATAAAGTTTATCTGAAACTTCAAAGCCTGAAACTAGAGTTTGGTTTAATCAGTAAACTCGAACTGGGACTAGCTTGAGAGGTACTTTCTTGACGACTGTAAGGGTACCAGCTTCTTCCATATCGACGTCTCTCTGCGTCATCCCATCAGGCAACTTCCAGTCGAAAAAGTAAAGTAAGTTCAAGAGTCCCAATTCAACGGTAGCGATCCCCATCGCCATCCCGGGACATATTCTTCGACCAGACCCAAATGGTAAGAGCTCGAAATGTTGTCCTCTATAATCCACAGGGCTATCGATAAACCTCTCGGGGTTAAACTCTTCGGGGTTTGTCCAGAGCTTTGGATCTCGTGCTATCGCCCAAGCATTGATCACGATCCGTCTCTTTGGAGGAATATCATAGCCTTGAACTTTGATGTGAGCCATTGTTTCCCTTGGAAGCAGAAGAGGAGCTGCAGGGTGCAATCTGAATGTCTCCTTGATCACGAGGTTCAAGTAAGGAACTTCACCGATATCTTCTTCGGTGATTCTCTCTTTATTGTTGCCAAAGCGGTCACGGATATGGCCTTGAACTTTCTTCATCAGTTCAGGGTTTCTTGCGAGTTCCGTCATTGTCCATATCATGGTAAGAGCTCCTGTGTCTATCCCTCCGATGAATATATTCTAGCAAAAACCAGGAAACGAACTTAAATATTCTAGAAAAACATATAATCTATATTAGTTTCATTGTGAATTTGTTTTAAAAGTCTTTTGCTTAATTTACCGTGACAAATCCCTTGATATGATCTATTGTGAGCTTCAAGGAATCATCTTTGCCTTGTCTATGCATTAAATCCAACATTATATCGATGATATCCCTTTGATCTTTCGATCTTCCGGGAATCAAATGATCATCGATCACACGTTGAAACAGAGTATCAAGCTTGAAGAAAACATCGTTGAGTCTCTTGTGTTGTCCCGAAAGCCAGTCAACGAGCCATCCAAGTCCCGCGATGGGAAAGAAATCAGAGCAAGTGAAACCAGCCTGAGCTGTTTCGGCTTCAAATATAAGCTCGTTGACCTTTTCTTTATCAATAAGCTGGCTCTCGTGGAAGCTCTGCCCAAAAGCAACTCTAAACACGATACTCGCGGTTAGCCAGAAAAGGGTTTTGCTCAAATCGACTGGAGATTGATCCACCGTGGATTCGGACAGTTTCTTGACCAGAAAGTTACACTCTTCCTCTCTGATATATCCGAAAGATTGAACCTTTTTCAAACAGAAAAGCTCACGCACCAAGAACTTACGCCGCTCCTTCCACTCTACACTGTATGGCGTAAAAGCGATATCTTTAAAATCCCGAGAGATTAGCCTCGGTCCAACAAGCTTAGGCCTGCTGCAACAGTCTAGGTCATGAGTTCTAAGCACTTCTTCAGCTGCTTCTTTCGATGAGATTACAGTTACAGGGACAAAACCTAAGTGAACAAGCATGACATGTCCCGCTCTCTCGGCTAGACGTTGAAGTGACCTGTGAGGCAATTCTCGAACTTGGTGCAAGTTCCCGATGATTAGAAACTCTGGAGGGCTTGGAGGAAGATTCCATTTAGAGCGTTTGATCTTCTTTCCGACAAAGATCAACGAAGCGAAGGTTATGAGAAAGAGCCAGAGCAAAGAGATTGCCATTTTTCTTTTTATTTCTTGGGTTATCGAAAAAATGAAATAGATATTGCTCTGTTTTAGTATTCTGATAGATCCAAGCGGCAAGAAGAAAACAAAATTTTATTGGATTCAAGTTAAAACAAACTTTGCTTCAAACTCATTTGAAAATAATTCTATGAAGATGAGATCTTAAAAGAAAACCAAAATATATATGTACTACATATATCCGATGGACTCATAACCACACAAACTTTTCTTACACGACACCTATTTTACAACTTTTTCTCTACACCTTGGGTCAATAAAATTAGACGGTTTGAATTTTTAAAAAAACTTAAAACTGTGTCATTAAAGCCTTATCTCTTAGGAATCATGTGACATAATGGTAGCCACCTCTGCATTCATTACACCAGGTCTGGGGTTCGAATCCAGCACCCCACATGTTATTGGGGATATTAAAGTTACTAGACTATGTTGACAAAAAAAAAAAAAAAAAACCCTCATCTCTACACTACAAATTTGCCCACTTCACATTAGACATATTTTTTGGGGTTTAATAAGATGATGGGCCGGGCTCATTCTTTGATGTCCTTGGGATTTTCTGTTGAGTCTTCCTCAGAGTGCTGAGGTTAAGACCGATTCTGACACCAACAGCTACTTCGTCCTCCCTTCCTGAGCTCAATCACCACTAAACGATGCTTCAGAGTTGAGTATCAACCACGGCTTGATCAGCCCTCGGATACGGTAACCAATTTGAGAATCAAAGTTTTCTCCTCCTTTCTCTTTTGAATCAATGTAAAAATTATTTTTTAACCAAAAAAATAAACGTTTTTACAATCAGAATCAAATAATTCTGTTTTCTGATACTTTAATATATTGTTACATTAGAGTTGAAATTTTGCAAGCTTCTTTAATATATCTCACAGAGATCTCGAGGCGAACTACTTCTTTAGTCCTCTGTTGTAAGTGCAGTTTCTTGTTCTTCTGATAAAGATTAGTCTATTATGGTTGTTTTCTTGGATGAGTTTGATTAGTATTGTCGTTGGTAAAGGTGTATCCTCGTGTTTCCAATTGTTTCTCTCCCGCCACATATGATATATTGTTGATTGGACGACGTACTTTAACAAAAAGAGTTTGATGCGTCCAAGTTTGAAGGTATATAGATGAGTGACCAGCTGGTTCTAATCTATCAAGAACTCTGTTTTAAGCAGTCCACAGGTGAGGGAAATCCAGAGTTAAGATGAGAATGGACAAAAGAAAAACCACTGCGATCGTGATTTCTCATTGTTATTGCATAGCACACAATCTGAATTTTATCTTATGTTCCAGCTTTTTGTCCTGTCTCCAGTAGATAATTTATTGTGAATGGTTAGCGAGCTCCGTCATTGCCCATATCATGGTGATGGCCCCTGTGTCTATCACTGATTAAACAAGATAAACTCAGTTAATGTTTAGTTCAATTTCCATGCCAATGTGTTTAGAGAAGTTGGATAAATCTTGATTTACCGCGAGCTTTAAGGAATCATTTTCGCCTTCTTTATGAATCACATCCAACACAGAATTGATGATGTGATGTCTTCGTGATCTTTTGATCTTCCAGGACTCGAATGATCATCGATCACAAGTTGAGACAGATCATCGTTGAGCCTTTTGTGTTATCCCGAAAGCCAGTCAACGAGCCATCCAGGTCCGGCAACTGGGAAGAAGTCGGAGCAAGTGAAACTAGCTAGGGCAGTCTCAGCTTCGAACACGAGCTCTTCAATCTTTTCTTTGTCGATAAACTTGCTCTGGTGGAAATTTTGTCCTAAGGCATCTCTAAACAGGATATTCGGGGTTAGCCAGAAAAGGGATTTGCTCAAATCAACGGGAGACTGATCCACGGTGGATTCCGACAGTTTCTTGACCAGAAAGTTACATTCTTCCTCCCTGATATGCCTAAAAGACAGAACCTTTTTCAGGCTGAAAAGCTCACGTACCGCGAACTTGCGGCGCTCCTTCCACTCTTCACCGTATGGCGTAAAACCGATATCTTTAAAATCCCGTGAGATTAACCTTGTCTCGACAAGCTTAGGCCTGCTGCAACAGTCTAGGTCATGAGTTCGAAGAACGTCTTCAGCTGCTTCTCTCGATGAGACTACAACCACAGGAACAAACCCATAGTGAAGAAGCATCACAGGTCCGAATCTTTCGGCGAGACGCTGAAGTGACCTGTCCGATCTGGTGTAAGTTTCCGATGCCTGGAAACTTAGGAGGGCTTGGAGGGAGATTCCATTTGGAATATTTAATCTTCTTTACTACAAAGATTAATGTAACGAGAGAAAGTTTTGAGGCAAAAACAGAGCAAAGAGATCGCCATTTTTTTTTGGTGCTATCGGATCGAGAAAACGAAAATGATATTACTCTCTTTTTGGTCACTTAAAAGTTCCACACGGCAAGTTGTCGTTGTCCATACCCAGTGAACTAAATGAAGCCAATGGTCTGGCGCGTGGCTTAGACCACTAGGAGGATATTGCCAAGTTTTTTTTTTATTAAAGGGTTTGAAATAATTCTTATTATAAATTATTTTTGAAAAATCTGTAAGAATTTTTTCTCAACTGATAATTCTAAACTCCATTATAGTTGAAATTTTATATGAATTATATTCTGCCAAACGATTCTATTTGCAATATGGTAGACTTTTTTATAAGTTTTTGCCTCTACTAGTCTGAAGAAATCACATTTTCTGAAAATCAAACTCCAGATATTTAGATGTAAAAATATTAATTAAATATTAATTAATTACTAGACTATCGAAACTTTCATTACTAAACTTCAAAATCTTGATTGTTTAAATTTTTTTCCATGAACTATTAAGTTATGATTTAGAAAAAAGCATTTTAATTATTAAATGCATATTTGTCGCTTCAAATCAAATGTTATCTCTTTTCTTATAATATAAATACTATTTTATGGTTTTAATGTAGTTTTAAATAAATTTATCTATATTATATTTAAATAAGAAATAAGTAGTAAAATAGTAAATATTATTGAATTGTGATAGACAAATAAAAGTCGAATTGAATATTAATTTTTTTCTTAATTTGTGTGAAAATATTCAATAATATTTAAAATAAAATGAAGGAAGTATGAAACAACGAAACTTATGCATAAAATAATTGGTATAGTGAATTCCATGATGAAAATATATACGAGCCACAATCAGAATCTTATATTATCACAAGAAGAAAGAAAAAAAGAAAAAAATAAAATAAAAGAGATATGATTCTGAAAAATTCTCTATCGTTAACATAATATATCCATTTATACATTTTCTCTAAATCACTCGCTTAACCTAATACGTAGTTAACGAGGCTCATCTCGTTAAATAACATTCCTAGTGAAATTGGGATGCCCAAATTTGCTATCAGAGTGGGGTGACGTAGACTCTTGTCTAAAAGAGATCTCCAATACGTTTATGATAATGTTTTAGAAGAAAAGTTACAGACGCGATAATTAAATATTTTAAAGAAGATATGATCTCCAACAATATCTATATTGGTTCCTAACAAAAGAAGAAAAATCAAAGAGTTGATCTATATTGATATTTATATCTATATGGTCTACATGTTTGATTGATCGATCAAAGAGTTAGTGCTCCTCGAGACTGATAAAATATTGATATTTTTTTGCAGATACTATCTTTTAGTGCCTTTCAATTGTAATTGTTATATATAACAATATTTTAATATTGTTTGTTTAATAAAACGATTTTAAAAGTATTTAGATCCACATTACAATCACAATAATTCGAATAACCTGATAGATAAAACCATATGACTTTAATTACTTGATTTTTTTTTGTGGTCAATCGATATCAGCTAAAGATTAGATGATTAGATGATCTAATAGCTGAATAGGTATGGGTACTTCACTCGTTGTGTCATGTTATCTAGAGTGAATACTAATAGAGAATGAGTAGTCAAACAAGAAGGTCGAGGTAAAAAAAACTTATCAGGAAGCCAAAAATAGTAGGTCAAAAAAAACACTTGAATGCTTCATAGGGTCAGTCCAGACTATTCGTACCCAATACAGAGAGCGTCTTCATGACTCGATATTAAACCACAGAGGGTTAAACTCTACACAAATTCATTATAAAAAAAATCTATTAATAAATCTGTATAATTGAATAACACATTATTTGAATTAGATTTTTAAATCATAGAATCAATAACACATGATTTTAACATAGATTTTAAAATTATAGAATCAATAACACTAAATTTTGTTTAAATTTTCAAATACATTAAAATACATAAACTAATAACTTCCAATCTTAATAATGGATCGGGGCATAAATTTTATTAAATTGGCTTAATATGCATTTGCAAGTTTACATAAAATCGGCCAAAAATTAAAATTTATGCAGTTTCAACAAAATATCAATTTCACCTTATCATTTCAAGATTAATCTCTTTTATTCACACAATAATATTGGTTTCCAATAATACACTGATTAAAACTCATCTGAATTTGATTTTTTTTTTTCCGATTTAGATAAGGGTTGCTTAATGATTCAGATAGCTAAAGATGGAATTAAATGTATCCTTGTATATTATTATTATTATTTAGAACATACTTGTTCGTTTATTACTAAAAAATTAACTTAAGGACATTGTACATGTCCAATTAAATAGTAATATAATACTTAGAACGTTAAGGTTGACTGAAAGCCATAAAGGTACGTATCATCCTATCAGAAATTTAAGCATAATGCATAGAGGTGAATGTTAAAAGTATTATCACTGGGGGTCAACTTCTTGTATATGAGTGCCAAGTTTACCAGAAATTTAAGCATAATGCAAGTTAAATTATTGTAATATTTTAATTTACCATATTACATAGAGGTGAATGTTAAAAGTATTATCACTGGGGTCACAATTTCAACGTAGAATAACGAAAGATATTTTAAAATATCATTATTGTCAAAAACAATTTTAGTGAATGTATATACTATATATGGTAATATATATGTTACCGAAGTTTGTAAGCCACTAGCAACTTTTAACCAATGAAAACATTATGGACAGAAAATTATTGGTATTTTTTACCCAAAAAGCTTAACAGGCTTCTTTCAAAAAAAAAAGCCTAAGAAACTAATTTGTTCGATTTAAAACCAGGTTAGGTCACTGATTCAATATGAAATAATAAAAATAAATTATATGAAACTATTAAAAAATTTATAACAAACAAGACAAAATTAAGAGAGTATATACAAAAAAAAAAAGAAACAGAGAATCATGAGACTGCAAAGAACGAAACAAACGAAATTCAGACGGTATCAAGGAATCAGCCTTTAGTAATGAAGAACTGGCACCAACTCAAGCGGGACTTTCTTGGCGATGACGAAAGCTCCAGCTTCTTCCATGTTAATGTCTTCAATGGTCATTCCATCGGGCAAACTCCAATCAAAGAAGTAAAGAACGTTAAGGAGGCCGAGCTCCACGATGGTCATCCCCGTGGCCATCCCGGGACAGATCCTACGGCCTCCACCAAATGGCAACAATTCAAAATGCTGACCCTTGTAGTCTATAGGGTTATCAAGAAACCTTTCGGGGATAAACTCGTTAGGGTTCGTCCAACAATTGGGATCACGCCCTATTGCATAAGTGTTGATCTCGATCATTGTGTTTTTGGGAATTTTGTAACCTTGAATCTTGATTTCAGACATTGTCTCTCTTGGGAGCAAGAGAGGAGCTGGTGGGTGTAGTCTGAAAGTTTCTTGGATCACAAGTTTCAAGTAGTGAACTTGCTCCAAATCTTGTTCCGTGATTTTTTCTTTATTATCTCCAAGAGTTGCTCGAATCTCTTGTTGGAGTTTCTTCATCACTCTTGGATGTCTCGTTAGCTCTGTCATCGCCCATATCATCGTTATTGCTCCTGCGTTCACTCCCGCCAAAAACACATCCTGATTATATAAAAACAAGTTAATGTTAGTTGCAATATTTAACTGTCAATTGAATCTGTACTCACAAAATTTGAAAAGATTGTTATACTCACCGACATGACTCCTTTAAGATGGTCATAGGTGACTTTAAAAGAGCCCACTTCGCTCTGTTTATTGATCATATCCAACATGACACCAATAATGTCTGAATGGTCTTCAGATTGTCCCGGCTTCAAATGATCATCGATCACATGTTGAAAGAAATTACCAAGTCTTGCAAAGGCTTTGTGCAACTCCGAATGTTGGCCAGAGATCCGGTCTATAACCCACCCAAGACCCGCTGGGAAGAAGTCCGTGAACGCGAATGAGCCAAGATTGGTCTCAGACTCGAGCACAAGCTCTTCAACTTTGTCCATATCGACAAAATCGCACTCGTGGAAGTTCTGTCCAAAAGCGAGTCTACAAATGATACTCGCGGTAAGAGAGAAAAGAGATTTTCTCAAATCCACCAAAGTTTGTGTCTCCGCAGATTTCGAGAGTTTCTTGACGAGCAATTCACTCTCTTCTTCTCTAATATACCTGAATGCTTTTAGCTTTTTGGAACTAAAGAGCTCGAGCATCGCAAGCTTCCTCATCTCTCTCCAATCATCACCGTACTGAGCAAAGCCAATGTCTTTGTAGTTGTAAGAGAACAGCTTGGTCGCGGTTAGCTTTGGTCGGGTACAAGTCTCGAGATCATGAGTCTTGAGAACTTCTTCAGCTGCTTCTTTTGTGGAGAAAACAACCACAGGGACCACACCGAAACGAAGAAACATCACGGGTCCATACTCTGTAGAGAGTTTATGAAAAGATCTGTGAAGAGATTTTCCAAGTTGGTGCAAGTTTCCAATGATGGGAAGACCTTTAGGTCCCGGGGGAAGCTTCCCCTTAGAACTTGTGGGCCTTTTCAAGAAAATAAAAAGGAGAGGCAATAATAAAAGGAAATAGAGAAAAATCGACATTTCTTGAATTGATTTATTTTATTTTTCTATTGATGATCTCGTTTTTGTGTTGTTGTTAAGTTGATTTGTGTTTTGAGTGAAGAATGATAAGTTATTAGAACTATATATAGGTACTTTCGTACGTGTATGATGTCAAACTGTTAACGTTGACTAAGTCAAAGTTTTTCTTGAGATAAAAAAGTTTAATACTAATGAATAGAAAGTAGCCGACAGCTTACGTGGTCCATTAATACGCATGTTGTGTACGACAATTGTTTTAAATGTCTGGCGGCCAAAATCTTCTAGAATCGGATTGCAATCCACAAACTTACCTTAAACCGGCTTATAGAACCGGTTTGTTTAATATATATATAAATAGCCATTTCTTGACTAAATAGCCCGTTTAATCTTTTAACTGAACTTGATGAATTAACATTTTGAACCGGCTTAAGATTAATTACAGTTCTTTCAAGTTTCAAGTTTCATCTCATCATGGAAGATTATTATTCTTCTTACACATTATCATTATTATTCTTTTTGAACACTAACACACTATTATCAGTTTCTAATAATACGAATACTTACACTAACTAAATCGTATGAATTTTGATTTTTTTTTCGATTTACAGAAAGGGTCAGTTAGTTAGCTAGAGAGGTTCTATGTATTAATAGATTAAAATCAGTTAGTTAAAAGAAACCAAGTGTGAATTTATTGTATAAATGGATAATTCATTAAGATAGCAAGTGGAATTAACTTATATGTTAAAGTTAATTGAAAGCCATCGGCGGCTTACGTCGTCCACCGCTTATAGTATTTTGGTCAATCGCTAAAAATCTTCTCACCATTCGGATATTATTACTTTTATAATATTATTTTACTCCGTGAAAGACCAATATTTGTTACTTTATCGTACTAAATATATAAAAAGTAGCCATAGATCACCTTATAGACAAAGATAGACGTAAAAACACGTGATTTGGTCCAAAAGTAGCATTCCATCATTCAAATAATAATGTCTGTAGAAATCCAGATTTGTAACTCTTATCATTATTCTAAGATTCAAGTAAGTGAACATTCAATGAAAGGAATATCAATAATCCCTCACTAAGATTTATAAAAATATATAAACAAGAGTATATTTTGGTTTTCTAAGGTTGATTTCAACTAGAAGACGTTTAACCACTAGGTAGATTCTTAACAATTGTTGCTAAAACCAGTTTTAGTTAATTAAATTATAACCAAACGTTCTTCCTTTTTATGGTGGCCATATGCTGCATGAATCCTCAAATAGTATCCTGATCATAATTAGATATCTTTGGTCAATTTTCACATGCACACGATATAATGAAGGAATATATATATATATATCTCGATGCTGCTAGCTAGGATATCTTGATATGGTCTATTGGTTTTGTTCCAGTTTTTATCTTTGGTTGTATTCGGTTTTTTTTTAATGTATTTCGCATTTGATACAGGTTGTAAGAATTATTTTGGGGTCACATGTGTAAAATAATCAATACAATAGGATAATATATAATCACTTTGATAATAAATAAAAGATTAATAGGCATAATTAATTATTATGAAATATTTATATGTGGATATCTTTAGTAATTTCTAATTTGATGAAGAGCCAAATTAGATACTAATACTCTATATAAATAGAGGGTTATGGTCCCCAATCAATCCTAGCCAAAAATACATAAATTATCTGCATCTCAAGACCAGAGAACTAAAATTACATATAGTTTGCTTTGGAAGAACCACTCCCAGAATTCAGAACACAAACGTTGCTGCTCTATTCTTATTATTCAAAGATTGACATGCGTTTTATTGCTTTTTTAAAATCATAAGATTAATCCCAACAATTGGTAGTAGAACATCATGTTCAATTTCTGTTTAATAATCAGGTTTATGTCTAGATTAAATATTCTGAATATTTAGATAAAAGTTTATTAGATAAGATATTTGCATTTTAGATCTATTTCTGGAATCAATGGAATTAAATTTGTTTAGATCTGGATTATATGCATGTTTATATCTATTATTTGGTAATTTATTCTAGAGAAAACATGTTTTGTTTATGTGAATTCGGATCTGAAAATTGGCTATTGGGAGCTAGTTTTTTTTTGTGTTTCTGAAAACCCTAATTCTAAAAGTTGAAGGCATTGGAATTTTCACAACTTACAAGTCACTTTAATGCAATTTTGTATGGTTTGGTCGAATTGGGCATTTTTAGTAGTTGGACCCAATTTAAATAGAAGTTGCATTAAAATAGTTTGGTCTAATTGGGCTCGTTTAATGTTTGGGTCCATAACCAGGGATTCAAACCATGTCGCGTTACTTGGGCTACTCTTTCCAGCTTGTTCTTCAACCATTCTGCCACTTTAGAATTCTTAAATAATGAGGCCCCAGACTTATTATTATATGTTTGTGCAAGAATAAAATTCAGTTTTAAATCAATAAATAAATTTGGTTGTACATGTTTAATTTTTTTAATAGATTAATTAAATCAATATGTCACCAAAGTGACCTCTCTTGAAGATATTTTTTCATGAAAAATATGAAATAAAGTATATATATGTAAATTCATGAGAATATTAAATCAACCCAAATGTAGTTTTTTTATTTGGTCAGATTACATATATACATGTCAAACATTGTTTCAAAACTTAAAAATCTCAAGAATGAGTTTCCATAAAAAGTCTTCATATTTTTTTTTTTTTTTGTCGTGAACTCTCTTCTTCTCCTCAAATCAATCAATTAAAATCCAAAAATCCAGTTACAAGACACATAAAGAGAAATAATCTATTAATGAGCTTATTTCATATTGTGTGCAAAAGAAAGATAGGATGAAACAAGAAACGTCTCAAAATGCTCATATGGTCAACACCTCCGACGGAGGTTTCTTTTCAAAAGTTTCTAAACAATTTTAGTAATAAAAAATGAAAAAGTAAATCAAGAATCGATTCTAAAACAAGAGTTTTAAGAATCTTGTAAGAAACTCTTATTAATATGTGTATTCTACTATTGGCTAGTTTAATTTTTTTAAAAATTAAATCATAATATATTAAAATATTAATATATTTTTTTAAGAAACTTTCATTTAGTTCTCCAATTGGAGATGCTCAATGATGATGCTACAGGTCCAAAAGATACATTTCTGATTTCTGTTTCTGTTTTTATTATATAGAGATTAACATGAGTTTTATGGTTTTCTGAAATTATAAGTTTAATCCCAACACGAATTACTTAAGCAAATATAATTTTAAAATTGTTGGTTAGGATCGATTATATCAAGTTTAAAAACAAAAATTATTAAATGCAAACAATAGTTCAGAAAAAAAAATGTATTATAACCCCATCAACTTTGTTTAAGCCCCAAAATGAAGAAAAATTTTCGGTTAGCTTATTGTATCACCACGAGTTTTCCTACGCATATGTTATCCCTACTTTCTAATTAAAACTCATCATTAACATGTCACCATTCCTTTTGTTTTCTATTGCTTAAGGACTCTATATGTATAGAGTTTTCACGGATGGATAACCAAAATAAATCTTCTAACGCCATAAATATTAAATTTTATTCATAATATTTTTTTTAAGCTACTGTATATATATTTGAAAACCTAGAAAATTACACTCACATTACACATAATAAGATGGTACGACGAAGATCGAAAATTTCAATTTTTGCACCAACACTTCTCGAGAGATTACATTTGGTTTCCAACCTCCAGATATTACGTTGACCGTCAAATATTTAAATAAGATACTATTCTATATATATTCCTATTAAAATTTCTAGAAATCGAATAAACCTTAAAAGTCACTATATACATACATGTACACACCCGTATTTATATAGTTAAATATCAAAAAGTATATATTTATGTTAGCACCCTAGTAGAACCGGCATCAAGAATTTTTCTAATAAATAACCTAAAGTATTATTAACATCACCAATTTTAATAGTATTGTAAATCAGGGAACTAGACCTGACAAGCTAATGAATTAAAATCGATGTTATACTTCTCTCGCGTCTGATCAATATCCTTTTAAAAAATTGAAAAATTAAACTGATACAAGTAACCTAGCTCACGCAGTTTAGGAACCGCCGTGACACAATCTATGACTTTTCTTAAAGAAATAATTGGTTCACCGTTTAAAGTCAGGATCCACGAAAACTGTTGAATTGAAGTAAAGATACATAAAATTCAAATCTCGTAAAATGAAATACGTGAATAGATATTTGTAAACTAACACTATGTCACGTATCATCTTTTTGTGTTTTCTACAAATACGTCACCGCAAAATTTTGCTTTTTCTTTTAATGTTTGTTTGACCAACGACTCGTCTACGCCACAAAATCTAGTATTACTATACTGGAGATGACAAGGTCACGTTGTCGAACGAAATAATTTAATAAACCCCACAAACGTTAACGCTTGACTTTTATTTTTCTTATTTTTAGTTTTTCTTAGTTCATTCGAATTATTCAAGAACGAATTGTACGTTTTCAGCTAATCATCTTTCATTATAATGATGTACATGACTTTGTATACTTATATAAATATACTAAATCAATAACATTTTATTAGAAATATCTAATATTAGAAGTTAATAGAAATCTTAATTAAATGATACATATAAAAAATATTGATCAATCTATTTATTGTCAATTAGTTTAAGTTGATTTTTAAAAAACTTAAGCTCAATTTTTATGTAATATGTATATATACGAAATACAAAACATAATATTTTACAGTTTAAAAATAAATTTGTTCAAAAGCTAACTCACAAATCACTATAGCTGACTCGTATAGTTGATCAAGACCGAATGGTACTTGTTCAAGAATGAATGGTACATATTCCGCTATACAGCTTTCGATATAATCATATATATGAATTTGTATACTTATATACTAAATCAATGACATTTTACTAGACATAATATCTCATATTAGAAGTCAATAGAGATCTTAATTAATATTATATAAAAATATTAATTAATCTATTTATTTTAAATTAGTTTAAGTTGAATTTTTTTAAAACTTAAAAACTAATATATATATATATATATATTCAGGAGCTATAATATTTTATAGTTCAAATATAAATATATTTATATTTATACGAACAAACATAATATTTTATAGTAGGAAAATAAATTTGTTCAGGAGCTAACTCAGGAGTTACTTGAGCTGATTTCGTATAATTCATCAATTCAAAAACGTAATTATTTAATTTAATTATTAAATAAATTTTAAAATATAGTCTGTATTCATAAAAATCAAACTAAGTTCAGTAAGCTTATAAGCTAATGATTTTTTTTTTTGACGTACACCCTGGAACTGAGGTCTGATCTAAAACGATTTCTAACAAATATAATTATTTTATTTATTCTCGTATAGTAATTATTTTATTTCCATTTTCTTAATTATTTTTTTGTTTTGAATATATTTTCTGATTTTTAAAATATTTTTCATGAAATATTTGATAAATTATATAGATTTTTTTTCATAAAAATATCATAACGGATTACTGAAACTTTTTTAAAAAGTGGAATATAGAAATTTTTGTAATTTACTTAATATACAAAAATATAAAATATTTTCTTAAATTATTATATTGTTTTGTCTGACTTAACTAGAGTATCTTATTAATAACAAAATTTGATCAACAAGTTATTTTTTAATTTTCATAATATTTTATGAATTTTTTAATATTTGAAATCGTGAATATATTTATTAACCAATCTAAAAATACGGTAGATTGATTGTCTAAATGTTAAAGCATATTTGGATTTGATCAACAAACCAATAATTAAAAATTTTAAATATGTTTTTTTTATTAAAAGCTAATTAGATGATGATATGATTTTTTTTAAAAATGTAAAGGGGTATATTTAAAATATGATTTGAAGTGATTTTTATTAAAATAATAAATCCACTATTATTCAAACATGACTTTTAAAATATGCTTTAAAAGTCAGTGTTCTTAAAAATATTTTAAGACTTTTAGAGTTTTATTGTGATTTTAAATTAATTTGGTAGGATTTCTTTTTTAAAAATAAAAATCTAAATCTCATGATTTTAAATGGGATTCTAGAGTGGTTTAATAAAAATTACTACATTTTTTTAATTCACCCAAAATCATTCAAAACCTCACTAAAAATCAAATAACATCAATGTACACCCCCTAAATATATAGATAATGACTTGTCCTCCCATGAAAATCAAAATAAAATTTCTAAATTTTCTCATATTTAAAAAAATAAAATGAGTAGAACTATTATCATATTTTTTTTTCTTTTTTGATTACCGAATTATTATCATAACTAAAAATAGATGAAAACCTTGATATGGTTGTCATAAAAAAAGTCGTACGTAAATATATATATATATATATGTGTAAAATGTGAAAAATATGTAAATATATATACATGTATATATATATATATAATTGTTTTTAAAAAAAATCATCCCTTTACTGTATTTATCTTATTTATACCCGCCAGACTTACTAAATAATATGTTAAAATTATATTCGTTTATTTTTTTTGCTTGATTGATACTTATGTTTTTATCTATTAAATGCCTATCTATAATATAACACATTAATGTGATGTAAATATGTAATTATTGAAAGCAGACATAGAAAGATTGAAAAAAGGTGCTACTAAAATAATTTTTTTGATGATCAAGGTGTCATGCATCACCAGATAAATCTAATAGACTTATTGAATATATATATATGTGAAAACGTTGGATGAAGTTCGATTATTTTGACTAGTATACTTTCAATGTTTAAGAATTACATAAACTTTTATCTACCAGTAATATTATAAGGAACCTAAAGTGCAAAGAAAGGTGGATGTTCTAAAACTGAAATTATTAAACACTAAAAATATTGATGTAAAAAATTTACTAAAGAGGTTAGTTAAGTTAATATCATTTCGAATTTTTCATTATCTATATTCATAGTCATTCCTATAGAAGACTTTTTTTGTTTCTAAAACAAGGTTTTCTAGAAATCGCTATTATTGTTTCCGGGTCCATTTAATTTAATTGGCCAGCCAGCCAGCCACTTGATTCAACGGGAAAATGCCGGTGGTTCTTCATCCGTACAACACTGCTATTGGAGCGTCGGGAGAAATTTGAAAGTCCTTTATTTTTTATGAAACATGTTCATCCAAGCTAAGCAACCACGTGCCTTAGAGTAAGTTGCCATTATTCAACTTTTCCAATCTAATAAATACAAGACATTGATTTAGTCAAATCTTTACCACTAGCTCTACTATACTTATTGTCTATTTATTACGCATCGTCCACATCATAAACGAGAAACCTACCAAAAAAGAAAGAGAGACAGAGAGATAGAGAGAGAGAGAGCAAATCAAGAAATGTCTATCTTTCTCTATTTCATCTTACTCTTACCTCTCCTTTTCATCTTCTTTAAACAGCTCTCACCCTCCAAAGGGAAGCTTCCTCCGGGGCCTATAGGTCTTCCGATCATCGGAAACTTGCATCAACTTGGAAAATCTCTCCACAGATCTTTCCATAAACTCTCTCAAGATTATGGACCCGTGATGTTTCTTCGATTCGGCGTGGTCCCAGTGGTTGTCTTCTCCACAAGAGAAGCAGCTGAAGAAGTTCTCAAGACTCATGATCTCGAGACTTGTACCCGACCAAAGCTAACCGCGACCAAGTTGTTTTCTTACAACTACAAAGACATTGGCTTTGCTCAATATGGTGATGATTGGAGAGAGATGAGGAAGCTTGCGATGCTCGAGCTCTTTAGCTCCAAAAAGCTAAAAGCGTTCAGGTATATCAGAGAAGAAGAGAGTGAATTGCTCGTCAAGAAACTCTCGGAATCTGCCGAGAGACACACTTTGGTGGATTTGAGAAAAGCTCTTTTCTCTCTTACAGCGAGTATCATATGTAGACTCGCTTTTGGACAGAACTTCCACGAGTGCGATTTTGTCGATATGGACAAAGTTGAAGAGCTTGTACTCGAATCTGAGACCAATCTTGGCTCATTTGCGTTCACTGACTTCTTCCCTGCGGGTCTTGGGTGGGTTATAGACCGGATCTCTGGCCAACATTCGGAGTTGCACAAAGCCTTTGCAAGACTTAGTAATTTCTTTCAATATGTGATCGATGATCATTTGAAGCCTGGACAATCTCAAGATCATTCAGACATTATTAGTGTCATGCTGGATATGATCAATAAACAAAGCAAAATTGGTTCTTTTAAAGTCACCTATGATCATCTAAAAGGAGTTATGTCGGTGAGTATAACAATCTTTCATATTTTTATTTCTTTTTTACAATCTAACAATCTTTTATGTCTTATGTGTATAGATTTAAATGGCAATCAGATACTGTATCTAATATTTGTTTGTTTTATGATCAAAGGATGTGTTTTTGGCGGGAGTGAACGCAGGAGCGATCACCATGATATGGGCGATGACAGAGTTAACTAGACATCCCAGAGTGATGAAGAAACTCCAACAAGAGATCCGAGAAACTCTTGGTGACAACAAAGAAAAAATCACCGAACAAGATCTAGAGAGAGTTGAGTACTTGAAATATGTGATCGAAGAAACATTCAGATTACATCCACCAGCTCCTCTCTTGCTTCCAAGAGAGACAATGTCTGATTTAAAGATTCAAGGCTATAATATTCCAAAAAACACGATGATCGAGATCAACACTTACTCAATAGGACGTGATCCCAATTGCTGGGAAAACCCTAATGATTTCATCCCCGAGAGATTTATCGATAGCCCTGTCGAATATAAGGGTCAACATTACGAGTTGTTACCATTCGGTGCTGGTCGCAGGATTTGTCCCGGTATGGCTACGGGGATAACTATCGTCGAGCTTGGTTTACTCAACGTTCTTTACTTCTTCGATTGGAGTTTGCCTGATGGAATGACCATTGACGACATAGACATGGACGAAGCTGGAGCTTTCGTCATCGCCAAGAAAGTTCCCCTTGAGCTAATACCAACTCCACATCAATGGTGAACTCATGAAGAAAAGTAATCACATCGAAATTTCTCTGCGGGGCTCTCTTGCAGTTGGTTTTGATTTTGATTTTTTTCGTTCTACGTTCATCATGTCATCGGTACTATTTTTTAGTTTATGTTTCATTATGTATAAATCATGTTTTCAATAAATAAAAGCTTCTGATTGTGACGTCAGTAATCAGCTTTTTGTTTAGTATCATTCAAAGTTGAACTAAGTGGCTGTTTGAATAAAAATAAGTTTGAAACTGACATAAGATCATATCAATAATACAAGTCTTTGCCCAAAAAAAAATCAATAATACAAGTCCAAAAGAAAAAGCCAGAAGCCGAAAAATTCACTAAAAACAAGATTACATAACAAGGACATACTAAAACTACTAAAACGAGAAATACCACCGTCACAATAGACTTGAAATCCGGTGAGAACCACCCTTTCAGAAAAACATGGTGGTATTGCTATGCTAACTCAATTCCTACAAACATATAAATATAACGCTCGTTTATTGTAGCATATGCATATGTTAATAAAATTTTGTTTTTCAATTTTTTTAAGTAGTCATGTACAAATGATAAGGAAAAAAAAACAGCTCAATTAAACTGTAAATTCAGCTAAAAGGAAAATTTTCAAATATAAAATTACATCAATGAACTTTTTAAAAAAATAAAAATCATATCTTTAAAGCAGCTAATATTGTAAATTTGGGCCACAAACGTCCTCACTGCTCAGACACTACAAATTTAATAGCCGGGCCAAGGCCTCACCAGTCGCGACAATTCCTTGTCAAAAGATAGATAATAAGTGACGTGTTCCAGGCGCATAACGCTCGTCAAATTCACGCGCTAGTTATGTATTTAATGATTTACAAATACCTTTTCTTCTTCTATATGTATAAAATTATTGGGATGGCCATTAATAAGTAAAAATTAACAAATGTCCTTATCGGAGATATCTTTAAAATATTTGTAAATCCCAATATTTTTTTTTAAAAAAATCTCTTGATTTGAGGAATTTCTCACAAATTTATGATCTAATAAACCCTCTTCAACACCGTGACAATTTATTTATGGATTTACCAAAATCGTTAAAATATTGCCTAAAAATAGATAGAAGAAGAGTTTGTTGATCATTGCTTTTGTAAAATCCTTGTTTGTTCAGCCTAAAAATCTCCACAAATATTTATATATTATATGAACATTAAATTAAATGACATAAAAATATATTGAAGATGGTCTAAAGAATACACCAACACACTTTAATACGTAATAGTTTTTTTATAATTATATTTTTTGAGAAAAAATATTTTATATATAATTTATTAGTATCTTTCTAAAAATGGCCAAATAAATATGAAATAAAAATTGGTAAAATAAATGTTTTATTAAACAACCTATTCTAAAATTATAGTGGATGAACTATATCTATTGATAGTTAGATGGTAAGGTTGTTTAATGGATAATAAAATTTAAGATTGAGGTTTTCCCCATATAGTGGTTGAAGTTATTAGGCTATTAAATCATGTGATACAAAAAAAAAAAAAATCTGAATAAACATGTAACCCACTAATGTATCAACCCAATATAGTTAGTTAGGGTGTGATTGTTTCCGGAATTTTTGTTGACGTGGAATGTACAAGCCATGCAGAACATCTCCACTTGAAAACCTACTTGATAAATAGGACGGTAGTGATAGAAAGACGAACTAAACGTTTTCTTTCCTTCGCTCTAGCAAAAAGAGAGAGGCCCCATGTAACTAGAAGTTCGAAACCCATTTTTTTTCTTCTGTATCTTTTTATCTCCTTTCCATCTATGTCTCATTTTTGTTTTCTTTTCTTTAATATTATATTTTTTCTAAAGTAAAAGTTATAATTTCTTCTGATTCTGTTTTAAATTAGATTTTTATTTTCTTTCAATATTTTAGATTAAGACAAATAAAACGAATATATTTTTTGTAAAAATGAAATTATTATGCGCAGAATACAATTTTAACTTAATATTAGTAAAAATGTTATTTAATATTTACAAAAGGTGTTTTCATATTTAAGTGTGGCTCAACATTTCTTTTTAAAAAAAACTATGCCATATTTTTGTTTCACATCCCAGTTATATATATTAGCTTATTAAATTATATTTAATATTTTAATATATTATGTTCCAAATTAAATTATTTTCTGGATTTGTCTCTAGGTTCATATATCCTTAAAGGATGATTTCGGTAAAGCATATAAACTAGGAAAACGATACAGCCGCTGAAAATAATAAACGTTTCTCATTTTTTCGTATATATCGCCAATAATAATTATAAACCAAGAAAGTGGCATCGCCGTGAATCCCATAAACTTTTTCTTTAGCTGTTTTCCACAACGATAATAATCATAAACTTTTTTCTATTCTTCTTCACATTTATAATTGAACCAAATTTATAGAAAAAAATTCCAAATGAACTCTTTTCAACAACAAAAAAAATTCAATTCATTGATAATTTCAGAATTATAGTCGAGTGCTAAAAGCGTTTTTCAACTCTATATAGATACACATATATGCTAATGATAGAAGTCATAAATGCTTATAGTTGATAAAAGCAATTCATAATTTTCTCACCTTTATTTGAAAGATTTGACGATTCAAATAATTGGAGGACATGTTGGTGCCTGGTTGGTACGACTCTGCTTGCATTAGAATCGATCATAGCCATACATAAATGCGAGGAGGACATTTTCTTTTAGAGTAGTGATTATTTGAAAATTTGAAACCGCCGTTTACTGAAAAACAAGAAATAACTTTAACAGGTACATTTTTTAGAAGAGTATCATTTTTTATAAACCAAATCAATTTTTGTTAACAAAACAGTTAGAAAAATATTTAGAAGATGTTCTACAAAAAAAATTTCCTCTATGTTTTTTTTTTTGTTTTAAATGAAGCTTTAGGTAAAGCATTTATTTTTAAAATATCTAATTTTTTATAAATAATTTATTAACAATATAGATTTTTTTATATTAGAATATAAATTTTTATATTTAAAACAAAAATTATTTATTAATTTATTTTTATATTGTTGTAAAACTGATATATTAAATTAAAATACAATTTAATAAATAATAACTAAATCTTAAAAAAAAATTAAACATACAAACATAAAATTGCTTTAAAATATACTATAATATAAATACAAATATAATATGTATATGAATAAATATATTAAATATTTTCTTATATTTTTAAATATAGATAACTCACAGCTATACTAATAAGTTGAAGTACTTAAAATAAATATTAGAAACCATCTATGAACTAATTGACACCTAAATTTTAGATGGTTTATTCATAATTTACTAATTTTCCATTTATCAAAATTGTAAACATTCAAAAAATTTATTTTTTTTTTACAAAAGTTTAGAAAGTATTTTTAAATTATAATAATAATAACAAAATAATAAGATATAATATTTAGGATAATGATAAATAGAACATTAACACAATTTAGAATATTATTTACCCGTCAATTTTATACTCGTTCTTAAGACAAGTTTGAACACTTCATCTAATTACTACTATGTTATCATTTAGAATCAACGTTAATATTACATGAATCTATATTATCTCTTCCACAATAGTCTTACAGATAACATCTTCTTACATGTCACTTGTCATCTCTATATCTTTAATATATGGTTTTCTTGTCATCTCTTTTTTAAATTGACTTTTCAATTATGGTCGGTGTTTGTTAGGCTATTATTGGTTATTTGCCAAAAAAATCCAATCACCCATACAAGATAAACTTTTTTAACTTTGAAAAAAGAAGAAAATATGTATATATTATAATAATTGATAAACTTAGAATACATATCAATTTCACCATATATATATATGCATATAAATGTCTTTTTTTTAATTTAGATGAATCTTTGAACGTAGTGTATAATTATATTGGAAAACTATATTTGCTTTATTTGATAAATATGGTCATTTGAATAAATATTTGAGATGTTCAGACATACATCATGCAGTTGACAAAAAAAAGACATACATCATGCAATGCTTTTAAAATTTCTAAACTCTCTTTTAAAACTTAGCTTTTCATTGACATTGAAACCTTATTTTGGTCATTCTTGACCTTCTGACCACCATGAAACCATCTCTTTCTTACTATTTTCCACAAGTGCCTCCTAAATTAACTGATACATTGTGGATCCATCCTTTCTTTTAGATTCAGTTTCACTTGGCTATTTCCTTCATGTTTTCCATTTTTCCGGCTTCTGACGCATCATATTTGTACTTTTTCTTTTATGATTACTGACCTAAAGTTAGATAATCCTTAAAAACATAAATATCATCGTATTTTTTGGATTTCCATTTGTTTGTTGACAAAAACAACCCAATAATATATGTATATATACACATATATTAGTGTATATATACTGATTCCAAATATTTACTATGTATCAATATTATATTAAACTTTAACTATTATAATATATAATAAACAGATAAAAAAATATAAGTTAACAAATTGTACTAATATCGTCAAAATATAATCCGATAATTTATGAATTGTAAACCACAAAATAATCTTATATGATGTATATATAAATATTATTGCTGCATTTATAACTATAATCATTTCTATTTTTGAATAATATTTATATATAAATAAAATTTAAATAAAATGTTAAATCTTAAACCTAAAAGCCTAAAACCAAACAGAAAAGACTTTTAAATTTTTCAAATAAAATAAAAACTTATAATGATGTTTAAGTTTAATAAAATAGAATTCTTAAGTAATTATTGTATGTTTAAAATTTAAATCACTGCATATTTTTCTAAAAAATTGTATTTAAGATTGCAAGTTTAAATCAACTTGTGTAAAAAGATTGATGGTAAATAGATCAAGAAAGGGAAAAAAATATTTAAAGAGGTAATATAAAGAATTGAACATGAGAGTAAGAATATAAATAATATAGTGAATTACTTACTGGTTGAATTGTAGGAGCTAGTTACAGTTTTAAATTTTTTATTCAATTTTTAAATTATCAATCATGTTTTATACTGATTTTTTTTTTAAACTACATAAAAAATTATAAAACTCTTATTTACTATAACCTTATTTTTGAAGTTCTAAGAAAAATATTTATGACTGTAGAAATTTTTTAAATTTTTTTCTTTTACGCATTTATCTTTTACTGTTATAAAAATAAATTACAACGAATATATTTAAAATATAAATTAAATAAAAAATAATTTACAACAACAACTCAATCAATCATCCATATAGTATTTATTTTACGTAATATACAGAATATCATAGTGTGGTTAGTTTGTGAACTATAATTTGTTCTTCGGGTAGTGGTGCTAATTTCCCAATGTAAATCGGAAAAGGTGTTGTAACTAACTAATTATAATAAATGACATTGCACATGTTTTTTTTGTAAGACATTATTCATTTTGTGCAACTTTTTTTTGGAGAAATTTGGTACAGTAATAATAAAAAACATAATTTAAAAAAACTATCTAAATTTTTCCTTTTTCTTTCTTTGTTTCTTCCTATCTCTTTTAAAACATTTTGACTTTTTTTGTTAACAAAAAGACAATAAGATAATAAAAAATTAGCAAAGTCTTTCTATCCAAGGCGGTGTTGTCAGACTGATATGCTTTACTACTGATGCGATGTTCCGTGCGTTTCGAGTGAATTTGTCCGCCATAGTATTTTGTGTTCTTGGTATGGTTGTTATCTTTATCTCTTCAAAAAGGTCTTTGCAGCGACTATATTCTTCCAAGTGGATTGCATATGCTGGTCATTCCTTTTTTCGGTGTGGTAACCATCTTTACCACATCTTGATAATTTGTTGCAAAAATAATTTTAAACCTTTGGTGATCAATCATACACTTCATCGCCCATATAAATGTTTCTATCTCAGCGTGTAAAGAAGATAGACTGATGATGATATTTCGAGATCCAAATAATTTTTCTTCCACTCCATTCTTTTGACAAACCCATCATTAACGAAAAAATTTTACCAAATCTTTCCATGATACCACATATCCTGCTGCAGATGATCCAACTCAAAATGTGTTTCCATATCTATTTTTTCCCTAGTTTGTATACAAACCTTGTCCAATTGGGCTTCTTGTCACATTTTTTTCTTTGTTGTAGTTAAGTTATGTATATAGGATAAATTATCTTCTAGAGGCCACTCAATTCCAAAAAAAAAAAAAAAAATACATATCTAGAATGGTAAGGATCAGCATCTGGATACTAAATGTAAAATCTTTGGATCAAATCGGGTTCTGGATATCCAGCTTTGTTATTTAGAGTTCTTTGTACTTTATAAGAATAAAAACGCGGTATAAACAGTGTCTATTATAAGCAAAATCCATATACTTCACAGTATTTACGTCCCAGAAAAAGGTGTGTTGATGATTCTAAAAAGATTTTGTGCCAGAAGACTTTGAAAAAAGTTTGGTGTGGGAAAATTTCTTATAACTTGTTGTATGTCATAGACTTTTGAACATTTAAAAATCGATAAACTTAAATGAAAAATACAGTTACATTTTTATTTAACTACACAAGAAATTAATATATTAAAATGGTAAGAAATTAGTTCGTAAATTATACTAATCTTTTATATAGATGTTATGTACCATGCATAAATAAAATATATTATGAAAATTAAATCAAATTATATTGTTATTAATTTTAAATTATTGATATCACATTATATATGGATATATTGTATATATTAAAAACTTAAACTTAAGATATTAAAGAAATGATATCAGTAATATGAAAAGTAATCACCTAATATCTTGATTCATATACCATCAGTCTTCCATTTATTCATTGATTGCTAAAAGTATTCTTCTTAATTAGTGTCTTATAATTATGCTATCATTTATATTTGTACTTTATATATATATATATATATATATGCGTGTGTGTGTGTGTGTTCAACATCTTAGAATGTAATAACACAATTCATAATATTACTATTCATGTAATGTTGTTGGTGCCTTAATTTGTGGTTGATTTTGTTCTGATGTTCGGAAATATTTTTTTGAGCGGGTTTGTTTTTGATTATGAGCTATTAGTCTTTACTCTTTTAGCTGCTGCTTTGGTTGAATTTCTAGATTTTTTATTTTCTGGTTGATATTTTTTAGCGGATTTGTCTTTGATTTGCGTTTTCTGCAATGTGTGTGCATGTGTATCCTTCCTCAATTCCATATGTTGTTAATGTTCAAAAAAAAAAAAAAATCCATATGTTGTTTGTTCATGTAATATTCATTTCTTTGTAATTGTTTCATCTTTTAATTTATAAATGCCTTTCATATAAAAAGAAATAAAGATTACGATCTAAAAATTTATATTTTACAATATAAGATAAATGCGTAAAATAACAGGAAAGTAATTTTTTAAAATGTAAAAAAAAACTACCAAATAAAGATTGATTTGAATATAAACAAGACTTTGAGAAGAGAACACACAATTAAAAAAAACTATTTTTTATTGATGTTTAGTAAAATATAACTCAAAAACTAAACACTTTTTGTGATGCCTTTGACACATCTCATTAAACTCATTAAACTATATTTGTTAAGATTCTAGATAACTCCTAGTCTTACTAACCTTATCAAGTCTATTCTTATCTTTATTTCACTACTCTAAAAAATTTCCAAAAATACAGAGACTGTTCAGAAAAAATTCTAAACTGTTAATAATCATTTCTAAACCTAAATGTTGAATATATTGGAATTTTATACTTTAATTTAGAATTTTAGTACCAATTCTGTTTTAATTAATATTTTGTATTGATCTTTATTTTTATTTTTTGACATAAATATTTTATATTGATCTATTTGAAAGAAAATGTAATTGACCGAGAGGATTTTGCTGGATATAATTTTGAAGAGTGTGATTTTGTATATCTCCTTCAACAATTTTTTTTTTTGACATCTCTCCTTCAACATTTTAAAATGTATATTTGGAACATTATATATATGTGTATTCATATGTAACTTGATTTAATCATGAAGAATTGGAAGTAGCTCAAGAGGAGTTTTTTTAACAACCGTAACATTACCAGCTTCTTCCATGTCCATATCTTTCTTCTCATCAGGCAATCTCCAATCAAAATAGTAAAGCAAATTCAAGAGTACCAATTCAATGGTCGCAATCGCTGAAGCCATTCCTGGGCACATCCTCCGTCCAGAACCAAATGGTAACATCTCAAAGCTCTGTCCTTTGTAATCCACAGGACAATCAACAAACCTCTCCGGGATAAACTCATCTGGATCTTCCCAGTGCTTAGGATCTCGACCTATCGACCAAGCGTTAACCATTAGAAGGGTTTTTGGCGGAATGTCGTAGCCTTGAATCTTGATTTGACTCATTGTTTCTCTGGGGAGTAACAGAGGAGCTGCTGGGTGTAGTCTTAAGGTTTCTTTGATCACAAGCTTAAAGTACTGAAGCTTATCCACATCTTCTTCCTCGATTCTCTCCTTTTGTTGTTTGATTCCAATGCACGTTCGGATCTCGTCTTGAGCCTTTTTCATCACCCGGGGGTTTCTGACAAGCTCTGCCATAGCCCAGATCATTGTGATGGCACTTGTGTCTACTCCAGCAAGATAGATATCCTACGGTCAACAAAGTTACCAGATGGTCAAGGACACATTAAGACTCAAATTCTGTTAAGAATTGTACGCGCATAAATTAATCCAACGTATACATTATATAATTTATTTACTGATACATATGTTTAGATAAAAACCCATATATTTTAACATGCTCTCATATCGATCTACACTAAGATATAGTTACTTTTAAAAGGCCATGACTTTTGACATAAGGAAAAAGAATTGAACTAGATTATATGCTTACTTGCATGATTCCTTTGAGATGATCAATGGTGAGCTTGAAATATTTATCTTGTTCTTGTTTATGCATTGCCTTTAAGATCGAGTCGACGATATCAGGGTGATCTTGATTAGTTTTTTCTTCAGGATTCTTCAAATGATCATCAATTATATGGTTCAGCAAAGTATCAACCTCGACGAAAACTTTGTGAAGTCTCTTACGTCGTCCTGACACAAAGTCCATAAACCATCCCAAACCCGCAGGGAAAAGATCAGAGCTACTTATAGACGCGACTTGCTGGACCTCAAACATGAGTTCTTTGATCTTTTCCTTATCGACGTGATTGTTCTCGTAGAGACGCTGCCCAAACGCAGATCTGAATATGATACTTCCGCTTAGATAGTAAAGTGTTTCGCTCAAATCCACTGGAGACTTCTCTTGAGCTAATTTCTTCAGTTTCTTGACCATCAAATCATTCTCTTCCTCTCTGATGTACTTGAAAGATAGAATCTTTTTTGCGCTGAAAAAATTGAGAACAGAAAGCTTGCGCAATTCTCTCCACACCTCACCATATGGCGCAAAGCCAACGTCTTTACCATTACGCGACAATTTCGATGAGGCGTTAGTCTTAGGTCTGGTACAACACTCAAGGTCATGTGTTTTAAGAGCTTCTTCAGCTGCTTCGCTCGATGAGATTAAAACCATTTCGACGAAACCTAGACGGAGAAGCAACACGGGTCCATGTTTCTTGGAGATATCATGAAGACATCTGTGAAACAATCCTCGAAGCTGGTGTAGGTTTCCGATTATCGGAAACTTTGATGGGCTCGGAGGAAGATTTTGTTTCGATTCTTTGATTTTCTTCGCGAATATTAACGAGAAAAGAGCAGGGAGAAGAAGAAGAAACGAAAAGAAATATAGAACAGTCAACATTGTTTTCGTTCTCCTCTGTTTTGTGTTCTGTTTTTGGTGATTACAAACTCTGAGCATTAAGACAAAGAAACAAACATATTTAAAGGCGTCTTCACCACGGCAACATAGTTCAGAGTCCATTCATATAAATTTAACCACGGCAACACAAGTCAGAGTCCAATCATATAAGTTAACATGTCGTTTAGTATTTGTGAAGATAAGCTTTGAGAGGTTAAGAAACACTCGCTTAAGAATTCGTGTATAATAATTAATATCTGAACCAATCAATACTCCAAAACTCGAGTAGTTCTTATCCTAAATCCTTTCAACCAGGTAAATTTAAAACATGCTCCTAAAATCAACTGAAGAACTATTTGATTATGTTATCAATTATTTTATCATACTTATTAATACATTAATTTTGATTTTGAATAAGATAAATCGTTTGCAAACTATTAATATAATTGATCTAAGTTTTTATACATTTTTTTATAAAAAATTCAAAAAAGGACAAAACTGAGTCCAATTAAATGCAGTATCCGACAACAAAAATAATAAACGAATTTTGAACATGGATTACATTTGGATGTTGAAAGTCGATACCACATCGAGAAACGAACCGGTGCATCAAACCAACTTTTAGCAAACTAGCAACATTAAATTTCCCAACAGGTTTTTCTTCTTGAAAAACAACATAACTCTCGTCTTAAGTCGGATCTATTACACAGTTCAGGTTCTCTTCGTTTTCCTCAAGACTCTATGACCCCATCACTGGCAAAGTATAAGAAGAAGCTCAAGACGAACTTTCTTAACAATGTAACATCACCAGCTTCTTCCATGTCCATATTTTTCTTCTCCTCAGGCAATCTCCAGTCGAAGTAATAAAGCAAATTCAAGAGTCCCAATTCAAACATATTATGATTAAATGATGGTTTTTAAAAGAGTTTAAATCACCAATATATAACCATGCTAGCTATATTCTTAATTACCAACTCTATATTCAAGAATCCCAATTCAAACAATTGTGATTCAATGAAGAAAAAATAAAACAAAGATAGCTGGAGGTTAAAGTAGTAGTATTGTATAAATACATAATTTATTATTTTATTTTTTGTATAGTTAGTTAGTTAATTATAAAGATTTTTTTGGCTAATGAGCATAATTTCCCAAATTATTAACATGAGGGTCTTTAGACAGAATTCATCTAGTTTTGGAAACGCATGCTGAAAGAAGATGAAACATCGAGATACAAAGCGGTACATCAAACCAATTTTTTTAGCAAAATAACAATATTAATTTCCTTAAGTTTTATTCTGAAAAAACAATATAACTCTAGTCTGAACTCTGAGGTCTGATCTATTACACATCTCAACTTATTGTTCCTCAAGACTCTGTGACCCCATTACTGGCGAAGAATAGGAAGAAGCTCAAGAGGAACTTTCTTAACAGAAGTTATAACGCCAGCTTCTTCCATGTCCATATCTTTCTTCTCTTCAGGCAATCTCCACTCGAAGTAGTAAAGCAAATTCAAGAGTCCCAGTTCAGTGGTCGCAATCGCTGAAGCCATTCCTGGGCAAATCCTCCGTCCAGAACCAAATGGTAACATCTCAAAACTATGTCCTTTGTAATCTATAGGACAATCGATAAACCTCTCCGGGATAAACTCTTCTGGATCTTTCCAGTGTTTAGGGTCCCGTCCTATCGACCAAGCATTAATCACTAGAACAGTTTTTGGGGGAATGTCGTAGCCTTGAATCTTGATTTGACTCATTGTTTCTCTGGGGAGTAACAGAGGAGCTGCTGGGTGTAGTCTTAAGGTTTCTTTCACCACAAGCTTCAAGTATTGAAGCTTATCCAGATCTTCTTCCACGATTCTCTCCTTTTGTTTGATTCCAATGCAAGTTTGGATTTCGTCTTGGACTTTTTTCATTACTCTAGGGTTTCTGACAAGCTCCGCTATGGCCCAAATCATGGTGATGGCGCTTGTGTCTACTCCAGCGAGATATATATTCTATCAACAAAAAGATATAACATTATTAATAAAGGATATATAGCTTAGATTCAAGAATCATGTAAGTAAAGAGATTTGTTTGCTTACTTGGCTGATCCCTTTGAGATGATCAATTGTGAGCTTGAAAGATTCATTTTGTTCTTGTTGATGTATCAAATCTAAGAGGGTGTCGATGAAATCAGGACGATCTTGTGTGAAATTCTTCAATTGATGATCATCAATTATTTGATTAAGAAAAGTGTCGACCTCGGTGAAAACATTGTGACGTCTCTTACGTTGCCCTGACACAAAGTCCATAAACCATCCAAGACCAACAATGGGGAAGATATCAGCGAAACTGAAAGACATATTACTGTGAGCTTCAAACATCAGTTCTTCGATCTTTTCCTTATCGATATGCTTGTTCTCGAAGAAACTCTGTCCAAAGGCGGTTCTAAATATGATACTCGCAGATAGGGAAAAAAGGGTTTTACTCAAATCCACCGGAGATTGCTTCAAAGCTGATTCTCTCAGCTGCTTGACCATCGAATCATTCTCTTCCTCTCTAACATACCTGAAAGATCGAACCTTACTCATGCTGAAAAACTCACGAACCGCAAGCTTACGCAGCTCTCTCCATGCCTCACCGTATACTCCAAAGCCGATGTCTTTACCGTTTCGGGAGAAAACCCTTGAGGCGATAGTGACAGGTCGTGTGCAACACTCAAGGTCATATGTTTTAAGAACTTCTTCAGCTGCTTCACTCGATGATAACACGACCATTGGAATAAACCCTAGATGGAGAAGCATCACAGGTCCATGTTTCTTGGAGATATCGTCAAGACATCTGTGAAGCAATCCCTGGGTCTGGTGTAGGTTTCCGATTATTGGAATTTTTGTTGGGCCCGGAGGAAGATTATTTGAGTTTTTGTTCTTTTTGGTGTAGATTAACGAGAAGAGAAGGGGAAGGAATAGAAGCAAGAGGAAAGACAGAAGAATCGCCATTGTTTTCGTTCCTCTGTTTTGTGTTCCGTTCTTCGGATAAACAGAGTTTTAAGACAAAACAACAATGCTTTTTACAAGTCCGACCAAGATATAATCTGAAGGCATTTTTATATACGGATACACTGGTCGGTTTTCGATATGAGCAAAGTTACATGTTACATGCCGTTTACTGACGTCACTAGTCAGTGAGGATAAGCTCGAGATAGACTTTCAGAGTGAGGTTAAGGATTCTCGTAAATACGTGTAATTATCTTAAAATAAATTAATTTGGAAATATAAAAAGGAAAAAATGTATTTGAAATAATGCAAATTGACAGGTGGCATATTGAAAAGGTTAATAGAAGTGAATTAGGAAATATAAGGAAAATGGAAAGACTGAACACTTATAGAAATATAAAATAAACTAAGAAAATAGAGAAAATAAACAAATAAAGGAAGATTCATTTTTTTTTTATAATCAAAATACAGATAAGATTTGCATCTTATAAATTGGAAAGCACGAATATCATAAATATAGATATGGTGCATGTGTCTGTCTTTTCATCTTTTTCTGGTAAAAATCTCCTATTTCATCTTTTTTAAATTCATTTAGTCAATTTTTTATTTTCAAATATATATAATTTTGTCAGTTTTAAAATTAAAAATTTAATAAAATAAAAATCAAGTATGCATATTGAAAAAATCTTCTAAACCAACTACTGATAAGATATAACATGTATTAATTTCAAAATTAATGAAATTTTAATAACTAATGTTTCAAACTAAATTCGAATTATGACAGTTCAATTTTCTAACTGATACAATGAAAACTCACGTAAAGGAGACAAAAGTCAAACTAATTTTTGCATAATTTGATTTTAGCGTCTATAGATATGCTCATTTGGGTACTTGGGTTTTGATTCGAACCCTTTATCTGACCGTGATGGATTTGCATAAAACTCATTGGAAAAGAAAAAGAAAATCTGTTTATCCCAAAATTGGGCGGGTATTTCGGTTAATCAGGATACCACACAATTTGAATTATAACGAAAAGAAAAAAAGCATCAAAACCAATTGTGAATTCTAACATGAGAGAATGAGAGTGTTGATATGATTTGGCTTCAACACAAGAACTTTTACTGAAACAAACACGATTTTTAAAACCCAAACATAAGTACACAAACCCTAGTCTAAGTCTGATCTATTACACATTTCATGTTCTCGTTTCTTAAGATTCTTTTCTATGACACAAGAGTCGGAAGAAGCTTAAGAGGAACTTTCTTAACAATGGTGACATCACCGCTTTCTTCCATGTCCATATCTTTATTCTCCTCAGGTAATTTCCAATCAAAGAAGTAAAGCAAATTCAAGAGTCCTAATTCAACCGTGGCAATCCCAAAAGCCATCCCTGGACACATTCTCCGACCAGAACCAAAAGGTAACATCTCAAAGCTGTGTCCTTTGTAGTCCACAGGACAATCCATAAACCTCTCCGGGATAAACTCTTCCGGATTTTTCCAGTGTTTAGGATCCTGTCCTATCGCCCCTGCGTTAACCAAAATAAGGGTTTTCGGGGGAATATTGTAGCCTTGAATCTTGATTGGAGTCATTGTCTCTCTTGGGAGTAACAGAGGAGCTGCTGGGTGTAGTCTTAAGGTTTCTTTCACCACAAACTTCAAGTATTGAAGCTTCTCAAGATCTTCTTCCTTGATTCTCTCTTTTGGTTTGATTCTAATACTTGTTCGAATCTCGTCTTGAGCTTTCTTCATCACTCTTGGGTTTCTAAGGAGCTCTGCCATTGCCCAAATCATGATGATGGCACTTGTGTCTACTCCAGCCAGAAATAGATCCTGGTCAAGAAAGATTTTTAGGTCAGGTTCTAGATTCAAGAAACATGATACTAATATATTATTTACTTACTGAGATGACTCCATGGAGATGATCAATTGTGAGCTTGAAAGGATCATCTTTTTCTTGTTTATGTATCATATCCAACATCACATCGACAATATCAGGACGATCTTGAGTTGTTACTCCATGCTTATTCTTCAAGTGATCATCAGCCACTCTCTTCACAAAAGTATCAACCTCGGCGACAACGTTACGAAGTCTCTTATGTTGTCCTAACACAAAGTCTACAAACCATCCAATACCAGCTACAGGGAAAAAGTCAGAAAATTTGAAAGACATATTTGTCAGAGCTTCAAACATCAACTGTTCGATCTTTTCCTTATTGATTTGCTTGCTTTCGAAGTAATTTTGTCCAAAGGCCGATCTGAATATGATACTCCCAGTTAGAGAGAAAATGTGTTTTCCCAAATCCACGGGAGATCGCTTCAAAGCTGATTCTGTTAGATTCTTGATCATCAAGTCAGTTTCTTCCTCTCTGATATACCTAAAAGATCGTACCTTTTTCGGGTTAAAGAACTCAAGAACAGCAAGCTTGCGCAGCTCTCTCCAGTCCTCGCCGTATGACGCAAACCCAATGTCTTTTCCCTTACGCGAAAAAGCTTGCATTCCGAGAGCCTTGGGTCGTGTACAGCACTCTAGGTCATGATTTTTAAGAACTTCTTCAGCTGCTTCACTAGATGAGATTACGACAAGTGGGACAAAACCTAGGCGGAGAATCATCACGGGTCCGTGCTTCTTGGAGAGGTTGTAAAGACATCTGTGAAGCACTCCTCGGAGCTGGTGTAGGTTTCCGACGATGGGAAGTTTTGGGGGACTTGGAGGAAGATTCTGTTTGGAGTCTTTGATCTTCCAGGTGTAAATTAACGATAAGAGAACGGGAAAAAATAGAAGCAAAAGGAAAGACAGAAGAATCACCATTGTTTACGTTTTCCTCTGTTTTGTGCTCTGTTTTTCTTTTCTTTTCTTTTTGGGAGACAGATAAACAAGTATTAAGACAAAACAACACCGTCTTCACTTTAGGAATATCGGAATACACAAGTTTGTTTGGATATATATATATATATATTAGAGTTACATGTCGTTTATTGTATGTGAGGATAAGCCTTGAGATGAAGACTGAGAGCAACAACCGAACAAGTGCCAATTTAATTACAAGGCCAAGTTAACTGGCGGTTGGACAAGTGGCAGTAGTCTAGTAAAGCACGTAGCAGTTATTATTCTGTGAGAATAAAATTTAATTATAAGACCAAGTTAACTAAACAGCCTCTTTTGTGAGAATAAAAAGGTTTCCTAGTTATTATTTTTATAATCTTGAAAAGCACATGAACTAGTTTTATTTAGATAAAACGATGCCACACCTTATATCATAGTCTTATGGTGAACTTATTTTAGAAGATCAAAGATTTTAACGCTTAACGGGAACAAGTAGAAGATCATGTTTCTTGTAAATAGTGAGTCCTGGAGCTTCTTCCATCTTCATATCCTCACCTTTCATTCCTTCTGGTAGCTCCCAGTCAAAACGATTCAGCAGATTTGCCAGACCAAACTCAACCATTTTAGTTCCCATGTAAATTCCAGGACAGATTCTCCGCCCACTCCCAAATGGCAACAACTCAAAGTTCTGCCCTTTTGCATTAATGTTATTATCTATAAACCTCTCCGGAATAAACTCTTCTGGATCTTTCCAAGCATCGGGATCGCGCCCGATAGCCCAAACATTCACTTGAAGCCTTGTATTGACTGGAATTGTGTAACCGTTGATCTCAAATTCAGTCATTACTTCTCTTGGAAGCAGAAGAGGTGTTGTAGGATGAAGCCTCCATGTTTCTTTGATTACCATTTTCATGTACTCTAGCTCCTCAGTTTCTTCTAAGCTGATTAGTTCTTTGTCCCCATATTTTTCTCGGATTTCAGATTGAACTTTCTTCATTAGTCGTGGGTTTCTGGAGAGTTCCGCCATTGCCCATGTCATTGTTATTGCAGAAGTATCTATTCCCGCCAGAAGAATGTTCTAAGACAATGATTAAACTTAAGCATGCGGAATACAATCAAACATTTAAATTAAAATTATGTATGTTATATTTATATATATTTTACTTACAATCACGAGTGCTTTGATATTGTTTCTTGTGAATGTTGCATGTCCAAGAACAACATTATCCTTCTCCAACTTCATGAGAAGGTCCACGAAATCTTCATTCTCTTCTTTGTCTTTCTTTAGATGCAGATCAATCATCTGTTCACAGAAGGCATCGAGATCTCGTGCGGTTCTCTCTCTCCGTTTGTGTAAACCCGTGAATCGATCCAAGATCCAGCCAACATAAGGGTAAAAATCTGCGGCAGAGAAGCTCCCTAAGATCTCAAGTGCCTCAGGGATTAACTCGTTGAACCTCTCATTGTCAAGCACAGTGTCTTGGAAACTCACACCAAATGATGCCCTGCACACCACACTAACAGTCAAAGAAAGAAGCTTCTCGCTCAAGTTAACGGAAGATTTCTTAGAGGCTGATTCAGCGAATGAAGCAATCAGTTTCCTCATCTCCTCGTATTTGATGGGTTGAATCGAGTGAACACGTTTGATGTTAAAGAGTTCTTGAGCAGCGAGCTTCCTTACTTCTTTCCAGTAATCATCAAAAGGAGAGAAAGCGATGTCCTTGTAGTTGTAAGAGAGCTTCTTTGAGCCTGAAGAAACCATTTGGGTTATGTTATCATAATTAATAAAAAATCGAAACTTTAATTAGTGTAAGTACCTGCTAATGATGGACGGCTACAACAATTGAGGTCAAAGACTCTTAGGGCTTGTCTTGCTGTATCTGGAGTAGAAACTACGATCGTTGGCACTGTTCCAAGCTTCAGAAATATCACTGGACCATACTTTTTGGAGAGTCTCCATAGAGACTGATGTGGCAATTCTCCAAGTTGATGCAAGTTTCCGATGATCGGAAGCGTTGGAGGGCTCGGAGGAAGTTTGGAGTTAGAGTGTTTGAACAGTTTAAAGAAAATTATTGAGACTAAGGCAAGGACTAAAAAGAAGAGGAGATCGAGAGAGATTGCCATTTTTTATTCTCTCTCTCTCTCTCTCTCTTAATTGTTTGGTCTATGTTTTCTGTTTCTCAAATAGCTTCACTGAAACTGTTATATGGCCAATGAGTACCTTCATTATGGAAATATGTAAAATATATATGATAAATTTTATGTGTAGGATAATTATTTGACACAAGGCTCCGGCATAATTAATATTTTGTCTCCTTTGTGTGTGTAGATAAACACTGTTCTGGGGTAGGTCGATTATCTGATTAGATGTCGGTTTGTTTTCTGGTAAGTTTGTAAGCGTGGTTTCATTGTTTTCGTTCTCCGATTTATTTTTTAAACAAATTGGTTTCTGTGACGGATTATATATTTTTAGAGTACTGGAAAATTCGGTTACCTAATTTTTTTTTATAGCTTTTTCCACTTCGGTACGTATGTACATATTCCTAACTCTAAAAACAAAAATAAAACCGTTTGGTTCAATTTAGCATTTAGTTTAAATCATCGGTCTATTCTAACTCAGTTCACCATTTTGAACTTTATACCAACTTCTTCTACCTAAACCACAGTATATAGTTCGGTTTTAGTTAGAAACAGCGTAACAAAATAGATTTAATTTAAACTATAATTATATTAGAAAATATAATAATTATATTTGAAAATATAATAATTATATTTATGTTTATAATAATTTAAATATTAAAATTTACAATTATAAATTTAAATTTATTTGTTATTTTAAAACTAAAATATTCAAAACACTAAAAAACTGAAATATTAAAAAAATTTGAATTATAAATTAGGGTTGTACAATCCAAAAAAAAATCAAAGAACTAAAATTAAAAACAAATCCCAATGGTAGTTAAATACAAAATATGACTTAAAGTATGTTATCATAACCAAACTAAATTTGATATAAACCAAACTGAACATAAAAGGAATTAAAAAAAATACTCAAATAAGATCGAGACATCTCACTCCAAAAAATTCAAATATCTAAAAAACTCCAACCAAACTCCAACGATACTCCACCCCTAAATTTCCATAGATTTAATTTTCCAGAGGAATTTCAAATTATTTTGCTGATAAGTCAGTGATATGTCGGTAATATGATCATTTTGAAACATGTGACTTATATTGTGTGGATGAGACCTCTTTCGCAGAAGCTCAGTTATTCACACAATTATTTCACATGGTGGTTTGATAGTTTTTATATTGTGGCCTTAATTTATCTTTTGTCAGTTGAATTTCTTAAACCTAATTATTGATAGTGATAATATTATGAATTGTGTTATTACACTTAGGAATTAAAAAATAATGGAAAGAATGATGATATGATTTAAGATTTCAAAGTGAATGATATTATATTTTTAATACGTTAAAATCAAAGTGGTGATGGAACGAGGACAACAAAAATAACGACATTAACTCTTCAAATAATTTGATAAGAGGTAAACAGAAACATTGCGTTTAAATCATGTGGTTAGCCAGATTTATTGTAAAAGCCTTGGAAAATACATTTATATGGAGGTTATGAAACATATATACAGTTTACAAAAAAAATTCTTAAATAAGTGATCAACTTTGGATGATGAACGACAAAAGTGTTGAAAAGTAGATAGCAAAAATTAAGGAATAATGAGAAAAATGATAATAGGATTCAAGATATCAAAGTGATTGATATTATTTCGTTAATACTAATATTTATAATTAATTACGTAAACTATGACGACTGATTTTTCTTTCGCTGGACGAATTATGACATTGTGGAACAAATTTATCAGTTTGAGTCTATCGTAAGAAAGTTTGTCCCAATGGAAATATAAGCACTTACAGTAGGATCTTCCTTATATCACCCGTTAGTTTGGTCTAGACTACTTTAAAGAGTATGAAAAGTAGATCACGAGGGGCTTTACAATTATTGTAAAACAAACATATGTGAGAGTCAAATTCAAATATATATGTTTTCTCGTTCATCCTCCGACAACTAGGGTTTAACGAGCCCTTGAAAAGATAGAATTACGAAAGGCCCGAGAAATGTTTTGATTAATAATTAAGTGGTAGACATCTCATGACGCAGCACAATACATATAATTAAGTACAATATTGCTCCTACTATTGTATCCTATATGAATAATTTACTATCAAAGGTAACATATATATATATATATATATCATCGTATTCCGAGTATTAAAGTTACCTAACTAATACAAACTCCAGCAAACAACTCCTAATGAGGATTCTCTGTCTTTCTATGCATTCGAGCGCTTGGGCATATTTTGAAGCCACAAAAGTAATAAATTGAAAGTAGAGTCCACATTCGACTACACTACTATTTAGAAATTATTAAGTTCTTTAAAAAGAAAATTATACGTAATTATTTATCAATTATGTTTTTATCATTTTCTTTATATTTGCTACGAGAATGATAAGTAAGGAGAGACTGAATAGTTTTTTAGGTTTCATAGATGGAAAACTTGCCCAAAATTGATAACTTAATTAAGGAGTGTTTTTCTTTTTTGGGCATTTGCCCATACGTCTTATTTGTCGCGACTTGTGAGCAATGCACGTTAACACGATGACGGTCGTGATCATATGGAAGTTTCTGTTAATTGTTAGACATTTCACTGACTAGTTTGGTTGAGTAATAATTCAAGAAACAAAGGCACAACAGAGTTCGTTCTCTTTAAGTTAAATTCGATGTTAAAAAAAAAGATTTTTAAAAAGATTCGATGTTCAATTTTACTTTTTGATATTATAAACAATTTCGGTTAAGTGATCAGTGATCTAGATACTTCACAACAGGAAATTGATATAGAAAGTTTCTTCTAGACACGTGGTAGACTAACAAAATAACCAAGAGATTTCGTTCTGTGTATGTATAATATCGATACTGAAATTTATTTCTATCAGTAAGAACTTATTTTAACTAATCAATGATCTAAATACTTTACAGGAACAAGTAGAAGCTCATTTTTCTTGTTCACAGTAAGTCCAGGAGCTTCTTCCATGTCGATATCTTTGGCTGTCATGCCTTCTGGTAACTTCCACTCAATATGATACAACACATTGACCAGACCAAACTCAACAATCGTTGTCCCCTTGTACATTCCAGGACAGATTCTCAGGCCGGTAACAGCTCAAAATAACGAAAAAATATTATTTAGACTCACAATAATAATCAACCATTTAATTTTTTTTTTATTGATTTGTTAATATGATCCAAGTTGCATGATTGTTGTTTTACGACCTCATCAAATTGTATGATTCACCGTGGACTCCACGAGGGCAATGCCCAAAATAAAAATAAAAAATTCGTATATATATTCTAGAAAGAAAAAGAAACGAATCAAGATTGCAACTCATAAGTGATTGCATCCACCTAAAGCCGTCCGCATTCATGGCTCAACAAAGATTTTGGTTTAATGGTATAGATAACTTGTGCTGAAATGTGAACCGGAACCGAAAATACAACTTTGTATGACATCATATTCCGGAACACAGCCACCAATACTAGTCCATCCATCTTGTGGCTTCCAAACGGAAAACAATCCGGCCCGAAAGTTATCTGTCTGATCGAAGATCAGTCCATTTATCTAATCCAAAGTAATTAATGATATATTTAAAAGAACGTGTGAATAGTGTATCCTATCGAAAGTGAGAAAAAAAATTGAATTAATACACTAGAGAGTAAATTAAATAGTTTTGAATTGGAAACCACAAAATTTAGCAATAATGATTTTGAACAATGGAATATATCCACAGGTGTCGGACATTTTAACGACTTTGTCACCATATGGAATAGAATTTTATAATCTTTTTTTCTAATGATTTTGGGTAATGTTTCTGAAAGTATTCGTACACAAAATTTAGATTTTTTTTTTTTTAAAAAAAAAATACGGTTCATTAAGTTTTATTCTTCTATTTCTTCAGCCTAGCAGAACCTAGCTAGGATACCCGAACCCAAATTCAAGTTGCAGAAATGGAAAGTTTTAATATTCAAAAAGAAAACAGAAATGGAAAGTTTCTACTGGACAGTTCCTGGAACACTTGGTTGACAAACTAAAAAACAAAGGAACTTTCATCAAATACTTGGTACGGTCGATGCCGTACTCATGAAAAACATAGTTCAAATGATCAATGATCTAAATACTTCACAGGAACAAGAAGAAGCTCATTCTTCTTGGTCACAGTGAGCCCAGGACCTTCTTCCATGTTGACATCTTCGACAATCATGCCTTTTGGTAACTTCCAATCAAAATGATACAACAGATTCGCTAAACAAAACTCCACCATTGATGTTCCCATGTACATTCCAGGACAGATTCTCCTACCACTTCCAAATGATAACAGCTCAAAGTTCTGTCCTTTTGCATCAATGTTTTTATCCATAAACCTCTCTGGGAAAAATATCTCTGGATCTTTCCAAGTATCAGGATCACGCCCAATAGCCCAGACGTTCACATGTAGATGTGTCTTGGGGTGTATTGTGTAGCCGTTGATCTGAAATTCAGACATTACTTCTCTTGGAAGCAGAAGAGGTACTACAGGGTGTAGCCTCCATGTTTCTTTGATCACCATTTTCAAGTAATTTAGCTGATCTGTGCTATCGATGGTGATACTTTCTTTGTTCCTGAAATAGTTTCTGATTTCGGATTGAACTTTCTTCATCACTCGTGGGTTCCTCGCGAGTTCTGCCATTGTCCATGTCATGCTTATTGCAGAAGTATCGATTCCCGCCAGAAGAACATTCTGCGATAGAATCAAAAAGAACATATCAGAATCTCAGGTCTTATTTACAGTATTTTGACAAAGATTTCAAAGTCTTTCGTAATTACCATCAAAATTGCTTTGATATGTTTTCTTGTGAGCTTGTCGTTTCCAAGAACAGCTTCTTCTTTCGTTAACCCCAAGAGCACGTCCACAAAATCTTTGATCCCCTCTTTCTTTTCTTGTCTATGCGTACCAATCATTTCTTCATAGAAGGCATCGAGATCTCTCACGACCTTTCCTCTCCGTCCTTGTAAACCTGTGAACCAGTCGATGAACCATCCCGCATACGGAAAAAAATTGGAGGCAGAGAAACTCCCCAAAATCTCAAGTGCCTCACGGATTAACTTGTCGAAACTGTCACTGTTGAGCACAGTTTCTTGGAAAACCACACCAAATGATGCCCTGCATACCACACTTACAGTAAAAGCAAGAAGCTTGCCGTTCAAGTTAACCGGATTATTCTGAGAAGCTGATTTGGCGAGTGAATCTATCATATTCTTGATCTCCTCGTCCTTGATGAACTGAATCGAGTTGACTTGTTTATTATTGAAGAGTTTTTGAGCCACGAGCTTTCTTACTTCTTTCCAGTAATCGTTATAAGGAGAGAAAGCAATGTCCCGGTAGTCGTAAGAGAGTTTCCTTGAGCCTGAAATAAAAAAAAAGTCATTTAGAAATTTTAAATCATAGAAAAAATGAAAGCTTTTAATTAGTTACACTACCTGCCAATGGTGGACGGCTACAACAATTGAGGTCAAAGACTTTAAGAGCTTGTCTTGCTGTTTCAGGATTAGAAACTACCACCGTTGGGATTGTACCAAGCTTCAAATGCATAACAGGACCATACTTTTTGGAGAGTCTCCAAAAAGACTGATGTGGCAATTCTCCCAGCTCATGCAGGTTTCCGATGATCGGAAGCTTTGGAGGGCTCGGAGGAAGTTTGGAGTTTGAGTGTTTGATCAGTTTCGGGAAGATTATGAAGACGACGGCAAGCATTATAGAACAGAAGAGATAGAGAGAAATAAACATTTTCACTTGTTTCTCTTAACTGTTTGGTCTTTGTTCATAGTTTCTTATAGATCTGTTTCTCAATGAGTTTCAATGAAAAAGGTTATATCGCAATATTATTTATTAATATGAAACATGTGTTTTGCACTATGTGTGGTAGATAATTAGGGCCCATGGTTTTTGTATTGTTGATGATGCATCTCCATCGATAATGTTGCTTGGAAGGACTCGAGAAATTTTTTCAAAGTTTGTGTTTATTTGATCAGTTTAATTAAGGAAGGTTACAGATATTGAAGACAACACAAGCTCAACTTCAATACAAGCCCATTTCATCACTCCCTCTTGCTTAAGCCCATCACAGCCCAACACCAACTTCGTTACACGACAACACCTTTACACCTCATCGTCTCTCCAGTCAAGATGCTGAAAGAATCGAATCTAACCGTTGCACAGCCATAAAGATAACGTGTACATGATGACTCAATGTATCTAGATTCATCCTTAGAGTTGTATTTATACAATCATCCCTACGTTGTAATCCATATCTTCCAAAAACAATAAGAAAGATCAAGTTCCTTTACTCTGTTCTTTTCCTTTGTTATTTTCATGGTATCAGAGCCATAACTTCCTTCACCGGAAAATATGGAGAATCTTGTCGATGTTTATCCTTTACCCAGTGGTCTACCAGTCTCAAGTGCGGTCACAGTCAAGCTTAATGATCGCAACTATCTTCTTTGGAAACCTCAGTTGGAATCTCTTTTAAGTAGTCAAAAGCTTCTTCGTTTCGTCACCGGCCAAGAACCCGCACCACCTCCTACTGTTGCCGTAGCACAAGGAGACATCAATAATCAAATTCCCAACCCCCGTCTAGAAGCTTGGTCGTATACTGACCAACTCATCAAATCATGGTTATACAGCACTCTATCGGAGGAAATCCTTGGATGTGTAGTCGGTTTTGCTACCTCTCATGAAATCTGGACATATCTCTCTGATAACTTCAATAGAAGATCAGTGGGACATGTCTTTGAGCTTCGACGTACTCTTCAAACTATTACCAAAACAGGTAAAACACTCTCTGAGTACTGCCGAATCTTTCGTACCACTTGTGATCAACTAAGCTCCATCGGTGAGCCGGTTGAAGAGACCATGAAAATATTCATGTTCTTAAATGGTTTGGGTAGGGAGTTTGATCCAGTCACCACAGTCATACAGAACTCTCTTTCTCGGTTCCCTCCTCCTTCCTTCAACGATGTCATCTCTGAAGTTAGTGGGTATGACACCAAGTTACAGTCCTATGATCAACCTACAGAGATCAGCCCTCATCTAGCCTTTCAGGCCTTTAAACCCCGTGATGTCAGAGGTGGACGCCCTCCTTACAGAGGAAGCGAAACTAGAGGCAGGTTCAACTTTACTTCTCGAGGACGTGGTTTTTCTCAGCAAGTTCCACCAAGTAACGCCAACAATACGTTCTCGTCTCGTCCTGTTTTTCAAATCTGTGGAAGGACTGGTCACATTGCCCTTAAGTGCTTCAATCGTTTTGACACCAACTATCAAAGTGCTGATCTTCCTCATGCCTTAGCTGCTCTTCATGTCTCTGACTACTCAGGATCAGAGTGGGTAGCTGATTCTGGTGCTTCAGCTTATATCACTGGTTCCACATCTGGTCTCGAAAAGGTCACAGTGTTCAATGGTCCTGAAAACATCATGGTTGCCGACGGTAATATTCTTCCTATCACTCATGTTGGATCAACCAATATTGCTTCTACCTCAGATACTTTACCTCTCACTGATGTTTTAGTATCTCCCTCCGTCAATCACTCTCTCTTTATCGGTATCTAAACTCTGTCAAGATTATCCATGCGGTTTGATAATGAGAAGGTTCTGGTTCTGGAAAGGGGATCATTCAAAGTTCTGACAAAAAGAAGCAAGTCTAACGGCTTATATGTGCTGGGAACAAAGGATTTTGCTGCTTTCTTCTCCAACAGACAAACTCAAACTTCTGTTATAGGTATTAGTTATCCGCATGCAATCCCCGGAGACCCTAATCTTCAAATTTCAGACCTAACTACAAATCATTCGGGATACAAATGAAACATGAATCCATGATTCTGTTCATAGTTGACGCACCTGAAACAGAGATCCTCCTTCTGTTTGCCAGCTCATGTGGACGGCACTACGATAGACAAATACACCACTCTCAATTAGAGACATGGCTCCGGCATAATGCAGATTTATTTGGTATATAAAACAAATAAACCAAATTTAGACACAAGGATTAGAAAAGCCCCACTCAAATAAAGAACATACACTAACTATGATCCCTCGGGGTTTAATGGTACAGAAGAAAAGGTATGTTCTTAGGGTCAACCTCAGATAAGAATCACACAAACCCTCCACTGCTTCAGAAATCAACAAACTAGCGATACAAACAAAGGACAGACAATGAGTAACCTCATTGCCAACTAGAAAAATGAAAGACCCAATTCACCAGTTCAGAAAGCTAACAAATTTAAGGTTTAGGTACCTTAATTCCCAGATTCCGGTGCCAGAATTTACAGTCAGCAGTTCCACCAACCATTGTACCAAGCATATAAGGATTTATTTCAATAATCTTCTTCACAGATTGCGACGCTGAATGAAAAAGAAAAAAAAACGACAAAACATCAGAAACCACCAAATCCATCATTCCTTATACTGTACAATATCATAGGCCAACGCAACAAAGATTTAGAACTTTGTTAACAATCCAACACTAAAGCCAACACCCAACAAGTATCTAATTTAGTCTACATTGCAAGAATCCGTATGCTCATTGTGAAGAAATCTATAGATAACTCACACCTAGACAACCAACAGAAATCTGAAACAAAAATATTTAAAAGTGAAAACATACAGATATATCCTCCCATGCTTGCTCGAGAATCAGCAGCTACCATAACACCTTCTTTAAAGATAAACGCGAGTGTGGTTGTACCCTTTGCAGGTTCACCATCTGTACAGCTTCTTTCTGAAACCCATCAAACTAAAAACCAACACACACACAACAACAACAACAACAAAAAAAACAAATCTCGCAATCAAAACACCTTTTTCCATATTTAAATCCAAAAAATAAACTGAATTTTGAAACTCTATCTGTTGTACGAGGAAGATCAAACGAAGGTACAGAAGAGAACCCATCAAGCATCTCGCTGTTTGATCCAAACCCAATCATAGGCATAGTTGTCTCCAATCCACTAGTATCAAGCTTCATTGTCAAAAAAGCCTTACGGAATAATCGGAAAATTAGTCAAAAATCATAAGCTTATCTAGCATTGAGATAAACCAGAATCACAGAGCTTCCTCTCAGAAATTCTAATCGAATCTAACACGAGATTACATTTTGTAACATTCAATACTTCATATTAAAGCCAAATTAACGGCATTAGATCTCAATTAGGGAATTGAGACATACCTTTGCTGAGGAAAATCAATGAAATCGAGACGCAAAATTAACAAAAGCAGAGAGAGTGTGAGAGCTGATGAATAACGAAGAGGAAAATAAATGCAAAGAATATGAGCTCCGGACAAACCGCACTGGACCAGATTTGGGTGTCGGGTCAAGTCGGGTTCGGGTCATACCGTCTAAGACGGGTTGGACTTGTATTATGTTCCAAACCATTATTCAATAGTTTGGGTTTCATGGGCCGTTATTGGGCTCCTTTTCTTAGCTCATCATTTTTAAATTTGATGTTTTTTACCAAGGGTAGCTAAAAGTATAGTTCTAAAATTTGTCGTGGAACTGGAATGGTTCATACCTAACATTGTGGACTCTCGGTCTTAATTAAGACATCTACGTATTGATCACTGATGTCTCTAGGGATAGTTTAATAGTATATGTTTTTGGTGCGTTAGTGGACAGAAAAATCTCACAGAACTTTTTGGTGTTTATTATGCAAGTAAATTACTATTACCAATAAAAGATTTAAGATCAAATTAAAATTACAAAGCAAAACATTTGGTATATATGTATATATTATTCATTTGTTTCGTGTAACATTTATAAAGTTAAAAGTCTTAAACAGCTTTCTTTAGTTTGGAACCTTAATTCTACTTACGCAAAATTAGTAACGCATAAACATTAAATGATTTAAATTAATGAATCTGATAGTTATCAATGAGTAGAGAAAAATAGTTATTTTCTGAAAGTGACGAAAAAAAATGGAGCAAAGGAAATGGCAATACGTTAGCGTTTGGTACTGCATCTTCTAGCTCGCATAACTCCTGAAGGAGGACTATTCAAAGAAAAGCTGCAATGAGTATGCAACCAATAAGAGTACCTAAACATCGGCCCTAGGTTCGAACGTGCGTGAAACGTTCCTCTTAGGTTCAACAAAACCGGACCGGCTGCAATCTGACGCTGCAGTTCCTGGCTCTGCGTTGGCTGGAGCCGAACTTGACTGCTCACGAGATGAACATTCGCAAACATCGACATTTTCTTAGGAACCTTGAAAGGCTCAATGTATTGAGTCGCTATAAGCGTGTTGTAATAGTAAAGATCGAACGTCAAAGAGTTGAACTCCACACTACTTTTCTTGTTTGGGTTTGTAAAGTTTGCTAACATGGTTAGATCTCCGTTTAGAAGAAAACCCATGTCGAGATAAGCAGCGTTTAGGTTAGCGGCTGAGATGTCAATGTGAGGAGAGCGTGGACGGTACACGAGGTAGACGATTAGGACGATTAGACCGCCGAGAATAAGAATGGTCCAGAAAATCGCACAGCAAAATGCAGCTGACCATGTCATTGCGTTTGTCCGATCTCTTGAAGGCGGTGGTGACCGTTGGCCACGACGGTGATGCGGTGATGGTGTTGGAGCGGTTCTCCATGGAGTTGGTTTGGCTATTGGAGGTAATGATGTTGCATAACCGCCTCCAGCGCGTAGTGGTTGTGGATGTGGTGGTGGTGGAGATCGTTGTTGGTGTTGATGATGACCTTCAGGACTTAATAGTAACGGTCTTTTTGCAGAGTTTGGATTATTCCGTGGTGTGTGTTTCTCTTCAGGGCTTGATAGTAATGGTATTTTAGCAGAGTTTGAAGTTTTCCGTGGCGGTAGTCTCTCTTCCGGGCTTAGTGGTAAAGGTATTACGGAATGAGGCGGTTCGTGGATTGGTCGTTTACGGTGGCGATCACGAGGCTTGATTTGGTGGTGAGGAATAGGGGGAATGGGAGGTTGGTGATGTGGGGACGTTTGTGAAGTAGAGGCACCACCATTGAGGTGTTGATTCTGCGATGGAAGGCGTGCGAAATGAGGGTTGGTTTCATGGTGATGATGAGACATTTAGAGGAAGAAGCTACGAAAGCATCAAAAGAAAATTTGAGTTAAGAAGAGCTAAGATGAAAACATGAAGAGGAGTGAAAGAGGTAGCTTTCAACTGCTACCCAATTTCTAAACGGCGGAAAGAGAGGGGATAACTTGGTGACAAGTTCAAGTAAGGATTCTTGTTGTGTGAAATAATCTCTCCAACATAAAGAATGATTACTAATACATCGAAGCAAGTAATCTTTTTGTAGATTCCTTGTCCTTTGTGCTAAACAAAAAGAAAGAAAGTCTAGAAAACATTCTTCTCTTTCTTTCTCATTTTGTTTTTAAAAGCTCATTGTAAATTACTTAGCCAGTTTCTTTTTATCCAAGAGAGACAGGATTAAGAACTTACACGTTACTGGTGGGGTACCTGTATCTGAGAAAGTTGAAATGAACCTTTTAAACAGACAATGGTAGTAGCATTTTAAGCAACCACAAGTAAAATTTTGTCTACATCTGTTCAGCTTCGGCAGAATCATCAATCCTCAATTTGTAAAATGTTCGAGATGTTGCATACCGCCCCACTGAGCTATCATGGCTTTGGAGATGAGTTTTTTTCACTACTACTATGCCTTGTACGGCATGAATAATGGCTGGAAAAGAAAAAACAATACAAGCAAAGAGGGTCGCGGTAATAAAAGGCGCAGATAAGCAAGGCACTGTGTCCTGTCACAGTAACAAACTTTGAGAGTACATGTGTAGTTCTTGGATCTGAAGTTGATCACGGAAAACTTAGGAAAGAGAAAAGCCTTATCAAATAGTAAACAACTAATCGTAATCCAAGATTATACCAATTCCATTCATCAAAAAAGTTCAAAATGAAAGAAACAGACCACAACTGTGTTATATCACAGTTACTAGAACTGATCAACATTCATTCCCCGTAAATGTAATGGAAAGAAAATATGACTAATGGTTATAGCAGCACCGTTGTTTCGGCTCAGCTCTCATAAACCTCTGTAAAGAAGAACATGAGAAAAAGAAACACCATTACAATATGTTGAAATCAAATTATAGCTACAAAGCTTATTCTCCATCAAATGGTCCAAGTGTGTACGCTATTGTAGGATCTTTACAAAATTCAAGCTTTTTTACATACCCAATGAATCAAACCGGTTCATGAGATCAAGTGTGAGTATTCAGCAACCAAAGCAACAACCTTTAATCCCTAAAAGCTAGAACATTTTCCGGAAATGGGTAAATATACCTGACTTTCTTGATGAGGATGGACTGGAGTTTACGAGCAAAGTCAATGGATTTGATCCTGCGTTCGAGATTCTTCCTAGCAAGAACCTTCCTCTCCGAGTTCTTTATGTGATGAGTCTGCTGCGCTTTTATCAGCCTCTCCATTCCACTCGACTGCATCTTCCTCTGCAAAATCGTCAGCGCCTTGTCCAGATCCCCTGAAAACACCTTCACCCTTATCCCTCTCTCCTGCTGCAACTGGCTGTGACTCGTCCGAGTCACTAATCCCGTAACTCGCTTCGCCATCGTGTTCATCTTCCCGAGAAAAAATGTTATTTTTATCCCTTTTCACTGCGAAATAAGAGTTCCGGAATGATTGCTGAGAAATTATAGAGAAAACAATCCGATCTGAATTCGACTTTTACCTGTTACTTTTTAATGGTTGGAATCTTGCCGGAGAGATCAAAGAGCTTTGAATTGAGTGTTGATGGAGAATGACTAGGTTAAACCGTTAAAGAAGGGCTGATGGAGGAAATGAGTCAAAATCAGAGATTTAGGGGTGATTATCTAACTATAATAAAATATGGGCATGTGTTTGTAAATATGAATAAACTAACCCTCTGATTGAGTTAGAGGGTTGTTGACTTTTGAAGATGATGAACATACAAAAGTCTTTCAAAAAAGCTTTCTTTATTTCCCGTCTGTAGAGTGTTTGAGAGTCTCTCCAAGCTTCTTCCTCACATGGCAGCGTTTCGAATAGTAAACTGAAGAAACTGTTGTGTTACCCATAGAGAAATAGCGAAGAAGAAAGAGAGAGAGAGAATCGATAGATTAAGCTGGCGACTTTTAGCCCGAGGAGAGCAATGGCGGAGTTGCGGCACTCGAGCTCTCTCGGGAGCCGATCTTCATCCTCTCCGTTACGTGGCGGAGGCGGTGGAGGAGATGAGGACTCGTCGTCTCCTCACGTACACGATCACTCTCCCAACGGCGGAGACGACGAAGATGGACGACCACGTCATCCCTCGAGAGATCGAGACCGTCCGATCTGGTCAGTATCTGGGTTTCACTCTTTGTTTCCTTTCCTCGGCGACGATCCTAGGGCTTCTCATCAGAAGAATAAAATATCGCTCCTTTTGATATTGATTTTCGCTGTCGCGAGCTTGATCTCCGTTTATGGGATTATTAATCACTTGGTAAGTCTTTCTCTTTCGATCTAAAAATTGAGATCTTCCATACTTATCTCCTCTTAGATTCGTGCTTTTATGTTACAAACCGTTGAATCGATTTGGGAAAGTATTTAGCTTGCTTACGAACTTCTCTTCTGCAGTAAAAGCAAGAGTTTTTTTGGGTGGATTGGATTTGCATTATTTTGAAACTAAGATCACTCTTGTATCTCTATGTTGATTTCTGCAGAATGCACCATATTTGTGTAAAAAAGATGGAATTGTTCTCAACTGCCCTCATGTAAGTGAATGAACTTTGGTATGTGTTTTATCAAATTCATAAGCTTTGAATCTCCTAAATCGAAGTTTGCATTTCTAGGTAAAAGAGTCACCTTCTCCCTGGGAAAATCCTTTGTCTGCAACAACTTCTTGGAAGCCTTGCGCTGAGCGGCGGATTGGTGGAATCTCAGGTATTGAGAGCTAGAGGGATCACCATTGACATTGTCTTAATCTCTCTTTTCGTGAAAGTTCAAGTATTTTCCGTTGAGTCGGGTTTATGTTTCATGGCTGCTTATTAGATTTCATCAACTTTTTTTCTTTCAGATCTTCTTCCTGAAAACGAAACAAATGGATATGTTTTCATTCATGCTGAGGGTGGTTTGAATCAGCAGCGAATTGCTGTATGTATCTTCCATTCTTTACCTTTTCCTCTTTCCACTGTCAAATCATGGTTGAAGACGCTAACCGCTGCTGTTTTTTCCTTTCTTTCATTTTGGAAAGTTGAGTTATGCCTTTTTATGGCTTTTGTTTACAGATCTGTAATGCAGTAGCTGTTGCCAAGATTATGAATGCAACTCTGATTCTACCAGTACTGAAGCAGGACCAAATCTGGAAAGACCAAACGTAAGCTTATTCAGATATTGATTTCATCTCCTCTTGAATTACTTTTCTAAGTTTCTAGTCATTGCTGCTACATTGTATCCTAGTGATGATTATTTGAGTGCAATGAAAAAGGAGTCAGGTACTCGCTCTATTTTTGTTTTTAGTTTATTGAATTTGTGAACTTTGTTTTGTAGGAAATTTGAAGACATTTTTGATGTAGATCATTTCATTGATTACTTGAAGGATGATGTCCGAATTGTTAGAGATATACCTGACTGGTTCACTGACAAAGCAGAGTTATTCTCTAGCATAAGGTTTGCTTTTCAACTCTTAATTTATTTGTTGATGATATACTTGTTTGAAGATTTCAAAAGTGAGCTTGTGGGTTTATGGCGTCATCCGGTGCTCCTTGTGTATATATCTGATTTATATCCGATCAATACTATGTAAATCAGGTAAGACTTTGACCGAGTTATTTACTTGTCTTCTGCAGAAGAACAGTCAAAAACATTCCTAAATATGCAGCAGCCCAATTCTACATAGACAATGTTTTGCCACGGATAAAGGAGAAGAAAATAATGGCCTTGAAGCCTTTTGTCGATCGACTTGGGTATAATCTATATTCTCTACTTCATAGGTCAGACTTTTGGAAATTTTCTTATACACGATGAATAATATATCCTTGTGTTGCTGGAAAACTTTCAGGTACGACAATGTACCTCAAGAAATCAACAGATTACGATGCCGTGTAAATTATCATGCTCTTAAATTTCTCCCAGAGATAGAGCAGATGGCTGATTCACTTGTTTCTAGAATGAGAAATCGCACAGGGACTCTAAATCCATATATGTATGAGATTGACATCTAGAACTTTGTTTTAACTTTGGACCTGAAGCATCCGTTTGACTCAGAATTATATTCTTCTCTCTTGTATAGGGCTCTTCATCTTAGATTCGAGAAAGGAATGGTTGGTCTATCCTTTTGTGATTTCGTGGGGACAAGGGAAGAGAAAGCTAGAATGGCAGAATACAGACAAAAGGAATGGCCTCGGCGCTTTAAGGTGATTTTTTTGAAGTGGTTGATAACTTGTATTTGGTGCCGAAACAGCCTCAACCGATGGTTTAACGCGTTTGCTTGACATGTATTGTAGAATGGTTCCCATCTCTGGCAACTCGCCTTGCAGAAGCGCAAAGAAGGTCGATGTCCTCTTGAGCCAGGGGAAGTTGCTGTGATCTTACGCGCAATGGGCTATCCAAAAGAAACACAAATTTATGTAGCATCTGGTCAAGTCTATGGCGGCCAAAACCGTATGGCTCCACTAAGAAACATGTTCCCAAATTTGGTAAGAAGACCGAACCCTATCACCAAAATCAGCAGGCTTAGTCTCTCACAATTGTCCTTTTAAAACAGGTAACAAAGGAGGATTTAGCAGGCAAAGAGAAACTAGCAAGCTTTAGAAAGCACGTAACAAGTCTCGCTGCTTTAGATTTTTTGGTATGTTTGAAGTCAGATGTGTTTGTGATGACACACGGTGGAAACTTTGCAAAACTGATCATTGGAGCACGGAGATATATGGGTCATCGGCAGAAATCAATCAAACCGGATAAAGGGTTAATGTCGAAATCATTTGGAGATCCTTACATGGGATGGGCAACTTTTGTGGAAGATGTAGTTGTAACCCATCAAACACGGACCGGTTTGCCTGAAGAAACTTTCCCTAACTACGATCTTTGGGAAAATCCTCTCACTCCATGTATGTGTAAAGCTTGATGATGCGTTCGTTTTGCATTGTGAGCTGATTGGCTTAAAAGAAAAAAACAAAGAGGAGATGAGTTTGGTCTGGATTTGTCTGAGGAGCAACAGACTATAGAGATTTGGTAGTTTTTTCCCTTCCCTTTTCCTTATTTTTAATCCTTCAAGGTGATCATTTTGATATTATGTAAATTTCCTAGTGAAGAAAAAAAAAGTTACAAAGATACTTTGAGCCGTCTCGTGGTTTTGACGTTTAATCGGAGTTTTTAAGTCTTGTTTAAACATTGACTTGGGACTCCGTTTTGACATATACAAATGAAAGAAGAGGACGTTGCAGAAGAAGAGAAAACATTTGTCTCCCTCCGAAATGAGAACTGAACGAACGGACTCACGAACGACATTCTTACACGTGTACAACTCCTTTAAACCTCGATACATGTTCCTTTTTGTCATCTGTCTCAGGTGCATATCTCACACTTGTGAAGAGTAGTTGAGTAGTGAAATCGGGCGTGAGTTATGTCAAAACAGAGTGTGACAAAAGCGCGAAGTTCTTTAATGAAGGTTTGTGTCATTTAATCATTCTTAAATACTCTTAACGGATACTAATCTAATCCGTAAAAAGAGCACATTTCTTCTTTAGTTCTTGCCAAGCTAGTAGTAGTACCCGACACTAACTACAATCGCGGGTTCTATAGTCTCTCAGGTTTTCTCAGCAACAACATAAGAGGAAACGAAATCCAGGGAAAAAAACATCACAATCGGGTCACATCATCGCTATGATCAGACAATCCATTGAAAGAACCGGGTCGACCCGGTTCAGTGTCTTAATCATCCTCAATCTTTCCATTTATAGGTACTCCACTTTCTCCTTCGCTTCACTCCACTGTGTGTTTTTTTTTTCTGCCTCATCCATCTTGAAAAGTTTCAAGCTTGTTTTTTTGGGTCGATTTTGATTGTTTGTCTGATCGATCGCAAATTTCAGTGTATCGATCAACGCAAGGTCGAACGAACATGCGAGCTTTCCTCCAAGAGGATGGAACTCGTACGATTCCTTTTGCTGGACTATCTCTGAAGCCGAGTTCTTGCAAAGCGCTGAAATCATTTCAAAGCGTCTTCTTCCTCATGGATATCAGGTAATTGCTGCATAAACACGAAAATCCCCAGTGATTCATAGTGGGTTTTGCTGTTTCTGGACTTGTAATTAAGTTCCTTGTTTTAATGGAATTTGAAAGTTCTTTTTTTTAACGTTCCTGTGTTGCGTTTTGGATTTGGATATAGTATGTTGTGGTGGATTACCTTTGGTATAGAAAGAAAGTTGAAGGTGCTTATGTGGACTCTCTTGGGTTTGATGTGATTGATAAATGGGGAAGGATGCATCCTGATCCAGGAAGATGGCCATCTTCTAAAGGCGGTAAAGGTTTCACCGAAGTCGCAGAGAAAATTCATAAAATGGGTTTGAAGTTTGGGATTCATGTTATGGGAGGAATAAGCACACAGGCTTATAACGCAAATACTCTTGTTATGGATAGTGTAAAGGTATTTGATTTGATATCTTTCCACTTTCTAAAGTTTGTATCGAAGTAGCTGGTGATTGGTTACCTTTTTTAAATGCTCAGGGAGGTGCTTATCAAGAATCTGGTAAACAATGGCGGGCGAAAGATATTGGGATCAAGGAGAAGGCTTGTGTATGGATGCCTCATGGGTTCATGAGTGTGAATACCAAGCTAGGTGCAGGAAAAGCGTTCTTGAGATCTCTTTACCGGCAATATGCTGAATGGGGCGTCGATTTCAGTAAGAGAATCGACATCATTTGCATAGCTTTACTGTCTGAATTCAATATATGAATATCTTATTCTTGTCTCATTTTCTTGGTCTTCAGTAAAACATGACTGCGTATTTGGGGATGACTTCAACATAGATGAGATAACATTTGTGTCAGAGGTACATAAACAGCGTTTATAATACCTAAAATCTTCTGGTTAGTGTCAAAGGTACATGGAGATGAAATTTGGTTTTCGTACGCAGGTTCTGAAGGAACTTGATCGGCCTGTTTTGTACTCTATATCTCCAGGGACGAGTGTGACACCTACAATGGCTAAAGAAGTTAGTCAATTGGTTAACATGTACAGAATAACAGGTGATGATTGGGACACATGGAAAGACGTTGTGGCACATTTCGATATCTCGAGGTCAAGCTTCATGTGCATTACTTACCTGAAAATCCTCTTGACAAGCTTTTACCTTTCCTTTGATGTCATATAATTTGCTACTATTCCAGGGATTTATCTGCCTCTAGTATGATCGGTGCTCCAGGGTTACAAGGAAAATCATGGCCAGACCTAGATATGTTACCTCTTGGATGGCTTACTGATCAAGGTTTGACAAAAAATATTGAGATCTGAATTCTGAAGATGGTTCCAAATAACGTTGTTATTGTCTTGATGTTTGGTTAAGGTTCGAACTTTGGACCTCATCGGGCGTGTAATCTTAGTCTTGAAGAACAAAAGACACAGGTGTAGCTCTAGCGTCATAGTTCGTAGTTTATTAGTAACCCTCTAAACCATATTTCGCATGTCTCTTAGGCTCTTTTTTCTTATCCTTCAGATGACATTGTGGTCTATTGCAAAGTCCCCTCTTATGTTTGGAGGCGATGTGAGAAAGCTTGATGGCGCTACTTTTACTCTGATCACAAACCCTACACTGCTGGAAATCAATTCTTATAGTTCTAACAACAAAGAGGTTTGTAGAAACCATAACTTCAGTCTTCAAATTCATTTCTTTACTTTAAATTTACAAAATTATGTCATCAAACTCTGCATGTTTCTGACTTTCTGTTATACAGTTCCCTTACATCACCGCGACAAGGGTATTTAGGAATAAGCACAAAATCCATCCTCATTATCCAACAGGCATCTACGTTTCAACTAAACATGCTTTTGGTCTCACTAGCTGCAAAGAACCGAAAGCGACCACTTGGTCCATTGTAGACAAGAACCGTGGACAAATATGTTGGAACGAATACTCTACCGAAAAACTAGAGAAGCCGTTTTGCTTATACAACCGAAAAGCTCTTTTAGCTTCGTATAATTCTTTTTAAGAACATTTTATTCCATTCGCTTTACATTTCATTAACCGCCGCAACAAATGTATCTGCTTCATTTTGGTGCAGCAATGAAGAGATAAAACACAACCGGCTTTATCAAGGTAAGCTTCATTTACAAACAAATGATAAAGCAGACTCTTGTATAGGAGCTTCCTCGAAGCAAAAGCTCACTTCAAAAGAGTATAGTCGAGGTGCGTTATCACCTTGCAAACTTGATGCAAACCAGGTACTTCAACGAATTTTGATCACTCTCGCTATTAATTACCTGAATATCCTATATTCATATTCATATAACACAGTCTATGATCATCAGATGTGGGAGCTCCACAGTAATGGAACACTAGAAAACAGTTATTCTGGTCTCTGCGCCGTCCTAAATCTAGTGAAAGGTAGTTCCTTTCAGCTCAACTAAGATTATTCTCTCTTTCTTCAACATTCCCTTGACATTGTTACTCATCTTCTGCAGCCGAAGCTAGCTCCAATGGCGTTCGTTCTTGGATTGCCACGGGAAGAAGAAGTGAAGTATATGTCGCCTTTTTCAACTTAAATCCGGTGAAGACGACGATAACAGCCAAGATATCAGACATTGCCAAGGCTCTTCCGAATAAGACGAATCTTGAAGGAGCTTCTTGTAAGAGCCACGAGCTATGGAGCGGCAAAGATTTCGGACCAACAAAAGATTCAGTATCAATTCAAGTCGAATCTCATGGTCCTGCTCTTTTCGTTCTCCATTGTAGCCATGCATGACAATATGAGATCGAAACTCATGGTCCTGCTCTGTTCGTTCTCCATTTACCTTCTACATACAATGTCCTTTCTATGTTTCATCTCTAGCGTAATTAAAAGTGGAGTTATGTATAATCTATGCTGCCATAACACTCACAATAATAATCAGCAAGCAATATATAACATAATCTTTTTAGGTAAATGATTAGAACTTTATTATTTGATATTTTTTTTCTTCCAAATAACACATGCTAGTGTATTAATGAAATAGTATCCCAATATTTATTTTGGCCACATAAATTTTTTTTACACATCCATATGTCAAATTTATTATTCTACCTGATTAGCCCTAATAATTATGTCATTAAAATTAAATTAATTAAAAAGAGTTTAATAGATGATATATTTTTGACCGTTCATTTCATCAAGTCAACCGTCACTATCTTATAATGTCGCGTGACCACACGCTCATGCCGTAACTTCCTTCAAGCTCTCGTTATTGAGTGGTACGTCTAACACACGCGCATTTCTAACGCGTGACTCTCGATTTTTCGTCTATCTCTCCTTCGTTGAGAAGCATGCAAAAACATCTTCAAAGGAATAAATCCCAAATTTCTTTTCCCAGAAAAGATTTCATCTTCACGCAAAAGGAATAATCTTTCTTCTGTGGGATTAAGCTTTCTTCGGAGCCCTAAATCTTTTTTTTTCTTAATTTTCCGATTTGAATTTCGCTGTTTCCTTCGCGATATAGATCTCTCTGTTTCACACAAGCAAACTTCCGTTTTTTAGATCTGAGAAGAAAAAAAATTGAGAATCTGATATCAACTGGATGTCGAAGCCGTGGGGTGGGATTGGAATAGGGGCGTGGGCGGACGAAGCGGAGCGTGCGGATGAAGAGCAGGCGGCGGAAGCTAAAGCGAGTGCGGCGGATGTGCAGAGTTTTCCAAGCCTGAAGGAGGCTGCGAGCAATGCAAAGTCTAAGAAGAAGAAGAAGATGACTCTATCTGAGTTTGCCTCTGGTGCTTACACAGCAGCACCTGGAGGTAAAAACTCTGTTGGATTGACGCAGCAAGAGATTCTTCAGCTACCTACTGGTCCTAGGCAACGCTCCGAGGACGAAATGCAACCTGGACGCTTAGGCGGTGGTTTCTCTTCTTACGGAGGTCGTTCTGGTGGGCCTCCTGGTCGAATGGGTAGAGATCGAGATGATTCCGATGGTTCGTGGGGTGGTGGAGGTGGACGGAGACCTTACGGCGGCGGATTTGATGATGACAGGAGAGGACCTCCGTCGAGGGTTTCGGATTTTCCGCAAGTTTCGAGAGCTGATGAGGTTGATGATTGGGGGAAAGCTAAAAAGCCGCTTCCGGCTTTCGAACAAGGACGGCAGGGTCGTTATGGTGGTGGTAGTTTTAACGGTGGTGGCGGAGGTGGAGGAAGTTTTGGCGGTGGAAGTGGAGGTGGCGGTGGTTTCTCCAAAGCTGACGAAACCGATAATTGGGCTGCAGGGAAAAGGCAAGCTCCGGTTCGATCATCTACATTTGGGTCCAGTTTCGGTGATTCAGGCCGTGAATCTGACCGTTGGTCTAGAGGAGTAGCCGGAGGTGGTGTTCAGGAGGAACGTCGTCGGTTGGTTTTGGAACCACGGAAAGTTCACTCAGGAGCGAGTGAAACTCCACCTGCTGCTGCTAAGACGAGTAAGCCGAACCCGTTTGGGGAAGCTAGACCAAGGGAGGATGTTTTGGCGGAGAAAGGTTTGGACTGGAAGAAGCTTGACTCGGAGATTGAGGCTAAGAAAGGAAGTTCTCAAACGAGCAGGCCAACGAGCGCACACTCGAGCCGACCTTCAAGTGCTCAGTCGAACAGGTCTGAGAGTTCAGGATTGAATAATGCGGTAAAGCCGAGGCCAAAGCTGAATCCTTTTGGCGATGCGAAGCCCCGAGAAGTGTTGCTGGAGGAACAAGGGAAGGATTGGCGCAAGATGGATATGGAACTCGAGCATCGCAGAGTTGACAGGTCCTTGTTCATCTGGATTTTTTTAAGTTTCACTGAGGGTTGTGGATCTGTTTCGTTTCTATGTTGCTGCGGTTATCTTAATATTGATTTTCTTTTCATTTTAATGCATGGTGATTTTCTGCTTGACCAATGCTTAAATGACAAAGTTCAGAATTTTGAAGTGATATATGACTGCTTGATAAATTATGCCATACGCCAATCGTAGAATGCATGGAACTGAGAACTTCATATAATTTGCTATTTCTGCTGTAGGTTTTTGATCTTCATTGAAGGGTTTGTGTGTACTTTATTTATCGAGTCTCCATGGTTTGTTTTGGTAACATGTTATTAGGCGTTTATGAGTTCCATTATCTCGCCAAATGATGTGAACTTCGATGTTTTCTCATTTGAGCTGTCTTCATCATGGAGGATTCTTTTGTTATTTCATTTTTATTCAGCTTCTTTGTGCATTGATTGAGTTCCAAAGCCTGTTAGATAACTTCTGCTTGTTTCTCCTGGGTGTTATCTGAGCTGAAATTTTCCTTTGGTTTATGCATGCTATTGTCTCCGCGATGAAAGTCTTTTGAGATGCTTCTTGTATGATCCTTATGCTATGGAACTCTGTGATACTTTTTTTGTTATTATTAGTTTTATAACAGTCGGCTATTGATCTCTCTGTTGTGAAAACCAATTTTTGCAGGCCTGAAACAGAAGAAGAGAAGATGTTAAAAGAAGAGATTGAAGAACTAAGGAAAAAACTCGAGAAGGAATCAATTGCTCCAGAGGTCAAGCAATCTGATCAAGAACCCGGCACTAATAATAATCACCATGATTTACCAGAAACTATACGTGGCAAGGAGAAAGATCTGGAAATACTAACCCGTGAGTTGGACGACAAAGTCAGGTTCAGGCAGAAACCAGTTGAGAGGCCAGGGTCTGGGGCCGGCAGAACCGGTTCATACTCAGAAAGAACACATTCCCGGTCTGGATCAATCGATGAGTCCAGGAGTTTTGAATCCACGGATAGACCTAGATCTCGTGGCGCAGTTGATGCATGGGTTAGAACCGTCGATGATCAGCGAAGAAACTTTCAAGGAAGCAAAGAGCGCGGATTCTTCAGCAACAGGTAAAGTAGTAAACGTGATTTTTGCATCTAGGCTCATATCTTTAAGTTTAACCAGAAATGATAAATCGATATCATATTAATCTCGAGTCTCCGACAGGTCGTCATCTAGGGAAGGATGGTAAGAAGGAAACGAAGACCAGCCAAATGTGGGATGTTTATTTACTACTACACTATTCCCAGATTTTGAACAAGACTTAGAGGAGCGTTAATTTGTAGTAATAAATATTTATCTTCTCCTTGAAAAAACCCCTAATCTTTGTTCTTTTTTTGTTTGGTTCACCTTCGGAATCGGAGCCTCGTTGTTTCGTTTTTTGTCCTCTGCTCAGCGAAGGCGTGTGTCACGAGAGAATGTGTCTCTTCCGTTATGTTTAATACTTTTTCGAATCCTGACTGTTATATTTTCTGTAGTTTAAACTTGGTTTCTTATCTCTTTTGTTATGTATTTTACTATTATAGAACACATTTGTTTGCTAGTAACCCCGAAAAGTTGATTTGTATTGGAAAATGGGTAATGCATCTTCACAACAAGAAATTCAGAACAACAGCGTTCAAGCATATACCAACAAAATACAACAGACGAAAACAAAACTCAATGCTTACACATACTTCCCTCTATACTTAGGTTTTGGATCTTTAGAGGTTTTGTAATCAGTACGAATGTGGGAAGAATCAGAAGGTTTAAACACAGTGGAATGAATATTACCTTCCTCTAACCACTTAAGATGATTCTCTCTAAACTCTACATGCATTAAACGAGCAGCTTCTTCAATCTGATCACTGTAAGCCTCTACTTTCACCATTGTTAGCAAAACCCGACTGTACCTCGAGCTCAAGATCTGTTCAGAGACAGCAACCAACTTGAAACACGGATGCTCGGGAAACTTAACCTCACTGCCATTCTCATCTCTCAAAACCGGGAAGAAAAAGACGAGCCTGCCTTTCATCACAAGCATTCTTGCAGCAAGGTGAAGCAGATCGTGAACACATTCCACTAGACTATATGCACCAGTGGATGGGATGTGATCTGTTCTTTTGTCATCAGGAACAGTGTAAGGATCCACTGTCCCTCTCAGGATTTTCCTGCCACCGGATTTGCGTCCACCAGCTCGAACTCCGTACGGTGGATCACAAATAATCGCATCAAATATCTGGACCAATGAAAACAGAAGACATAAACTGGTGATCTCGACTCAAAGTCCCAGAGATAATAATGAAAGAAATGAGAGTATATTACCTCCTTTAGACCGGAACGCCAAGGAGGAAGATTATTATCCATTCTAAGTAAAGCAACTGGCGCAGGTAGTCCATACTGCATAAGCGATAAAGGTGTAAGAATCCGAGATATCAAAATAAAAGAACGAAACATATCAGGAGAACTTAAATTACGATACCAACCTGCTTGAAATTGCTCCAAACATTACAGTCTGGACCACGTCCATCACGCACTACTCTGATATCAATATCTGCACCCTAATACAATAACCCTTCTGTGAGTTTGAGATCCAAGAAGTCGCACAACGGGACAAAAGGGTATTAAGAAACTGAGTGACAAAGGGGTATTACAAACCATTGTCATTGCACCAAAACGTGCAGCAGAAACAAGAATGCTCCCTGTACCAACGAAAGGGTCATACAAAAGTTTTCCAGATGTAGCTTTAGCTTGATTAGCCATTAAGAAAGCCATTTCAGCATCCATAGCAGTTGGGCCAAGGTAAGTGCGAGATTTCAACTGAAAAGTCGGTAAAAGCTTCCTGTCAGCAAAACCAACCTCCCTCCCAAAAAAAATTCTTCTCTGGACAATAGGTGGAAGTCCATTGTTCTCTTCAGATTCATCCATTTCCATGAGAAAAAAGTTGTGATCTGGGTTTTTCAGGTTAACCTTCCCCTGCAATAATTAAATCACCAAAATATTCATACAAAGAAATAAGACAACAAAAAGAGACTGAAACAAGAAAGTTTCCTTGAGGTACAGACTAGACCTCGAACGGGATATAAATAAGTGAATGAATTCGATCCTTCTGCTCATCGAAAGTCATAGCCTTTCCAAAAGTTTCGACAGAGATCCTAAAGGTGGAATCAGAAGTGAGAAACGGGAGCTTGCGAGAATCAGGGTAGCTTTGAATGGACTCTCTAAGCTCTTCATAGCAAGTTCCTTCACCCCAAAGCTCATACATTCCTTTCACCAAAATGCCTACACTAACACTATTTTTCATTTAGGTTTTTGAGAAACAACAAAACAAAGGAAGAAAGATAAGAAAAAAAAAAAAACCATACTTCGTTTGGCGATGTTCTGAGCGATTTCTTCGGAAGAAAGTTGAACGAAGTGGAATGGAGTATCGTTATGGTGATGTTCAGGAAGACGCCATTGGAGAGACTCATTCTCTGCAATATCCTCTCCGAAGAGTTCAGCTAAAGCTTCCACCTCTGGCTTTCTGAAGTCTAATAGCCTGTGATAGAAGACACATAGAAACCACATCTCTTATTTTCCCCGAATTCCAAAACCCTAATTCGTCCAGAGAACCTGAGAAGAAGAAGACGGAGAAAGGCGTCGACGGCGACTAAAACCTCTCTTAAAACCCTTTTTACAGGCCCAGTAAAACCCATTTAATTTTTATAAGACGGCCCAATATTTGTAAACTGACTGAAATGACGGAAGTACCCCCGCGAGCTAGCGAATACGATAGGACTTTTTGCGTCGTTTACTTCACATGTGTGTGTTTGCCAAAGTTTTGTCTGCTGCTCCTCTTCTCTGAAATTAGGGTTACGTAGCAAATCACAATTAGATCTAATCTTCTACCGTTCTCTCTGGTATGATTCCTCGTTTCTTCTTACTTTGTTTGTACTGAAATACTGATTCGCGTGTATGTCTTTGTCATCTTCTATGGTTCACACAAGCTTCGGCGCAATACGATCTCTAAATTTGCTGTTTGCTGATAGGTTTCAATTGAGAATTAGGTTTCATAGAAACATGTCATAAGTTCGTAACCTGTGTATTATATCCTCTGATGTTTTGTTATCATGGTAGTGGACAAAATCAGATTTGGTTCGCGAATCATTGTCTTCTCGCTGTGTATACTTCGGGATCTGCTGTCCTAAAGTTTCTTTATTTAGCTCCTTGATATAAAAGGAACTTAACGATGCCGCTTACTGGATCTTCTGGGAGTCGTATTTATTTTCTTCAAACAAAAATTTGGCAGTTAGTTGTGGAAGATGTCAGAAGAGGTGGAGTACCGTTGCTTTGTTGGTGGGCTTGCGTGGTCAACGTCTGATCGTGGCCTCAGAGATGCCTTTGAGAAGTATGGTCGCCTCCTTGAGGCCAAGGTAATGTTCTTATTTATCTCTTGTTTTAGTGGCTGTCTGCTTTGGTACTTGAGATGCTGAAGCTGTCTTTAGTGATGTGTGTTTATTGGCTTGCTTATTTGATTCGGATTTTATTATATCTTCCTTATTTTCATTGCCATAACTCTCATGTGTTATAGGTGGTTATGGAAAAGTTTTCTGGCCGTTCCCGTGGTTTTGGTTTCATCACTTTTGATGAGAAAAAAGCTATGGATGAAGCTATTGCAGCAATGAATGGAATGGATTTGGATGGGCGAACTATAACTGTTGATAAAGCTCAGCCACATCAGGGTGGATCAGGCAGGGATCATGATGCTGACCGCAGTCGTGATCGTGGGTATGACCGTGATCGTAGCCGTCCTTCTGGTGGTGGGAGAGGTTCAGGTGGAGATTGCTTTAAATGTGGCAAGCCTGGACATTTTGCAAGGGAGTGTCCTGATGAATCCAGTAGAGGTGGTGGGGGAAGGTACAGCTCGAGGGATGATAGGTACAGTGCCAAGGACGATAGGTACAGCTCAAAGGATGATAGGTACAGCGCAAAGGATGACAGGTATGGTGCGAAGGAAGATAGGTATGGTAGGGATGGTGGTAGGGACGGTGGAGGTGGTCGCTATGGACCTGATCGCAGTGGCGAACGCTCTGGAGGACGTAGCCGGGATGGTGGCAGCCGTGGAGGTCCAGGAGGGGAGAGGCACAGTCGTGCTCCATACGATCGCCCCAGAGCTGGAGGCTTTCACTAGAATTCTACTCCAAAAGGGTATGTATGCTTTAACATTTATTCAGCTTTTTCTATCTTGTTATTAAAGTTTATTATTATGTGCTGGTAATGCTGTATACTTAAGTTGAAGACTCTTCACATCTTATTTTGCAGTCAAAGAAGTGGAAGGTTTCTGCTCTTGGCTCTCTTGTCAAGTGCGAAGTTAAAGTTACGCTGGATGGTCTTTTTGTTCAATGTATTTGGATAGCTCAAGAAAGAAGATGTGTCCTCTGTTTTGGCTCCTAAAACTCAAGAGTGGACTATGTTCTTAAAGTGCTCTCCTTTTGATATGTTGATCCGTATGGAAACCTTGTGCTTGGTTGGTTTGAGACAATTTGAGATGTGCTACTTTATGCTTATCTTTATGAATGCGTGGGTTATCCCAACGACAAATTTGCAAAAAGCCTCAGGTATGTGATTGATCTCTACGGAATATACAAAGTCGACATTTTGTAAAATTCAAATGTCGTTATATTTGGGGATTGTATTGATTCTGGTAAATGATGCAGGATCTGTGATACTTTGGGTTTAGCCGAGAAATAACGACCCGTCTATAAAACTTGTGATGGAATTGGGAAATATACGTTGCTGATACTTGGCTAGTGGAACTCAAACACACCCCTTCATGAGGAACGAATGTGTCTCTGTAGAATGACCCTTGTGCAATTATAGGTAGTGTCGTGGTTCAAGTCAAATCCAATATATTCTTCTTACTAAAGAAGTTCCTCTAATAGCCATGATCGTTGCTGGCTCGTCTAGTTTATGGACATCTCTCTGTTCTTTGTGGGTTCGCTATTTCTTTTGGGGCCTCTGCGTCTGCTCCGTCTCTTTGCTCGTGGCTCACACATAATTCTTCATTTGACACATATTTTTTCTTGTCTATAGTCAATAGATGCTCTGATTCCACTTTCGTAATTTGTATTCGTTTGACATTTAGATGCTTTTGTGATTCAACCGTTTTAACATAATTAAAGACTTGATCGCTCACGTGAGTTCTGCCGGGCGTAAACATTGAGTTTATTATTTTATAGCAATAGAATAGTACCTACCTTTTCTCCCTCTTTTGGCTCTTTAAACGAAACCCAAATGAGAGCTTTTTAATAGGAAGAAGTAAGAAGAAACAAAAAGAGATCAATGCAAACTCAACTGTTCTTGACAACGTTTGTCGTATTAGCATCATTTCTCATACATCCTCGAGTTTGCTCTCCGACTAATGTCCAAATCTTCTTCCAGTCCCCGTCCGGTCGTTTCTCAGATGGTTGACTCATCGTTGACTTGATAGGTGCTTCACACATTTTTATATTCGATGATAAAATTTGACTCTTTTCTCACGAACCATTTTGATTATTTTCTCTGCTGTTGATACCAGCGGAGGAATTAGGGTAACCATACCTAAACGCTTTCTTAGACTCCATAGGTTCAAACTTCAGCCATGGTACGAACTTCACCACCGCTATCCACCGTCCGTCCACCGAACACCACCCTTTCTCAGAGTGGTGCGAGTCCAATCTCTCTCGACGTACAACTGGTTCAATTCTCCGATTTCCTTACTCGATCACAACTCATTCGCAATCGAGGTACTAAAAAGCTTCAACCTTTTTGATCACAAATCATATAAGAAACATGTAGTTTTTACAAGATTATCAGAATGTTTTGTAAGTTTGATTTCTTGTTTTGAGTTGGAAAATAGGTGGAGTGTTTGAGCAATTACTTCCGAAGAAAGAGTACTTTTCTCAAGCATTGTACACATTCGACATTGGTCAGAACGATCTCAATACTGGATTAAAACTCAACATGACAACAGATCAAATTAAGGCTTACATTCCAGATGTTCTCAATTAATTCTCCAATGCCCATTCGTGTAAGGGAAATGATAGTCTATATTCACCGGATAGCATAACTTTGTTTAACTCAGTTAACTGTCTTTTAATTTCTGTAGAAGCCGTTTGAGAATGAAAGAAGAAAATTTTGGATACACAACCCAGCTCCAATTGGCTGTTTTCCTTATGATTGGGTTAAGAAAAGATCTTTCTGAAGCTTCAATCACTTATCTTGATTTCTAACTCTATCAAGCCTACTCTCATCACTCAAGCCAAGAAACTCGGTACGTACAAACCATTGGTAACTCAGGTCTCTGTCTCGGTTTAGACCGGTTCTAATGGTTTATTTATATGTTAGGTTTTAAAAATCCTTTGGTTGCCACAATGTGGAGCTAAATAAGAAAGAGACTGTGCTTGCCAAGTCTATAGTGTTAGCTGAGACGGCGTGCATTTCATGGAAACGGCAAATAAACGGGGGAGCGTTTTCGGATCCTCCTCTTCCTTACTTACCTGCACCTGATCAATCATATGACCAAAGTGCCCTTTCAAAACAGGGACTAATAAAATTGGCCTGCATGAAAATTAAATCGCAACTACAATACCATATTTTACTTTGAATTTTCTAATATATATTCAATGAAGGTGAAGCTTTTGGTAAAATTTGTGAATTTTAAGAGATAATTGTAAGAATTTTGCACCAATTTCTTTTGTTGTTATTATTATTATTATAACATATCTTTTACCATATTCAACTCCTTTAATTGTCGTCTTACCATTTTCACTGTTTAACAACCATAAAAACTGCTCATCACTATCTCAAAAGGGGATGGTTACATATCGCACCAATCTTTGCTATAATTTTACCAACGACATATGCTTTCGTCTTCTCCACTTGACCTAAGACTTGATCGTATATTCGGAAAAGGGCAATAACGTCATTCAAGAAAATGAATTTTGTATTCCACTTATTAGCACATTAGTCATGAGTTAACATGACCCAGGAATCTTAAATGATCCACTGACAAGTTCCCACGTGGACAATTAATTAAGCCCGTGGACTAGCGTCGTCCAGTCTGGCTGCTTCGTGAGAGTCACCCTCCTTCCACGAGCCTCTTAATAGTCAACTTCTTCTCTCACGCAATCCCGTGTATCGCGCAACACTTGATTACAACTTCTTCTCCATTTTTTTTTTTTTTTTTTTATTATTATTAAACCCGTGCAAGAACGTTAACATTCATTATAGCTTTCAGACAAGGTCATCGAATTTTTTTGAAGAAGACGAAGACTTATTAAGATTTTTTTATTTTATTTCTTTCCTGGTAAATAATTATATTAAACGTTTGTATTTTCTTATTGATCTTCCTCTGTTGCTTAGAAAAATGATCCAACTTAAAGAAAAGTCTTTTTCACTTGTTGATCAAAATTTAGTGTTCGTTTCAAAGAGTTAACGTGTCTTATGTCTGAATCGAGAAATTATTGTCTCTTTCAGTTTCGATTCCTTGTCTAAAACAAAGATCATAACTTGTGTATTTGTCCTATGTCTTAATTACTTTGTTGATTACGGGTACGTAAATTTGATATGATAGAAAGCTCAGAATCATTAATGAAATAAACTCATCTTTTGCGTCAATCGTTCTTGACGAGTATTTAATTTGATCCTTTTTTAAAAATTAGATTTTTCTTGATTTCGGTTCTTGCTAAATGTCTAAAATATTCATGTTTTCTGGTGGCTCTGTTTATGCAAGAGTCAGTAGTTTTTTCTCCTAATGAAGAAGCTGGATTTTCTCAGTTTCGAGAATTTGGTCTGAATCTAAAGATAAGCTTCTTTTTATTAACTTGATCTCATATGTTTTTAACATGATACAGATAAGTTTATTCGGAGACTGAAGCCTCCATTGAAAGAAATTGTTTGTCGTCAACTTAACCAATTTCCAGACATGGCAAACCGAGCAGACAACTCAATTCGGTGGTTTTTTACTTCAACCAGACATTAAAGATTTGAATCTTTGAGTTATGACTAATCAGATATACTGTTCTTCTTTTTTTGTTTAGCAGTTCGATTAGTAAAAAAACAAATGATGGCATAATATTCATAATAGCGACTATGGCAGGAATATTCATCGGATTTTTATTAGGGATATATTTCCCTACTTTATCACCAACTAATGTAAGTTTTTACTTTTACTTTCTTTCAGGAACTAATGTTTTGGTCTGATTTTTTTTTAAATATGTCTTGATCATTTTCTTACAGATTAATTTTCCATCAACCATACTTCATTCTGTATATGTAGAAGATCAGAAACCGGAAATATCAGCTACAAGGAGTCAATCAGAAGGGCTTAATTCAAGTGATGCAGCATTACATAAAGTGTGTTTTGTTTCTTCATTTGAACATGATTGATCTTGAGTTTGAGTGTTTTGTCGATTAGTTACAATTAATATCTGTTGGATTTTGCAGATTTGGGTTCCATCGAATCCTCGAGGTGCAGAGATGTTGCCTCCAAGTTTTGTTGCAGCTGAATCAGATTTCTACTTAAGAAGATTATGGGGATTGCCTGAAGATGTAAAGTATTATGTAACATCTTGATTTTGTTATAATTTTTAGACATCTATAAATCTTTGACTTACCTGAATCATGTTAGGATTTACCGTTGGTGAAGCCGAAGTATCTTGTTGCATTTACCGTTGCTTATGAACAGAGGAAAAACATTGATGCTTGCGTCAAGAAAGTATGTCTCTCTCTTTCTTTTGCTCTCTTTCCTTTTTCTTATAATCTTTCTGCAGAAGAAGAAGCTAAGTTCGTTGACTCTCTCAACAGTTCTCAGATAACTTCACTATTGTTCTGTTTCATTACGATGGAAAAACCTCGGAGTATGATGAATTTGAATGGTCTAAACGTGCAATACACGTGAGTGTACCTAAGCAAACCAAGTGGTAAAAAAAAAAACCTGTCTTTCTACATTTTCATTGATCCCCACATGTTTGTAAACATCTCTCTGACATATGTTACCATTGAAGGTGGTATGCTAAAAGGTTTCTGCATCCTGACATTATAGCACCATATGAATATATATTCATTTGGGATGAAGACCTTGGCGTTGAAAACTTTGATGCAGAAGAGTGAGTTTCTCTGTTTTCTTTTGATTTATTATTTATCCTCCAAGAATTATAATCAGAAATTGTTTAAGAAAAATTTCTCATCTTACAGGTACATCAAGCTTGTAAAGAAGCACGGTCTAGAAATATCGCAACCCGCTGTGGAATCAAACAAATCTATTACATGGCGGATTACAAAGAGAATACCCGGAATCGAAGTTCACAAGTAAAATATTAACACTTGAAAAATTGTCAACTTCTAGGTTTAAAGTAAACAATGTAACTTGTGTTCTTGCCAAACTTTTTCACCAGAGAAGTCGAAGAGATACCAGGCCGCTGCAATAACCCTCACTTACCGCCGTGTGGAGGGTATGGATCTCTTTCTTTTTGCTTTCCAAAACCAAACATTATAACTTTCTTGATCTCATGGTTTACTACGATGTTTCTTTGTTAGGTTTATAGAGATTATGGCTCCAGTTTTCTCAAGAGATTCGTGGCGCTGCGTGTGGCATATGATTCAGAACGACTTGGTTCATGGTTGGGGTCTTGACTTCGCGTTAAGGAAATGTGTCGAGGTTAAGATACTTATATAACTTAATTCACAAATGCGTAATTATAACACTTTGGAAATTTATAAAAAAAAAAAAAAGCATTTTCGTGATATGATAAAACAGCCTGCACATGAGAAGATTGGTGTTGTGGATTCTCAATGGATCATTCATCAAAATATTCCTTCTTTAAGAGCCCAGGTAAATACCCTTCTATACTACTCAACTATATTAATTACTACAGCTTCATAGTTCATATATAGTTTTTTGACTATGAGATAATCTCTTAATAAATTGACCAGGGAACTTCGCAAGACGGGCAATCCGCATTCCAAGGGGTAATAACTCAAAACTTGACGACTATTTTCTTGCAATTATCTACTTATATAAGGTTCTTGAATTATCGGGTTTGCGACCAAGTTTATTGATAATTATTGATTTATATGCAAACATATATGTTTTGGTCAGGTAAGGGAGAGATGTAAAAGAGAATGGACAATATTTGAGAAAAGAATGGCTCAATCAGAGCAGAAGTACCTGAAAGAAATTGCTCCTGCGTCTTCAAACTCTACACTTTCTTAAAGCAAAAAACAGAGGAGGGACTAAATAAAACTTTAGTGTTCAGATAGCATTTCCAGGAACAAAGAAAAGAATATTGATATGATGATTATGATATTAATGAGCACATATCCAAATACACATTTTTAAAAAAGAACCTATATAGTTTTTGTTCTTTTGTTTTTGAACACACACTTGTAGACCTAAAACAGTGAAATAAAGTTCTTTTTCTACTTTAAATCTTTTAGATGTGAAATTATTTGTATAAACTTGTGTTCATTTCAGATTTCGGCAAACTAATTTCTTAATGCTGCGTTTACAGCATATTTTAATATTGATAATTATTTTTACTGTTTGATAGCAACAAACGAGAATCTCAAAAATCAACAAAATTTGTTACCCACTTCTCATTTTTGATCGTGTTTACGTTTTGCTCTGTTGCAGTTAATATTGGAACAAATGATCCAGAAGATCATAAGTCAAACTGAGGATGAGAGAAAACTATTGGATAAACCTTTCACGTTTTCAGCTCATTTCACTTTGAAAAAGAAAAAAACTTTCTTGACTGGAAAAATGAAGAAAGCACAATACCATTAGTATGCTTTTACTCAATCTTTTTATTTCATAATTTGAAAAAAAAAAACTAATAAACACTAATCATCTACCAATAAATAATAAAATAAATCAGGTGTGGTCTTAGTCTAAACACAAAGAAGGCATGACCCTAGTAATAATATCATCTCTAATATTTGGGCTGGCTCATGAATTTAGGCTTTACTTAATTAAGGCCCGTTTAGACGTTAACGCGTCAACGACCGATATTTGAATACTGTAGTATGTATAGTGTGGTATAGTTTCATGTGCTTGTAATAGTTTAGGAGATTGATATTGTGATAAAAATAAATAAACTTGAAATTACGGATGAAGAAATTGTAATACATATGATCAAATTTCTTGCAATGTACTTTTGTTGCTTTAAGGTATCTCTAACGAGGACCAATCAACTTATCTGGTAGATTATAAGAAATTAGAGTTGACTGCGTAAAGAAATTATATTTTATAAGATGATAAATAATGTGTCTATTAGTAGTCCTATGAACAAAAAAAAAAAAACTGAGCCAAAATGCAAATATTTTGTTGTTAATAAATTATTTATAATATTTATAAAATTGTTATATGTGCGGTAGCAACAATTCGTTTCAGTTTAAAAAACTTACAGAAGATTCAGAGCTTGTTTTACACATTGTCTCAAATATTTTATTATAATGGTCGATAATGACTTAGATATTTAGGTCGTCCGTCCAATAAATATTAAAACGTAAGTATGGTTATAAAGTATCCGATATTCATCCTTTGTTTAGTTAATTTGATTCTCATTTACAGTTTTAAACTACACATATGATGAAAATCCGAATTCAATCCGAATATAATATCAGAAAACGAAAGATATTTCGCTCTAAAAGATAAGAGTTTTGGAAGAGAGATAAATCTCAGAAAACGATTTAGTGGAGCCTTTCAAATGTAATGTTCAATGTAACTTTTTTTAACAAAAACAAAAAAAGAAATATATTAAAATTCTTCCATCTACTTCGATAATTTAAAAAAGAACTAATTGTCGAATGATATGGTAATAAACATTTTCATATGGCTCATTGAAAACAAAACAAATCTAATAATTAATTGTTGGTACAGTTCTATGCATACAACCATCATGAAAGGAATAAAACTGAGAGGCAAAGTGGGACTTAGGTAATCTTACATTGAGTGAATTAAAATGAAAAGAAAAAATAAATCAGATTTTTAGAATTATGAATTGCTGCTTTCAGTGTTCCCTTTACCAACTCATCCATTCAACCTCTCTTTTAAAATTTTTGCCCAATTTATATTACCGGTGTGACCTAAGTTCTAATGTTTTTAACTCAAAATGAATTGGTAAATTTGTTTTTTTTTTTAATAAAAAAAACAACATATGATATTACTGGAATTCGTTTCAAAAATATGTTTTTGTCACCTTTTTGTGGTCAAGAAGTTTCTTATAACCTTTATTTTGAGACTAATATTAAATCCGGCCAGACTAAAAAAAAAAATCAGATGATGGAAGATGAAATGAGACAGTATGTAAACAATAGAGAAAATTGGGTCCAAATTAATGGCAGCAAAGAAAAAGTGTGTGTTTGTGGTGGTGATGACACGGTCCCAGTGGGAATATGATTCCTCTCTTGTAGACAAACCTTAGACAAAAAAAAAAAACCATTATGGTAATCAAAAATTGATTTACTCAGTCGGAGACAGTGTACTTATTAATATGTTTAGATATACCGATTAAAGATATGTTGTTTCTTTACCAGTTTTCTTATATTTTAGACGGTTAAAATCTACCAAAGTTATTTAGGATCAAAGTTTATACATGTCTTTTTCTGTAAAATTAGACCCCATATACAATTTTATTTTATTTATGAAATCTCTAACACATCTTAACGACATGTAATTATTTTGAACCATTCGTTTCGACAACGGAATCTCATTATATGATCGGTTTCGAGTTTAGGCCAGTTTTTGGGTTCGGTTATCAAACTGGTTTCGGTTTATGTAGTGTTCACCCTCTCGTATCATGTCAAAGTTCGTAATTTTTCTATTTAAGTTCAGTTTGCAAGTAGTTGATTAACTTATATATTTCTTATTTGTAATATGATATCTCATTTTATTTTATATGTGAGATCCCTAACATAGTTTAATCCAATTTATTTATATTTTTGGGCAAACTGATTTTTATATATATAATATATTACAATCTCCACTAAGGGAAGAAGGAATAACAAGGCAGAAACTACCAAATCGATGGCCCAATCAACGATATTCCACATTATCGAACGAGGCACAAGAACTAACGATTAAAGAGACAAAAGGCTTATAAGAAGTGAAAACGAATTGAACGTAGAGATTTCAGCAGCATCTTTAGCTTCCAAATAAGCTAACAATCACGTTCATTCATAATTTGACATGCTGATGTTACAAAACTCTTGGAGAAAAAATGTTGCCATTGTAGACTTGACTCTTAAGAAAAGACAATGAATCAAAGCCAAATGACAAAAATAGAATCCCAAGGTAAGGTGATTGATTACAACTAAGGGGGAGCCAAGCACATTTTTCAACAGCTTTCTTAAACACAAAAGTTGACCTATGACTATTTGAGGGTGACTTATACCTGCCTAGTTAATCAACTTTTCATTGATTTAGTTAATATAATTTTCTTCATTTCGAACCAAAAGCTCCCCAACAGATCATTTTTATCGCTTTAAAATCACTACTTGCTTACGTGTGTGTTTGTGATAATTTTGGTATAACCTGTTGACAGTATAATATTAGCTTTGGGTTTAGACCATCTCAAAAAGTTTCTTAAAAGGAAAATTAATATTTTAATATAATATAATTAAATAATTATTTTTTAAAAAAAATAACCAATAGTTAGTTGACAGGTGTGAAAACATTTTTTTTATAAATTTCTTAAAACATGTAGTTAAAAAATATTTTTACTTTAATTTTTAATTTTTATTATAAAAAAAATTCTTTAAAAACTCCCGTTTGAGGTGCTAATTTTTCCGATGATCCTACCACTTTTTTATATTCTTCATCATTCCAACCCTGTTTTATTAAAGCATACTCATCTCTCAACTTTTCCTTATATAAGCTAATACTTAACAAAGCAATGATCATATTTAAAGTACAAAAAAAATACTTGAAATAGTTTTTAAAATCTTCTTTATTCGAGTAAGAAAATGTGATAAAATTTTTTTAAAAAAATGAATTAAAACAAGCGGCGTCGAATTTGCAATGATAGAAAAACGATGGACAATCACATGGCGCTTTGCCTTTTGTAATCGCGAAAATACAATCTATTGAGATTTTTCCAATTATTAGTATTTTCTCATTAATTGTCAGATAGAAAATCCAAGATTGATAAAGTAGTCGAATATTTCAAATGTAGAACATATATCTGTCTAATTCGTTGTCCTATTATTTCTTTTCAACTTGCACTATAATTTTGTTTTATCTTCTTATATAATTAACGCATTTAAATCAGTTATGCAATTGGAATAATAATACGGTAATTAACGTATTATTACTATCTACACATGTCATGTTTTGACATCCAACACAAAAGATCTTTTTACAAATTAAAACTGAAGTTGTTCCATCATTCTATACATATGTTAAAGTTACCTACACACACCACATGTCATGCTTTGACATCAAATACAAATTAAGGATAAAAGGTATTTTCTTTCGATTAAATAACAAACTATATATAGTTTTCAATTTTTTCATCATATGAGGAACAATCTATCATCTTTAAAATTATTAAGACTGCGTACGAATGCCTGACTATGAAAAAGAGAGTTATAATAAAAAGAAATGTGGTTATATTAGATGGGGTCTCTCTCCTATACATAACCCAATAGATCCTAAAGAGAGAAATACATAACCTATTAGATTCATCATATTAATTGGTCTGAAAAACAAATATTTCATGATGTCGAAAGGAAAAGGTTAAAGGCAATCATGCTAAATGCTGAGTTTTGGACAGTAAAGGAATGGTTGGCAAAAAGAATATATAGTAAAATGATGAAATCATGAAAGAAGGTGTTTCAGTTTTCATTTTTTTTTTTTTTTCAATTTTAGTCCTAAAAGCACCATGCTTTTAGTTCAAGTTCAAATATACCATTCTAATTATATTATAACTGATGAGAAAAATTCGGGCACTACACAATCAAAAACTGGGTTATACATTGTAAATGAAGAAGCCATCTTGGCAACTACATCAGTACACTTAGTCGAATGTCTAATCTTGAATTTTGGGAATGCGAACGCCTTGTGAAACTGTGTAGTATTGACAGATTTTTGAGGATTGCAGATTGTTTGGAGTCACTTTTAAAATACACTTCTTCAATACGCCTGTTAGGCATGCTTAATTAAGCTTTGGTCTCATACCTCTTCACATCTCTTTTGTAATCCCATATACCTCACTTTTTCTTACAAAGAAGTATCATACCGCTTGTTGTCACACAAAAATGGAGATTCACACCGCTTTACAACTTTCTAAGCTAAAAATAAACTTAAAAGATTTTTCAATATTTTATAGCTTTTTAAAAATAGATAATTATTATAACAATCTTAGAAAATTTCTATATTACTAAAATGATGCTATAGATTTTGAGGTTACAAGAATACAATATTTTAAGAAAAGTCTTAAGATATAGGTTTTTCATTTTATTACAAAATTATCATTATATAATAAAATAAATAAATAATAATAAATATTATTATTATTAATAATAAAAATCAAAAAAATTTGTAGCATCCATTTTGGATTAGAATTTTATGATTGACGTTTATAATTAGCGTTTGTAACTTATATTTAGAGTTAGTTGATTGGCATTTGCGACTGGTGTTTACTAATGATATATGCATTTAAATTAAATAATAAATAATTCTTAAGTCTTTTAAAAATAATTATTTTTGCCTGCATGGAAGAAAATATTTATCCCATTTTTGCTATTATATTTTTCCTTAACACATAGGAAAAGGATAGAAAACACTAAACTCTTTAAGTATAAAGATTAATATAGCTTTAGTAAAAAACGACATTTTTGAAACTCTTTTAGTAAGTTTCCCTTTTAAAATATAAAATACTGTATTTTTGTTAGAGAATTCATTTAAAAAAGGTAACAATGTACAACCTAAATATGGTATTACAATATGGTTTTGATACCAATTATACAACCTTTTTATATATATATATATATATCATTATCTACTCTTATCACTTTAGCTTTTTCTTTCATATGTACATTTTCGATAAATAAATATTGCATCTGGTGAACCAGATACTTTTGTGCTTTCTGCTAAAATTGATTATACAAAAGTTCTCAGGTGGTGTGACAAAAAACTAATGATTTCTCAAGGTAATCAGCTAACCTTAAAAAAAATTAAAAAAATTATATCTGAAAAGAAATAAAATATTTTATTACAAAAGCCGCTCATTTATAAATTTGTGTGTAACAGATTCTTGTCACTCTCACCTAACCGTCTTACACATTCGTTTTCCGATAAGAAAATTACATATTTTTATTTTAGTACCTTCTAGCTCGCTGCTGATCTGTCAACCGTCGTCTAAGCCCCACCAGTCTCTATTTTTTTTAAGTTTCCGGCGATCTTTACCAGTCTCCGACCGTAATTCCACCGGAGACCATCTAAAATCCCTCTGAGTTACTTGAATTTCATAGCAAATTTGGAAAACCCAACATACTAATTTTTCCGGCGAACCGGATCCCACTTCGCAGCTACTTTCTTTTCATACCGGAAATGAAGTTCATGGAATTAGGGTTTCGGCCTGACACATTCTACACTGTTGAAGCAGTAAGGTAAAAGAAGAATTCAAATTTCGAAATTCTTTGTTAATTGTTCAAATCAATCTCTGATCTTTTTACTGTTCTGTCTGAAAAATTTCAGGTCTGTGTCTTCTGATTTATTGAATGATCTTATAATTCAAGTCAAATCCACCAAATACCTTCTTCACAAGGTAATAAAGATTCCTTTTTTTTTTCTCAGTAACATTTTCTAGATTTGATTTCTGATTTTTGTGTATAATTTTTTTTTGTTTTGGCGCGATGCATATTTTAGTTTCCTATGTTATCAAAATGCTTGCGTTTAAAGAACTTAGTCTCTTCACAATCACAAGAAACCGAAACTTCACAAGAACAGAAAGTGATTCAACTTGCTGATTTTCCCGGGGAAATAGAAGCTTTTGAGCTATGTGCTAAGTTCTGCTACGGCATCACAATCACTCTCAGCGCTCACAACGTAGTCGCGGTACGATGTGCAGCAGAGTATCTCGGGATGACGGAAGAAGTCGAGCCCGGCGAGACCGAGAATCTTGTCCAAAGACTCGAACATTTCTTTATTACTTGTGTCTTCAAGAGTTGGAGAGACTCTCTTGTTACTCTTCAGACCACAAAGGCTTTACCTTCATGGTCTGAAGATCTTGGTATCACAAACCGTTGCATCGAGGCGATTTCAAACGGTGTAACTGTATCTCCAAGTGAGGATTTTTCAAACCAATTGGAGACGGGTTTGTTGAGAAACCGATCAAGGAGAAGAAGAGATGAAAGCTTGTATAATGGTACTGGAGGAAGTAAAGCACAGAGCTCGCGGTGGTGGGGTGAAGCTTTAGCTGATTTGGATTTAGATCTTTACCGGAGAACAATGGTGGCGATACAGTCATCAAACCGAAACGTATCTCCTAGATTAATCGGAAATGCTCTTAGAATCTATGCATCTAAATGGCTACTGAGCATTGAAGAATGTTCTTTGGATTCAAATCTGGTTTTGGAATCGGTTATTTCTCTTCTGCCAACCGAGAGAACCGCTGTTCCTTGTAGTTTCTTGCTTCAGCTACTGAAAACGGCGAATGTTGTGAACGTTTCGCCTACTTCGAAGATGGAACTCGCGATAAAAGTCGGGAACCAACTGGATAAGGCAACGGTCAGCGAGCTGTTGATACCCTTATCGGATAAGTCAGGTATGTTATACGATGTGGATGTTGTGACGATGATGGTGAAGCAGTTTCTGTCTCAGATCAGTCCTGCGAGAAGGTCAACAAGAACAAGAACTCAACATAGAAGGTCTCGTTCAGAAGAAAACATCAATCTTGAAGAGATACAAGAGATTAGGAGATCTTTTTCTTCTTCTTCTCCTCCATTGTTGGTTAAAGTAGCAAAGCTTATTGATTCGTATCTTCAAGAGATTGCTAGAGATGTGAACTTAACAGTGTCGAATTTTCTTGAGTTGGCTGAATCGATACCGGATCCTTCAAGGATCAATCATGACGATTTATACAAAGCCATTGACATCTATCTTCAGGTAATAAAAAGAAAAAAGCAAACAAGAAACTATTATCTATGCATATACACTGATTATCTCACTCACATTCTGTTTTCAGATTCATCAGAAGATTGATAAGAGTGAGAGAAAGAGGTTATGCACAATCTTGGACTGCAAGAAACTATCAATAGAAGCAAGCAAGAATGCTGCACAGAACCAGCTGCTTCCATTGAGAGTAATTGTGCAAATCCTCTTCGTCGAGCAAGCACGAGCTGCAATAGCTACAACAACAAACAATATCACCAAGAACGAAACACCGGTTTTGGGAAGAAGCTTTACAACAAGAAGAGAAGAAGAAGATGTAGAAAGAGTTGAAATCAAACCAAACGGAGGATTTCAGAGCACTCCTTCGAGGTTTATGGCGTTTTGTACGATCCCGAGGCAACCTAAGAAGATGCTATGCAAGTTGTTGTCGATCAGTAGGAGTTTAAGCCAACGAAATTGAAAAGAAATGATGGTGGGAGATATTTTTCTATTGGTTTCTTGTTTCTCAAGTCAAGTTTTTTTCATCACCCCTGTGAAAATATATCACATTACCCTCTCATCTTTCTGGCAAAATTCATTTTTCACATTGTATAACCGAACAATAAAGAAAATGTGTAAAATAATTTTTTTTGGATTAATTTTGAGGAAAGATGAGAAACGTATTTGGAAAAAAAACATATTCTTATGTCACAAACTTGCACAAGACGGTAAAGAAGGTAAGGATGTGTTTCACAAGAGAAGTCCACCCCAAAATTAGAAAACAAAACTCGAGTAGAACTCAGATTTGGTGATAAAAATGCGATTCTCCTGGTTTCTTATCTCCACCATTACCAGGTCCTCCTCCAAATCCAATGGTCTGAGTCACCCCAGTAACAAGATTAGTAACCATTGAGGTTCCCCATGAGACCCACCCAGTTTCATCTCCATGTCGCTCAGCCTCAACACCGATCCTCTGCTGCTGCTCTGCCATAATCTCAGTCCATCTCTTCCTCATGAACTCTCTAACCGCTTCAGCTCCTTGCTTAGCCACTTCTTGAGACGGGATCTCGAGTGGGTTCTGGTCCAAGTTCAGTTTCTCCAGCTTCTGCAGCATGTAAAATGAGTCGGGTATCACCTGTATTTGGTTGTTGCTTAGATCAAGCTCCCTTAAGTTATTTAGGTCAGTGATTGAGTCAGGGACACCCATCAAGTTGTTGAAATTGCTGCTCAGGTTTAAAACCTCGAGTTTCGTTAATCTCCCAATGGAATTTGGAATCTCGTGGATCTCGTTCATGTGTGCGTCAAGATACTTTAGGGAATGCATTTCGCTTATCGAACCTGGAAAGTAACGGAGTTTGTTCAGCTGTATCGATAATCTCTCGAGGTTCTGTAATCCGTATCCGATGTTTGTAGGTAATGAAGTCAAGTTGTTGTAACTCGCATCTAACTCCACCAGTGACCTAAATATGGATTCCCAAACAAAATCTCTGAAACCTCAGGACAAAAGTAGAAACAATATTCAATCATTTACAAGAAGCAGACCTGCAATGCGCTATGCCTTCAGGGAGTGCTGTTATATTGTTGGAAGTCACATTAAGGATTCTAAGGTTAAGCAACATTCCTATAGTGTCAGGAAGAGATTCAAGAGAGTTCGAAGATACATCGAGCTCTTCTAGCTTCTTCAGTTTCGAAATTGCATCAGGTATAAACTGTAAAAAAGGTTTTAAAAACAGTTTCAGTACACAACAAATGAAACATTAAACTACACTGCACGTATTAAGCAAGTTCTTGATCGTCCCAAAAACTCGATAGCAAATCTGAAGCATTCTTGCTCAAACTTATCAAAGCATTTTTTGATGTAATAATCGATCTTTAATCCGTAAGATGGAGTAATCAATCATGTAAGAAAATTTCAAAATTTTGGGGATTTTAGTATTTACCGTCAAGTCGTTGCAAGAGAGATTCAAGGAAACTAAACCAACGATATGGTAAAAAGCTTCAGGGAGAAGCTTAAGTTCTAGGCCGGAGAGATTGATCTTCTCAAGAATTGCGCCGGATTCTGCCGCCTTGAGCACCGCAACAACCTCCTCGTTCACTTCTTCGCGGCTTTTCAACAACGATTCCACTGCCGTGGCATAAACTTTAGAAAGCTCCTCCTCAAAGTCACTCAACTGCTTCTCGTAGCTATCGTGCACCTCCTCCAACCGTACAACCCCGGCGTAAATCTCCGCCTCCTTTGCAGCTTCCTGAGGCGAGAGAGAATCCATCTGAAGAATCTGACCGATCTTAGACCGAGCAGAGGAAACAGCTGACGGGTCCGGTCGTGATCCGAGAGAGTTCAAGACGGAAAGCGTCTGCGTGATGGTGGTTGGGATGGACTGAGTCAAAGAAGACATAATTTGTGGATCGGAGAGAAAAGGAAAAGAAGGAGCCAGAGTTTGTTGGACTGCCATAGATGGCGGTGCGTGGTGATCGGAATCAAATTGGTGAAGGACGTAAGAGAGTAACGGGAATTTTTCAAGATCGTAATCCATGGTTTTGTGGTTTTCGTTTGAACTAATCGAAAATTAGAGAAGTTTAAGTAAGATAATTGAAAAGAAGTAAGATAAAATAAATGTTGAACAAGTCAGGCATGTTGAGTTTGATGTTGCCATGTCTGTAATCAGAAGTTGAAAAATGTAGAAGTTGACCAAGGAACTTAATACGATGAGAGATTCCATCAAGCAGCCACCTTTTTAGAATAATCGACCCAAGATCAGTCCGGTCCACCTTATGTTTGATTCTATTGAATGTTGACTTATGTAATTGAATGGTTAAGTTAAACCGATTTGTTTGCGGTGGTTATCTGTTTCAGCGTGTTATATAACGGTTGGTTTACGGTCCACATAATCAAATCTTTATGCTTCCTTTTATCACTGAGATCACCAGGCAAGGCTGCCAAAGGGACGTTCAGCAACTTAATCTTTCTCACATACTGAAACAGGCTTGTATTGGCCTCAGCGCCACTTCAACGGCTTCCAAGGATTTTAATTAGGTACATGATAGCAAACTGTAGATTGTCCATCTTCATACCTTTCCCTTCGAAAACAGATAGAACCTCCGCTCATGTCTATGTTGCCTCGCATCATCATGTCATTCTCCAAAAGCCCTGTTTGAACAATTAGACATATTGATTCACAATTCTAGACTTAGTTTTTGTACGGGGTTGTAAAGATCGTGATTGCCTAAATGCCTAATGTTGTTTTATACAGCCTAATATCCATCTTCTTCTTCTGATAGTTCCTATTTCCTAGTCCCTAATTGTACGTCCACCGTCTAATTAAAATTATCATTATTGGCTTAAAATATCTACAAGTTCAGCAAAACTTTACTTTAGGTCATCATTATACCCCAATTTAAAGCTTTTTGTTTTTGTTTTTCATAGTCCAAACCTGAATTTTGGTTTTTGAATATAAATCGTACTTGGTGTCTTCTCCTCTCCCACTCAACTAAATCCATTGAATTATCATTTTCCGTTTCTTGAAAACTAATTATGTAGTATTATACTTGTCCACACCAGCTGTATTTCGGGACCCATTTTGATTATAATCGAATCTTATCATCATTCGTTATCATCTCTGCCTCTTCTTTTATTCCCAATTATTATTTTGTCTTCTCCTCAAATTCTCCCAAGCGTTTCCCCATTCCTAATTTTCTTCTACCAAAAACACCCATAAAAATGAATTAAGAGAAAATGTAAACGTCAGAATATATATCTCATTTTTAAAAAAAAATAATAATAATAAATTGACTCATATATCTTATTATAATTATCCTAGCAAAGGAGATTAAAATTACCAATGGTGCAAACTGATTACGCCTTTGGGTTGAATTTCCAAATGATGTCTTGAGTTACCTGCAGATGGCTCAAAGGGGAGACTAAGAATGTTAGTTCAACAGAAACTGAATATACCAACAAAACATGAAATAAAATAAATGAATATACCACAAACAAAAGCAAGTGGCAAAATGTTTAAACTATAAACCAAAACCTTTAAAAAAAATAAAAAAAAAGTGTTCGTTAGCATAAAGGAAAAAGAAAAGTAATAAACGGAAACAGACGACAGATGTAATGACGTCCGCTAAACGGTGACGGCGCAACAGAAACAGAAGAAATGAATAATGTAACGGAAGAGTAGATAAGGCACGGATGACACGTGACGGAACGGCCACGACTCACGAGACTCAAAAGACTCCACAAAAAAACCGGTTAACGTTGACGGTAAAAATGCAACGGAGTGATGATGAGAATGATGATAACCGAAACCAAAGAAAAATTTAAATAAAAAAAAAAGAAGAAGAAGAAGGAATTAAACGAACTCACCCAATTCACCAACAACACAAAAGAAAAGCTTTTACGAGGATTTCATTAATGGCGACGATCATCGTCATAGAGAGAGAGATCACGTACACCTTTCTATATCTCTCTTTCTTTTACATTTTTTAAAAACGAAAGATTCTTCTTTATGTATATTCGATTCTTCACATTTTTTTTTTTAATTTTGAATCTGATTATGGTGCTTGCTGTTATTGCCAGTGGTTTCCGTTGTGGACGAGGTACATATTTCTGGAATTACGGTGGACATAGCAACCGTAGCACTGATTCTTCGCCGTCGTTAACCTTGGTGGCGACGGAGGTAGCGGTGGTTTTGAAAGCGACGGTGATCTAGGACTCGATGAAGTAGAAGAAGTGGTGGAAGATGATGACGTGGTGGACGACGGTAACGCTAACGGAGTAGGCGTCATCGTCGATTTAGCGGATTTCGGCGGGTTTAGAAAGACTCTGATCTTCATTGAGGATGAAACGAGGTCGTACTCTTCGATAAGATTCGCCAAATCTTCGTCGGAGGTGACGGAAACGAGCGCGTCGAGATCTTCCGTCGGAAGCTGACACCTGATAGTGACGCTGGATCCGCACATCTCCGCCATCTTTGACGCTAGCTCTGTTAACACGTACCACACGCTCGGCCTTTAATTTCTCTCTCCACAAAACCAACTTTTTATGTCAAAAAAAACAGATAAGAGCGGGAACTAACCGGAAAATGAGACGGAGCGGGGAACGGCGAGGACGCGGGTGTGACCGCCGTTGTAACGGAGCTTGCCGTCGGGATAACGAGGTAGAATTTTCCCGCCATAGCTACAGAGAAATTTGATTGTGGAGTTCGTCACCATAACTACAGAGAGAGAGAGAGAGAGATTTGAATTTGAAGAAGAAGAGTAGAAGACAAAGACAAAGACAAAGACAAAGAAGAAGAAGAAGAAGCGTAAAGGATTCTTCTAGTAGGTTTGTCTCTGCAAGCCAAGTGAAGAGTAACGTTAAGAGCGTATTTATAGCGATTTATGAAATGGAACAAACAATGGTGAGATTGCTATCGGGAAGGGTATGATCGTAATTTTGTGGACCCATTAGTTACGTAAGCCATAGTCTTCTCTTTATTTATTTTTTATTTTATTTTTCTTTAATGAAAAGACAGGAAAACCCGAAAAAGATAACATGATTAACCATTATTTATATATATTTTTTAAAAAAAGATAGCTAGATTGAGCCAAACAAAATTAAGATAAGTAGATTTATGATAAGGTTTTTAACTTTTTGTATTAAGTGTTATATTCTATGAACAGTCTACATTCACATTCTCATCCATATTATATTTCGGTGGAAAATATTAATTTAGGTTACACTAGATCACATAAAAGTTGTTATTTTCAACTAAAAATTTATCAAATGATTACTATATATAATTATATATAAATGTATTTATAATGATTATTATATAATAATTTTAGGAACAATAGAGAAATATAAATCAATTAAAAAGTTAAATAAAAACAATTATCATTTCAGGTATTCAGAAATTAGAAATTATTCTTTTTAGAATTTATGGTTTAGAATTTGGAGAGTGAATATTTTGGATTTTATGGGTTCATTTGAGTTCTGTTTGACTGGTTTGGTGTTAGTAAAATTATATTTGATCTGGAACAATAGTCAGTAAGCTTAGTTTGGTTAAGTTAAAGTCCGGTTTTGTATATGTACAAAATATGATAGAAGAATATAGAGAATAATTAGGGTTTATTCAGAGGTATATGGTAAAAAGAGTGGAAAATAAGATGTTTATTGTAGTGATCAATCAAAGCATTAAAACTAAAATGGCATTATCAGAAAATTAAAACTCGTTGACAAAAAAAAAAGACCCAATTGCTGAACAAGTTGTAAAATATAATATGCACGATGTCGATGGCCAAAAAAATTATGTTCAATTAAAGGATCAAAGGTGGGCGATTAATTTGATTCGGTTTTAGTTTGGTTTGATCAGTTTGGTTTTTGGTAAGACTTACATGAACTTTAACCAAATCTTTTAATTTGAATTAGTTTGATGCAATTAAACGCCACTTCCAGCGTCAACTAGTGGACATTGTTCCAAACTGTTGTGAACAAATTTGACAAAGATATAAAGAGAGAGCTGTTGGGACCCATACCACGTGGGCCACACATGGAATGGTCCACAGGACTTGCATGGCCGCAATGCAAAAACCCATCCAGGGCATTTGAGAATTGTTATATGAATTAAATTTGTAGATAGCCGATAATTTATAGCCATCTAATATATTTAATAAATATATATATGCTTAATATATATATATATATATATGCAAAATAGTAACAATAATCATATCATAATCATAATGAAACAGTGTTTTCAGTGTTTTGATGATAATTAATGCTGTACGCTAATCTTTCAACTATGTATAAAATAATATTAAAGGTTGATAACAAAAGAATGGAGATAAACATAAAATGGAAGAACAAATTCAAGGTTACATCAACATTATCCAATGATGTCATGTAAACACACGCATCAGAAAATGAAAAAAATGAAAAAAATCGAATATTCGTTTTGAAATATGCCTTTTTTCTACAATATCTATATGACTGTATATGAAATAAAATTGGAAATTAGAATGGCTATCTTGTGTATACGTGTGTATCAGTATCGCCCGACCTCCATGTCCAATTATTCTGAGTGGTCCTACTCTTTGCAACGAAATTATAAAAATACCAATATATTTAGCAGTAGCACCCAAATAATATTAATAAAGGATCTTAATAAGTAATCCCTGTCCCTTCAACCATAAGCGTAAGAAATGCAATTGTGTAGTCAGATTTAGTAAATTTTATTCTACCATCTTAATGTGTAGAGCAATTTAATTATTTAGTATATATAGTAACTAATCATAACTAAATTTACAGCGAAATGATATGTGTGTAAACTGGATTTAGCTATCACTAAAATAAAGTTTTTAATTTTTTTCTTTTATATATTATCAGAAGAATTTGGATTGAAATTTATATTTTTTTCCAAATCTAAAATCATAGCATATAATATTAGTTTCGTTTCAAATGTTAAATTTTTTCTTTAATATATTTTAAATTGAGCTAACAATATTTAGTTTTTTAAAAGATGATTCTTTTTTCTAAGGTTTAGCTGAACGAGAGAAAACAACAAAATAAGATATATATGTTCCTTAATACAGTATATAGAGAGCAGAGTATCGATAATAAAAATATGATGTTGAACAAATATGATGTTTTGTTCAATAATTTTGTCTACATTATTCATTTTCTGGTTTCAATTTTTAATTTCGAAAGAATTGAAACGATCGGTTATCAAATTAATTCTCTTTCATGGCAGATAATCCACGGTATTCAGTTTTAAAGGTACAAGAAAATCGAGATGTTTCCGCAAATTAATCGGGGAGAATTTTACAAGGCGACACGTATGGTATGAATGGAGAGTTGTAATTTCTGCGGCGGACACGCAAAGTGCAATTTGAAAAGGATAAGTCAATCTCATAATAAATGTTGGACATATTTTATACTAGACTTCCCATATTTTTATAAGAAAACCATATCTACAATGCATTTTACAAAAATAAAACATAAACACAGAACGGAATCTTGATTGATTCTTTCGGATCCATTTAATCAGCTAGGCCGTAATATACTTGTTTTGATTCAATGATAATTATTTTTAAAATATTAATGTTTATTAAAATCACTAAATTAATTGACCAAAAAATAGATAATATTGTTATTTAATATTAAATTTTAATATATTATAACTATTTGTATTTTTGAATAATATTTTTGTTATTTTTGTCGCTTAATGACTTTAATATTTTTTTAAAATTGAGAAATGCTACGTTCGAACATTAAATATATATATCATAAATTTCAGAAATGACCACTATTATATCATATGAATCCGACTAATATATTGGTTTAGATCATATATATATAGTATTATCCCAAACACTTACTAAATTTGAATGGAAAAGAACTTGTAGCAAAACCATAAAAATCTTGGAGCTGTATAAATAGAGAAAAAAAAAAAAAGCCGATGTCCTAAATTATTTATTCATGAGATGTTATGGAGTTGCCGGCCTCGTCCGAGATTACACAGAGGGAGAGATGTGTGTTATTATCAAGTTGCATCTGACTATAATAGTGGATCCAGAGATAACTCATCTCTTCTGTTATAGATATCTAGGAATCATCAATTAAAAAGTTTTCTCTTACCGTTACAAATTAATTATTTCCGTTTTCTTACTCCATAAACTTACTTTTTCTTTCTTATAACGAATATTTTTTCAACAAAAACAAACCATTGCAATTTGTTGTTGTGTGTTTGCATACAAAGCTGGCCCATTTGATATCCACAATTAATAATAATAAACAAACTCACACAAATTTAAGTTTTTTTTTAAAAAAAAAAACTAAATGCATCCTAATGTTTAAGCTTCCCCAATGAACCATGCTCGCGTCATTCAAGTGTTCAATACTAATGGATTGTGAATGCGTAATGTGGACCTGCGGGGACCCACAAAGGTGACTAGGATAATGAGAGAAGCATTGAGCATGTTGGATGGAGTTTGCAAATAAAAGGCAAGTGTCAATTTGGCTTGGCTCGGCTAACACGTGTATCCACCGAGGCAATCCCAATTTGGGTTTTTTTTTTAGTTGGTCCTTATTATTTTGGTAGAATGTAATTCAAACTTCTTTTGTACTACGATTATGTGTGTTTGTGAATCTTTGGATCAGTTTTGATAAAAAGTACAATATCATTGTTGCCTTTTCATTTAACGGAAAAAAGCAATATGGAGCAACAATTATTATATAAATAATTGCTTAATATCATTACTTGACAACAATTGTTCGATATGGTTGGTTAATACGCATATTAGTGAACAATTCAACCTATTTGTTGGCTTTGGAAGAGTGTATGTAAGCTCCAATCTCTAGCTAGGCCAATGTTGGTTTGTGAAGTAGGTTCGAGAATCACGGCTAGTTTTTGGCACGATAATTAGACTGAATTGTACTCTTTTATTGAAGGTCATGTGGTGGTTTAGTTACATAGAGTGGATTGGTATGGCTCGGGATGGATCCCTTAGCATGTGTTCTTGACAAAGGTCATGTTTAGACATCGTTTGGTTATAAGAGACAGTTTGAGATGAAGGGATTTGGAAGTGCCGACTGTTTACTTACTATGCAATGCAGTAGATGAAAGTAGACAGCATTTATTTTTCGATTGTCCTTATAGTTCAGAGGTTTGAACTTTCTTTTAACCAAGAGTCCAATCTTTCTCCTTCACATTCATTTCAAAATGGATTTAGATGGTTAAAATCCCACTATAGTGAATCCCAATTTAATTTTCATTTTCAAAACTAATCTTCCAAAGCGTTTATATAAAGAAAAAAAAACTCCCAACTCCATACTAATTGCGCAAGACCACCAATAACACTTATTGAAAACATCAAGCAGGCATTAAAACTCAGGTTGGATACACTAGCTCGAGCTCAGGGTATTCCTCCTCAGCGATCACTTAGACAAAATTTTGGAGAATTTAGATATAGACAAATTAAAGCTTTAAGGCATGATTCTTCTACTTTTGGGGATTATTTTTCTTAAATAGGTTCGTTAGGGAACAAGCCACTTGTATATTACCTGCACCATTGCCCACTCGAGCTGGGTCATGCCTCGTTCAAGAACAACTATCGACACTTCGGACAATCAAACCATAAATTATACGATAACAAAATATATGGGCTTTTTTAAAAAAAAAAATTCAACTAATTTAAGCCCAATTCTATTTTAGTACTATGCAAGATTTTGTCTTATGAACAATTATCCACTGAACATTTAGCCTATATAGAGACTCTTTATTACTTATTGATAAGACCGAATCAGATTTTTCGCCCACGTTTGATAATTGGAACATTTTTTTTTTTGGCCATCGAAATCGTGCATATTATATTTTACAACTTGTTCAGCAATTGGGTCTTTTTTTTTGTCAATGGGTTTTAATTTTCTGATAATGCCATTTTAGTTTTAATGCTTTGATTGATCACTACAATAAACATCTTATTTTCCAATCATTTTTTACCATATACCTCTGAATAAACCCTAATTATTCACTATATTCTTCTATCATATTTTGTACATATACAAAACCGGACTTTAACTTAACCAAACTGAGCTTACTGACTATTGTTCCAGATCAAATATAATTTTACTAACACCAAACCAGTCAAACAGAACTCAAATGAACCCCCAAAAACTAAAGGTTCAAACAAAAGAATTACTATAGTGTGTTGACAGAACCGATCTAAATTCAGGCAAAATAATTTGAGAACTTAACTATTTTTGGAACCACAAATTGTTAGAAGATCGCATTAACTTAATTTGTTAAAGAGACATGTATATCTTGTGCTAGGAGATAATTTAAACATCCTTCTTTGATTGGGCCAGGTCTGCATGTTGAATCGAATCCCTGGTAACAACTTCTATAACTAAAACTTTAAAACAAACAGTGTTGAAAAAAGTTTTGTCAAAAAATTAATTGAACAAAGTTAGATATTTTTTAATAAATTAATAAATTTATGTAGTTTTATATTATGTTATCAATAAACTACATCGATATAAATTAATTCAAAATATGATAATTTTGACATTATTAATTGATAAAAAAATATTGAACAATATATGTTAACAGATAAAATAAAAAACTAAACATTGTTTAGTTTTTATATTAAAAATATGATCATATTTTTAATTTCAAAAACAAAATCAAATTATTTATTGTCTATATGTTTTCTTCTCGTATCTTTTTCACACATACACATATGCAGGGCCAGTCTTAAACATAATCCAGTTAATATTAGCTTTGATCTTCAAATTTTAAAAGTAAATTTATAGCGATTAAAAGCCTTCAAATTATATTAAAAAAAAACTTACTAAATTGTTTATAACTTCTAAATTAAATTTCAGGACCGACCCTGCAAATCTGCACAAAATTTACATATCAGTGGCCCTATTATAAAATTGTCACTTTGTGGGTGTAGGACCTAGCTGCATAAGAAATTATGTAGAAAATCCTGAATATGATTATGTTTATTGGTTAGAAAAGACAGAGAGACGTGGACGTAGTTGGTCGGAGAATTACGGGGGAACGTGAAAGTACCGACCAAACTTGAATATGTGATCTCTATGAAATAGAATTTCGAACTCTTCACTTGCTCCAAACCGACCAAGTCATGTCAACTTTTAAATCTGTAATATGAAAAAGATTATATGTGGCCCATAAAAATAAGATCAAACATAAAAAAAAAATGAAGAAAACGGGAGAGACATTTGCTAGTTTGTGGCAAAAAAATGACATTATAACAAATTAATAATGGAGAGTTCTCTCAAACCTTAAAAAAACACAAATATTGGAGACTGACTGTATCTGTAATTTTGTGGTAGTACCTGCACGAATAAGAATCCGTCCTTCGATGAGCAGATTATATATCAAAATTGATGTTTGTTTCAAATAAATTCACCAACAACAAATTTTTGATGTGGTATGCAATCTGCACCATTTTTGGAATTTTCCTTTCCAAGATGAGATTGTGCATCATCACTCTAATTAACTCAAGGAGAATATTGCAACTATAATAATGATTGTCGTGAGTCGTGAGTCTATGTTCCTTAATAGTTACTATTACTTATATAATATGTAACTTCAAAGTTTGTTCGAAAAAATACCGCAAAATTATATAACACACAAATTTCAAACTTAATTTATATTTGGTGAGATTTTTTTCTCACGATTAAAAAAAAACATTCTAGGTCCAGTCCAACATATAAGAATATTTATTATATAGTTGTTTTTTTTTTTGTCTGAAACAAATTTGAAGTAATAACAACACAAAATTGGCTGGGATGCACCTAAATGAAAATCAGACATGTGCCACACTGATGTACTTTTTATTCGGAATAGCTCTCAATCAATTACGGTATTGCAGTTAATTTTCACCGTTACATGAAATTATGAAACCAAATGTTTATTATCCTATAGTTTTATACTCTTATAATGTAAAAACAATTTATCATGTAGAAACTAAAATTTGAGAAACTAATATAAAACTTAGGAGATAACTGATTTCAAGTTTTCTTTTAGATTTTCCATTTACAATTATTATTTTTGATTTCTTAGAAACTATCGACGTCAATTTTTTTGTTTATAAAAAGTTTGCCATCAATGGAAGGTATGAAAAGAACAAAAAAGGAAGGTATGAGAAATTAAGTAATGGTGCGGTGTACGAATGGTCCAACGTTTGCACATGGCAATTTGCATCTTATTCTTGTTTATATGAAATGCATCTGCATGTCTGTATAATATTGTCTTTACTTCTTTGATCGTGGTTTGGTAAGCCTATACCTAGCTAATTGTGTTAGTTATAGCCTATGTTCGCAAAATTTTACGCATAAACTATCAAAATCTAGATGATTCATATCACAAGAGATGAATTATTTTAGCTCTCGCATAGGATCCACTGAAATTTGTATTTGAGAACAGTTTAGCTCACGCATATGTTTTTGAATCAACTGCAATTTGTATTTAACTCAATTATGTAAACAGCTAATTAAACATGGTGTGGTTAGGTCTAGAAGTAGATGGTTCGTGTCCACTCGTTTCACGAACTTCCTATCCAATTTACCCCACAAGATCTAGCGAATCTATTTCCCATCCATTTAATTGCTATATTCACGTTTCGAAAGCAAACAAAATGAAATCGAAATGCCGAAAATGTCCCTAGACATCCGCCGAAATGTTGGAAGAAGAAAATAATAAATAGTGAACATGGAGCGATCCCATCAAACATGTCGTCCTGAACCGATCTTTTTACATTTTATAAATGATAGCTAGACATATTTTATAATTTGCACAAAAAGACATATTTTATAAAATATATGGTTAATTCTTCGATGTGATAATATATATATATATATGTTTGCAAAAAGAGTAAGAGCGCCATACAAACTACAAACTTATAAAGTATAGTGTCTTAATGGTTATTGTAAATAGTTGAATTTTTTATGTTCCAGGTTCAACTCTTTTAGGACAGATGATTAACATCGTGTCCTGGTATTAATTATCAATAACTCACTCAGTCTCGGGCCATGAAGATGTAGGGCTCCAGCTCCAAACTTTGCTGTAGTGAAAAAGAATTTGTAATGAGCATGGGACTCTTTATTTTCCCATTTTTGTCACTCAGTCATGGATTGGCTATCTGTCGAGGAGTGCGTGGTCCTATCTAGTCAATTGGAGTGTTTGATGTAAGAAAACGAAAAAAAAATAGAAAAGAAAAAAAAAATAACTTAGAAGCATTAATTATAATTCACATTCCCTGGTTTTCTCATTTATAGTCATTAATACCATAAAATACAATTGCACAAAAGCCTTCCAGGGAAATTAAAGCTCCAACAACAAACCCAAATACACCATAAATCAACATACAACGACTTTGTCTTAAAAAAGGTTCAACGGCCACATAGAAATCCAATTACAATGCGAAGTAAAAACAAATCAAATCACAACATTGAATTTTTGGCGTCTTTCAGTAATCAGTGGTGGGCAATTGCTCGTGACCGTTGTCGTTGATGAAGACAAACTCGTAGATGAGTCCGGCGAGTCCACCACCGACAAGAGGACCAGCCCAGTAAACCCAGTGGTTGCTCCACGACCAGCTCACGACGGCTGGTCCGAAAGCAACGGCTGGGTTCATGGAGGCGCCGCTGAAAACTCCACCGGCGAGGATGTTAGCTCCAACGATGAAACCTATGGCGATTGGTGCGATTGTTCCGAGACTACCGTTCTTGGGGTCGATGGCTGTGGCGTAGACGGTGTAGACGAGCCCGAAGGTCATCACGATCTCGAAGACGAAACCGTTTATGGATCCAACGCCGTCGGAGAGACCGAATGCCGGGACTGCCTGGAAAATTAATATTTCGAAAAAGAAGGTTTAGTTGCTTGTCGGAGAAGTTAGGTCAAAAACGTGATTTTAGAAGAATACAAACGGAATCCAAAAATTTTTGATCCAAAAAACTATTAAAGTTAAATACGATTAGAATGTTAATCTAAAAATATAACCATATACTTTAGTCGTCAAAAACTAAAGAAAGAATCCGAATCGAACCTATTTGTACTCATTTTCTAAATTCAAAAACATTTAACCGATTCAGTAATTATGCAGAAGGTAATGACGTTACCAAGCCACCGGTGACGAATTTAAGGAGGAGACAAGCGACGACTGAGCCAAGAAGCTGAGCAATCCAATAGAGAATACCACGGAGGAGGGTGATGTTTCCACCGATGAAGGCACCGAAGGTAACGGCGGGGTTAACGTGACCACCGGAGATGTTAGCACCGACGGAAACAGCGACGAAGAGACCGAAAGCATGAGCTAATGCGGCGGCGACAAGGCCGGAAGGAGTAGTGGCTCCATTGTCAGTGAGCTTGTTGAAAGCGATTCCGGAGCCTGAGCCGGCGAAAACAAAGATCAAAGTCGAGATAAACTCAGCGAGCGCCGCTCTAAGTGCGCTTGGGTGAGTCACTTCTTCTTGGACTCCGCCGATGGCGATGTTTCTAATCGGCATGATCGGAGAGATTTAATTGGTTTGAGGTTAAAACGTTTTGAGAGAGAGTGATGGGTTTATTTGTGTAGTGATTGGTCTGCTATTCTTTTGTGTATTTAGGTGTATATATATAGAGCCAAGTGTGTGTGTCAAAGTGTATAGATAAAACCATTTCTTGTCATATACACGATTTTTTTTCTGAAAAAATAATAACATTTTCCATTTATTCTGTCCAACAATTTTATTTTTTACCATCATTGTCGTACACAACTTTGTTGAACACATCGTATACAACTTACTCATGGATAATATCACATTCGAATATAAATTATGACATAATGGCGATACATATACAACCTAGTAGGTTATAAATATTTTCTGTTTGACATTTAAAGTCTTGTTTACTATAAAGAATAAAATTAGGTGGAGTTTTTTTATTGAATATGCGAGCCAAAAAAAAGTTGTATAGAATCCGGTACTTAAAAAGAATTTTTATTTTTTTGTTAAAAAAACTTTTGTAGAAATTCGAATGTAATTGTTTTTGGAAAACCAAACATACATACAAGTTGAATTGTCTGTCATAGTTACATATATCTGACTAATTAAGTTGTCTATTCCAAAATAGTCGGCTGTTTCTCTTGCATCATATACATTACCATTTATAATATTTGTAAAGATTGATGAATATAATAATGTAATTGTTGATTTTTTTTATTCTTAAAACATGTCTTATCTTAAGTATATTTTCTGTTATAATTAAAAAGAACACATGCTCCTAGTTCAAGGTAAAAGTTACATTGTCAGTGCAAATGATTTTGGCTAAGTTCTTTATTTTAGCCCCAAAAAAAAAGAAATTGAAATAGATGAGTGATTCATTAACCACCTACAGTAATTAAATCGGTTTGCTATCAAACCGCGACAATTAGGGGAAGGAGAAGTCACATGGTGGGTCCCGCTTTAGCTAATAGAGAGATAAGGTTAGTGAATGGGATACAGCTGGCTCTGTCACTGACCAATCACAAGTGCCAGCCTGTCCTTACCCTCTTCCACTTTTATAAATCTTTTACTTTCCTTAATTTTTCCATGTTTTTCTTTTTTTTCTTGGTGCCCATTTTCATCATATCTTTTTAATCTTTTGATTAACTTTTTTTTTTTTTGAATTATTTCTATTTTCTTTTCTTTTTTTTCCGGGAAATGGTTTTTAATCTTTTTTTTTGTCAACAATTATTTCTAATTTTTATTTAACCAAAAATAGTTATTTTCTTGATTTTTCTGTTCAAAAATGAAACAAATAATAAGTGATTTTTTAATGGATTTTGGTTCAAATTTTTTATAATAAACTAATTTATCGTCGGAATAATATAGAATAATAGTGATCAATTTTAAAATTCATGATACAAATATAAGTCTTGAATTTAAATTCAACCAAATAATATTAAACGAAAGTTGGAAAAAAAAACTAATCTGCCAGCAACCGCTATTTTTATTTTATTTTGCGTCGTTTCTTTTTCTTAAAAAAAAATTCTCTTTCTTTCTACGTCGTCATCTAATACACTATCTATTATTACATCTTCTTTTTTATAAAATAGATTTTTAGCATCGGACAACTATTGTTACGAGACCCAAAAATTATTATTCACTATTGTCAAATCAATCTAGTTATTATAGAAGAACACAATAATGGACGGGCCTGTGAAGCTTTTTTCTCCATTATCGCCGTCCTGACACTATGGCCGGTGACGATTTTAGACCTCTCATATTGCCAGCAATTATAATACATAACTAACGAAAGTGCTTGAAATTTCGTAAATGTTTACGAATGAAAATACCCATTAAAATTTATATACATGTTGTTACATCGTTCAAAATTATAATATTGATAATACAAAATGAAGAGCAGATACAAAAGAGTAACCAACGAAAACATTAAATAATTAGTAAACTGTCTGCATGATGCAATGTAATAACTATTGAATTTTAACCAAAATTTCTTATTATGAATTTCAAAAATAATTATTATTAATTTTTTTTGTCAACAATGTATTATACGAATTTGAACGTGAATGGTTCCACACAGGATACTAACATAAACCACTAAGTTTCAATAAATAAAAAACATAAACCAATAAAAGTTACAAATTCTGATCAATTATCTTTGAAAATTATATTGGTTTATAACACTATGTAATTAACATGTATGTTCAAAGAACAAAATTGAGTAAAAAAGCAATCACGTGTAGTGTAACATATTTGCTAGTATGTGATAACAAACCGTTCAACGGTGTCTTTTTATTGTTTAAAAGATATTTCGTATAGTAAAAATTACAGAAAAAAATCATTTACATACTAATACAAAATTATCTGTCCGCATAAGGAAAAACAAAATTAGTGAAATTTACGTTAACAGTCATACCCCGCAATTCTGTTACCATTTGTGAAATTTATTCAGAAAATATGGATCCCAAAATAGAATTTACATCAAGTAATTTACCAACAAAAAACATTTATATTATCATAATTCTGTATGATTAATTACAAGCCTCCATAAAATAATGCTGTCGTATTGCTATGATTTCAGAATTTTATTATATCAAGAATGTGTCGCCATCTTAAATAAGTAGCATCGATTTTTAGCCGATGCAATTGCTCAAAATGATTGATCAGAATAGAAATATCTGATTAACTTAGACCGCAAAATGCCAAAATAATACTGACGACTGCGTGTCAAAAAATTGAAAAAGGAGAATATGCTTTTAGGATATGAGTCTAACAAAAATTACGCTTCCATAATTAATCAAGGACAACAGACAAACAGATTAGGTTAAGTATAACTATAATGGGAGCATCTAATCATTTTTACGAACTTTTAATATTTCCTTAAGCATTAAACAAAAAAAACAAAACAAAATGTCGATGTGAAGTAGTATACATGTATTCTGTGTCGGTTTTGATAATTTTTGGAGTAGAAACATATATAAAAAATATGGTTTATTAATAATAATTTATTAAATTAAAATTTTTGATTAGATGAAGTCGAATAGTTAGAAGCTGGAAAACACTTCTATCCATATCATAACCATATATAATACTATTGAAAATTTTACATTAAAATATAGTAGTTATTAAAACAAATAATATATTGATAACTGCAAACATAATTTTCTTTAGTTTTATTTGGGGCCCGGTTCTGCATGCATCATGTGTAAAATATATTTTTGGATTCTTCAAAATTTAGATAGGGTTTAGAAAACCAAAGTTATTTATCTCTTTACAATAAACGATAAATGGTGCAGAAGTGGTCTTGTCTCATGGACTCATGGTTACTTGAAATCACTTGTTTGATGTTTATTGACAATGTTTTACTTGTTTCATGTAATTTGATGGTTTAGACTTTAGACTTTAGAAGTTTTCATACACGATATAATTTTTTAATAAGCAATTATTACGCTCCTATACATGGTTACGGAGGGAGTACCTATTTAATAAATGCAATCAAAAGCAACCATTAAATATCATATATAAAGATATATCACGTATAGGAGCGTAATAATTGCTTATTAAAAAATTATATAATTTTATGTTCCGCCAGCCCAACATTTATAATAGTTTGAGTTTTATCCTAACTTATATAAAATCAGTTTTGTCTCTTGTTAATTATGTTTTAGAAGATACAAGAATAAGGCAACAAACTGAGAGTAAAATACTACCAAACAGATAACGTTTTATATCTTTAAGTACAGGTAGTGGACAAAGAATTGAGATTATAATACTAAGAATGACTTGTTAATGGGACTATTATATAAACAGCATTAGTCCAAAAGAAAATGGTTAGTATGTAAATGTCACTTCGCATTTTAAAATCATGAACCGGCGATGACCAATTCTATATAATTATTCCTTTTCTTTTAATTGAAAATAATAATATATTTCTTCTATTCTTGTACTCTTTCTGTTTTTTGAATTGCCTTTTGCTTATATTTTTCGTCCAAAATTGTTCATGCTAAGAAATCCATTTTAACCTAAAGTAATTTAATCAAACTAAGTTAAAATATTGAACATGCCTTCAACCTCTTATACGAACAAACTATATACATTGATAAAGTTTTTAACACTACAACTTGAATTATCTTTTTTTTAAAAAAAAAAAAATTTAAAAGTAAAATAGATGAAAATCACATTCGATTTTACTCTTTACAAATGGTTCTGTCTTCTGCATTAACTTATAGTATCAAATAAAATGACATCAAAATGATCTTTTTGATAGAGCGATCATCTGTCTCAGCCTCGGGGGATTATACATCAGACTTCTTTGAATCTCGGACTCTGAAAATTGGAAAACAAATATTACACACAAAAGAGTGATAAATCGGAAAACTGGTCACAAAAATGCGAAAACTCGAGATTAGTCTACATTTATAGCCTATATAAGAGTGAACAACTTACATTATGGACTTCCATTTATGGAAAGCTACATGGTCCAGGGGATTATATCTGTTCCATCAAGGAACTGCTAAATAATTTGGTTTGACATATCTAATAATTGATCACAAGGATTTGAAAACCTCATATATTCAAACTTTTAGCCACAAATATGGCAACATTTATATTGTATATATAAAAAACAAAGACTTGAAACCTTGCCATTATCCGAGTCTAACACTTCCAAGGCGAAAGACGCAAGCTCTGTTTTAGAGAACCACAATGCTGGTTTCTTGGGAGTAGACATAGATCCTTTGACCTAATTTCAATGTGAACATTGTTATGAATTTGAGAAGCAAAACAGACTCATTCATTAATAAGAAACTTAATAGTTATCAAGCAAACAGGAGTGGCGACAAACAAGAAACAATAATCAAGATCAAGGCATGAACATTAAAACTGAAGCAAGAGTTCAAAATGCAGAAAGTAAACCATCAGTGATAAAATAAAGTCTTTGCACAATAGATACTGATAATAGAGAAAATCAGGATTCCGAAACAAAAGAATATTAGAGTGTAGCTTCACCAACACTATTAAACAGGAAACAGAAGTCATTTCTTTCCAGCAGAACAATCTTAAACTCGTTTCAAGTTATGAGAGATTACGCAAAATAAAACTTCAATCATAAGATCTATCACTGAATGGGAATGACAGATCGACGATACTAAGAAAGAAACCAAAATTCACATAGTCAGAAAGCACTAACATACACGTACGAACAAATTAAAAAAAAAAAGTAAAGTTAAAAGAGAGAAAATGTGATCAATGAAATACAAATAGAGAGACATGCAGATGCACACATTCTCTCACATTATCCCCACACACACTCACATATAAGCGCGTGAAAAGCAAAAAGCAAACACACTCACATATAAGCGCGTGAAAAGCAAAAAGCAATAGACAGAAGAGTTGAGAATTTGTGTGTACCTCCGGGAGGAAAAGAAACAACTTGGAGTGGCGGGAGAGACTAGTGATGTCTCTCTAATCTCTTCACCTCCTGCGCCAACGGCTTCATCACCGTTTCTCTTCCTGGTCTTCGAAAGACACCGGTTTTGTATGCAATCCTTCTAAATGCATGTGCTCTAATCTAACTGCAGGACACAAACTCTTTGTTTAAGATTCATATATGGTGGCCGAAGGTGATGATCATTCATGAAGCCGTTTAGCAGCCCATGCCCCTAACTTTCGCCACTGGTGCTTTTGGCAAGCATCATATATCCTTGTCAACATTTGGATAGGTGGATCAAAAGGCATCAATAGGAGAAATTCTTCAAGCTGATTCAAGCATCCATACTTGCAGTAAAGTTCAACCATACAATCATAATGGTCAACCTGCGGCAATATAAAATATTTGGTGCTCATAGAACTGAAATTCTGAAAACCAAGTTCGACATGACCTTCATGTATGCAAGCACGTAAGATCCCCAGAAAGGTGACATGGTCAGGCTTAACTCCTTCATCTTCCATAAGCATGAACAACTCAAATACCTCTTTGCTTCTTCCATTACGACAGCATCCACGGATAATAGAGTTCCATAGAATCAAGTCCCGTGTAGCTGCCTCTTCGAATACGTGGATAGCATAGTCAAAACATCGGCATTTGGAATACATGTCAACCATAGCACCTCGTATAACAACATCAATATCATAGCCGTTTCTGATCAGGAACCCGTGGGTTGCTTTGCCTAAGCGAAGAGCAGGAATGTTTGCACAACCCGCTAAGAGAGTCGCGAGTGTGTATTTGCTAGGTTTTGACTCAAGTTGCATCCCTTCAAAGAAAGATAAAGCTTGTTCACTCCGGCCAATTCGACCTAAACCAGTCAATAAAGCATTCCATGAAACCTCATCCCTTAGTTCACTCATCTGACGGAACAAAACATTGGCGCTCCCAAAGGTACCGCATTTCCCATACATATCAAGAAGTGCATTGGCTACAATCACATTTGTATCGTATCCATGCCGGTAGATAAAACCATGAGCTTGCTTCCCCATTTGAACATCTGAAATACCTGAGCAGACATTTAGAATCCACACAAGAGTGACATTATCAATTTCTTCCATCTCCTTCCGCAACAAAGTTAAGAAATCAAGTGCTTTATCCCATTCGCTAGCACGTACATATCCGCCCAACATCACGTTCCATGAGATTATATTCCGTTCTGGCATCAGATCAAACAGTTCCCTTGCATCTCTAGTTAAACCATTCATCGCATACCCTGACATAGCAGAAGTCCAAAATTTCAAATCTTTAGACTCAGTTTGATCAAACACTCTACGAGCACTCTCCAATCTGCCACATTTTAAATACATATCAAAGATCGAAGTAGAAACAATCGTGTCTGGCAAAAATATAAGTTTGACAGCGATGGCATGGATTAACATTCCCATATCAAGGGCCATGGATCTTGAACAAGCTAAAATTACACTAGAAACAGTGTGATTTAAAGGTCGAACATTCAACTCTAGCATCTTGAAGAACATTACCACTGCCTCATCATTAGATCCCATCTCAAGATACCTCCGCACAATCACGTTCCACGAAACATCACTAGGGTTTTCAATCTCATCAAAAACTCTTCTCGCATCACTCATAACCCGACACTTGCCGTAAACATCAACAATCGAAGTCTCCAAATCAACATTTCCTAGAAACCCATTCTTCATCACAGCACAATGAAGCTGTCTCAGTAACCTCAAGTCCCAGACTAAACCGCATGACTTCAAAACACCAGCGAAAGAGGTCTCCGTCGCTCGTATTCCATCTCTATTCATCCTACGAAACGTACGAAACACCTCGTCGTAAACGTCGTTCTTCGCACAAGCAGTGATCATAGCGTTCCAAGTCCCACCATCTCGTTCAGACATTTGCTCAAACAACTCTCGTGCATCGTGCACACACCCGATTCTGCCATAGGTTTCGATTGCTCTGTTCAAGAGGAAAATCGGGGGCGAAGGAGAGAAAGTCACCAAGTGGGATACGACTTTACGGGCTTGCACGACGAGTGATTTCGAAGAACAGGAGAGGAAAAGACGCTCGTATAGCCTGTGTGAAACTGGCTGTAGAGAAGGGAACAGAACGGAGACGGCTTTCGAGACATTACCACCTTCGAGTTGCTCAACAATTTGTTGGGTCACTGAACTTTCGGGTCGGATGTTGAGCACGCGCTTGCGAGTTCTGTCGCGTCTAAGAACACGGCCAACGGCAGAAGAAACTCCGGCCACTGCCATGTACAACGGAGCGTTAGGTCCATGACGTTGAGGTTAACTTATAAAAGACCTGTAAGATTGAGACAAAAGCCCAATTAGTTCTAACTTTCGGCCTTACAAAAAAAGCCCAAGTTGATGGCCTTTCCAATTAATAGGATTAATAAACAAAGATTCTTGAAATAACTAAAAATCTAAAAATTAGCGGCCGAATCCTACAAAAACCAAACTGAGGGATAACCTAAGTAATTATCAATAACCGCCGATCAGGTTTTCATATACAAACCGAAGTGGAACCACTTGCTTGTATCATACAAGTTGGAACCACATGTTCATTGGACATTAATGAACAACGAAAAACCAAACCTTTTTCTTGCTTGTATTCGGGACAAGTTGTATGCATCTGAATTGCCCGAAAACAAAACAGAGATTACAACTTCTTACCACGGTAAATAAATGATTGACAAATCTAAAGAACTAGTCACAGCGATGCGAACAAACTCAAATCAAATTTTACTCGTGGGTAGCTCGACGAATATGAATAGTCTTCCAAAATCACATACATTTCAAAAGAAAAAATGATGATGCAGTTGCAATCTATGACGCATCCATCATTCTGTTAGTTTCTGGCTTTGAATACATAAGAAAGATATAAAAGATTACATTTGAGGAAGTGAGTAACAAAACAAAGGAAGAACAATATCTTGGTCTCTCAAGCACGTCTTTTGCTGAGACGCCATGAGTTAGGCTCATGATACCGATCATACAAAGGCTCAATGCGTTCTTGACGCTTACGCTTACTCATTTTGGTTGGATCAGCAACTTTGAAGAACCTTGGAGCTAACTCGACCAGCCACTTTGGGTCAATCACAGTCACTTCCCTCATGTACTCTTTGGTCGTCATCACCAGATCATGATATATAACCCAATCAGGTTGTCTCTGGAACAATGCACTGCTCGGGTGTATATAAACCGGTTGATTCTCCACTAGCGTCCTGTAACCTTCCTGTGGATCTTTTCTTGCTCCATGGAAGAAGAATCCTGCTGTGATTGCTTTCCTTATCTTCGTGAAATTCTTTCCCGCACTTACTACATCTAGTTTATATCTGTGAACATTAAAATCACACGTTAAGAAACTGCACTAACAAACTTAAGGTCAATGCTAGTTTAGTTTAGTTACTTAAATCAAAATCACACATTAAGAGACTACAATTGTCACACTAAAAAAGCTACTGTCAATTTAGTTTAGTTACTTGATAAAATCACACTTTAAGAGACTCGACTTTGTCACACACTTGCAAACTTAATGTCAATGCTAGTTTAGGACATTAAGAAACTTGTCACACTAACAAAATTAAGGTCGATGCTAGTTTAGTTTTAGTTAATTAAAATCAGGCGTTAAGAGACTGGACTTTGTTACACACTAACAAAATTATGTTCAATTTAGTTTAGTTACTTACTTGTCCATAATGCTGAGAAGCTGTTTCCTCACGTCTTGAGCACGTCGTAATGATCGTGACTGTATGAAGTTCTCAAAACACCATGGACCTGAGAAGTTCTTAGCCTTCCAAGCTTCATACACAGCTAGCAATGTCAAGTGGTCACCTTCAGGCTGAAAAAACTTTGCCCTCTTTTGGTCTGCTTGAGCTTGCTTCTCCCTCGGTCTATAAAATATGTTGCCCGTCTGAATCATAGCAATCATCGTTAAAATCTCATCGCTGCACCCAAGATCAACACTGGCTAGCAACATTTTAGACAGCGGTGGTTCAAGAGGAAACTCAGCCATTTTTCTACCTAGCTTTGTCAACAATCCTTCCTCATCCAAAGCTCCCAGACTGTACAACTGTTCCATAGCAGAGATCAATGCTTGCGGTTGCGGTGGATCCATGAAGTCAAACGACAACAGGTCATTAATACCCATTGCTTTCATGGTCAGGGTTGTCATTCCAAGATTAATCCTCTGGATTTCAGGGATTGATGTAGGAGGCATCTCATTACGGTATGCGCTCTCCGTGTAGAGACGGTAACATTTTCCAGGACCAGTACGACCAGCACGTCCAGCCCTCTGCTTCGCTGATGCTTGTGAGATTGGAGTTATGACAAGCGATTCTAGTCCTTGCTTTGGATTATACACGTTCTGCTTAGCAAACCCAGGATCAACAACATAATATATTCCATCTATTGTCAAAGAAGCTTCTGCAATATTTGTAGCTACAACTACTTTCCGAGTACCAGGAGGGGGAGGATCAAATATCCTAGACTGCATTTCACTAGGAAGGGCACTGTAAACAGGAAGAATGATGAGTTCAGGAACGTTTTTTCCTAGATTTTTCATTCTCTCGTACAGAGACTGGCATGCAGAATCAATTTCTTCTTGCCCCGTCAAAAAGAGAAGAATGTCACCCTCTGGTTCAGTCAAGTGAATCTGAAGAACTGTAATCAGAGCTGCATCCAAGTAATCGCTTTCAGGCTGTTTGGTATACAGTATCTCTACAGGGAAGGTTCTTCCAGGAATTGTAAAAATGTTGCAGTTGAAGAAATACCCGGAGAATTTCTCTGCATCCAATGTGGCAGATGTGACTATCAGACGAAGGTCAAGCCTGCGTTTCAACAACTTCTTTAGAAGACCAAACAGCACATCAGTGTGAATTGTCCGCTCATGAGCTTCATCAAGCATTATGACAGAGTATTGAGAGAGGTTTTCATCAATTAGAATCTCCCTAAGAAGCATACCATCAGTCATGTACTTGATTACCGTATCTGGTCCAGTACAATCCTCAAACCGAATCGCATACCCTACCTCCTCTCCCAAACGACAACCAAACTCCTCAGCTACTCTCTTTGCAACGGACATTGCGGCGACCCTGCGAGGCTGCGTACACCCAATCTTTCCCTTTGTTGTGTAACCTGCTTCAGCAAGATACTGAGTCACCTGTGTTGTCTTCCCTGACCCAGTCTCACCAATGACTACCAAAACCTGATTATCGTGCACAGCCTGTATCAGCTCCTTTTTCAGCTTGTATATAGGAAGGCTCTCCCTTTGCTCCTGGATAGAAAGCTTTGATCTCTGTCCAAACGTTGGAGTTTTCCCAAAAGCATCCTTCTTCCAGTCAGGCATGTCATAAGCTGATAATCCGACACCTCTAAGCTCCTGAGCAAGATGCCTTTCACCAGTTTCAGGCATAGGGTCTTCCCAAGGACGATTCAGATCCTTGGGGATTGAGTCAAGCATTGTTCTTTGCTGCTGTTCCCTCATCTCTCTCCTCTCCTTGGTGAGCGCAGACTGAAGTGCAGCAGCACGACTCAAGGAGCCTTCTGGATTTTTGAAGATCTTAACAGGAGACATGTCAACAGAGTACCTGGTCTGCCCTTGTAAGAAAGCAGGTTCTTCCTCGTTCATCTCAATCTCAAGTTCCTCTTCAGCACCTTCCTCCTGATAAAGCATCCCATCTCCTTCCTCATCATAATCTGGAAACTCAGTCGCTTTCAAGGCACCAGAAGCAATGAGCTGCTTGGCTTCCCATCTCTCAGGGGAGCTCATCTTCTTAAGTGGCCTACGTGAAGGCGCGGCCTCACTCTCCTCAACAATCCGGATTCCTGAAATCCCAGTCTTGGTGACCTGTCCATCCTTCGTTCTATACGACGGATTACTCCTACCAGAATCATCATCATTTGAAGGCTTCTTCAGAGGGATCAAATCTCTTCCCGTGTTCTGATCAACATCCTTCATGGAAAGACTATATTTACCACCATCTTTAATAGAAACTACCTTGACGTAAACCTCCATATCCCGCTTCACAAGACTTTCCGCCTTATCAACCCTTCTAGTAGCCATCTGAGAAACATGAACCAAACCTTCTTTTCCTCTAAACCTATCGAACTGAACAAAGCAGCCCGAATCCATTACCCTAGTTACTCTACCTTTGTATACCTGATACAACTCAGGCTCACTCGCACCGCCTCCACCTTCCTCCTTGTACTCATCCCGATCCCTACGCCTATCACTGCTTCCATCTCTGCCTTCATCCTCTCCACGAGCTCTTCCTCTACTATGCCTACTCCTTTTATCTTCACCTTCTTCATCTCCACGATATCTATCTCTATGCCGATCCCTTCTATCATCTCGATCTCGTTCCCTATCTCTACCGGAATCTCTCCGATCCCTATCCCTACCGGAATCTCTCCGATCCCGAGCTCTATTTCGATCCTCCTCTCTCTGTCGCTCCTGAGCTTCTCTTTCAATCTCCTTCTCAAGCTCCTTCACTTTATCTTTAGTATCCTTAATAGCCAAGCCTTTGAATCTGCCTTTATCTCCTCCATCTTCTTCTCCATCGTCTTTGTTCTTATCCGACTTGGGCCGCGGAGGGTAAATCCCGTGGATAACAGTTAACAGCGAGCGGACGAAATAATCAGGCAACTCCGCGCCATCCTTTTTCAGCTTCTTATCGAGTTCATCGGCAGTCTCGGAGTTACGGCCGAGATGGATTATGTACTCGGCTAAATCCTTTGGCGCTTGTCCCAGATGTGTTTCCAATTCGTTACAGATATTGGAGACAAGAGAGAGATGATTCAATCTGTTGAGTTCCTTCTTCTCCATTGCCCCGAAACCAAATGGATCACGAAGACGACGAATATCGATGAACAAATTTAGGTTTCTGGATATCGATTTCTAGGGTTTTATTTTCTCTCTCTCTCTTTTTTTTTTTTCCTTCACTCTAAACTACTTTAATCAAACCAAATGTATCCGAGTAGATAGCCAAAAATGAAGGAAATAACCGACTCTTACGAACGCTGCGTTTTGAACGTGTTTCTCTCTTATGGACCTTTTTTCCTTTTAAGGTTTTGTTGTAATTGGGCAGATGTAAATTCTACTTTTCGTTTTGGGTTTTGTATTTGTAAGCCCATAACTTTGTTGTAACTTCGATAGATATATGAAACTTCGATTTGAAATAAAAAAAAATAATTTTTAGTTAATAGGCTAAGAAATATTTTACAATAAAATATTTTATCTGGCCTAATTATATATTTATGTATAATTCAAATCTTCTAATGATGTAACTAAATCCTGAATGTGAATGTTTTTTCTTTTATTCTGTAACATTTGTTTATAGATCAATTATGTTGAGCCTTAAGAAGTTAAGAAGAATACATCAAAAGAATTTCTACACAATCTTTGATGGATTGACGCAATTGACAAACGTCTTTTGCTGCCTAAAATATGGTACAATTTTAACTAATCAAATATAAACGAAAATATTCATAGTAAAAGTGGAATTCAGAAGGGAGAGAGTACTACATTGTCCCTAACTAGACTCCCAATCCTTCATGATCAATATTTTCTAGAATGGTTTTGAAATTAATCCAAAACAATTTTAAGATATTATTTTCAGACCTATAATATTTAAACCGATCTGGTCGACATGCATTTTTGTCAACCAAACATGTTTTATCTAAGCACAAGTGTTACATAAACCGAACTTAGACCATCCGCAACACTAAAATTTTTAGCGTATCATCGAATTTAATAATATTAAAAATAAATAAAAATAAATAAAAACAATTAAAATCACCAAGAGACGTTTCTATGGGTTGAGAGGGTAGAAACGTCTCTAATACCGTATCATCTTCCTCTTTCTTTTTGTTTTCGTTCCATTGTGTGTTCTCATGTATCAAAACTTAGTTTTATATCTTTCCAGACTATTGTTTTTGTGATTTCATTCAGAATCCTTAATTTTTAGGATCTCGTCAAAAACAAAGCTCTGGACTCGTTGTGGGTGTGTCGACTACTGTAGAGAGTCGAGGAAAAAGATGAAGAACTCATTTCATCTTTCGATTCCGAAGATTCTCGGCTACCGTAGAGAGTCGAGGAAAAGATGAAAAACTCATTTCATCTTTCGATTCCAAAGATTCCAATGATAGTTACATGAAAGAATTTCAAGAAAAAGATCTTGCATCTCACCATTGAACTGTCAATTTTGCAGAATCTATAAATGAATCTCAAATAATAAATTACTAATAAATTTATTCTTATTTTATTCTTTTTATACTCACTTCAATACTGCTCTTAACATTACTAAACGTGATTGGTGAAGGATTCCCCAAATGAGAGGATTAAAAAAAATATATACAAATAAAGCCCAAATGAGAGAGTCATAACTCATAAGTGAAGATGGTGTCACCTAACTTATAAACCACATGAGGAAGTCGAGTTACCCCACGGACACACACTCAAATATTTTGTAATAAAAATAAGTATGAAGAACATAAAAAAATTTAGAAAAAAATAGAAAACGAATTATTCAAAAAAAAACATTGTGAAGTTGTCTTTTCATAAAAATTGAGAGTTATTAGATTTTTCCATATTTTTGGTTTAGTCTTCTAATAACTAAAGGTAACTAATTCAAAGTTCAAACAAAATTCGAAGGGATTTTTTTATGTTAAAAAAAAACACAATTGTACCACGTTCAAATAGAAAATCTAAGAAGTGCCCACCTAATTCTCTTCTTTTACTACATCCAAAGAACAAAAATTCCCATCTTTTTTCTACTTTTTACAAGTGGGTATTTGTGAGGTCCTGAAGCCCAACTAAAGAGTCTCTATCCCTCTCTTCTGTTCACTCAACATTCCACAAGAACCACACAAATTCTTTAACTCTTACGCTAACACAAAGAAGCATCCAAACTCAATCCTCTCACCTCCACCTCACGTTTCCCGGCGCCACCATCACTAACCCTCTCACTCGTCTCCTGAAATCAAAAATCCATTATGCAACACCATTTTCATCATCATCAACATCACCATCATCTTCTTCATCATCCATGGCCCATGTCTCATCTCTGTAGATTCTTATCTCTCTACCTTCTCCTCATTTTCTCCTCTTGATACATCTAATTCCCTCTTCTTCCTTTTCTTCTCCTTCCCAGACATGACTCTTCCTTATGGTTTCTCTTCGGTTAGAAACCACTCGCTTTTACTTAAGACTTCTCACCTTTGTGTACCCAGATCAGCTATCTGTTGTTTCTCTCCCAAGGAATCTCCTTTCTTCAAGAAGAACACTGCCCTATTCCTTTCTCCTCAGAAACACACTTCTCTTCCGCTGAAACTCGCCTGCCCTTTAGCTAGCTTCTCTTCTTATGCTGATGGAGAAGAGCAACACCATGGCGATCAGCAGATACCGAATTCTACCAATTCTAGCGAAACAGATGGTAAAGGTAATGCCGAAACTATTGGCGACTTCTCTGGAATGGCTAATGCCTTTAACATTTCGTCGAAAACAGCGAGGGCAATCACCATAGTCATCGCCTTCTCCGCTCTCTCCTTACCACTCTTCATGAAATCTCTGGGACAAGGACTCGCTCTCAAGACCAAGCTCCTCTCTTACGCGACACTACTCTTCGGTTTCTACATGGCGTGGAACATCGGAGCTAATGATGTGGCCAATGCCATGGGAACTTCTGTTGGGTCTGGAGCCCTGACAATCCGGCAAGCTGTGATGACGGCTGCAGTTCTTGAATTCTCAGGTGCCCTTTTGATGGGAACTCACGTGACTAGCACGATGCAGAAAGGGATTCTCATGGCTAATGTGTTCCAAGGGAAAGATATGTTGCTCTTCGCTGGTCTTCTCTCTTCCTTGGCTGCAGCTGGAACTTGGTTACAGGTTCCCCATCTTGTCTTTTCCTTCTTCCTAACCAGTTTCAAGAAAATAATGAGTAATGTAAATACCTTTGAGGGTGGCAATTACAAATAAGTACAAAATCTAATTGCAGTGCCTGAAAACAATTATGCTTCTTCCTCATTATTTTCAAGAGAAGATTTAGTAAAGTTGATACCTTTCTCAGGATAGCATTCCCCAAAATGATACATGAGAACCTAATGGTGCAAACGGTTGTGCAATTGTAAAATTTTCACAGGTGGCTTCTTACTATGGATGGCCAGTATCGACAACTCACTGTATTGTCGGATCAATGGTTGGGTTTGGATTGGTTTACGGTGGAGCTGGTGCCGTTTTCTGGAGTTCTTTAGCTAAAGTTGCTTCATCTTGGGTTATCTCTCCTCTAATGGGAGCTCTAGTCTCCTTTCTTGTCTACAAATGCATCAGGAGAGTAAGTAAAAAAAAAAAAAACCAAACTTTTTATTACTTAAAGTCATGCTGAAGCTTCTGTTACATTTGAATACTATTCTCTTTTGGTCCTATGTAGTTTGTTTACAGTGCACCAAACCCGGGACAAGCGGCTGCAGCGGCTGCTCCTGTCGCAGTGTTCGTAGGTGTAGCAAGTATATCATCAGCCGCATTTCCTCTGAGCAAGACCTTCCCCATAGCTCTATCACAAGCCTTAGCCTGTGGAGCAGCAGGGGCCATTATCTTTGATAGAATCATCCGGAACAAGCTTGGTCACCTTCTCGCTAAAACCAAATCATTGGAGACATCACAAAACCAGCCCAAAAGCATCGGTTTCCTCTCCGACATCGCAGGTCCTACAGGTACTCAGCTCGAGATAGTCTACGGAATCTTTGGCTATATGCAAGTCCTTTCCGCTTGCTTCATGTCCTTCGCTCACGGAGGCAACGACGTCTCCAACGCAATCGGACCATTAGCCGCCGCTTTGAGCATCCTCCAAAAAGGAGCAGCTGCAGGCGGAGAAATCGTGATCCCCATGGACGTTCTCGCGTGGGGAGGGTTCGGAATCGTTGCTGGTCTCACGATGTGGGGATACAGAGTGATTGCTACGATAGGGAAGAAGATCACTGAGCTTACACCGACGCGAGGTTTCGCGGCGGAGTTCGCCGCAGCGTCGGTGGTACTGTTTGCTTCGAAACTGGGGCTTCCGATATCAGCGACTCATACGCTCGTTGGAGCTGTGATGGGTGTTGGATTCGCAAGAGGGCTTAATAGCGTGAGAGCAGAGACGGTGAGAGAGATCGTTGCTTCGTGGCTTGTCACGATTCCCGTCGGAGCTACACTCGCCATAATCTACACTTGGATCTTCACTAAAATCTTATCTTTTGTGTTGTGAGTTTCTCTGTTTTTTTTTCACCAGTTCTTTTTTTGGATCTTTGGTTTTCTGATACGAAGAACATGAAACTGTTCTTCTTCTATGTTGGCTTGATTGATTCGAATTCATAAACCCTAAAATTATCTGAGATTGTTCCCTCCCTGTGATTCTGATTCTTCACCGATCGGTGAAGGTCTGTATGATCAAAAGATACAAACTTTCCCTTGTTCAATGTTTCGTCTCGTCGTCCGGGTGAAATCGAGCTAGAGTGGGTGTCGTTTGATTTCTATTAAAAAACGTCCTGGTGTTTGTTTCCTGCTCGGAGAAACGTCAAGTCTTCCTATGTGATGTTGTTTTCGTGAGACGCGCGCATCTCTTGCTGTACACGCGTCATGAAGAAAAAATTGCTTCGTTAATGACGAAAGTACCCTTACACGCATTGTCAGTTCAGCGATTTCAAATTAGAAACCTGAGGGTATTGTCGGCAAAGCATTAACTGTCACCACGAATTAGAGATATCTCCCTACCAAAGCTATCTCTTTTGCTTCTCTGGTTCTACTTCTTCCTTGTTTACATTTTGTGCTAACATGGCGGCGGTTATCGGAAACGTGGCGTTATTACTTGACGTTAACTCTAATCGTACGGTGGTTACTGATCGGAGAATTCGATTGGCGGTGGTCGACGTCGTTCTGAATTTACCGAAGAGAGATTCGCAGAGTCGCGTTACTTCTCACTACGCGGCTTTCTCTTCAAATAAGCCTCTTGAATCGGATGGAGAGGCTCGGGTTCGTTGGTTTTTAACTCGAGGCAAGGCGAATTCGAGGACTAACGCCGTCGATTACGACGACGCGGGATCCAGCGACGAGGAAAACGGCGACGGTGGTGGTGATGGAAAGGAGACAGACGAGGAGGATGAGGAAGGTTACGATGTGGAGAAGGATATGAAGAGGAGAGCTAAAGAATTGCAGGATATGAAGGAGCTTGAGAGGAAAGCAGAGGAGTTGCAGTATAAGATTGAGGAAGAAGGGGATGATTCCGAGGAGAAGAAGAGGTTGAGGGTGAAAAGAGAACTCGAAAAGGTGCGTTTTTAAGGCTCACTCACCGTATATGTTGATATTACTGAGACAAAAGTTCTCAAATTTCACGTTCGTATTAGTTCAAAATGCCTCTAAACGCTAATTTAGTTAAGTTTGAAAGTGGAAGTTTCTAAAAGAATGCAACTTCAAGAGTTTGAGATGTGGTCATTGAAGAGATTGGTGAGAGCAGGTAGCTCAGGAACAAGCAGAGAGGAGGGCAACTGCAGAATTGATGTTTGAATTGGGTCAAAAGGCTTACGGTAAAGGAATGTATGGACGATCAATCGAGTTTCTGGAAGGAGCTCTTACCATTATCCCAAGGCCAACACTCTTTGGTGGTGAGGTTGGTTGAACACACCATTTAGGTACACTTTTCTTTCTGTTTTAGAAAAAGAATTGATTTGCTAATGATCTCTGGGGGGATTGATTGATTTGCCAGATTCAAATTTGGTTAGCTATGGCATATGAGGCCAATAATCGCCACGCTGATTGCATTGATCTTTATCAGCAACTAGAGAAGAGACATCCGAGTCCTGGTATTCGTCGTCAAGCTTCTGAACTTAGGTATATCTTGCAAGCTCCTAAGCTCAAGATATCTCAGGAGGAAATGGTTACCATACCCATGATCGGTTCAAGTTACGACAGGTAAACAAAAATTAGTTTTCCAAATCATTCACTTAGAACTCAAGTTAAGAACTTAAGCTTCCACGGTTGACTTCTATGTTCTGTTCTGTGTCCTCATGGCTAATGCATATCAACATCACTTTGATTGGTGCCTTTGTGTTATGTTGTGCACAGCTATGCAGTGACATGGAGTGACAAGGACAGGGATAAGGAGCGGCGAATGAATGAATCAACTACAAATCAGCTTAACACGAGTGAAGACTTTTTAGGAAAGCTCTTGGTTTGGCGACCGGCTGTCGGTATGGAGAAGAACCAGGTCTTTTGGCTTTCTTTGACGCTGTGGATCGGTTTGGTTGGAGCAGCACTTTTGCTACAAAGATAAGGTGAAAGAAAATGAAAAATGCTTTCCTCGCCTCTCAGTTATGGTGTGGTACTGCTGTTTCGTCTCTCTCACCTGTCTTTGTAATTATATTTGATTTTCATGTATAAATTTGCAAGTAGACGAAATATTATTTCATTGTGGATAAAAGTGTTTAACGTCTGGAAATACATCACTATATTATGTATTACTATTGTAATTGTCACAATTTAGTGATTTACGAAAGTTTGAGGAAGAGTGTTGTTGAAGAATTTTGAAAACTCACCTCACGAGTCTTGAGTGACCTGCAACAATTTACGTGTATTGATTTGACTACCGGTCCACGCAATTGAAGATATCATATATAATTCTATGTGGATTATTAATCACATCGTACTGAATCATATTATATTATTATTATAAACTCGCTCGTTATATGAATTGCCTCGAGTGGAGACATGTCTTGGGTAAAAAGAAAGAAAATGATAAATTTTATCAAATGGTACAATGGTGATTGTGTATAATGAGGGTTGCTTGTTCTTACATTCATTCAAATCCAGGAAACAGAGTGTGGGAGAATAATAAAGTTACAAAACTAAAGCAAATCAGAAATGGGCCATTCGTTTTCTGAAGTATGGCAATGTCCATTGTCTGATTTAACTAATCTTCACACACTTTCCGATGGAGTTGGCCGAAACCCTCCGTTTGGTTGCTTTAAGTGCGGGGAACAAAAAGATGATTCTTCGGTCTACTTTCATTACCGCTGCCTCACATGAAATGTGGAGTTTCACAATCATTGCCATGAGTATCCCAAGAAGATAAGACACCCTTATCACTTGCAACATTCCCTCACGTCTCATTGAGTCGTATGATTAAACAGGGACCTTCAAGTATTGAAGTTGGTCTGGAAGAGATGTATACAATATGTTCTATCAGTGTTTAATATGTGGCTTACTACTATTACAAAGTGGGAGGGTAAGCTACAAAAATAAAGCAGATTAGAAATGGGCATATATATGGTTTTGTAAAGAAGCGAGATGTCTAGTGTCCGATCCAGCTAAACTCTCCGTCTGGTTGCGTTAATTGCGGCGAAGAGCTTCGCAATGATTGCTACCAATATCCAAGGAAAATTAGACACATCTATCACTCCCATCATCCTCTCACTCTCATTAATCGGGATGATGAAACCGGGATCGTAATATTAGAGCAAGGGACGTCCGAATTCGTCTTTAATAAGTGCAACTGGTGTGGAGGAGATGTTCTATCGTTGCTCTATCTGTGGCTTTTGCTTGGATCTTGACTGCTCGTTCAAAACTCCACCTCTAACCATCACAAATCCAAAAAAGTTATCATCTTTACTCCCATGTGATGCTTGTGGGTTGGTCTACATTTCTGAGCCAGTTTATACTTGCTTCCAGTGTCACTACGTGGTCCATCAGTTTACATCCGCTCTCCCTTTGCTATGGTGAAGACGTAGATGACACCTATTGGTGCGAGACTTATGAGGAAATGATAGTCCCAACGAGATGGTTCTACACATCCACAAAACGTTGGATTACTATGCACATTGGATGCATAATGGGATCCTCTATGTATTTGAAGCATGGCTTTACATTCCGAGATGGTACTAAAAATTTGGAAGTTGTTCGTAATTGTAGTAACACTCGACCAATTTGCTGTGGGTGTTTCAAACGTTGCCACGATCTCGTGTACTACAAGCATCGAAAGAGGTCTTTTTGTTGTGTTCATGGAATTACAGAGGCTGATATAAGGCCCTGCCATGGATATCTTTGTTGTTTTCTCTTCCTTTTTTTTGTATCCATAATTAATTTTTTTAAATAAATTCTCTACATCTCTATTACCAAATAATTGTTACTCTACAACTTGTCATTTAACGCAGGTGGTCATATGTTGATCGTGTATGGTTTTCGATTTTTAAACGGATGAATGAATATTATGTCTTATGCTAAGCTCTTGTATGTTTTTTTTTTCTTGTATGTTTTTATGTATTAGAACTGCTTCTTCTAGTTTTATACTTTTTTTTTACTCTATACAAACTCCTACGTGTTCGGTGACTAGACTTATGACGCTTATAGTTAGATAATACTAATTGATTCTTGTTATAACAATTAGCTTCAAGGAACTATGATTTCCAATTTAAAGCCTTGTTACTCGATTTCACACTTTAGTTTTGGTTTCGGAATTATGATATAAAATGAATGTAACTTGCCAAAACAGCAACAACAACAACCCATATTTTTTAGCATTCTATTACTCAATTCTAGTGTTTCCCTATCAAGTAGCATATCTCTATCAAACTGTAGAAAAACGGTGAATGTAAATTTAACTACATATTATACAAAAGAAAGTACTCTTGACCCAAACACATGGTGAACTGCAAGAGTTGTTTGATTTGAACACTAGTTTACGTAATGTCTTTTTTTTTATATTCTTTTAGTTTAAGAGTTGCTCTATTTCTGATGCTTCTCCTCCCCACTCTCTTATCCTATCATCAGCCATTGCAGCCTACATAACAACAAATATACCGATTGCATTAGGAACACCAATGGCTTTATTTTCAACACAAGTATATATTTATTTAATAATGTTGACTCTTACCTCTTCGTCCCAATTTGTTTTGCATATCATCCACGTCAAGACTATTGTCTGCACCACGGTTCCCGTCAACATCCCACACCAGATTCCCTAGATTTCTCAACATCGGTCTTTTAAAATTCTGAACTCTTACGTTTTCAAAGGTTAATTCATAATATGATAAAAAGGTTGCGAGTATCATTTTTACCTTTACACCAAAGTCGAGCTTGTATCCTAACAATAGACCAAATGGGATTCCAAACAAGTAATAGCATGCGATATTCACGTACGCCACCACTGCTTGCCATCCAGCTCCAACAGCCACCCCTGATTTTCCAATTTATTACTATGTTGCCATCAGATTTATTAAGTATGCTTCTCACGTAACCAAGTCTCAAGTTAATATATACATAATATTTTCCAATTTAGTCAAAACCAATGTTTTCAAACCAGGACCAGACCGTCCGTCAGATCAGATTAAATCGTGAACCAGGAACATATCCGGCTTGGGTGAAGAGCAAAATCTAAAGACTGTTAAACCGGTAAAAAAAACCATATCAACCCGCCAAAAATCCCAAAACTAGTGAACCAATGAACCGAATAAAATCGGGTTCATTTGTTAATGAAAAAGCTTGTAACCACAGCCACAATTAATTTTGTTCATTACCTTTTCTAGTTTCTTCTTTTAAAAATTAAAACAATATAGTATTAGTATGATTTCTTAAGAAAATGATCAATTCATAGCCATAATTGAACTTATAATACTTGTTGTTATTTGGTATGACCAATTCATAATTGTAGTCACTGAAAAAAAAATATATAAAATATGTTCATACGTATAATTTATAAAATATCATCACTCAATCCAATCCGGTTAAATCCGGTCGAACCATATTGACCCATGAACCCAGAACTAAATGAGAGACTATTATTTTAGCTAAAAGCCTAAAACTAAATGAGAGACTATTATTTTATATTAAAAGCGAATTGAAACAAACCAAATTGATAAAGACCGAAGGATAAATTACCTGATAAGACAGGTTGCACATTGTTGATGACAATGGAGAGTGCAAGTATTGGTGTGAGTTCTTTAACAAGAATGATGACTTCTTCATCGGCCACAAATAAGGATGGATATTGATTTCTAAAGAGGAGTAGCACGGTCGATACAATGACTCCGATCAGCGTCGATGTTATCACTGCTACTACAAGTGAGAACTTCGCGGTTCTTGGATGGTTTGCTCCTAACTCGTTTGAGACTCTCACACTGCACCAGTTTGAGATCATTTCAAGTGATGTATTTTAAGTTATAGGATAGGTGAAAGAAAAAGGTTTTGATTTTTGCACGTGTGAGAGGCACGTGTTTTACCTGACGGCTGTGTTCATCCCAATTGCAACCATGGCGGTCCATCCCAAAATGTTCATGCTTCAGTTTCCATTTCGTTGTTAACAAAGGGAGGATTAGATGCATAAATCCAACAAGAAAAAACATTTTTTACTATGCAATACTTCTATGTTTTCATCGATAATATGTATGCCGACGAAAAAACAGTGAGCAAGTGGACATATTCGACAGTCGATTTTAGTTATTTGTTGGTCCTTTGGTGTATATATTTATATATTAATATGATAAAAAGGTTAGACTTTGCAGACATAAATGACAAAAAGGTTAATAATAATTAGTTGACAACAAAAAGATAACACGTACACTTAAGTCTAAAATGCTGCATGCACGATTGATTAATTATAAATTTCTTAAAGAAGATCTTGATTGATGATAACTTTAAAAATGAGAGAAAGTGAACATCAGTGCGTAGATGACGTTAAATGACTTTTAAACAAAAAAAAATGACGTTGAATTAACGTGTATAGTAAAAAATACTAGAAAATTTATTTTTTTACCAGATGGAGAGTGCGGCTACTGATACTTCAGCATTCTTCAAATATCCAGCAAATAATATCATTGCCATAAAATACCAAACCTCCAAACTTCAATAGTAAAAAATTCAGTTAAATCAACGATCGACATAACAATATTTATCAACGAGACGGGTCGGGTGGGTTTGGGTCGGGAATAGACTCACCAGAGCATAACAGCAGAAGCCAAAGACAATCTAACGAAACTCCACAAGTTATGAAAAGCTTCCCATGATAATCCAGACCAAGCTTCACCGCACGTGCCACTAAATATGTACACGAGCTGTGCCACGTCGATGAACCACCACGAGCCGTTAAGCACGACGGCTAGACCCACCATGCCCCACTTGAGCTTCTCCATGACAAACCATGTGATGGGCACGTGGAGAACAAGTGCAGCCGCGGAAATCGCGGCCATGACCATTATCTTGCTTTGCGATTGGAGGAATTTAGCGGTTGGGAAATTAACGGCGTAAGCGAAGATTTGAGGTATCATGTAGATGGAAAAGATTCCGGCGGCGCTAGATATCGCCGGGGTTTGACCGATGGACGCGAGGATCGGGGCGGCGAAGATGTAGAGGAGAGAGAGGATAAGAGCCGTCACGTTTAGGATCACCCATGATCGCTGCAGATAAACACCAAGCATAGACAGTTTTCCCGCTCCAAACGCTTGCCCACATAGCGTTTCCAACGCACTTCCCATTCCAAGCTAATCACGTTCACAGTCGTACCCATATACGTTATTACAAAACAAATTAAAAAAGTATATAAGAATATTATATGTGAATATTTTGGTTAAAAATACTACTATTTTCATAGATATACGATTGGTTGATTACAAAGTCCCAAAATTTGCATTTGTATCTCTTTCCAAATGTGTTAAGCTATTGTATTTATTTATGACTGGAAAAGAAAATAGAAACAATTTTCATTTTGTTTGCCTTTGTATTAGTATTTACATTTTCAAAACGATATTTAATAATAACTTGGTGCATAGACAGTCGAGAGTATCCAACACAGCGAGTTTAACCAAATCGGTTGGAAAAAAAATCGATCAACAAAAAGTATGTTTATGTGCGTGGCAGGAGTACATACTAGACGTCCTAACGTAAACCTCGTATATTTATAGATATTATTTCTTAATTTTTGAAAAAAAAAGATCCAAATAAATACCTACAACAAGATCCTAAAACTAATTTATGCCTGGCTCGATTAATGCACTAGGATTAATTTCTATGATAACCAAAATTATATCTAAAATCAAGTATATGACCATATTACTGTGGAAATTAATTAGTTGGCATATATGTATATTGTGAGGACAATTTCACTCATTTGTCATATTTTAAAATAAATGGGACCATAAATACACATAAATCATGAACCTAATTTTAATACCACTTTATGGGTATATGTCCTAATTTCTTCATGCAGTACTGTAAAGATAATTTGAATATTAAAACAAACAAAAAGTTTTTTAAAAAAATTAAATCAAACAAAATAAAATGTTAGAACATTTTTAAAAGTAAAATGTAAACCAACTAAACGTTTTGAATGATAAACACAAACTCGCAAATGTTATAAGGGGTGTGCGATGAAATTTACCATGATGCCAAAGGAAAATCCGGCGATAACAGAGTTTTCCACGGAGACGGCGGCGAGAGCGATGGTGCTGACGTGGCCGGCGAAGACCTGGGTTACGGCGCCAAGAGAATATTGGTTCACCGACGTGAAAATGGCTGGACCGGCCAGGTACCATAGCTTTTTGGCCTCCACGTTAAACTCCTTGACGAATCCAGCGATGGTTGTGATCGGAGAAATATCATTGGCGGATGAGAAGGGAAGAAGGGACGACGGGTCGGGTTTTACCGCCGTAGAGAGAAGCGCCTCCGTTAGATTTTTATCTTTCACCATCTCGGAGAGAGAGAGAGAGAGAGAGAGAGAGAGAGAGAGAGAGAGAGAGAGAGAGAGAGAGAGAGAGGTCAAAGACGAATGACCAAAGATTGAGGATCTTGGGATCAAATCATTCATGAAAATTATAGAGCATAGTTATTGTTTATGATATTGTCACAAACGTTTATATTATATATTCATATATAAAGAGAAAGTAACTATTTAGCAACTATCATTTCAATTATTGTTGTTTAGTAAATAATAATGAAATATAGGACGAAGTCAAATGTATTTTGGCCAACTTACTAAATGATATGTGTCCAATTTGGTTAAAAGTTTTTATCAACTAATACTGTTAGTCTATCACGAAGCAATCATTTTTCCGTCTTTATATTTATGTGAAAATTTACAATTTTTTATTAAGAAATAAATGTGACGGTGCTTCATAGAAACCAAGTATATAGATTTGTTATTTGAATAAGAAGTTTATTTAGATAATGACGACAAAAGAACATGTTAATTGAATTGCGATGGTCAGGTTATATTTTAATTTAAAAGACCTGTCGGCCAAACAAATTGGTGGTAAACAATCTTACAAATGAGAAACCGTTCATTTTGGGTGGTGGTAATACGTACCGCGGATCAAACAGTCGGTTTAAGTTTAGGTTAAGAAATGAATTATAATCGACGAAGAACGTAACATGATCTACATTCTACAACAAAGATCTAAGACGCACAAATCATCTAAAAGTTTTGCAAAATTAGCCACTAGTCCCAAGAGGGACGACGTCATATTTACAAACTCTGAACCTACTATCTCGAACACAATGAATATTTGTTTGCAATCGGCTAAACACTGTATTTCCCACAATAGTGTCTCCAACTTTGAATGTACTGGTGATGGACTTCTCTAATGGCTCTTGAAACCCATCATCAGTGTCCTCGCTTCACCTTTCTTTGAGATCCAGTCTGAGATATGAACACTTAGCTAGTATATTCTTTTCAAAAAGAGATTGCTTCAAAAATGTAAAGAACAGAGAAAAAAAGGGTTAGTGATTTTTTTTTCTATACCTTTTCAAGAAGAAAGAATATAAAACTATACATGGGCTGAACCAAATGCTAGCTACCGGCAATAAATGAACCCACAAAATTCAATATGTGTCCCTCAAGCCTACGAAACTATTATATAATGCCTCACTATTTTTTTTTTCATTGAGAATATCCATCTCAGCACATTTTTTTTGATATATGTCAGTTTAAAAAATTAAAGACATAATAATTCATTAATATCTTTGGTTTAAAAAAACAAAGTACAAACATATACTAACTAATGCTAAGATAGTTAAAAATGGATTACATGCCAAAAAATAATTTACTTAAGAACAAATAAACAGATCATAATTATATTAAAAATAAAAATAAAGAAATTAATATATGAAAATTTATTATCCATAGATGTAATGAGAACAAAAATGAAACAGTATTATATAAATAAAGTAAAAAGCACAAGCCAAAATAAAATAAAGAAAAATTAAACTAATTATAACAAAAATTTAAATTTAATAATCAATGATAAAAAACTATATATAATAGAAAATTATTAAATATACAAAAAACTTTCTATTTTAAAAATAATATATTTATAACTAAAAAATAATTTCTATTTAAGAATAAAAAATCTAAAAGAAAAAACCCCAATAACTAATTTTAAACTTTAAAATAAATACAACAAATTCGAATCTAGGAAGTCATAACAACAAAATTTATGGCTATTCGATCTATACCTACTTGTACATGTAATATCTACTTAACATTTAAGATATAAAATAAATATTTATAGAATAATTAACAATAATTAATAAAATGTATTTAATATAAAAAAATGCAGACATCCATAAAGAAAATTTACCTAAAGCATTAGCAAGTAATTCAGAAGAAATAATGAAACAATGCCCATTCCATGATGCATTGTTATGGAATTAAAAAAATATACATCAAATGTCCGACTAAAATATTTGACGTTTACAATATATTTTTTACTATTAAGTTATCACCAAAACCACAACCTCTAACAATATTAATAAAGCTGTATAGAAAATCAGTTAACTATCAATAAAAAAAATGATTTACAACTTTCTACTAATATTCATATTAATGGGTGTAAAACTAAATCATCTAGTGATGAATTAAAAAAAAGTGATAAAACTTTTTACTTAACGAATTTACAGGTAAAATTATAAAATAATTAGTTTTTAATTATCCGAATATTTTAAACTGTAAAATATAAGATTTAAAGGATAAAAACAACATAAATTCATTAAAATAATATTTTTTCACAAATATTAAGCCTAACAAAATTACAAATAGATAAATATAAAATATAATATTAGTAATTTAAATAAAAAAATGAAAAAATGATCGAAATTATGTAAAGAGTACACAAACAAAAATCAACTTTTGGTAGTCCGCCGAACGACTGTAACAATTGGTCATGTCTAACACACTAAATCATCAATCTCTTAATAATTATGCCTCCCGTGGCAGCATATTTTTTTGTTCGAGCGTAGTTTATTAGTTTACACTTGACTATTCCATCGTTTTGCCAAACCCAAAAAAAAGTCACAAAGCCCTAGATGCGGAGAATATCTTATGTTTTACGTATTTTATTTCAAATAGCATTATTTATTCATGTATAGTTAAATATTCCCTACAAGCTATAGATACTACAATCTACTACAATATATTCATGTATTATTATGTCATAGATATGACAACAATGTCTGTTAAATCTGGAACCAAACACCCACGGGTGTGTTCATTAATTTTTGTTTTAACGCTTCCCTTTCTTTTTCGTTCCTTCCTTTTTTCCACGCATTAATTATTTATGTAAAGGGTGAACACACGTAAGCCGTGTACTTCACGCGCCGGTCAAATCGAAACCGTAGAAAAAAAGCAATCAAAAAGAAAAAACGGAACTTGACCCAACCTTTCCCAATACAGAGAGAGACTTAAAACCTGGCGACGAAGACGATGACCACAGTACTAATCGCACCTTAAAATCCAAACTTTTCGATTGATTGAGAATTTTTTTTCCGCAAAGATTTCATTTTTTTAATGGAAGAAGAGAGCCGAATTGGCGACGAGCTCTCCAGTTCGATCATCACGGCGGAGCGCCTCCGTGTTGCTGTTGATGAAGCTAAATCGTTTAAAACAGAGTGCGGCGAGGTAGGGAAACAAGTAGATCGGCTTGCTCAAATGCTCAGGACGCTTGTTCGTCTCGTCGCCGGTTCTCAGCAACTCTACGACCGGCCGATCCGACGAGTCGTCGTGGATGTTAAGAAGAATCTAGAGCGTGCTTTGTCTCTGGTTCGAAAGTGTAGAAGACACAACATACTCCGGCGAGTCTGCACTATCATCAACGCTGCGGATTTTCGTAAAGTGATTAACTTTCTTGAGTCTTCGAACGGCGACGTGAAATGGATATTGAGTGTGTTTGACTCCGACGGAGACGGAAGCTTCGGTGGAGGAATCGTTATCTCGCTTCCACCTATTGCTACCAACGACCCAATTCTTCCTTGGGTTTGGTCGCTTGTCGCGTCGATACAGATGGGGAAGTTGCCGGATAAAATCGAAGCCGCGAATCAGCTTGGTTCGCTTGCCGGAGACAATGATAGGAACAAGAAGATCATCGTAGACGAAGGAGGTGTTCCTCCGTTGCTAAAGCTACTTAAAGAGAGCTCATCCGCAGAGGCGCAAATCTCGGCTGTTACGGCGTTAGGGTTTTTGGCTTGCGACGAGGATAAGGTTAGGTCTATAGTGAATGAGCTAGGTGTTCCGATTATAGTCCAGGTTCTTGGTGATTCTCCGGTTAGGGTTCAGATTAAAGTAGCTACATTGGTGGCAAGAATGGCGGAACACGATCCGCTTGCTCAAGAAGAGTTCGCTAGGCAGAGTGTGATTAAGCCTCTCGTTACGTTGCTTTCACTTGACGTCTTTGTGGATGATCTTCAATCGAGTAAGCGTAATAGCATTCACTCTCTTGTTCAGATGAACAAAGACATTAAGAAAGATCCAACCTTGAAAATTTACAGGCCGTATATGAGTTCTAAGTCGAATTTGTATAGTGACAGTGGTGGTAGTGGAAGTAGTAGAACAGGGAATCTCAAGAAGGAGAGGGATAGTGAGAATCCTGAAGTGAAACATGAGCTTAAGGTTAATTGCGCTGAAGCTCTGTGGATGCTTGCGAGAGGGAATGTAGCAAACAGCAGGAGAATCACCGAGACGAAAGGGTTGCTTTCTTTGGCCAAGATTGTGGAGAAAGAAGATGGAGAGTTGCAATACAATTGTTTGATGACTCTAATGGAGATAACAGCTGCTGCGGAGTCGAGTGCTGACCTTAGACGAGCAGCGTTCAAGACGAATTCACCGGCTGCTAAAGCTGTTATCGATCAGATGTTGTGGATAATCAAAGAAGTCGATAGCCCGGTTCTGAAAATCCCAGCGATTCAATCTATCGGGTCATTGGCTAGGACGTTCCCTGCAAGAGAGACGAGAATGATCGAACCGTTGGTGGAGAAACTCGGTAGTAGCAACCAAGATGTAGCGATAGCAGCTGTGATATCGCTGCAGAAGTTTGTCTGCCCTGAGAATTTCCTCTGTGGAGAGCACTCGAAGAACATAATAGAGTACGGGGCCATACCGTTACTGATGAAACTGATAAGGAACTTCGAGCAGCAAGTGCAGTTACAATGCTTGGTTCTGCTATGTTACATTTCAATGAATGCTAGTAACCACGAGCAGTTGGAACAGGCCAAGGTTTTGACGGTGCTGGAGGGAGCAGAACGGTTGGCGAGTCTGCAGAATCCGCAGTTGAGAGAGCTTGTGTCGAAAGCGATATATCAGCTAAGTCTATACAATGCAGGAAGTCACAGTCAAATGCTATCGTATGTTGGTCCTTAAAAAGGCAAATACAGTTTTACAGTTTGTTTTGATTCTGGTACAGACAGAATCTCCATTGTTAGATACTTAGATGATTACAGGGAAAGAGCAAAAGCAAAAAAATTCTCATTCTGTGGTCATTTGATTGATCATTTCTGCATTGTAAATGTTACGGAAAACAAAAATTTACATGGAAGGGTAATAAAACTGGCTTTGCTCTGTCTGATACTCTCATTCCAAATGATATTTATTCTGGTCTTTCTTAATATAAAATACAGTATAAAATTAGAAAATGGGCCTTTTAATGTCATAATTGAGCTGTGTACTATGCAAGGCCCAGTCCAAAATTACTGTTCAGCTTCATTAATATCAAAACAGATTCGTGTGGTCTTCGCCGTCACAAAATCTAACGAACAAATAGATCGATGATGGGTCTCATTTAGCTTGCTTTAAACATTTAAAATTTAATTAAAGGCGCGTTACGCATGACGCGCGAGGAGAAAAAACACATTTGCTTTGTTGGGAAGAAAAAAAAACCAAAAACGACAACATTTTCTTTCAAAACATTTTATATGTTTTGTCATTTATACATGTTTAGAGGGGAAAAAAATGAAGAATGAAAAATGTATTTGAAACATTTGACATTGTCTTCCAATTCCAATTCTGAAATTTCAGCCATGAAAACATAAACATCAGTCAATTATTATGTGACTAGTCACATTTGAAAATTTGAAAGACATTAACAGAAAACTAAAAATATAATTGTACATAGTAGTTGCCACGTTGTAGACGCCAAGGGAACGAATATTTGGACAAAAAGAGATCAGTAGTGTAAAAGCTTTTCTAAAGATTATAAAATAAAGACGCAAAACAATAAAATACATCATTGGCTTAAGAACAACAACACTTAACGGTATAACTATCTCCAAACTAACTTTTTATGCAAACAAGCAAGCATGCAGAATGAAAAAAGCTCTCTTTTCTTTAATTTATTGCTAAGTTTTGTAGACATATAAGAGAGATGTGTGTACCGAAAATTTTTAAATGTTTATATAAATTAAGAGAGATCATATGCACCAAAGATTCAAAATGTTTAAATTCTAATCAAAAATCATAATATCATACCTTTAATAATAATAATTGGTTATATATTCCATACGCATATACCTATACGGATACGATTTAATTATAAAATTAAATTTTATTATTCTTTTTTTAATAAGCATCGCGTTTATGATACAGGAGATGACTGTGTATCCAATCAAACTGGCTCTTCCAATGTACATATTCACCACATCAGTTATGGTCCTGGTCATGGCATCAGGTTTGTACATATATATTATTTTTTTCACTATACTTTTTTGTCCATTAAGTTTTACTGATTTGGTTTACTATTTTTTTATATTTTGGTTTGTGATCACAGTACAGGAAGTCTAGGAAAAGATGGGACTGTGGCATGTGTGTATGATAACATTGTTGAGGATATCTTTATACAGAACACTCTTGCTGGTGTTCGAATCAAGACTTGGCAGGTACGTATAATATTAAATTTAATATATTATAAAGACAGATAGCACATTATAATTGAAGACACAAATAAATAGTACTATGATCTCTGACTTATCTAAAATCTATACAGAACATGATATAAATTACTCATTTATGAAATATCTTTAATTATCAATAAACTATATCTATAATTAATACGAAATGCTAAAGAAACCAAAGTTTAGTAGATTCTACTATAAAGTGAACCGGTTGCTTCGTTTTCCATTTGATATTAATAGTTTGGTTAGTTCCACTTTAAGCGAATTAATGAAGCAAACTATTTTATCTCTCTATATATGATACAAAATTATTACATTTTAATTTTTTTTGGGTGAATGTCGTGAAATATGCAGGGAGGATTAGGGGTCGTCAAGAACCTAACATTCTCTAACATACATGTTACAGACGTGAAAGTACTGATAATAATTGACCAATATTACTGTGACAAGTCCAAGTGTAAGAATCAGATTGGCGCAGTATCGAAATCCGACATTAAATACAACAACATCGTCGGTAGTTTCACTGTACAACCGGTACGTATTGCATGCAGCAACAACGTACCATGCATGGATGTGGATCTAATGGATATAAGGTTAAGACCTTCCGGAGGAATCAGAGGGTTACAAACTCATCAACAGCAACAAGCTTTATGTTGGAACTCGTACGGCAAAACACAAGGGCCTTTGGTTCCTTCAAGCATTGGTTATTGCTTGAAAAAGAGTAATATTGATGGTTATTCTCCCAAGAGATTTATTACTTCGTCCCATGAAAAACTTAATTAATGGTTGCTTGAACTTCTTAACAAAAAAAAGAAATGTGTTTGGTTGAAGTTAATTGGAATGGAATAGTTTTTACTAACAGAATTCCTATTTCACCATCTATAAGAACTTTTGATGGAGGTGTATACGTAAATTGAAGATAACATGTTTAAATGTCCAGTTGTACTGTCCATTTGTCAGTGGAGGTAGAACCAAGTGATAAACACATTGGCTTTGGTGGAAAGACCACATTCTCTCCTATAATTTTATGGTTACTAACCACGAAACCTAACTTTTAATGTAATATATCGATACAAGATTGTATGTAAAAATAAATATTTGAAAAAAGAATCTCTATAAAAAGACATGAGTGATGTGAGGCAGAAGATGAGACTGATAGAGTGTCATCACCGTCCATTTCGGCTCTTTTTAATCAAAATCTATGTCGCACGCGCATGTGACTTCTCTTTTTTAATTAGTTTCTACCTATTTCTTTCCCTTTATTCCTTCTTTTTTATTGACTTTATTGGTTTTCAATTAAATATCCAACAAATCAGGATCATATATCCAAGTTTTATTTTATTTACACATTTATAAAGAACTTTTATCAGCAAAATTTGCAAAATGTAAGTTTTGGACTCACACAGGTACTGATATATTATACAAGACTATTTTTTTTATCAAGTACATATATTAATTAGAGTATAACTGCTCAGAAAATCTAACACGAACTTAATTAGGAAACATTTTATAATTTGGAATTATTGCTAAACATCGCTGTTTCAAGAAAGATTTCATTGTCCATTTATAATGGGCCTTTCATTGCTAATATCTAAGCCCACATTTGCTCTAATTTGCAGCCCATTCATTTTTATACCTGCAATTTTGGGTTTAGAATGGAAAAGGTTAAAAAAAACAATGAAATCAATCAATCCTCCGTCGGTCCGAATGGAATCTTCACGTGAGACTCACGTGTTCGTTGGGAAAGGGGTATCGAAACCAGGTGAATAAACCCTAAAGGACAGTCGTTTCTGGGCCGAGAAGCTACGAGTGCTAGTATCGCTGCGAGAGAGGGACAGAGAGGAGATAGGTACCTGAATCTGCGGGTTTTCGATGATAATCAATCCCTTCGTCTTAAAGTTTTGATTTTTTTTTGTACACTTTCAATCTGGGTCTGCTTAAAGATCAATTGATTCCCATTTCCTCGTTTAGTCAATCTCAAGGTGTTCAAAGATGAACATAAGCTTAGTTTTCTAAATTTTGGATTTTTTTGTTGTTTTTTGTCTTTGTGTTAGCCCATTTTGCTCTGTCTCAAGCTTGAAGGAAAAGAGAAATGGCAGAGCAAGAATCAGATAAGAACATCGAGATTTGGAAGATCAAGAAGCTAATCAAGGGTCTTGAAACCGCAAGAGGTAATGGAACAAGTATGATCTCTCTTATAATGCCTCCACGAGATCAAGTAGCTCGTGTCACTAAGATGCTTGCTGATGAGTACGGAACCGCTTCAAACATCAAGAGTCGAGTCAACCGTCAATCTGTTTTATCCGCCATTACTTCGGCTCAACAGAGGTTGAAGCTCTACAACAGAGTACCTCCCAATGGTCTCGTTCTGTACACAGGCACCATTGTTACTGACGATGGCAAAGAGAAGAAAGTGACGATTGATTTTGAGCCTTTTAAACCCATAAACGCTTCCTTGTACCTGTGTGACAATAAGTTCCACACTGAGCCTTTGAACGAGCTTTTAGAGTCTGATGACAAGTTTGGTTTCATTGTTATGGATGGAAATGGAACTTTGTTTGGCACTTTGAGTGGGAATACAAGAGAGGTTCTTCACAAGTTCACTGTTGATCTTCCTAAAAAGCACGGAAGAGGAGGACAATCTGCGCTTCGATTTGCTCGTCTTAGGATGGAGAAAAGACATAACTATGTGAGGAAAACCGCTGAGCTTGCAACTCAGTTTTACATCAATCCAGCGACGAGTCAGCCTAATGTCTCCGGTCTTATACTTGCTGGTTCTGCGGATTTCAAGACCGAGCTAAGCCAGTCAGAATTGTTTGATCCTCGTCTTCAAGCTAAGATATTGAATGTGGTTGATGTTTCTTACGGAGGAGAGAATGGTTTCAACCAAGCGATTGAGCTGTCTGCTGAGATTCTATCCAATGTGAAGTTCATACAGGAGAAGAAATTGATTGGAAAGTACTTTGAGGAGATTAGTCAAGACACAGGGAAATATGTTTTCGGTGTTGATGATACTTTGAAGGCTTTAGAAATGGGTGCTGTTGAAACTCTTATAGTGTGGGAGAATCTGGATATCAATAGGTACGAGTTAAAGAACAACACGACCGGGGAAATTGTGATTAAGCATTTGGGAAAGGATCAGGAGAATGATCAAGGCAATTTCCATGATGCGGAGACCAATGCTGAGTTAGAAGTTCAAGAAAAGATGCCTCTGCTTGAATGGTTTGCTAATGAGTATAAACGTTTTGGTTGTACGCTTGAATTTGTGACTAACAAGTCGCAAGAAGGGTCACAATTCTGCAGAGGTTTTGGTGGAATTGGTGGACTGTTGAGGTACCAGCTTGACATGAGGTCTTTCGATGAACTATCGGACGGTGAAGTTTATGAAGATTCAGATTAAGTGGGGAGAAACAAATGTGGTATAAGATCTCAAAGAGGGTTTTGATGGAGAAAAAGAAAGAAAGAAGAGAACTTCTGTTTGTTTTTTACTTTTACTTTGCCTCTGTATTATCTTCCTTTTTGAAAGTTTCTACTTGATTTCATGCGTCTCTGAAGTGTTTTTGAAACAATATGGTTAAATGTATGAGAAATTTGAGCTTATGTATCTGTTATTTCGCTGTTTCAGTCTTGGCTATGACTAATATCTGTGATCGAGTTGCATACAAATTAACGTATTTATGATCAACGGTAGTACACTATTTCCCTCAAAAGAGAATTAAGGCAACAACGATTTTTCCTTTGAACAAAGTTAACCCTTAACGGTAATATTCTACTACTTAGTCACATTGAGAATCAAAATTAATAAGCTTGCCTTATGTAAATGTCCTCAAAATTTTCATAAACTGGAAAGTAGCCGTTGGATCATTGGAAAAGAAAAGGAAACAAAAAGAATACAAAAAGCCAAATCCTTGTTCTTAGATTTCACAATCTTTTGGTATCTTTCTTCTCACTCGAGAAAATCTGTGATGAATCCTAAAAGATGTGCTGCTTGCAAATATCTGAGAAGAAGATGTCCAAAAGATTGCATTTTCTCACCTTATTTCCCACCAAACGATCCTGCAAAATTTGAATGTATCCACAGAATCTATGGTGCTGGAAATGTTTCTAAAATGCTTCAGGTATATATAAAATCTTCATGTGTATCTGTTTTAAATCCCCATCTAATATAACATTATTGTATTAATGTTTATATGTCTATAAATATTGATGGTGAATTTTGGTGTATCTATTGACAGCAACTTCCTGTTCAGACAAGAGCTGAAGCAGTGGAATCTTTGTCCTTTGAAGCAAAATGCAGAGTAGAAGATCCTGTTTATGGATGTGTCGGGATTGTTTATTTACTCCAAACTCAAATTCAGAAAACCCAAAATCTTTTGGCAAAAACTCAAGCTGAGATTGCTGTCGCTCAAATCAAACATAGCCAAACCCAAATTTCTCTATTCATGTAATATCTCAGTCTCAGCTATAATTTCCAAATAAAATTTATTTATCTCTGTTTCTGGTTGCATCTACTCTTTTTGTATGCATTTTGTTCAAACATTGCTTGTCTCGGGAAGTTTCAACATGACTTTAATGGATAATGAAAAGTTAATGATCGTCTAATTCTAACTTCATTTTTCTACGCTCTACAATTATGGAAATTTTTCAAGTAAACCCGAGATAAGACATGAACTATTCTTGTATAGTTACAAAAGTTACATATGAATCTGTTTAAAAGAGGAAAAAGATTATAAGACAAGAGACACTGAACCTTCAAAATCAGCCTGCATCCCACTTGGAGAACATAATTGGATGCTGGCACCAACTTTCGTGCGTTTTGTTCACTCTATCCGTGCTTTCGACTTCAAATGAAGTATTGATGTTTGGATCAGAATCCATAGAATCAACATAGTTCGAAACTTTGTCCGCTTCCAGGGCTTGCTCCAACAATTGGATCATACAAGCATTATGTTCTTGAATAGGTGTGATACGGTAAACTTGGATCATGCGTATGAAATACCTCAAACCATCTTCTACATTTCCCGTGTTTGCACAAGCAGATAAGACACCGACAAAAGTGATAGCATCTGGTTCTACACCTTCTTCATCTTCCATCTCTTCAAACAGAGACAAAGCTTCGTCTCCAAAACCATGTACCCCCAAGCTAGTGATCATCGAGTTCCAAGTCGCTAAACTCTTATTTTGCATCACATCAAAGACTTTCCTTGCGTCCTGCAAGCTTCCACATTTGCTATACATATCGATCAAAGCAGTTCCAAGGAAACAATCAAGTGGGAATCCGTTTTTGTGAGCGTAGTCATGAACCCATCTTCCCATGGACAAGCTTCCAAGCTGAGTCGACGCTTGCAGCATACTAACTATTGTAAACTCATTAGGCTCGACGTTATCAACCTGCATTCTCCTGAAAAGCTGAAACGCCTCGTCGGGTCTTCGATTCTTGACGTACGCAGTGATCATTGCGGTCCACGAGACAACGTTTCTCGTTGGCATTTGGTTGAATATGATTTCTGCAGAATCTAATTGAGAACTGGAGACTAGACCATAGAGCATAGTCGTCCATGAAACAATGCTTCGGCCAGGCATTGTATCGAACACCTTACGACCACAATCCGGTTTCCGACACTTGAAGTAAAGATCCATGAGAGTGTTTTGGAAGAAAACATCAGAGAAAAAACCAGACTTGATGGCTAAACCATGGACTTGTGTGCCTAAACGAAGAGAAGAAGAAGCGAGACAAGCTTTGATAACAAAAGGGAATGTGAATTTATCAAGCTGTGATTGGTGAGAGAGCATGAGAATAAAGAGAAGAAGCGCTTCACGAGGCTTGTCATTAACAGAGAGAGATCTTATCAAAAGGTTCCAAGTAAAAGTAGAAGGAGACTGAAGCTGACGAAAGACGAGAGAAGCGTATTGAGTCTCTCCGAAGGAAGAAGAAACACTGATGAGCTGACGAACAAGTAACTGATCGTTGGCGAAATTGTGTCGGATGATTTTTGCGTGAATCTGTTTCAACTGAGAGAAATTTATACAAGTTCTGAGAAAGAACGAAGCTTTATCAGGTCGGAAAGACGGAGGAGAGAGGAGATTTGGTGGGGAAGACGGCGACTTAGCCGCCATGGATTGAAGGATAATCCACCAATTCACTCTCTCTCCCTCGATTGATTCGTGTGTGGATGATGATGAAGAAGGCGAGGAGGCTTTTAAACGGCGTCGTTGCGGCAAAACCAGATTTATGTTTCAAGAAAATATAAAAATTTGTAAAATGTCTACAAAGGTTCAAATCCGGATTAACTGAACCGATCTAACCGATTCAAATCGAGACTTGGTCAATATGAAGTTTGCTCTTTAGCTAAAAAATTGAACTATCCGTGATAAATTCGGTCTTTAACCGGACCGAAATTCGAATTGAGCACTATTATAGAAGAAGCAAGGGTTTATAGATTTGGGGATAATCGAAGCAAAAAATGGTGGTAACGAGCAGCGATCAAATCCAAGATGTCTCCGACGATCAACAAAAACGATCAGAGATCTACACATACGAAGCGCCGTGGCAGATTTACGCGATGAACTGGAGCGTTCGTCGAGACAAAAAGTACCGACTCGCAATCACAAGCCTCATCGAGCAATACCCAAATCGCGTCGAGATCGTGCAGCTCGACGAATCCAACGGTGAGATTCGTTCCGATCCAAATCTCTGCTTCGAACATCCATACCCGCCGACCAAAACCAGCTTCATTCCTGATAAAGAATGCCAAAGACCCGATCTTTTCGCTACCTCAAGCGACTTCCTCCGTCTATGGAGAATCTCCGACGACGACTCTCGCGTTGAGCTCAAGTCGTTTCTTAACAGTGACAAGAACAGCGAGTACAGTGGTCCGCTTACTTCGTTCGATTGGAACGAAGCTGAGCCGAGACGAATCGGGACATCGAGTATCGATACGACATGTACGATATGGGATATAGATCGTGAAGTTGTTGATACTCAGCTTATAGCTCATGACAAAGAAGTTTACGACATTGCTTGGGGTGGAGTTGGTGTTTTTGCTTCTGTTTCAGCTGATGGATCCGTTAGGGTATTTGATCTCCGTGATAAAGAGCATTCGACGATCATCTACGAGAGCTCTGAGCCAAGTACGCCTTTGGTGCGTCTTAGCTGGAACAAGCAAGATCCGAGGTATATGGCTACTGTTATCATGGACAGTGCTAAAATTGTGGTGCTTGACATTCGATTTCCTGCTCTTCCTGTTGTTGAGCTTCAGAGACATCTGGCTAGTGTCAATGCTATAGCTTGGGCTCCTCATAGCTCCTCGCATATCTGCACTGCTGGAGATGATTCTCAGGCGTTGATTTGGGATATCTCGTCGATGGGACAGAATGTTGAAGGTGGTTTGGATCCGATTCTAGCTTACACTGCTGGTGCTGAGATTGAGCAGCTTCAGTGGTCGTCTTCCCAGCCTGATTGGGTTGCCATTGCTTTCTCCAATAAGCTGCAGATTCTCAGGGTTTGATTTTGTTGGTCGTGATCTCTGTTGGCCACTGTAGATGGATGTCTGTAGCTTTGTGTTTGCTAGATTTTCTATTTGTCATTGTCTTGAAGAAATGTGAGCCTTTTCATTGAATCTTTCCTGTTGTTGTATGATTTTTCCAGCAAAGGTTGATCCTTTGATCTTTAGCTTCACTGATTTTCCTCTCACAGTGTGATCTTCGCTAGTCTGATCTGAAATGTACCTTCAGAATTGTGAATAACTAGCTTTAGCTTTGGATTTTATTAAAATAACTAGCTTTAGCGTTGGACTTGACTGGTTTTTCTAAACAGAGAGAGCCAGTGACATAAAATTTTAAATAGGATTGATTATCATCAGCATTTACGTTTCTACTCCTTGAGACTGATGGAGTTGCAGCTTTCGGAAGGTAGCTCTTAACAGAATAATTTCTGAGTGTGTAAGTTTTGTTTTTGATGTCCATGTCGAGTTTATTGCTTTGGCAATGATGCTAACACTTTGCGGGGATGTAGAAATGTGGAATAAAGCATAAGCAATATTAACTACAAATGATGTAATCTTCAAGTTAAATACATGAATATCGAAGCTCTAATCTCATCTGTATAATGTCGAGGTTCTTCTTTATGGTTACCAAAGTCGGCTTTCGTTCCTTTCCTTAATCCTTTGGTAAAAAGAGTTAAGTTTCTCCTCTCGCCTTTTCGATACAATCGAAATCAAGAACCTGCTTTTGATCAGATGGTTAATAGTATTGACAAGTTGTGATATACGAAGTAAGTACTTTTATTTGTTGCGGGCGCTAAGCTGAAGACAAGTCAATAGATGTAATAATCTTGTATGGCTCGAAATCATATGATGGTTTTGTGTTCATAGTATACTCGATAAAACTCGTAACACCGTTCTAAAAGTCGGAACTTTGAAAGGCAGACAAATGGAGACTCAGCTTTTTTTTTTTGACCGTGACCACACACATGTCGAAGAAGCCCAAATTGAAAAAGCCCAAAATCAAGAAAGATGTGAAGGAAGAGACTTGTGAAATTGTGATCATAGAAACGTGAGAAGATTACAAGAGAGTGATTTGATAACCACAACCATACAAATGAGTAACAAAGGCTATCCAGAATCTAATCTTCTTTGCCTCCAACTCATCATTTCCTTTTTACTATATTACCACATCTCTGCTTCAAAACTTCTTTCTGCTATCTGCTGTTACAACCTTAACTTTGATCCATTCTGGTCACCATGGCTTCGGCTACTTTCTCTGTGCCCAAACCATCTTTTCAGGTACCTTCCTTCTTCTTCTTCTTATGGATTCTCTTACTCGCTCTTCACAAGTTTAGTTAAATTTTTTTTTGTTTTTTCTTTTATCTTCAGGGTTTCACTGAGTTCTCGGGATTGCGAAGCTCCTCTGCTTCACTTTCCTTCGGCAAGAAACTTTCTTCCGATGAGTTTGTTTCCGCCGTCAGTTTCCAAACTTCTGCAGTGAGTTCTCTGTTTTCCTCCAACATTATCTGTACACTGTAGCTTTCGTGTTATGTCTTATGATCCAAGTATTATAACTCTTCACCATTGTATCTGATCGTCAACTATATGACATGTTACCAAGAAACAGAATGTATGTCGGTAGATCGGATAAGTTTAGAGCAAACTTTGTCTGCTTGCATCTGTTTCCCATTTTTATAAACCATTAAGATGTTTTTGTGCCTGTTGCTAGATGGGAAGCAGTGGTGGATACAGGAAAGGTGTCACCGAGGCTAAACTTAAGGTGGCCATCAATGGGTTCGGTCGGATCGGGAGGAACTTCTTGAGATGCTGGCATGGTCGCAAGGACTCTCCTTTTGATGTCATTGCCATTAACGACACCGGCGGTGTCAAGCAGGCTTCGCATCTCCTTAAATACGATTCTACTCTCGGAATCTTTGACGCCGACGTGAAACCTTCCGGAGACGCTGCTCTCTCTGTTGATGGAAAGATCATCCAGGTTGTGTCTAACCGCAACCCTTCTCTTCTCCCCTGGAAGTAAGTCAAAATGCAGTTCCGTGTCTAAAATTTGATCAGTCTTTATCCAAAATGCAGATAATCATTTGAATTTGTCTTTGTTGGCGGTTGCTGGTTTCTTAGGGAGTTAGGAATCGACATTGTCATTGAAGGAACCGGAGTGTTTGTGGATAGAGAAGGTGCAGGGAAACACATTGAAGCTGGAGCCAAGAAGGTTATTATTACCGCTCCAGGCAAAGGAGATATCCCAACGTACGTTGTTGGTGTCAATGCCGATGCTTACAGTCACGATGAACCGATCATTAGCAATGCGTCTTGCACCACTAACTGTCTTGCTCCCTTTGTCAAAGTTCTCGACCAGAAATTTGGTATGCAATAGTTCCACTTCTGCTTCCCCTTTCAATCCTCTCGGATCAGTGTAATGGTACTTAGTGTGTTTGTGACATTGTAGGTATCATAAAGGGTACAATGACAACTACTCACTCTTACACCGGTGACCAGAGGTTACTAGACGCTAGCCACCGTGATCTAAGGAGAGCAAGAGCAGCTGCTTTAAACATTGTTCCCACATCTACAGGAGCAGCTAAAGCCGTGGCTCTCGTGCTCCCTAACCTCAAAGGAAAACTCAATGGAATCGCTCTCCGTGTACCAACACCAAACGTGTCAGTGGTTGATCTCGTTGTGCAAGTCTCAAAGAAGACTTTTGCTGAGGAAGTCAACGCTGCTTTCAGAGATTCCGCTGCAAAAGAGCTTAAAGGTATACTCGAAGTCTGTGATGAGCCGCTCGTGTCCGTTGATTTCAGATGCTCAGATGTGTCCTCGACAATTGATTCTTCACTCACTATGGTCATGGGAGATGATATGGTTAAGGTGATTGCTTGGTATGATAATGAATGGGGTTACTCACAGAGAGTTGTTGATTTGGCTGACATTGTTGCCAACAACTGGAAGTGATTTTGTAACTTTTGAAATCAAAACTTGTCTCATGTCTTCCCCTTTTTTTCTCCTTTTTTTCTTTTACATTCTGATTCTCAATATATCGGTCTAAGACTGTATAATTGTAGCCCTGAGTTGTGGATTTGTAATAATTATAAAACTCGATTCAAACTTGTTTACATTCTGTACTTTTATAACTCTTTTAAAACAGGTCTCAAACAAAAAAATTAATAATAATATACACAGATGTAATGTAATACATGTTGGTTTTTGCAAGAATACACAATCGTGTAATGTTTTTTTTTTTCTTTTAATGGGATCCTAAAAACAGTGTTGTGCTACTAAAGCCATATATGATACGAGAAGAATGTACCCGAGAAAGTGTCTCAAAGCTCTCTGTTTTTTTTTAATCTACTTAAGCCTTTGAAGGGTGATGAGATGTCTTTTCCAGCATTCTTGTTCCTTCTTCTTCCATGGCTAATTTGCTCCATCCTGATCCTCTCATGGACAAAATCTTCGCCCGTTCGAGTCCATTTCCTCTAAACCCCGTAATCTTCGAAGATACCATTGGCATCACGAGAATAGCTGATGCGTTTATAGAGTCTTCGCCAAAGCCCAATGCCGCTAGACAAGCAGTCTGCAACACAAAAAAGAAAGAAAAGTACCAACTTTTTGTTTTAGTACTGTTGATAAAGCTTACCAGTGAAGATGTTTCGGCTTTGTGGGTACCTTTGTCTTGGCAATTAAATCAGTTGCTTTCATATACATTCCTTGTACAACTACTCTTGTGTCTTTGCTATGTCCACCTTCAGACGACTGTGATATCAATCTGTTACAAATATCAAAATATCAGAATATCAGAATAAGCTAACTTATTAACAGCTTCTGAATCAACGATCTAACAAGCACACATTATTAACCTGTCCTCCTCGGATGGCACGCTTGAGGACACTATTGAGTCTAGAGATAATGTATTGTCTTTTGTCTCGTTGCCTCTTGTATCATCAGGTGCTAGTAAGGAAATGCCTATAAATACGCACATCATACCTAATATGAACATAGTCGTTCTTAACACATCGAAAACCTGTTTACCGAAGAAGAAAATAATAAGCCTGATGATACAAGATGACCAAACTAATCATCTAAGATCCCTTCTTAGACGGACGACAAAGAAAACAGAGGAAATGTCATCACAATTAAGTTAATGATGAACCTGAAACTCTTGAAAGTAGATGAATCCTGTACAGATGGAGAAGAATGTCCAAGCAATCTGAAACATTGGAACTATGAGAATTGCATCATATAGAGACAATCCTTCATTCAATCTTGTCATCTGCAGCCGAAGCACGCAAAAAGACATTTTTACTTTAGTAACTTCATCGTCTCAATGGAACATCAAAGCAGACAAAAATTCATTAGCTTTAAGACTTTACCCAGAATCCAGCTGTACTAAGAAATAAAAGAAGCATTGAGTATGTGAACCAGCTGTGCAATTGATAGCTACTAGACATGGCCAATCTCAGCAAGTTTGACCTACAAGATGAAACTAAAATTAGCACTAGAAGTCATGGGCATAACTTATCAGTTTGTTCAAGTGAAGTCACAGATGTACAAACTCACAGTGACTTGGCGAATAAAACCGAACATGCTCCTATGGCGCCGGATACCACAGCATATGAGAAAGGAAGCAACAATTTCCAATAGGAGCTAATCTCTTGTCCAGGTACAGATATCAAAAATTCTCCCTTCCTGAATATTCCGATTTAAGATATCAAGAAAGAGGGCGGATGGTTGAAAGATAGTGCAAGGCTAGAATTTCAAATGCAGACTCACCTATATAGGAAATGGTTTACGGCTACGATTAAAATCAAAATCCCACAGTATACTAAGAATGTCACATTGCTGTATTTCTCTGCCAACTGTTCGGGTGTGAAAACTGAGCACAGAAGACTTGCATTAGGTTACGCCTTGTGAAAAAACCGATCGACCAAAACCTTTAGTTTCAAGAATAATTACCTGGTGACTGGTGATTACCAAATGCTACAAGGAAAACGTTTCCGAGAACTATAAAGGCTGTAGCAACAAGTACTCTGTGACAAAGGCATACCAAACAAAATTAGAAGAATGAGGGAATTAGTAAGTTGGTATTCTTACAGATTGCAGCGAGGATGTTTACGTACTTAACGGTCACCATTTTGTTCAGTACAACATAAGCAAACGCTATGTTGGCTATAAATTGAATGGATCCAAGGGCTGCTAGAAGGGACTGCAAAGAGAGTGCGTAAAGGTAAGAAAACCAAAGAGAAACCGTAATGAAATCATCAAAAATCTGTCAAAGCACGCAAGTAGGCAGTGTCGAACAAATCACTCTACCTGAGCAGCATAACCAAACGAAATGAAATTGAGGCAATTCCCAAGAAGAAAGACAAGGATCCCTGTAAGTTTCCAACAAAATTGGGCTCAGAACTAGATTCATCATATAAACATCAGAGGGGAAAAGGTTTCAGACCAAAGCATACCAACTCTCCATGTCTGAAAATGTATAATCGGCTTCAATGGTGTCTTTCCTCCACCATCCTGTAAAGCTAACCTTTCTCTCTGATACCACACACAACCAACAAAGTAAGGTTCACGAGATCAAATGTAACCAAAGAGTATTGCCTGAGTTAAATGCATACCTCATTATGTCCCAATTTAAGAAGGTTTGTGCCGAAATTAATAGCAACGCTTCCAAAAATATTGATGAAAGCTCCGATGACCCACTCTCCCATGGTTAAACAATGGAGGCGGCTCAAATAGGGATCATCTAAAAGCTGCAAACTTGGAGAAATCACTAGCTCATGCTCTCATGTGATCTTTAAGCCTTCGGAATCTACAAGACAAAAAACCTCTAGCATAAAACCTCAGAAGGCTGTTTGATGGTAATAGCAAGAGAGAAAAAACACAAGCTTGCTGCTTTGATACGACTATAAAGAGAAAATCCCCATAGAACTTCTCATCGGAGTTTCTTCAATCGTTGAATCTATTGACACAGAGATCAAATAGACAGATTTGCGGTAATACAGAATCGGAAAACGAAAGAAGAAAGAGGTAAAAGAAGGGCTTTCAGCGATTAGCATGGAACTAAAGAGGCAAAACCTGCGAGGAGACGATAGAAGAGCTTCTTCAGATCCAGATTGATTCTCTAACAGCAGAGCAGATTACAAGTCCTCCTCTCCCAACAAAATAATAAAACTATTTTTTGCTTTAAAGAAATTGAAAATGGTTTTAGATTTAGCTTTTTGACCAAACAAAATTGGCGTCGAGTAAAAGGAAGAATAAAAATTGGATCTTTTCCTCAAATCGAAAATTCTATAGAAAAAAAAAGTTTGATTTTCGTAAGGGAGTCCCAATCGCCGAGAAAATTCTCAACGACGGTGACGGTATAAAATGAATACGGTGACGATGACGAATTGACGATGACGATGACGATGAGATTTGGCAACTTCCATCATAAAAACGACGTTGTGGTGGGGCCCTTTGTGTTTTTATCTGTCTTTTTGCTGCTCCTCACGTTTTGTTGGGCTTTTTACCATTTTTACTCTCTCTCTTTCTTTCCTTAATCGGGGTAAATGGATGTCATAAAGTACAAAAATTTAATTTTGATCTGTCATTTTTTAATTTGGAATGTTTTCTAATTGTGATGTAAACCCAAAAAATATCTATGGCCTTGATACAAAGACGAAAACACACCCTGATCTTGATACTAAGACGAAAATATCTCTGACTTGAATATAACTCAGGTTAGTAATACTCTAGTTATACCATTCCAATATAACTAGGTAAAAGCACCCCTTGGGGGGGGGTTAAAATGTTTCTTCGGACGCAAAATTGACCCTATTGACCTTTCGTTATCACTTTTCAGAGAATCGAAAAATGGATGTTTCCGACGAAGACGACGACGGTTTTGGTTCTCATTTCAACGACGATGTTGGAGAAGAAGAGGAAGAGGGGTTTAGTTTCTGTAACGATGTTGTTGAAGAAGAAGAAGAAGAGGGTTTCGCGTCTGATTTCTACAAGGCTGGTTCCGACTGGTCTTGTTTGGTGGAAGACGAAGAGACCGATATGCTTACTCCTGAGAAGAAGAAGATGAAACAAGCAGACTTGTTTCAGATTTGGGGTTTACAAAGGTTTACTCCTGAAACGAAGAAGAAGACGAAACAAACGGACTTGTTTCAGATTTGGGGTTTACAAAAGCCTTCTCCTTCCACTTCACCTGCTTCATCGTCGGCGAAAAAGACGACGACTGCTTCAAAAAAGAGACTTAGAGACTCTCCATTGACCAATGAATCGCCTCGACAATGCCCTTTTTACAAGAAACTTCCAGGTCTTACTCGTCTTCCTCTTCCGCATTGTTTTGCCCGAAACGTCTTCTCTGTTCTCTTCTTTGCCAATTTTGCGTCATTTCTGTGTGATTATCTGTAGGAACACCGTTTACTGTGGATGCCTTTCGCTATGGTTGTGTTCGAGGATGTTCTGCTTATTTCCTTACTCATTTTCACGCTGATCATTACATTGGCCTCACTAAAGCTTGGTCTCATGGTCCCATATACTGCTCCTCTCTCACGAGTCGTCTTCTCAGACTTAGTCTCTCTGTTCACCCCTCGTAAGATCTTTGCTGATTCCATCTATGTCTAAAGACAATCCTTCAAATTTGTGTATTTAGTTTCCTGTGTGGTGATTCTGTCTGTGAAGGTTTATCCATCCATTGGAGCTAGACGTTGAATACACTATTAATGGGATCAAAGTCACATTAATTGAAGCTAATCATTGCCCTGGTGCTGCTCTTATCCACTTTCGTCTTTTAGATGGAACATGTTATCTGCACACTGGAGATTTCAGGGCTTCTAAACAGATGCAAACTCATCCTCTCCTCTTTAACCGACGAGTTCATGTGCTGTATTTGGATACAACGTATTGCAATCCGAGATACAAGTGAGGGGAATATTCAAATCTTAGAACTTATGATGGATTTTCAGGGAGCATGCTCGTAAACTTTGATCAACCTTTTTTATCTTTTGACTTTTGTTCAGATTCCCCTCTAAAGAAGATGTATTAAGTTATGTTGTGAGAATCTCAAAGGAGTTCCTCAGGAAGCAACCAAGGACTCTGATTGTGGTCGGTTCGTATAGCATTGGAAAAGAATGTGTTTATATGGCTATTGCCAAAGCACTTGGGGTATAATTGCTGGAGTCTTTGTCGTTTTTCTTAGCCATCTTTTCTGGACTTCTAAGTTCTAACCTCGTGGGGTTTTCAGGTTAAGATATTTGCAAATGCTTCAAGAAGGCGGATACTACAATCTTTTGGTTGGGATGATATTTCGAAGAATCTCTGTGCAGATGGGAAAACCACATGTCTTCATGTTCTGCCTATGTCAGCATTGAGAGTTGAAGTATATCTCTAAAAACCAAGATGCTTTTCTCAACTATTATTTTATAGTTTTTATGTCAACCTCTCATGATCTTATCTCTCTGTTCTTATTATTTCTCTGAAGAGACTCGACGAACACTTAAAGGTTTATAGAGAACAGTATGGAACAGTTTTGGCATTTAGGCCCACAGGTGAGTTTTATTTTGCTTCTTCTTTTTTAAGGTTTTGGTTTAAATTATGGGTAAGAAAAGTTTTGCTTCCTTCGTTTTCAGGTTGGACTTACTCTGAGAAGATAGGCGAACACCTTGATCTGATAAAACCAACTTCAAGAGGGAAAATCACCATTTATGGTGAGTTGATTTTAAATACACATCCTCTGTGAGCTACAATGATATACTACGAACATAGCTGATAGTTCTAAGTATCATCAAGATTCGTGGAGGCCAATTTGTCTGACTGTCTGTAATTATTTATCATTGTAGGGGTTCCATATAGTGAGCATTCAAGCTTCACAGAACTTCGTGAGTTTGTTCAAGTACGTACATGAATGTTGTTATTATCTATCCTTATCTGTCCTGGATAAGTTCTACATTTCTTTTAGCATTAACTGATTTCGTTGTCGCGCAGTTTTTAAGGCCAGATAAGATCATTCCTACAGTGAACATCTCAAATGCTGGAAGCCGCGAGAAGATGCAGTCATGTTTCAGGGAATGGCTCAGACGCTAAGAATGAACTCCAGGTTGATAGATTAAGTGCCTGCTGTTGTAAGAAAATCAATAGCTTTGGCCGTTGTATCTATAATACTTTTCCTTTTTTTTTGCAGTTTCTGAATCCCAATTTGTTTCTCACAGAAGCTTCTAAAGGATGCGCGATGCTTGTGTAACGTTTTGGATACTGCAACTGCTGAATGCAGTAAATTCGAAGTACTTGTAGGATTTAATCTACAATTCTAATTCTTAGTTTTTCTCCTGTACTAATACAGTATCCCTTCAACTGGCTAATTCTTTTAGTTATGATGATTGGGAAAGAAAAGATCTCAAATAAACAAATCTTCCGATATGCTACATTTACTTCTCTTTACTTAGAAGAATGGTTAGTATCAAGCTGAATTGTGCAGTTCTCAGAAGAAGAAAATGAGTAGACAGTCAAAGAGGGAATAAGATATTCAAATCAGATGAAAGGAGAGGGAGATCTAATATCTGGAGGTAGAGGATTGTCATTAACCTCGCTGTAAAAATTGTTGTCGTTGAGGAAAGAACTTCATAGATACTTCCTATTATTTTCTCGTGGTTGTAGTTGTTCTTCTTTCAGACAACAGGAGGCAGAGGAACCCAAAGATACAATGGCAAAATCACGGTCGGTTGGCTGTGGAGGCATATGTCAGACTAGAGAGCCTCTAATGGAGAACGCTGCAGCAGCATATTGAGTAGCCTACTCGGTTGTGTAAAAAACTAAGCCAGTGCCTTTTTCTGGTGTGCCTAGGGTTCTTGAATTCAGCTCCATTGTTCTGTGAGTGGTTACTGCCTTAATTCTTGTCCTTGTGTGTTTGGTTCTTTCAGAAAGCATCTAAGACAATGAAACCTATGCGTTAATAATAGCCTTAAATCATTGGCTTCTCATTCTCTATATGTCGTTTTGAGAATCGCATTCAAGTAACAGGGTGACCGTGGAACAAAATGACTCTTAAACATTAGCTTCTCATGTTTCAACTTGGTTTACAAAAGAAGCTTTTCAATAGACCAGAATATATAACAATTGAAGAAGTTTGATAATGCCTAGAAGAACTGAATCTAATTTACTACAAAGCAATACCGAGAATCGATTTGACGTTCTCCTCGATTTGAAATGCTGGAAGCGGCAAGAGGATCTTCTTTTGCCCTTCCGTCTTCTGTCATTACTCTTAGAAACTCTTCAAGAGCACTTTGCATCCACTCATACCGACACAGTTCCAAAGCTTCTTTAACATTCAGCTGTGCATTTACAGTCTCTATCAGTCATTTCTATATAATCATTTATGACACAGGCAGAAGCAAACAATTGTGTGCTTACCCATCTCCTCTCGCGGTTTTCTTGCTCTGGCCATGTCGCAAGTTCTTCCTTCACCTCTAACGCAAACATATAACCTTTGCATCCACCACCTAAGCAGCATTCAGCTTCCAGACTGCTACTCTTGCTTCTAAATTCCCAAACTCCTAAAGGATCTTCCTATATAAAACACCAAAAGACAATCCAATTTAATTCTATACAATAATTTTCGATAAAGGATCTGCGTTAAAAGTTAAAACAAGAACTATACTCTTAGTATCCCTTTAACTCCTGCTTCTTCCATAGCTTCACGAGAAGCAGCTTCAAGAACAGTTTCATCATCTTCCCATCCTCCCTGGACAATTACAGAGAGTGATTTATACATAGCAGTTCGCATCTAGTATCAAAAAGCATCAAAATCCAAAAATTAAGGACAAAAACCTTTGGGAAGACAAGATCGTGTCGGTTAGGAGATGAAACCATAAGAACTTCAAGCTTGTTACCAAAGTCAACACTTGAGTCCTCTTCATCTTTCACTAGTCTATACGGAATGCAACTGTCAACAAATTCAACACACGAGACTGAAATTTTTGATTATTTCTTCCAATGATTGATTGTTGATTTCTAATATTGAAATTTAATATAAAAACAAAAAAACAAAACACAGAACAAACCAATAAAATCTCATCATATCAAATCAAGAACGATTCAAACATTAATAAAGTCAACCACAATAAGCTGAAAAAGGACTTTGTACCCAGAAACGAGACGGAAGTTGTTGTCATAACGTTGACGATTTCGTCCTGTTCGTGCTGAAAGAGTCGACATTTGATAAACCTGTGACGAAGATGAAATCAAACCCAAACTAGAAAAACTCAAATCTCCTCTGCAAGATGAAAGAGAAGAAAACAAGAGAGAAGAAGAGGAAGAAACTAATTACGAGGAAAATGCAGCTTCTAAGCTTTGAAGAAAAAGAAAAAAAAATCCTGTCTTTGTCTGTTGGTATCAGCAAGAAACATCAACGTAGCTTCCATAACGAATCATCTTGGTGAATAAAGTTCATCTTTTTTTTTTCTTCTTTACCCAGAACTAAAGCACCAACAAGAGAGAGAGTGAGAGAGAGAGAGAGAGAAACTGAAACGAAAACAAACAAAAAATTGTAAAAAAGAAAGGAACGGTTTTGGTTTGTTTGCCATTAATAGGAGAGGAAAAAGCTGAGATTTTTCCGTAAACAAATGTAAGAGCTGACGAAGGAGAGAGCATTCAATTCTTTAATAACCACCCATCTCCTATAACACGTTTCTTGTATATTTTTATACATTATACTCTGTATTTCCAATATCTCTCGAACCCCACAAAAAAAAAAATCAATGATAAAAGTTGGATAGAGCTTACAGTTGGAGATAAAATGGTCTCAGCTGGTTCGTTGACTAGAGCCTAGAGGACAAGTTTCCTTACGACTAAGAAACATCAAAGATGTCTTGTCCTAAATTATCATAAGACTTTTATCGGACTATATAGCGTCTTCAGGCCATATGATTCACTTATCGACAGATAATATCCGTACTGGATAACATAGACTACAAATGTGCTCAAACATCTATAGAGTCGGTTTGAGAGACTATCAAACTATATAATAAATCTTTGGTTCTACATGTAGGACGAAGTGACTCATTTAAGCTAAATTACACATAACAGTATTGTGGTTAGCCTTACACTTTAATAAAATTATCGGAACAAATCAAGAAAAAAAAAATCAAACCGAACTAATCCATGTTACATTGGGTTTTGCGTTGGTTAATTTTCAGTACTAAACATTCGAATAAGAAAACCTAATATAAATCCAGATGGAGCACCTCTAGTTTCATGTAACTTTAGGGGATCTTTAGTTTAGGCGTACAAATAACAAATGAAACAGACCAAACACCAAACAAAACCAAGTCGACCCGGTTTTAATTCGTTGGTATCTTGCCTTTTAGGTAGCTCATAATAAACCGGTAAAGCCACAATCCAATCCGGAATACTGAACGGGCCAGTGAAGCTGGCTATAAAGCCCATGTGTCATGTTTATGGTTGATTGAAACACACATTTAAACTTACTGGGCCTAATATGGGCCTTTAGAAAATGGATAGACGGTTGGTGCAGAACATGATTGATGTTTATTTTTCAGTCACTTTTCAATCATTTCCAATTTGTATGATTTATTCATGATGACCACGACCGCCGCTTCAATCATTGGTCTCTTTCAATAAAAATTCAATTTTTTTTTCTTTTAAATGGGAGAGAGAGAGAAATAAATGTCAATAATAAAAAAAAAAGTCAAGACAAACGTTAAACGCAGGTTACACATAAAGAAACGCGAAACGCAGATCGTGGGAATGTGAGTTGAAACGTTAGCATCAGTAACTAACGGGTATATATATATATATATATATATATATATAAGAAGAGTAGAAGCAAATGTCTACACAGCTGGCTTGTGGGCCCTTTGACCCCACCTTCTTACTCTGTCGATGTAGAATGTGGTCCTACTCCTAATTATTTTATTTCGTCAAAAGTTAGTTTGTTGATTTTTTTATTTAAAGAATATTTTATGAATGTTTGTTCGCTGGATATCTCTTTGTCATTAATAACAACGTTAGTTTTTAATTTGCTTTTTAATCAGTATTTTACAATTAGTACCAGTTAAAACAATCACTAGTTCGTACTTTTAATATATAGTACAAATTTGTCTTTTTCGATTATATTGGTGGCGTTCAAGTTTCAATTAGTAACACTCGAAAATGTAAAATAGTTAAGAATAAAATTATGCATAACTGTATAATAATTATCATAGAAAGGGTGAAATTACGCTGCAAAAAAAATTGATTGAACTGAAAAAAAAAGTAGAATATCCAACCTCGGTTTCATAATAACATCGCATATTTATCAATACAAAAGCTAAAAATTAACTGTAAATCTATTAAAGACATGATCATTCTTATTATTGTGATAGACAAACAGTGATTTTCAATTTATTATTGAGATGGATAAACAGTGATTCCAAGTAATTTGATTGATAGAAAAATACAAATTCTAAGAATTATCTGACTATGTCTGGATATAAATTATATCTGTCATTGGGCTGCTTATCAATTTATGAGCAAAGGAAAAAAGCTATTGACATTCAAGTATATACTTATCATTTATGTTGTACTGTTAACATTCATCAAGTAAAAAAAAATCTGTAGACTCATTTAATAGTGTAAAAAAAAAAAGAAACCAAAAAAAGGAAAAAATAACATGCGAAAAAAGGAAAGAAAGAAAAAAAAAACAGAGAGAATTGCGGAGTAAATAAAAGAGGAGGAGGCAGAGACAGAGTGGTGTGTGAGTGTGTTCGTCTCTTTTAGATTTGCGGCGGCTGAAACTGCGTTACACGGCGGTTTTAGTTTCTTCCTTCTCCTTCTTTCTCTCTTTTAAACAAAAAAAAAAACAAAAAAATTCCTTTCGTTGTAATTGCAAACACGGCGACCCACTTGCTTCTCTTGTCTTCAAAGGTTCTCTTTTTTTATTCCTCTTTTTCCCACAAATTAAACAATGGGTTTGGTTGTTGGAGAAGAGTAAAAACTCTGTAAATGTCAATTCGAAACTCATCTCTCAAACTGAAAGAAAGAAAAAAAAACTGTAGTAAATAGTTTTGATTCTTGTTGTTGTTGTTGTTGTTGTTGTTGAGTCTTAAGAGAGAGAGAGAGTTGTTGTCTGCGCGATGTCACTTTCTGTCGGCATTGTCTGCGTTCCGACACAAGACTTGGTTTCTTCTTCTTCACTTTACCTTCGAGTTCTAGAAACTGCGGCGGAGATTTGATGTTTTAAACCTCTTCTTCTTCCATTTTCACACCAAATCTTCCGGGTTTTTGGTGGGTTTCTTTCATTTTTTTCTGGGTCTGATTAAAGAACAAAACTTCAATTTGGTTATTGAATCTGCAGATTAAGGAAATTTTCCCACGCTCCCACATTGAATGTTGTTAGGGGAAAAAAGAATGTGGGGGAATCACGCCGTCGATTCTGGATTTTGTGATATTTATTCGCTGATGAAGTAGAGATTTTTTCTTCTCCTGGAGATCTGTCCAAAGGTTTTTAATGAAAATTTATCTCTGCCCTCTCTTTAAATTCTTATTTACTGCATGTTTTGATTGATTGAATCAAAAGAATCATATTCAATTTTTTTTTACAAGTTTACATCTTTTTTTTTTTTCCTTACCTCTCTACGAAAAAGATGTATGTATGTGTGTATGTAGGTATATCCACAAAAGCTTTGTTTGCTTTTCGTTTTGTCTTGTCTTCTTCTTCTTCATCATCCTCTTCTTTATAATCAATCGTATCTTCTTCTTTTTTTCGCCGACATTCTCGTGTTTTTTTTTCTTCAGGGTTATCGCATGGTAGTAGTAGTAGTAGCTTGGAGTATTGGAGATAGAGAAACGAGAGGCTATTTTGTTTCCAAATGTCAGCAATTCTAGCAGCAGCCATTGGAGGTGCTGTTGGAGCTCTTGCCTTGATTGCTCTGTTGGTTTTTGTCCTATGGTTTTGCATCTTTCGTCGCAAGAATGTGTCACGAACTTCCGAGACAGGCTCTTCTGATCCATCAACTCAAGGTATGTGTAAATCACAAATCCCATCAATTCTTGCTCCCTCTTCTATCTCTTGACTTCTTGGTTTTAAATGATTTTGACTTTTGCTATTTTATCAGAAGGAAGAAATGTTGCAATTGAGTTGTCAATGAGAGAAGCTAGAAGGTTTGAAATGGAGGAACTTGCTCAAGCCACCAAGAGTTTCACCAATAAAAGCCTTATTGGTATAGGAAAATTCGGCGAGGTTTACAAAGGTTTGCTTCAAGACGGTGTTCTTGTGGCTATCAAGAAAAGGCCTGGCTTGCCTACGCAAGAATTCGTTAACGAGGTTTATTTTTGTAATAACTCCTTGTTCAATGTTTGGTTATGATCTACAACATAAGTGTGTTGAGAAGCTTACAAGGTCTTGTAAAATGGTTTTTTACAGGTGCGTTATCTATCGTCTATCAATCATCGTAATCTTGTTACTCTTTTGGGCTATTGCCAAGAAAGCAACACGCAGTTTCTTGTCTATGAGTATGTTCCTAATGGAAGTGTTTCCAGTCACCTGTACGGTAACTCTCTGTCCTTATTAGAGATTAGTGCTATTCTCATTTGGTAAAATATAAATCAGTTTTGATTACCGAGTTTAGACAATGTAAGCATCATTTTGGATATTTTCTTTGATTAGGTGCTGGTGGTAAAGTACCTGGAAATAGGCTAGAATTCAGAAATAGGCTTGCGATATCTATAGGAGCAGCTAAAGGTAAAATTATCTGCAAAAGCCTTGCTCCACTCAGGCAGCTCCTTGAATCAAATGAGTTCTTTTGTCCTGATGTTTCTGGCATATACCCTTCTTTTTATCTCTAGGCTTGGCACATCTTCACTCGCTGAGTCCTCGATTGATACACAAGGACTTCAAAACCGCTAATGTTCTTGTGGACGAAAATTTCATTGCTAAAGTTGCGGATGCAGGAGTCCGTAATTTCTTAGGAAGAGAGGATGTTGGTACATCGTCTCGCGTTGTTGCAGACCAGATCTTCCTCTCCCCAGAGTAAATTAACTTCTTACCTCTGAGGCTCACATTCTTTTGTTTCTGTTGTATCCAAGTTTCTCAGATATTTTCCCTTTTGCAGGGTTCAAGAGTTCAGAAGATTTTCAGAGAAAAGTGATGTCTATGCGTTTGGGGTATTCCTCTTGGAATTAGTAAGTGGAAGAGAAGCATCAGAACCATCCCCTTCAAGCTCAACACAAACTCTTGTCGAATGGGTATGTACTCAATCTACTAAAGCTTTATCAGAATCAAGATCACAGAACGTTACAAATGAAGTGTATTTTGAATCTCACTTGTAAGCACTGGAGTGATCTTATTGATTGCAGATGCAAAACATAACGGATTACACTGATATACCCGCAATGATCGATGAGAGACTAGGCGGTACATACACAGCAGAAGGGGTGGAGGAGGTTATTACACTGATACTGAGTTGTCTTGATGTTTCAAGTGAGAAGAGACCAACAATGAGTTATGTTGTGACAGAATTGGAGAGAATATTGGACAAAGAAGTGAGTTTAACAACAGTGATGGGTGAAGGTACTCCAACTGTTACTCTTGGAAGTCAGCTTTTTAAAGCATCAACGTGATGAAGGCAAAAAGGGAACCGTCTTTACATATCTATACATATATATTTATATATAAGTTCTCTGAGACAAAAAAAATATCTAATCAGAGAACTCAAGGAGAAGAAGAAGAAGAAGAAGACTGATCAGCTGTTTTGTGTTAAGTGTATAAAGAACAGCTGAGATATTATTCGTTTGTTTTTTTTCCTCCTTTTTTTTTACTTCCTTGGAGGTTATTTTCAGCAATTTTTTTTGACAATGAGTGCAGAAATTATAACTTTGTAAAAACATTATTTATTGGTGATATAAAGGAAGCAAAGAGTGGAATGTTGTGTGGTTTTTATTGTTCTGTTTTTAGCACTAGCAAAAATCGATACTTACTGTTTCAGTAGATATAAAGTTTGGACCAACAAATTAACAGTTTAAAAAGGGTAACAATTTGGGGGAAATTTTGACCCAACCAAGTTGGTCTTGATCAAAAGATTCCAGTTGGTTAAACTGTTGAACTGGCAGAAGATGATAAACTCCCTGTTTCAAGAACCGTACCACTTATTATGTTTGGACCAAAAAATTCAGAGTTACTTTTTCCTATAAAGTAGCAATTTTGGGGGAAAAAATTGACCTTAGCTTCAACTTACCTATGCTTTTATAGCCTTTATTGCCGTAGAGATAACAAAACTTTGATCAAAAGACTCCAATTCCAAAATTAGTAGTGAAATTTTGTCAAGCAACTCTGTTTTTTCTTTTGTCTCCAATAGATTCTTTGCTCTCTCAGTGACTTATTGCAATATTTGACTCAATGCTCTGTTTTTTATTTCTTCTTTCTTCTATTAATTACTGTCCCTAGTTTTGCCAAAAACCTATGTGGGCACACAGAACTATACACAGTCTTTGAACAGATTCCAAAATATCAAAATCATGTTTGGGTCTGATTTTGTGTCGGGAGGAAAGATCTAATGATAAAGACTCTTCTTTTCTGTAGATGGTGAAATCGTAAATGATGGTGGGTCTCATGTATCTACCTTCCAGATCTTGACCTCACCAATGAAAAAAAAAAAAAAACTATTAACTGAAGCTCATAAAGAAAAAGGACACCAGAGATTGTCTTAGAGAGAAACAGAGGTTATGTTATTGCAACGACGTCATAAATTCAAATTAAATTCCGTTTAAACTACTTTTTAAATAAGAAAAATTGAGAACCACTCGATTTTGGATAGACTCATTTACACACACACGATCATCTAAAGGTTTAAGCTTTTTTCTTTTTCTTTTGAAGCCATAGACTCGACACAATGGCGACGAAGCTGTTTTCTCCGTCGTTGTCTTGTCCATGGGTGACTTCAAGGGATGTAGTAATCAAAGGGCTTCTTCCACGGCGGAGAAGGGAATGTGTGACGACGCGGAACAGAATCTCCGCCGTCACGGCCATGGTTGTGGAGCCACTCACTGCTGTTTCTTCATCGGCGATTCAGATTCATCAATGGTGGGAACAAAACCCTAATTCGTTACTGTTAATGGCGGAGACTGGTGGTGGTTATTCATTGGCTAGCTATTACACGTCTTTGGGGTTGTTCGTTATTTCAGTTCCAGGTCTTTGGTCTCTCATCAAACGCTCTGTTAAATCAAAGGTTCGAACTTTTTCGAATTACAAAAATTTAAGTTCACCCCCAATTCGCAATATCTTAAACTCGAGTTCAATGTCGGAGATTTTTTCAGATAGTGAGGAAGACGTTTGTTGTTAGCGAAGGAGAAGGAATCAAGAAGGAACCAAAGCAAGTTGCTGGAGAGATTCTCTCTTTCTTCACAAGGAAGAATTTTAACATCACTGATCGAGGAGAAACAATAACGTAAGCTAATGGACAAGAAAATTTTGAATTTTTTGATATGGGTTTTACGGTTTACGTTACTGATATTGTTGTTGGATTCTGGGGAAAAAAAGGTTTGAAGGAACAATGGTTCCAAGTAGAGGACAAGCTGCTCTGCTCACATTCTGTACATGTATAAGCTTAGCAAGTGTGGGTCTTGTCCTAACCATTACAGTTCCTGATTTTGGAAACAATTGGTTCTTGATTACCATTCTTAGTCCACTCGCGTAAGCTTACTCTCTCTCTCTCTCTCTCACGCTCTCTTTGTCTGTGAAGCTGTTTGTGAATGATTGATAATGATGATGATGGATGTGTTGCAGAGGAGCGTATTACTGGAAGAAGGCGTCGAGGAAAGAGGAAATAAAGGTGAAGATGATGGTAGGAGAAAAGGGGAAACTGAGTGAGATTGTGGTTCAAGGAGATGATGTACAGGTTGAAGAAATGAGGAAGGAGCTTCAGCTTAGTGAGAAAGGCATGGTTTACGTTAAAGGTCTCTTTGAGAGATTATGAAAACAAACATTCAAATCCCATTTTTGCCTTTCTTTTTTTGGGAGAAAATGTGTTTAGACCATGTGCATTGTAAAAACAGAAAGGGTTTCTTTGTATTAAAAAGAAAATAAAAAAAATAAAAAAAATAAATAAAACAGTTGAGATTTTCATTAGAAACGTCTCGGTACACTGATGTTTACGAGACGGTCTCATCCATATTTTCTTTAAATTGTTCATTTCTTTTTCTATTTCTTACTCTTATTAATATAATAATAATAAAATAAATAATAAAAAATTATTAAGAAACTTTGGACAGTTTCAAGGATACTTATGCTCCTATATAACTGGGAAAGACAAAATTACAATCAAACACTAGTAATTTTTCAAATAAATCTTTGGATTGTGAAATGTTTTGGTTTTATGAGGGCGAAACAAATCATTCGAACATAGTGTAGTTGTAAATCGAACCGCCTAACAGGTGTTAAATCAAGAAATGGGCTTTAGCTCGATTTGGGTTGGGCATACCTCAGTCCACGAGAAATCAACGTATCCATCTACCATATCTTAGCTAATTTGTATTGCATTTTAGTAGACTTTTAACTTTAAGTTCGATTATACAAAATTAAGATAATCCATCACGTTTCTTTATTTTTTGGGCAAGAAAAATCTTCAGCAATCATTCGATTTGCCTTGCAATAATTCATTTTCTCATCAAAACAACTCAATGGACCATTTTATCACTTCTCCCACAAGCAATTCTGCACTATTTCTAATAAACATATTTTTTTCTTCTTATAATTATCACATTGTTGAAACAAAAAATTAACACAGTTGACAAAAAAAATTAACACATTATTGAAGGACTTTGATATTTCTTAAATGTGCCTTCATTGTCTCTAATTGGCAGGAAGTGGATAAAGTCTGTCCCTATTTAAAATTATTACTAAGTTTTTTTTTTGTTGTCAATAATTATTACTAAGTTAGTACGAAAATTAAATTAAATTATCGGAAGAAGAGTGAGAGTGATTAGATTAGTGAGAGAAGAACGTCACTTTTGATTCTCCACGCGCGTCTCTCTTCTTCTGCTTCCTCTACAAAAACACTTGTCTCTCTGTACATTGATTCTCACGCTCCGTCCTCTCTCTCTGCTTCTCCTCCCGAGAGCTCGAGCGGCTATGGCGGTCAGATCTTTCATCTCCTTTTGTCTCTGTCTGTTTCTGGTGACGTTTGTAATCGGAGGCGTCCACTGCGAGTACATTGAGTACGACACAAGACCGAGAATCGTCCCTGAGAAAATCAATGTTCACTTGGTTCCTCACTCTCACGACGACGTTGGGTGGCTTAAGACCGTTGACCAGTACTACGTCGGCGCCAATAACTCCATTCGGGTACTCTTTGTTTACATCCTCTCTCTATCTCTTTTTTCCATGGAAGTAGAAGAAGAATTGGATTCTGCGAATTTAGGGCTTAATGAATTTGATTGAACAGGGAGCATGTGTTCAGAATGTATTGGATTCTGTCATCGCTTCTCTGCTGGACGATCAAAATAGAAAGTTCATTTATGTTGAAATGGTAAGATTCCCAGATCATATCAAATCAGAGTTTTTTTTTTTTTTAATTTTCTTTTTCCTGATGAAATTGGTTGTGTTTGACTGTTGTATTAGGCATTCTTTCAAAGATGGTGGAGGCAACAAAGCAATGCCAGGAAGGTTCAGGTCAAGAAGCTTGTTGACTCCGGTCAACTGGAGTTCATGTGCGTTTTTATTGATCTCACCGTTTTTTGTTATCTTATGTCTTGTATGCATCTGGTGTTCTTTTTGTTGTCTTGATGTGTCGTTTTTGCAGAAATGGTGGAATGTGTATGCACGATGAGGCGACTCCACATTATATTGACATGATTGATCAGACAACACTAGGCCATCAGTTTATCAAAACTGAGTTTGGTCAGGTTCCCAGAGTCGGTTGGCAAATCGATCCCTTTGGACATTCTGCAGTACAAGCTTACTTGCTTGGTGCAGAGGTATAGTTTGTTCCTTTTCTTCACAGAGAATTTAAACGAGTTCAGCTCAAGTGATAACCCTTTGAATTCTTCTCCAGTTAGGCTTTGACTCGCTGTTTTTCGCTAGAATTGACTACCAAGACCGTGCAAAGAGATTAAGAGAGAAGACACTTGAGGTTATTTGGCAAGGTTCCAAGTCCCTTGGCTCATCTTCACAGGTTAAAACTGTTAAAGCTCCCATCATAGTTTTGTTGTTTCCATTGTTTAGCTGGCTTTGTCTCACTGCTATTTCATGTTACTTGTAGATATTCACCGGTGTATTCCCACGACATTATGACCCTCCTGATGGTTTTACGTTTGAAATAAATGATGTATCACCTCCGATCCAGGTAAAACCAATCGAACCTGCTGTGCTGTGTTTAAACTTTGCTTGAACGTGCACTGATAAAGGATCTTGAATATAGGATGATCCTCTTCTTTTTGACTACAATGTTCAAGAGCGAGTCAACGACTTTGTAGCTGCAGCCCTTGCACAGGTCAATATCATATCGTAATTTTCTTGAAATCAACAAGGGAATAAATTTTTGCTAAGATGTCTTATATGTATTTTCCTTGTTTTTTCTTGTCAAGGTCAATGTGACTAGGACAAACCATATCATGTGGTTAATGGGAACTGACTTCCGTTACCAGTATGCATATTCATGGTACAGACAGATGGACAAGTTTATTCATTATGTTAATAAGGTACATTGGCTTTCTATACTAGCAAGTTCATATCAGTTAGATATCACTAATTTCAAAGGTAAAATAGATACCAATCTTTATTCCCTTGTCGTTTACGCAATCCAGGATGGGCGTGTCAATGTTCTGTATTCGACACCATCTATCTACACTGATGCAAAATATGCTGCAAACGAGTTGTGGCCCCTCAAGACTGATGATTTCTTCCCGTGAGTTTGATAGCCTCGGGTTTAACTCTCTAAATGTTCAAATGCGTGTTAGTTAGATAATTAATACATGTACCTGTGCCAGGTATGCGGACAAGCCTAATGCATACTGGACAGGGTACTTTACGAGCAGGCCATCCTTTAAAAGATACGTGAGAGATTTAAGCGGTTACTATCTGGTATGGCCTAATATTTTTCTAAAAAACTCATAGATTTGTTGTTTCTCTTTGCTCCATTCTTAGATGGCCTCGTCTGATTTTGAACAGGCAGCTAGACAATTGGAATTCTTGAGAGGTAGGAGTAGTTCAGGACCAACAACCGATATGCTAGCTGATGCTTTGGCAATTGCTCAACACCATGATGCAGTTAGTGGTACGCAAAGACAGCATGTGGCTGCAGATTATGCTCTTAGACTTTCAATGGGTTACCTGCAGGTGCTTTTCAGTTAGTAGGCATCTCTTGTTTTTTCTAGGCAACCTTTTTCTCTTGTTTATGAATTTCTCTATGCTCATTATTAGGCAGAGAAGTTGGTTGCCTCTTCTCTTTCCTTTTTATCAGCATCAAAATCAAGTACTGAAGAGAAGAATCCCGACACAAAATTTCAGCAGGTAATGTACTAATTTTTTAGGATTTGTCTAGGATTCCAATAATACTATGGCCGCGTAGAAGATTTAGAACACATTAAGATCGAATTTTTATCATCGTTTCCACAAAATACAGTTGGTTCAGGCAACATAAACTTTGTAGTAAGCGCTTTATAGCATTTTCATGAACACTATAATGACTCAAGTTCCAAAGACTTATTGTAATTCTACTGGGTTAAGCTGATTCTTGTCTTGTGCATCCTGTTGGCAGTGTCCCCTGCTTAATATCAGTTACTGTCCTGCATCTGAAGCTCGTTTGTCCAGCGGCAAAAGCTTGGTAAGTCTGTCAAGCAGGCGCACTTTTAGTTTGTGAAGTCTTGGACGTCTTGGTTAGTTATTCTATCTTCTGTTCACATTTTTCTCTCCTTGTAGGTGGTTGTGGTTTACAATTCTCTAGGATGGAAACGAGAGGAAGTTGTCCGAGTTCCTGTAAGTATTATTATTTCTCCTTGGTTGATCAGTGAAGCTCTCACTTTATTGTTGCTTATCATCCAATATTATTTCCCATTCGGTCCAGCATTTAGCAAATCTACGTGATAACTTCTTTTAGGTGTCGTCTGAAGATGTTAGCGTGAAAGATTCATCTGGGAAAGAAGTCGTGTCTCAGCTTCTACCTCTTTCAGACATCACATTGAGAATAAGAAATGAGTATGTCAAAGCATATCTCGGAAGATCACCGAGGGATACTGCAAAACATGTGCTTGCATTTACCGCTTCAGTACCACCTCTTGGGTTCAGCTCGTATGTCATCTCAGACACTGGACGAACAGGTTAGCTATGTTCCAGAATGTGTACTACTGTGTGGTTAATTTTTTTGTGAATGATAGGATCTTGAAATACAACTTCATGTGTCCTGGCTGTACTAATCATGACAATTTGCATCCTTGTTTTCCAATTTGATTTAAGCGCGTGGACTATCTACACCATATGTTACTTCTGGAAGCTTGAATCAAGATGTAGAAGTTGGCCAAGAAAATCTGAAGTTACTCTATTCGAAAGAGGGAGTGAAAATGACTCGTTATTTAAGTACCAAAAATCAGGTGTGCCTTTGTTTTTTTCAATCTAAACTTCCCTACTATTCCATTCGAATATGTAGACATGATCTGATGATGATTTGGGGTAACTTTGAAGGTTACTGCAGAACAAACATATGCTTATTACATTGGAAGCAATGGAACTGACAAGGATCCACAGGTTCAGCTCTCTAACAGATACAATCTTGTTTACTTACTTGTAGTCATTCATGTTTTAAACCGTTTTCATGTACTTATAAGGCTTCTGGAGCTTACGTTTTTCGACCAGATGGTGCACGTCCAATTAAATCTGAAGGAGAGGTAAAGACATATGAGCTGCATCTATAACCTTATTTCCTGACCGTGTGTAAATTAATTGTCTTGCCTGGTTCAGGCTCACTTGACTGTTGTTCGGGGACCTTTGTTTGATGAAGTGCACCAGAAGTTTAACTCCTGGATATCACAGGTCATCTCACTTGCAATTATTGCTCTCTTTAGTTACAATGTAGAAGCTATAACTGATTGATCTACCTTGTGATGGGCCTGTTAATTTGCAGATTACCAGAGTTTACAAAGGAAAAAACCATGCTGAAATTGAGTTCACTGTGAGCTGATCTCTCTTTATCTTCAAATTTCTTCCTGTTAAACTGATGGAGACATTTCAGTATTATTATTTCCTGCTTTCTAGGTTGGGCCTATACCAGCTGATGATGGTATTAGCAAGGAGGTAATTACTAAACTTACAACTACCATGAAGACAAATGGAACATTTTACACCGACTCTAATGGTCGCGACTTCATCAAACGGGTATAGATGCAACCTTCGTGTGTATAGAGTCTATCTTTTATTTTGTAACAACCGTATTGTTTTTATTGTAACAGACTTTGTTATATTTTTGCAGATTCGGGACTTAAGAACAGATTGGGACTTGCAAGTGTACCAACCAGTTGCTGGGAACTATTATCCTGTAAGGCATCAAATCCATCTGAGATTCCTTCTCGTGATATATATGCATTATATCTGCCTTTTGTCTGACATATTCTTTTCTTACAGATAAATCTCGGGATATACATGCAAGATAAAACCTCAGAGCTATCGGTGTTGGTGGATCGCTCTGTAGGCGGATCCAGCTTAGAGAACGGCAAGATCGAGTTGATGCTTCATCGGTTTGCCGACTAACTTTCTCTATATTACCTAGACACTCATATGTGGTTTTGCTTGTGTTTTACCTTTTCTATTTTTCTCATTCGTTCAGGAGAATGCTTCATGATGATATTAGAGGTGTTGGCGAGATTCTTAATGAAACAGTCTGTCTCCCTGATGGATGCAAAGGATTAACGGTAATCTTAATTTTTTCATCTCATTTTTAGCCATCTAAGTTGCGAAGTATCAGCTTTTAAGGGAAAATGTGACGGAGTTTGTTTCCAAGATAGAACCAAATCGTCTCCTTTTTTAGCAGTTTGCTTTGCTTTGAGTTGTTTTGCAGATACAAGGGAAGTTTTACGTACAGATAGACAAACCTGGAGATGGTGCAAAATGGCGTCGAATATTTGGTCAGGAAATATATTCTCCACTTCTTCTGGCATTCACGGAACAGGTTGCTCTGAAAGAGATTATAAAATATTTACTCTCCTCACTTATTTGAGATAGTGAAGTGACATAAGATATTTTGCTTGTAGGAAGGAGATAATTGGATTAGTTCACATAAGACGACATTCTCAGCGTTTGCACCGTCATACTCATTACCAAATAACGTTGCATTACTCACCCTCCAGGTTTGTTAGGTTGTGTACTGTAAATATGTCAACAATGTTTCTAATGAGTTAGACTACATAATGTTTAATCTAAAATTTTCAGGAGTTGGAAAACGGGGAAGTTCTTTTAAGGGTTGCTCACTTATTCGAGGTTCTTACGCATCCTCTATATGCATTTCCACCGTTAATAACTTATAGCTATGTGCTAGTTGTAGACTTGTAGCTTAAGACTAGGCTCAAGTTTCCAATTAAGATTAGCAAATAACTAGGGCAATTGGCAAACTTGCATTACATAGCATCAGAATACCTAAATCTTGCAGTGTCAACAAACTTTTTTCTAAATGTAGAACCAAGCCGTCACGTCTAGTGTATATTCCTGAAAAGAGAAGCATGATTATGTTAATGAGATTCTAAAAGGGATTCTAAAACCAATTAACAATTGGTAGATTGGTCCATACGTCTTATTCTTGACATGGAGTCCCTAACAAAAACCAATATAATCGTCGTGAGAAATAACATAGCACTGAAAATTTAACCACATAGTCAGCTTTTCAGGAGTATCTTTTTCTGTCAATGTATTTTTAACTTGTGAAGGTTGGGGAGGATAGTGACTACTCAGTCATGACAAAAGTAGAGCTGAAGAAAATATTCAACGACAAAAAGGTACGCAGAACGAGACAAGACAACTCATCTCTTATTTGTCTCATTGTGTCCGAACAAAAACAATCGTTGTTATGTGATGTTATTTTAACTTGTTTGAACAGATACGCAAAGTGAAAGAGACAAATCTCTCCGGGAACCAAGAGAAAGCAGAAATGGAGAAGAGAAGGCTAATCTGGAAAGTAGAAGGGTCGGCCGGGGAGGAGGTGAAGAGAGGAGAAGCGGTGGACGAAGAAGAGCTTGTGGTTGAGCTTGCTCCTATGGAAATTCGAACCTTCTTGATCAAGTTTGATGATCACATTGAAATGGTTGGTGAAGAGAGAGCAACAACTTAGGTTTTGAAGTATAACACACGTTGTGGCTTTTTAAAGGGAATAATGTATACAATGTGGGTTAATAAATATTGCATCCTCTCTTACTATTTCATTATTATGCGTTAAACATTTAAGTGTGAGTTAAAAGCTGTCATTCGGCATATGTAAAACTGCATTTTATAATCCCAAATAAAATAACTCCAAAATATTGTTGACTTTTGTTCCAGTCATATTCTAGTTTTTACTCTAAAATAGAGTTAATGAACAAAAAAAGAGAGTAATTTTAATTTTTACTCTATATTTGCAGTTGAAAATAGAGTAGAGTTGATGAAAAATTAACTTTAAAATGCATTTTAGAGTCACAAATGCAAATGCAGTGGAGTTAGAAATGATCTTAACCCATATTGATGTGAACTGGGTAATTAGTCCAAACACTGCATAATTAACCTTTTTCTTGCAGCTTAGATATATCCAAAATATTAAAGTTGGACTGACGACCTATTTCCACATAAAATATGGCTTATACGACTAGACTCACATAGATCTAAGGCCGCTATTTAAACTCACACGCACAAAAGTTCTAATTTTAAACCCTAAACATACCGAATTTAAAAACATATTTCCACACAAACCGATTTAAAGCGGTTTTTTTAAATAACCGGTACAAACCAGAAATTCATAAACCAAATTTTATTCAAAAATACTTGATTACACAAAAAAACTCAAATTCTTTTTTTCTTAAGAATCCTAAAAACTCAAATACAAAAGTTGAAATTTTGATTAAAAATGTTTCAGATTGATTTACATAGTTATGTCTTTAATTCTATATGTACACCACACACGTGCATCTGATAATTTTTTTTAGTGGTTTTTGCAGTTGTAGCATCAAGCTTTATTCTGGGTTGAAACCTCAGTCTGCAAGTTCGTTCATTCTTTTCGTAAACTGTTCGAAAGTTTTTGTTTGTAATCGAATATGATTAGTGCATTGGGAATGAACTGATTATTTCCTAATTACTGTTGTCGGAATATGTTCAAGTTTTTTTGACAAATGGATATCAGAACTTGAATAAGGAATTCTATGGCATAATTATAATCAGTTCTCGTTTATTTTTGCTTAAACCACCGCATCTCCTCTGTCATCGTCTCTGCCTACTACTCCATCAGCTCCACCTTCGGTCACACCACCTATTTCTTCGCCTCAATCACCGCCACCTGTAACATTGTTACCATCACCACCGGTTGTTTCATCACCTTCATCGTCTTCATCTTCACCACCGTCACCACACATCGTCTCCTCACCTCCTCCCACCGTTGCTTTTTCTCCCCCACCTCCTGTGATGGTTTCTTCCCCTCTTCCATCAAATCCGGCGACGACACCATCCGCTCATCCGCGTGAGTCCGATGAGTTTAGTACTATTGAGACATTAGGGAGAGAGCGAGAGAAGAGATAGATTAATACTGTAGTGGGAAAATGAGTTTGATTATTGTAATCGGATATTAATTGGGTTGAATTCGGGTTATAATTTTGGTTTATTGGTCAAATGTTGGTTTAATCTATTTTGTCATTGGTTTCGGTGGATCTGATTTTATTTAAACCAAAGATTTGAATCGGTTATACTCTCTCAAGTTTCGAACCTCCGTTCGGTCGGGAAATAGATTTAGAAGTTCGACATGTTGGAGGTTTCAGATTGAAATTTTTGTGTGTGTGGATTCAAAAAGCGACATTAAGTTTGTGTGTGTGGTCGTATACGACATACTTCGTGTGAAAATAGATAGTCAGCCCATTAAAGTTATGCATGATCAAAAATTTAAAATGAGTATTTCAATTTTAAATATTATCTGAGATTTGAATCTTTGTTTAGAATCTGGGATCAAATATGTATCATGAATCCATTCTAATTTCGTTCCACAAATCTAGATATCCAGAAAAACGGATTCGAATAATAAAATTTTAAATCCATCAAAATTTGATCTAAATTTGGAAATTTGATCTTTTATATCAGAATATTCAAATTATATAAATAAAATATATTTTATTTTTATTTTTTTATTTAAAGAAATTAAATATATTAAAGTTTTATTTCTAAGAATTTAAAATTATTTTTATAATACTTTATTTTTATTTTATAATATTATATCTTATTTTAAAAATTTGTAATTAAATTTAGTTTTAATTTTATACATTATATTTTAATAATTTTTATGAATTCAAATAATTACGAATAATTTAATATTTATATCTAATATTCGAAATCCAGATATCCAAAAATTTTAGATCTACAAATTTTACAAAATCAGGATATCTGGATTAGTAACATTCAAGGTTCATACACCCACGTGTAGATAATACAAACTGGGGGTATTACAGTAATTATCTCATCAATACAAGATTCGGGTATATCCACCCGCGTAGAAAGGAATCATATTGTCGGGTAACGGGCTCGGGTCGGGTATACGTCGGTTCATCTTTCAAATAAAAAGAAAAAAACGCGACGACATGTTTTTGGCGTCGGGTTAAAAAAAATAGAATTATAATTCACAGAACAGAATAAGCGGCGGCTCTGAGCCCGGCGAAGTATATTTCTCTCATCCCTAAAATTTTCATGTCCATCTTGCCTCCTCCGCATATCCAAGGTCACAATTCGTGTTCTCCTCCTTCAAATTCGTCTCTAAACCCTAGCTCTGAGCATGGCAATAACTCTTCTGTGTCTCCTCTTTCCACCTCTCCTTCCTCTGGAATTGGATCCCTCAGCCTCGCCGGACCTTCTTCCCCCACTACTGATTTCTCCGGCAGCTCTCGGGGTAAGGAATTTGATAATTCAGCTAACCGGATTTTGCACCCCCCCCCTTTTAGGGCTTTTACATTTACGACCGCGATAAATTTTGATATGTGTTTTAGGGTTTCGTTGAAAATTTTGAGCTTTGTTTAGATTTTATCTTTTTCTCATTTTATGTCACAATTTTGAACTTTTTTTTAACTGTAGAACCGACTGCTGCAGCTGAGGAGGGACATAGCCGTGGATCTTCCAAAGAGGTAAACTTAGATACTTCTCATTGGACGATGAGACTTCTACGTTAGTTTGCTTTGAATTTTTGTTGAAAATTGATCGGTCAATGTTTTGTCTATGTTGCAGATGACGCAAATTGGATCAGGGAAGGAGAGTTTTTCCCCACTTAGTGCAGATAAACATGGCCATTTTCGGTATGATAGTCGAAGAAATAGGTCCAGAGGGAGAAATACCGGAGATGCTGCTCCTTCTTCTTCTCAAGTGCAGCATAATGCGACCGGACCCTCTAATTCTCCTCGAGTTGTCTCGCATCATAATCCAACTGGTAGACGAGCTAATATGATCAGTGGGAACCATTTACTGAATTTTCAGTATGATCCTATTTCGCCTCCACAATCTAGGGGTCCTCCTCCATCTCAAAGAAGGCAAATGCAGAAGAGGAGGCCTTATAACAAGGATCTGTTTCTTCAGGCGAACTACAAGTTTGTTGTGTTGGACACTGGTGATCATTCTCCTGATTCTATGGATCCTGATAAGATGCTGCAGTGGGATAACATCATTTGTGTAAGGTATTCCACTCCGTCTCCTGTGCAGTGCCCTATTTGCTTGGAGTACCCTCTTTGTCCGCAGATAACTTCCTGTGGGCATATTTTCTGTTTCCCGTGTATTCTACAGTACCTGTTGATTGGTGTGGATAACCACAAGGCAGATTGCTTCAAAAGGTGCCCTTTGTGCTTTGTGATGATTTCTCCAAAAGAGTTATACACAGTTTATATTGAAAACGTCAAGCAGTACTCTGTTGGAGATCCCATTGAGTTTATACTTCTGACTCGCAAGAAAGACTCTTTTGCTCCAACCCGAAGAAATGAGTACGACTCGGATATTCCTGATCCGTTCTCGAAGTTCACGTTCACCCAGGATGTTGATCTATCTGTAAGACAGGCAGTTTCAGAGTTAGACGGTTGGATTGCAAGAGCGGATCCTGGGCTCGTTGAAGATTTGGAGAAGCACCTATATGTAAATGCTGCTTTGGAGCGTTTGGAGCAGAGGAAGTTGTACTGGAATGCGCATAGGCTTTCAAATTGTAGCAAACCAAGCAAGACAACTTGTATACCATCATTGTCACCTCCTGATGTTTCTCGGCTTGGTTATCAAGCACCTAGCTTGGTGAAAAGAGCAACATCCACCAGCTCCAACAATCAAGATAAATCAACTGAAGATTCTTCAGTTGGTAAGTCAGATGAGGAATCTCAGTCTAGTTTGGAAAAGATTTGTGATAATGGTCACTCGCTAGTTGACCAGGACGCACCATCATCTTCCTCACACAATGGGAGTAAAAGGCCCCTGTTGCACCAAAATGACAGCAAAGACCTGAAGGACAACGATGCGTACAAATTTTACCAGGTAACCAGTTTCTGATGTATGCTTGTGTCTGCATCATGTACTAAATAACAGCTTTGTTTTATTGCTATGTGCTGTCAGTATATATATCAAGTGAGTTCCTTTGATGAAAAAAGTGTTATTTTCTGATGTCAATTATCTTTGTGGTTTTGTTGACAAAGAAAATTATCTTGGTGGTTGTTACACACTTAATTTTTCTCCTGTCTTTTGTGCCCTAACCGTGTGCCTATACAGTCCGTTGATGGGCAGCATATTATCCTTCATTCGTTGAATATGAAATGCCTGTTGCACCACTATGGCAGCTATGACTTTCTTCCACCAAGGTAAGAGTCGAGAGTCTTTCATGGACTAATCATTTATGTCAAAGATTAGGAGATAGATTTCAATGGAAGCCTCTTCATGGACTAATCATTTTTGTATGGATTTTGGATGATATTCTAATGTGTATATGGCACCGTTAGTAAATTAAAGCAAGAACTGGTGATATAAAGTTTGAACTGTTATTCAGTGTAAATATCAAGACTCAGAATGATTTCAAGTAAAATTGTTCAGCAGACAAAGTTATCATCTGTAATTTTTGGTTTTAATAGAGTTGTAATTTTAATCCATGAAATGGCAGAGTGAGTGGAAAGATAGTGGAAATGGAGACCGTAACCCAGTCAGAAGCGATAAGGAGACGCTACCGCTTCTTGAGTCATTTTTCTTTAACAACTACATTTCAGGTACATTTTCCTTTGGGGTTCTCCTATCTTCTGCACGTGTTATCCCCCTCAGTTCTATACCTGTCTGAGTCGCTTTATCTAACATTTTCTCCATGGGGCTTATCCTCGTTTTGATAATCTTTTCAGATATGTGAGATTGATATGAGGGAATCAATACCTCCCAACGCATTTGCTCCATTTATGGATGAAATCAAGAAGCGTGAGAAGCAGAGGAAAGAACGTGCTAGGAAGGTACTCCTCATTTTACTCATGACACGATTCATAGTCTCATTTCCTAATCCTTTTCTGATTCCAACCTCCTTCAGGCTTTGCTTGTTTCCTTTTGTTAGTATTTAAGTTGATTAAGGATACTCCCTCCATTCCATTGGAAATGGAAAATTCATGGCTACAAAAATCATATGATGTTGTGTTTTCTCTTAGGATCGAAAAGATAAAATCAAAGCTGAAGTAGCTGCAGCTGCAGAGCTTGCACCATTGATGGCCAGTTTTGGACAGTTTCGTGATGACTATCCTCCATTTTCCTTGGATGATTTTGAAGGTAAAACAAAGGAACATCATATCTCTTAATTGGATTTCATGTTAAGTATATGGTTTTACTGATCTAATCAGAAAGCTTTTGTTTTATCCCTCTTTAGCCCTTGGAAACTCTGCCCCAATATCATCAAGCCCTCCAAACATCGGAGAGAGAAGTTCCTTCTCACACGTGACAAGGCTCGGTTTCGCAGCTGGCCACGACTCCCCCAACCTGAATAGCGAGCCAACAAGCGTTCAAAGCAGCAGCAGCAGTGAAGTCACTAACGCAACCACAGGTAACCTCTGTTTTAGCTCTGCATACATTCTTGTAAGATTCACTGATGACATCTAAACATGTTTTCAGGTGCAGGAAACACAAACGTAACATCATTCGCAACTGTAACATCAAGAACACCAACCGCACCGGTAGCCATCAAAGAACCCGGTAAGAGAGGAAAGAAACCAAGCCGAGTACTTTTATCGACAACCAGTGTACGCCGCTATTGAATGATTTGTGTGTGAAATAAGCTTTGCTTCTAAAGACAAAACAGAATAAAGAAAGAACCAGAAAGTTTGGTGGGCAAGTAAAACTCAAACTTGGGCTTTGTTTCTTTTTGGAATCAATATAAGACTGATAATGAAGGTGTCTCATAATTTACGAAACTCAATTATGATTCTGCTGACTCACACAGAAAGTTCCAAAAAGATTGGACAAAATATCTTTCCAAGAGCAGACGATAAACTTCCGGTGATTTTCATTCTCACAAGTTACATCAAAGCCTAACCTTATCCTTCAGAAAAAAATATCTCTTCTTTTTGCTCAAACTTTTATCTTCCTTCTAAATTCTAATAGAAAAAGAGGAATCAAGTTTGGACCAGTGATTTTAGTTCGTTGGGTTTTCAATTATTGAGTGGATCAAGTATAATTTACTATTACAAAAAATAAGTTAACTTTTTTTAGATTTGAGTTTTCTTTTGTTTGATAATTCTTTCACTCGTTTGAAAATTGTTAACATATATTTTTCCTCTTGTCACCAACAATATAATATAAAAATGATTAAATGGAAAAATGGATCTGCTCTGCTCTGGCTATATATATATTATGAACTTCTCCCAAACAGAACCAAATATCCAAATCACTGAACTAATCTTCTTACCAAAAAAAAAATGCAGGGAGCTTTGTGCATCAAACCAACCATCCTTCCTCTTTCTTCTCCAAAGCCCACTCTTCTTCCTCAGACCATCACCACCACCACCAAGGCTTCAAGACTCTCGTCTCTCAGACCAAACGCATCATCTCCTTTAACCTCTGATCCTCTCACCGTTGACTATGACTCTCTCCTTTCGTAAGTTCTTCACTTCCCTTCTTATATTTCTTTTCTTCTCTCATCGAATGAATCGATAACATCTCTATACTCAGTGTTTTCCCAGCTGAAGCATGTGAAACAATCAGCGGTTACGCCTGTTCTGCTGACATTTACCCTGAAGTTACGCTCGACACAAAGCCCGTCTCACGTCCCGTGCTTTCAGAGCCGGTAGAGCGAGAATACCTAGAGTATGACAACCCCAAAACGTAAAGAGTTAGAACCCTTTACTTTATTTTACCTCAGACTCTCAGCTTGCGTTTTCAACTTCTGATTGTGTTTTTGTTGGACTTGGAAACAGAGTTTTCTGCGCAGAGGCTTGCGATGATCTTGGAGGAGAATTCTGCGAACCTGACTATCAAAAAGATGTCTACTAGAAGAAGCAAGATTTATGTTTGATGTGAATATGTGTTTGTATCTATTCAAGTCTCTGTAACCATTCCGTTATATATGAAAGCTATCTTCACTTAATCAAGAATTGAAGTTATGACTTTAATTCTCAAAGTTAATTAAACAGTAATAATTTAAACACATGATCAAACTAATGAGAACATTTTCAGACCAAAAAGGCTAGATCAAAGCTCTGCTCCGAAGTATATTTACACACAGGGAATGGACTCACTCTAAATCAAAATACACTTCATCAAAAAGCATTGCTTTGATTCGTTCTGGATAGTCACCTCGGAGAGTATTAACGTCGGTGATTAAGGATGTTAGAGATGAATTAAGGATAAAGAACATTGATGTTGGAGATTAATCTCAGTGGCTGAATCTTGATAGACTTCTACCAGAATTGTAAAAAACCCTAACCTTAGTTGATTAGTTAGATAATATAACTAGAGAGTTAAATACATGTGTACAAGGCAACACTTCTACATTCTTTTGATTAATGAAGAAACAAATATCTTACTTGTTTTAGTCTGTCAACTACTAAAGAGAAAGTCTGAGAGGTGGATCTTGGAAGTTTCCACGGGATGAGAAACTGAAATAGTTCCCATTGGTAAAAAGGTATAAATAGACGAAATTATGTAACATCTTGTCACGTTTCATAATTCCTCTAAGGAGATCATTTCACTCGTTGTTTTTCCAAAATTTAAACTAATGAAGTAGCCAACTTGCATATAATGTTTAGCAATGAACTCTATCAAAGCTTTAGAAACAGAATAAGACAATAAGACTTTTGTTTGGGAAATTCAGCATCATAGTTGGGCAACTCCTGAGACCCTAACTCATTTTATTGACTAAGCTATCAGAAATCGGGTTATATCTCTTAACTATATTGCGCAACAACACAAGTTATTTTGAAGCGTTTTCAGTTTGATATATGGATCCTCTACATTTTTTTTTTATCCCTAGGCTTGTTTGTCTAGTTTCACTATTGTTATCGTCTCTAAAATTCTTTGCACAGCCTATTTAAAATATTCATTTGAAACTTCATTGAAAAAACCATATTATCAGTATATTTGAAAACAGTTATACGTGAAATAGTTCACTATCACATTTATAATTTTTTTGTATAAATTTTGGATATAAATAAAAAACAAACAATACTAAGAGATTTTGTTGCAATAAATAAAATAAGAGATGATACTCAAATGATATTTTAGGATATTATTGTAGTTATATATATAATTATTAATTTATAATACTGTTAAAAATATATATTTACGTAGTTTCTAACAAGATATTATTTTATTATATTTATTAATTATTAATTTATAGAATTTTTATGGTATTTTATTATGAATCAAAACCTTTTTATAGTTCTCACATATATAGAAACTTCGTATAACTAGGGTTGACCATGGCACCAGAAGAATCTTTTGTTGACCATTAATTTTTTTTTTTTGCAAGATATCAAAGCAAATAAATTTAGTTCAATCTTTTACATGCAATGTTTTCAAACCATGCAATGTATCCACACCATTCAAACCAAATATAGAAGAGCGGAACTTGAATACATGCAATTAAAGCTAATCACAAAATGGAAAAATTGTTATAACAATTTTCAGTATAGCTAGTATTAATTAACTACAACGAATAAGAAACCAAATCGACATGCTTTTAAAAACTTGAAATATGAACAAGAGATATTGGAAGAGTTTGATCCAACAGTAGTGTTGTCTCTGAAAATAACGTCAGATTGGTTCCAAAGTACGTACTACAAATTGAGGCCTTCGTTTTTCTTTCTATATATTTCAGACTTTGATATCAAAAAATTACCGTGTTACGAAATATATACTCTCTATTCATACTCCTACGTACTTTAAACCAAAACAAAACAAAAAAATTAGGGCCAGCTACGAATGTGATGATATTGTCCATGTTTTGGCTGGTTTAGAAGTGAGATGAGTCATGTACCATATATGATTCTTCCATAATCAGCGAGTTGCTTGGTCTCCTCACCAAACTTATCAAAACCATGCAGTTCTTACTTTCGCTTTCCAATAAAACTCTTCACAGATATATATAGATCTTTTTCTTCTTTGCCTGGTAAAAATATGAGAAGGACAAAGGAAGAAAATGTATGTTCATGATGGGATTTACGATTACTAAAAAGCGGGAAAACAAAAATTTGGTTTCGATGAGTTTAATTCAGATTTGGTGATGAAATCACATTAACCTTCTGGTTGTGGAATCTTTGAGATTAGTTGAGAAATGAATGTCCAGAAAAAGCGTCCTCATTTACGTTATAACCAAAAAAAAGCATTTACACATTTTATTTGTTATCAAAGACAACTTTTCACAGAACAATTTAAGGAAAAAGAAACTGAAGAAGCTTTTTTTTCAGTTTTAACTTTGCTGAGACAACTGATCTAAGCATATAAAGCCTATATCATTGATCCTTCTTCCTCCTCTTAGCCATCATCTACAATTCTATAGCTCAATTTCTGCATTTCAGAGCTCTCCAGATTTTCCATTTCTCTTACCAAACTTTTGCCTTGGCATTTGGTAGCAAAGAAGACTGATGTTTGATGCTCTAAAGACTGAAAAATCAGGAGGATGACATGATGAGAGAGAGCTTCTTTAAACCTCAGAAAGGAAAGATATTTGCAGAGAAAACGATAAGAAAAGTACGAAACGGCTTGAATCATCAAAAAGGACATTAAAAAAAAAAAACACGAGTCACGAGGACTTCATTAATACACGATAACAATCCATACAAGAAGTACACAGAGAGCTCAAATCAAACCCTAAAAGTTTAGGTTTTTTTTTGAAAGACTCAATTTAGAAGGCCCCCACAGCTTTATTTTTCATTCATCATCCTTCATCACATCCTCTAGGTTCTCGTGACTCTCTCTCTTCTGCCTATAACCGCCATTAACTCTGTCTACTGTCTACCTTTATATTTTTGTACGGATACAACGGATATGAAAAGTTTTAATTTTTTTAGCAATTAAATAATAAGAAAAGACAAATTGGTGGGGCCTACTCTTTTGATCTCAATGTGTGCTTCTTTCTAACATCATCGTCATCAATACCAAATAAATCAGGAAGATTTCTATCTGCTGAAACCAAAGCTATCTTCTTTAAACCTCGGACTGTTTTGTCTGCTGAACTCGCATCAGATTCTGTGTCTGAAATCGTATATTTGTGCAAAAGATAGCTTGACTAAAATCACCTGATAAAGTGGAATCATCTTTTGATCTTCTTTGAAAAGATTACTCAAGAAAAAAGGTCAAAAATGTAAAAAGAAATTATTGGTCATAGCTTGAGGAGATGAAACATAATGAAATTAACATTGCTTAAAAAGGGGTTGAAGTCATGTAACCAACAACCCCAAGTTCTCAAAAGGTTAATTTAAACAACTCTCATTTGCAATTGCATACACGCTTACTTTGAAGAAAGAAAAAACAGAGAAAGAAAATTGAAAATTTAAAGGCTTTAGTTCTTCTAGCGGTGTTTCATCAGATGCTCAAGGACCTTGACTCATGATCAGATCAGATCATACCAGCGTAGCCCGCTGTATCGAAAAGCACTGCTTTGATTTGATCAGGCATTATCTCCTGTCCTTCTTGGCATTGCTGATATACACAGAAAACATGTTACTACAAAAATCTTGTAAAAGTCCCAACTGTTTGACACAAAGTAGATGATGTCATTGTTCTCACCTCAGCGCGGAAAACATCCAATGCAAACCCATTGAAACAGCTGATCACGGCTTGCTGAACATCCAATCCAAGATTATCCAAAGCTTTCATGGTCGCTAACAAAAGACCCGGTCTACGACCACAAAACATGTGGATGTTCACTGCTCTTCCTTCCCTTAATCTTACCTCAACCTGTGGATAAAAGAAACGCAGAGTAAATGTCTTAACCTATGAAACGAAAAAAGCAGACTAAAGCTCTTCCTTTCTTGTTTTTGTTTTAATTTAAACAAATTCTAAGCCTTACTCTTGCTTGCTGGCCTTTAGGGCTTGGCAAAGATGAGGGACATAACTCTTCCTTGACACGGCAAGAAAGAGTCTGCGGTGTAGGCGTTAATGGATGGAAGCTCGATGAAGTTGGAGGCAAAGATCCAGGTGGAGTTGACTCAAGTTCGTTGTGAAGATCATTGATCCTTTGTAAAAGTTCCTTGAGATAATCAATTGCATCTCCAAGTATTGATGCTCTATCCATCTGCAAATTCATCCAATGGAAAAAACCAAACCAAATCTTATCACGAAGCAACACAACAAAGACAAAAGAGTAAAGCATCTACATTCATAACAAATGCTAGAATTCTGAGTTCAAGCCATACAAAATCTACAACACAACACAACACAAAGTCTCTCCAACTCTAACGACGCTAAGTAAATGATGAAGACAAAGCCCTTTTAAGCAGATAAGAGAAAAGTAATTGTTTTACTTTGCTGATCTTGGGGACAACTGATCTAAGCATATAAAGCCTATCATTAAGCTTCTTCCTTCTTCTCCTCTCAGCCATCAGATTCTTAGCAGGCATTCCTTTCTTCTTACCTTTACCTCCTCCTCCTCCATTCTGAACACTCTCAGCCGCTTTACCATTCTCGTTCAGCTCATCAGACTCATAATTCAACCCTGAAACCTCAATCCCAGTCTCATCCATCTCTCCATCATCACTCATCTTCCTCATCCCTGAGCTCTCCGAGTTCCCAATCTTGCTTCCAGAGCTCTGACGCATAGCTGCACGTTTCTGGAACAGAGTAGGCTGTGCACCAGACGACGCCAAGACCTCTAGCGGCTTCAGAACTTTCGCTCTGTTCCCAACAAAACCGCCATTCGCAGGACTCCCAAAACCTTCCAACTCCACCGGTTTGAATCCACCTCCTCCTCCGCCGCATAACTGCGTTGTGTTGTTGTTTTCCGGCGGGAGAAGCGACCGAGCAGATAAGAAGTCAGGAACGGAGCTCAGTTCCCGGTTCCCCAGTTGTGTCAACGAACCGAACCCCATCGAAATGGGAGCTTGGATTTGGCCGAGGAAACCGGAATCTGACCCGAATTCAAAGGCATTGTCGAAAGGGTTGGTGGAGGAAGGAACGTTGAGGAGACAAGATTTGTTGTTAGCGGTTAAGAAGGAAGGCTGAGAAGGGTCGAGGCTAAAAGTTTGAGAAGGAGAGCAAGAGGAAGACGAATCAATCGACTGATGAAGAAGAAGATTGTCGTTGGGATTGAAAGGGAAACCACCGAGAAATCTGAAATCTTGTTGGTTCTGTAGCATTTGGAGATCTTGTGGATGTGGTGGGTTACTGAACCAGTCACCTTCAAGCATAGGCTTGAAATGAGAAAGAGAAGCTCCACCGTCTTCTTGATTCCTACCCCACGAAGCTTCCTCGTTCTCTTCCTCCTGAATCCGTTCTCCGCCGCCACCTAACCATACTGCACCTCCGTTTCCGTCGAGAACCATCGGAAAGTTGAGAGCTTTAACCTGGATTTCTGCCAAAAAGAGTGTTGTTGAAGAGGTTGAAGACAATTCTACAGAGTAGAAAAAGTTTAAATTTTTTTGAGAGACTTCAGAGATATAATTTTTTTTAAAAGGGCATTAAAGTAGAATCACGCGGAATCCATGAGGTGGGCTAATCAGAAAAGAAGCCAAATCTGAAAAAAAAGAGGGATTTTTTTTTAGAGAGAGAGAATGATAGATTCAGAGCTTCAAATTGAGAAGAAGAAAATAAAAAACCTAAAAATTTTGATTTTGTTTAGGTATAATGGATTCAATTTTGAGAACCATAACTTTCTCATTCAACACTTACCGCAGATTTCTCGTGACTTCTTTTCTTCGTTACCGTCGTCTCACCGTCACTGCTCCATCTTTGTTAGTTTGCTTATCTCTCTCTTTCTCTTTCTCTTTCTCTGTCACTATCTCTCTGATTATATAGAGACACTGTGCAAATAAGCTAATGATGATAACTCATGTTTTATTAGCATCAACTAATGACGTCAGCTTATGTACTACTAATCCATGCAACTCGTGTTCTCCATGCACTTATGTAACGGATAATTATCAACAAATTAGTTAAATTAACTCTTTTTATGTCATTTAATTTAATATTCTTTTTGTCGTCTTCCTACTACTGACTTAAATCTAATTATTAAGATAAGTTTTTGCAAAAAAATAATTATTTGAATTTAAAATAATTAATGCTTGAAATAGTAACACATCAGAAAAATATTTTTTAATACTTTGTTATCAACTACGGTTGGAAAACAAAGGAAAAGAGTCCTAAAATTTAGAAAACGTTCAATCAAAGAAAAAAAAAGAAAATTGGGCCTCTTTTCTCTGTCTATAAGGGATAATTTCTATTTCTATAATGTTAATGCTCTAAATTTTTCTCTAAAAAACCAAAACATAAATATAATTTTTCATATAAAAACACAATTATGGAATAACTGAACAAGGGATATGGTTTCTACCAAGTATTAGATAGTATTTAGAAAATCACTAGACCCACCGACAAATTGGAAAACTAGACCAAATTAATTTTTGCGCAAAGATATTTGTTAACGAGTGAACCACGTGTTAAACTAGTTAAATAAATAACAAACAAAAATGTTTCAGATAAATTAAGTATATTAGTGATTGAATTCTTCTACGAAAATTAAACTACCACATTGGAAAGATTTTAAATTTTTAATGGTATTCAGAACTATCATGAATGCAAACATTAATTTGGCAAATAGTGAAATGACTTGTAAAATCATTTTCAAGATCTATGTAATTCATCTGTTCTCTTATTTGTCAAATGTTTAAGATTTTAAGTTGATAATATATAGTCAATATTTATCATGAAACACTCTAATATTACGAAATATTCAGAGAATTTTTTTTTTTTTTGAAACAGATAATATTATTGAGATGCTTGTTTTCTGAAATCAATCTCAATTTTAAGGCTTACCATTTCTCTTTTTGAGTTTGGGTTTAGAGAAGAAAATATTAAAATTACAAAGAAATTGGTTACATCAATTTAATTTATTTGTTATCAAACGTAACTGAATAACATTCAAATAAAATTTTACATATATTAGATCTTGGTTATAGTTGCAGATACTTCCAAACTATACAATGGCTTGAACATCCAAACTTTGGCACATTAGTTATGAGGTCAAAAAGTATAAACATTTCATTTGTTTTCTTAATTTCAACTTTAGTGAAATAATTAGTCAGATTTTCCCTTAAATTCATGATGGTTAGATCTAAAATAAAATTTTTGATGGAGTTTGAGATATGTTGGTTTTCTCCCAAAATGATGTTAATTCGATTGTACTTGTTATATATATAAAAAAAAAATCTAAAGAAACAGAAAAGTCTTGGACCTTATAAAGACCAAACTTAATGCTGTGGTTAGTTTAGACCACTGATCAAGAACTCAATGATATCCACATTCACTAACCAGAAGTTAGTGTACACAACTCACCAGTATCGTTGATTGTTCAATGTTGTAGTGTACGTCACTCAACCATTTCCATATCGTTCATTGTTCAATGTCTACTTTTTTTTTACCATCAGTACTCGTCATTATCATCACTTTCACTAGGATCTATCACTATTTCTTCAAGTCGATAACCAAACAGTTACTTGTCACTTCAAACAAATATCAAAAGATTCAAAACTATCTTAATATGCTATCAAGGACGACCGCTTTCCTTGGAATTTTGGACCAGCCTGACAATAAAGTAACAATGTATTGTCCGAACAATTTAAATTTAAGACTTTTTTAACATCATAATTTGATTTCCTGACAATGAAATCATAAATAAACAAGACAACTGATACACAAAACATAGTAAATAAGACAATTCTTTTACAAGAGCTTCTATCCATGTTCATCACTAAATCATTTAAGATAAGTGAATATTCAATTATATCATAGATGCATCGATGAGACAAGCGAGCCCTGAAGATATGCACATGTAGATGGAAGAAATTTGCTTGCATTATTAAGCAACTCTATCAACTCCTCTCCTTGTCCCTTCATAATGTAAACTTCTTCATCAACTTTCTTTACCAGTGAGATGTTGCAATCTGAAAACAGAACCTTCACAACAGGGCTTAGCTCTGATGTGGAACCTGCTTCATCTTGGCTCGAGCAAAGACCAGTCGAGGACCAAGAGTTTGGATTCAAGATTACAATCCGGAACAAAGGCGATTTGGTTGTCAAATCTTTGACCAACACATGAAATGATAACTCTTCTTTGGCGCATTCCACAAGCTGATTTGTAAACATTCTTTCCAATGTGTATTTCCTGAAAACATCAGAGGATTCACCAGTCGCCGAGGATGTGGAAATATAGCACTTGAAGAGTCTAACTCCACCATCTATGGGTTTATCGCTGTTCCCGCCGCCAGAAGGATAGGCTCCAAGAGGAGATGAACACTCTGGACAAGCCAATTCAATCCATGCGACATTCTTTGACACATTCGATGCTTTTGCCATAAAAACATCCTCAAGAAACCCATCAAGAAGAAACTTCTTATCAAGTGTAAGTTTCTGGTCCAACTGAAAACTCTCGTTAGAACCAGGCGATTCATGTACACAACATTCAGGCACCGATGATGCCTTATCTCTACAACGCAGCATCGAGTCATCCACTTGACCGCAAGCAAGTCCATGAAAACTCTCACCTCCATTTTCATGGCTGTCAGCATTTACTTTACTTCTTCTAGATCCTGATTCAACTCCACCATGATCACAACTCAGACTTAAACTTAATTCAAATTGCTCTTCCATTCCAATTTTATCAGACAAGATACACTCTATAACATCGTCCTTGCTAAGCAAAACAGTTGTAGCACTAAGCAGACACGACCCACTAGAGCATGTATAAGAGTTAGTGTACTTAGCTACCATCTTCTCACTAATTCCTCCAAACGAACAACAGCAAGTACCAAACCAGTTATCAGCTGATTCTCGCCAGTTAATAGACGGCATTTCTGAGAAATCGTAAAGGACTCTCTTTGTTAACCTAACAGAACAGTTTCTGCAGTGTAGATGAACTCCTCCCATCGAGGTTAGAGTCTTCACATCATAGTCCATCACTAAAGGCGCCGACTTTTCTCTATTTCCAAGAGAATCAGTCACCAAATTAAAATCGGAGATTAGAGGATGATCAACGGGGAGTAACAGAACAAGTCTGATCTCGATGTGATCGTCCAAAGCTCTGAAATTTACAGGGGATTCAGCATCGAGCAAAACCCTAGGTACAGGAACACGAAGAGACACAATCTCTTCTCTTCCGTTTGATTTGCTCGTGGCTTCGTCACCTTCGTCATCGATCCATGTGACGAGAAGTTGAGATTTTCCGAGGAGAATAGAAACATCGAGGCTCTTGCAGTGGGTCTTAGGGTTAGTTTCTGAATCGAAAAGAAACAGACGAAGATTCGGAGAATGAGACTGAGCTTCCCATGTGTACCGCCACTTCCTCTGGGTTTTAGGGTTTTGCTCCATTGAAATTGAATTGCTCTGTTTTGAACTTTTCCCAATATAAGTTTTGGTTTAAGGTATTTACGATTATGGGAATGGGCTTTAGTAAGATTAGCCCAGAAAGAATATTTATTTGGGCTTACACGGATCAGCTACGCCCTATGATGAATTAAAATCACGTGAACCCACGTGACAAAAAAAAGAGAGAGATACTGTTGCTGTAATAAAACGAGACAAAAAAAAAGAGAGTAAAGAGAGACGGAGTAATACAGCTTGCTTTGTCTGAAGACTGTCTCCTTCCATTAGCAAGATGACAAAACAAAAGGTGTTTACATTTTTTTTTCAAGGATTTTAATAAATAATTATATTAGTTACCCAATAATTTAACACTGATTAGTTATCTTAATCGTAAATAAAAACCTAGGCATGAAGAGGGGTTTGAGTTGTGGAGCAGTAAAGCCTGTGAAACGTTGTCGTTATTGCCTTTACTGTCCCTTGAAATCTAGACAAACCTTTCCATTTTATTACACAATTAAAACCTACCTAACCAAAGTTAGTGGCCACTAACATGAATTCTTCTTTTATCTTTCGGTCTTTGGGTCAACCACTTTTCAGTGATTTTAGCTTTTCGAGAATCTCTGTCTTATCCAGGATTCTCTCTTCTTCTTTTTCATTTTTCTTTTGGTTATTGTTCTTTTTATTTGTTTAATTCTTATCCAATCGAATGAATGGATGGAGTAATATTACGATTATATTGTATATGAAAAGTGTATGGGTACTTATCAAGTATATAATGCTAAAGGATAACTGATCGGCTAAGTTTGTATCACATGCATATATGTTAATCAATCAGTGAAATATCTTAGAAAATTCCACCAAACAAATGATGCGTAACAGATATATAACATGCATCATTTTTATATAATTGAGTTAACATCTAAGCCTTGCATTGAGAAAATTATATGGTATGATCAAGTATTATAACATCATGAATTACACTTATTCAATTTCTTTTGATCTACTATAGATAAATTTCCATGGAACTTTACAAATTAAAATCCATTTTTCCTTCAAGATTTAGATTTAAAGACATGCATATAGCTTAGCTATGTGGAAAGTGGAATGACACTTTAAGTTTAAACATTAAACAATATAAAAGAATAATAAAGAGGAAAAAGATAGAAAATATTTTAATAAAATGGGATCTTGGTAGATATACTCTAAACTTGGTCACAACCTTTTCTCTCGTTATTTCCCATGATAAAAAGCTTAAGCCTCTTGCACCAAAAGATCTCGAATTTTCACATAGTGTTGAAAAAGAGGAAGAAGAAAAATGCTGAGGTCATTCACAAGGTAAAACACTCGCAAGAGATTAGTATAATCTATTCTTAGTTATCTAGCTAACTAATTCTTCTCCGCGTCATCTCTTTGCAGAAACTTCAAGCTCAGTGTACCAAATGGTTTGATCTCCAAGCCAATTATCTCTACTTTCCTATATTCAACGTCTTCTTTAAGGTCGATTCTATATTGATGTTCTTTGTTACAACTTTTATATCCTGATATAATTTTAAACATGCGAAAATCTTTTAACTCTTTTACCCCAAATATATATTAATTAGAAGGTTAGAAGGCAAAGTCGCGGTTATAACAGGCGGTGCAAGCGGCCTAGGGAAGGCAACGGCGGAGGAATTTGTAACCCAAGGTGCTCAAGTCATTATTGTAGATATAGATGACGAGGCTGGTCATATGGTCACGACCAAACTTGGCTCAACGGCACATTTCATAAAATGTGATGTCACTGTGGAGGAACAAGTTGCTATGGCCGTGGAAACCGCCGTGGCTCGCCATGGGAAGCTCGACGTATTGCTCAATAGCGCCGGAATATCGTGTAAGAAATATTTTTGAAAATAATATAATTATATAAATTAAATCTGAATCTCGTTTTTGTATAAGAATCTGCAAAATATATTAGAAATACTTTAATTTTTTATTATATATGGTTTCTTTGCGTGAAATTTTGCTTTCATGGTGACCATTTTTTACGATAGAATAACAGTGAAATAACATATTCTTCAGAATCCACAAATTATCTTATCATAACTTAGTCTCTAGTCAAATATTTTCAAATAACTAATGTGTTAGTAACCAAACTATTTCGTTACAAATCTTTGGCTCAGAATATTATGTTATGGAGTTAGCAAAAAAAATGTTGGTCGTTTAACTAATTCTGCATTAATGGACTATAATAGTTTTGCTTCATCAGCTGCGCCAACAATGTTTTGTAGATGCGGTATATTACAAAGGCCAATATTCAATAAAGTAAGCATATATTTTGGATAAATTTATAATATAAACAAAAATACCAAAAACATACCCGATAATAATATCCCAACAAATAAAAATGGATTTTTGGTTTTTTTTCCGTTAAAATTTGATGAATTTTGGATGCGTAGTACATCTTTTCTCGTGACGTGGTGGAATGTTATTTATTAAAACATACAATGCAGGTTCCATATCACCACCAAGCATAGCCGACCTAGACATGGACATTTACGACAAAGTGATGCGTCTCAACGTGAGAGGCACCGTCTTAGGGATAAAGCACGCGGCTCGAGCCATGATCCCCGCTGGTTCGGGCTCCATCCTTTGCCTCTCTAGCATCAGCGGCTTGATGGGCGGTTTGGGTCCACATGCATACTCAATCTCTAAATTCACAATACCGGGTGTGGTCAAGACGGTCGCTGGTGAGCTGTGCAAGCACGGCGTAAGGATCAATTGTATATCCCCTGCGGGCATCCCAACGCCTCTAACGCTGAGGATGTTTCAAGAGGCGTTTGCGGGTCACAACATTCCGGAGGAACAGCTTTTGGCGATTGTGAACGCGATGGGAGAGTTAAAGGGAGAGAAATGTGAGGAGAGAGATGTTGCTAAAGCAGCTTTGTATTTGGCATCGGATGATGCTAAGTTTGTGACGGGGCATAACCTTGTTGTCGATGGTGGATTTACTTGTTTCAAGTCTCCTAATCTTCCTTTTCCTTAATATTCAAGCTAACTGAAATATTTTATCTGTATTCCAATATTGCTAGTTAAGACTGTTTAATAATAATTATCGATATGATCTTTTGTAATCTATGGGATATGATATGTTACAAAGGTTTGAAAATCAAGTTTGATTTTGATTTTGATTTCTTACTATGTTTCTTTTGCCAGAACCTTTAAACGGTCAGCATCAGCCGCTTACTTGACAGGCGGCTGCAGTTGTACTTATACGATGCAAGTTTTTTTTTCCCCTGTTTCTCATTTCTTATATTATACGGACCAAATCGATCTCATAGTTTCTATATATTAAATTATAATTTTTAAACATATAAAAGGAACAGAACATAAAATTGATGTAACTCAAAAGATCTTCTTGGCTCTTGATTAAGTGATGGCAACTCAAATTAACTCGATTTATGCTTCTTTTATTAATTCAAGAATATGATATGTACTGAGGAGGATTTGTGTGATTGATGATTTGATAGGATTTAGGAGTTTTAAAATTTACTGAAATGTACATGGATTTTAAAGATTTTTGTAAGGATTTAGATATATGGTTTTTGTAGGATTTTAAAAAATTTAAAGATTTTGGTGAGGTTTTAAATTGGTGATTTTTGTAAAATTTAGAAAATACAAATAAAATATTATTGGTGATTTGGTAAAAACATTTTACATAGAAATTTACTACCAGATAATTTTGTTAATAATTTTTGTTTCCAATAAATATTTTTTCATTTTAAAATACTTTTTTTCCTTATAACCATTTTAATTTTTTTGATCTTTTTAGATTGAAACTAAAATATTAAATAGAAAAATCCTTCAAATACCATCATAAAAATGTATTTATATTTATTTGATAGATTTTATTGATGAAATTTTTTTTTTCGAATTTTTTTTTAAAAAATTGTATGAATTATCATCCAATAAACCAAAATTTAAAATGATTTTCACAAATACTAGATCTAATAAATCTAAATGTAGAATAATTTTTACAAATAATATATACAATAAAAAAATAATTAAATAAAAAATATTACCACATCATAAATCTAATAAACTTCTGCAATACAAATCATTCATATTTTTATAACATTAATATTATCCAGCAATAAGCTAGAAGGTAAAGTAGCTCTCATAACCGGCGGAGCAAGCGGGCTCGGTAAAACCACCGCCGGCGAGTTTCTCCGGCACGGTGCTCAAGTGGTAATTGCGGACTTAGATGCGGAAAGTGGGATTAGAACCGCTAAGGAGCTAGGCTCGGCGGCAGAGTTCGTGCGCTGTGACGTCACGGTGGAGGATGAGGTAGCCGGAGCCGTAGAAATGACGGTGGAAAAGCATGTGAATATAGATGTTATGTATAACAATGCTGGGATTGCGGGACCCGTTACTCCGGCAAGCATATCGGAGCTTGATATGACGGAGTTTGGGAAGGTTATGAGGATTAACGTTATTGGAGTTGTCGCCGGTATTAAACACGCCGCCAAGGTTATGATTCCGGCTGGATCGGGATGTATTTTGTGCACCTCAAGCGTAGCAAGTACTGATATTAATCAAAACTTTTGAATTACTTAGAAATGGGACCCATTAGAAATATGCAAAATGAATCTCGAGTTACATGTTTTAGTCATGTCATGGTTTTTGTTTATGATCTTGAATTTTTGATCTCATGTTATTGCATTACACATAAGATAACGTACGCATGATATATCTTTTCCTACGATTATATTCTTATCGTGACATGATTGAATAAAAGTTTAAAATTCTCAAATGAAGCTCAATTTTGTTTTCCTTTTTGGTTTTTTCCTCTCATTTGTTGGACTTTTGTAACGTATCAAATCAAATAATGCAGGCGTGATTGGAGGGCTAGCCCCACACTCGTACACAATCTCCAAAATCACAATCCCCGGAATCGTGAAATCGGCGGCTAGCGAGCTCTGCGAACACGGCGTTCGTATCAACTGTATCTCACCGGCAGCAGTGACGACGCCGCTCACTCTCGGTTACCTTCGGAAAGTGTTCCCGACGCTGACGGAGGAAAAGCTCCGGGAGACAGTTAGAGGGATGAGTGAGTTAAAAGGTGCCGAGTGCGAAGAATCCGACGTGGTTAAAGCTGCTCTGTATTTGGCATCCGACGACGGTAAATACGTTACCGGCCATAACTTGATCGTCGACGGCGGCATGACAGCTTTCAAGATCGCTGGTTTTTCTTTTCCTTCTGATTAATGATAATCTCATTTGTAACTATATAATAAGTCGTAAATCAAGATTAGATCTCAAATCAAAGCAAAGACAAATGGTTAGCGTTAGGATTATTATGGGAGTAAAATGAAATCTCGGTTTTGGTTTGGATTCAGTTGACATATTTTGGATTGGTTTATTCGGTTTTGGTTTAAGTCGGATTTACCGAGATTCAAGTTGGTGCAATTTGGATAAACAAATAATTCTTATGAGACCCAACCGCGATTCATAAACCTTTTATATTAAACCAAACCAAACCCGAATTGAACACCCTTCGCCTACCCGGTTTAGAGTTGTATACTTCTATTAGTAGATCTGAAAGTGGTTCTCTTACAAAGTGGAGCCAAAGTGATGTGATCGGTTTATTAAGCCAGAACTCTTGCATTTGTCGAGCTCTTTTGACAAAACTGTTGCATTTGTCGAGCTCTTTGACAAAGAGGATGGGGTCGCAACAATCTGCGCAAGTGGGAGACGATGAAGAAGAAGAAGAAGAGCAAACAGATGCTGAACAAGCAGAAGAAGAAGAAGACGACGATAGTGGCGGATCGAATATAAGAGAGTTAGACAATCTCCTGGTGAAGAGAGTCCTCGAACAAGAGCCTGAGATGTTACCATGTCACGCTTCAGCTTCGCCACTTTCTCCACAACTATCATCTCTCGGAACTCCGCGGATTGGACCGTCGATTAAAGTGTGGGATCCTTACAACGTCCTCGCGCCGCCTATCTTCTCCCGAATCGCGTCTGGAGACGAAGATCGTTCCGTGACGGAGGTTTATCTCATCAGCCACGGCGAGTGCGATCTCAATCTAAGGCCTGATCTGGTTGGAGGGAGATGCCACGTCGCCGCGCTCACTGCTAATGGTGAACGCCAAGCGAGGGCTCTTGCTGTTTTCTTCAAATCTCAGGGAATTCGGTTCACTTCTGTTTACTCGTCGCCCCTGGATCGAGCTAGATCCATGGCTGTTTCCGTTTGCCAGGTGATTCACTGATTCTTCTCAGTCTCTTCTCTTGGATCTAAAGGCTGTTTTGTGTGACTCACAACTTTCTTTCGGGACGAATTTGGATAAGTGCTGAATTGGCTAATGCTGTAGAAACTTTTACCAATATGACTCCACTACATATGCATTTTGTTTAACGATTACCAATACATAGGCGTGTTGTCAAGCCGCTCTTCACTTTCACTTCTTTTCAGTATTGCTAACCTTGACGTTGTGTATTGCTTCTTTTAGTCTCTTACTGCTCCTTGTGATGGTTTGTTTCATATTAGTATATTGGTTAATGGTGTGAGCTTCTCTTGTTCATGGTTGAGTGAGGAAGCGCAGTTCTGTATTTGTTCCCATAGTTTCCTTAAACTATAGCTTTGTCATATAATCTAAAGAGCTTATTATATATAATAAGCGTTCAGCTTCATGCAACTGCATAAAACGGATCTTCGTGAAAGTAATGAATATGAAGTGGCTATTGAATCAGACTCCTTTTTGCAGGATATGAGTTTTGCAGAGGAGCACGTACATTCCTCGGATGCCCTTATTGAGATGAGTCTAGGAGATTGGGAAGGTTGCAATCAATCAGAGATTTATAGTCCTGAAACTTTGAGCTTAATCGAAAGATGCCAGCCTGATTTCTCTGCGCCATCTGGAGAATCACTCAGACAAGTAGAGTTCCGAATGGTTCAGTTTCTAAACGGGACAGTCTCAGGACTTGCAGAGAAGCTCAGGTCAGATTTTTCATCCACCACGCATCACAGTGAGTCCCAAGAGCGTGATGGTTCTTCACTTCCCTCGACCAACTGGGACTTGCTTCACAAGCATCGTCCTAGCCTTACAAGGAAGAAATCTGGCAAAAGCAGGCTTCAAGTGATGACCAATCACGAACCTGACAATGAAATGTCCCCAAGGGAAGACTTTAATCATAATCACAACGACTTAGGTGATTCCTTTTCCTTAATCACAAATTGCGTTGGGGTTTTCACGCACTCGTTGCCTATAAAGTGTCTTCTGACCGGAATACTCGGGTGCAGTCCGGTAATGATTCATAAGATCTGTGTAGAGGACTCTTCAGTGACTGTGTTACAGCATTCGTGGAGAAATGGATGGCAGATCAAACGAATGAATGATACTGCTCATCTTAGATTGTTGTAACTTCAAATGTATACCATGAATCTGCAGAAGATCAAGAACATAGGTTTTGCAGTTCACCATGCCACGGCCTCTTTGTAATGTTGATTTGGGAAAGAAACAAAAAAAAGATTCATTGATTTTGTTTGATCTTCAAAGAAATTGAATTTGTTTATTTCGGTTTCGGGCTATTTTTGATGTAAAAGATATGAAAAATCAAAACATTTCCCGGTTTTTAATCGGTTTACGGTTTGGATAGGCTGAAACGAAAGTTTCTTTTTTAGGTAGTTGTGCAGTGCTTCTTCCCCAGTGGAGCTATTGTTTGGATTAGGGTTAATCCTCATAATTAGCACCTAAAAAGTTAAAGATTAATTGATTGAGTTCTGATATTTAAGAATGAAATTAGGCACATATTATTTTGAGACAAAAGAATGAATGAAGGTTCCGAATAAAACAGCTTTGGTCGCGTCCGTCTCTCGTCTTCTCCACACGGAGAGATACACAGACAGACAAAACCTAACGACTTTGTTCAACAGATATGTCGATAAGACAGATGTCTTCTCATGGAACTCTGTCATTGCCGAACTCGCTCGTAGTGGCGATTCTGCTGAAGCTCTTCGCGCTTTTTCCTCAATGCGAAAACTCTCTCTCCACCCTAATCGCTCTACTTTTCCTTGCGCCATTAAAGCATGTTCCTCTCTTTTCGATATTTTCTCTGGAAAGCAGACCCACCAGCAAGCGTTCATATTCGGCTACCAATCCGATATCTTCGTGTCTTCGGCTTTGATCGTTATGTATTCAACTTGTGGCCAACTCGAGGATGCACGGAAGGTGTTCGAAGAAATTCCCAACAGAAACATTGTCTCTTGGACGTCAATGATTCGAGGGTATGACCTTAACGGTAATGCCCTTGACGCCGTTTCTCTTTTCAAGGATTTATTAGTCGAAGAAAATGACAGTGGTGCTTGTAGATATGATGAAGATGTCGCTTCTGCAATGTTCATCGATTCTATGGGTATGGTTTCAGTCATCTCTGCTTGTTCTCGTGTTGCTGCTAAGGGTTTAACAGAAGCAATTCACGGATTTGTGATAAAGAGAGGGTTTGATAGAGGAGTGAGTGTTGGTAATACTCTCTTGGATGCTTATGCTAAAGGTGGGGAAGGAGGCGTGGCTGTAGCGAGAAAAATCTTTGATCAGATTGTCGATAAGGATCGTGTTTCGTATAATTCTGTCATGGGTGTGTATGCTCAGAATGGGATGTCGAGTGAGGCTTTTGATGTTTTCCGCATACTAATAAAAGATAAAAGTGTGACCTTTAACTCCATTACATTGTCAACTGTGTTGTTGGCTGTTTCGCATTCTGGTGCTCTGCATATAGGGAAGTGTATACATGATCAGGTGAATCGTGATTCCTGTTGTTTCGTAATCCAATTTTGACCTTTCTTCTGTCGTAAACTAAAGATGTAACTTCGACATGATATATATATCGATAAGTTTTCTGATTTGCAAAGATTATGGGGCTATGCAGGTAATAAGGATGGGTCTTGCAGATGATGTGATAGTCGGGACTTCGATAATTGATATGTATTGCAAATGCGGAAGAGTTGAGATGGCGAGAAAAGCATTTGATCAAATGAAAAACAAAAATGTTAGGACGTGGACCGCCATGATTGCTGGATATGGAATGCACGGCCACGCGGATAAAGCGTTAGAGTTATTCCTTGTTATGATAGATTCAGGAGTTAGACCAAATTACATTACATTTGTTTCGGTATTAGCTGCTTGCAGCCACGCAGGTCTTCATGTCGAAGGCTGGCGTTGGTTTAACGCGATGAAGGGAAGATTTGGCGTGGAACCGGGGTTAGAACACTACGGTTGTATGGTTGATCTTTTAAGTCGTGCAGGGTATCTTCAGAAAGCTTATGAGTTGATACAAACGATGAAGATGAAGCCAGACTCTGTCATCTGGAGCTCACTTCTTGCAGCTTGTAGAATTCACAAGAACGTGGAGCTCGCGGAGATATCCGTGGCCCGTTTGTTCGATTTGGATCCTTCAAATTGCGGTTATTACATGTTGCTTTCTCATATCTACGCTGATGCGGGGCGTTGGAAAGACGTTGAGAGGGTGAGGATGGTAATGAAGAGTCGTGGATTAGTGAAGCCTCCGGGTTTTAGTCTACTTGAATTGAATGGTGAGGTTCATGTGTTCTTGATTGGCGACGAAGAGCATCCTCAGCGGAAAAAGATTTACGAGTTTTTAGCGGAATTGAACATGAAGCTGTTAGAAGCAGGTTACGTATCGAACACGGCATCGGTGTGTCATGATGTTGATGAGGAAGAGAAAGAGATGACGCTGAGGGTTCACAGCGAGAAACTAGCGGTTGCGTTTGGGATCATGAACACGGTTCCTGGGTCGACGGTTAATGTGGTAAAGAATCTGAGAGTTTGCAGCGATTGTCACAGTGTGATCAAGTTGATCTCGAAGATTGTTGATAGAGAGTTTGTAGTTAGAGATGCGAAGCGGTTTCATCATTTCAAAAATGGGTTTTGTTCTTGTGGAGATTACTGGTGATAAAATCATAATAATCATAATCGATATTTGGATTTCTTAATGTGGTGATTATCGTCTCGTGTCTATTCTGGTTATATATCTCCTCCTGTGTGTGTGAAAATACTTTAACGATTTTGCAAATCTATCGGTTTTGTTAACCTGTAAATTTAGAAATATGGATGTTAGTACAAAAATGCAACACATGACTTGTTCGATGCTTGAGCAAAGCATTGAGGAAGAGGGCAGAGGAGGAATCGACAGCAAAACCAAACCCACAAAAACCATAAAATACCTTTTTTGTTGAAACAATATAAGTATAGGTTAATAGATATATCATGTTAAAATTATTATTATATTTTTTTTTATGGCGTCATTTTGTTTAGTTTTCTTATAATTGTGAATGTCGGAACGAGTGAACTCGGCATGTAATGTAACGATGTGCAGTGACACGAAGATGAGAAGCACACGCGCAAGAAATTCTCAAGTTTCGAGCAATTTGTGGAATTAAATATAGGGGATCGTGGCACCCCACGGGCAAATGAGAAAACTCCTTTTATAGCAGCTAATCCCATAGCTGGCGATGATGTATATTATTGGTAAATTTACATTTAAACCGAATAAGCCACACATATAAAACGCAGAAGCGATGCACATAGTATTTTGGAATGTTTATTTGGATATTGGAACAAAACAAAGAATAATAACATATATATATATATATGAAAAATGTAATTTTAATATTGAAAGTATTATTTGAAGTATTTAGAATTAATTATGAGATATGATATCTATTAACAGGATAAACTAGAGAAATTTAATAATTTAAACCACTTTAGAAACACAGGTAGTTTTTGAAAAAAATAATGAAAAATCCGAAAAGTTGGTGAAAACAAATTATGGATAACTTCTCATAACTTTTAAATTTAAGTACACAAACATATCATTTGGTATATGACTTATACAGTATAAATTTTCATATCAGTTCAGTTCATATCAGTTGTAAATTAAACTGTTTTAAGTGGATCATTGGTTAAACCAGAAACATATATAAAATAAAATATTTAAGAACGAATACGAGTTGGAAGTTTGGAACATGTTTCTCATCTCAAAATGGACAGTTGTGAATTATACTTTGTATGGTATATATTACGGAATTAGCATATTAGGCTTAACTTTTGTGTTTATCTTAACGTTAAAAATTCTATAAATTAATAATGTTAAAATAATGATATTTATTAATTAATATAATTATTAGTTTACTATAAAATATCATAAATAACATCGAAACAAATTTTCAGTTGATAAATTTATAGTTATTGGCTTAAGTAAAAATTTTATTTAACTTTAATATTATCTTGGTATAAGTCATTATAAAACACAATTCAACCAAATACCAAAAACAAATGATTAATATAATTAATATAATAAAAAATTTATTGGAAAATAAAAATAAAATTTTAAAAAGTTTTTTTCTCTAATAGAAAGAAATATGTATTAATTATTAATATGTGAGATTAATGAAATCATATATTTGCATAAACTTTTAATTTTTATTATTTTATCAAATTGTGTTAAATTTTGCGCTCGTCCAATTTAAGACTCAATTTTTTAAATTTATGAAATTTCTACTGTAGTTCGACAATCCAGATAATAACACAACAACGACGTTAATACAAATAACTATACTAAAGTACTTTTTTGGTTTTTGTGAATGTAAGAGACTCCCATAAGATACTCATTGAAAATGGTATAATGATTCTCTTAATACCTTCCCCAGCACTTCTTCACTTCTCCAATATACACTGCAAAATTTAATTTTGGATTCTCGAATTAAATTTAAATTCCAGAAAGAAGTTGGTGGAAGGATTATTATTATCGAATCCATCCCCCTTAATTTCTTTCAAATTTACAAAATAACTCTAATGTTGTTTTACAATCTTTACAAGTGGAAAAACAAAATTTCCCCAAAAAAAAAACGAAAAAGAATTTATAGCCGCGACACATAAATAATTACATTTAGCCATCAAACACAAAAGACTTCCTTGAGTCCCATCTAGCTATGATCTACATATAAACTGTATAATATAAAAACACTTTAGGATATGCAAACTACATTTAATTTTTCCTTTTTTAGTAGGTATTTAGTAAAAAAAAAAAAGGGTCGATCAACATCAAGAATATTCTTCATGAACCCATCGATCGATCCGATTTAGCAGAAGTCATCAAGAGATATATTCTCAACTGAGCCAAAACCTTCGAATGATCCAAACTTGGAGTAATAATTATTAGTCATCGTCGTGAGTCCACCTAAAAAGTCGAGAGGAGTGTCGTTAAAGGTTAGAGCCGACGTGTCGTAGACGAAAGACGCGGTTGTGGTTGTGGCGGCGACGTCATCGATGACGGGATAATAGTTGGAACATTTTCCGCTGTTGTTATTGTAATCTTGGAGGAGAAGATCGTTAACCACAGTGTTTTCAATCTTTATTAGGTCTGTGTAAACGTCGTCTTCTTCAGCGTTGGTTATGTTTTCTTCTTCGTCTGATGCCTTTCTTGCTTGTACCACCTATATTAAATATAAATAGATAAGTAAACTTTGAGTATACATATATATATATATAGGATATATGACATAAGATTTTGAATTTTTTAGTAACGTGTTACTTACGTAATTGCTGGAGTAGAGATTTTGGTAGACCATGATGAAGTCACCAAGCTGCAAACCATGAGCATTGACAAAGTCCCCTGGAAATAAAACCCAGTTCGAAATCGAGAATTTCAACAAATGATTTAGCCGTTTTAAAAAAAATATAGATTCCGAGGTTATAAGAGCATCTCCATCAGTGATACTCAAAAATGAGTATTTAAACATTTTAATAATATTATTTTAATATAATTAAAATATTTATTTAAATAAATAAAATATAACCAATCAAAAGCCTACACATGTCTATGGGTTTCCAAACCTGGTTCTAAAAGATCTTAAATAAGAAATGACTCTTCTTTTGTTTAGGTACTTTTCTTTTTTTTTTATTAAAATATTATTAAGAACCCTATCTAAAACCTCCGATGGAGGTGCTCTAAGTAAGTTTACCTGTGTTTTCTAGGACGTACATTCTGCTATTGTTGTTAGGCCAGTACCTAAAAGATCACAAGGCCAAGAATCAGAATCATAATTAAATTTCTTGTTAAGTTCGCGTCCTAAATGAAATTATTATATCCATTTCACATAGACAATTGAAAGCTCTTATTAGCATTTATTTTATGAAGATTTGCATAGACCAGAAAATACTTAAAGATTCGTGCTTATGATATCTTATTTGAATATGGATACATTTCCAAATAGTGTCCCAATAGATTCGTGCTAAACAAAATTTGTAACTTACTAAATTAAATAGTTAACTTGACTATATAACATATGGTCCCATTTCATAACATTGAAATATAAGTATACCTGTACTTGAAGGTCCAAACGTGAAGACCATCCAAATCTTCCATTTTTATAGGTATCCCTTCCTTGGACTCCAACGCCGGCAAGTGAGCCTCCGCTGATTTCTGCATCCATCATCATCTATTCATCTTTATCATCTATATCATCATCATGATCATGATCATAGTCAGAGATGGTACCTTGGGGAGTATCATTCGGCGGAGGGAGCTGACGTCACTGTTCTTCAATTCTTTTTGGAAAAGGAATCTTAGCCTTCTTGTGTCTATTTTCTGTCATCATTATATACATTGCATCTTTTTTTTTTCTTTCAAAAGTATCAATCAAATGGGAATATTCATAGATAATAAACATATAAAAATCTGATCTTACTATTTGGATCCACAGAGGTCTAATAAGAAAGCTAAAGAGAATCATATAAATTCATTTTTTAACAAATAAATAATATTGAGAGGGGGGAAGAGAAAAACTTGAAAAAAGGAGGGGCTTACACGTGCGGGAAGAGGAGCTGGCACGTGGGAAGAAGGAAGTAAAGTAGTAAACGAGAGAAGGTTAAAGGAAGAAGAAGAACGTCTCTGTCTAGGCATCCTTTTCTTCTTCCAGTTAACACCCAGAAGAGGCACAGACGCTGATAACCCATGATCATGATCCGTCCCCGATCCAAACCCTGGATGATGATCAACACTTGCCATTAAAGCAGACGCCTTGGTTTCCACATCATGAGCAACAAAAGCAGATTCATCCATCATTTTTATTCACAATTGGTTAGTAGACACTGCCCAGTTAAAAAGGAAGTGTGGAAACAGTGTGGTAAAGAAAAAAAGAACAAATGGTGGATGGGTTTTGGGTTTTAGTGATAGCAAGAGGAGAGAGTGAGAGAGAGAGAGAGAGAGACTTTGTGTGTTTGTGTGTTGTGCAGATCGAAACAGAGGTTTATAATGGACGCTGGGCAATCAGAGATTTTGGGTTTTCAAACCAAAGTTTTTTATTTTTATTTTATTATAACTACTATTTATGGTAAGTAGTGACATTTGTATAACTCATATTCATGATCTAGGGTTTTGGAAGCGGAGATTTAAAAGGATCTGAGAAAAAGATTATGATGATGGCAACGTTCAGAGCGAGATCTGGTGCCACTAAGTGAATGTTGATTATAGTAAAACTCGACCATAGTTTAAAGAGAGGTCAAGTTAAAAGGAGGAACCAAGAGTAGAGTGAATGTTGAACAGGTGTTGCAAAAGTTCTGTTGTTCTCTCTTTTCCAGAAATTAAATGGCGTCTTCTTTCTCCCCTTTTCTCTCATCTTAATTTCTCTCTCTCTCTCTCTCTCTCTCTCTCTCTTAAACATTACACTCTAATTTAAGTCAATATTGTCTTTATTTTCTTATTACTTTCTGTAGTTGTCAACATGTGATAATTAATGACATGTACGTATGCATATGTGATCTATATATTTCAGACAAACAAAAAATTTGTGAGTGAGTCTAAGAGTGTATTTTTCAATTCCGAGTATAATTTATCATGTACGTACATTTTTCTTTTGTGGAAAAGTACGTAGCAACATTGTTTTTATATATGATATACTAGATCATAACATGTGTGTATCATCATTATAGTATCAAATAGTTTGGTTTCTCCTAGTATCTTAAAAAGCGTTTTCTTTTAAATCGAGTCAAATGTCAAACACAAACTTGGATCAATTGCATACCAAAAAAAAAACTTTTAGCAAAGAGAAAAACATAAAAGCTCAAAAAGCATGTATGTTTGTTAAAGTAATTTCATTGGGAGTGAATATGTCACTAATAAAGAAAAAAATTAAAGAAAATAGAAGAGTTAAGGGATGGAGTTCTCAAATGATAACTTGTGAAAACATGAACCTATAAAAACATTTTGTCTTCTTCTAATTGATTTAATTTCTTTTTCAATCTTAAAAATTAATTATGTAAATATATTATATTAAAATATTATATTCATTGTTATACTTGTTTCAAGAACATTTATGGATAGAGATGCTGCGTCTTCTTTGAGCTTTTTTTGTTGTGTGTGGAACATTTCCTCTTTAAGTTATTTATCCATAGGTGATCTAATTAGTTAAATGTAACGACTTTCTCTATCCATTTATCCAGAAACAAATATAAAAATGTTAGACCGCATTACGGGATTGCTAATCTACATTCTAATTTTTCAAAAAATATTATAAAAACAATGTATTACATTACTACAAAAGTCTACAAAAACTGTTATAAATTCATCATAAATAATTACTATAAAAATTTACAAAAACTATTATAAATTCATCATAAATAATTATTTATGATGAATTTACAATAAATTTGAATTTATTATATTTATTATAATTGGTTTTCACATAAATTTGTTATAATTTTTTTGAAATTTTTTGTGTTGTCGATAATTCATTATATTTTAGTGGCATAAAATTACTTAAAATTACTAAAATAAATAATATAGAAATGTTAAAGAATATTGAATACTACATGTAACATTATAACAGTTTGTAACTATTACTAAAAATTAAATGAATCATAATTAAAATTAAAAATAAATTGGAAAACAAATTTAGATTAAAATATAATATAATATTATAATATAAAAAATTTAAATACAAAATATTAGATAATATTAATTTTTATTAAATAGATTTTACAGTCTTATATTTTAATTCCAAAATTATCATCCAATTATATAATTACGATCCATAAAATTAACATTTCATGTCCTACAATTACAACCCGTAAATTATCATCAGTAAACAGTTCTACATGTATTAAGCCTCAGGTATATTTTAATCTTACATGGAAAATGAAAAAAAAATAGAATTTAACCATTTTATCTTGTTCGTTAATAGAGAGAGAATTAGGTAAATTTAGAATGAGAAAAAGGTTTAAAGAATTTGAGTAAAATGTTCAGATGGTCTGGGTCCTATGTATAGGATTTTGGATCCATCGCAATTTTTTTTAATTTTGCACGGAGTTTTGATTGAGTCAGGGTAAAATCTATTTAAAATTTAATTGAAAACTACGATTTCAAAAAATAAAAATAAAAGAATCATTTATAATTGTAAATTAATATTAACCAAAAATATATAAAATTTAGACTTCAGCTCATATATATATATATAACGGTATTATAAATTACGAGAGAAAAAGAAATTTCCCACAAAGATAACTGTGTTTTGTTTTTTTTATGTCGGGCAAGGATTAATAAGTTAAAGCCGCGACACATAATTACATTTATTCTTCAAATAAAAACACCTCCACGACTCCATGTAGCTATGACCTTCATATAAACTGTAATATAAAACACTTCATTTTGGATGATATGAAGACTTCAGGATATGCTAAATGCATTTAATTTTTTTTAATATTTAGTACGTAGTAACAGGCTGATCACCATCAAGAATATTCATAACGAGCCCACCGATCGTTCCGATTTAGTAGAAGTCATCGAGAGAGATATTCTCGACTGAGCTAAAACCCTCGAATGATCCGAACTTTGAGTAATAATTATTAGTAGTCGTCGTCGTGAGTCCACCCAAAAAATCGAGAGGAGTGTCGTCGGAGGTTAGAGACGTCGTGTCGTAGACGAAAGACGCGGTTGTGGTTGGGGCGGTGACGTCATCGATGGCGGGGTAATAGTAAGTACATTTTCCGTTGTTGTTGTTGTTGTAATGATGATTATAATCTTGGAGGAGTAGATCGTTAACCACAGTGTTTTCGATCCTTGTTAAGTCTGTGTAAACGTCGTCTTCTTCAGCGTTGGTTATGTTTTCTTCTTCTGATGCCTTTCTTGCTTGTATCACCTGAATTGAATATAAATAAAAAATATATAAAATGAAGTATATATATATATATATATGTGTGACAGAAAATTTTGGATTTTTTAGTAACGTGTCATATACGTAATTGTTAGAGTCGAGATTTTGGTAGACCATGATGAAGTCACCTAGCTGCAAACCATGAGCATTCACAAAGTCCCCTGAAAATAAAAAATAACTCAGCTCGATTCGAGTATTTTAGTTCAACAATGATTTAATCCTAACAACGAAACATAAACATTCGAAATATAATAAAAAAAAAATAGAAATCTGATTATAATTCAGAGTTACAAGTAAGTTCACCTGTGTTTTCGAGCACGTACATTCTGCTATTGTTGTTAGGCCAGTACCTAAAGATCACAGCAGTAGGCAAGGACTCAAGATCCAATTTCTTGTTAAGATCTCATTGAGGTCGTCTTAAATTAAATGAAGATATACAGTATATGCCATCATATAGGCAAATTGAAAACTCCTTGTGCGCACTAGTAGTATTTAGCGACTGTGTATAGAGATTTGCATAGATAACAAATTAAAGATCCTTAGATCGACATGAATAAGTGAATACACTATCAAAGCTATAAGATCTACAAAGAATATCAATAGATTTCCAATATTTTCCCGATAGATTCGTGCTGTTACCAATTTGGTAACTTATGAAATTGAATAGTTGATTCGACTATATATTGAAAATGCTCCGTTACATAGCAAATATAAGTATACCTGTACTTGAAGGTCCAAACGTGAAGACCATCCAAATCTTCCATTTTTATAGGTATCCCATCCTTGGATTCCAACGCCGGCAAGTGAGCCTCCGCTGCTTTCTGCATCAGCCATCATCATTCATCATCATCTATATCATCATCGTCATCATCATCATCATCTTCATCATAGTATACCTTGGGGAGTATCATTCGACGGAGGGAGCTGACGTCACTGTTCTTCAACTCCTTTTGGAAGAGAAATCTTAGCTTTCTTGTGTCTATTTTCTGTCATCATCACAATATTTATTTGCTAACATCATCACAACATACATAGATCATATACAGATAGTCTAATGTTTTTATTTGGATCCACACGGATGTAAAGAGAATCATAAAAAGCTTGGGTTATTTTCTTAACACAGTAAATAATGTTGAGAGAGAGAGAGTGAGTGGGAAGAGAGAGTAGGGCTTACACGTGCGGGAAGAGGAGTTAGCACGTGGGAAGAGGAAGGATGCAAAGTAGGAAAAGAGAGAAGGTTAAAGGAAGAAGACGATCGCCTCTGTCTAGGCATCCTTCTCTTCTTCCAGTTAACACCCAGAAGAGGCACAGACGCCGATAACCCATGATCATGACCCGACCCGGATCCAAAACCTGGACGATGATCGACACTTGCCATTAAAGCAGAGGCCTTGGTTTTCACATCATGAGCAGAAGCAGCTTCATCCATCATTTCTTAACTCAATTGGTTAATAAAAACTGCCTAGTAAAAAGGAAGTGTGGAAACAGTGCGTGAAGGAAAAAAGAACAAATGGTGGATGGCTTTGGGTTTCAGTGATAGAGAGAGAGAGACTTTGTGTGTTTGTGTGTTGTGCAGATCGAAACAGTGGCTTATAATGGACGCTGGGCAATCAGAGAATTGGGTTTTCTAAACACAAAGTTTTGATTTTTATATTTATTTATTTTAACTACTATTTATGGTAAGGGGTGACATTTGTATAACTCACATTCATGATCTAGGGTTTTGGAGGAGGAGATTTAAAAGGATTGAGAAAAAGATTATGATGATAGCAACGTTCGGAGCGAGATCTTATGCCACTTAATGAATGTTGATTATAGTAAAACTCAACCATAGTTTCAAGAGTGGTTAAGTTAAAAGGAGGAACCAAGAGGAAGGAGACGAGTGGAAGGTGAATGGTGAACAGGTGTTACAAAAGCTCTGTTACTCCCTCTTTTCCAGAATTCAATGGCGTCTTCTTTCTCCCCTTCTCTCTCCTCTTCTTCTTCTCTCTCTAGGACATTAAAATTACAGTTTAAGTCAACATTGTATTTACTCTTATTACGTAGTGGTCAACATGTGATTTGTTAATTTACGTATATTCGTATGAGTATATATACAAATACAAGCAGTACAGGTGACTCTGAGTACTATAGTTGCTTTGGAAGAGAAGATCACATTATGCTTGCTTATTTCATTTCGGTTTTAATAACAAAGCCGGACTTTAGAGCATAGATTATAGAACATACCAATTCCAGACCAAATTTGATTCTCAATTTTCAATTGGTAAAGGCATATAAATAATTGAAACAAGTTCAGAAAAAAACCATGTAGAACCTATAACATAAAGATATCTTAATCGATCAAATATTTGTTGTTGCTGTAAAAAGCTCATAATCACAAAATAGTTAAGTACATATTATGATTTTACATTTTTTTCTTGCCATCTTATATAATTGTACAATTCTAAAACTTGTGTTAATATTCCGCTAATCTGTTAGTTTTTTATGCTATCGACTACAACAAATCATTCTGTTAATTTGTTTTTGAAATTATAGATAATTGATGCTTGTTAATAAAACTAACATCAATATTGATTGGTTAATTCTTTTACAGAATTTTTTTGAGTACATACAGAAATTTTTGAATATATATTACTATAAGAATTTTGGAATACATACAGATATTTTGTTGGGTATCGTAGAGAGTGAGTAGGAGAGGGAAGAAGTACGTACCTGAAGTTGAATACGTAGTTTGTGAAGAAGATGCATGGACAAGTGGCAACCATGCATGTCCATGCCCTTTTAAATTAATAACAGAATCCTTCTTTCCTTCCTTTACGCACTTTGAAATTTATAATTTAAATGGATTCTTCCCATTAGTTTGTCAATTTGTGCTTTTTACTAGTTCCGTTCATGAATCTTATACCACCACTATTGTCGTACGAAAACGACCGTTTTATACAATATATATATATATATACTTCCTCTATCCCAAAATAAAACATGTTTTAGTAGAATTTTTTTTTTTTTTTTAAATTTTTTTTACAATTTTCTATGTTAAAACTAAATTTATTTTATATTTGTAATCATTTTTATTCTATAGTATGTTTTATTGTTACTAATGTTCTAATGTAGAAATAAGTTTTAAAAAGTATAATTAATATATTTTCTTAAATTTTGCATTTTTAGCTAAAACCTCTTATATAATGGGACAAAGAAATATAATATTATCTTTTTTATTTTTCCTTGATACTAATACCTTTTTGATATCTTCAAAAATATTATTCTTCATAAATATAAATATGTATAGATAGAATTTCTTTATTAATTAAATGAAAAGTTTATAAAAAAAAAGCAAACTAGATTACGCGATTTAAACTTAAAATTTATTTAAAATAGTAAAAAAGTATAGAAAATAAGTAAGTAAAATAACTAATTGAAGAGTATATTTTAATATGAATTTTTTTGAAGAAAGCAAAATAAAAAGAAAAGATTACTAAAAAAGAAATAAATAGCAAATTAAATAAAAACTAGTAACTGATCCACTTTTACACAAAATATTTTTTTTTCGAGTCTTGGTAATTCATCATGAAAATCTCAATTCTAAATTAATAGAAAAATCTCCTCCAATAAAATTTACTAAAATGAAGAAAAACTTAACAAGAAGAGATTACTCTTTTATAGAATGAACCAAACAAATCAAAAGTTAGAAAAATCCAATTATAAACGGAGTTTGAATTTTTTTACAAAAATAAAAACAAAAAAATGAAAACACTAAATCCGGAAAGTACAGATATTTGAATCATCCGAGAAATTGAGATGAAAATTTTGTAAAATATTAATAACTCTTGAAAATCCATAAATTTCTATATTTTTCCTATAAAAATTATATTTTATCAACAAAAAAATAAAAGATGAAGAGACTATGATAAATTTAAAATTTAATGATTTTCTTTTTGTTGAAATGTAATATATATTTATCAACAAAGAGAAAAAAACTAAAAGTTAACATAGATCGAAGTTGATCAGTTGTTTAAAAAACAGTTGATCAGTTGTTTAAAAAACAAAACAGGAGAGCTAATTGAATCAGAGAAAACCAGAGCAAGTTCAATTTTTAGGGCTAAGTTAGCTTGTGGGGAGTTTGCATCTTGACGTCCATCTTTGAAGAAACTCGGAGTCTTTTTCGTGATGTTGGAAGAGCGACTTGATTCGATTCCGAATCTCGCTGTCTATCGGATGCGCAAGGAAGATCGGAGAGTGGGGTTGTCTTTGGTGTCTTCGGCCATTCCGTTCTTTCCAAATCTCATATACCGTTGCTTGGAAAGCAAATTTGACAAGAACACCGTCTGGTTTCTAAAGTCGATATCTCGTGAGAGCCTTTAGCGCTTATCCCAGTTTGGAACAGAGTAATGTCCAAAGGATATAGGAGTAAGGGCAGGCGAAGAACAGATGATGTCGTGTCTCATTTCGTTTACCGCATAGAATGCAATCTTGATCAAGTCCCCAAAGTCGAGTTCTGAATCCTGTTGCTAATTTGTCCTTTAGCGCAAGTCCAAGTTATGAAAGCATGGTGGGGCAATGACTGGGAAAACCAAACAGCCTTGGACCATGATACGTCTGGCTTCTTGTTCTGAATCTGATTCCAAGTTTTTTTTTTTTTTTGCTGGAGAAATGGTGCTTATAGTCATCATTGCCTTAATTAGTTCAAAAGATACACATCCAAACCGGTCAATGTTATCAGAGGAGGTGATGTGCGAATCCGTTGAAGCATCTCTGCTACTTGGGTTCCACGACATTAACGAATTCTCATTCTATGCCATTTCCAGCTTCTGAGACTTTTGCATTGCGATGGATTCCCAGAAGTTTAGTTCTTGAATTTTTAGTGATATCTAAGAGTTTTTCTATTTGAATATAGTTGTCTAACCAGAAAATGTTGGTCCCATCCTTTATATCTGCACGCGTAAAACCATAAGCTAAAGGCTTCATTCTAAGATTTTTTTTTCCAAATCCAACATCCTCGATTGTTGAGTGGAACATCTTAGAAAGATGAATCACGGAGTTAAATCTGATAAATCAATCAACAATCATTCATATTTTGTAAACTCATAATTCAAAATAAAAATACTTATGCTTTCTAAACAAGCAAATACTAAAGATATATGATATTCTTAATCATGTTGTATCGCAATGTAAAGCCTAGTGTGATGCCAAAGGTTTAAGAGAAGCAACACACCAAGTCCTTGTCATCCTTACGAACCAATCTCAAGGCTTGGGTTCTAAAGGAAAATCTCAGACGGATGGAGCATGAACGCATTAATGTTTGTTATGGAAAGCATATTAAAGATACGCATTGAACTTGTCCAAAGATGGACTGTTCGGATCTCCTGAAAACTGAAATCACAATCTTTTCCATATATACGAGTGGCCAACCTTTTTGTGGTTTTGGATAAGTTTTTTGGTTTTAAAGCTTAGAACACCTTCATTGGAGAGATACCGATGTAAAATATATAGCCAAAAAGTAATATTATTTAAATATATTATTATTAATTAATTATTTTTTTTTGTTAATAGTGGCTTTAATATCCTTCATAACATCGAGGGGGTGTTGGGTTCGAACTCTAGATCTGTGTCATGAATTTCAGAGTTGACAATCATTGTGCTATATGATTCCGACAATTAAAAAAAAATGTAATCCATTAGAAAGCTGACATGTCTATTGAACTATTTCTTAAATATCTTAATTGAGAACCATTTTTTATCTCTTTAGTATATTTTATTATTTTATTAATATTTTAAAGTTAAGAAATTTTATAAGAGACACTATTAGAGTTGCTTAGGGTTTTTTCGTCTTTATCTTGTATTATCTGGTCTCTTAATTGTCCAGTTGGTTAAGTGACTCAATGAGCTAGCTATCCGAGTGTTATTTTTGTCTCTGTAGGTTCTGGGGTTTTGGCTTTTATCAAAGCCGCAGGCCTCTATTCTAATTATTATCTACCTTAATTTTATTCTTTAAATACATTAGTTGACACATTGGTACAACTTTTAGACTATTTCCAATAATATAACCCTTTAAAGGATTTTATCAATATTTTATAAATAAATTTTAAAAAACTTGTTAAAAACTATTTAAATCGTTAGTTAAGAAATAGTTTTTTTAAAAAAATTCTTAATTTTCTTATTTTTATATTTATTTTAAAAAACTCTATGCTAATAAATCTAGCGTTTGTATATATTAATTAGATACTTCGAAATAATCCAAAATATATCTAATTTCCCAAGAAAAACATCTAGTTCATATTGAAAGCACGTGAATATATATATATATATATAGATTTTTAGCAATACAGTTTAAAATCAAATAAACCTGAAAAATCTGAAACTGTTTTAAAATACCTAACTAAACTTTAATTTTGTAGTTTTGAAAATCTTAGTTTAAAATATGAAACGTAAACACAAAAATCTAAACATTGCTTTCTTCGTTTGCTTCTGTGTTTGTATATATAATATATATGTCATAGTACTTGATAGATAATTATAAACTGGTTTCTTTTCTTTTTAATATACATAAACACACAAAAACAGTGAATTCCAATAGCCATACTCTATAGTCGCTTGTACTATGGAGGCAAGAAACATGTAAAGGCAGTGAAAATTCATAAGGGTGATCGACAAAAAGGATAAAGAGGACCATGCACCTGGAAGTGACAAATCGAAAGTGACAAATCGAAAGTGACATATCTTATGTTGTCAATATGAGATATGTACATATATATTGTGTTTTGTGTTTGTATTAAGCATATGCACAGTGAGTGTTTTATCCTTTATGTACCAAAGAGGCATTTTTTAAGTGTGGACCATCAGTGTTTATATATGTAGACAATTCGGACATTGACGCATGACGACGCATGCTTTGGGCCTTCTTGGGCTTAGACTTTGCTTTCACATGAACTAGCAAAATCCTTGCGCTAGAGAAAAAGATGTGAGGGGAATACAAATAAATTACTCTGTTTTGGTTGTAATTAATTTGTATAATCGGTTCATTGAACCAAAGACTACACCATGTAATACTGATTTCTTGTTTATCACAAAAATCTTACGAAATCGCCATTTAATCATCAATCAAGATTCAATATTTCCTCTCTTTGATTCCTTATAAGAGTCTATCAAGATGTGTTATCATTTCTTTAAGTATAATAAATAGTTTAACAATAGCTTTTTCAATCAATAGAAAGAAACCAGCAATTAACGGCTAGATCATGATTTCTTAAAACTGCAATTATGGTTAATTTGGGGTAATAATGAAAAATTTGACAAGGGATTATATAAAGGGAATAGAGAGAGAAATGAAGTGGTGGTCTTCACATGGCAGCCATTTTTAGAATATGATGAGATGCAAGAGATGAGTGGACCTATCCACAAAAACCAACAATGCACATCCACCACTCCTCCTCCCTTTTATATCTATACATTCTTACATTAACATTTCTGAAGAGTTTAAACTAAAACATGTCTTGACAAAATTAGAAATGTATCAATTTCCCAAATAGAATTTCAGTATTCATGTGGACGAGTTTAACATTTCACATCAGTTTTAAATTTTATATTGAGGAACCACTCACCCAAACTAATATTTTGTTCTTAGCTATACTAGATGTGAGGTTTAAAGTCTACATTACGAATTTAAGGGTTAGATTGCAAAGATTCATCTAACAAACAATGCGAATCATTTGTAAGATGTTAATATACTATTACATTAAAAAAAAACATGTACTATTGTGTATTTTAAAACGATACTAGTTTATGTTTCTGGAGACGTACAACGGTACAAGGTTGTCAACTTGTTATTCCATGTGATCGATGTATATTACACTCCAATGGATATAGTTCATTCTAGTTTAATTATTGCTAGCTGATTAATAGGTCTTTAACACCAACAAAATAAAAAAAAAATATCTAAAAACAACAAAACAAACATTTGGTGTAAGAGGCATGGAAGTGACTCTTCTCTTTCAACCAATAATAATACTTTTGTTTTGTGTGCTACCTTTTGTAATTATATGCAAGTGGGTCTATAATTGAGTTCGATTATGAAGCCTTAGACCATCTCCAACGGTAGGAGACTGCAAAAAGTTTCTTACAAAAAAATAAAATAATATTTTAATATAATATAATTAAATAATTATTTTTTCAAAAAGTTGACCAATGGTTGATTGACATGTGTGAATACCGTTTCCTAACAAAGTTCTTATAACTCTTAAATAGGAAACGACTCTAACCTTAATTTCTTATTTTTATTATATTTTATTATAAGAAACTCTGTTAGCATCCTCCGTTGGAGATGCTCTTACACCCTTCTTTTTATTACTTTTTCATTCTTTTCTCCTTTTATATATATATATATTATATATATATATATTATTTTCCCTTTAAAGTTTCATTTGGCCAAGGATGGTCGATGTGTTTAGTGTGTCTAAAATTGCTCATCTTCTTTTGTCACCATTGAGAAAATTTGGTTAATAGCTCCAAAATTTCTATTTTTTTTCTTCTTTCTATTGTGTTTTTGTCCGCGTTGGTGTCAAAAATTGAAAGATAAACTTCTTTCATCTCTTTATCTGATTTTTGTTTTGCTGTATTAATAATATTTTAAGATGTAAATTTGTGATTTTCTATATTGTTTTCTTAATCGCTCCAAAAGTTAACTAAAAGTTGTCTTCTATACTCCCCCCATATTTAATATTCCAACCCACCGTTTCAACTTTCAACCATAGGTACACTGTATTTTTCACTTCAAACATACTCCTTCCAATTGCTGCCACCATTTTTAAGCTTAAATTAAGTATTTGGTCAATTTTTATTATGAGTGTTGTTTGGATTTATTTGGTAAGGAAAAAAAAAAAAAAAGAAGAATTTTAATACTAAATTTGCTGATGTCGTCATCACCTACTGACTACGTATCTCCACGGATGGTGTCTGTCCTCATACGAGACAAATTCAGCCAGCCTTGCTTTTTCTATTCTTTCTCATTTTTATCCCCACAATTAATAAAAAAACTCAAAATATGATTTCTATAGTTACCTAACCTGTTTCTTAAATTTATGGTTTTAGAAAATATGTTAATAAGGATTTTTGTCCGCCAAGTTATCAAGGTTTAATAAATCTGATGGTAATTGGTAAATCAATTTGGTTATCCAGTCTTTAAAAATAAAAGTAACGTAGGTATCACTCAAATGGAAACAACATTTGTATAAAAACATGCAAATAACGTAATACTATATGTAACACATTATTATTAGATAAAGTTTTTTTATCAACATGAGATATAACGATTCAACAATTTAATTTGAAAGTCGAAATTTTACATAAATTACAAGATATTTTAATTTTATATCTTACATTACTAATTGATCTCAGTTTTGTCCTTCTATTTTACTTTTCATTTTATGGGTTAAATAAATATTTTTTATATTTAGACTTAAAATAAAAATTCAAAATTTCATTAACTAACTGAGAATATCTATTTTAACAATAGATCAAAATTATAAAAAAACAAAACTATTATTCAATATGATCTAATTTTTTCGGATGCATCATAAATAACACATTTTGTACTTTTGTTTTATTGCTATATCACTAAAACTCTCATTCATTGATTTTTTAATTTATAAAATAATTTCTCGTATAAAATTTTCAAAATTCATTGAGAAAAAATAAAATTAAAAAATTTCTCAAAGTAATTAATTACAATATTTTCAATATCTGAATTCATTGTTTCCAGTATTTTATTCACATTATATATATATATATATCAATAATCCTATTATTTTATGTATCTATTGTTGCTTAGTTAATGTATGATAAAATTTGAGATTATGATCACTTATTATAAATTTTAAATTTCTAATTTGTGGTCGCCAAATAATTTTTCATCCCCATAATTATTTTTTTTCTTGAAATCTCTATAGTTTCTTCATAAATTTGATTATCATTATTGATCTCTTCAAGCATTTTTGTAATTCAATTATTTTTTTATTTCTATAATTTCTACCATTTTTGAGATTATATAGCGACAATATTTTAAAAATAAATTTTTATTCGTTCCTTCTAGCATAAAGTTTTTATATTTTAGAGATAATTTCTATAAATTATTTTTTTTATGTCCAATCCATTAGTTGAAAAATCATTATGAACTCTAATTTTTAGAGATTTTATTTTCTATATATACAACCAATGATCTGTTGTCTGAATCCACCATATCTAAATACTAACAAATAAGAAAAAATAGAATATATCAATTTTTGTTAATTTAAAACGATAATTCAGTATTATATCATTAAAACAATGAATATTATGCATACTCCTTTGTGTTTTATGATTTTACATAATTTCTTTAGAATTATTGATAGTAAATTGAAAATATGTCTGTTTCAGACGTATTTCCAAAATTTTGTGCTGAATCACCATCAACAAGAAAAAAACACATTAATTATCTTATTATTCGTAAGAAATAATACTTATAAGAATAATACTTTTAATATAAGGCAAGTCTCTCATGTTCAACAACTACAGACAGTTGAACCGATCAGTAGAAACTAGTTTTAGATTCAAGCGTATCCTATCATCACTATTAGATAGAGTAACATGTAATTTATCGAAAACATATGCAAATCTATATGATCTATCCAAAAACAAGCATGAGAAATAAACTAAACGATTTTGCCATTTTTTAATTGCAAATAAATAGACAGCACATAATTAATTACAGTACAGAGATAAAAAAAAAAGAATCAGTAATCAATCTTTAATCATACATTAGTTGAATAATTGATGATTATTAGTCCACTAAACTTAGTACAACAGCCTTGTAATGACTCTCTTTTATTCTCTTCCCCTCTCCTCTCTTTCCCCTCCTTGCGAGTATAAAAAAATCGCACACTCGCGAACAAGACTATCGTGGCATTACCCCGTAAATAATGTAGGAAACCGAGGGCGTTTGAAAATGTTCCTTAAGTCTGACACTACTACTAATACATCACCTCCCTTTTTCTCTTTGGCGAATGGCCTCGTAACCAGTGATAAGGACACATGCATGCCATTCACATCAACGGTCAAGATCCTTTCCTCCCAACTCTTTCTCACCGTTGAATCATCAATAACCACGGTTTAAATTAACTACGGTTTAACCTAACCACGGTTTGTTTCGGTCAGCCACAGGTGAGGGGCCCTCCTCTGATGTGCTTCTTCGTTGGTTAAGACTTATTTTCCATTAGCAAGTCACCGAGAGAGAGAGAGAGAGAGAACAGAGAAGAGAGAGAGTTTTTTTTTTGGCTTTCTTTCTGGGCTTTTGCTTCCGTCGTGATCTCTCTCATCAATCTTCTGATCATCTCATCATCATTGGATTTTTGATTCTTTTTTTTCTCTTTATTGTTTTTCTTTCTTTCTTGTAGCTAATTTTGTTTTAGGAAGACGAAGCAAGTTTCTATTTATGGTCGAATTTGTTTGTTTTTATTGTTTCAGATTCTACAGATCTATTATGATTCGCGATCATTGTCAACGTTTTTCTTCTTCCTCTTTGTAATCATTACAGTTTTTGATATTGACAGTGATCTATTACCTTTTCAGTGAATCTCTCACTCGTTTTAGCTCTCCCAAGAATTTGTTCAATTTTTTTTATAAAAAAATTGTTTCTCAGAGCAATTTCGAGTTCTTCGAGCTGTTCGTCATAGATCTACTTTTTGTTTCTATAGATCTAAAATCATCTCCTTCCTCGTTTAGTTTCCAAGACGTTGTGGATCTGGTGGAGTTCTCGAATTCGAAGCTTCCAATATCTTCGGATGTTGAGCTCACATGGTCTGAGACTTTGAGTCAACGTCAAGTGAATTTCCTAGAGTTCAGGATCTGATTTGGATCTAGCTCAAGTCAAATCTACTAGCTTCTTCTTTTGAATTTAGGAGATTCGAATTAGGGTTCGTGCTGCTATAAAGAGAAGAAGATATGAACTATTTTCCAGATGAAGTGATTGAGCACGTGTTCGACTTCGTAACATCACACAGAGACAGGAACGCGATATCACTGGTATGCAAGTCGTGGTACAAGATCGAGAGATACAGTAGGCAGAACGTGTTCATCGGAAACTGTTACGCCATCAACCCGGAGAGGTTACTCCGGAGGTTTCCTTGTCTCAAATCCTTAACGCTGAAAGGGAAGCCTCATTTCGCTGATTTCAATTTGGTTCCTCACGAATGGGGAGGCTTTGTGCAGCCTTGGATTGAGGCCTTGGCTAGGAGCCGCGTTGGCTTGGAGGAGCTCAGGTTGAAGCGGATGGTTGTCACTGATGAGAGTTTGGAGCTGCTTTCGCGTTCCTTTGCCAATTTCAAGTCTTTGGTGCTTGTTAGCTGTGAAGGGTTCACCACTGATGGTCTAGCTTCCATTGCCGCCAATTGCAGGTAAAGTTTGTTTTTTTCCTTTTGCTGATTGTTTTAATGGTGTTAGAATGTTATGATTTTGGTTGAATTTGGTGGTGGAGAGTATCAAGTTAGACTGAATGTTTTGCTTTGATATTTAACTAAAAAACTTTGACTATGGATGCCTTGTTTCATTAATATCTGGGTTTACGTTCAACTTCATAGTGAAAAATAGGTGGACTTCACATTCTGTTTACTGCAATAAATCCTTTTAGCTGTGAGTTACAAATCGAGGTCTCTGAAGGTTTTAGCTCATGGTAACATTTATTTGGAAAGTTTTACAAGTTTTGCCTTCTGTATAGGCATCTGCGGGATCTGGACTTGCAAGAGAACGAAATCGATGATCACAGAGGTCAATGGCTGAGCTGTTTCCCAGAGACTTGCACGACTCTTGTCACATTGAACTTTGCGTGTCTCGAAGGAGAAACCAATCTTGTGGCCTTAGAGAGACTAGTCGCAAGGTCTCCAAACTTAAAGAGTCTGAAGCTAAACCGTGCAGTGCCACTCGATGCTCTCGCAAGGTTAATGGCGTGTGCGCCGCAGATAGTTGAATTAGGGGTAGGGTCGTATGAGAGTGACCCAGATTCAGAGTCTTACATAAAACTCCAGGCTGCCATAAAGAAATGCACATCGCTAAGGAGTTTGTCTGGCTTTCTAGAGGCTGCTCCTCACTGTCTCTCAGCGTTCCACCCAATATGTCATAACCTCACCTCCTTGAATCTTAGTTACGCAGCTGAGATCCATAGCAGCCACCTCATTAAGCTTATTCAGCATTGCAAGAAACTCCAGCGGTTATGGGTAAGCTGATCTCAGTTTCTTTAAAACATAGAGATTAATTCCGAAGATAAGGTATTCATTTGTAATCGCCTTTTGATGGTTTTTCTTGCAGATATTGGACAGTATAGGTGACAAAGGGCTTGCAGTGGTAGCTTCTACATGTAAAGAGTTACAAGAGATTAGGGTTTTTCCATCTGATTTACGCGGTGGAGGCAACACAGCTGTGACCGAAGATGGTCTAGTTGCCATCTCCGCAGGTTGCCCTAAGCTTCACTCGATTCTCTACTTCTGCCAGCAGATGACAAACGCTGCGCTTATAACCGTTGCCAGGAACTGTCCAAATTTCATCCGGTTCAGGCTCTGCATCCTCGAGCCACACAAACCCGACCACATCACGTCTCAACCTCTAGACGAAGGCTTTGGGGCAATCGTGCAAGCCTGCAAGAACCTGAGACGGCTTTCAGTCTCGGGACTCCTCACAGACCAAGTCTTCCTCTACATTGGGATGTTCGCAACTCAGCTCGAGATGCTCTCAATAGCTTTTGCAGGCGACACAGACAAAGGCATGCTGTATGTCTTGAATGGTTGCAAAAAGATGAGGAAGCTAGAGATTCGGGATAGTCCGTTTGGGGATACGGCGCTACTTGCTGATGTGAACAAGTATGAAACAATGCGATCCCTTTGGATGTCGTCATGTGAAGTCACGCTTGGCGGATGCAAAAGGCTCGCACAGAAAGCGCCATGGCTCAATGTGGAGCTCATAAACGAGAACGATAATAACCGGATGGAGGAAATCGGACACGAGGGAAGACAGAAGGTGGATAAGCTGTATCTGTACCGGACTGTGGTTGGGACAAGGACTGATGCGCCGCCATTTGTGTGGATTCTCTAGTTTTTTTTTTGTTCCGACCAGACAAGGAACTGGTTCAATGCTTCTGGTCTTCTGAGATTCTGATTGGTCGTCTTCCGTTCGTGTGTCCTTTCCGAAATTAGGTGTACTTTTTTTGTTTTTTTTTTATTCTAAGACAAGAACTGATTCTTTCGTGAAAGCCGTTCTGTTTTTTTCTCTCTTTTGACTCTCGTCCGGTGATTTATTGTTCTTTTAGTTATTATTACAAGTGCTACGGCTAGTTTTTTTTATAAGCTTAGATTAGATTAGTTTTTACCTTGCTAGGAATGTACAAATAAAGAAAAAAATTTGTACATAATACAAATAGACTCGAGTAATTATGGCTGTGTATTAGCAGATTCCCCTAATCTAATGTGTACCAAGAGTACAGGTAATCAACTGCTAATGATATATATCATTTGCTAAATGTTTAAACGTCTTATGATATAGAAAAAGTTATTATCAATACTCAAGCTTCTTGTCTTCAAATAAAGCATACAATTATATAAACTATAGAACCTGCTAAACCTAAGGTTTCACAACAACGGCTTTGTAGGCTCATTCCAATATCCAATGCAAGTACACATTAACAGATTGAGAGAAAGAGGACATACATCGAATCATAAGTTTTTGGGTAAACTGTTTGAAAACGAAGAGGAGAAGTTGTTGATGAGATTTAGTAACTCTCCAATCTTAGAAGCAGCATTCCTCTAACAGACAGCAGCAACAGAGAGCAGCGAGACTGATTCATCAAGACATACACACAACAACAACAAAAACGAGTTGGGTAATTGAGTCACTGTAACTAAACACAAAGGAAACAAGTTGGTACATATATAACAAGTGAAGAAGCTGAAAAATTCTTACAGTCAAGAACAAGAAAAAGGATATAAGATGGTAATACTTGTGTTGACTTCGTTTACAAAAGTAGATGCTGTCCTAATGACAGCAACTCAACAGTTTCACATAGTGTTTTTACATTATCAAGTCAGAGCTATCAACTGATGTCTTACTAAAATACCCAAGAACAAAGCAATATCTCAGTTACAAACTCTAAGCACGTTACACATCAAAGGGATTCATGCGCATTTAGTTCGAGTAAGAGATTTTAACACGAAAAACACAAGAATCGAATCAGTAACATCACTCCCAAAAGACGTATAGTAAGTAAACGAAACGGTGATCTAAGAAAATATCATGGTGGATGGAAAAGAAGGAGATCAAGGGACGAACCAGCCACGGAGGAAAGAGGTGCAACCAGAGTTCGAGTCCTGGTAGTAATGATGATCATGATGGCATTGGTTGTAGTGCTGCGGCGGAGGTGGAGGAGGAGGAGGAAAGCCTCCGGCGAAGTACTCCTGATAACCGCCTTCGTAAGGAGGACGCGAAGACGGTTGCGGTGGTGGATATCCATGTGGGTGATGTTGATGTTGAGGATATCCTTCGTGGTGGTGCGACGGAGGATATACCGGAGGCGGAGGTCCTGATGGATAGCCCGGCGGTGGATACTGAGATTGATAACCTAACCGATTTGATCCCCACGAGAACGAAGAGTTAATTAGTATCGATTCAGAAGATGAAAAGGTTTCGTTCTAATGAAACGAATCACAGAAGTAGAAATGGATTACAAAATATTAGTACAAACCTGGAGGAGGATACGATTCAGGAGGGACCTTCTCGTAGCTCATTTTGATCTTCTTTGAAGTTTGGTCTGACCGATAATCATTTTCGGGATTGACGAAATGATAAATACTCTAGGTGGGACATTTAGCCAGTTACTTTAAACCACGTGTCAAATCGTGATTGTTCATATCTTATGTCATTTTGGTGAAGTGTTGGAAGTAAGTAATAAAAAAGGCTTTTATTGGGCTAATGAATATCTCAATTGTGTGTACAAAACAGTCCAATGAGCAAATAAAGAGTAGCAAATATATAAGTGAACAAATCCATCAAAACATGGGCCTTACTCATTCACAGCTAAATAACCCAATAGACTTATATCTTCCTCGAACATTCATTTTAACATATATATTAAAATGTTTTTAAACCAATTTGATCCTAGATTGGACCGGCCCATATATCACATATATATATTTTAGTTCTCAGTTCTTATTTCTAATCGAATTTTTATTCTTAACTTTCTATCTTATAGACATGCGTAGTAATGTCAGTTTACATTACACAAACATTTTGGTTTAAAATATCAAACCTATCATATTGTTAAACATTGAATACAACTAAAATAAGATGTTAAATAAATGTTTAAGTAATTCATCATTATAACACATGTGTAGCTCCCACGATAATTCATGCATTTTTAGCCGCGAGTATCGATGAATCAAAGTAAATTTTTTTAACAAAAATAATGCATTACCCATTCAAGCTTCTTTTTCAGGGATGGTCTCTGCAAGGACATATAGAAGCAATATTGGAGTCGAATATGCCTAAGTTTCAAGGCACAAAATTAAGAAGACAAAAAAAATCATAACTACATGATCCCTTTGATTTTCTTCTGAAGAAACTATAACTACAGAAACCAGAAAGCACGAGAAAAGAAAGAAAAAAAAAACGTGAAGAACACCCTTAGATGGAACACGGAAAGTAACAAGAGGTGGTGAACCATAGAAGAGACCCTTTTGTCTTACTCTGCAACCCAAATGAATGTGACACAACTTTAACACTACACACGAAACCAAAGACTAAGTCATATATTTTATCAAAAGCAGAACAAAAAAGGATTAGTTCAATTTATTTTTATTTTGGTCGGAACTTTGTTGATGAGAAACTCTTCTTACTCATCAAGCTTTTCCCACGACTTTGAAGTGTTGCCACTAACAATCTCAAAGAGATTTGAATTCCAATTATCAATATCTGCCAGATTTACATCATATGCTGACCTGAAAGAAAACAATTTACAAACCATAAGCTTTTTTTTTGAAAAAAAAAAAAAAACTTTGTCTAGTGATTATTTCCTTATTACAAAATTGTGACCTGAGCTGTGAAATATCTTAGAAATAATAAAAAGCACAGTAAGATAAGTCTTGAAAAAATCGAAATGTTGATAAAAGTTGACTTTTCTTCTTGAATCCATTTAAAGCAAATCATGGTAAGATATTATTAAGAAAGTCAAATTCGATTCAAATACCAAATGGTGGACAACATTGACGATTTTTCATATGCATTTATAAAAATCCAAAACCGAAGACTCAGACACTGGAGATTTGTGCAATATCGACCGACGAGAGCATGCAAACAGGTTTTGTGAGGCAATGAGACAAAACGAAGCTGGATCTAAGAAAGAACACAGCGAAACCGGAAGAGGATGATTGGAAGTTGAGACCTACGATGATCCTTGATTGTAGATGTTGATGGTGACGGATACGCGTTGTGGACCACCATGAAAGGGACCTCCGAGGTCGCCATTGAAGCTACCGAGATAAGTGCAAGGAATACAAGAGCCGACGCCGAAGAGAGCTTCCTCATTCCGATCTCCATTTTCTCCGTTCACCGATGGTCACTCACAAGTCGAGAGTTTCTTTTTCTTCGATGCATATATGGGACAAAAACATATGAATATTCATCTTCTTATTTAATATTTAAATAAAAACATAAATAACTTGAACCATTTTAAAATAACTTCGAACATTCTTTTATTTTGCCAATAATTTTCGCATTTCAGTTACCATCTCGCATGATTGTGAAATTACTCATTTTTTAGACAAAAAAATGCAAACTTAAGACATATATCAGCAGAGAATGTACTTAGTTTCCTAGGTATATTTTTTTGGCATGTATTAACGCACATTAAATATATACATACCAAATCAAATATGTATCATTCAAATCATGTCACGTCGCAATAGTTTTGCAATGTTTATGTCATTTTTGCGATTTTGAAAAAGACTAAAAAGTTATTTATAGTATCAAAGAATGGAAAAAGAGTAGATAAAATCCGACAATGTATATTTCGGTAATTCATTTTTCTTAATCTTGCAAAATCAATACTCGATGGTTTGCATAAGCAGAAGACTAAAACGACGGGGTTTACAATTTATAGCTCTGCACCGAAGTCAAACTAAGAGAACACATTTAATTTCCGTATATGTTCGAGACATAGTAATTTACATCAAAAGCGATTTGTTTACAAGTTTCACGGTTGTTCATGGATTGAATGTGCGATGTGGTCATGTAGATCACGTTCCTTTTATGTAATAAGACATATTATAACTCCTTTCTACTTGTAACTTACTAAAATTATGGGTCTCCCAGTACAAACTTTTCCCAACGCAGGAGTTCGATAAAAAAACAAAGACTAATACGCAAGAAAATTAATATTTAAAAAAGATGTTAGCAGAAACGAAAACATATATAGTATTAGTCGACTATCTTGAGATTTCTTGTAACACATATATGCAGTTAAGATAGAACAAACATGTTTTTTTTTTTGTTATTTTGAATATACCATTTGTGCCTTTGTGGCAACCGAAAAATCAGACTACATCTTGCATAGATTACTACTTGAAAAATAATTGATTGAAAACGTAACCATATATATATATATCATTAATTAGTTTTCTTTTAAAAATAGATTGCAATATATTTTTGGTAAGTATAAGTTGCTTTTAGACCAAAGTCAAACTAATGTCAAATTCTGTAGTCGTCACATAAATTTTCAATTCCATATTGACCTTATAAACAAATTTAATGCATCTCAAAAGCTTATTTTCAATAACCTTTTTGATAATACATTGTAGACTATATATATATGTGTATGTGTGCATGCATGCATGGTGTAGTACATTATATATATATTGATGTTTACGCAAAAATGGAAAACATATATATATATATATACACACTCTAATTATATGGATACAGAAAGCTCAAAAGCCAGCAACTTATCTTACCATGATCTGTCATGTCGTGTCTCTCTTATATGGTTTGGATGAAGGTAAATGTCTGAGATGAGAGAGGAGAACATATAAGGATAGCCAAAGAGACTGCCTAATATCTTTTATAAGCAAAATGGTCATTAATTGATATAACCATGCATGACCATCAAAGAAGTAGGCAAGTCATCCTTGGCTACCAAATATGATTTCTCCTATTCATCTTTGACATCTCCTTCTACACAATGCATACACTCACCGCATACATTTTTAGCAAACGCATTTTTCGAATGACGATATATCAGAGATTGATCAAACGATTTTTTGAAGTAAAAATTTATAATGAAAATCGTATGGATTCGAAAACATAGAAATAAAAAAAATAGGTATAACATGGATGAAAAAAGTATGTCAAGATAGCCAAGGAGACTGCCTGAAACTTAACCCATAAAGATTCAACATGATTTTAGATTTATTATACATTTTACATGCATAATAATCCAAAACCCATCAACTTAAAATTGAATCATGGAGGTGAAAAAGAGCAGGCAAGTCATCCTTGGCTACTAAACATGACTCATTTCGCCATGTTAGACCTCTCTTCTTCGTTATACACTTGACCACTCTCTATATGTTTGTACACGTTCCTCACATGCATCTGCTATCCTTTTATAACCCTTGAGAAGGAATATATGCTTATTGATTTATAAAATTATCTCTTCTTTTTGCATGGGCTGAATATGGTCAACTTTGTATTCTCCATCACTGGAATATGTTCCTTTTAATGGACCAATTTTCTGGTCACTAAGACATCCTAATCTTTTTGTTGTCGGTTCACAAAATTATATATATAGTATTTCGTATGTGGTATAAGAGTTTCCACATTGTAGAAACTTTACTTGAAATAAGCCTTTAACCAAACACCATGTACGATAATTTTTATTTAGGTCGATGGATTTAATGCGAATTTTAGATGTGGTTGCCTCAATCAATGCAAAATGGTTGTGTTTTAGTTTGCTTGAAAATGGATTTATATAATGCATTAGCTAAGTTTGAATATAGCGTATGTAGGATATATATAGAACCGTTAGATGTAAATATGTTAATCATTAATTAACAGCAATTGGTTTCTAATGTACTATACAGACTAGTAGAGTCGGCTGGGTTGTAGAGTTCCAAGGCGGTACGCTAGCTATATTTATTAGGGTTTCGGGGAATCCTAAATGACTTGTAGGTGCTTATTCTCGAATTCGAAAACCTAGTAAGAGCGATGCAGAATCTGCTAAGACATAGTGTTGCTTATATTTCGTTAAAAACTCGACTTACCTAGTTGGAATGGTTGCCAGTCCACAAGAGTGGCATGCCTTTGCTTCTGAGCTCTTTGATGTGAAGTTTCAGAAGAACCAGTTCGTAGAATTAGCTATATGTTACCAAGTAAGGATCAATAACGTTTTAGCATGACATTATGGTTCGAAAGGCAAAAAAAAAAAAGAAATAGTTTACTTAAATTTGCTACATATTGGTCAGTGTGCAATGAAACACACATTAATAAGTAAACAATATTAAAGGTTAAAGACCAAAAACTGCTCAACTATACACATATATAGGTGATGATCATAATTAAATCATATGAATAATCAATAGTCCAGGAAGATAGGGTAAAAGGAACATAGTTTTAGAAATGATATGGGTTTTATAAATGCATGCCAGTATGTGATATAGTCAAAATGGTTCGACCATGATATAAACCAATAAAGAGATATAAATATCTCACGATTGATGTAAAAAAACGGGTTTGTTTCTGTTTTTGAGATTGGATTAAAAAATGTATTAATACATAGATAGTCTCAATAGGTGAAAGAATTTTTGTAACAGGAAAGATTGATTTTTCATATTTTATGGAAATTTCTATAAATTTATTAAGCTCACATATATATATATATTCTCTGGATCATCATGTGGTCCCTGCGCATTGTCAAAAATATGGTCCTTTGAATTGATGCTTTAAATTTAAATTTTCCTTATAAAAATCCAAAAAAGGAAAATTTTGACGCTATGTTACATCTATAACACCTCTTTTGGATAGAAAAAAGGTTTGACTTTGAAACTAAAGATTAGAATACCTTTAAATTTAAAGAATCAGAATACCATTCATTATTGAAAGTAGTCGACTCTCTTTTCTATCATCCATATCTTTTTCATTACCGATTGTTGAGATTTGATTTGGTTCGAATGTCATCATCATGTCGTTTCAGTAAACTTTCACAAATACTATATTCACTGCAGAACAATGTTCATTACAAATTAACAAAAACAATACATATTTAAACAATAAAAAGGATTTATCGTAAAGAGGCTTATTTTCGTATCCAAAAGCTAAAAAAAAAAAAACTATGGGCTAATTTTCTGCTGGGCCAAAGCCTATCACATACGTACAATTTCAGTGGACATTCGTCCCACATCGTACAATAGAAGCTGTTCTATCTGAATGTTAATAAATAGGTTTTTACGAGTTTGCCAAAGCGTTACACTATTTCAAGGGCCTGGCTCACCCCACCAATTTTAGTATGCAAGTCGGTTTAGTCTACTATCTACTAAGAAATAATTCATAAGGCTTGGTTCTTTTCTTTTCTCATGTCGTCTCCTAGTGATTTAGTTTGTTCCAAAAATGGAACATATGTTCTATATGTTCGTTGGGATTCCGTCGTCATGGGTCTTGGGCTTTTGGTTCGGCCCATACCCATATTGATTTCTTTTTGTCTTCATATATCTGTTATGTCCATTCCAAAATTCTGTGTTTTTTTCTTTGCCAATTATACATGTGAACACAGCCTCTCGGGATCTGGAGGAGACTTGGCTCTCCCATTGCCAATTGAAAGTCCAATAAATTATGGTCTGTTGTTTGTAGAAATCTTTAGTATACAAACCGTGCACGTCTTGAACATTTATGTAAATTATAACAAAATCCAATAAGTCACTATTGTTGGTTCATACTCTAAAAAGTTTATGTACTTTCCTTCCTATATCAGGAGGTGGAATAAAAACTTTCCAATATTTGTTTTTGACAATCTTTTAAAATTAATTTTTTTATTTTATGATTTATATGTAATACTATAGGTTAGTTCATTTGACGAAATCTTGATTTCCTCAAACTAGTAGTTTTGCGATGAAATCAACTTTTGCAAATAAATTTCACCACGAAATCAATTATATCTGTAGAGTGATTATTCGATAAGGTAGTTCGAGATTAAATGTGATGATAATATCTTTTTTTTTTTTTTGTAAAGGCACTTTGCAAATGATGTCTAAGGATGTAATAACAGCGATTAACCATGTGCTAACGACATATGTCAGTTAATAAAATTAGATTAGTCAACCAACACTTTGAAAGAAGTTTGGTATTCTTATTGCTAATCATTTTAAGTAAGAGATTGGAAGTTCATAGTAATCTTGATTTCCTTTAATTAAGATTTGTATTTCTTTAGCTTTAATAACATGACTTATCACCGGATTTCTTTCTTTATATAATAAGAATATAATCATTTATTACCTCTTAAATTATAAAAAAAAACATAACCATGTGACTTTTCTCATGTAGCATTTCCAAATATTTGATCGAAAAGGAAATATAAAAGTTTTAATTTATTGAGCACTTAGTTGGCTTTTATCAGTATGGATGAGTTTGTCGTATCCTCATTTTCAACTAATATAGAAAACAGAACAAAAAACTCTTCCGACTAAATAAACTCAACGATTCCTCTGGAGCTTCTCTGATCCAATGGTCGTTACAGTACTTCACTCCGTCTTCGGTCTCTTTTCCTCGATAAAAACATATCACAACGTTGATTTCTGCTGTTCGAAATGGAGCTCCGCTTCGAAGAATCGAATCACGGCGATCAAATCCGTAACATCGTCGACGACTCAACATGGTGGTGTTCGAAGAATACGGAAGAACAAGGATGAAGACGGAGAAGAAGCGAAGGTGGTGGAGAATCCATATTCGAAAGCGGAGGCGGCGCGTCCCGATTTGCGGAAGTGCTTGTCGGACTTTCTTGAGGAAGCGAGAGAGTTGGTCACGGACGATGGTCCACCTCGTTGGTTCTCTCCGTTGGAGTGTAGCGCTCAGGCTCCAGGCTCTCCTCTTCTCCTTTTCATACCTGGTTCGTACTCTTCTTTGTAAATTTTTATTTTTATTTTGATAACCGAGTCGTAGTAGATCTTGGACCGAAACTCAAGACTAATCTCCGACACCGTCTTTTATTAAAAAGAAAAAAACGAAAATTGGTTGCCGTAAAAAAAAAAGTACATTATCTAAGGAGATCTCCAATAATAGACGTGGATGGTGAGATTTGATTTCTGGTATTCTTAGACTTCATTGAGAAACCAAAAAACAAAAAAAAAGACTTGCAGGTATCGATGGTACTGGACTTGGGCTCATTCGACATCACAAGAAACTCGGAGAGTGAGTAAATTTTCAAATTCTTCTTCATATCCTCCTTCATTTTCTTTTGGAAGTTTCAAGATTCATTTCATTTGAAATAATGAAATACGAGAAAGTGAAGCCTAAACTAAAATCAAGAAAATGGTTTCTCTGTTTCTGGAAGTTCCTCATTTTGTCATTTCTGATATTTGTTGCCTTTTCAATAGGATTTTTGATGTATGGTGCCTTCACATTCCAGTCAAGGATCGTACTCCTTCTAAAGGTGCCTTCTTTTGCTCTTTGCTTTTTTTTGTCTACAAAAGAAAAAAAAGAAGAAAGATTTTATTACCAAGAAGATAGTTTAACGCCGATTTACGATTTTTGTCTGTGTGCTTTCAGACTTGGTGAAGCTTATTGAGAGAACAGTTAAGTCGGAGAACCATCGTTTCCCAAATAGACCTATTTATTTAGTTGGTGAATCTATTGGCGCATGTCTTGCGTTAGATGTCGCAGCCAGGAATCCCAACATTGATCTTGCTCTGATTTTGGCTAATCCAGGTACAAAAACTCGGTCGTCTGTTAGATTCTTGTTTTGTCGGTAAGTACATTTCGCTCATCGTAGACAATGTTTGTTGCAGCCACACATGTCAACAACCTCATGTCGCAACCTCTATTAGGAATGCTGAATGTTTTACCAGATGGAATGCCCTCATTGTTGGAAGAAATATTTGGTTTTAAGCAAGGTACACTCTTCTCTTCTATTCTCATTTTCTATCTTGACTTAACTACATGTAGTTGATGTTCGCTAAAGGGTTCTTATAGTGCCTCCATGTGGATCATGACACACTAATTGAGTTTCAAGTTTGATCTTTAACATGTCTTCTTGATTTTACTTGGAAAGCTGTGATAAACATGTGCATGTGTTTGATTTGTTCCGGGGGCTTTATTTACGCAGGCGATCCATTGACTGCAATGTTAGACGCTTTGACGAATGAATTTTCTGTGCATCAAATGAGTGGAGTTGGTGGAGGGATACTAAGAGATCTCTTTACAGTTTCAGCTAATCTACCTGTAAAAAACTTCCTTCTTAGAAACTCATGATCTATGCATTTGTAATTTCAATTCTAGTGTTCATCTAGTCATGTGATCAATATTTCTCGATAACATTATTTGCAGACTTTGACTAGGATCTTCCCTAAGGACACACTTCTTTGGAAGCTGGAACTGCTTAAGTCTTCTATTGCATCTGCGAATTCTCACATATACGCGGTCAGAGCTAAAACACTGATACTTTTGAGGTCTAATAAATTTCTCTGTTTCAAGTGTTCCCAAGAGATGTTCTGTTCTAGCTTAGAGCTTAGGTGTAATGTGAATATCTGGTTATGATCACCATTGCAGTGGACGCGATCAGTGGCTGCTGAACGAAGAAGATATTGACAGAATCTCCCGGACATTGCCAAACTGTATTATCCGTAAGCTTAAAGACAATGGACAATTTCTGTTTTTCGTAAGTGATCTCTCTTCATCCAGTGCAGAAGAAAGATGATACTTAAGGGTTAAATATTGATTCTAACTACACTTCCACTATCTCTTTTACTACGTACGTCTTATGTTAGGAGGACGGCGTAGATCTGGTTACTATCATCAAGTGTACTTGCTTTTACCGCCGTGGGAAGTCTCATGATCATCTTTCAGATTACATTATGCCTACACCATTTGAGTTTAAGCAACAAATAGACGAGCACAGGTAGAATGACTCACCAATTTCTCTGAGATATATCTTTGGATATTTTGTATGCTTAGAAAGACAAATCAATCTATCAAGCAAAAGATTATAGCGAATACTGAATGATAATTTTCCGCGGTGCAGATTGCTAGTAGATGCTACTTCCCCTGTAATGCTGTCAACTCTAGAAAACGGTAAAATTGTAAGGGGCCTTGAAGGTTTACCTTCGGATGGACCTGTTCTGTACGTTGGCTATCACATGTTATTAGGATTTGAGTTAGGACCAATGGTAATTCAACTCATGAAAGAGAGGAACATTCACTTGCGCGGTTTGGCACATCCGATGCTTTTTATAACCAACCAAGATGCGGTAGTGGACACACAGATGTTTGACAAATATAAGATCATGGGTGGAGTTCCTGTTTCCAACTACAATATCTACAAATTAATGCGTTCAAAGTCTCATGTGCTTTTGTATCCCGGAGGTGTCCGTGAAGCTTTGCATAGAAAGGTGTTTTTCTTTCTCTCATGGAGATAAAAATTAAAGTTTTTTGTTTGTAGTCTTCTAACGGTTTCTGCATTCTTGAAACTCTTTTTTCAGGGTGAAGAATACAAGTTGTTCTGGCCAAAGCAACCTGAGTTTGTGAGAGTTGCATCTAAATTTGGAGCGAAAATCGTCCCTTTTGGTGTTGTTGGAGAAGACGACATCTGCGATGTAAGCTCTCTCTACTTCATCCTGTGACCTTTTTGTTTAGCGTGCTAGCAAGAATCACTGTCTCTCTGTCTTGAAGTGCTCTGATAAACTCTAAAATCCTCTACTTTAGATTCACTCGAACCTTGGTTTTCAAGTTATTAACTTTGGTTAGGACAATGATTTGACTCTCAGATTGTCCTGGATGGTAATGATCAAAAGAACATCCCTATCCTAAAGGATTTCATGGAAGTGGCAACAAAGCAAGCTGGCAACTTAAGGTGTTTCTTTATATATGTTTTCTCATTTTATAGCCATCAAATAAAACTCATATGAACAAGGATCTTGAATTGTTATAATTATTAGGGAAGGCGATGAGACCGAGTTGGGAAACCAAGATTGCTATTTACCAGGACTTGTACCTAAGATTCCGGGGCGGTTCTACTATTACTTTGGGAAACCAATTGAAACAGCAGGTACATTATATATGTGCTTAATCTAAACGGTGCTCTCTACTTCAAAATCACTGATCTGAATTCTGAATACTTGCAACGGCTTTGTTTTTAATTTCCTGGCAGGTAAGGAACAAGAGTTGAAAGACAAAGAGAAGGCTCAAGAGCTTTACTTGCAAGTCAAGTCTGAGGTCGAACAATGCTTAGCCTATTTGAAAACGAAAAGAGAGAGGGACCCCTACAGAAACTTGTTGCCAAGAATGTTGTATCAGGCCTCACATGGTTTCTCTTCTGAAGTTCCAACGTTTGATCTCTAAATTCTCTTTTCATTGTTTACATTATACAATACTGTGGCTATGTTGTAAGAGCAAACATTCTGTTATGATATCTACAGGTTATAATCATGATATTTAAAGGGTTTTAAGGTTCTTTATTGTCATGAACCATGGAAGTCTTAATGTATTCGTCATATGTAACTCGTGTTAAATGCATTTGAAGCTTTTGTGATTTTTAAGACATTTTTGAACACTTGCTTATAGTCCAAGAATTATGGAAGTCTGAGAAGAGATCTTATTGTCATTTGGCCTAGTTACCTATAGTACAATTTCAATTATTATCGTTATGTTAATAATTTAATCGAAATTAGGGGATCAGATTTTTTTATTAGACTTTGCATGGCAGGTTTTAGAGAATAGTTTACATTTAATTGACATTGATTAAAATTACAGAAAATGTAATGATTAACTACTCGTTTACACCAAGATATAGGTAAAAGCATTTACGAGCACGTGTATAATTCCTGAAAATTTGCCTAAATTCCGTGAAATTTGTCTTTTTTTTTATCAAATTCTTAAAAAGTTCAAAATCATATATCCAACACTTGCCACTAAAAATTCCTCGTCTGCCATCGCCATAATTTAAGCTGCACACTATGTTCATGCGTCCATTAAGTTGTTGAAAATATAATTTTATGCAAAAAGAGAACATTTAACATTTTTTTTGCGGCTCTTCTCCGTATTAAATGGAGGACGGGTTATGTGTTTCCTATATGATAACTCTATTAAATTTATAATATACTACTAGAAACTTTTATACTAATTTGTCGTGTTAAATCAGAAACTTAACCTATTAAGAGGTACAGTTAGCTCGCTCACAAGGAAAACTGAAAACCCCCATAAAAGGTAGACTTAATAACTTCAAAGAAACAAGACCTAAACAACAACATTTTGAATAACAAGTGAGAAGACTGTCTTGAGATTATTACCATGAAAGGTACTTTATTTTAATGCGACGGCTATATATTATACACATAACTTTAAATTCGAATAAATCACTGCTTTTCAGTTACACTTGTACTTGGCTCCATCTTCGGTCTCTCTCCCGTATCATCTCACTCAAGAGAAACATTTTGCAACGCTGATTTCTGCGATTCGAAACGGAGCTTTGACTTGAAGTATCCACTCACGGCGATAAGATCCGTATCATCGACGACTCATGCAGGTGTTCGACGAAGACGGAAGAATCAGGACGAAAATGGACAAGTATCGACGGTGGTTGAGAGTCCGTATTCGAAAGTGGAGGCGGCGCGTCCGGATTCACGTAAAAGCTTGTCGGACTTTCTGGAGGAAGCGAGCGATTTCGTCGGAGGTGATGGTCCGCCTCGTTGGTTTTCTCCGTTGGAATGCGCCGCTCAGTGCCCAGGCTCTCCTCTCCTCCTTTTCATACCTGGTTCTTCCTCTGAATCTTTGAAAGGATAAGCTTTTTTTTTTTGTGTGCAAGTTAACAAAACTGAGAAACTACAAAACTTGCAGGGTTCGATGGTACTGGACTAGGGCTCATTCGACAACACAAGAAACTTGGGGAGTACGTAAATTTCAAATACTTCTTTATTGCTTCTTCCTTTCGTTAGCTTTTTTTTTCTTTCCCAATTTCTTGCAACATTCCTGCTGAGAAAAGAATGAAATATGAGAAAGAGAAGCCTAAACTGAAATCAAGATTAATACGGTTTCTCTATTTCTGGAAATTCCTCTTTTTTTTTTTTAGTTGCCTTCTAGTTTGTCCTAGTTTTTGAAGTATTGACATGTAAGAAATCTTAATTTTCTGACGTTTTTGTGCCTTTTGATTAGGATATTTGATATATGGTGCCTTCATATTCCAGTCAGTGATCGTACTTCTGCAAAAGGTACCTTTCTTTTTTCATCCCTTCTACCAAAATGGCTTTCTAACCGATAAGATAGTTTATTGCGGATTAATGACTTTTGTTTGCGTGTTTCAGACTTGGTGAAGCTTATTGAGAGGACAGTTAAGTCAGAGAACAATCGTTTCCCAAATAGACCTATTTATTTAGTTGGTGAATCTATTGGAGCCTGTCTTGCGTTAGATGTTGCAGCCAGGAATCCCAACATCGATCTTGCTCTGATTTTGGCTAATCCAGGTACAAAAGCTCGGTCAGTGAGGTTCTTATATTGTCCGTAAAATGTCACGAATCATGTACATCTTTTCTCATCGTAGACATTGTTTGTTTCAGCCACACATGTCAACAGCTTCATGTCGCAGCATATATCAGGAATGTTGAATATTTTACCTGATGGAACTCCCACACTATTGGAAGATATATTTGGTTCTACGAAAGGTACACTTTTCTGTTCTCTTCTCATTTTCTATCTTGAACTTGATGTAGTTGATGTTTGCTCAAGGATTCTTAAAGTGTCTCCCAGTTATGCTATGTTCAGTTTTAGCTAGATTTTACATAATATAAATGTCATGAATAACTTATTAAAACATGACAAGCACGTGTTTCCTCTGTTCCCGGGGGAGTTTATTGCGCAGGCGATCCATTGACTGAGATGTTAGACGCTTTGTCAAATGAATGTTCTGTTCATCAAATCGGTGGAGGGATGCTAAGAGATATCTTTGCAGTTTCAGCTAATCTACCTGTAAGAAATGCCTTTCTTATAAACTCATGATCTAATGCGTTTTTTCAGTATATCGTCTATGCATTTGCAATTTCAATTTAGTGTTCATCTAGTAATGTGATCAATAACAATATTTGCAGACTTTGACTAGGATCTTCCCTAAGGACACACTTCTTTGGAAGCTGGAACTGCTTAAGTCTGCTATTGCATCTGCGAATTCTCACATATACGCGGTCAGAGCTGAAACACTGATACTTTTGAGGTCTAATAAAATTTCACAGTTTTAAGTGTTCCCCAAGAAATTCTGAATCTTTTTACTTGCAAAGAGATGGTCTCATGTAATATGTGAATATCTGGTTATGACCATTGCAGTGGACACGATCAATGGCTGCTGAACGAGGAAGACATTGACAGATTCTCTCGCACATTGCCAAACTGTATTGTCCGTAAGCTTAATGACAGTGGACAGTTTATCCTTTTGGTTAGTGTTCTCTCTTCATACAGTTCACAATGAAGACATTGATACGAGTTTTCAGTAGGTGTTTGCATTTTCATGTTAGGAGGATGACGTAGATCTTGTTACTATCATCAAGTGTACATGTTTTTATCGTCGTGGGAGGTCTCATGATTACATTTCGGATTACATTATGCCTACTCCATTTGAGTTAAGAAAACAATTAGAGGAACACAGGTAGAATGCTTCACTAATTGCTCTGTATGTATCTTAGTAAAATGTTACAGCAAATACTGAATGATAATTTTTGCTGTGCAGATTACTAATATATGCTACATCCCCTGTAATGCTGTCAACTCTAGAAAATGGTAAGCTTGTAAGGAGCCTCGAAGGGTTACCTTCAGAGGGACCTGTTCTGTACGTTGGCTATCACATGATATTAGGATTTGAGTTAGCACCAATGGTAACTCAACTCATGAAAGAGAGGAACATTCACTTGCGCGGGTTGACACATCCGATGATTTTTATGAACGACCGTGACTCACTAGTACAAGAGATATTCGACCCGCAGATATTTGACAAATACAAGATAATGGGTGGTGCTCCTGTCTCCAATATCAATATCTACAAATTACTTCGTTTAAAGTCTCATGTGCTTTTGTATCCTGGAGGTGTCCGTGAAGCTCTGCATAGGAAGGTTGATGTTATTGCTAATGGACATATAATATATAGTTTGTGACTATATTTTTAGATGCTTACATGTACAAGGAGACTTCGCAGGGTGAAGAGTACACGTTATTCTGGCCAGAGCAACCTGAGTTTGTGAGAGTTGCATCTAAATTTGGAGCCAAAATAGTTCCTTTTGGTGTTGTTGGAGAAGACGACATCTGCAATGTAAGCTTTCTCTAGTCAATGACCTTGAGTTTCATATTCATAAGCTCTTCTCAATTCTACTTCCTTAATATTATACGTATGACTCTATAGCAAATCAGCAAGCAAAGAACTCAATCTGAGGATATCACTGACCTATAGGTCTAGCTCTCTTCATATTTCTACATTACTCGACATTCTCAGCTTCTACCTACATTCTACAGATATCTTCGTTATACATAGTAGATTTGTTCGTTTAGTTGATTAGCTCTGCAATGCTGATAAACTCTATAATGCCTTACTTTATATTGACCCGAACCTCGTTTTAAAGTAAATTTGGTTTGGACCTTGGATGAGTCACAGATTGTTCTGGATTCCAATGATCAAAGGAACATCCCTATCGTGAAGGATTTAATGGAAAGGGCAACAAAGGAAGCTGGCAATTTAAGGTGTCTCATTTATATATATATATTATACTCTTCAAGTAAAGCTTAAGTGACCATTGATTTTGAAATGTTCACAATTTGTAGGAAAGGCCACGAGAGCGAATTGGGAAACCAATATGTATATTTACCAGGACTTATACCTAAGATCCCGGGGCGGTTCTACTATTACTTTGGAAAACCAATAGAAACAGCAGGTATATATATATATATGTTTAATGTAAATGAATGTTGGTTTGACCTAAGTCAAAATAACTTATGTGAATACCTGCAATGACTTTGTTTTTATTTTCGTGGCAGGTAAGGAACATGAGCTAAGAGACAACGAAAAGGCTCAAGAGCTTTACTTGCGAGTTAAGTCTCAGGTAGAACATTGCATTGCGTATTTGAAAAGGAAGAGAGAGTGTGATCCCTACAGAAACTTGTTGCCAAGGGTGTTGTATCAGGTCTCACATGGTTGCTCTTCTCAAATTCCGACGTTCGATCTTTGAAATTATTCTCTCTTTTTACCATTTTCAAAACTTTATATGTTCTTTTACATATCATGAAATGGATTTAGATGTTTTTTTTTTCATTATTCTAATTCTCACACTTTCTCTCCCAATTTTATTTTCTTTTTCGAATTTGAATACTAAAGTTCCCAATTAGTATAAAAACAGTGTCGATTTCTCAAACCCGAAATCAAATGAAGAATTTCATCGTCAAGAAATCATTGACAACTAAATATATTCTTTTTCTTCGTGCTTTTTTGTACCCATTGGGAATGTTTATTATGGTTATTTAGTTGTAAAAAATCATTCGTATAAAATATACATGATCATTAATTCATGGTTATATCCTCTTTGACATTTCATAGTCTTTATTCTTTAATCTGTACGCACGACTTGTGTTATGTGTATAATACATGTTTTGGGTTTGTCAGAAACATGCTTTAGTCTCGAAGTTTTGATTTTTAAAGAGTAGTCAGAAGTTGGTTTTATCAATCATTTGAATTAAGTATTGTTGTATGGAATATGTGTTCACGACTTGTGTTCTATGTATAATTTACTCGTCGGGCTTGAAACAGTTTACTATCAAATCAAAATGTTTTTGTTTGATAGAAACCAAATAAAATTAGCTGGTTATTCTATTTTTATTTTCACAAATGCACAAAATCATGTTTTTTTTTCCAAATCCTCAAAATCTTGTTTGTTTAAAACTAATATAATCAGCCGTAAAATAATATAATAAGTTGTAAATATAATTTAGATAAAAGATTAAAAATTAATATAGTCAGCACTAAAACAAAATAATATGACTAAGATAAAAAAAATATATATATATATATAATTTAATAAAAAAAACATATCCAATTTAATCATTTTGTTAGTGTAAGTAGATGGAAAAGTAAATTCTCACAAAACACATTAAACAAACAAAGCTAAATTTAGAAGATCCATCCAATTCCACTGGAGATAGCTGTGGTGAAGTAGGCACCGGTATCTATGTGTAAGCCCACAGTAAACATATGATAAGCCCAAACAAAAAATCCTAATATATGCTCGAAAATAGAAACGAACAATACCTAAATGCATTATCCTAATGAAACATCTGAATGGATCATCTGGCTAAGCAAACGAAAAGAAATAGATAAGTCGTTCAAAGAAACACTTAAAATAATACAATGAAATATTTTTTTCAGAAGTCCATAGCAGTCATATATATACATGTATATGTAGGCTGAGCATAATGTTTCAATAACATTATGAAAAAACCTTTGTATGCGAAGTAGTTGGTTTTTTAGACAACTGAAATGCAGTAGTTCTAGGTTCCTTGGAGTTGGTGTTCATTATCTGATGGCACTCTACAATCTAATGATGACTCGAGTTTTGATATACGATAAATCTTTACTGCAAATCCACGATGAAAGTATGCAACAGCATATGCTGAATCAATTATGCAAGTAAAATTTTATATACAAAAATGTCCATTGGTTTCTTCTTAGTCTGTGATGTCGAAGTATCTTGGGTTCTCTGGGTAATGGTACTCCACATTCAACTGCAACAGAAGACGAATAAAAATGATTAAATTTTGAAACGCTTAATACAAAACGCTGGTCAAGACTCTGAAAGCAAATCTCGTACGTACCTTTCCTTCATCGGAATCTGTGTGGCGTTGAGGAAACACGACTCTCAAGTCGTTGTACAGATAGAATCTTCTCTTCCCATCTGAGTCCAAGTTTTTCTTTTGCCCCGTAGTTTCGGTTTTGTCGTCAGGTTTCTTTGAAGCTTTCTTGGGTAATGGGCAAATAAACCTCAGATGAAGAGCGTACCGTAGAGCACCAGAACCGCCATTACAGTCTTTGGAAGATTTTGAACAGCTTTTCCCACTTTCGCGTAACACATCAAATTTCTCATCTCCTTCCACTGAATTTACTAAATCAGATCCTTCACATTCTTTTTTGTTCACTTTTTCATAGCTTTTGGGTTTTCTAGTTTTCTCTTGCGCTGCTTCATTAGTTGGATAAGATGAACCCAGAGTAACCTTTTGGCGCAAGAAAGTCTGTATTATACCCACACAAAGAAAAACTAATGTTCAAACTTCAACTATTTTTTTTATACAACAAAACATGCAACAATGAGTTTTAAGCCAAAGCAACGAGTGGAAATGAAAACACCAAATGAGTTTCTTGAGGCCTTATGCTTTCCTAGAAGCTATACTGTCACTCTTCAGGCTATAGCAGATACATTATACCAGTTCCTAATAGTTTTATTTTATTAACACAAAACTAAAAATTTCTTTTCTGAAACTGAAAAAGAACAGCGTTTGCTTTGACAGGCTACGAGAAAAAGGTGCAATCTTGTATGTTCTGTATTACCTTTGTTCCGGCTGGCATATCAGTTAAGTCATAGTTACAGAGGAACGTGTGAAGAGGTGTTTTCTCAGGATTACTAAGAACCTGCATAAGAGCAGTTCATACCATGAGTATTTGGAACCAACCTCGATTGCAACCACCATAACTTTTATAATGCAATAGTATCTATCTATACCAGATGCAGAATAATAAAATAAAAAACAAAGAAAAAGGAGATACCAGTTGAATCCGACCCTTCATGGGGATCCGCAGTTGGCTCTTGGAGCTCTGATCATCAAAGTTGATTTGACTTGTTTTCAATTTCTGGCTCCAGAATTTGTTCGATTTAGATCCTCCAGCAAGATCTATGGAGGCATAATATAGCAAGACGCAATCATCACCAACACTGGTTACTGAGAACGGAAGCTTCTGTGATTTTGGAGATATGTCTCCCGCAGCAATACTAAGAACGGCAAGAAAGCCGTCTATCTTCTGTACGGGAAAAGACAACAGAAGTCAAGAATCTAAACAAAATAAAAGAGCTTAGAGCTTTAGCGTAAGCAGGATGATGATGATAAAAGCGACATTTTACTTCCGGTTGTTTCATATATACACTAAAACATACACTAACGTCTGCTATAGACAGTTTTACCAGTCCTCAGTTTCTAAATGTTTAGATTTTTCTTTCATAGATAGGGACCTATACCAGTTAAAGAATGTAACTTTCTAAGGACCTATAAAGTGAGTCAACAAAGCATCAGAGTCGAAGATGAAAACCTGATTTGTTGTCCCGCATGACAATCTTCCTGTCAATAGTGACTCCTCGAAAGAACCAACCAATGACCTCTGAATGGGGCGTCCACTCAAGCTTCTACTGAACCTTTTGCATGGAGATGAAGGAACTGATTCAACACCTCTCTCCATTGAAAATGCTCTCCTTAGAGCATATGCATCATCAAACAATCTACGGTCAATTCTTAGTTCTGCTTCTTCACTGATATCCCTCAACTCTTCCACTATCTTCCCGTTTTTGTTTTGGCCACTCCTTAAAGCTTTTATTCTCTCAGAAAACTTCGGACCAAGTGGTGAGAGAGAAAGTGGCGGAGAGACAGATATATCCTTATCACAAGGTAAGGGCTTATTGAATGTACCAGACGTTTCATATACTGGTGAATATAAGCAAACCTTACCGGTTGTGGGTCGGTGGAGGTCCACAGAATCAAGCAATGGACCATCAGTGAAGACCATGGACGAGAGTCTGCCACTGTTTGAGGCGTTCTTCCATTCCCAACAAGTAGATGCGGTTGTGGGCGTAGGAGTGGTAGAGAGATGTAACCTACCAGCGAGATTTACCTTTCTGTGATCTTGTGAGACAGAATCGCAGAATCCATTAGAGAGACCAGAATAAGTAATTTGTTGGTGATTACTACAGCTGATATCAAGCAGGTCCCCTCTAAATTTTACAGGGAAGAGAGTATTAAGTGGGGAGAGTACTCTTTTCCTGACTAACGCTCCACCAATATCTACCCCTGTAACTCCAACAGTGGATGACAGAGAGTGATCAACAGCAACACTCGTTTGTTTGTTATCCAACGAGCAAGTTTCGCTTGATCCAAAGCCAACTATCCTTCTAGCTCCAGTTAGACTCGAACTAACCTTATCCGCAGCATAGCTAGTCGATCCATGAGCACTACTAGATGAGGTAACAAGACGAGACCAACGCTGATCATCTGTGTACTCCAGAGGCTCCAATGATGTTTTCCTATCAAATTCTCCAATGGAAGAGCAGATGCCTCCTTCGGTTCCTCTGTTAAGGCCATCTGAATCATGGGAAGTGGCATACAAAGGCAAACTTTGCGAAAGGCTGCAACTTGGAGCAGACGAAGCTACATGGGATTGTTCACTTGAAGCTGTCTGTGGCAGACCCATAACCAAAATGCTAAAAGGACTTTTATCAAATAAAATGTTATGGTCACCTGAGGGTAACAATACTGGCGTTACTACCTCTATCTCTAGCAGAACAAATTAAATCTAGAACTATGTATCAGTCACAGGAATCCACAACTCGTGCATTTCTTGCCTACTAACCCGCATACAAGAATCCAAACACTTGCAATTTATTCGACAGTGGTTTAAGTCAGAGCGTTCTGGAGCTATATGGAATTTGAGGGTGACGGATACAGAGTTCATTGCAGTAACACTTTCCTGAAACGAACAAGAATAGAGAAACCGAATCAAATACAATAAGGACACAGAGAGATTCTAAAGCTTAAAGCATAAATAGAACACAATAGAACAAGTTTCAGGCTAATAGAAATGCTAAAAAATGTAAAGAAAGATTAAACAAGTGTTTTATAGATTTAAGAAAGAAGAAGAGATCAAAACAATACCAGCCATTCAGACGAAATGATTCAGATAAAACAAAATCATCCTCGCATAGTGTATAAAATTTTAATCAGGCATCACTACAATACACGTGTGTTGTCATAAGTGTCGAGCAAAAATACAGATGATCGAAAACAGCAATAAAATCTTCCAAAGAGATATCCACGGCATAAAAACAAGTTGTGATCAAATCAATCTGATCAATGAAAGTACTTCAAAAACAAAAACAAAAAAAGGCTTATCATATATGACAAATCCTCAAATCCCCAGAAAACAAAGCAAATCATCATCGGAAACAAACACCGTAAACTCACAAAAACCGGTGCAGCTCAGATTAGTCAAAAACAACGTAAAGACGCACCGATGAAGAAATGGAATACAAAAGAATCAGCTCAAGAGAACATTTCAGACGGGGATCATTCACATAAACCCTCTGGATCGATTAATGAGGATTAGAAGAATCAAAGTGAAATCGAAACGGAGCAGAAGAAGAGGAAGAGACGAATCCAAAAGGGAGGAGAAAAAAAAAGAGTAAAGAAGAGAAAGAAGAATCTGGGGAGAGAGAGAAAGAAGCAGAGGTGTTGTTGTTACCTCTTGTTCCCTTATCTTTCAGACTGTTTATAAACAAATCCCAATAACTCATCGCCATTACCATCGCTCTCCTTTTCTTTTTATTCTAATTAACATTTTCTCACTAAGTTTTCTTTTATCGATATACGATTTTCCCAGTTTAATCATTTTCTTTTCCTGTTAATATCTCTCTCTACGGGTTTTTTATTAAACAAAAAAAAAAACACAAATTTGGCAGGAAAAGACAAAACACATCTCTCACGTTTTTTTTGTTACCGACACCAAATATTGCGCCTCCAAGTCTCCAACGAACGGAAATAGAGGATTAATTTTTTCTTTTCCTAAACAATAAAAAATAATTTATCATATTTATTATGCTAATATTAATAATTTGTTATCTAATTGGCTTGTTCCAATAAGTAATGGTGACATTTGATTTTGGCATTGTAAGAACTTTCTAATCAATGAAATATGGATTTGGTGTTAAAAAAAAAAGGACAAGATACGAGAAAGCTGTCGGGAAGTGGGATGAGCTTTTTTGTTTACCATTTCTCTGTTTCAAAAGTCTTATCCCTTAGTGGGCCATAGATATTATGCCCACATACTAGTGGATAAATATAATAAGCCCATCACGTGATCTCACATGATGACATGAGAGACGACAGATGCTTCTCCTCCACCCAATGCTGGAGGTAGTTTTCCTTCCGTAGTTGAGAGTACATGTGATTAGATAATAACCGAAACACCCATTTTTATGCAACATGCATATTTAATGTCCTTGATATACAAGATATATCACATGATCTTTAAGAAAACCTAAAAAATTCACAGATTTAGGGAGAGTAAATATCGACCTAGAAAGGTCGAGAAGCTTCTTCCATCATTTTCTTCACTCTGGTCAGCTTCTCGATTTCTTTCAGGACCTGAAGAACATTCTTTCAGAAACGTTTCACAATGGTAATCATAAGTCAAAATGAAAAAAAAATAATCATAAAAATTTAAGATTTACCTCCAAAGTAATTTCTTCAGAACTTACTGTTTCCAAGTCTTCACATTCCAACTTTGTAGCTATTACTGTTTGCAAGAACAAAAGCAGCATCAGTCATGAAATGAAAATGTCAAGGATAGCATTATGGAATTATGAATAAATCCTTACTTTGAAGGGAAATAATTGCATCTGCTGTATCGTAACCCTTTCTTGATTTTTCGTAACTTGCTTTTAAGGAGTCAAACAACTGTGTTCATCATCCATCATGGAAGTCAGTTTCTTTGTAATAACACCGAAAGAAACCTTAAAGCAGGCCATAGGAAAGAAAGAAGAGAGACCTCAGGGGATGGTTCTGAGCTGAATGGATCATCTCCTTTAGCTGCGATATCCAGAGGAACATCGATCCATATGGAGATCCCGTGCCTTAGAAGTGCACTGTTCAGCAGACAGAAGAGAAATTTAAAAGTCTAAGCAGAGTGTGTATGTCTTCTAAAACTCGAAATGGGAGAGAAACTACTGCGACTTATATAGAACATACAGGTTTGTCAAGCTCTGGACTGCACCATCTCCAGTACAAACTACAAGCCGACCCATAGATGATAGCTGCTTCAGCACTTCAGTCTGTAGAATCATGTTGGATAGTCATCGTCAAAAACAATTATGTGGCATTTAGATTGATTTTGAGTATGTAATTTTTAAGTGGGATCAATCCTCTTTCAGAAACTGGAACAAGGATGCATTTGACCAAATGATTGAATTTACCTCTGATTCCTGAAAAGCCTTCTCATCAGCCTCCTTTAAAGCTTGAACGGACGCATTTCCACCAGCAGCCTCTGCGATCAAATTATCACTACACAATAAGAGTAAAATGGAGTTAGGGATAATGTGAAAGGACTTGAGAATTTTCAATGTGAATTTATCAAGAGGACAAGCAGAATTAAGGTGGCAACCCTCAGTTGTGGAGGTAAAGGACAAACAAAGAGAGCTTAAAGCTTAACACTAGTCATCTTAGTTTAAGACACTGGATTCCACAAGCAACTCATACGTATTGTAAATTGGATTTAAACAAAGATAAGTAACAAGAATGTCAGAAATTCCGGGCACTCTCAACAACTATAAAGGTTCTAAAAAGCTACAAAAGCAGACTGAGGTTCTATCGAACTTACGAGTGCTTACCTATCAAAGTAGTAATATCGTAATGACTCAGCCAAAAGCTTCCCCAGTTTCGTTTTAATGGGGTTATTAATCCCTACACCAGATCGTTAAAGCTCATACATCAGTGTCCATACGTATAACGTAACCAGTTAGTTTACAAACTGGGGGCGTGGAGCTTAAAATCCTAGCCAAGCGAGGCTTACCAACCAGAAATATTGAAGCTCCTTTGAGTTCAGGGGCTATGTCCACAGCTTTCCTCTGAGTTTTTCAAACGGAAATGGTTAAAACTAAGAGGAAGCAAAGCTGGTTACATCTATAAAGTTGGTTCTTTTTAAAACTCTCACCTTAACAGAATCAATGGGATCCGAGTCAACAACATTGATCCCTACCCAACAAAAGTTAAACTGATAAGATAACCCATGTAAGAAATGGATCAATCAGGTAAAGAATGTAGTGCAGTTTCTTCGTTTTCTCGATCAGCCATTACTCATTGTGAGAGATGTCCAGGATTAAAAAAAAAAAACAGCAGAAATATGACTAATTCCGCATCAGACACACTTGTTAAACAGTTGAAACAGTTGTTCGTAAAGAGGAGACTAACGAGACAAATCGTTATCTAACAAAAATTAAGTTAGAAATCAATCAAGAGTCAGTGACAATGAAAAAAAAAAAAAGGTTTAGCTAGTCTTACGCATCTCTCAAATTCCAAATCAGAGCTCGAAAAACTAACCGGCCAGACATAGAGACGGAGCTATACGTCGGTCAGACGAAATGAGTTTAACGGAGGAAGAAGACGCAAAGGGGGCAAAGGAAGTAGTTCGAGCAAGAGGATAGAACAAGGGAATAAGACGAGGAACGAGTCCAGAGGAAGTTAGAGAAGCAGACGCAGAGATCTCCATTGACGAACGACGAACTCGTGCTTCTCCTCGCTAGTCCCTAGATATCCGCCACGTATGTCTATCGAATCAGCTCAATGTGATAATTTTCTTTTACCAGAAATTTATGCGGTACGGTTATGTTATTTATGACTTTTGTATATAGAGATTTAAAAATGAGAAGGTGATAAAGAACGGAGAGGCTTCAGATTTACAATGGCAAAGGAAAAAGAATTCGAAACTAACCAACTAAAGAATAATACATATACTGACTACCATATTCACTTATGGCTGATACGCGACGCTGCTGCTTCATCGTTCGATCAGCTTTCCTACTCCTGCGAAATTAATAACCTAAGGAGGTTTCAATAAATCCACAGCAAAAGAGAATCCACTTATGAATTATGCATTTCAATCTTTTTTTCCAGAAAACAAGTATATATATTTCGAGTTTATTACGTTGAGGGCATGCTTTTTTTTTTCCTAAACGAACATACAATTATAAGTGTCATTTTAAAAGCCAAACACGAACGACAAGTAAAGGGAAACTGAGAATGTCTTTCATTTCAACAATGTAAAAGTTTTTTTTAATCTTTTCATGTGAACGCATAATTGGCGTTTGAAATCGAAAACGTAAACATATTTTTGTTCTGTTTTACCTCTGATTTGACTGGTTTGAGCAACTCCCGTGGCCTCAAGTGGCCGAGACAGGCTCATTGGTGTTAACGGTGGGGATGCTACTCTATCTTCGTTCCTTTCGACCGCTCGTTGAGCAACGGCTCTATGGCTACTTGAAGGTATAGAGTAGCTTCGAGGAACGACCAATGGAGGAACCGGAAGGGGCGAGGCCACAGTATTGGTGGTGGACGGAGGAGCAACACTAACAATGTTGTTTCTTTCTTGGTTCCATCCGGTTAGAGGCGCCGAGTGGCCAACCAGACTAGTTGATTTGGCTTGTCTTGGCGGTGGTGCAAAGTGGCCTGGTGGTCTTGGAAGCTCGTGAAGCTCGTTAAGCCTCGGGGAAGAAGAAGAAGCAGGAGGAGGTGAAGCTGTAGGGGAGGCTCTAGGAGAAGATGATGAATGAAGATGAGGTTGAAGTACAGGAGGAGTCGGGAGAGGACGAAACGCGCCTGAGGAAATGTCGGTGGTGGTGACAGGTTTTGATGAAGAGGATTTGAGCGGTCCGGAAAACGCATGTCTTACTGCTGCTTGCTGTTGTTGGTGATGATGCGTGTCTGTCGTAGAAGGGCGAGGGAGGCGAGCGTAGACGCTATTGTTTTCCGCGTCTTTCCCATCTTTCCCAGTTTTTATCGGTTCTAACGGAGATGAATGCCATATGCTTCCGGCGCTGTGGTTTGCTGGCCTCGGGTTTAAAGCTTGAGAAGCCGGTTTTGAGAACCTTGAATCACTTGGTGTTGGTAATACGTAAGCATTAGAAGATGGATTCGTCTGTCGCTGCCTTTCTGATACATCAGGTTTCTTTTCCGGGAACAACGGAGCTGAATGGCTGGTCATTCTGTGATCGCGAGTTGGAATCGGGAGTTCTTCTCTGTGATCAGCATTTACCTAGAATGACCAATGAAACTATCGCAGTTGAAGCAAATTTGGTTACAAAAATGTCAAATGGAGGAAAACAGAAGAGCATAAGATTATTCCGCCGAGTCATGTTACTTGTCATTTTCAAATTCGACTTACCTTCATTGAGCCCCATGTTGCAGAGATAGAAGAAGCTTCTACCCTCTGATCATTTTCTCTGTACGCAAAACTGAGTTCTTCTTCTCTGTTAATGTATTCGCCATCATCATCCTCACTCCCTTCCACTTCGTTTTCATGAACAGAGAGATCACAGTCAATGTGTTGTTTCTCTGCAGAAACTCTTACGTGACGCTCTACTGCATCGAGTGATTTCATTCCAGTGTAAAACAGTCGCATCTGAAAGAATCATACGAAAAAAAAAAAGTCAAGAACACAGAAGAAGACCAACTTTCCATGAGAAATGCAATTAAAAATAAGAAACTGAGTTTCATCTTTACCTGAGCAGTGTGGTGACGTACTGCTTGTGTGAGGAGACTACGAGCTTGTCCTTCTTTAAGAGATTTCAATCGAAAAATGCACATTGTGGCTTCGTCATGAAACTCATTGTAAGCAGGTCGAGATTCTGGAGGAATATGTCTTTCTCCTTTACTGCTTTTAGGCCTTCCTTTATCTTTCACAAGCGCCATCTCAAACACATTTCTGAGATGTGCACAGGTAAAGAAAATGTTTAAGGCAGAGTTTATCAAACTACAAAATAAAAACTTCAGTGGTGAAAAAGTAACGAACCTCTTCTCGTCGCATTGTTGCTTCATATCCTGCTCATTTGTTTAAAGAGAAAGGGGGTGAGTAGAAAAAAGTAAAAGCGTTTCTTGAATACAAGAGTAGCAAATAATGGTATACCTCAACAGTTCTGAGATCCTTTAGAAGTGATTCTGATGGGGACGTAATCGTCTTGAATATATGACTACGCTGAAAAGTAAACAAAGTAAGTTTTTCAGACTCAAGAAGAGAGGTTTCGCAGAGTTGGTGTTTGCAACAAAATAGCTTACATAAGTGTCAAGAAGTTTTTGGAGCTCAAACTGAACTTTACCCAACATAAACAAGATTCTACCTACAAAAGAAACCAATGTTACAATAGAGTGTATTGTATTATACAAAGGGAAGTGAAATTCTAATCGCGCTTACTGCTTTCTTCGTCGTTGTGAGGCGCGATTAGCTCCAAACAAGCACCCATCTCTCCCAATGACTCAGAGAACTCTGAAAAGTTGTCAAAAGTATAGCAATAGAGTGTAAGATCCTTTTCATGTTCATCAGGAAACATATGAAATTGGATGTTTTTTTACCATAAGCACTATTTGCGGTGGCAGCAGCTGCAGCGAGTAGTCTATCATAGCATTCTCTCATGTCTTGCATATCCTGAAGACATCACAAGAGAGTAATTGTCTGGAGATTATTATTATTATTAGTATCATAATTATCCAAATGAAAATGGGAAATTACGACAACTGTTAAAAAAAGTCATATTCAAAGGACTAATAAATAGTGTCGTTCATTAAATTACCAAACAGCTAAACAAAAGTGTTGCTGTAACTAGTACTAGGTTTAGACACTCCCCAAAATCTCATCTAAGTGATGGGATTTTGCTACCAATTCGAGAGTTTCTAAATTTGCTCTTAACTCCTAAACCGGAAAATTTGGTTTTGAATTGGCATCAGAAACTCGATCGAGCAAACGAAGAAAATTCAAAAAATCAAGCACACAAACCTAAAGTTATAAACCCTACTAAAATCTAATAAAATTTGAGACGATTTTTGAGATTAAAGCAGCGGGAATTTTACCTTCCCGGCTCGATCGAGTTGGTCAATTTGTGCCGTAGCAACGAACTTTCCTTTTTCCTTCGCATCGACCTTATGCGATGTTAATCTCCTTAACCTCCCAATCGAAGCTTTCATCGTATTATTACCCACAGTTCAAAACAAAACCCCTAATTATGAAATTTTCAGTCGCAATTAAGACAAAATCCTCTGAGAAATCGGACTTTTTGGATCAAAATTTCTCTAAATAAGTGAGAAGATATAGATTGATAGAGACTAAATTCTGAGAAACAAAGAAAGAGAAAGAGTGAGATTCAAGTATCGTCCGATGTGTTTAACGACATTGAAGGAACAAAGAAGAAAGACGAACGGAAAAAAAAATTTCTTCTTTCTAAAAGTTTTGGTCAAAAAAAACAGATCGAAACAGAGAAGAGACGGAGACGGAACCCAGATAACAGCAACAGAAATGATCCAACGGTGCGTCTCTCTCGTTGTGAACTTATTTCAGAGAGGGAAATGACACGTGTCGAGATCATAACGGATCAGAGAGGTAATGGGGAAGAAGAGTCAAAAGTCAAAGATTGATGACAGGGAAAGAAAGCGATTATCATTATTTGGGTTTGACCACCAGTGGGAGGGTCAAACATCTCTGCCCTTTTTTTTGACAAGTGATTAATTGTTTCTTTTGAATCAGACAAAGTATTTATTAAGATTATATATTAATATCCGGGGTTAATTAAACTCCAATAAACCTATTGGCGAGAAATATTAATACTACCGTTAGCTCCAAATCTATTTTAGAAAAATATTGAACACTCAATAAAACACACGACGACTGAAAACTAAACAAAAAAATATTTAAGAACAGTGTCCTACGGTGCTCGTTACTAGTTTTAGTTTTTTTATTTGACACACGTGAACGCTAATTTGATGTTTATTTTTTAAAACGTAATCACGGTTCTACACTTTTTGCTTTTTACAAAAAAAAATAATAATAACGATGCATGGTTCTACATTTATGACGACAAATAAAATAGGTTCTAGATACACTTCTACATTATTATTTTTTGTAAACCTTTCTGTTGCATAAAATATAGTATATTTTAATGATTTAATCTAGTTTTTTTGGTATTAGCGTTAAAATCATACTACCATTTTTGGTATTTAATTATTTAACCTAGTTAGATCGGCTTGAACTAACAATTTGGATTAGATCTAGTAAAAAATTATAAAAATGATACAAAGTTACAAACCGAATACAATAAAAATTCGTAGAAATGATACAAACCGAATACAATCAAAATTTAGAAACAGTATTTAAACAAAAAGATGCGAAATTCTAGCCGTCGATATAGGATCGCCACCGTCAATGAGGGAGACCACTGCAAAAAAATCTGATAATACTCCACCAAAGAACTAGCGTTCTGAGCGTTTGGTGGCATCTGCGTTTAAGAGGGATCAAAACAGTGTTTTTAACTCGGGAGAGACATAAATCAGATCTTTTGCACTTCATGAGCTCTTGCCCAACGATGAAACGATAGTATGTTTCTTATGTTTAGTATCTATTCCCCCTTCTCCTTTTTAATGAACCTTTCTAGGGGTTCGTTAACGTTCTAAAACCAACTCATCGTATGTTCTTTGTTTTTTTTTTATGAGTTTGAGAAATGGAGGTCTTGTGAATGAAGACATGATCAGTCGTACTTGTCTAAAGCTTTGCTTCTGCATATATTGTCTTTGATTCCAATAAAATATGCCGTAGTCACTACTGTTTTGGCTAAACAATGGAGGTCTTTATGGAAGATGATGTATATGTAAGAAATATTTATAATATTTCCTTTTCATTATCTGGTTTTACAGTTATCCAGTTTTTATTGAAATATTATTATTTTGATATATTTGGTGAGCAATTAAATTAGAAATAAAGGAGATTTATCTTAAGAAAATTCTATAAAAAAAAAAATAGATTCTTATATCAGAAATATAAAATTTTATAGGTAAAAAGAGAAACATAAACTCTTATCTCAGAGATCTAGCTGTTCATCTTCCAATAAAAATTTCATCCTTTCAGGAAGATCTCAGCTACAGCATATAACATTTCTTGTAATTCTATTCTCATGTCATTAATTTAGATGTATAAAGATCTTAGGGTTCATATGAATTATGCTTAGGGCATAAACTCAATTAATTATCATAACAATCAAAGTGAGCACCAGACATTCCTAGAGATTGTTTGTGATATAATACTTGGGGAAACCTTATCTATTTTTGGAGTGGAATGGAAATCACAAGTTGGTTTTGTGGTTGAATGAATGATCAAAAGGTGGGACACAAAGTTCGTTAGAATAAGACTTGAGGGATGGAATCAAAACTTTCACAGTCTTTCTTGTTGGATCAGAAAGGGAAGTGCTGATGATATATTATAGGTTATATATAACTAACAATATAATTGAGATAATTATTTTAAATTATAAATTCTGCTAATATAATATTAAATTGATTTTTTTGTTAATAGAAATTTATAGATGATTTTTTATATTCTGTATTTTTGTTAACATACAATTTTAGAATTTAAACTTTTATTAATTTTAAATATTGATGTGGAATGATACTATTGGTTGTTTTAAGTCATATGTGGATAGTTTTAGAAACTAAGATATTTAGCCTCAATTTTTATATATTAATACATAGATATGGATTTTCACTAAGTATTTATCTTTATTAAATTAACAACGGTCGCCTTGTTACTTAGGACTTGCTTCTCCTTTATAAATAGGATTTATGGTTAAAAAAAGTCGTTATTAGTTTGGTGTCGGGTTAATCGCAGAATAAACGATCCCAGCTTTCTATCTAGCTTCCGCTCTCCATCTCTACTATTAACCGACGAGAATTGACGATTCTTTTTTAACCATCGGTTATCATAAGTTAAAAACTGATTAAAACTAATGGTTTTGAAATAACCGACGAGTGACCGACAACTTAAACTATTGGTTTATCCGTCAATACTCACCATTTCTAACGGATTTTTGACCTCTGTCGTTGGTTTTAGGGTGGTTTTCTAGTAGTGTACTGCAGCCAAATTCGACCACCTGTTCTGTCTTCGTGCGTTTGGAGGTTGTCGAAAAAGCGTTTTAAGTAAGCGTATAGTCCATACATAACACAATGAAACGATCGCGGTCAGTTTCTTTGTATGTTTTAAGGGTTCTTAACTTTTAATCTCCACAAAAAAACAATTCGTGTTTTTTTGTTGTTGTTCGAACTAATTTTGGTGTATGACAGCAAAATAGGTGGTACGAGAGTACGAGAAATCAAGACGTTGAGAACGTGGACAGGATCAGTCATTTGTCTGAGGCCTTGATCGTGATAATATTGTGTGTACTTCCTATGAAAGTTGACATAACCACGAGTTTGTTGTCTAGGCAATGGCGGTATCTTTGAATCACAAACGTGAACTCGGGAAGCTTTCAAATTATGTTTCCAAGACTTTGCTTTTAAACGAGGCTCCAGTTTTACAACTTTGCATCTCAATGTTCATCTAAATACATGTAATGCAAAGGATACCGGAATCTTGACTGGAATCTCATTTGGTCGCCATGTGCGTAAGTTTGTACTCGAAGTTCGATCTACGCAAGTGTTCAAATTTCCTAGATGCTTGTTTAACGCTAATGCACTAGAGAATTTGATTTTATCTAGATTTATTTTTTCAGATTTTGTTTATATTTAATTTTCAAATTTAGTTTTTAAATTTAATCGCATACATATTTATCATTTAGTCGCAGATTTATAAATATATGAAAATTAAAAATAAGTTTACACAAAATAAATTTAGAGATACTAAAAATAAATCTACCACAACTATAAATAAATCTACTATAAATTTGTTTTATTCGACTAATTTGGACAGTCAGATATAGAGTTTTTGTTAGACACTATCAATGCTGTAGATCATTGATTTTATCTATATTTAGTTTTTATATCTCATTATGATTTAGTTTCCAGATTTCTTATATTTCTAGATTTTTTACAGATTTAGTTTTGTTTCTAGATTTTATTCATATTTAGTTTATAGATTTGTTTACATATTTAGTTTCTAAATTTAATTTTTAGATTTAGTCGAGATATATTTTTTGTTGACAATAACATAATTGACTTGTTATTTTCAATTCTTTGAAATTATCTTTTTTTTAAAAAAAAATAGGAAATTCATAAATTACAACAATAATACATATTTTTATATTTTTTTAACTAAAAAGTTGTCAGTTAATAATAATAGTTGGCATTCTAAGCAAATATCTCTTAATATATACCTTGTTTTCATCTGATTTATTTGTTCCGCGTGGCAAATCATCAACGACGTCTACACATATATATCAATCGAATTGATAAGTATAGTTTAGTTTCTACCAAAAAGATCTATATTTTCTTAAGAAACATTAGTAAACAAACGAACTTAACTGTCATCATTAGTATCTCAAGGGAAAACACAATAAATACGAAACTAGGAGATTCAAGCGAAATTTTCAGCTCGTCTCCTTTCTCTTTTTTCACCTTTACATTTATCTTCCTCCTTTTACATGTCTTTTCACCACCGGTTTTGAATTTTTTGCTATGTGTAGACAATTCTTGATCTAATATGAAGCTCTCAGTACTTTCGCTATCTTTACCGATAGATCAACGCCGACTTACAATCTTAGAATCTTCTCCTCTTCCTTCATCTGTCTCCGGCCTTGAAACACCACAATCCATGTTGTTGGGAAAGCCGGAGCATAAGTAAAAGATAACAGTTGATGAGGAAAAAGGATGAAGCTAAGGGAAGATTACATTCGTTGACACAAGGGAAAAGAAAGTCAAATCAATTCTTTTTTTTATTACCCAACACAAACAAAAGAACCACAAGTTTCATGACAGATTCTTATCCTTCAAATTGTGTCTTAACTAAGATTAGAGAATTGAAGGGAAAAAAAGGTAAAGTTATTTATATGAATCTTCCAAATATTTGCATACCAATATCATGAATTATTCATTATTACAATTTACAAAATAGGTTTCAATAAAATAAGAATTGAATTGTTTATCAAGTGTTTTGCGATCTTGAGCATTCCTAATATGTAAATGAGGAGAATATTGTGATTTGTTATTACAAGAGTCAAATAGGTCAACGAAAAAGTCAATCATTTATGTCTACGTAGCCGTTTAATAGTTTTTTTTTTTAAAACGACAAAAACAAATTATGTTGGAAAACAGAGCCAGTTAATGAATGAGAGAGAGGAAGGAAGGAGAAGCAGAGCAATCGGCGCATTAATGGCGAAAACAAATGCCATTGATTGTTTTTTTTCCTTTCATCTTCTTATCCTTTCTCTCTCCACTCCAAAATTTATTGCTCTCGTTCACTCTCTCTGACTCTCTCTTTTTTTTGTTCTACGGGCAATTGAATTGATGTCAGACCGTAAAATTTTCAACAAAAGAAAATGAAGTCAAAGTAACACGACGAACATACAGAAACCCACGAAAGCACGATTTACCGATTTTTCTCTAATCTATGGTCAAACCCTTAACATGAGTTAATCGAAAGATACGCCCTTTAATCATGGGTTCGATAGCATAACAAAGAGATGTGTTGAGTTCATTGAACGGCGATGGTGCTAATTGACTTTTAAGGTTTGGGTTAGGTTTCTGTGGAGGAGCTGAACAAACTGGTATCACCGATCTAATATTAACAGCTGGAGCCAGTTTCTGATGGTTTAGCCCAAAACCTCTTCCTGCAAACATTTCGGGAAAGGGCAAAAGCTTACTGTGACAGTTTGTTCTCTCCATTGATGAAGATGATGATGAAGTAGGGAAATGAAACGACTTGGTTATTATCTCTGGCTTGGCATCATCTACGCTCTGTTTCGTCCCTGCATTTTCTTGAGAATTCTCTAGCAGTGATTTGATTTTGGATTCTTGTTGTTGGAGAATTCTTCTTGAAGGCCAGAATCTCGGTGGTAGTGTTTGGTGGTGGTGTTTCAGTGATGGTGTTGAAGAAGTTTCATTGGGATACAGATTGATCCATCTGAGTTTCTCACACAACAAGTCTCTTGTGCTTGTTTTGTCTTGTCGAATTGTTCTTCTTCTTGACTGATTTGCCTCTCTTCTTCTCACTTCTTTGGGTCTAAATCTTGAGAGGACTTTTGCAACTACCTCTCGTTCTTTCTCTTCACCTCTTTTCTCCACCAGAGAGTCCAAGCTTGGCACTGTGTAGCAAAAGTGTGAAACAAGAGATGTTAAGGTTGGGTTTTATCAAGTATAAATGGATATAATAAGTTTGAAATTTTTGAGGTAGTATTAGTTCACTTTTTCTCAAGGAGAACCAAGCTGCAATTGCAGCATTCTTCTCAGCTTGCTTCTTAGTCTTTGCTGGTTCTCCATTAAAACTCATTCCAGCAAGCTCCACCGTGCAAGAGAATGTTGGGATGTGACCAGGTCCTGATCTCACACTTGTGTAAACCGGTAGATCAAGACCAGCTCTATGTGCTGTCTCTTGAAGCAGATTCTTGTAGATCCCAGTCTCATCCTGAGAGAATAAATCAAAGGGATTCGAAAAACATCGTGAGACTTTGAAAAAAAAGATGATGAAAGATGGAACAGAACATTTGCATGTCTTTGAGGAAATACTTACAAGAACTCTAGCAGTTAAATATTTTGAAGGGCCTTTTGAAGACAGAGCATTAAGAGCAACTTCAGCAGCTGAATGTTCAGCTTGTCTGAGAGTAGAACAATAAGTGGGGCTTTCAAATATTTCACCATTGAAGTTTACAGAAGCTTTGAATCTTGGAGCATGATCTGGTCCTTCTCTTGTGCAAGTATATGATGGGAGACTGAAACAGCTTCTCTGTGCAAGCTCTTGCAATTGATTCTTGTACATCTTTCTTTTTTTTGGCCTTTCACAAAAGCAGAGAGATTCAAAAGAAGAGGAAAGAGTAGTAGAAAGCTCCAAATCAGACCACAACTTTACCCCTAAAATTGAAAAAAAAAAGTATCAAGGGTTTAGAGAGAAGACAAAGGAAACCCACCTGCTTAAATTGGTATTTAAGATTTGGTGTCTCTTTATAAATGAACAGTAGACCTTGTCTCTATCATGTGATGGACTTAAGGCTATAGTGTTCAAAATAAAAGAGAAAGAAAGATGCAAGAAACCAACTTGTTATACTGCCACTGGAAGGATTTTGATGTAATGAGTGTTTGAATGAAGAAAGGCTTAGGGCTCTGATGTTAAAAGTGAATTTAGAGGACAGATAAATAAAGATGAAAAGAATCGTTTCAGAGGTTTTAGAGCTCTCTACATGGTGGTTCCATCACAAGGTTCCTAATAAAGAGGAGCAGAGGCTACTAAATGATAACAGTGACATTCATTTGAACAATGGTACATGTTATATGTATATGTACATATATGTCTCTGTATGTAACACTGATGAAAATCTTACCGACTCTCCTAAAGATCCTACCTTTATGATCTGATGTTTGTGTAAAAGTTTAGATTTTTCATTTTCATGATATTAATTTAAACTCCATAATTCAAGGTTTTTTTTATATTATATTGACAGCAAAGGTATTTCCATATATTATGATTTGAAAAGGCTAGCTTCACATAATTCAAAGCTCTAATTATTGATTTGGACATTTTCTTGACTATCTTTGACTCACCAGAGACCTTAACGCACTCTTCTTCTGTAACATTGTCTTGTCCAAACAAATTTAAATAAAAAAATTAGAAGGGGCATTAGGGTTATTACGCATTAACTATTATTAAAATGGTGTCTTCTGGTCCACATGGCTTTGATAATTCAGCTTCAGCTTGATGATAACAGAGAAACTGCTGCAATTATTTATTTTTTGATTGTTTTACCGCAAAACATCTATTCTGGTTAAATGTATGAACACAGCTAAAAATAGAACAGTCTGAAAAAATCCAGAGGAAGCTCACTCATACAAACAAGTAAACAACACACCAATTCAACCTTTTTGCTTACCACAACAAAGCACCCCAACACAAACACTTTCCACATTAAGAACTTCTTTTTCCTCCACAAGCTTGCATAAACTGATTTTAAGCTGAATAATCCAAAAGAAAAAGCATGCAAAAAAAGGAAACCACCGCGCAGATTTCCCCATCTCTGTTCTGTCTTCCTTCCTTGCTAAACCGTGTATCTGACTATGTATACCGGTTCTCAGTCACTAAACCACTTCCGCTACTGCTTCCTCCACCGTTCTGGTTTTGTTCTCCTACTCTAGCTGCTAAGGCCATAACTTCTGGTGACATATCCCAGCTTCCGCTTTTCCTTCCCCAACTTGAGCGCCTCGGGTGTATACCCGGCCTATCACTTTGTTCGTCAACTGTTGTCCTAACGTCTGGAGATAGATCGCCTAACTCACCGTCCTTAACATCTAACCGTTCATTGTTACCATGTTTACCGTCACCATGTTCTGACATTGCTGGACCCATGTCAGCCCAAACAGCTTTCCTTCCCATTTCAATGTCATCATTGGCTTTACCCATGTTTGGACTCATAAAACTGCCTGCTACAGATCTAGGAGGCAATGGAGGTTCACGATGGACCATAGCTCTAAAGTCGTTCTTTGAAGCAGGGATTGCGGAACAAAATGTTTCTTTGAAGTTATTAACCACTCCCTTGTTATGTGGGTTGCTTCGCCGATCATATCTGTATCGGAAATTCTCATATGTAGTCTGCAAGGTCAGCAGAAAATCAAACGGTTACAACGATTCCGTGATCTCTAAAAAGGAGGATGAGGATTGAAATGGTAGCAATATACCTGGTTTGTGCTGATGAGATAGAGATGGAAAGCTGTTAAGCCACCAACAAACCACATCGATATGAATGTGTAGATTATCAGAACAATGGAGGCAGGAGTTTTGAGCATTGCCTTCCAAATGGTTGTGTGCTCTGATTCCGTGATCTTCCTTATATAGACCCAGCAGAAGGCAAAAACATATATACAGAGAAGGGTTGTGGAGAAGACAAACATGAAGAAGAATCGGTAATTCCTCTGCAACAACCATGAGATGATTTTTTTAAAGTACGATTTATGTGGATAGTTTTAAGGACAGTTTTAGTTGGTTGTGACTTACCAGCCCAATACATTGGCCAACCCAAGGGCAGTGATGGTCAAACCTTTCAACGCAGTTGTTGCAAATTGAGCAATGCGAACAGCGAGGCGGCCTATAGAGCATGCAAGTGTCACAGTACTTGACCTTAAATGTAATTCCATTAAGCTCTACTTCCTTAATGCGAGGCAGTCGCAACTGCGGAGTCTGGCCAGCTCCTGTATCCATGTTGCCATCAAGGACTTCAGGCTCTGGAGGATGAGCATTTCTCGGGATGATTCCTGGATCTCTTCCGGATGTAAGCAGCAGAAGAATTAAATCCTGAGGAAATAAGTTGCAGGAATAAACAAAGGCTGTGGATACAAAAGTAAATGACACCATGCATATATCGATATGGATATGCCTCGGTCATTAGAACATTCTGCAATGCAAAAAAAAGAAAAACTATACTTACATAAATGGTGAACACGACGACGAGAGCTATTATTGATACTCCCCAGCTATCAGGGAAGTCATCCATTAGCTTCCTCGCGACAAAGATGCAGAAAATTGTAACAGGAACAGCAATGAGACATATTGTCAGCGCCAGTGATCTTACATCTGGCCCGAATACAAATCTTCCCTGAAGAAAGAAAATCTGAAAAACGGGAGAAAAAAAGTAAGGTTCATCAAACATGGAGGAAGCAACGAAGCATGTCCTCGCGAGCTATCTCCCAATAACAAGAATCTACTTGAAAAACATGTAACCAGTGACTGAGGACTTCAGTTTATCTCACAGAACCAGTGTATCAACCAGTAGAAGTAGTGTTTCATATCTACGACAGAAGAAGCCAGGGATAACAATTTTTTCTGAATGAACCAATATCGAAAATGACAATTCGCAGGTGAGAACATTCAAGAAGTATTCAGAGTCTTTAGCCGATGTTGTGAAGCAAAAGGGAGTGTTATTCAGTAAAACAAATCCCTATAAATAGGCATCAGCTATATATAATCACAAATGCCAAACCAAAATAACACATTGAGCTATCAGTGGTAATCACATTAGGGTAAAGTTAAAAATTGTCTTTGTTTAGCTTAAATCCATTTAAAAATTCATCACCACAAAAAGCTTCTAAAGCTTATGCCACCAAAGGGAAACCTTTTGAAAACGACATCAAAACCTAGGATCCTCGAGAAAAAAAAAAGAAGATAACTTCTTCGAATCCCCTAAGAGTTACAGTTTTCACAAGTTCTAATTTGAATTAGGTTGAAATTGGGACAGGGCTAATCTAAGTCCCCATTAACTGAGAAAATTTACACTAAAATAGGATAGCATACAAAAGCAACTAATCCACACGGAACAGCGATTAAGCGAGTAGCTCAACAAGATGATGAAACTTAAAAAATAAAAAAAATAAAACCCAAAACCCCAAAAAGTTAACAATACACAGAAAAGAAGAAAAAAAAAACTCACATTGCTGCCTTTCCAAGTTTGGTAAACCCTCAAATCACCGTTGGATCCCGAATCGGATCGCTGAGGCGGAGGCACTACATACATCTCTCAACCTCAAATTTCTAATTTTGTCTTCTATCTCTCGACGGCGTCAGCAAGAGCTGTCAGCTTGAAAACCGTTTTTCTCCTCGGAAGTGAAAAAACAAAAAGGGAAACTCAAAGAAGAATATGAGGTAAGAAGGAATGATAGATAGTCTCCGGCGAATGGATTATTCAGAATCCGGCGAAGTAAGCCGACAAGGGGCACGAGTAAGCCAGCGAAAAAGAAGGTTTTTTTTTTGTTTTGCCCCTTCTCCCCCAATTCTCTAATGGTGTGTGGGTTCCCTCCCCCACTCTTTTTTTTTTTCCTTCTTCTTCTTCTCTTTCTTTTTTTTCGTTTTATATCTTTCTTTATTTTGACAGCAGAAATGGAGAGAAGAAGTAATATTAGCTGACGTGTTGTTACGTCATTGGTTTTGACAATTATTATAATGTAGTCAAATGAGGAATGTAGGGCTAAATTGGTGTGGAACGCGCCCTCGCAAGAGAAATAAAAAAAGTTTTCAATGTATACAAAATATTAATAAAACTTTTGTTGGATGTGATTAAACATATATATATATATATGTTAATAATACTAGTGATAATGAAATTAAAATGTTTATCTTTTAAATCTCGAGAGAAAAAGGTGCAAAGTAAAAATGATGACAGCCAGCCTATGATAAGCATATGCATATGGGTTATGATGGACTCACCTTCTGTACAAAACATTACTGTATTTGTTTTGAGCCTTAAATTATGAATTATACCCAAAGTGGGCCTAACAATATGTCCATTTATAAAAATTTCAAATTTTACCAATTTTTTTATTTTTGGTTTTATTTTTGTAAACAACAACCAAAAAAAAACTTACTTTGCCTTTTTTAATGTCTGCATATCTTAAATTGATATGAAATGGAAATGTTATCTTCATGGAGGATGGATACAAGATAGTAAGGAACGACGAACACAAAAATGTGATAAAAAAAAAAAACAGAGTTTGAGAATTTTAAATATTTTTGTTAGGGTATTCGCGGATTTGGTATTTAGTATTGGTAGCCATGTGATATGAGCTTGATCAAACTTTGATTGCCAGTGCATAATATCCCGAATCCCGATTGTGGACAGAAAAGCTTTGTTTTTTCTTGTTGGGAAGATCAAAACCACCATATAAAGTTTTTTAACAAGCTTTCTAATTCCGCCAGTTTTACTTTGATAAATTTTTAAGAAAAAATGTTTAACTTTTATACATTTATACTATTGAAACAGTCAACATTTTAGAACATTTTTTATCCAATGTATATTTTTATACAAAATAGAAAAAAATGAAACAAAAATAATTTAAAATTATTCTCATAAAACTGTTAATGTATGTTATACTTTCAAATTTATATTTTAAAAATAGTATATCAAACAAAATTTTCGTCGAGAATCTAGTCTTTATTTAAAAGATTAAAACTAATTCTTCTATAAAAACATCTTTGTGATTCTGTATGAGTGAGGGATCTGTCGGAGTAGAAGCCCATCCAACATGTGTTTTAGTTCTGGTAAGGTTATAAAATATTCAAGAACTGATATTTCCAAAACATTAGACAGTTTTAATGGTAAGTATATGAAAAAAATATATGTGAAAGTTCTTGGATTCAAAACCTATATGTAGAACTAATATGTTTTTTTTGCATTATAGCCACACTGATGATTATTTAATAATTTTACATAAATTCAACCAATGCAAGAGTTTGAATCCAACACTCCTCAATGTTATGAGGGATATTAAAGTTACTAGGCTATGTTGACAAAAAAAAATTCATTCTGCAGATTTCATTTTTGAAATTATTCTGCAGACTTTTCCGGATAAATCACAATGACACTAGTTGGCTTTGGTGGCTCATTGCTCTTCCTCCGTAACGCTCTAAAAGTCTCAGCCCAATTCTTAGCATCAGCAACAGCTCTTTCTCTATCCAGATCCTCATCTTCTTCTTCTATTTCATTAACAGTCAACATCCTCGTCGTCTCCTTCGGTGAGCTCACTGTCACTGCAGCTTTCTTCTCCAAACCTACTTCTCGTCCATATCCAATGCTCTTTTTCTTCTGATTTTTCGCTATGAACTTAACTATGTTATCTAGAGCCTCCACTACGTCCTTGATACGTGGCCTAGCGTTTGCATCTTCTCTCAGACACATATACGCCAATTCAAGAGCTCTTTTCACAGCTTCTTCCAAGTAATGATGACCTTGTATTGATAACATCGGATCTGCAATCTTTTTTATGTTTAGGTCCCTGAACAATGGCAGTGCCTGTCAAGAAACCAATAAAGGGTCATCATAAAAACAATCTATTCTCTTTCAGGAAAATAAAATCTCAGAACATTTGGTTGGGGTATGAAAGTAGTAAAGTCGATAAAACGGTCTTGATTAAAACCATCTCTTTCTTCACAAAAAACTAATATTATTGTTAAGAGTAAAAATCAGATTCAGAGCATTACCCAATTCACAAGCAAACGTTTTGAAGCCATGCATGAGTCCCCAATAGGTTTGCGTCCAGTGATAAGCTCCAATATCACAACTCCAAAGCTATAAATATCAGACTTCATCGTCAGTTTCCCAGTGTTGGCATACTCGGGTGCGCAATACCCGTGAGTTCCCATAACTCTAGTAGAGACATGAGACATATCATCACTCGGACCAAACTTTGCAAAACCAAAATCAGATAGCTTCGGTTTATAGCCATGATCTAGCAATATGTTTGCAGTTTTCAAATCTCTGTAAATCACAGGAGGTTGTGCTACATTGTGAAGATACGCTAACCCTTTAGCTGCTCCTAAAGCTATCTGCATCCTTGTGCTCAAATCTAAAACATCTTTAACAGATCCGAAATCTGACCCAAAAATGAAAAACAGAGATCTTAAGATTTACACTTTTAGTGAATTTCTTGAGGATGAGGTATAATATTTTTTTTCTTTACCGTGGATATGATCTTCTACGGATCCAAAAGGCATATATTCATAGACAAGGAGTCTTTGATCGCCTTCAGCGCAATAACCAAACAATTTCACGAGGTGTTCGTGGCGCAAGAGCGAGAGCATTAGGACTTCCACAAGAAACTCTTTGTCTCCTTGAAGACCACTCGGATCAAGCATCTTAACAGCCACATTCTTGAATTTTAAGACCAAACAACAAAGCCACACAAAAAAAAAAACAAGATTCGGTTTGTCAGAGATATCACAGTTTTCCTATCACAATTCCAGAGATTGTCTTTGATTTGATTAAATCCAAAAGACAAGATTTTTTTTTACAGTTACCTGTCCAGTAGTATCTAATTTTCCTTTGTAGACAGCACCGAATCCACCACGACCGATCAAAGATTCAGGCCTGAAGTTGTTTGTTGCGGTGGCGAGTTCTCGGTATGTGAAACTTTTAGTTCGCTTCCTAGGATCTGGCAGTGTTTCAGAGTCTGGTGAAGCTCTTGCTGGATTGGCTACTACAGAGGAACAAACAAACATAATGAGAGTCTGTGTCACATGTTATGACACTGGGATCAAGTGAATTAGAGTGTATTTGATCAACCAAATAAACAAAATCAATGAGCAATTAAATACAAACCCTTATTCGAGATCTTCTATATTATCCGTACATTAACATTTGACACAGACAAATAACAAAACACAATTGATTTCATAATCCATTCAAAAGAAAAAAAGGGAGAGACTTTTGAGCAAGATGTTACTAAAAACACATTTTTGGGAAAACGATTGATTTGATTAACTAGATTCCGATAAATAAACCCAGATTAGCGATCGAATAACAAATGAATTAAAAAAAGGAACAAAAGAGTGAGAAGACGATGGTTGGTCACGTTTGGATTTTTGATCGGAAATGCCTTTGAGATTCGGATTCTTTATCACGTCGTCGCGTTTTGTCCTCGGTCCGAAACACGAACAACACACCATTTTTGTATCCTAAATTCGAGATTTCCGATGATATTCTCTTCGGTGACACTCACAGAAAGGACGATAAGCACACAAAAACGACGATTATTAGATAGATTCTAATTAAGGGATCAAAATCAACGAAAAAACACGAAAAAAGGTTTGAAGGGTTTTTCTTTGGGAAGGGGCAGGAAAGACACGTAATCTACATAGAGCATTGGTGCACACGAAAATGGTACGTTACACCAATTGCTTCTTTCCTAAGTTCCTTTATACACAAAATTTTATATGATTTTTTTTTCTCGAAATAAATTGTACTCAATACTTTTTGTGTGTAATCTCCTATAGTGTTTTTGGCTTATTTAATATTCTATTGTTTAATTTCGCATCATTAAGTTCTAATTTGTTGTCAACAAAAAAAAAAGTTCTTATTTTTATTTGAGCAAACTATTTCTTTTTTGTTAATTTAACCTAATAGTTTTAATATTCTCTTTAACAGAATAGTTTTTATTTAACAGGATAATTTTTATTATGAGTAAACTATTTCTCAATTTTTACAACGATTAGATCATAAATATCCTAGTTTTAGGCCAAAAATAACTTGTTAATTTCAATCACTACTACGTTAATATGATGTTTTCAACGTTATTCTGTTTTTAACGTTATATGTAGGTTTTAGATTTGTTAAAATGAAGACTTCTTCTTGATGTTGTATGAATTGGTATAAAAAACCAATTATCCAAACCGATTTATGCTGCACTTCGCTGATATTTTGGATTCAATAATTATTTTAATAAGAATAAATTAGTTGTTTCATGTTTTTTTGTTATCAACAATTAATGCAAAACTTCTTTTAGAAAAAACATAGCTATATAATTGGAGTTAGCTGATTAAAAATGTGAGGATAAGTAATGCCGTCAAGTGATTTGTCTAAATTAAAATAAATGTAAAACTACAAGATTCACTTAAATTTAAATTACACATAATGCTAAATATTTTACCAAACATAGTTAGATAAATATTTATCTGAAAATTGGTTAACACATTAAAAGAAAAATTGTCAACTTGTTAAGACATTAATTATGGCTATATAACACAAAATTATTATTGCAAACAAAATCAATGCAAATGTTCATTCCAATAAAAATCCTCTAAGATGTTGTTAAAAAAACATTCCAAAATTCGTGACTCACTAGTTAAATTTTTTAAAATTTAATTAAATAGCTAAGTGAGAAGAATACGTATAGAGAGAGAGAGAAAGAGAAAAAAAAACATTTTGGACAATTCAAAAATTAATATATTTTGATTTTTCAATTATATTGTGCATCAAAGATTCAACGCCGAGTTGTATTTTGTTGTTGTTGTTGTTAAAATCTGGTATGTATAAGAATAGAAGTGGATTTTAGGAAACAATCATCAAATACTCTAATTTAAACTCTCAGCTAAGCACCTACCTTACAAGGAGTACCCGAGAGGCAGCGAGGCAGGTTGTCTAACCTACTGATTAATTCCATAATTTGTTTTTGTCCATTTTAAACTATCAGCTAAACAAACACTCACCTTGCAATTTTAATAGCAAATTTCGAACGACGAGGACATAGTTTACCAAGATTTCACAATCCACATTGTTATAAGATCATCATCATCCGTGATCATCACGTGAGTCTCTAAAAAAACAGTAATTTTTGTTTAATTTTATTAATTTTTAAAATATTATATTATTAGTTAAATATTGAACTAATAAAACTATGATATATGGACAAAAGTTTCTTAACTTTTATTTTTTATTTATTTTTTATTAGATGATACTCTCACACTATCACCAGCTCTAATAATTTAAAAGTTTCACAAAAGAATTAAAAATAGTATTAGTAAAAGTTTGATTCCAAAAGATAATATTCCATCTTTAATGCCTGACAACAGCTTTATTCCTCTCTTAGCACCTAAGAACTAATCTCTAATCCACTTTATTTCTAATAATAACATCAAAACTCTTAACTTATGAGCTGTGTGTTACGAGATTTCGGTTTGATTAGTTCCGTTTGGGTCTAGTTATTTAGACATGGTAAAAAGGCTGGTTCAATTCAAGGTTCATTAGATTTCAGTTTGTTTAGTTCGGTTATTGTAAAAGGGCCGGTTCGATATAGGAAGGGAAAATGCAGAACGAGAAATAGAACCAGTAACTACTACATTAAACCAAGAGGCCAAAAGAATTTCAACAAGTCACTAAACAATCGTTACAGTGTTTAAGTACTCTTTCTTGGCGCTACAAAAGGCATGGAACCGGTCTTCGTTAACCGTACCAAACCCAGAAAGCTCAACGCCATAAGCAGCAAGCCTACGAGCGTCCCGTGGGATTGGAGACTGCCATAAACCGTCCCACCAACCGGGAGGTGCTAGCGGCGTGAAGGCACATTGATTTGGCTGTTTTGAACAGCTCAATGGACCAGCGTATCGGTTCCAGACATGTCCCCAGCCGACCTGGTTCTTCAGACCATCTGCTAACAGATTACTCTGGAAACTACTCAAGAAAGCAAAGCTCGAGTTGCTCGAACCGTCCTCTGCGAATATTAAACCAGTCAGTACCGGCCAAAGAGTATAGTAATGATATGAAAACAAAATTGAATAAGTGTGACAGAAACTAAGTAAGGTCTTAACTGAGACTGTTTGCGGCAGCTAGTGCAGCAACCAACTGAGCATAAGTAGTCCCGACTCGTCTGTGAGCACCTGAGATCACAGCGTGTTTCGCACGGCACGCGAGGAAGAAATCTACAAACGCAACCCATCTCGGTGCGGGACCCCAATCCTTTATTCTGAAATCTAACATTGGTAATCCACGGCCACGTTGAGCGATATCTCCTCGGAAGAGCTTATAGTCAAAATGCAGAACCTGCAAAACCATTGCAACTGATTTAGTCCACCTCCAATGAAATTGAAGAGTTTTGTTGGAAAGATCAGAGCGAGGTGCGAGTTTTATAGATCATTGATTGATACCTCAGCAATTGCGCTGATATTTGGTTCGATATTTTTCACTACAGATGGCGTGTCAGACACCATAACCACTCTTGGTTTCGATACACCAAGTCTGTTAATTGCTTTCCCTAAGCAGTTTACCGCTGCACGCAGAGGTCTAACTGATCTGGACGAAATCACGAGAAAGGAAAATATAGTCAGCCAGCTCGTGAGAGAACAAAAACAGACATAGATGCGTGTTTTAACATACTTGCTCATCAGCATTCGCATGTGTAATGAAATATCAGGATCTCCAGTCTCTCGTAGAACCCAGTCCACTGCATCTTTCACATCTTTCGTAGGAGATATGAGACTCATCATCAACTCTCCAAACACATTACCTCGTGGTGCTGAGCTTCCTTGCTCTCCAAACAGCTCAGATGCAGCAGCTCTCATCTCTGGATGCACATTCTTGAGGAAAAATTGAGCGGCCACAGCGTCTGTTGTGCCTTGAAACCTGGAAATGTCGTGAAAGAAACCAAATGCCTGGTTCAGTAATCATTTAACTTATAACTTCAAAAAAATAAAAGGATTCGATGTTGGTATTTTGTTTTTGTGTTTGTTTTCCTCACTGACCATATAATAGCTTCCTCCCACTTCTTCCAATTGCTACATAAGACATTACTCTTGGCCGGCTTCTCAAAATCATCTAATCTCATTACAAGCCGCCTTCCGTACTTCTTCACGCAGCCTTTTTGTCGCCACAGATGTTTCACTTCGTTCAGTGTAAATGTAGCGTTGGAGTAAGCAATGTAATCACCGAAGGGATATTTTCCCCTGAGAAAGAAGAAGTACAGAGAGAGGTATAAACAGACAGATAACAGAAACTAAAAACAAGCAGAAAAATAGTGTTCAGAGACTTGCAATATAGTTTTCATAAAGCAGAGAAAAAGGATTGAGAAAGAACCAATATATGCCTGGTCTGGCCAATAATCAAGGATCTGTTCAACATTATGCTCAAAGCTGCCGAGGTTAAGATCTTGTACATTTCATTTCCGAAACCAGCCTCTGCTGTTTTCCCAAGAACAAAACCATGTCGGCAAAATTCATCCGGACCGAGCTCACGAACTGCTGAAGCCCCTGAAAAAAATCCAAGAATCGTTTTTCATCATTTACACATACACTCACATCGAAAAATAGTTTCTCGAGATTTCATGACGTTAATTCAAGCGAATTCAAAATCTTGATATCACAACAGATGAAACTAGCTAAACACTATCAATCTTACTTTGAACGAACACATAAGAAGTCGAGTTTCGAATTAATATGAAATATAGAAGATTCTCACCGTTCACGTGAAAATGGCGACGGATAACATCTCGAACTCTGAGGCTTTGATCCACGAAACCTCCATCGAACTCGCTTCCCATCTCCTCTACCGTCGCGCAGATCCTACCTCCGTCGACCTTAGCTTCACCGACGGAAGAAGAATTAATCCATCTTGCAGTCTCCTCATCAGAAACGGACTCCGAAACAGCATCGTCGTCGTCGTCATCGATGAAGGAAGCATTAGGATCCACAGAGCGGAGCGTTAACAGCAACAAACCGAAACCAATAAAGAAAATAGCCGACGTCAAGAGAATCGTCCTCCCGAACAATCGCTTCCGTCTGATGATTCCACCGCGCTTCATCATCTCTTCCTCATCGTTTATCCGTCGACGAAAACTCGAGCCACTGTTCAGTCTCATTATCAGAGCGAACTCTCGATAACGTGTCGGTGGCAGTTACTCAACGGTGTCGTATAACAGACTGGGCTTATGATCTATAGACATAACGTTTTTATATATATAGGATTAGGCCCAATAATGAAACATAAGCCCATAAAGGAATAAGAAATCCCCACGGTGGTGGTCCATCCACATCTACCACAACGAAGAAGATTGTTTGTTGTTTCCAAGTTTTCTTCAAACTTCTCCGACAGTTTTTGGGAGACGTTATCAGATACAACGGCGCCGTTTTATCGCTGTGATTTTCCTTTTCAATCTTTGGGTCTCTTTTACTGCTATGTTAGCCTAACTCGAGCCCTCATCGCAACAATAGTCTCCTGCTCCTCTTTCTGACTGATTTCTCTCTGTAAGTTCCTCTTAAATTCGTCCTCACGCTCGTTGATCTTTTCGTATTTGCTTTCTGCTGAAATTGGTCTGCGGTTATCACTCGCACATTAGGGTTTATACCAGTTTGGATGTCTAAAGCAAATTTCTAGTTCTGAGTTGGCTCTTCATTGGAGAATCGTTTTTCGTCCTTTGTTTCTAATAATATTCAAAATTTTCATTTGCTTCGATTATGCTAAAGTAAATGAATTTAGGGTTTCTGACTTGTTTCTTCCTTGTTTCCTCTCTAGACTCGTGAAAGGCGCTCTGGTTTTTTGAGGTGGTGGTACAATGGGTAGTTCATTTAATGCTCAGATTTTGGTTGAGAAGCTTGCCAAACTCAACAATTCTCAAGCAAGCATAGAGAGTATCCTTTAAAATTGTAAACTGTTTTTTATATATCGGTTTCTCGTTTATCTAGTCTTGGTTGTGGTAAAGCTCTGTACTTTCACTGATTTCCTGTGGTTAAAATGGGTGCTTAGAAGATGATTACATTACCATTTTATGTCTCTTTGATTTTGTGTATGGTATGATATTGCGGACCAGATGATAATCTTCTGAACTCTTTTAACTTGCTGTTCACATGTGTTCTGATTTCTTTTTTCCGCCTTTGCATTGTATACTATCATGGTGTATCTCTCCTTGACAGTAGTATTCAGCTTTATCACATTGGTGTATCTTTCACATGAACAAGGCAAAACATGTTGTAGAAACATGGGGCAGGCAGTTTCACTGTTCCCCGCGTGAGCAACGATTGGCATACTTGTACCTTGCGAATGATATCTTGCAGAACAGTAGGCGAAGAGGTTCAGAGTTTGTAGGTGAGTTCTGGAAAGTACTCCCTGAGGCTCTTCGTGATGTAATTGAAAATGGTGATGACTTGGGAAGAAAATCTGCACGTCGATTGGTACATGAACTTTTATTTACCACTTTCTCTGAATTTCTCCTTCTCTTTGGTTTTAATGAACATGAAATGCCAGTTACTGAAACTGTAGTTGAGGAGTTTGACATAAGAACTGCAATGGTAATTATCATAATTTTCTTCTGTTCAAAGATTAATATATGGGAAGAAAGGAAGGTTTTTGGATCTCGTGGACAAATTCTGAAAGAAGAAATTCTGGGAAAGCAGCCTGAAAATGGAACCAGAAATGGAGCGCTCGTTCCACTTAAGCTTGTAAGTCAGAATTTCTTATACAACCATTTTTGTACCTCGTAGTTCATTTGTCAATAAACTCCACCGTTTTGTGATCATTTCTGCTTTGGAGTTTGTCTTAGTTACATGATAAGCTCTGTTATCGTTTTGCAGTCTGGTCAACAGAAACAGGCAAATGGAACTCCGCTGGAGAAAGTAGTGTCTGCTGTTGAAGCTCTTCATGGCGGTCAGATTGATGAGGATGTCATTGTTGGGAAATGTACTAATGCTGCTGGTTACCTAGAGAAAGCAACGCAGGAGGTTGAGAAAGATCTCAGTTCAGGTATCACCGTCCATTGGCTGCTACATTGCTGCAGATGTGTCATATGCTTTATTATCAAGTGACAAGCGACATACCTGCAGAATTCTACATTCGTCTATTATAAGAAAACTCGTTTAGTCTATATTTTTACCACACACCCTTTGTATTAGAACCAGTATCTTAAAACAGTTTTTTTTACCACACGTCCTTTGTTTCCAAATAGTTTTTCGGAAATCATCCTTTCCAAAAGGTGACTCTTACCATTTGATAAGCCTGATCCTTTAATGGTGAGAGAATCCACAAATTTGTAATTTCCAATACCACCAGAGTAACCAGTCCCACACATTTTGGCTAATTTTGGATCCTAAATAAATTTTCCATACAGTTCTGATTGCGGGGACTTGTCTTTATATTAACTGCTTATGGATGTGGATATATTACTCTTTAATTTTTAGGATAGAGAAAACGCATTTTTGGTTCAAGCATCCATCAACCATATGAAGTTCTTTTCACTTTCTTACTTCTTGAGTGATGCTTAAAACAGGACACACACCTGGCCCCGCGGTGGTAAAGGAGGTGCAGGGACACCATGCCATACTGAGAGACTGCATCGAACAGCTAGGGGCAATGGAGACATCCAGAACAAGTCTTATCTCTCATTTGAGAGAAGCTTTACAAGAACAGGTTTCTCATTTGTACAACTGCTAACAAAAATATCATCGTTGATTGCTCCTGCCAAAGACCTCACCTTGTTTTTTTGCTTTTGTCCAGGAAGTCAAGCTGGAGCAAGTCCGTAACCACCTTCAGGTCTGAATTCGTACTAACAAGTGTGATATTGCTTTTCACGCGTTCTATACATTTCAATTCACACAACACTTCACAACTTTATCAGCAGTATTTTCCGAGACACACGGGTCTAGCTTTCGAGCTAGGTTTGTGTGCTTACTCAGGGCAGATAGATCCAAATCCGAATAGGGGTCTTCTTACTTGATTTTAACAAAGTGTTACCTTGTCTTTACTCTATTTAACTAAATCCATTGTGCTACAATTTCAGATTGCTCGGTTTCAATCAGATAGAACTGGTGATCTCTGCAAACAGCTTGTTGACTATGGTAGTAGTTCACAACCTCCTTTTACAGAAGAAGAACAGTCAAAAGAAGCCATCAAAGTTTCACCCGCTGCATCAGCAGCACAAAGCTTCACACACAGGGATGTGGAACAATCTGCTCCGGTTATGTTCGCTTCTAACCCACCAACTCAATCAGTGGTAGACCCAAGAAAAACCGCAGCCGCTGAAGTGGTAGCTCAGCTAACGGCATCAACCTCCTCAGCCGAGATGCTCTCCTACGTTCTCTCCTCCTTTGCCTCCGAAGGCATCATCGCAAACAACCCACTTGCTGTAAAAGAAACTCCATCATCGGACGATTACCCGCCAGAGAAAAGGCCCAAGCTTCAAAACAATGACCAGTCCTATCTCCAACTGCTTCAACAGAACGCTGCAACAACGTCCGCAGCTACCACCAGTCCTCTACCGCTTCCGCCACCACCACCTCCACCATATCAGCTTCAACCTCAGTTCTTGCAGCCGTTACAGCCTCCTGGTCCTGTAAACCACTCACCATTCAGCTACACCATTTCAACCACTTCCGCAGCCACTCAACAACAACAAGGTCCTTGGGTTCCTGGGCTCACCCCACTTCCAACAACCTCTGTTCCATCCGATAATTCATACCAGAAGTTTCAGGGACAAGATGGTTTCTATGGCATTAACTCATCCGTCTCTATGACACCTGTTACTCGGCAGTAGAAGAATCTGTTTTATAGGATTTGCGTTCTTGAAATGTGCTTTTTGTATGCTTTCTTCTAACACTGCGTACCTCTAACTATATGCTTGTGCACATAATCGTCATTTGTCTGTAAACTCTAAGCCAAACAATAAAAACCCGTTATTTTACTGTGAGATTCAAAAGAATTTCGAATTTTCTTCTTCTCTATGAAATTTGGAAGATTCTTAACATGGCGGTCATTTAAAAAAGGTAAAGCCAGATTGGACCAAAGTTTGCTCTTCTTTTCAAGTCTGGTCAAAACGCCGACAAGCTTTTCTTTATTGACTAATAAAAAAAATCATATTTTCCACATTTCTCTTTGTCTTTATCGACTTCTTACTCATCAGGGACTCCCTGTAACGCGGCAATCCTGAAGAAGAACCACAAAAATTTTGAGAGAAGCAGAGAGCAATACGACCAAAACTTTGAAGATTAGGTCATATAACCCTTTTAAGGGTTTTTCTCATACTTTTCGACCTCCCTGTCTCAAGACCTAAAACCCTGGCAAACCCAGAAGATTTTGCTTTCTCTCTCTCTCTCTCTTTCTCTCTTGTCTTTAAGGTTTAGTGTCTTTATTCTCCTCATTTTATCTTTTGCAAACATTTCTATTTATTGGAGTTTGATGTCTAATTAACTGTACAAATCTTCCCAATTTCTGCTGATATTGTTTCCCGATTGAGAAATTTAACAGACTTAGAGATTGATTTGAATTTCTAGTTGGAGTAACGTTTCTGCGTTGTGAGTTAATTTTGTCTGACGGTTTAGGACCCTAAATTATGAGTTTCAAGTTATAATTTTTTGGAAAAGTATTTCTTGTCGTTGTTGAATTATTGATTTATCCTTGCAGTTGAATTTGACAATATCTCTTTGCTCTCGTTATTGCAGGAAAACTTGTGTATAATTTGAGGTCTCATTTGGGTTGGGATTATTTCTTCTGAAATCATCTGAGAGTTTTGTATTTTTGGGAGAAAGAGAAATCAAATGCCAGAGGAAGATTTGGTAGAACTTAAATTCCGGTTATATGACGGTTCAGATGTTGGCCCGTTTCAGTACTCGCCAACCGCCACAGTCACAATGCTCAAGGAGAGAATCGTCTCCGAATGGCCTAAAGGTGAGCTAGATGTCTTTAGTACAAGTGCTCTTGATTAAGATGTGGTGTCGAGTAAGTTTTCTAGGTTTGCTTCATCCATTGTTTAAGTTTTTTGAAAGGTTACTCGAGCTTGTGATCGATGATGATACATAACTCTGGGCTAGTAATAGCTCTGACTTATTACTAATCACTTTACTTTAACTACTTAACGTCTCTTTCAAGACTGTGGGACGAATATGGCTCTGATTCTGTTATCACAATTTCATGTTCTTACTCTTCTGCATTCGACAAAATCTTGCATTTGTCACACTTTTTATGTCCTATTTGTACATATTGACTAGCAATCTAATTTGGAGATTTGAATGTGTTGCTTTCTAGACAAGAAGATTGTTCCCAAAACAGCTAGTGACATCAAGTTGATAAATGCTGGTAAGATTTTGGAGAATGGTAAAACTGTTGCACAGTGTATAGCTCCATTTGATGATCTCCCTAAATCCGTCATTACAATGCACGTTGTTGTCCAACCGTCTCCAACAAAAGCAAGACCAGGTCTTGTTCTCTTCATTTGTTATCTCTGTACATCTTGTTTGTGGAATGAATGCTTACGAGTTCTTGAAAGAAAACATGACAAACCTCTTAATATCATTGGTTTTTTTGTTATCTTTTCGTCCATTGCAGAGAATAAAATCGTAGAGGAAGAAGTCCCACAGAGAAGCCTTTGCTCATGTACCATAATGTGAGAGAACAAGTCCCAAATCTAAAATCTGAAAATTGAACGACTTTAGAAGCTTCTTTGAAGTCTTGCTTCACTGTGGTCTTTGCTAGAAGATCCTAAAAACATAAATTACCATTTTCACGCTTCATATTCTATATTCATCAGAAGTTCAAAGAAAGCTTCATAAATGGCGATATAAAGCTGATCTATTGAAGTTTTTTTCTCTTTCATTGTGATGAAAAATCGTGTTTGGAGCAACTTATATGAAGAGAAGAATTTTCTTTTTTTCTTTTTTCTTTACTGTTTCCAAGAATTCTAGTATCTTTTCCACGAATTCGATTCTCTCTGTAACATATGTTGTTCTATGGTTCTGTTCATCTTTATACCTTAAGACCTGTTTGTTTTCTCTATCAGTATCCGCCCAAACCTTGTGTCAACAAATCTTTGTCCGCTCCAACACTAAACGAAAACCAGTAATAAACCGGTACAAAAACATTGATATGTATAGTACATGGTCCATGCATAAGACATAAGTGGCATTACCTTTCTCTTCACTTTCTCCTTAACAGATAGCCAATTTTTGGGAGTTAGGTACAAAACTTTAAAAGAAACAAAGAGCAAGAGATCTCGATAAATGTCCTTTCACCTAACCTCCCACTGTCTTCTCACTATCTTCCATTTAATTTTCTCATTTATAACCTTCACTCTCACTCAGTGTATTACCACTATCTTCCCTGCTCTTCTTGCCTTTAATTCTTCAGACACACATTGATTCCCACCACTGTCTCTAGATTGTCCTTAAATTAATGCTAAGACACGTCTGCATAAATCTCTGTATATAAAGGTATACGTGAACATAACAGAAGCTTGAAGCTAGTTCACTGGAGCTCCCATCTCTTCTTGTCTGAAACTAGTTCCATTCGTTTCTTCATTCTTCAGACACACATTGTTCCATACTTGTTGTCAAGATGAAGAAGAAATTGATAATGTTTTTGTTTGTTCTTCTGCAACTTCTGTTAGTAAACCCTCTTTCTCCAAAACATTCATCAGCCAAGCCAAATGCAGAAGTAACTGTAATGGGTTTTGTTTACTGCGATGTATGCTCCAACAACAGTTTTTCAAAACACAGTACTTCATGTCCGGTAACTAAAAAAAACGAAACATCATTAAGAAGATCTCTTTTAATCTTCTTTAAAAATCCCTTTTCTAACGTTTTCTTGACACAGGCGTGGAAGTGAGAATAGTCTGCTGATTCAAATTAGCTTCCTCGAAAATAAACGAGATGATAACATTCTCTGCAAACAGAACCACTAACGAGTTCGGACTCTACAAGGTCGACATAACTTCTCTAGATTGCACTGACGTGGACAATTTCGCTACTTCTTGTCAAGCGAGTTTGGTCGGAAGAAGAAGCTCCTCGGATTCTTCTTGTAGCGTTCCTGGTTATAGAACCACGACGGATCAAGCCGAGTTTAAGTCTAAACGGTCTAATCTCTGTATCTATGGATTCAATGCTTTGAATTTTAAACCGTATAAGAGGAATCTTGCCTTGTGTGGCAAGAAATAGGGTTTTAAAACAGCTAAACTATCTTTCACCGTTATTGTTTATGTTGCTTCTACTAAGTTCGTCTACTACCAAGGCATGCTCGGAACGAAGATATTGTTTTTATTTAATCAATAAATGAAAATGCGTTTGTGTTTAACTGTTTAAGCCAAAAACAATAAACAAAAACTGAGTGAATGCAATTAAAACATCTTCAAATTTTGGTGAATCCTACAAACACACGCCACAAACTAGCACAATTCCCATAAAACGTCCCGAATTGCACAATTGTTAATAAAAGAAAGGTACAACGGTAAATTTTGATGTTTAGAGTATCAAGCTTGGCTCATCTTATTTAAGCAACCAATTCCTTCTTCTAGATAGTCATCTCTATTGATCCAGAACTCTGGTGCGTCCTGCAGCATAAGCCGTTCATTGAATCCAAATTTCTCTTAACAATCACTTCACAGACTAAAATCTTAGGGTTTCAGTTTGCGCAATAGAAAGCATTGAATTTTTTTTTTCTACCTTCATGATTCCTGCAAGAACAGCACCTCCGAGGTATACCATGTGTTTCCTTCTAGGTGGATCTTCAATTCGCAATCTGAGTTTCTGGTTGACAACAACAAAAAAACCCAAAAGAAGTGTTAAAAGCCGAGATAATGACAATAACTTTTATCTGGATGTTTACCTTCAAGCCATCTTTGTTTCCTTTAAGAACTGTATCGAGATACCGGTCCTGGATTTCTTTCTCGAGACTGAAACAAAGAGAAGAAAAGACAATTTAAGTAAGCCATCGAGCTTCTTGTTGGACTATAACACACAAAAAGGAAGAAGAGACAAACCGGCTAGGTAATCCAGGGTACATGGTGCTTCCTCCGCTTAAAACTATGTGTTGATAGAGCTGTAAAAAAGAGCAAAGGGTTTGAGAAAATATTATGATTAGTTTTTGAATCTTTCTTATTAAATAAGAAGCACGCGTGAGAGGCGCACGTACCATCATGCGGTTATCAATATCCATTTCTTGAATACAGCGGAAAACCATGTCAGCCATTCCATCACCTTCAACATCAATGAGTTCCTAAAACAAAAAAAAAAAACAAAAAGAAGAAAGAAGAAAGATTTTGTTTAGTGATCAGCTTCGAGATTCTTGGAATGTTGAATACATTCAAAAAGAGATATTAGCCAAGCGGGAGATTCAGGTTTACCGGTGTGAAAAGTGCTTCAGGTGCTTGGAATCTTTCAGTGCCTACTTTGATGACCCTCCCATCTGGAAGCTGTTCACAGAACAAATACTCAACAGATAAGTAGTCCGGAAAACAGTTAACTGGGAGATATCTTTGAGGCTGAAATTGGCAGAAGTACGAAGCTTTATCAACTGTCGGATGACAACCTAGTTTGCTCAGAATCTTCAACTTTCTCTACGAAATCATGTTTGCTCAGAATTTGCTATCTATTTGGTTCTGATCACCACATCTAGACTCCTATCAACTACACGTAAGCTAATTTCTGTTTCTTAAATCTATTTCCCCTAGGAATGTTGAAAACACCTACTCCTGACAGGTTCATATCAGAACAGAGAAATTACAGTATAATTTTTTACAAGGATGGTTGTCTCAAGACCAAGCTGATACTCTCTCTTGTAATCATAACTGCAAACAAAGACAAAACAAGTAGTTTTTATTTCCTATTCTTGTAATGCATTAACACTCAGATATTAGAGGAGAACTGTGAAGAGGTTGCATGCCTTATATAGCAGAGCTTCTCTTTAATTTCCCTAACAGTCTCAAAGTCAGCCGTTTTATTCATCGCATACCTGTTGAACACACACTTTTTTATTGAGCTAACATTATACATCTCAAATATCATCAAAATGTTAACCATGCTTCAAACATTTGAATTTATGAATCGGTTTCTCACCCTCGTCGAGAAAGGAGATCAACAAGATAAGCTGTTATGTGTCTTCCAGCTACATTCATTCTTTTGGTAAGATGAGGGAACGAGTAACCGTCAACCACCGGAACCTAAGTTGTGAGGTGACTACGGTTAGTGTTTTATAAGCAAAATTTGATCCGAAAGTTACAGATTTTTGTAGCTTACCACATGAGTAACACCATCACCAGAATCAATAACCAAACCAGTTAGCAAACCTGAAATCAATAATTAAACACAGAAAGATTAATATAAATGAACTACGTATAAATTCTTTTTACAGGTGACTGTACAAACACACGAAAGAAAATCTAAACCTTCAATAATCTCCATAAGCACCTTGAGCATACAGAGTCAAAACGGCTTGGATTTGAATGAAAATGCCGGCAAAATTGTACTTCTCAAACATTGTCTCAATCTGTTTCACAACTTGAATCAGTAACTACTCCAACAACCAGGTATGAAATTGGCCACCAAGACTTGACAAAATCTTACCATTTTTTCGCGGTTCTTCGAGGGGTTAAGTGGTGGATCCGTAAGCAATATCTTACAATCTGATGGATTGATCTGTCGATAACAAAAGGGTTTTTTAAGAGTCAGTCAAGCAAATGCAGAAAACCAAGTTGCTGGAGAAGAAGGAAGAGAAGGAATATAACTTTCAACTCGTTGTAGAAAGCATGATCCCACACATGTTCCATATCTTCCCAATTCTGCACAATACCATTGTTGACAGGATAATTTATATCCAATTGATGCCTCAGCTCAGCGCAAGTCTCCCCCACAACTATATCCTAAATGAACAAATGTATATGAAATCGAATTATGGATATCAGCAAAGACAAAGGATCTCAATTGTTTTGTAAGTAAAGATCTAAAAATGTTTACGAAGTTTTGTAATAGGAAAGACCACATATATTACAACCTTCACTTGCTGCTCCATGAGTGATTCTTCATACCGAAGCAACGGCCTTCCCACGACACAGGGGAAAACAGATGTTGGGAAATTTTCTCCAGCAAATCCACATTTTACATACTGAAATTTCCAGAAAAAAGTTTAGAGAGTCAAAAACATAAAGTTGTTCCCAGGCAAAAGCCAAACCAAAACTCAAAGTTACGGAATGGCTTTAGAGATAGATTAGCTTCGGTTTCAATTAAAAACAATGATCATACACATTCCCAAGTTTCAGTTTTTGCAAATTTCAGACCCACATAAGGAAAAAGGTGAGATTTTTTTTTAATGAACCCCAGCAGAAAATGTAATCTTTGATCAGATTCAACTAAAGAACTCGTGGAATTAAACGATCGGAGTCTGAAACAACAGCAAGATATATAAGATGATAACGAAACAGAGTAAGAGAAGAGAAACGAGAAGAAGCGTACGCCGGTGCCGTTGTCGCAAACAACGACGTTTTTGTTGTCCATCTTCTCCGACTTAATATGCTCACTATAGAAGTCTCAGCTTTTGATTCAATCACATAAAGCAGATATGTTCGATCTCGAAAAAATGAAAACTTGTCTTGGAATCGAAGCGAAGAATCACTGTTCTCTACTTGTTCCGCTTTGCTCTTACCGGTCACTGGTCGCGATCGACAAACAAATCGATCATTCAACAGTACAGCTCAATGCTGTTTCCTCATTTCTCAATACGAATACGCGTCGTTTACTCTACGTAAAAACGTCACGTAGTGTAAAATGATCAATATGAAAATGGCGTCTCGTTTTGGGCTGTAGATGAAAACTCTTCATGGGGCTTAACACGGTAACCCTTTCCTTAGCGTCTGAGTTCTGTTCTCTCTATCGCTTTGCATGGACCAATTAAATTACATTTTATCTTATTTTTTAAGTTGCTTATTAATGAATTCACCCTTCTCTTTATCTTTCTCCTGTAACAGCCAAGTCAAAATGAGAAAAATAGATTTTAACTTTTTGACTCTTAGAACCATCTTCGGAAACGACTAAAGCAAGATGCTATAAATGTAAATCCAGGAACTGTAAAACTCTGAAACATATTAAATTCTGTGCAAATGATTCAAACTAAAATGAAGCTAAAAAGAGCTTATTTGGATCCCGACCGTAAAATCGAGAATGTACGTAACTTCACATCGCGCACAGACTCAGATCAAACAGAGATGTCAAAGATACTGAGAGCAACAACATGAATGCAGGTAAGAGTTAAAGAACAGAACTGTAAGATCGTAGAAAATTCCATTGAAGCTCAAAGACACTGAATCAGAACATGCAACAAAAAGTCTTGTCTGATTCGCAGAAATCGAGCGGAAAAGGAAGATCTTTGGAAATGCTATAGAAGAGCACAATGTGCAAAAGAAGCTATAATAGTTTTTTCCATCTTTGTAAAAACTGTAATCTTCATTATGTGATGAAAGGCAAGTATACGTTACTATTGTACTATCGAAAAGCCGGTTTCTTGATATTCAAAAAGAAGCAACAACACACAAAATAAGTATAGAAAACAAGCCTCTCTGGATCAATTTTAAGACTCCAAAGCTTCAAAAAAGGAACAAACAATCTCTGGCTGTTTCTATAAACAAAATCCACCTGCAAGTTTCAACCAACAACTGCCAAAAAGAAATGTCACAACCACTCATAAAAGCTCCTCGAGTCTATCTTGTATCATCATCCTCTGAAAGTATCAAACTGAAATCAGCTCACCTGTGTGTTATGCAGAGGTTTCAATAAGCATAGATTTTCACTCTCACGCAGTATTAACCTTTTTTTCTTTCTCCATGCTAGTTGTACAATTACAACAATATTATCATAAAACAAAAAGCCAAAAGCTTTTCAAATCCAGAAGAGAAAATCAATATTTTAAAAGCTTAATTAACGCCCCGAGCCTTGGGAATCATCTTTCTCACCACTCTCTTGCTGATGATCTTCATGTGATGGGTTATGATGAAGTGTATGGTGAAGAACCCTACCCTGAGCTTGAGCCTGAGCCTGAGCCTGAGCCTGAGCCTGAGCCTGAGCCTGAGCCTGAGCATGAGCCTGAGCATGAGCATGAGCCTGAGCTTGACCCATCTGCTGATAAATCTGTACAAAAGACTGTGAATTCAAGACCCCAACATTCCCTTCCTGAGACAACCCTAGCTCAAGTCCAGGCATCTGATTGTTATTACCATTTGCACCACCAAGAATGGATGCAAAACTCATAGCTCCAATATTGGAAACACCAGGAAAATCAAACCCAGGAAACCCAATTCTGTAACCAGCTCCATCACTCATTAGCCCAGTGGTTTGCACACCAGCTCCAAACCCAGCTACATTTGGCCACAACCCAGTTGGTAAATTTGACCTAGAAGCTCCTCCTCCTCCTTCTCCGCCGCCAATTCCCCAATTTGGTCTACCACTACTAGACCCACCACCACCACCGTCTAAGTCATGACTGATCATCAAACCAGCAGTGAGAGACCCAGCTTGATGATGGTGGTTAGAGACAGCAGCTGCTGAGGCTAAAGCGGAGGCCGGTATGGTTCCTGAACCGGTGGCTGCGATAATAGACGGCTCCGCTTGTTGGAGCAGCCACTGGATTGTTTCGCCGTCGGATTTATGACCCAATTCTCTAGTCAATTGAAAAATCCTAGCAGCGCAGAGAGCAGGCATCCTGATTCTCCGACCCCTGCCTTCGACTTTGGTGTGTCTGTCTTTGTTAGAGCTTCTCTTGGGCCCAAGCTGATTCTGCTGCTTCTTACTGTTGTTGGCTTCTTTGTCGGAGGAAGCGACCACGATCTGGAAATCCTTAATCTCAGCTGGTTTGCGATGATGATTAAGAAGATGATGGTGATGATGATTCTCGTCCTTGTTGTCGTCGGAAGCATCTCCCACGCTCTGATTACGCGGTGGTTGTGGTGGGTTCAAGAAATTTGGTACTCGGTGTCGATTTGGGTTCTTGGGATCCATCAAAACTGTGTGGGGACTTAAGGGTCCAGACTCTTGAAAAAATAATCTCTTTTTTCTCTTCTCTCGGATTCAATTAAGAGTTTGTGAATTGTGGTGACTCGAAGAGAAAAGGTATCGACTTTGAGAAAAATTACAGTGTTTTATTTAATTGAAAATCTTGGTTTTTTATTTATAAATCCAATAAGACCCCGTAAGATCCCGATGCAGAATGGAGAGGAATAAAGAAAAAAAGTTATCATCTTTCCATCTCAAAATGGGTCAAAAAATAAAACATTAAAAAAGTGGGAGACTTTTTCTTCTTCTTTTTTCTTTTAAAAAAAATAAAATTTGGTTTGGTTTGGTCTGTTACATAAACATAACAACAGAGAGATACTGAGTCACTTAGGTTTCTCACCAACCACTGATACTAGAAATGTGAAAAGAAAACTGCAAAATTATCTAGACTTGAGCTATGATGTTACTACAAAAATATTAGTTTTTATATAATAGTAGAATACAAGATTGCTTGGTAAATAGCTACCTTTTACCATAACCAAAAAAAAAAAAAATCTGAAAAAGAAGAAACATTTACGTAGCAATAAGTACCTAAAACAGTAGTCAAAGTCAACGTCTTCTCAAAGAAGGAAGTACTAGTCTATCAATGTGGATCAGTTGGATATAGCATTTGGCAGGTCCAGAGAGGGTTTGGTACTTTGGTTTGCTTGTAGGGCAAGATCTAAAGAGATTGAATGACTTTGAGAGTTCCATCATATTATGGACCGACAACATCATACCGTCTCTTTTTTTACTTGCACCTCTCGTATCATCATTCATAACTACTCATTAGTCTTGGAGTTCAATAAATCTTAGTATTGAGTTAACTACTCTATATCATTAAAGGCATGAATCTAACATTAATGGCGCTCATAATCACGTTTAGTGTCTATCAAATTATCAAATACACTCATACACCTAATCTTTTAGGAATAATCTTTAATTTTTGAAGACTTACGAGTCAATGGCTCTCCAATACCAAGAATTTGTAGAAGTAAAATTAGATATATGATTATGTCGGTATTTCCTAGATTGGCTATAGATTTGATATGTGTTACAGTGTCCTCATATTTTATCATTATCTATAAGCGATACCAACCACATCGTTTTTTCCTTAAGCCACTTAGATAATCAGTAGTCTAAAACAAATTTTTCTTTTTTGAACTGTAATATTTTACAATGTCATTGTCAAAAATTAAAATAATGGAGTAAGATTTACCACACTTGACTATTACTGACTTATACAATTTGACTAAATGACTTGGTATTCAAACAAACGAAAAAATTGCATTCTTAAGATGAAGACTTGAGAAGTGGTAAATCTATCACTGTATATATTATTTGTAAAACCGTAATTCTTATAGAAGTGGGTAAAATTCATCAGTTTATAGTCGTTACAAATTTATAAGTTTTCGTTGATTGGAAATTCGGTAAATCTTTCGCCGCTTTATTAATGATTTCATATATTATTATATTTTTGACTTAATACACTCGTAAGTATTTTTTATAAGCTGACAACTAAGAGTACCATAAATTTATTGAACTTCATCTCAATAAAATAAATGAAAAATAATTTTTTTTTTACAATTCTGTAAAAATGTTTTTATTCACTTTTTTGTTATTTGGATAGAATTATGCTCCCAAAGCAGGAGACACACAAGGGCCCATATAATCCATCACATATACAAATCAACGGAATTTAGCAGCTGTGTGCGACCATCTAATATTATATTTATTCAAATGTTATTCTTCTATGCACATTACACGTTAGTGTAATATGCAGCAACTATCGTTTACGTCTTTAAAATGATGATGACAGTTTCCATAACCTACTAACAAGTTTCCATCTCCAATTACAATAGCGAGAGGTTTCGTCTATATATGGCATCTTGCACCAAGCAGTTGAGTCGTATTATTCTTCTATGCACACCCATACGTCAACTCTAAACCAATACTTAGAATCTCTTTCTTTTTTTTTTTCTTCTTAAAACCATCGACTTCATATAAGTATACTTTCTCATTTACTTTTCAATTCAAAATTGGAGTTCTTCGGTTGGTCAGTCTCAGCCAAGTTAGTCTTCATCCAAATTATTCAACCCAAGTCCCTATCTTTTATTTATGTTTACCTCTCACCAATATTTTCATTCAACATTTTATTTTTCCTCAATGATTCTAATATCCGATAATATTTCTCAATTTCAAGAGTTTGTGTCAATGATTATCTCCACCAATTATGGTAAATTTAGATTGGGGGGGGGATGCAGTTTCATCATTACAAATTTACAGTTTCTTAAGGATTAACTTCGTTATGTCAACTTTCAATGTATTAGCTTGTTGAAGAAACAAAATTGACTTTTAAAATTTGATTCATATATCTAATGACTACATAATTGGGCTTATCTTACGAGAGTGGCACCATGTATCAAAACGATTCATGATAAGTTGTAGTACAGTATTTTAAAACTTCGCAACTTGTTACTTTTTCTTGTTTTATTATTATTTTTTTTTGTCAACGTTTGTTGTTTTATTCTAGAATGATGATTATGTCAAACTATTGATAACACCAAAAATTCAAATCAAATATCATTATTACAAATTAAAAATGAGTGTGAAACACATTTATATATTTTGTTTTAAATTGTTCGTACAGTTTTCTTAGATCCAACGAGAGAAAAACAATATTATACATAAATGTTGTTATAAAGATCGTGGCATGTAGCGTAAGTCTAGTACTTTGTGTGTATTGTGACTATTGTATATTTGTTTCAGCAACAGAATTTAATCCATCATAATCTGTAATTACTTTTCCAAGTATCTGGTATCAATATACTCCTTATTTATGATGACTGAACAAAGGAAAATGGTTGTTGAAAACCCTTCTTCGGGCTTGTGAATAGCAATTTAAAATTGAAAGCATTCAAAGGGACAACATCCCTTAGCCAAACAAACAAACAAACAAACAACATTGAGTAAAACATATAAAGAGATTTGCAACAACGTGATTTGTTCCTGCGAATTGAGATTCTAAACATTTTATCTACACAACACATGAAGACAAATTGCTTCAATTTTCTGGCGGCCATGAGACTATGACTCGCCGTTTGCAGGAATAGCCATTGTGGCAATCTTTAACTTACCAAAGACGGTCCAAAGTACATACAAATGGGCGGATTGATCCTTAAGATCGAAAGGATTGCAGACGGAATTGTCCAGATCCCGTCCCCACAGATCAGCCCTGATGCTACTGCACCCGCAAAGTCGTCTGCATCTTTCTTGTTGATCCGTTCCCACACGAACAATATCACAGTCCCAACAAACATGTCGATGGCAAAGTAAGCTCCAATGTAGAACGGGACAGCCATCGCCATTGGGATCGGGATAAACTGAGATACCTTAGGAGGTGTAATGTCCCTCAAGAGATTCACTATCAAGGCCGCGATGAAAAACCCGTAACAAAGAGTCAAACAATGCTTAGGCAGTTCCGCGAAGCCCTCAATCCCGAGAATAGCCATTTCGCGGAAAATTACTGCGTATGGTGCTTTGTACGGACCGTTGGGATCTCCAATGTCGAAAGCAGTCCAGAAAAGCCAAAACGTGAGGGGAGCGATTATACAGCCCATTGCAGTTCCCACGAGCTGGCTTACGAACATGGATTTTGCGGATGATAAAGTGAGGTAACCTGTTTTGAAGTCTTGCATGAGATCAGCTGCGGTAGAGACGATTGACATCATAACACCACAGGCAGCTAAACCGGCAATGACACCACCATCTGTTCCCACTACGGAAGCGATTATGAAAAGACCGATCTTTCCGTAGGTTGATGCTAGACTCCAGTCCGTGAGCCCGGTTCCATAAGAGTTACAGAAGGCGAGAGCGGGTGCAATGAAGTAAGAACACAAGACAAAATACCATTTCAAAGGTGGAAATATCAAAGGGATTGTTGCGGTTGAGATAGCTGCAAGACCCACATAGCCAGAAACTGCGAATCCAAGAGGTATACGATCCTTCAGAAACACTTCGTCTCTTTTCTTCTTTACCAGCAGTATCTCAGAGGCTTCGCTGTCATCTGAATTAAGCAATCGGAAAACATACAGTTTCAGAGGTTCATGGTCTTTGGAAAGTGGCCAAGAGAGAAAAAAAGATATTGGTTATTACAAGAGCATGTGAGAGATGATTCAGGATCTAATATGCTCTCACCTACAACATTGGTAACAATGGGTAGATTGAGGTGTCTAGAGCTATTGCTGCATAATTCCTTCACAGTGACACCAATGATCTTGACAAGATTGTAGAGACCGTCACCAAGGATAATGGCAATGGCGATAAAGACCTTAAGAAGTTAGGAAGGACATAAAAGCATCAGTAGTGAAAACTTTATGTATCTCCCTTTTGACATGGAAGTGTGCTTTTATGAAAAGGTTTCTAATGAGCACCTTATATCCGTAGAGACCTTTGAAATCGTTGGAGCCAAGGTCAGCTGGATACCAATCACCCGCATGCTGTGATACAAATGGCCACAGAAACCCCCAAGAGATGATCGCACCGAGAAGAACCGAGCAGTTCACAATATGGGGGCATATAAGACCGCATCCAACATAAGTAGGACTGAAGTCAAAGTAAAACCTGCGCGATAGAAAATCGGGACTCGTTACAATTCCACCAACTTACATCCAAAAGTTAGTTAGCAGACAAACACATTCCAGCCAGACCCCATTCTAGTCATTTCTCACAGATCATTACTGATATAATACCCTTGGACTTTAAATGCTGAACCAAACTGGTTAATTTGAACTTACGTGTTCTTGAATAGCGTCAAACCAAGGGTGGGGAAGTTATCAAATCCACATGCATCTCCAACACCACTGAAGAACCACTTGAAACAACTCCAAATAAAGCTAAGGCTCAGGTACTTTCCAAGACATTTGACCTGGTTCCTGTAGTGAACAATATTACAGGTACAAGTTCAACAAACACAAGCAGACAAGTTACAGTTTGCAGAAAGCGATGTAGAATGACTCTGAAAAACTTACCCTGCAAGCTCAGCTCCAGTGTTAGTGTGGAAGCTGTTAATCAGCATTGCTGTGGCGGTCCCACTGGGATATGTAAGTTTGTAGTCCAAAACCATCACCTGAAAGATGAACTCAATACATTTTCCTTACAAGATCATAGCAGATATATTATCTATGTAATTGAGATGCTACCTTTCGGAGTGGAACGAGACTAAACAGCCCCAAGAAGCTGACTACAAATAAAAACCCAATCATCCACCATATCCCTGGATTTATAACATCTTCTCTGTGATTGCCAGGATAGTCAGCACCAATGAGCTTGTATGTCTTCTCATCCATAGCAATCAAATATGATCCAAATCCTCCTGAAATTAGAAACAACTAAATCAGATAAGAACCAAGAGCAAGGAAAAGTAAGATCAATCATTTCTCAGAAATAACTATAGATCCCTTCAACAAATTCATTATCTGATTCCAAGTTAATCAATTCGATTCATGATCAAATCACTGTTTTCAGATTATCATCTTTATGTCAGTATTATAGAAACAGTTGCTGAGTTTTCAGACTGTTCCGGTGATTAATAGAATTCGAAAAAAATGAGAATCCGATAGATAAGCCAGCACATTCTTACAAAAATCTCACTCAAACTGAAAAAACACAGATCTAGACTAAGAACTTTACCGCTAAAGGCGAGGCCGTAGCAAGCGACAACGCAAGTCTGAATAACGGTGTTCTCTTGCTTGGTAAACGGCTTGACGGTACAACCTAGCTTCGACAAGAAACCGGTCCACGATTTGACGAAGAAGAAACCGAGTAAACCAGCGGCGACGTTCAGCGAAGGTATGATCCCAACCGTCAGATTGAGTTTGTGAGTGATAATGCAGAACAAAGTCCCCAGCAAGGCGCTCACAGCCAATCCTCGGATCGTTATCTGCTCTTTCCAATCAGGTACATGCTCATCCGTCGCGGTCTTCTCAGATCCCGGCAACAATGCCTCCGATATCTCCGCCGATCTAGGGGTCTCCGTCCCCATGTTTAGCTACTCAACGACCAAAATTTCGAAATTCCGCGATTAAGCTTTCGAATTTTCGGGCGGATTTTTCCGAGAAAATCTAGAAGAAGATAGTAATGGATAATGGCGGAAGGAAATGAAAATTTGACGAATTGAGGTTGGTTACGGAAACTCTGCGTTGAATCTCCAAATTAGACGCAAAGTAGTTAAGTAAGGTCGAATAATAGAATGCCACGTGTAATTTTATCTGTTACGTTATTGTACATCGAAACGATAAATTTTCTGTTCAGTGGATTGTTAAGAACCATAAACCATAAATGTATTTTGTTCTTTTCTTTGTTCTTCCTCGTGTATCGCGCAATGATTTCTTCTATTTATTTCTCTCTTTTTTCTGCCACACTAAAGTTTATAACGGTCCTTTTATACTATTTTGTTTATTGGGCTCAAGTTTATTGTTGGGCCGGGCCGTTTTGTTGATATCCTAAGCTGCAGCTCTTTCTCTCTTTAAATCAAGTTACAGTTCATCAGTGATAGATTGAAACTGTGGTAATAAATGGAATAATATTTAAAAACAAATTTCAAGAAGTTTTTTTGTCTAGTTATAAATTAGTATGAATACAGTGGTCCATGATATTTTAAACATTTTCTTTATTTCTCTCATTTGTCAGATTTTTTTTTTTCAATCTAATCGTAATTATACGAATCCAAAAGCACATAAATTTAAAAAGATAATTTATGATATTCAAAAATAAATCATTTTCATTAAAAATTACATGAACATCACTATGATCATAATTTATCATTGACAGCTTCATAATCTATCCAACGACAATTATGCTACTTTCTTTTATTCACTCACCCTACACTCTAAAACCTATTCTTTGGTTTGCCTCTTAATTAAATACTCTACATATAAACCATCTTGTTTCTACAACCATGATATACACTTTTCTTTTTCTTCTAGATTGCCAAATCTATAAAATGACAATCGTTAGATATCTTCCTTGCTCATCACGCATTCGAAACGCCGACTTCATGCCTCTACGTCATATTCTTGTGCCAAATAAAGAACTCCATGTCATCAAGTTAAACTGCAAATTTCTTTAGCTTACACAATTTATATATAGCTAGTCCAGTAAATAAATAAACCCGTCTGGTCTCCAATAATTAGTTTCGGTTTTGGTCACAGATCCCACATTTATTTTAAAAAATCTTTAGTCGAATAACGAACTCCATGACCCAAAACTCATATATAAGAGTTCTACGACACGGCGTACATAAATAACATTCCTTATATAGAACAATAGAAAAGAAGATATATAGCTTCTTATATATGTGGAACGCGTTGATCCTTTTGTGTCTAGTGTCATATTTGAAACTCCATTTGTGTTGTGATATATTAACACATGCGTGATGTTTGTATTCTTCTAGTAGTGGACCTCAATTTATTTACGATAAACCGAAGTGGTTAAAATCGTGTTAGCACATTCAGCGGAAACCTACAACTACAAGAAATGTATATAAGAAGGTACAATATAAAAATGGGGTTAAAAAGAAATCTGCATATGAAGCACGTTTTCATGTGCAATAGTGCGATGATAACTGAGCGTAAGGAACAAACCATTCCACATGTGTATCGATCAGAAGGATATATAAAGAAGAAGAAAGATCTTAAAAAACAGCTCTTTCTTCTTTCGTTTACTGCACACAAAGTACAATGTTGTAAATTTGCTTATTGTTACCTTGTTTGATAATAAAGACACCTTATATGTTTACATCACAACGGATATTTTATATGTTCCCTTCAGAAACTGAATGAAAATTGGAAGGGTCCCTTCATCTCTTTTATTTTTCTTTTAGCGAAACTTAGATGAAAGTTTTAATATATATTTACATTGTAACCAATTCATTTTTGGTCAATTGGTTTTTCAAAGATTATGATGGATTAGCTTCTACTAGAATGTAGTTATTCCACTCTGGTGTGTCACATGCTTATCTAGATTCCGAAAATTAGTCTTTATATATAAGTTTGAGTTTCCATATATTAAAGATGTTGCGTCCGTCTTATAATATATTAAAAAATTAATCATTTCCCCATAGATCCATCACATGTCGATCCATTTATGATTGGGTTGTATTTATCTTTTTGGGTTCGTATCTATCATTTCCCTTAAAATCGTACTCATAATTTCTAGCCATTTGCACCCAAAGGTAAAAAAAATCTAGCCATTGTCGGTGACGTGGCAGAGTCAGGACAAAACCCCGATTGCAAGTGGGACTCTCTCAGAGAACTAGAGCGTTCCTTTGCTTGCACGCCTTTTACGTAAAGATGGAAAGCATCTCCTTTTGAAGATACATTTCACTTTCCTTTTCGAGGAAAAAAGCATGCAAAAATGAACAGTACACATTACACAGACATTAATGATAACTCAATTAGTCACTACAGTGTCGTGTCATGTCATGTCATCTCATACGAATATGCACGTGGCGGTTTGTGTAAGAAGTTCGCAAACATGTCCGAACAAAAGAGCGGCGAAATAGTGGGAGACTCTCTTTAGTCTCTACCTCACCCAGCGATTTCTGGATTAATAACACCTTTTCGCTCGAAAACAACCTTACGTGCTTAATTCATGTTCAGACGTTTCCCACGTAAAGAAATTCCCGATGATTGCAAATCACACGATCATTGTTACGGTCCTTATAGATACTCTTTTAAACATGTGTCGGTTATTAGATTCTGAGCAACATATTACGACATGAGAAGACGGATAATAACAACGAAGCTCATGTACTGTAGTTCTAAACTCAATCATCAGACTCGGATCCTTCTAGCTCAGACTTTGACCTACTTATCTCTACACCTATATATAAGCACAAAACCTAAAGAAACTTAAAAGAAAAACAAAAGCTGGGACTAAGGAAACGAAGACAACATGAAGGTGAGTATACATATTCCAATTTTCCAAGTCTAATCTAAATGTTATTTTCTTTTTGATAATCAAATGAGCTTTAGTTGTACTTATTCTATCTCTTGCAGCTGCTAAGTTGGATGCGAGCTATAAAGCAAAATGGCTTAGACCAATCAAAGGAGTTCAAAGGTTTAATTATATAATAATTTTATCTCCATAAAACCCCTTTCAATCTTCATCTTCCTACAACGTTGTACATATATGTTTTTGGTTAAATTATAAAATTAAAAAAAACAACCAATTTTTCAGGTTATTTCTGTTGTCTAAGAGCTCAGGTTTCCTCTGACGTCCAAGAAATCCGTACGAACTCCTTCTCCTTCTCCCGACCATGTCATGATCCGAAACCAACGGAAATTGATGAGGAACTACGGTTTGATGAAGACGGGTTCAGCAGATTTCTGGCGATCGGTACGCTTGGTAGAGAACCTGAAACACCGAAACTCACAGCGTCGTTTGCAGAAGAAGATGTAAACGGAGCACAAAAAGTGATGGCAAAGCTCATTACTGAGAAACTAGACAAGTTTCGTGAGGAATCTCCGAAGGATGGTCGCAGTAAGCAGGTGGAGAGATCAAATGCAGAAGGAGATGGAGAATCAGATGAATATCCTTCACAAGGTTATGATCTCTTTCCACTATCGTCTGAGCTTACAAAGAGAAGCAATGAACTCAAAAAGAAAAAAGGTTTACTTACAAGCCTCTTCAAGAGAAGAAAGACAGTAGAAGGAGAGTGTAATTCCATGGAGAAACATGGCACACGATATTTGATTAAAAGGACGTTCGAAAAGCTCCACGGGTCTTCATCAAAGACGAGAAATCATAAGGATGCTAATATGCCCAAGAAGAAAGATCTCAGAAAGGTTCAGTCTTTTTAGCTTTAAGCATTTTCAAATCTAGCCCAACGAGATTGGTCGAAAGAAGTCTGAAGGATAATATGATTTTGTTTTGGTCATATAGAGTGTTCAAATCTTCCGAAGTAAAGTCCATCCTGTTCTCTATTCACCTGCAAGAGACGATAACGATATAGATGACAGAAGAAGCTGCATCAACCACTGCAATCACAAGATCCCGAGTCCTAATGGAGGATTTCTCGTTTCATGTTCCATCTCGGAAGCGAACAGGAAAAGAGAGAACTGGATCAAGACTGACGCAGAGTGTAAGTCAATGTCCTTTACAGAACATTGAACCCAAAGAACACTATTCGATTTGATTTTTCTCTCTCAAGAGTGTTCATATCGTTTTACTTGCTTTTGCAGATCTTGTCTGGAACTGTGAAGAACTGAAGATCATCACACATTGCAAAAAACTTCCATTGATGTTACAAGCAAAGTTCTCTCCTATCAAATATATATATATCTGTTAAATCACTATCTATTATTGTGTTGTCAAAAGGTTATGAAGTCTAGTTTAAGGCAATGAATAAAAAGCTTCAATTTGAAAAAGTATAGTACTCAAATTCAACAGTTCGAAGTCGCCACAGGTGTTAACCGTTCATAACCACAAATCTCTGCTCCAAACGAATCACTAGTGAATCTTAAATGTTTAACCGATAAATCCAGATTTGATACACTTCCACTCTTGAGCCTTGAACTCAACACGATTAGGCCCAAGTCTCACAAGCAAAATAAAAAGATTAGAACCTCTGAAACTTCATGGGGCTAAAACATAGAGAAATCACTAGAAACAGAGGTGTTGAACTCGATGCTCTTAGACTAGATTCAACGGGTTAACAAGAAAACCGAAACCAAAACTTCATACGTTCCAATGTTACTGATCAAGAGAGAAACAAACAAAAAGGAAACCCAAAGTACTAAGAAAAATATCAAGTAGACACATATATTGATATCATCTTTAGGCAAAATAATCTACTTTATAGCAAATTCTTTAACAAAAAGCAAACACTACCAAAGAGCACAGAAACAATAGATTGAACAATCATCACCAAAGTTCACAAAAAGCTAAAGCCAATATAGAATACAATACCTTTCCTTGTAATCTATCACTAAGCTTTAGTATCTTAACCTCTTCTTCCATCTACTTAGCCACCAAGAAAAGCCAAAAAGACTCGTCAATCACCTCCTACATAACTCTCCACTTGACTCCAAATTCATCTGCAAAAGAACAAACACTCTTTACACACACAGTCACACATACACACAGTTCACAGAAGCGTTTTCAATACGAACACTAAGAAGCAAAGAGATATAAAAACCGTTACATATGAACACGGATTGGGGACCGGTGATTGTAGCGGTGTCTATGTTCATCCTACTATCACCAGGCCTACTGTTTCAGATTCCGGCGAGGACAAGAGTAGTTGAATTCGGGAACATGAGCACGAGCGGTATCGCGATTTTGGTTCACGCAGTTATATACTTTTGTATACTCACGATCTTGGTGATAGCTATACAAGTTCACATCCATTTCTGAACTCTTCTCTTATATCATGTTAAGTGTAAGTAACAAAAAGAAGGGAGCTTTATTGCAAACTCTAATGTAATGTACAAATCTCTCTGATCCTTCTGCTTTCTTTAGCTTCATTATTCGATATTTCCAATAATGTTTCAAGCAGGATGACAAACCGTAGCAACTTTTGTCTAAATTTGGACTGATTAAGTAAGAAAATTTGGATTTTTCTTTTTCTTCCGAAGATACAAAATATGAAAAGAAGCAAACTGAAACAAGTAAAACACAGCCCTTTTAACCAAATCAGTTTCTGACAATACAACATGAGAAGAAAAACTATAGATTTAAGGTATATAAAAACCCCTAATTTACAGAGTTTCTAGACCCGTTTTCAAAAAAGGGTACACCTTTATTTCATTTAAACAACAACAAAAAGAGAGAGAACCAGACCAGATAGGTCAACCGGTGTAGATGTGGAGATTAACGGCGAGGATCAAAATGGAGTAAATGGCGAAGAAGATGAGAGTGTGAACAGCTATGGCTTTCCCGTTGGTTTTGAGGGTACCGAAATCTACCCCTCGGTTGTTTCCGGGCAATGAGAAGAGAAGTCCCGGCGAGAGAATCACAAACAAGATCACGCCGACGAGAACCGGAGCCCAATCCGCCATTGTTGTAGTCGAAACGGTATCGCTTTCTGAGTGTGAAGTAGGTTACACCTTTAAAAAGCTTGAGAAAAAGACAGGAGGAGATGAAGAATCTAGAGAAGACGAAAGTTATGGTAAATACTTAAGAGGATGATTTAAGTTAATTTAATTAGTCTCGTGGTTATTGATAATCTAAAGAACTTCGGAACGCACGAAAAATACTAATATCGATTGTTAACGCTTAATTTTAACTCTTCTCTTTTAAAGTAAAGGATTATAAATTTTTAAATGATTTTTGTACCCTTTCTAAACCGAATATATTTGCTAGTGGACCGACCGACCGACCTCACACTCTTCAAAGGTAATAACTCTTTCTAATCTAGTATAAGTAACTTCTTAGTTAAGTTATTAAATTATATTGTACCATGAAAGCAATAAAAGTTTTACCATATTCTTATTCTTACGATGTATTCCTAATTATAAAGATTATTACAATTTTATCTTCACATGAGAATTTTAATTCAATTTTTCCATCCACTAAAATAATTTTCAGCTTGATTACTGGTTGATTGGCAGAATCCAAAGTAATCTCATTTTGGGCTGAAACAACAAATTTCTATAATCACACGAGTCACACCGACTATTTTGTTAACTAAGACTTGTGAATGAGCCCACATGCAATAATGATGATATCAAACCGAATTATCCACTTATTTAAATTGACTATGTAATTCTAAAAAGACACTAGTACAACAAAAAAATGGAGAGAAGATTGATTATTATTATTAGATTAGGCGATGTACATGTGAATTTGGATAGCGAGCAAGAGAATACAAACAAGAGTGAAGTAGACGAGAGTATGAACAATAACCGAAACACCACTCGTCTGAAATGTTCCAAACTCAATCACTCGGTTTTTCCCCGGAATCTGAATAAGCAGCCCCGGAGTTAGCAACACGAAAAGCGTCACCGCGACAAAAACGGGTCCCCAATCAGGCATCTTTATCGATCTTCTCTTCTCTTTGTTATTTGATCTATAGATTTGAGAGAGAGAGAGAGAGAGTTGATTGATGCATGATGCATGTAAATGCATAAGTGCGTGTTTTTATATGTGGGGGAAAATGTATAATGGGTTGATAATGGGAAATGAGAATTAGGGTTCTTTTTTGAGAGAGTAGAGTGATCCATTGGTTAATGTCGGAAGAAAGAGTGCTTTGGGAGAAACGGACAAAATTTTGTGACATGGAAGGATTTAAAGTGATCTTAAGAAAATTCTGTTTTAGAGAGCAAAAAAAAAAAAAAGAAAGAGTAATTATGATCATCAAGTTGTGTAAGGATTCACATTTTATTGGAATGTGATGTCACATGGGATTGGCTTTGGATCAAAGGAAACGAAATACAAAGTGGTCGTCGGTCCACTTATTTTATGGTTTACTTTACGACTAATTAATTAGTTAAATCTTTTTATCGGGAACTAAAAAAAACAAAAATTTCCTCTTGTACTTGGGAATTATTATAAAATGAATTTGTGCAGATCCTAAAAAATTGAAAGATAATTTATTGTCTCCAAGCGGAGGAGTGATCCATTCCCATGGCCATGCTGCACAAAGAGATATTGGCATATTATTTCATGTAATAGTTATCGAGCTGTTTGGTTGTGTTCCCAACCTTCCTACGTCTTTTTGGTCCACCTCAAATGTTTCATTAGATGCATCTATAGGAATTGTATGTGAATATAAGTTATATTGTAACCCATTTAACCTTTAAATACTTCTAAACGAAGCGCTGATAGTATGTTTTACTTCCAGGGGTTTCTGTTTTAGAAACACGATTATTACACTAATGTAATGAACACACGCCCTTTCGGACAGGAACCTTAATTTAGACCAACTTGGCCATATCAACTTGGTGCCTGACAAATAAAATATCATTTTAATCAAATGAATAAAATAAACAATTAGCCAAAAGGACTTTACTCATCTACTGGAACCACTTGAAGAGGGCATAAAGAACTTACGCTTGAAGTGGTTTGAGCGTTCATTGTGAGTGGTCTCCGTCGAAATTGCCATGACCTTCCTAATAAGAGGTAAACGGCTTTCCATAGCCACCACATCAGAAACCATCTGGTCTGTGATACCGTCCCACAGTAAAGGGCATGGTCACAAGTGATGGGTTTAGCTTATCAACCATATACTTTACGAGCTAGCAACTTTCGTGCATGAGTCTTACATACTTTGTTCTGGATGGTGGAACATATATTAAAAATATATGTTGAGAAATTCAAGCAAGTTATTTGTTTACATTTGCGTCTAGAGAGTTTTAAGTCTAAAGAATTGAAAGAGAAAGAGACTCAGTTTACATACTGAAGGGGCCAAAGAAATGAGAAGCTATCTGCTTCCAAATACTGGTGAAACTCTTCTTCGCCCAGCTTCTTCCAATTCCTCTCTAGACAAAAGCGATGCCTCGGGCTCGAAATCCGCACTTTCTAGTTGCTTCTGAAGCTGTTGGAAACGGAAACAAAAAGATTCAAGGAATGCTAGGTCAATCTGGGGACTTGGTGAGATCATACTGAAGCTAATCAGTCCTCACTAGACTCAGATAATTTTCTAATTACGGGTAAGTAAGTCACAACCAAAAGCCATAATCTTTTTTGAATAAGTTAAGGCTGAAACAGTCTTTCTGTTCGTGCTCATGTAAATTACATACAATTTTTTTGTTTACCTTTTTCAGGATAGCAGATTGGTCATCCAGAGGAAATTTACGCATATACTTTAACATCTCCAGTTGCTGCGCTAAGCACATTTGAGTATTTAGACATTGAAATTCAATAGCGTTTTATTTATTTTTCTCCTTGTATTAACCAAGTTGACATTACCTGTTCTTGTAATTGTTGCTGTGCTTTCATTTTCTGTTCAAATCCATCTGGTCCAAGCTCAGCTTCTTCACATGCCATCTCCTCCCTATAAAATGTGTATTAGCCCTCATATTCTATTAAACCCGCATAATCTAATCTCTTAGGAATATAAAAAGGGTAAGAAAAAACATCATGAAGTTTAAGTCTTAGTCTTGCTGACAAAAGACCATTATATCAGTAACTCTAGACTCTAAGCGAGCTTACTTAGCGAGAAATTTGTAGAAACCAATCATCAACTCTTTGTCGTTTTCATATGCAGAGTTCAACTTTCCCAAGCATCCGATACCAAATCCTGGGTCTGCTTAACCAATAAACCTTCACTGAGAAACATAGAATAGCTATTAAAACAAATTAACACAAGAAAGTATAGAGAGAGCTTGACCAATTCCCATCTCCAAGAATATCTCCTCTTGAATTGCAGTTGTAACCGCTACAGCTTCCTGCATTGAAACAAGCATCAACACAATGTAGCAGATGTTAAATCACAGTTTCAGAAACATTTCATCGATGCAATTTAGTCTTCTTCTAACCATTAAGGTACATCAGAACACCTTTTGAAAAACTAAAAATCTATAAACTTGAGATTGTAGAATTAAGAACTCTCAAAAACTTATAAAAAAATGGTCTCCCACAGGCATGTACTGCAGAAACTAACCAAAATCTCAATTATCCAACCAAAGTTCAATCAAATCTCTCTTTTTATATGCAAGCTTCTTTAGCCAATAACAAGTGCCAACTAAAACAAAAAACACATCAAATTAGTATAATCTCATCCGATTTGAAAACGACATTAGTCTACCAACAATACTCTTAACTCCAAAGCAATCATTGATCAATAATTTATTGCATTAACCAACAACTAAAAACAATCACCTGTTTATCCTCCACGGCGTCGGAAATTCTTTTCTTCACATCTGAGATTATAAAAAGTTTGCAATGAATCAATCGATAAATGAATTCAAACACAAAACAGCCAAAGAAACACAATTACCAGATTGTGAGGCTAAGTAATCGAATTTATCAAAGAGATAAACCATCTGCTCTTTCGTCAACATCCCAGAATTTTGCAGCGACGCCATTCGCGACGCACTTTCTCTTCGGAGCAGAAAAAGTCAGAAAGCTCTAAACAAATTGGAATATAAAAGTGACAAAAACACCCCATTATCACTTCATTTTTAATTACGTTATCTTTTTTTTAGCATTTTAAAATGTCCTCAATATTGATTATTTTTTAGCCTTAAAAATACCACAAATCATATGTAGATTAGCTAAAGCATATAAGTATTCAATTAATTAAAAATTCGAGAATACACGGAATATTACAAGGATAGGACCGTAATAATAATTATTGTATCTCAAATCTAGAAATCCTCGTCGAGCGAGAATACATGATTATCAAACGCGCCGTTTCCGTTAACGCTAGACATAACGGAAGCCTTTTGGTAATCGCCAACTCTCTTCTCGAAGAAGTTTGTTTTCCCCTGAAGCGAGATTAACTCCATCCAATCAAAAGGATTCGCCACACCGTACACCTTACCGTGGCCAAGCGCACCCAATAGCCTATCCGCCACAAACTCGATATACTGACTCATCAGGTCATGGTTCATCCCAACCAACGCGCAAGGAAGCGCGTCGCACACAAACTCCCTCTCGATCTTCACGGCGTCGCAGACGATTGACTTCACGCGCTCCTCCGAGAGCTTCGTCCTGAGGAGCGTGTAGATGAGGCAGGCGAAATCGCAGTGCAGGCCTTCGTCTCGAGAGATCAACTCGTTTGAGAAGGTTAATCCGGGCATGAGGCCTCGTTTCTTTAGCCAGAAAATAGAGCAGAAGCTACCAGAGAAGAAGATACCTTCGACGCAAGCGAAAGCGACGATTCGTTCAGCGAAAGTCTGAGACCCGTCGATCCACGTCAAGGCCCACTGGGCTTTCTTGGCGACGCAAGGGATAGTTTCGATGGCGCGGAAGAGATGGTCTCTCTCTTTGTTGTCCTTGATGTAAGTGTCGAGGAGGAGACTGTACATCTCCGAGTGGATGTTCTCAATCGCGATCTGAAATCCGTAGAAAGCACGCGCCTCCGAAACTTGTACATCGGACATGAACCGTGAAGCAAGATTCTCCAGGACGATACCGTCTGAGGCGGCGAAGAAAGCGAGGACGTGTTTGATGAAGTGACGCTCACCGTCGTTGAGATTGTCCCAGTCGCGAGCGTCTTGCGATAGGTCGACTTCTTCGGCCGTCCAGAAAGATGCTTCGGCCTTCTTGTACATCTCCCAGATCTGTGGGTAGTGGATGGGGAACATACAGAATCTGTCTGGGGTTGGAGTCAGAAGCGGCTCTTCTGCCATGGAAGGCATCTTTTAATGGAGGAGATTCAAGATGTTATTTGATGGTTTTTCTGAATGGAAATTATGATTATATATAATATAAATCAGAGGGTTTTAGGGGTTTCAAATGTTTGAACAAGAAAGGGAAAAGATATGGAGGGAACCGTCAAAACGTTATCAGATTTTTACTCTTTCGAGAGGCTTGTTCGGGAAGATGAAGGGTATTATCGTAATTTGGATTTCATTTTGTCGTGAGGGAGGGAGGGAAATACTAAAGTTGGCGCCAACAATTTGATAAGGACGAAAACGACATTTTGGGGTCTGTGGTACGCGTGTCTTGTTGTGAGGTACACGCGCCTTCACGTGATTTATGTTTTTTTTTTTGTTAATTTAATTAGTGATTTTTAATATACCCTTAAATATTATGAGATATTAGATTTAAACGTCTGCCACATCAATTCCAAAATGATAAACGGGAATAGGAATTCGCATTATCCGTCTGATCCAAGTCAAGTATAGGACGGGTTTGTACAAGTACCACATGTTGTTTCTTGATTCATAAAGTTATCCTTATAACCAATACATTCATTCTACTTGCGCTTTCTATATGGATTGCCATTTCAGATGCTCTGCGACTGATCAGTCTCGCAGAAATTAAGTACTAAATAACATTAACTGTCAATAATTTTGTTTCAACTTACTATAAATGTGAGGCAGTGACATGAGGGATAGAGAGAGCGCGCATAAAGAGAGAGGCAAACGTCCCTTTTGGTAATCTCTTCAAAAACAAAATTACACACAAGAAAAAAAATTCATCAAAAACAGGTAAAATAAATGGCAGCAGAAGTTGTGTTCTGTGTTCTGATTGGTGCTGCTGGATTATGGAAGTTGATAGACAATTTACGTGGCGGGTCTTCGTCAAAATTTGTAACTAATTATCAGACAAATCAAACTAATGGTCTAGGCCAGGGGATGGACTATGCTTATATGCTTAGTAATTGTGGGATACATATTCTTGAACATGAAAGCTGAACAAGTTCAACATAACGCCCAAGAAAAAAGCTTCGATGTTTGCGATTGCAAGAACCATTGTATTTGTTTTTTTTTTCATTCTTTATCTCTAAGGTGTCTTTTAGTTTATGTTTTTTTTTTTGTGGAATTTAGAAATGGCATTATGATATAAATAGTATTATTATGGTAATCAATGTCATTCATAATCATGTCTTTCAAATCCAAAAGAAATATCTTCAACTTGACAATCTTAAAATTGAAAACTCCAGCCAAAAAAAAAAAAAAAAATCTCCTATTTGAGTAAATAAAGATTCTACTTATCGAGGAGCAGATACAGGGGCATTAGCTTTCGCGTAACTAATCCAAGCAACAACGCCAACGGCTAGAATCACCCATCCCATCACATCATACTTCAAATCACTACTTTTGCCTGCCTGTTTGGAGATAGACACGATCATGAGATTCAAACCATTGAGTGCTTTTATCAAATACTGAAATGAGATGTGATGATGAGAATGAACATAAGAAAATAGAACCTTTGAACTCGACGTTGCTGATTGACCGGCGCCACCCATTGGCTGTGAGCCTAAGCCGCTGTGAATCTGTGCGTGCAGTTGTGGAACCTGTGCTTAGCACAATAAGAGAAGAAATTTGATTAAAGAACAAAACTAGCTTTGGGATCGGGTTTAGAGGCAAAATGCACAATTCAGCTGCAATATTCTCCTCCTATGAATTGACAAATCGCATATACTTAGGACAAAAGAGTATCAGTTCGAGTAAAGAACAACACTTTAAGATCCGGTTTAGAGGCAAATGCACAATTCAGCTGCAATAAGTTAGAAAACAAAATTGATCTAAAGAAGAAAGTACCTTGTCCGTCATTTTAAGTGAACTCTGGTAGGTTTCATTTTCCGGTTCCTGCAAAGATGAACAAATATTCAAAACCACAACACCAAAAAGAATCAGTAATGACACTGATTCTGAACGGAAAGCAAATGACCTCATCTACAGCAAGTTGAAATAAGTGAGCCGCCAAGTCGAAGTTGTTTTTAGCTTCGGTCTCATCCGGAGTCAAAAACGCAAGTGTAGTGTATGCATTACCGAGGCACCAAATCGCAGCATGTTTCTTTGGCTCAATCAACAACGCCTCTTCAAGCTTACTGATTGCCTCTACAGACACGCACACAAAGCAAAAGAGTTGTAATCAATCCCTATATCAGAATCAGATTTTCTTTTCCAAAAATTAGCAAACTTTTAATCATAATTAGATCCAAAAACATCATAAACTAAATCAATGTCGGAATTTGCACTAATAACTGATTTTGAGGTTAGTGTGAAGAAACCAGAGATGAACCTGTTCGACAATTTGAATTTAAAGACTAAGAACAAATCTAGACGCAATTCATCATATTAGCAAACAGAAACAACATTTAATCATCCTACAAAAAGAAGAAGAAATTCAAAAAAACCTTGAACAGTTTGCTTTGAATCTTCGTTATGAAACTGAGCTAGCTCCAGTAGAATTCCTCCCCATCTCGTTAGGTTCTATGAGAAAAAAAAAATCAAATTAATCGCTTATAGGAGAAAGTTAAACCCAGTAAAACAAATCTGAAATCATGAAGCGAAGAGAGAAAAAAAAAAAAAAAAAAAACGAACATCGGCATCTAAAGGGTTTTTTATGTAGGTCGCCTCGGCTCCTTTCCGAAGTTGTTCGAACAATAACAGCCTATCAGCATCCTCATCCATGACTTCTCAAAGCTTTACCAAAAATAGAGAAAGCTCAGACAGCGGCGGCGCGACGAAGGATCAACACAGAGGTTTTTCCGTCTCCTTCTAAATGGGCTAATAATGGGCTTTTAGATTTAGTTACAATTCTTGTATTTGCTTGTAAATCGTATCGTCTCAACTGCTTGCCGTTTCAACTAGTGTTATGAGACTGTTTGCTGGTTGTCACCATATGATAAAAAAAAAAAAAAAAGAAAAATAAATATTAGTTAAAGAAAATAATAAATATATAGCTTCGTCTTCTAGTCCGACACCATGCCAGTTGCCAAAATTGTTATCAGATTTTATTTTTAAAAAAAATATATATTTAGGTAATAAAAACAAAAATATATGTGATGAAAGTTAGTCCAACGACTATGTGAGCTTGCAATGTGACTAATTTCACCAGCCACATGTAATCTCACAGAGAGGAAACCATAAACTATTAGTAAAAATATTATATTCAAAAGAAGAAAAGAGGCTTGCAGAAAACGTAGAGCATCACATAGAAACAAGATTAAGATGTTCCCGTTTGTTGACAAAGAAAAAGAAGTGTGTTTTCGTGTTTTAAAAAACATAAAAACAAGTACAGATAGAATTTATATCGTAATAATGATTCTCACATGTGACCCATGATTTTGGAAGAAAAAAAAAGGCAATATTTATCGTGACATATGGAAAAATAATCAATTTGGTTAGTAAATATATACAGCATGTGGGATCATTTACATGTACGTATTTTTCTCAGCAGGTTATTATTCGTACATGCTTCTTAAACATTTTTCCCGTCTTTTGTTACTGTCAGCTTACTCTGGAGGCACGTGTATTTCGAATTTTCCAATATATAATTGAGCAACAACGGATGCCAGTCATTCAATTTTTTTTATATATATATTTTAAATACCATAACATTTAAGTTTATGAAAAAGTTTATAAAAATTAAGAAAAATTTGTCCAAAATAAAAAGTACACAAACACAGACTTTCCACTATTTATAAATCTACTATCCACCTAAAAAATTCAGGATTTCACACTATAAGGTTAAATAATAAATAATATGAGTTGTGCCGACTGCCGCGAGAGGGTTTTGGACATTTTAGATGTTTTTACAACAACATATATTGAAAAATCTAAAATGGGATATTTTGTTGAACTCGTGACAAAAGATAGTTAAAAAAATAAAATAAAAAAATGGTATAATTTTACAGATATTACTTAAAACTTTGTCAACTAAATCGGACGGCCGAGAACGACATGGATCCAACAAATTAAAACTTGAGAGCTACTGAAACGATGACACGTGGGTTATATGGAAATGGCAAAATATGGTAATTAGTGGAGACAAAGAAGGGCTATTTGGGTGAATAAGTCTGATAAATCTAGAGATCCACCATCCAGGACCATTTCTTCTATCAAATTTATCTCTGACGTCTTCTTCGGTTTCTCATCCTCACGTCCGGCGAATTTCCAGGTCTCTTCTCTCTCTCTCTCTCTCTCGATTCCTATGCTTTGTACCTTTCTGTATATATCCCTAATTCTAGTATTGCTTTCTTTCTTTTTCTTTCGATTTTAGATTCTCCGAAATCTCTGGCCTTTTTTTTTTTAATCAGTTTCGAGCTCTGGCTTTCTCACTCCAGCTATTGAATTTTTCAATGGTTAATTTGGTGGAATTATTGAAATTTGACGGAACTTTACCTGTTCATTTCGTTAATTAGGGTTTGAAACTTTCTAATGTGATTTTACTTGAATGGTGGATGTGAAGGAAACTATGGAATGAGTTAAAAAAAAACAAAAATCTCTTGTGTGTTTGTATTGATTTTAGGAACTATGGATAGCTTCTGGAAATTGGGTGATGAGCTTAGAGGTCAGTCAAGAGCATCAGAGGATCACAATTGGTCCACAGTTGCAACGAAGCTCGCTGAGCAAACTAGGATGAAGGGAGAAAGGATGAACAACCTTGATCTCTCCAAAGGCTACACTGAGTTCAGGCCAAGCGACAAGCCTAGTTTCCAGGAGAACAACCTTAACTTCAACATGTTGAACTTGGATGGCAAATATGTCGATGGTCTGGGTAAAGCTTCGATGCAGAGCAATGTTTACAACATGAATACCGTTTTCCAGAAGAACGATTTCAAAAGTGGAGGCAACACCAAGGTTAACAAGTACAGTGGGAATGTTGTTGCTAACAAAGACCTGAGCAACAACAACAACAAACACAACAACAATGATAATGCTAATATGAATCTGGCTGTTGACAAGAGATTTAAGACTCTGCCTGCGTCGGAGACGCTTCCAAGGAATGAAGTTCTTGGTGGCTACATCTTTGTTTGCAACAATGATACTATGCAGGAGGACTTGAAACGTCACCTATTTGGTAAATTTTTTCGACATACATGTTTCTTTGCAATATGCTTTCTCAAGTGCATTTCATTTTTTAAATCTTTTGTGTCAATTTTTCAGGTTTACCTCCAAGATACAGGGACTCTGTCCGGGCAATAACACCTGGTTTGCCTCTGTTTCTTTACAATTACACCACTCACCAGCTCCATGGTATCTTTGAGGTTTGTTCTCATTCTTCTTCTGATTATCTTATATCATGACAACGTCTTTGAAGCTACCATTACTCAAATTTGATTTTCCTTTTATTCCTGTGATATGTTTTCTGCTTTAGGCAACAACTTTTGGAGGTACCAATATTGATGCGACTGCCTGGGAAGACAAAAAGTGCAAAGGAGAGTCAAGATTCCCGGCTCAGGTGAAACTTACAATGCATTCGTTACTCTCCATATAGATACTTTGTGTACCAATTCGGCTTCTTTGTCTAAAATCTTAACAGGTAAGGATCAGAGTGAGGAAAATCTGCAAAGCCTTGGAAGAGGATTCCTTCAGGCCTGTGCTTCACCACTACGATGGTCCGAAATTCCGTCTTGAGCTCTCTGTTCCCGAGGTGCGTACCGTTATCCTTTGCATGTAGAATTTTATTAAGATGGAGACAGATCTGTTAACTGATTATGTGTTACCTATATGATGTTTTGTTGCAGACATTGGATCTGCTAGATCTCTGCGAACAAGCTGGTTCTCCATAAGCCGATCAACCTTGCAATACCACGTTGCTAAGGGGCGGGGGCGTTTTGTCTGAGATCTCTCTATCTATCTATATATATATATGTATATTACCATAAGAGCGTAAGCTTTTAGGATTTAGTTAAGAGTCGAATTCAAATGTATGATTTAGTGAGGAGTGTGTGCGTCTTGAGGCAAGCAAAAAGGTGAAGAGCCTCTGCCCAATAAGCGACTACTCTCAGTTCATGTTGTGTCTAATGTGTGAGTCTGTCTGTTTGTGAGAGATTTGATAACTCTTTTTAAACAAAAAAGATTTATGTAAGAGAATCTATAGAGAAATTGGGCCTAAACAACAGAGCCGAACCAGTGGTTTGTGTTTGCTTGTGTAAGGGAAAAGACAAATGATGTCATCAATGACAAGTTTAACTTTTTAAGCATCTGTGTCATCTGGCCAATGATCTAAACCGGGTTGGTTCTGCAGGGGTTTAGCAGATCCAATTTAACTTTTAGAAATAGATGGACAAGTGTTATTCGTTTAAACATATCCAAATGATCGTAACTGGTTCTAATAAAATTGTTTAGCAGAATTAGTTGCTTCCTTTTTTATGTATATGGTCGAATGTTTGATGAAAAAGCCATTGTTGAGACACTAATTTCTTGAGGATGGGATCGTTTCATTTGGTAGAAGGAGATGAAAAGGAAAGTGCTAATACTACAACAGCAAAGATGATACATTGGTAAAATCTATGATCTCTCTCTGGTTAAGTGTTGGCTACAAGTAGAAACCACCGCACCATAGAGACAAAATCATCAGGGAGCAGCTGATCCAATGAAGCTTTGAATTCTGTTCAACAGCTCTTGCTTCACAGAATCTGGAACTGAAGCTGCACATACACGAAGAAGATTCCATTGAAACAAACATAGCCGGGCTTTATAGTAACAAGTAAATGGAACTGGTTTCTCTGTTTCGGTTTTCATCTTAAAAAGGGTTTTTTTGTTTATCTTCTTTACCTCTGCCTTTCGGTGTAATCACTCGTATTAGTTCATCAACTGTAACATCTTTTCTCCCTTTCTTCTTTACATGTTCCCTGCAGTCGAAAAAGACAGCTTCAAATGTAGTTCATTTTGGTCAGTTATCAGAACAAACGAAAAGTTGAGTTCTATACTTTTCTCCGACAACCACAATCAAAAACAATATACATAGCGAGATTCATGATGCATTTTCCTGGAGAAGTATGCTAAACCTATCGTTAAAGGGATTCTGGACATTTCTACGCTTGGCTAAACTTTAATGCTAAACCCTAATTAACCACCAGCAACATCTACCAACTTTAAAGATTGATCTGAATCATAGTTATCTATGAAACGAATGCGTAATTACAGGTCAAATAACAGCACCTGCAAGCAAGTCTCATCTCATCTTTCCAACCAGACTCCACCAATCTATCTCTCACGAGCTCCATCAGATTCTCTTTCTCTCCACTCTCAACCAACTACGCAATGAATTTTTGTTTTACAACCTTTTTCATCCAAAATCCAAATTAAAAGAGACTTTTTCGTATAAAAATCAGGAAACCTTGATGTTGATGATTTCTCGAAGCGTGAGCTCTTCTTTCTCGGAAGCGTCCGTCACGTCTTCATCAGGTGTCAGAGGCCGACTCGCCAAGTGTTTCCTGATCAGAAAACAAACCACTATTACCAGAAAAGAGAGAAATAGAGGAGAAATCGAAAGAAGTTAATTGAAGATACAGATAGGATGATTTACGACTCGAAACAAGCTAATATACATGTGTATGAATCGATCGATCAGTCAAGAACAAAGGATCAATTATGATGGAGGAATTTTCCAGATCTCCAGCAAACCCCAACTATGTGTATTCCAAGAAGAAGTAAGCAGACGACAACAGGATCATCACCCTACGTGCCAGTGGGTATGAATACACTACGTGCTATTTTATAGAATGGGCCTTTATCAAACAGTGGCCCATGATTGAGGGCCCATGAATGAAAGTGGTCGTATTAAACGACAGCGTGTAGGAAGGAAGCTAATAACGGTCAACGGGAAAACGAAGGCGCGTCAAATGCTAACCATTAAACTACGGTTGTGGACGGCAAACAGTATTCGTCTCCGAAACGAAACCGCAGAGATGAAAAGATATAATTCATTATCCTCTTCTTCGGAAAAGTAAAGCGGCGTACGATAGTAAGTCTACCGCTAACCTACGCACCTCCATCTGCTTCTTTTCGCTCTCTCTCTCTCACTCTCATGGCTGTCTCCGTATTAGCTCCGGTCTTGGCTCTCTGCTTCCATCAGAGCGGCAAACTGTCTCGTAGTTTGGGATACAGACGATCGAAGGGATTAAGTTCTGGTCGCCGTTCACTGTGCTCCATCGGTTTCGGTGCAGGGAAGGTGCGGGCATTGAGGGTTAGGGTTCCGGTTTGCAGAGCCGTTCCTCCTCTCTTGTTCAAAGATCTCGATGCGGATGATTTTCGGCATCCTTTGGATAAGCAGGTTGTTTAGAATTCTCATGTATAGTTATTGGTTACTATGATTAGTTGTTCGTTTTATCAGCTGGAACCTTGGACTTTCGAATCCTCCATAAAATTCAAAATTTTGAATTTGTTCTATTCTGAATTTTTGATAAGCTGCTTGATGGAATGTCTTTTTGCTGCAGAACACATTGTTACTAAGAGCCATTCCGGGGTTGAGTGAATTCGGGAAAGCTCTCTTAGGTGATTTTTTTTTTTTAAAAATGTTTCACAAGTGTAGCTCTTTCTTGTTCCCTGCCACATATGGCTTTGGTGGGATTATAGAGGGATTATATGGTTTATCGGTTCTGGGATTGTTGTAGGGTCAACGACGGAACAGATCATGCTTCTTGAGAACATTGGGACTTCTGTTCTTGCCTCCAAGAATCAGGTTAGAGCTGTTATATTAAAGTCACTTTATACTTTTGTCTACCAACAACGAGACATGATGTTTGTTGTATATGCTGTCTCAGCTTTCTGATCTTCACGGTTTGTTGGTCGAGGCTGCTGAGATTTTGAACATTGAGGCTCCTGACCTCTATGTTCGACAGAGTCCTGTTCCAAACGCGTATACACTGGCAATCGGCGGTAAAAAGCCTTTCATTGTCGTTCATACCAGCCTGATCGAACTTCTGACTCGTGAGGAACTACAGGTTCATCCCCCTGCTCTACAAGTTCCATGCTTTTTTGACTGGGAACTAAATTTTTGAACCAAACCATGGATACTAATATTGGCTAATCAGAACTTCAGTGTGACATATCAGTTAATTGTACAAGAAATCTGACAGCTTACCTGAAAACTAGGCTGTCTTGGCTCATGAACTAGGCCATCTGAAGTGTGATCACGGCGTGTGGCTCACATTTGCAAATATTCTTACCCTTGGCGCTTATACAGTTCCTGGTAGGTGCCTCACCTTTTTCTATGTCGGTCTGACAAAATTGTAGTGACTTCATTATGGAAATCTGTTAGCCGAGAAGAAGGAACCAACAGAAGTTTCAAGTTGCGGTTCTAAGTTGAATTCTGTTCTTTGTAGCTTTTGGGCAAATAATAGCTCGAACCCTGGAAGAACAGTTACTTCGTTGGGTACGTTCAGCAGAGCTGACTTGTGACCGTGCAGCACTTCTCGTGGCTCAAGACCCAAAGGTACAAATTCTAAAATCATGGAAGAACCGTTTAAACCAGAATGCTTCAAAGTAGACGTAAGATACCTAGTGATGTTTCTTTTCTTCTTATAATCTCTCTCATGTGGCTTCCAAGAGGTTGTTGTATCCGTTCTAATGAAATTAGCTGGAGGATGTCCATCAATCGCTGATCAGCTAAATGTTGATGCGTTTTTAGAACAAGCCCGTTCATATGACAAAGCTTCTTCAAGCCCCTTGGGATGGTACATAAGGTGAGAGAGTCAACTATACAAAAGTGATATGATCCTGCCTAAGGACACCACGGATGACTCGTGGTCAGAAGAACAAAGGACCAACATGGAAGAGGTTCTCCCTGTGAACAACTCCAACACTCAGCCAAAGGAGACTCAAGACCAGCCAGACGTCCCAAACATCGTCCAGAGTGACGCTCTATCTCTTGATCCAAAGGAAGGACTGAAGGCGCCTGAAACTACTTGGACAATACCAACAGGACCAATGACTAGAGGACGCGTCAAGAAGCTCAAGGAGTCTATGGAGGAATCGCTCAAGGCCATCAGCACATTGATCACGCCAAGTCCAAGATCATCCTTCACTTTCCTCATCCGGGCCAATGAAGTCTAACACTTGGGTAAGTGAATTTTTGGGAGCTCTTTTTCCCTACTTGGTTTTTGTCCCATTGGGTTTTACCAAGTAGGTTTTTAATGAGGCCCAAATATTCACTTTTTTCTCTGACCCATTTGATACTTCGGCCCGGCCCATTTTTTCTTTCTTTGTCTTTTAATTCAATGAGTGTTGTTAGTAGTTGGTAGTTGGGGAGTTAGGATTTATGTCTTAGCTCTTGCATGAGCTTGCATGTTCTTGGAAGTTGTTCCAACATGCAAGCTTGTCTCCTCCCCACTCCTATATATATCTTCCCTTTGTCATTTGTACTCTTCATCAAAGTTTTTATTCAAAGAGTGTTTTCTCTCTAAAAAACCTTTGGTCACTTCTCTTCTCTTAGGTCCTCCCTAGGTGTGTAATATCTTAGGGCCCATCTAAGAAACCCTTGGGAACTTTCGGTGCGTCATATCCGAAAGCTCTCAAGTCCCTGCTTACAGAAGTCTTCCGCAACTTCTGTCGGTTTTCCTTTCATCCACATCCCTTGGTCCAAACTCATTTTGGACGCAAGGCTTATTCTGTTTCGTCTTTACTTCCTTGTTGTGTCGATCGTGGGTTGTGATCTTCACCAAGATCGCATCAAGTGGTATCAGAGCTTCACAACAAGCTAAGTAACTTCTATCCTTTTCTTGTTTACTTTCATTTTCTAGGTCGTTATAATCTGTTCATGCCATTTCCGTTAATCTTTTCTTTTAATCCTTGTGTTTTTCCAAAGAACTTTTAACTGGCCAATTGGTACTTTAATATTTTTCAGGAAACCATGGTGGAGTCCGAAGAAGAAGATGCGCGTCAACCATCTCGAACCCTTCCACAAGAAGACCGCATACTGGACGCTCTTACCGCCCGCCTTGATCAAATTCTGGATATCAAGCTCCAAGCTTTTGAAGCCAGACTTCAGAACGCCCCGGCTCAACGACGCACAGCCCCGCGTGGAGAATGGCCTGAACAGCCCGAACCACCACCTAGACAACAACGAACCGGACGCACTCAAGACGGACGGCCCATATCACCTAGAGAAAGCCGTGAAAGACATGAATACTATGGCGATGAGGCAGCTGAACAATTCTATCAAAGCGGTGGATCCGTCCGTAGCATTCACCGGAGACCAAGACGTGAGTATGAGCCTAGACCGCCCCCACCGCCGCACGATCATTTCAATGCCCTTAAGCTCAAGATCCCTTCTTTCCATGGAAAGAACGATCCAACAGCTTACTTAGAGTGGGAGCAGAAGATCGAGTTGGTTTTCGATTGTCATCACTACACCGAGGCCAACAAAGTTAAAGTGGCCGCTACTGAATTCTACGACTATGCGTTAAGTTGGTGGGATCAACTTGTCACGTCTAGAAGAAGGAATGGGGAGTTTCCAGTGGAGACTTGGTACGAAATGAAAATGATTATGAGGAAGCGGTTCGTACCTAGTCACTTTCACCGTGACCTGCACCAGCGCCTAAGACATCTAAGCCAAGGCAACCGCACGGTTGAAGAATACTTTCAAGAGATGGAGACTTTGCTCATCCGGGCCAGCGTCACAGAAGACAGAGAAGCCACCATGTCTCGGTTTCTTGGAGGGCTAAACCGGGACATCCAGGACCGCTTGGAGCTGCAGCATTATGTGGAATTAGAAGAAATGCTCCATAAAGCCGTCCTTATTGAGCAACAACTCAAGAGGAAGCCCTCACTACGACAAACCTTTGGTTCCGGATCTGTGCCAACTAAACCAGCTTATGTCCGGGACTTCAAGCCAGCTTTCCAGCGTGATTCCAACCCTTCCACATCACGGATAGATGCTCGTCCGACTACAAGTGCTTTGGACAAGGGTAAAGCTATTGATCGCCCCGCTAGGAACCGTGATATCCGATGTTTTAAATGTCAAGGTCTTGGTCATTATGCCAATGAGTGCATCAACAAGAAGGTAATGACCCTAAGGGATAATGGCGAGGTGGAGACCGAGGAATCGGAAAACGACAATCTCTCCGACGAAGGCATTGAGCGACCTATCCATGGAGAATTATTGGTTGCTAGACGATCCATGAGTGTCCAAGCTAAACCAGATGTTCAAGAGCAACGTGAAAATCTATTCCATACCAGATGCTTGGTGCAAGGGAAAATCTGTAGCCTGATCATCGATGGAGGAAGCTGCACCAATGTCGCCAGTGAAGACATTGTCCGCAAACTTGGTCTGACTGAGATGAAGCACCCAAGACCTTATCCTCTTCAGTGGCTGAACGATCAAGGAGAATTGAAAGTAACCCGCCAAGTAAAGGTTCCATTGAGCATTGGAAAATATGAGGACGAGATCCTTTGTGATGTCCTACCCATGGACGCGGGTCATATTCTCTTAGGACGACCATGGCAATCCGATCGCAAGGTAATACATGATGGGTTTACTAACCGCCATAGCTTTGTGTTTAAAGGCAGGAAAACCACGTTGTTACCCATGACGCCCCAAGAAGTGTACCAAGATCAGCTACACTTGAGCAAGCAGAAGAACCCAACTGATAATAGTAAGGGCAAGAAAAAACAAACCAATTTTTTTGCTAAGGCTGGTGAGGTTAAACGAACTCTTCATTCATCCCAGCCTATCTTAATGTTTGTTTATAGAGAGGCTTGCCTCAATCTTACTAATCTGGAACCGGTGCTACCGAGTGAGATGACCTCTCTTTTGCAGGTGTATAAAGATGTGTTCCCCGATGAAACACCTGACGGTTTACCACCTATAAGAGGGATAGAACATCAGATCGATTTTGTTCCAGGATCAACACTGCCCAATCGTCCAGCTTATCGTACCAACCCGGTGGAAACCAAAGAGCTTCAAAGACAAGTGGACGACCTTATGAAGAAGGGACATATCCGTGAAAGCATGAGCCCATGTGCAGTCCCAGTTCTCCTTGTCCCCAAAAAGGATGGCTCATGGCGAATGTGTGTTGATTGTAGAGCAATCAACAACATCATGGTAAAGTATCGCCACCCTATTCCTAGGTTAGACGATATGCTTGATGAGTTGCATGGGTCTAGCATGTTTTCCAAAATAGATCTTAAAAGTGGCTATCACCAAATCCGGATGAAGGAAGGTGATGAATGGAAAACAGCCTTTAAAACCAAACATGGTCTGTATGAGTGGCTAGTGATGCCCTTTGGTCTAACTAACGCACCTAGTACCTTTATGCGCTTAATGAATCATGTCCTTAGGGAATTCATTGGTTATTTTGTTGTAGTGTACTTTGATGATATTTTAGTCTACAGCAAAAACCTAGAAGAACATATTGGCCATTTGAAATCGGTTTTCCATGTGCTTAGGAAAGAAAGCTTATTTGCTAATCTTAAGAAATGCACCTTTTGTACGGATAACCTTGTGTTTCTAGGCTTTGTTGTAAGCGCAGATGGTATTAGGGTCGATGAGGAAAAGGTCAAAGCTATCCGTGAATGGCCCAGCCCTAAGACCATAGGTGAAGTCAGGAGTTTTCATGGGCTGGCCGGATTTTATCGGAGATTTGTGAAGGATTTCAGTACCCTGGCCGCGCCCTTGACTGAAGTAATTAAGAAGGACGTTGGATTCAAGTGGGAACATGCCCAAGAGGAAGCTTTTCAGACACTGAAGGACAAGCTCACCAATGCCCCACTACTTGCTTTGCCTAACTTTGCTAATACCTTTGAAATTGAGTGTGATGCTTCAGGAATAGGTATTGGAGCTGTTCTGATGCAAGAGAAGAAGCCTATTGCTTTCTTTAGTGAAAAGCTTGGAGGAGCCACGTTGAACTACCCCACATATGACAAGGAACTTTATGCCTTGGTCCGAGCTCTTCAAACATGGCAGCATTACCTATGGCCCAAAGAGTTCGTTATTCACACTGATCATGAATCCTTGAAGCATCTCAAAGGCCAGCAAAAGCTCAACAAAAGGCACGCCAAGTGGGTTGAGTTCATTGAGACTTTCCCATATGTCATACGATATAAACAAGGTAAAGACAATGTGGTCGCCGATGCATTGTCCCGAAGGTACACTCTCTTGAACACTCTCGATGCTAAACTCTTAGGATTTGATCAGATTAAGGACATGTATGCCACTGACCCGGACTATGGAGAAATCTATAAGTCCTGTGAGAAGATTGCTGTAGGTCATTACTACAAAAAGGATGGGTTTCTCTTCTATGAGAATCGGCTTTGCGTCCCAAACTGCTCCTTGCGGGAACTGTTCGTTAGGGAAGCACATGGTGGAGGATTGATGGGCCATTTTGGCATAGCCAAGACCATGGCCGTTATGAGGGACCATTTTCATTGGCCCCATATGAGACGGGACGTTGAAAGGATCTGTAGCCGATGCCCCACTTGCAAGATGGCCAAATCAAAGGTTCAACACCACGGTTTGTATACACCTTTACCCATTCCTTTGCATCCTTGGGTTGACATTTCCATGGATTTTGTCCTTGGAATGCCTAGGACTAGGAATGGAAAGGATTCTATCTTTGTGGTTGTTGATCGATTTTCTAAAATGGCTCACTTTATTGCTTGCAACAAAACTGATGATGCATCACATATAGCACACTTGTTCTTTAAGGAAATAGTGCGTTTGCATGGCATGCCCAAGACCATTGTGTCTGATAGAGACACTAAGTTCCTTAGTTATTTTTGGAAAACCTTATGGTCTAAGCTAGGCACTAAGCTCTTGTTTTCTACTACTTGTCATCCTGAGACTGATGGTCAAACTGAAGTAGTTAACCGGACTTTAGGAACTCTTTTGCGTGCTTTTGTGGGAAAGAATCTAAGAACTTGGGAAGATTGTTTGCCGCATTTAGAGTTTGCTTATAATCATGCTCAGCATTCTGCTTCTAAGTTTTCTCCTTTCCAAATTGTTTATGGGTTTAATCCCATCTCTCCTTTGGATTTAATCCCTTTGCCTTTGAGTGAAAGACATAGCACAGATGGAAAGCAGAAAGCTGAATTGGTCCAGCAAATCCATAAAGAAGCCAGGAGGAACATAGAAGCAAGGACCAAGCAGTATGTGAAAACCGCCAACAAAAACCGAAAAGAAGTTGTCTTTAAGGCTGGTGACCAAGTCTGGGTTCACCTTAGGAAAGAGCGGTTTCCCGAAGAAAGAAAATCCAAACTAATGCCCAGAATGGATGGCCCCTTCACAGTCATCAAGCGGATCAACAACAATGCTTATGAACTTGACCTTCAGGGTAAGTATAATATAAGTTCTAGTTTTAATGTTTCTGACCTTGTTCCTTTTTATGCAGATCAAGCGGATTTGAGGGCAAATCCTCTTCAAGTGGAAGGGGATGATATGATCCTGCCTAAGGACACCACGGATGACTCGTGGTCAGAAGAACAAAGGACCAACATGGAAGAGGTTCTCCCTGTGAACAACTCCAACACTCAGCCAAAGGAGACTCAAGACCAGCCAGACGTCCCAAACATCGTCCAGAGTGACGCTCTATCTCTTGATCCAAAGGAAGGACTGAAGGCGCCTGAAACTACTTGGACAATACCAACAGGACCAATGACTAGAGGACGCGTCAAGAAGCTCAAGGAGTCTATGGAGGAATCGCTCAAGGCCATCAGCACATTGATCACGCCAAGTCCAAGATCATCCTTCACTTTCCTCATCCGGGCCAATGAAGTCTAACACTTGGGTAAGTGAATTTTTGGGAGCTCTTTTTCCCTACTTGGTTTTTGTCCCATTGGGTTTTACCAAGTAGGTTTTTAATGAGGCCCAAATATTCACTTTTTTCTCTGACCCATTTGATACTTCGGCCCGGCCCATTTTTTCTTTCTTTGTCTTTTAATTCAATGAGTGTTGTTAGTAGTTGGTAGTTGGGGAGTTAGGATTTATGTCTTAGCTCTTGCATGAGCTTGCATGTTCTTGGAAGTTGTTCCAACATGCAAGCTTGTCTCCTCCCCACTCCTATATATATCTTCCCTTTGTCATTTGTACTCTTCATCAAAGTTTTTATTCAAAGAGTGTTTTCTCTCTAAAAAACCTTTGGTCACTTCTCTTCTCTTAGGTCCTCCCTAGGTGTGTAATATCTTAGGGCCCATCTAAGAAACCCTTGGGAACTTTCGGTGCGTCATATCCGAAAGCTCTCAAGTCCCTGCTTACAGAAGTCTTCCGCAACTTCTGTCGGTTTTCCTTTCATCCACATCCCTTGGTCCAAACTCATTTTGGACGCAAGGCTTATTCTGTTTCGTCTTTACTTCCTTGTTGTGTCGATCGTGGGTTGTGATCTTCACCAAGATCGCATCAAAAAGTGGCGGTGGAAATTTAATTATTCTTACGTCTGGACAATTCTTGTTTGTTTACATACTTCTTGTTTACAGAAATGCTCAGACGAGTCAATTATCCCATCCATTACCAGTTCTTCGTGCACGTGAGATTGATGAATGGTCCAGGAGTCTTGAGTACCGGAGTCTCCTGAAACGGGCAAATCGAATAAGCACGGTGCAGAATGGTTAGTGGTGTTGTAAAATTTTCAGAAAGAAGAAAAAATAGAGTAAACATGTAGTATAGGTAAGTTACATAGAAATGTTTGAAAATTTATAGAAGACTTCTATGAATTCGATTTTTAGCAGAATGGGCAAAGAAGAAATAAGAGACTGGATTCTTAGGTGTAAACAGGTACTGTAAGAACTCTTGTATTTGTACAGGGCGTTGTTTTATCTTATAATTGTAATAGATAACGCAAATGTATATTTCAATAAACAAAAAGATCAATATAATATATGATACGGTTGTATATCTCACCAATCTCAGACTTAGAGGCTTAAGCTGCCAAACTGATTGTTCCAATTTTCGTAGATTCCGAGTTCGTTCTGGGAAACCGAAGGCCTTACTTCTTGTAACGCGTCTTTAAAGTCCTGCATCATGACCAAATTTATGAAACAGCGACAGAAACATAGATTTTTTTTTAGCCACATGTATATTCAGAGTTTTAATATAACATTAATTTAATTTAATCCCAAAGATGATAGTAAAATCTCCATTTTGTGTTTACCTGAAGAGTCACAAGGCGCATGTCATCTTTAGTTAGGTTTGTTATATCTATGCCTCGTTTGAGAGCTTCCCTTAATGGACCCATAGTTGCATCTTTCACCAGGTTCTTCATGTCTGATCCCGAGTACCCTGCAGTGAAAAAATTACAAAAAAAAAGAAGCTAGGTTATACTGGAAAATGTGCATTTGCCTTTTTGGGTTGCGGTCTTGGAATTTTTAAGATCACAACTCCACAAGTTGCATATAGTATTACTGTGTTTTGAATTCTTATGATAACTTTACCTTCGGTTAGGTTGCATATGATGTTCATATCATCTTTCGACAATGTAAACAACCCATCTTTCTGTAGGAGATTCTGTATAATCCATGCTCTAGCTTCTTCAATAACAAAAACAAAACCATGTCAGAACAGTTTTCCCGAACGAAACCAAAATGGGACAGAAAATTGTGTTTATCATTCTTCACCAGATGAAGGAAGAGGAATGTAGAGTCTCTTGGTAAGCCGTCTTCTTGCTGCTTCATCGAGCTCTTGGGGTCTATTTGTTGCTCCTGACCAAACAAAAACAATTAACCTAGAGAACTCTCACAAAATTTCAAACCTTCATTGTCCCAATTCTTACCTATTAGGAGAATTTGCTCACTGCCGCTGTCAAAACCTTCCATTTCAATCAGGAACTGTGTCTTGAGTCTTCTACTCGATTCATGTTCACCATCTGACTTACGCTGCAGCAAAGGGTGAAAGTTTGTTTCTATTAGCAGAATGTCACATTAGAGAAATGCTAAAACGTTGCTAGAAATTGTCTTTAGTGAACCACCTTTTGGTTTTTGTTTTTCAGGCCATTTTATACATTGACATAAATTGGGTGCTTGTCAGTATTTAAAGTCTTAAGAGATCACAACAAACCTGAGATAGTAGAGAATCTATTTCATCTACAAATATCACTGCAGGCTGGCGGCAACTTGCGACTCCAAAAAGGGCCCTCACTAGCTTTTCACCTTCGCCAATCTGCATTTAAACTCGTTTGAATGTTAAATCTGCAGTGGAATAAATCACTCACCTAACTTCACGAATATTCGTCTGGACGGACACAAAGATGTGGAACTAACCCATTTGCTTGTCAATGAACTGGCTGATATATAGAAAAAAGTTGCTTTTGCTTCTCCAGCTATAGCTTTTCCAATCATCGTTTTACCAGTACCCTGGAACGAAGTAGATACAGAAGTAAGAAACATAGACAATGACATATCATCTTCAAAGTCAAAAAGAATAAGGGTACCTACTGGAGGACCAAAGAGAAGAAGTCCTTTCCCAGGCGAACGACAACCTTTAAATATGTCAGGACGTAACAACGGCCAAATGACCATCTCAGTTACACACTTTTTAGCATGCTCCAGACCAGCTGCACATCAATAACTCATGGTGAGAAACTCCAGATGCAAGTGGAATAATAATATGCACTATAGTGAAACATGTTCTTGTACCAATATCGTCCCAGCGGACATTGGGGTCTCGGTCCATGATCTCGTTGCTGACATGCTCTATAAGACGAGGTTCCAAGTTTCTCAACTTCTCGGGAAGCTCACCATCAGGACCACACAGCATCTCCAAACTAGCACAGGAGAACATGTTTTCAGACTTACAGGCATATTACAAGGATGGTGACAGGAGTTGCTTATGCACAAAATCTTGATTGATAAGTGTGTATATGCAACTAAACACTACACCTCAGTTGAGTTGGACCTTGAACAAGAGACCAGGAATAGTTTTAACATAAGTAATTGATCTTGTACTATTGGCACAAATGTACTATTGTTGAATTACTTTCAATGTGAAATAAGTACAGAACAGTGCTTCGAAGTTTGAACACATAAACTTAGTTCGAGAAGGGTAGAGACAGGCATAGCCTATTTAGTGAAACCAAGAGCTAGGGTCAAGAAAACAGAGAAAAATAAGGTTATTCATTGTTGAAGCTTAGGTTATCAGAAGGTAGCATGTGCTTAGCCTTTGTCAAAGATCTTAAATCATAAATTTAAGAAATTACAAAACTTACCATGTTCTGGTCGAGTCATCGAGTGTATCATCAGTCTTTCCACCAATACGAGACGTCATGTTTCCAACATTATTCCCATTAGATTTAACTGGAGGAACAAAATTACCACGGTGTCCACGTCTTAGATAGCCACCCGATCTTGCACCGTATCCCCTAGCTAAAGCATTTTTTTCAGTCGGAGGAGAAAGAGAAGAATTTGGTGACCCGGTTGATCCTCGTTTCAGTCTCACGTCCATTTCCTAAAGCAAGAGAGATAGTAGTCAACATATGTAAATGGTAACAAAGCACAGTTCAAAAGATTATGCTTTGCAAAATTGAGATGCTGGCTCACAAAAAAAGAATAAAGAACATAAATACTTATAAACCAAGAGAGACATTAGTCAACATATGCAAAAGGTAACAAAGCACAGTTTCGGAAAAGTTGAGATGCTGATTCGCAGAAGACAGATTTGAGGAATCAGGAACTTGAAAACTTTAAAGCATCTGATCATGGAGCTGAAGTTAATAATGGTAGACTCAAAGATAAGAATAGTAAAAGATACTTGTACCAGTTTTGTTTTGGCAGTTACAAATCCATTAGCAGCATCATTTTCCTTTATCTCCCCATAATTTGTGAGGCTGCTGATTTCTCCATGAGCTCGCTTTGTTCCAAAACCAACTCCATGGCTTCTCTCGACAATGACGCATTCATCAGAGGCACTGTCTTGTTTGTTCACGGAAGTACTGCGCTGATTATATGGGTTAGCTATGCTGTTTCCATACAATGATGTTAGTCTGACTTGCATCAGTGGTTTTGGTGCTTTGGGAATAAAATTACGCGTATCCAGTCGCTCTTCCTGAACAAAACACATAGGATCGTTATCTATGTTGGAGCAAAAAAGAAAATCTAAGGTTCATGTATAAACAGTAGTTAGCAAGTAATTCTCATTTAAAAGGTCGTTAAATTACATATAGAAAGCATAGTGGAAAGAGGAAGCAAGGACTGGTGACATGGCTGCATTTTCGAAGTCATCACTAATAGCAACAGCATACAAGAAATGAAGTTGTTAACAAAAGCATTACCATCTCTTTGACACCCTTTCCGTTAGATTGACTGAGAAGAAAAGGAAAGAGTTTCGACTGCTTAATCATTTCCACATCAAATTCGCCTTTGCTGCCAAAAATAGGGCCTGGAGCTGCTTTTGCAAGTTCAAACGCTTGCCTGGATACAGCAAGAAATAAACCATAAAAGGGTACTCCAAAAATTCAACTGAGTTCAGCTTCAATGTTACCCAGGTTTTTCCATAATCATTCACAGTTCAGTTTCAGCATGAACGAAGGGTCCACATGTGGGAGAAAAAATCCTCTTAACTTTACAGATAAAGAACAAAAAGTTTTTCAATACCCGAAAACTGAAGCCACACTCGTAAGTATCGACTAAGCTCAGAAAGTAAAATTCAAACCAATATACTTCGAATCAAACATGCTAAAAGGGGGAAGAGGTCAGGTACCGGTCCGAATCTGCAACGAGGCCTTCTACAGCTGAACCGACCTTTGAGGCAACTTCTCGGCGGATGGGAACGATGAAAGCACGATCGGCGTCGGTGACAGAACGAGAATCGAGGAAACCTAAAAGACGAAGCCCAAGGATCTGAGCGGAGGAGAAATCAGATTTCTCTAGGAATTGGTCGGCACCGAAAAGCAGCGATTGAAGACGCTTCAAGTTCTCGTCTACTTCTTTCCTCCAGCAGTCCTTCTCTTCTTCCACTTTAACGGTCAGAAGCGGCGGTGGCTTCAGCAGCGGAGAAGAAAACGGCGACGAACGCTTTCCCGCCATTGTTATCCTATCTTATTTTCTTCCCTTTCTTCGTCCCCAAAATGGCCAAAAACCCCCAGAAACGAAATTCAAACCCCGCGCTCTCAATCAGAGCCACCGACTATGACGCTTAAACGTCCTGCAGTGTAATAGCGTACATATAAAACGGCGTGTAGTTAGTTGCCTTCAAACATCTGAATGGGCCATAATAACTTTTGCCGCTCATCAGAATGGGCCATATAAGAACTTTTCACCGAGGTAGGATTATCGGTGATTCAACAAGCTTGTTATTCTTCACCCAAACGGTTGTTATTTATTTTACACTATTAGTTGGATCACACAAATGCCTTAAGCTTATATCACAAACGCACAATGCGTTTACGGAAACACGCAAGACGCAAAACGCCGAACAAGAAAGACAATCCACAACAGCGATTAAGTTTTAGCGTCTGGGGCCGCCACAACTTATTTTATTCAAAACACACACAAACACCAAAAGTTACAACCCAAGTTTTGATTTGCTTTAGAGAAAACCCTTTAAGCAATCATCACACAACAATTTGAGATAAAATGGTGGAGCCGAACGCCACAGCAGCGTTTAGACTCCTCCCAATGCAGCTTGTCCTCAGGATTAGCGGACGGGCGACACGTGTAAACCGACATCGTCTCCGTCCAAGCTGGTCCCGCGGATGCTCCAATCACAAGCAGCTTGTCCCCGAGCGACTTAAACGCAACGCCCCATCCTCTACTAGACGTGGCCCTCACAGGCACATCTCCAAGCTTCTTCCAAGCGTTTGCTTTTGTATCATAAACGCGGAGCTCGTTCGCTGATGTTTCCAGAGAGTAAAGATATTTATTCACTACAGCAATGAGCGGTGGAGATTGATCAGAAGAGAAAGACATGTCTTTGAGAATGTCCGGTATTAGTTCCCAAGTGTCCGTTCCCTCATCGTAACGTTCTCCGCAAGTTAGGTTCTGATTATTCTCATCCCGGCCACCAACGACGTAAAACTTGCCATGCAAGTAACAGCCTGAGCAGAGTTTCCGCCGCTTGTGCATTCCTTGGAGATGCGTCCACGTCTTGGTCCCCGAGTCATACTTCTCGGCTTTGTTCACAACTTCCAAAGACCCGTCTCCATCGATTCTTAACCCGCCAGCTACAAACACAACATTTCCACAAGTAGCAGAAGCGAACAAGATCCGCGGCGTGATCATTGCAGGACCCTTAAACCACTTGCTCGTCTCCAGCTCGTACCGCCACAAAGCAATGCTCTTCTCCTCTTTCCCAGTGACAATCAAATGCGTTCCAGCGCAGAGAGATTCTTTATCTGCGCTGAAGAAGCAACCGTCGGAAGGAAGTTCCGGAACGTTCTGATAATTCTCAAAGTCCTTATCGAACATAGTCCAGCGAATGTCGCCACTGGACCGCATAAAGACAAACGGTTCAACCACACCGCGCTCTCGCCTCACCTTGAATATCTTACCGTCCTTTAGCAAACGCGAAAAACGCTTACTTAGAAGCTTAAGTTTCCAATACTCAAAACGCGGGAGGCGTGCAAGTATCTCGACCTCTAGCTCGTAAGCAAGCTGAGGAACGTTTTGTAAATAATCTGCATCCTGAGGTTTTAATCCTACAACCTCTCCTGTTTCTTCTTCATCCCAATCTAAACAAGGATCTTCGTTTAGATCTGGAATCTTGTATTCATGAATCCGAACCTTCCTCGGCCTAGACCTGCTCGAGCTTGCTCGAATTCGACCGGTGTGATCTTCTCCTAACGTCAACATTTCTTGGTAACAATCCCGCCCTTCCACTACTACGCCTTTGACATTCCCTCTGTGTGAATTTTCAACCAAAAAAATGAATCAAACAGTGAAAACCTAATAGAAACAATCAAATAGAGAATCAATTATAAAAGTAGTTACCAAGTTTCAATCTTTTTGTATAAAAAGAACAAATGTTCAGACTTTTATAGTAATTGGAAGAGCAAAAACTACAGAAAAACGATATGGACTAAGCGGATCGATCTAGCAGATTTTATATGTAAGTTTCTGAAACCGCTACTGGTTATGATTTATGAACAAAGGGCAATTTATTTACCTAATCCGAATTCTAACAAGAAATTAAACAGATTTGGTTAAATGAATACAGTGAACTGGGGATTCAAAATTGTTCAACATTCTACAAGAGAAAGCAGATAGAGATTTTGGCATAATTGAACATAAATAGATTTAAATCCCAGATAAAAGAGTGAGTGTGTATGTGTGTGTGTATATGTGTATGTGTATGTACATCCCTAAAGTATATACCTGAAGAATATGATTTCAATGCTCTCTTCTCTCTCTCTTTCTTCTTCTTCTTCTTCTTCTTCTTCTTCATTCATCTGTAAATAAGAAAATTATAAACGAAAAAATAAAAAAAGAGATGACGAGGGATTAAATATAAAAATACCAGAAAGATAAATTTATGAAAATTTAAAAAAAACTATAATAATCAGAACCTTTTGCAAAGAGAAAGGCACCCACCCTAAGTTGCAGGGGAAGTTGAAGCTTAATTTAGAATTCGCCAGAAGAAAAAACTTAAAACTTTTTTATATTGGAACAATAAAGGCAGTGACTTATTGTTTTTTATATGCAGTGAGCGAGCAACGACAAAACCATATTCGACTCATCTTCAAGAAATCGCCGGTAAAAAAACTTGAAAAGGGCAAAAAGCTATGGTTATGATATTATAAACTGAAATTATTTATCGTGAAGTGTGTCTGTGTCTGACTGTGTGCGAGAGAGTGAGAATATGCGTAGAGAGAAAGGAAAGATAATGAATTTTCAAATCCAAGAAGAAGATAAGACAAAAATATATAAAGTAAATCTTGAATATTATACTTTTTTAATCAGAAAATGGCAAAATAAAAGCTTTAAAATCATGAAAACATATTAAATTAGTGGCATATCGACTGGAATATTCTACACTAGTAGTATACTTGCCTGCCTCCGTTGTAATCTAATTCGTATTTACGTTTGCGCTTATGTATAAATATATATTCGTATTTTTCGTCTTTATTATCGTCATGTTACGTTAATTATATGGTGAAATTTTATAAAACATACGAGCATCTTATTGAGAAAAATAGCAAACATTTTGAGTTTTTTAAGGAAATAAACAAATCATCATTCATCTAATCTAATATAAGTTTTCTAATCCATAATCCATGATATAGATGTCTATGTTGAGTAAGATTTAAAATATGTTCTAAGTATTTTTTTTTTTTTAACCCACGCACTAAATTCTAGAAGTAAACTTCTTGATTAGTTATTGTTCATTGGAGAAAACGAGTTTAATTACAAAATTAGTGTGAACATTTAGCTCAACGATTTTGACTAATACCACCATGATCACCGCGGTGTTATCCTTTGGGATCAAACAAAGCTATGTTTAGTGTGTCACTTGTACAAAAAAATAAGTCATTATAACATTTTGAGTCTTTACTCTTAACATTAAATAACCTTACCTAATCAATAGATTAATCCTTAACAAAAAAAAAATCAATAGATTAATCCAGGTGTCACGTCATATGTGTTGGCTCTCCACTATTTTTAAGTGGAGAGGGGTTTTCTTAATCTTAAACATCTGTTACTATTTTATACACCATCGTATATAAAAAAAGTTTATCAATTAATCTTCCTTCCTTCTACCTTTTGCTATGTTTCTTAATTGGTTCAATGACTTCAACAATCAAACTGAAATTGAAGTTCTTAACTATAAAAATGATACTGTAGTTGACAAAAGATGAAAACAACAGACAACAGTACACGAAATAATGTTATATAGCCCAATCATCCAAAAGATTAATATTATGGGTTCACATATGACCAAAATCTCTAGAAAAAAAAGCCAAAAGAAAAACAAACACATCAAGTCTAATGAAAAAGAAAAAAAAGTAGTGATGAAATGGTATAGATTCACGTCTTAGAACATAAAACATTATTTTCTTAGACATGTATATGTGGGAGTTAAGGTGATTTTGCGCCTACCACTTTAGTTGTAATTAACACGTGGACAAACATTAACATAAACAAGAAAAACAAAATTTTCGATCTCCTAAAAAAGAATAGTATGTAGTCAAACCTTGCAGTTGGATCCGCGTAATAGTGTCTCCAATTCTGATTTGAATATCAAAAGGTCCTCGTGCAGACAAAAAAAAATCATTTTGTCGATGAATGTGCTATATATTGTGACGGAAGGAAATATTGAGACCATGTCAAAGAGACAAATAGTTGCAGGAACCTAGCTTCCCAGTGATGTATTATTTTACATAAACATAATTTTCTGAATCATTTATGCATACACAATTTAATATGAAAATTTGGATGATAATTAACAATAAGTAGTCGCCATCATCATATAACTAATTCTGAAAGTTAGTCCACTAGAGAAATTAAATGTTAAAAGTAAGGTATCACCAAACCCAAATGCCACAAGTCGTACTCGGTGCAGGTGCGGCAACAAATTGTTTAGATTCTAATCACATTTGATGTTGGTAAATTAACGCTAATCAATTTTAATGAGTTATTAGTCGGATAGGAACTTTGTCGAATTTTTAAGGTTCATCAAGCATGTTTATGACGAGATAAACTGGAGAAAAGGAGATACATCATCAAGAAAGTGAATTACTATATCCTAACTAACATTAAAGGAATCAACCATCAATTTTTTTCTAACGTAATCAAACAGACGTTATAATTAGAAAACGATCAAATTTTTTTAAAAAAATATATAATTAGATGCCTAACTTGACTATTTGCACCGATTAATATCGATCGAATCGGAACACATGGACCTCGTTTCTATGAATTTGGGGAATTTGACTAATCGCTCTCGACATCATGTTTTAGAGCTCTTCTAGGTGTCGCAACGTATAATTAATATCGGCAAAAGATAATGATTTTGGAGTCAACAATTTAAAGTGGCATTGAGAGTTGACGGGTATTATTTAGGGTTTACCGTTTATGCAAACATGCATGTATGTAGGTTAACAAAAATAGCTAGGCTGGTTAATACTTTCTACGTTTCATAAAGTTTGATTTTTAAAAGCCATACATATATTATGGAAATACCTAAATTACCCTTGTTAATTTATGATTAGTCATGATTTCTTTCGTTTATTTAGCTTTAATTAATAGTGGATAAAATAGAAAATGTTATACAAAAATTGCATAGAAATAAACATTCATTTCGACCGTATAAAAGAATAATGGAATTGATGTTGTTAGACTTCGGTTTTCTTATAATATCATACGTTTTCTAAAATGAGCTCTCTCTTTGTCATCTTTATGGAAAAATTAAAATAAAAAAGAAAACTAGCTTCATTTGGAACCAAATCCAGATGTGAAAGTGAAAAAAAAAAAAAAACTATAAAACCATCAAGAGATCTACATAAAAACATATTGTTTTTCTGGATCAAAAATTATTGCTCAAACTTAAAAATCAACAGTTTTTAAAACTTATAGGAATTTGCTTTACACTTTAAACAGTTAAATAATATATCTAAAAAGTATATCGATTTACGAATTTCCACATTTATATCATAGAGTAGCTAAGAACAAAATTATAAATAATTTATGAAGATGCATGGGAGATCGACAACTGCCCGATCAGCCAATCTTAAGGCTTCTTTGTTTGCATCAAATCTTAATTTTTAAATCATGTAATTATATTAAGCAAACAAGACCAAAAGTACCTTTATCTCACCTTAATCTGTTGGGTGAGGTTCTCTTTTCTTTAACCCACCTCAACAAGTGCTTTTTAGTAAGTGACACATCAACTCAACTTATCCATTTTAATATACATTCATTTCAATCAATCCACATTTCCTATATTCAATTTATTCGTGTTATATCTAATAAAATATTTACACAGCTCCATCAAACCTAAAAAATAAATAAATAAAGAACAAAAAAAATTACACAGAAATGGAAAAATAAAACGAAAACAATAGAAAAAATGAAACGCAAAAACAAAAGAAGCTTCAAACTTTAAAACTAATATAAAATAATTTTTATTAAATTAACATAATATGTGTTTCAATAGAATAAAAAAGAAAAATTGGAAAAATAAAATAAAAAATAGAAATACATAAAACACTAGAAACAACATCATATATAATAAAAACATTTACGCATATCCATCAAACCCAACAAAATAAATAAAAGAATATTGGGGAAACGAAATAAAGACAATGGAAAAGAGAAACAAAAAAAAATCTCAAAATTTTTAAAATAGTATAAAACAAAATTTTATTAAATTATTATAATATGTGCTTAAATAAAATTATGAGACTAAAAATAACAAAAAAGACAAAAGAAACAGAAAAAAATAAAAAAGTAAAAATATTTAAAACATCATAATAAACAACAAACAAGAATATCATTAAGTAGGAAAGGACAAACAAAAAATCATGACATTATTTAACAGATATCAATTAAGAACGTGAATTTTGAGAAAAATATGTCTCATTTATAGCCCATTAAATTTTTTGAACATAAACATGATAAGTCGAATTGAATGGGATGAGGCAAAAATTCTCATCTTGAAATCATGATGAAATTTAACGGGTATAGAACAAGAACAAACATTTAGAGAATAAAAAATATATATCATTTATATCTCAATAATATTCTAAAATATGAACGTGATAAGTATGGACAGAACGGGATGGAAACAACATTTTCTATTTTGAAATCATAGTGGGATTTAACAGGTATGTACGAGGATTAGAATTTTGAAAAAAAATATATATCATTTATGTTCTACTAAAATTTTCAAATATGAATGGTATAGGTTGGGACTTAAAAGGATGGAAACAAAAATTCTGATTTTAAAACCATATTTGAAAAATAGTAAAAGTAAGAAGAATATTTTTTTGACAACAAAAATAATAATTTTAAAGCTATAAATATGAATTTAAATAACTTTTTCCATACATCATATATGCTAAAATTATGGAACAAAAAAATAACTAACAATATTTCATAAAATTAAGAAAAAAAAAACATAACTAAATTAAGATAAACTAAAAATAAAGAAAATTTTATTAATTTGTCAATTTAAAACATTATCTAATATGAAAATGAAGAAAATATATGAGATAGAAATCAGAAATATGTATAAGATTAGAATGGAGAGGATTAGACCAGAACAGAAATTTATGCCAAATTCTATATAAAAAAGAGTAGAAATCATAAAGATAATATTAATATAAAAATTACAGCAATATATAAATTAATAAAAATGAAACAACAGTTAATACGCGCGAAGGCGAAGCGCGCGGGAACCTTCTAATATAATATATTTGGAAAGAATACAATTATTTATGATTAATAAAGAGGAAGTTCACGTAGACAGTCACCACCATTATCGTTTCCCATGAAAAATGTTTTATTTAAGATATAGCAGACATTGAAATATTAAAAAAAAAGCTTTAATTAATTAAAGAGACCTTAATTAAACATCTAAATAACACAAGTAATCAGAAAAAAAAAAACAAGTAACCAGCTTGAAAAAACGAATAACAAAAAAATCCATTAATGGGCTTTAGGAAACGATCTAGTCCAAAGCTAAAATAGCCGGTTTAAAATACCCAAACCCGTATGAGAAGCCGGGTTTCATATCTTGACCCGTAATTGATCCACTGACCTAGAAATTGGGGGGAATTGATTTGATGATACTTATCCACAATTCAATCTCTTCAACCTCTTCTTCTTCTTGTTCGTCTTCATCGCAGTGAGGCGTTTAATGGCGGCTTCGTTCTCACTCACGAGCTTCATATCCTTCATCTCTCCATTCAAATCTCAGACGAAAGCTGCTCCTCCTCCAAATCTCACTCTCCCTACTCCAACAGTTCCCCACAGGCGGAGGAATGATCTCGCTTTCGAATCAATGGCGGTCGAGGAGCCTTCTTCCACCGCTTCGCTTTCCTCTGAGCTCGCTTCCGTGATATGCCCGTCGCTTGCTTACTCAAACACGCTCTTCTTCAGCTCGGGATACAACGTGCAGGTGTTTGTCGAAGATAACGAGTCTGAGGAAAGGCTGGTGAATCGGTTTAGAAGGGAAGTGATGAGAACAGGAGTTATCCAGGAATGCAAACGAAGGAGATACTTCGAGAACAAACAAGACGAGAAGAAGCGTAGGACTCGTGATGCCGCTAAGCGTAATAAGAAAAGGTTTCTCCTTTAAATTTGTGACAAAATCTTGTGTAGATTCTAAAAGCCTTGTGAAGATTAGAATTACACAGATTAGCTTTCAAGTATTGAATACTATAGTAGAGATGTTTGTATTATTGGTTTGATCATCATTCTTGGTGGGCTGTTTGATTCAGGCGTCCTCAAGTAAGGTTTACTCAAGAAACCAGAGAAGAAGCAGCAGCAGCAACCAAGAGTAAGAAAAAGGATGAAGAAGAAGACAACTGGGAGATGCCTGATGGAGATGTACCTTCTTGAACTCGGTTTCAGTATATAGATCTCCGTTCCTTTTTCGGTTACTTCGTATTACTCTCTTTTTACCTCTTCGTACATTGTAAGTTCAAATGCGTTTACTGCATATAACTTGCCTCTGGTAATGAGTTTTTATCCTTGTTTTAAGACATCTATATTTGTCTTCCAATGTTTTAATATAATGACTAAAATCCAATTCCATTTGTTCGGGTTTCTCACCAGTGGAGATGCAAATTGTTTATCTGGGTCAATTATATATCTTAGGTGATGCATTTCAGGTTTAGGTTTCTAGCAGTTTCAACCCCTTCCATTGCATACTTTTTGTGGTTTGCAGAGACATATTGGTTTCCTGATACAATGTACAAGATGTTCTTCTGTGTTTATGTAGCTGCATGTTGTTGGTTTCTTATTAGCAAGGAGAGGTAAAATGTTAGTTTTGCTTCTCACAACATGACATCAATTAGGTTTACTTGCATAAAGAAAATGTCACATTGATATTCTCAAAGTCTTTGATCAAGAGCCACAATGATAACATGATTAGAGATGTGGCAGTTCTTCTAACTCGTAATAGAAAAACTCTCTAGAAACACGATTAAGTAAAGTTGCTTTTCTTACTAGAATTGAGGTGACGTCATTTCTGTCTTCTTTGTTGGGTTTGGCTTGGTTTGGTTAGTGTGTTTCTGTTTAAACTATAATTGAACAACTAATTTTTTCATCTTCTCGCAGGCCGAATAATTTCATGGGCTGTAGTAAAGCCCATGACTATCTGGCGCCTGACTCTCTGTCTCTCTCTCAATGGGATCTCAAAATTTCTTTAAAATATCATAATTGATTGTTTATCCAGACGAAAAACATGCCGTCATATTCACTAGCAGCCGGTTTCTGAGAATAAGACATAAGTATGGACTTTAAGCACTAAATAATATATTTTATTCGTTAACAATCACAAAGGATCGTGTAACAAATATCAGTACAAAAACAAAAATATGAAAGTTTGGTAATTGGATCATGATTCAATACCCGAGACTCCAGAGGCTAAGGTTAAGGTACATTTGATTGCATCATGATATTGAGTCTTACAATAGATTATAAGATTCTCCATGTTTTCAACTTTTTATCAACGAATCAAAATGAAGGGACGTAAGTAATGCATACGTGTTCTTCACTTAATATTAAAAACTCATATATCAAATTTCAACTAGTAGAGAAAGTAAGTGACTGATAGGAATCTATTTTGCCAGTGGATGGAATTAACCAATCAGTTGTAAATAAAAGAAAATATTTAAATCAATGAATTATGATGTTCCACTAATTGATTAGGTAAGAAGCAACCAATTAGATAAAGGATTCACGCGTCAGCAATCTTTAAAATACATTCCATCATTATGATTGTTTTTAAGGAAATTTCTAATCACACATATTAATTTATGTGAGTACCAATGCAAAGGCATACTGTATCTCTGTTTGAAACATCCTTCCACAATTTAGATACATACATATCATATAGTTTTGTTAGATATACATTTCATACTTATTTTCTAAAATTATATTTCTACAATTGGACATGTACATCTATATTTTAGTAATACTTAATATAATTGTAAGTTTAATGTCAAATAGCAAATACTAAAACAGTCGTATTTAAGTGCAAACACAAATTCAAATTCGTGCAAAACATAAAGGTAAAAGCAGTTTGTTCTAATAAAGCTAAGACAATTGATACCAAAAGAGCAAAAGAACATATTCTAAATATGACTAACGTCTTTTTAATATATTTACATCCATAGATAGTAACGTTGGTGTAATTTATTTCAAAGCATTTGTAAAATATTTTTTTTTGATGTTGAACCTTTTTGTTAGTTTATTTAAAAGCATTTTGTAAATATTAATGATGTTGGACCTTTTTGTTTTCTTTATGCTTAAACTGGATACCGAGTGAAATTTGACGTCAAGATTTCGGAATCTTTGTAATACAACTAGATTAACAAGTTGTCAACTCTTTTCCTCGATTTTAAGTTTGATATGAATTATAGCTAGTGATCCTGCTCTTAATAATCTGTAGGTTATGTATATAAAACCTTGATTGCTTATCAACGAATTACTGAATTTTTTTTTCTTTTTCCGTGCAAAATCTCCTTGTTTTTTCTATGTGCTTGTATTTGATACAGGCACGCATGTTTGAATAAAACATCATACGACAAAAAACGGATGCTTTTCGTCGTTAACAATATTTTTTACAACAACGATAAGAGCTTAAAATAGATAACTCAAAGGTTTGCTACAAACAAAATATAAAAGAGTAAATGGAGAAAGTGAAATACACCATGTCAAGTTATGATTTTTCTTTATACTGATTAGGAGGATATCTGGACTGAAGCTAAACTAATCTCTCGACAGTAGCGATGACGAGGTTTGACTTCGGATTTTATAGAAATGTTTAGATAATTCACGTTTAAGAGGAACCGATCTCTGACCTAGACCAACAAAACAATTTCTCTCCAAAATATAAAAATATCATTTTTTTTCTTTTTTTTTATGAAATATATCATATTCTTATAAAATATAAATTGTATATGGATCAGTTAATCCATATATATATCTACATATTAAGATTTGACTGAATACATTTACAAATAGATAAAATTGTTACTCTATTTGGAGTTTGATTTTTTCTTTTGTTAAATTATTTGAGAAAACATAAAACGTGGAGGTTGTCTAACTAAGTCGTCCATAAGCGCAGAGTCGACGTCGTCTTCAATAATCTCGTAGTACCCGATCTCCCCCACATAATAATCTTATCCAAGTTATCTGCTTATATATACACAAACACATTACACGAAATTTGTCTATAATTGTTTTTATTTTTAAATACCATATATAATAAGTCCATAATATATTTATATATGCTAGGTTGCCTTCCGATCCCAACTATAACACGAAACACAATGTCTGTTTTTTCCATCACACAAACACGATCCCAACTTAAACTCCTTACCACAATCATAGATGATAGATCGTTAAAGTTGATGCGATGAAGACAAACAGGCTGATAACTTAATTGAATAATAGTTATTTCTTTTATTTTACAAAAAGTGTCATTTGAGATTTTTTCATACACATTTAAAAAAAAAAAAATTAAAAATTAAATTTTATCCTTTATTAATACACTAAATACATTTTTCTTTCTAATTAATACATTAAAACAATAAGATAAAACTGGATTTTTGTTAAAAAGTTATGTATTAAAAATGTAAAACGATAGTTTTTATGAAACGAAAATAAAACTCTAAAACTAAATTTATTATGAAAAAGAATTGTCTGATTTCTATTTTTTCATAAAATAAAAGGAGAAGGGCAAAAATCACAAGAACCACGAGAGGACACGTGTCGGATACAAGAGACAGCCAATTGGACTTGAGTGGTCATGGATAAGACAAGTATTCTTAGTGGGCCCATAAAGACAAGATCGCCGTTCGAAAATCTTTTTGGGATAAATCACAATATCACATGTACAATCATGGCTTCTTGCGGGAACCAATCTTATGGTCTATTATTAATTTTGTTTCTCTGCAGGCAGTGTCACTGTTACTAATCGGGTCCGATCAATATAGCTCGTTTTGGTTACAAGTCGGGTCTCGAATAAATTATGAAGGAAAAAAAATAACTAATTAGTAATATAGAAGTGTCTGTTTGATCACCTCAAGAGGTGAAGGTTTTCAAACCGTTGGATCTTGAGAAGGTTTGACGCATTTGAACTGTTACACGTGTCTACATTGATGTGTTTATAAGTACTGCTGATCTGTCGGATGTATTGGCTGAGTTGGAGAAGTTAACAAATAGTCTATTAATCCACTTGTAATATACTATGTCACTTGTCAGTTGTCTTCACCTCAACACAACCGACTGGATGATAACACATTTATTTATTTTATTAATTATTAATTATTAATGTCAGTACTCCATTTTTCCAAAGTATAAAAATTTAGAATTTATTTAATTATTAGTTAAATACTTAATTCAAGTAATCATGAAAAATAAATAAAAAATATTTTTAAACATTTTCATAGAACAGAGAAGTATTTTTTTTTCCAGTTAAAATAATTATATATTTTTTCGTTGATAATGTAAAAAAACTCCTAAACTTCTTTTTAAAAGATTTAGCTAGCGATTCAGGTATCAGTTAGACGACTACCTTCATTGGTGTTATGTTGTAAGATACATAATATAAAGAAAGATGATAATGCCTTTGGATATGTAAACTAGGCCACAACTCAAGAAGTCATATCCTTACGTTTTTTGGTAATAAATCATATCCCTACGTTTTTCTATTTTGTTTTGTTAGAACATATCCCTACGTTTTACGTACAAACTCACCGTTTGCTTACCTTTTCTTTGTAATTTATTTGTACACTTAATATTTAATTGGCCAATCATTGTCTCATCTTGTAGTGTAGCATATGTATGGATTACATATTTCTATTTTGTTGTCCTCTCACAAACAATAATTAAATACATTCTTCCACAAGCGTCGTCTCGCAAAGATTCAACACTTATATATGCATCTATATATATATATACTTCACATTTACAAGTATAAAACTTTGTAGAAAGCAAAATAAAGAAGAGCAAGAAAACCAATTTGCATGAAAAAATAAATAATTTAACTTAAAAAACATCCATCCAGAAGTGCTTTTGTTAAAAGAAAAAGCTCTTCAAGAACCTTAAAACAGTTCTGTTGCAGAAATTCCGACCAAAAAGCCAGTTTCTTTTTTATCTGATAGATAAAGAAAAAGAGAAGGCATGGAAGACGTTTTAAACCAGATTGGTAATAGTAGTAATCACAATGGAGAAGAAGAACAAGGAGATCCAGAGAGCAACACACTGAACCGACCTCTTGTTAAGGCTAATCGAACACTTTCTTCAACCCCACTTGCTTTGGTCGGTACCAAGGTTTCTCACATCGAGAGCTTGGACTATGAGTATGTCTTCTTTGTCTTCTTTCCTTTCTTTCTTTCTCTTCTTCGCTGCATAATTTTGAATTCAGGGTCTCAGTTTATAATGTTTAATGAAAAATATTGACAGAATAAACGAGAACGATTTGTTTAAGCATGATTGGAGAAAAAGATCAAAGACACAAGTGCTTCAGTACATATTCTTGAAATGGACATTCGCTTGTCTTATCGGTCTATTCACTGGTCTAATCGCCACTCTCATCAACTTAGCCGTCGAAAACATTGCTGGCTACAAGCTTTTAGCAGTTGGTCACTTCCTCGACCAAGAAAGGTAATCAACCAAATCCAGAAACGAAATTCATCTAGGATTAAAAAAAGTGTTTGTTACCTAATGATGGATGATAAAGTGTGGGGGAAACAGATATGTGACAGGTCTGATGATGTTTTCTGGGGCGAATTTGGGGCTGACGTTGGTTGCGTCTGTGCTTTGTGTATGCTTTGCTCCCACGGCAGCTGGGCCTGGCATTCCTGAGATCAAAGCTTATCTTAATGGCATCGATACTCCCAACATGTTTGGTGCTACCACTATGGTCGTTAAGGTTTGTTTCTGAAACTGGACATTTGAAAAAATCACCAGGGAAGAAATTTAACAGCTATATATATATATATGTATGAGTTTGATTTTGGACTCACGGATTTGCGGGGCCTGATAGATCATTGGAAGCATTGGAGCGGTTGCCGCTGGACTTGATCTAGGTAAAGAAGGTCCTCTGGTTCACATTGGAAGTTGCATAGCTTCTTTGCTTGGGCAAGGCGGAACAGACAATCACCGGATCAAATGGCGGTGGCTTCGTTACTTCAACAATGACAGAGACCGAAGGGATCTGATCACGTGTGGCTCAGCAGCTGGAGTCTGTGCAGCCTTCAGGTCACCTGTTGGAGGTGTGCTTTTCGCCCTTGAGGAAGTCGCCACTTGGTGGAGAAGCGCCTTGTTGTGGCGGACTTTCTTCAGCACAGCGGTTGTCGTGGTTGTTCTAAGGGAGTTCATAGAGATATGCAGTTCAGGAAAGTGTGGATTGTTTGGAAGAGGGGGGCTTATCATGTTTGATGTGAGTCACGTAACTTATACTTACCATGTAACTGATATAATCCCTGTAACGTTGATTGGTGTCATTGGTGGAATTCTTGGGAGCCTCTACAATCACTTTCTGCATAAAGTTCTCCGGCTTTACAATCTCATCAACCAGTAAGTTTTGAATGCTGAAACATAGTGAAAACTCTTGTTCTGTACCAGGTGCTTACTTACCTTGTTTGGTCATTTTGCAGGAAGGGTAAGATCCACAAGGTGCTTCTCAGTCTTACGGTATCTCTCTTCACCTCAGTTTGCCTCTACGGTCTTCCTTTCCTGGCGAAATGTACGCCTTGTGACCCCTCGATAGAAGAGAGATGCCCGACGAATGGTAGATCGGGAAACTTCAAACAGTTCCATTGTCCAAAAGGTTTTTACAGTGATCTGGCTACTCTGCTTCTCACTACTAACGATGAAGCTGTCAGAAACATTTTCTCTTCCAACACTCCAAATGAGTTTAGCATGGGTTCCCTTTGGATATTCTTTGTACTCTACTGCATATTGGGGCTTTTCACATTTGGTATTGCAACACCGTCCGGTCTCTTCCTCCCGATCATCCTCATGGGTTCTGCATATGGCCGAATGCTTGGCGCTGCGATGGGATCTTACACGAGCATTGACCAAGGGCTTTACGCTGTCCTTGGTGCAGCTTCACTCATGGCTGGGTCGATGAGAATGACTGTTTCACTCTGTGTTATATTCCTCGAACTCACCAACAACCTTCTTCTGCTCCCCATTACAATGATTGTTCTTCTGATTTCCAAAACTGTGGGAGACAGCTTCAACCCAAGTATCTATGATATCATATTGCATCTGAAGGGCTTACCTTTCTTAGAAGCAAATCCAGAGCCGTGGATGAGGAACCTCTCCGTTGGTGAGCTTGGTGATGCTAAGCCCCCGACTGTAACCCTGCAAGGCGTAGAAAAGGTTGCTAAAATAGTTGATGTGCTAAGGAACACGACGCATAATGCATTCCCTGTTTTAGATGAAGCAGAAGTACCTCATGTGGGTCTAGGAAATGGGGCTATAGAACTCCACGGGTTGATCCTGAGAGCGCACATTGTTAAAGTTCTGAAAAAGAGATGGTTCTTGACAGAGAAAAGAAGAACAGAGGAGTGGGAGATCAGGGAGAAGTTCCCATGGGATGAATTGGCTGAGAGAGAAGACAACTTTGACGAAGTGGCCATCACAAGCTCTGAAATGGAAATGTATGTTGATCTTCATCCTCTTACCAACACAACACCTTACACAGTATTGGAGAACATGTCTGTGGCCAAGGCTTTGGTGCTGTTTCGACAAGTGGGACTCCGGCATTTGCTTATCGTTCCCAGGATTCAAGCCTCAGGAGTGAGTATATATGCTTTTGACTCTCTTTTACTTTCATGCTTGTTATAAACAAATCTAACGACACTAACTTCCTCGCTAATGAAACCGTTTCCAGAGGTCTCCTGTGGTAGGGATCTTAACCAGGCAGGATCTAAGGGCGTACAACATTCTACAAGCTTTTCCCCACTTGGAAAAATCCAAAGGTACAAAAGCACATTGAGTTACTACTTTGTTTACCAGTGGATGTAAAGTAGCTTTGCAGCCATGTTGTTTTCTTCCCATTCCTGAAGATGTTTCGGTCCAGTTTTGCACTTTTTTCTTCATACCAAACAGAAGATGACAAGTTTAAATATCACACAGATCTCTTTTAATACTTGTAAAATCACAGTGAGAGAGGAACATATCTCCTTTTTAAAAGGAACAGAACAAAATTGTTTTCTCATCTATCAGATGGTCTCTCACACTTTTGAAGTTCAATGGTTACAGACACTGAACTAATAAGAGTCTTTATGATTCTACTTAGCACGCACTTTCTTTATTCCCGATTTCTTCTTTTTCTTCATCACAACCCTTCTCTTGAACACGGCCAAAACTTCAATGCTGAAAACACCAATTGTAAAATAAGCACAACTTGCAGAATAAAACATAAAGTAATTGTGTTTTTATGAACTGATACCTGTCAGTTCCTGGAAAGAAGTTGAAGCCATGGGCTTTTTCCAGCTCCCACGCTCTGCTAGATAACAACGACTTGCAGTCCTAAACAATTGTTTAGAAGTTAGAAAGAAGCAAAAGTGGCAGAGTTTATTGGTGACTTAATTGCCATATTAGTATAGTGGTGATATAGTGTTTGTCTCTAGTATACCTCCTTAAAGCTTTCCCAACCACAGCTTATATATATAAGTCTTTGAGGTAGAGTATTATTCTCTTCAGGTGTCAGCTTGTTGCCAGCTTGAACTGAAAGTTCCCTTGCTCTTAATATCCACGGCCTCTTCTCCTCTTTTGCGTTTGAGCTTGAACTGAAACAAGAGGAAATTATCAGACCCATAAAGATCTAGCTTTTGAGTTTTGATGATGGTCTTAGGAAGCAAATGCAAAACTTTTATTCAGAAGAAATTGAACAACCTCTGTGATGAAGACCTCATTCTTTTCTCAATGGAGGGGACAGACTCCAAAATCTGACGGAGGGAAGCATCCAGACCTCTCCTCGGTGGATCCACAACGACAACATCTGATCCTATAATCCACGATAGTGGGTTCTGTCGAAATACAAGGTAAAACACATCATTAAAAGTATAAGAACAAATATAGAAAAAAATTGATTTTTTTTTGCTAAAAGCAAACACTACTGACAACTGAAGCATCTGCATGGTGCCAGGTGATGCTGCAATTCAATGAGTTCGGCAACCTCTGAATTGTTTTCTCAAAAGACAGCCTAGCTTCTTTGTTAACCTCAATGCATTTGACAGAACTGAAAGCAGGTTAAAGTTTAAAGTTGAGGTCAATCTTTTCATCAATATGAATTTATATTCAGAGTCTTCTTAAATGAAGGACAGATGTGAACAGTCACTGTTCTTGCCTGCATTTCCTCGATGTAGCTAACGATAATCCAATCACCCCGGCTCCTGCATATAGATCAGCAACAGCTGATCCACCAGGAACATACTTATGCAGTTTCCAAAGCAAGCTATCAAAAGCCTGACACAAACCTTGGATATATTAGGACTCATACAGCATTTACTACAGCTGTCATGAAACTTCAGTTCAAACTAGCAGAGATCAAATGTGCTGCTAATCTACTCGTCGCTCATAAAGCTTAAATTTAGTATCTGCATTGCTCACCCGTGTATTTGCTTGGCCAAAACTGGATGGATCCAAGGATATGTCAATTCCTCCAACGTGTTCCCAGAAATCTCTCTCACCTAAAAGATGCCTCCACCTGTTTCCAAATATTATCTAAGACAAACGTAATGATTAAGTCTGATGTTAAGCAACTGAACAAAATTAAGTGAACACTTTTAGGCAGAGAATGTTTCAGTTCACAACATGTTGCAAGAACAAAGTCTATGAGGTAACAGTGATGATATTCCTACAATCTTTGGCCAAAGCATAAGAAAATATTGTTCTCCGACTCACATTGTTGGTTGATGTCTGAAAATTAGCCCAGACAGAATGGATCAGGTGAAACTTGCAATTGGGTCCACCCTTTCTCCACAGGAACTGCAAACGAGAATTATATGTTACTTGCAGAAACAGAGGAGGAAAACAAACAAAAGGAATCAAAACTTCAGAAAAACTCACGCTGGACAGTGCTTGCAACTTGTCTGCGTTATGAGACTTCTCATTTCTTGAGTTCCATACCAAGGACACCTGCACTTTTCCTGAAACCAATATTTAAACTCAGAAACTCCTCTTTCAATCTAATTGCAGCATATCACTGTGCAACGAAACTAAACAAAAGAAAACTGTCCAACCATTTTTGTATCTCTCTGGAGCACGAAGTGATGTACTGTGCGTCGTAACAGCCATCTATAGAAAAACCTCATCACCACACTGGAAGAGATTCAATTGCAAAATTTCCATATACACTTCAAATGTCATTCCATTTATTAATCACCTGAACATATCGTAAGTCCCCAGTGCCCTGATCCTCATCAAACGGCACGATATCGAACACCTTAATACCTTTAAAGTATAGGAAAACTCCATCAAATGGCCCAAAAAAAAACAATCAATCTCTCTCTTATGAATCACAGAACAAATAAGAAACAATACCTTCTCTCAGTAACTCGATTGCAGCATTAATATTAGGATGATGAGCTGCAAAATTTAAAAAAAAAAAAAAAAACTCAACCTAATCAAAACCATCATGACAACTTTAAAATCAAAAAGTAAGGAAATTTTTTTGCAGCGTAATTGAAATTACCTTTACATTCAGGAATATCTACAACGGAGTGAGTTCCCTCTTGATACAACCCGATCAATGCATTATCCGACGTGCCACGAACGGCCAATTTTGCTCGGCACCTCCATCCCCACTGTCACACAAGAAGCACGAGTTTCAAAAAGTTTATCACCAGAAACCAAAAGACCTCTCATTAGGATGAGAAACCCATAAATAATAAGAAGTGAAATAACCAGTCTACAACTATCGAAAGTGAAATCTTCGACGCCATAACGCTTGAAGAAGCCTGAAGCTTCGTCGACGACAGCTGGACGTTGGAGATCGAACTCCTGCGTGCAACCTGAGCACCTGAAAACCCCAGAGAGAGTTACTTTAATCTCACGACGAATCAATTATCGCAAAACTTAATGAAATTTGAAGAGAAGAAGAAAAGAGTCATCGGAAAGAGGAGCGTACGATTGGAAATGAGGGCACTGGAGGGAGCAAGCTAACGAGCCGGAAGAGCTTGACGGCAGGGGAAGAGAAGCGACGGGGGGCGAAGCCGGAAGTGACACGCGGCAGGTTATGATTGGATAACGAGCGCCGAAAGAGAAAAGAGTCGACGAATGCATCGCTGCTTCACTGTCGCCGGGAATGGATAAAGTAAAAACAAATATCTCTGCGCGGTTTGTATCAAACCAAATTAATGAGGTTCGACCCGACCCAATCAAATCCTTAACCCGATTCAAAATCCGACCCAGTTGAATACACTCACTCGCTACTTCCTCCGAAACAGAGTGCTCACCGGCTCAGGAACAGCGATGAATCTGTCTCTTCCCTTTCTCTTCTTCTTTTACCTCATTCTCTTTCTGACCCAAGATTTTCCCGCATTTTCTCGCCGTTTCACGCCGTCGCAACACAACTTAACCCTCTACGGCGACGCCTTCTTTCGCGACCACACCATCTCCCTCACCCAGCAACAGCCCTGTTTTCCCTCCGTCTCACCGTCGCCGCCAAATTTCTCCTCCTCAGGCATCGGACGTGCCCTCTACGTTTACCCGATCAAGTTTCTAGAACCTTCCACCAATACCACCGCTTCTTTCTCCTGCCGCTTCTCCTTCTCCATCATCGCTTCCCCTTCTTGCCCCTTTGGCGATGGCTTTGCCTTCTTGATCACCTCTAATGCCGATTCATTCGCCTTCTCCAATGGCTTCTTGGGTCTTCCTGACCTGGCTGTAGACCCGCACGGTTCCTTCATCGCCGTAGAGTTCGATACTGGTTTCGACCCGAGTCACGGCGATATCAACGATAACCACATCGGAATCGACGTCAACTCCATCTACTCCGTCGCTTCCGTCGACGCGATTTCCAAAGGGGTTGATCTTAAGAGTGGGAGAGAGATGATGGCGTGGATTGAGTATAGTGACGTTCTCAAACTCATCAGAGTTTGGGTTGGGTATTCACGAGTCAAGCCCAAGAGTCCGCTTTTATCTGCACAGATTGATCTCACCGGAAAAGTCAAAGAGTACATGCACGTCGGCTTCTCGGCTTCAAATGCAGCTGGTTCAGCTCTGCATATCGTCGAACGGTGGAAATTTAGAACCTTTGGCTCTGACCCTGACGCGATTCAAGAAGATGACGATTGGTTGGTCTGCTTTGATAAACCCAAGAAAATTCCTCACCTTGATGGTTTAGATCTTAGGGTTTCATTCGTTGGATTAAGGATCCCTTTCTGGAGTCTCTTACCTGGTTTGGCTGCGATCGCTATCCTCACTGCGTTTATTGCTTTCTCATTGATTCGAGGCAAGAAAAGAATTATTTGTGAAGGAGGAGAAGCGAATTCGGGGCTGAACAGGATCCCGGGAAGATTATCCTTGGCTGAGATAAAATCTGCAACAGCGGGATTCAACGAGAACACAATCGTGGGTCAAGGAGCTTCAGCAACTGTATATAGAGGCTCCATTCCTACCATTGGATCCGTGGCCGTAAAGCGCTTTGATCGGGCTCACTGGCCACAGTGCAACCGCAACCCTTTCACCACAGAGTTCACCACAATGACGGGTTACTTACGGCACAAGAATCTAGTTCAGTTCCAGGGCTGGTGTAGCGAAGGAACAGAGACAGCTCTGGTTTTTGAATACTTGCCCAACGGAAGTTTGAGTGAATTCCTTCACAAGAAACCTTCATCGGATCCGTCAGAAGAATTCATAGTCCTCTCTTGGAAGCAGCGGGTAAACATCATTCTCGGCGTGGCCTCTGCGCTTACTTATCTACACGAAGAATGCGAGAGACAGATCATCCACCGTGATGTTAAGACTTGTAACATAATGCTTGACGCCGAGTTCAACGCCAAGTTAGGTGATTTCGGGCTAGCTGAGGTTTATGAGCATAGTGCGATGTTAGCCGGACGGGACGCTACTCTTCCAGCAGGTACCATGGGTTACTTAGCACCTGAATACGTTTACACAGGTATACCTTCCGAGAAAACCGACGTTTACAGCTTCGGTGTGGTGGTTCTTGAGGTGTGTACGGGGCGTAGACCGGTTGGAGATGACGGGAAGGTACTTATAGACCAGATGTGGAGTCTCTGGGAGAAAGGGAAGGTCCTGGAAGGTGCTGATGTAATGCTGAAGGAAGAGTTTGAGACAGAGGAAATGGAAAGAGTATTGATGGTTGGGATGGTATGTTCGCATCCTGATTGCGAGAAGCGGCCGAGGGTGAAGGAGGCTGTGAGGATTATACGTGGGGAGGCGCCGTTGCCAGTTCTTCCGGCAAGGAGGCCTTTGCTGAGGATACAATTGGCTACGGAGGCGGAGGAGATGATTGCCGATGGTTTGGGTGGGGAGGAGCTTCCTTGGATGACGCCTAAATCACACTTTTAGCTAAACTTCCTTGGATGACGTCTAAATCACTCTTTTAGCTAAACTTACTTGGATGACGTCTAAATCATACTGTTTCGATTGTTGACTAAACATTCATAAATCATAATAGTCTTAGTAACTCTGAAATTTTTGTAAAGAGAAAAGAAAACTCGGATCAGGTAAAATAGAGTGGCCCAACTTAAAAATGCACGTGCCTTTATTTTTCTTAAGAAGTTGTCATATACTAAGAAAGTGTTCGGTAGGACAACCACTGAAAATAGTGTATTAAATCGGAGTAATGAGGTGTATCAATCGAAATCAATCTATGTACAAAACCAAGAAACTCCAAATGACTTTCTGACAACAACAAAAAAAAAAAAAGAACAAAGAATAATCCCTTCCGTGATTTGATAACATGGTCACAACTTTATGCCCACACCCATATAAAGACAACAACAACCATTACGCGGGATTTTCAAACCGAGATTAGTAAGTACTTTTACTCGTCAGTGCCAAAGTAGCGATCACCAAACTCACCCAAGCCTGGTATAACCCGAAACTCTTCGTTCAGACACTGATCTATTTCCGATGTCACAATCTTCAACAATGGAAACCGTTTGCCGACGCAGTGGATTCCTTCCGGAGCCTGCAGAATGCCGAATCCCATTGTGAGTTTGTGACTCGGAGAGAGAGAGAGAGAGAGAACAAGTTATGTGATGAAGTATCTTTTGGTTTCATTTAACACTCACCGAGATAAGATTGAGGAATATAATGTTGGATTCAGGAACTCCTTTCCGTATGAGTAGTTCTATCGCCTGACTTGCAGAGTTACCTTCAAGAAATACAATGGAAATACAATTAAGAAGAACATACACTTCAAACCATGATATGAACAAAATACTGAAGTTACCTGTGCCTAAAACGGGATCTAGAAGCAGGACATGGCGCTCGGAGATATCACTTGGAAGCTTCTCATATATAAGCTGATTCATATGCGAGGAAGAATTTTCTAAAGTTTCTTTGTTTTGGAAAAGAGACATGATCTTTGTAAACTGTTAAAGATGGTAAGGAAAAAACACAGACACAAACAAACCTGCATTCCATTGTCGCCGTCACGATGAATAAGAATCTTGCCTATTTTAATCCCCTTGCAACATGCCCGTAATGCGTTTTCCATGCTTTCACCACTAGTAAAGCGTACAAAACAGAAAATTTTAGCCAAGATAATAGAACAGAAAAGGCACTCACTCAACAGATGAGCACATGAGCAAACAAACAATTTATGCTTCCAATGTTACACACGTTTCTTGTATCCCGTACTTTGAAGGTGTAAACAAAGTGGAAAACCAAACACCTCCAGTCTCCATCTATCAGAAACTTCAAAACATGTAATACCCTTCAACGCTCACCTTCGAATGATTGAGACCCCACAAAGTTTCTTGCAGAAATCAACACCGCTATACACAGATCCTGGTTTGGGAAAGATTATAAATTATTATCGTGGGAATGCAACCGAACAGTAAATGCCACACAAAACATTAGGTTTTCGCTTTGATTTCAATAATGCACAAACAATCTCTCTAGATCCATGTGGAAGAGATAATTGTCGATATCAAAAACTAGTTGGTCCAGTTTTCCGGGCACCATGACTATCTTAAATAAAAATAAAATAAAGCATATAGCTACAGCTGAAGCCATTCTCCTCTTATACCTGTTGGAGTAACTACTTGTTTCTCAGTGAATGGCAAATGGCCAAGACCATGCTCCACAACCTGAAAGAAAGCCATCAACAATCGAAATAACAAGGCTTGAAAGCTGATACGTTGAAAGGGATGCACGAATTAAAGGGTACCAGACGAATGAGGCGATCCGAGTAAAACACAAAGTCATGTTTTGATATGTCCTTCTCTCGAATAAGTGTATGCATGCCTCTTATCTGCAATTATGATCTCAGATTGAGAAACTAGTTTTCAGCGTTATCGTCTGAATCAAGCATCAAATACTTAGAAATGGTAGAAATTACCTGAAATGTTGATTGGATAACAAAAAGGTTTGGGTAAATTTTGCAGAGATCATGTTTCCCAAGTTTTGTGTGGATATGTTGCACAATCAAATCAACTGCAACGTGATTGTCACCTCCTCGGGGAATGTTCACATCGGCATATTTCTTTGAAGGGAGCACAAAATCATCAAACGCAGGCTTCACAAACTTTGCATACTGCAAATGAACAACACACCCTCAAACCAAGAAATGTTGAGCAATAAAAAAAGCTCAGAAGATAACAGTGTTATATAGAAGAACAGTTCAAAGAATGGAATTAAAGAGTCCAGAGTCAGGAATAAGTTATTTAGTATTGCACAAAAACCAAATCTGTTGCTAGTTCCTGGTCTTGAGTTCACACATTTAGAGCACTACCTTAGGTGTACCTGGCTGACAAGTTTTACACCAAAACCTGAAACAAAGACTAACCTGTTCAAGCACAGAATCAACATCCCTACCCCTCTCAACCGTGTCACGCCTGATTCTGCGAGCAAGCCTCACATCAGCATCTGAAACCAATTAACAGCTAAGATGAGGAGTTTTAACTTCGATGAGGATTATAGACATTTCAAAAAAATTTAAGAGTTGGATAATTATATAGTTTCCAAGGCACTCATTCTGTCTTATAAGGTCAAAAATGATTAAATGGCAAACGTGAATCCGTTAAGGGAGTCATCAGCTACAGAACAGAAAGTGGACAACTTCCATCACAATATACAGTTGTCCCTAAAACTTATGGCATTGTTCAGAAAAAAATAAGATCAAATAAAGGAAAACCAAAGAGAAAAAGAGACAAATATACTGCAGCAAATTATACTGGAGTTTAATGTGGTGACCTGTGTCAACGAAGATCTTCATATTCATCAGATCCCGAACTCGTGAGTCATGGAAAACTAAAATCCCTTCCAAAATTATGACATCACAAGCATTGACCTGACAAAATTCCCCCACTGATTGATTAAACAAACGATAATCCTAATCAACTCAACGCCTAAATTGACTTTAAAAGTACGCATATATGGGTATAGTTGAAATTTAAAACATTTTAAAAGTCAATATTCCGAAGATTCAGCCACAGAAAGTTAGAAGCTTAACCAATAAACCGCAGAAAGATGACATATAACGATCAAACAAATGAAGAAACATATTAGGTAATAGCCACATGAAAGTCCACCTCAGAAGAGTATGCACCTGGCGAAAAGCATCTGATTTACGTTGATGAGTCTTAAAGTCGTAAATTGGAATTTGGTAGTGTTGTCCACTCTTGAGTGTATGAATGCAATGCAAAAGCTGCTCAGTGTCAAAGGCATCTGGAGGAAACGAAAAAGAAAAACAAAACACAGACGTCGAAAATTTCACCTACATGTCCTGAGCTGATTATCATTGTTCTCAAACAACAAAGAACAACCAGAGAGAAATCAAAGGAAGAAACCAGTAAGAAAATGTACCAGGATGATCGAAATTGTATTCTTGCACATGCGCCAGTTCTTCAGATGTCAGACCACGGTAAAAGGAATCCTAATCAAGTAAACACTACATCATATTTCCAAGCTAGCGAGTGATACATGAGAACTGAGGAAAGTGGTGGCTTCAGAATCTAACCTGGTTAACTAGAACAATGCGATGATCATGAAGTTGCTGGATGATCATGTCACATACTGTGGTCTTACCAGAAGCGGTACCACCAGTAACTCCTACAGAATTCAAAGGAAAACAAAACTACGCCTTAGAAACTGATATAGATTCAGATATCTCTAGTTTTGTTCAAGCTAAACAAAGGAAAACAAGATTAAGCCCTAGAAACTGATATCGATCCAGATATTTCTAAAACTTGGGAGCACAAATGCTAAAACCCTAAGATAAAATGCAGTAGAAGCATCAAATTCAATAAAATAAGAGATAATACTCGATCTTCAGAATTCTTGAGAGTTCAACTATTGATTAAAGCGCGGGAGAGGAAAAGGAGAATCGAAAATCGAAAATCACCGATGACAAAGGGCTGATAAGGCGCGGCGGGATCGGAAATCAGAGAAAACGAAGGAACGCCGGACCGGAAGGGAGAAGGAGAAGAGTTGGAGGATTTCGACGGAGAAGAGAGAAGGCCGTCGAGGCGAAGACCGGAGAAGTGAGGCCCCGATGCCTTCTCCATGACATAGTCAATCGACGTAGAGTCTTCCGGCATTGGATTCCCAGCAAATGAAAGGAGAGCGAACTTCCGATTTTGGTCTCCGGAGAAGAAAACGATGTCGACTCAGAAAAGGAAAAAAAAAATGATGTGTAGTGATCAGTGACGACGGATTCTGCACAAGACGGCAACCCACTTGTCTCTCGCTCCCTCCGTCTTTTTAAATATTTTTTGACAGAAACCTGAAGGAAAACTACTTAGATTAAAATATGCATCTATTTTAAAATATGATTAATCGGAGACTTTTTTCGTTATTTGAATTAAATAATTACTGTTGTATTCACTAAACTGTAATTTAAAATAATTCGTTTGCAAAAAAAGTGACTAAATTTAAATAATCATCTATTTTAAAATAACGTTACTTTGTTTTGTTAAAGATGCTAACCTTTATCTAAATTAGATGACTAATGTTGAATTCAGTTAAAGTGAACCTGAATACTAGTGTAAACTGTAAAAATGTAATGTTCCAAAAAAAAAAATGTAAAGAAATTATAAAAAGATTGCGCTGAAATATGTATGGTTTCTGATATCCTACGTTTTTTTGACAAAATTAAATTTTATTTATCTTGAAATTACAAAGTAAGAATACAACGTTTGAGATAGTTAAATGATTACAAAACCAATAAACAGAATTTTCAAAAAAAAAAATTGCATAAGTAGATATATCATATATTAAAGACGATACAATACAAAAATGAATTTAACGATATTTTCTGAAATAAAAACTTATCCGCTAACAAAAATATAATTCTGTTATTTTTTTTTTACAGATACGATGTTTTTCTGATGCAAAATGGTGAGTTTACTGTTTAATATGCAACTTTTGGCTAAAACTCAGAAATTACACACCCTAAAATTCAATGCTTCCGTTGCTAGAAATTCGTTTTTTTACAATTAGATACAATGCTTCCGTATCCTACGCTTAATCAGCTAACTGTATTACAAAATAAATAGAAATGAAACACGTTCAATAATTCTGAAATTAAAACATTGGCAATATGAAAAAGGCATAATAAAGAATATTCCAACCGGACCAATCAAGTGGACAAGAGGCTGAGAAACCAAAGTTGTAACTGAAAAATAAAGATATGTATAACAAAATCAGAAATGAAATATCCGAAATACATAATGAAACAAATACGAATTAATCATAACTCGAAATTTTATTTATTTCCACTCCGAAAATATGTCCTCGATGCATAACAAAAGCCTAAATTCTCAGAAAGCCCAAACAAGACCAATAACCAACGATCCAACAGCCAGAATATATCCAATGGAAGCACGTAACCCATGACCCGAACTAGAATCGGAGCCGGAACTCGAACCCGAACTCGGAGAGGAAACGGAGGTGGAGTCAGAAGAGATAACGTTGACTTTGACCTTCATGCCTTGTTGGCAATGCCCTGGGGTCCCACATGCGAAATAACGAGTACCGGGTTTAGATAGCTTAACGACGTCGTTTCCAGAGCTTAAGGAATTTACAGGTGTTCCCAGGTCACAACTCTTGTATGCCGTTTCGCTTCCCAGCTCTACAACGCTGTGTAGTCCGGAATATTTAAAAACTACAAGGAACAAAAAATAACGGTTTGGTTAGCATCAACCGGTCGCTTTGAGTAAGGAAATTGAGTTTAGAGAAAAACGTACCCAGTTGGTCGCCGACTTTGAAAGATTGATCGGACGACCAAGAATCAAAGTCAACGGATTGTTCCCAGCCTTGGCTCCCGCCAATCACATGTTGTGCTGCTAACGTTGTCTTAACTGCCAATAAACCGGAGAAAACCAGGATAATGAGAGCTGATTGAATTTTCATTGGTTTTACTGAATTGAACGCTGTTTAGAAATACCAAGATAAGCTGCTGCTAGCTAGTGCATATATATATATAAGGCAATGGTTGCTTAAAGAGACAAAAGGTAGTAAGAAAATGAACAAAACAAGCTTGGAGTTGAATCGAAGCTAAGATCTTTGGTAGTTGTCGAATCTTTAAATTAGTATTGCGTTATCTCGTTTTGTTATTTAATGCGTGTTCAAGTAGAACGTTTGAATCAGAATTGCCGAATACTTTAAAGAGACAAAAAGCCTTAGCATGAAAGCAAGTATTTTAAACTACTTGGTTTGGAAATAGAGCTTTCCCTCTCTGAGTTAACTTCTTTTCACCTAAAGCTTCTACTTCCTCTTTGTTTTCCTTTGAACCACTTTTCATATTTAAATCAAAAACAGAGCTAGTAAGCTGGTTTCAATTAGTCTCAGATTTAAGGAGAACTTTCTAAGAATGAAAATTTTCATTCAAGATTATCTATCACCATGGTGACTAGAACAACTGTTTATCATAAGTTCATAACTATCGCCTATTCACACAAGGATTTACACATATACATATGGGTTTATCAGTTGATTTTAGGACTTTAGTTTCAATAATAACAAAGTGATAATTTTATCTCAAAGTTCATCTAAACATAGTTAGAACTACCTTTTCTAATCTAAAACACAACTTTTCTAAGCTAAGTGCCTTTGGATCGATCTGTTTTGCTTGTTACTTGTTAGAGATATTTTCTTCGTTGAATTTTGTTTAATTTGTTGTTTCTTTGTTCATGATGTTACAACACTTCCTGTCACAAAAGAGCAGGCACGGCATGTGAAGTAACAATGAACCATGGTAAGATTCTTCAAACTTCACAAGCCAAAGATCCAAAAGTCATAATGTCATCAACACACCAGAACATCTCATATACTTTTTTTTACATTATTGTTCTCTTCAACTATCGGATTCAATTTTCTCATCACAGCAAGTGAAGTACCTGTAAAATCCACCAGAGCTTTTACTCTGAGATCTCTTTCTCATTCTTTCATATACAAAACATTATTCTCTCTACATCTCATTTCACAGCAACAACCCCAGTTTCAGAGCTCATCTTCTTCCTCCTCTCCATGAAACTTCCACCACATGAAGAGAAACCAGGAAGACAACGATGATGCTGCCAATTAGACTTTTTCTTCTCTTCCTTCATGCTAGAGTCTTCAATGATGGCGTTGTTGAATTCACCCGAGTTTTCACCAGAGAGATAAGGAGAGCTTAAAGCTGATGACCCTCCAGAGCTTTCTTCTCGTTCTTCTCTTATACTGTCTCTGAAAAGCTCACCAAGCTTCTTCCTCCTCGGCGCTGGAGAAGAACCTCGAGGAGGTTTTTTCTCTTGGAATATAAGGTTGTTGATACGAGGAAGCCTATCCGAGAAGCTGCTCTTAGGAGTGTTTCCACGCGATGGAGTGAAATCTGAGTAAACATGTATGAAAATCAAGATCATGGAACTTGACTAGCAAAGAAACTATGTAAACTAGCCAACAAAAAAAACTAAAAAAGATCCAAAGTTTTACCTCCATTTACGCTGTGGAAATCATCGTCGGAGTCGGACTGTAAATATTGCTGCGAATCGAAAAAGGTTTCATCTTTACTTCCTGTGGAACAACAAATTAAAGATACATTTCAAAACTTTAGAACAAGAATATGTAAGTTTATATGATTCATACGTTTGTATTTCAATTTTCAAACCTTTTGGTTCAATCACCATCATAAGAGCAAAAACAGACAAGATAAACTACAGAAGAGAAGGAATCCGAGGAAGTTATAAAGCTATGCCTAAAAAGAGATTAAATTTGAAATTTAAAACAGTGGAATCTATTAAAATTGCTCTAAAGTTTCCGGGTAAAAAAAAATCGTTTTTTTTTTAAAAACCCCATGTTCAAATTAAAGCGTGAAAAACAATGGAACCCAGATCAAGAAGAGTGTCCTTACTTTTTACACAGTTCTTCAGATCCGGGTCACAGGTAAAGTAGACAACATTTTAAATCACAATTCACCAAAATAGCTCTCTGTCTTTTTTAAATTACTTTTTTTTTCCTGTTGTGAGAAAAATCTCTGTTATCACGGGAAAGTCTTTGTTTTTGGCATTAAAAATCTTCTTTTTTAACATCAAATCTATTAATGGAAGAAATCAAATCAGAGATATGATCTTATCAGATAAGAAAGAATCAAAGTATTAACCCTAAAATCTCTCTCTATGTTGACAGGAAGAAAATCAAATTGATTGATTTTAAGAAAACCACTAATGGAAGAATAATTTGAAATACTATTTTCTTTTTCTGATCACCGAACCTCCACATGCCAATGTTCATAAAAACAAAATAGCAATTATGTTGAACGTTTATGTAATAAGAACGTGTATAATTATATTGGACAATAACTAAATTAAACATCAGACAAAGACCAATCATCCAAAAAGCTCATATCAGGACATGAATTAATTAAAAAAGAGAGATATTTATAAAATACATACCGAAGCTTTTCTTAGAGGAAGAAAACGACCACCGTGATTTGACAGCCGGAGAAGCCACCGGAATCGAGGTACTATTCCTTGGCGATTCTGAGAGTTGAATTCATTAAACAAATATATATAATCAAAATCAAAAATATTATTTTATTTATAATATCTGAGAAACCCCACACACCCCTCCCAGTCAGATTCAATATCATCATGAAGCAATCATTCTCGATTTAAAAACTAAAAAAAATGGGAAAAAAAAAATCAAACAGACGATGATCTCTCATAAGAAAGTGAGGAAAAATACCGAAGATTTTCTTGGCAGGAGGAGACGATTGCAGCGAGTTAGAAACGAAGGAAACGGCGGCGTTTTTCTCCGGTTTCACAGTCATCGGAGCTGAATTGATATATTTCGTGGGAGATTCTGGTGTTACCATACTGTCTGTTCTAAACGGAGACGAACCCATTCACTCGCATCTATCGGCTTTAAAATATAATGAAAAGAACTTTATAAAGATGGAAACTTTATAGAGAGAGAGAAAGAGAGTTTTTGGATTGAAGAATTATTATGAACTTGTTTCGTTTTGTCAAATGGTGGTGAATATGGGAAGAGAGATGGAACTTGTACTATTTCTTTGTTTTTTTTTTTTTTTTTTTTTTGCTTTATGTGGGTCCCACACGTACACGGTGCCCACTCAGTTTTCGTGTGTAGAGATATACAACGGTGTCGTTTCAGGGACTACACGTCTTTAACGTGGTACTTTATGTAAATCTCGTGATTAGTGATTACGTGTATTCTAAATTAATTAAGGCAAGATAAATTTATAATTTCTTACGTTTTTGTACTCCTCTTGGCTCCAAATAAAATGTTCCGGTTTTATTTAACTGCGTTTTTTTGGTTAAGGATTGCGTTTCAGCTAATATACTTATAAGTATTAATTAATTAATTGTCATTTAGAGTGGTAACAACTCTCATTAATTAGAGTAAGTTATGAAAGTGTAATTTGAATTCAAAAAAAGAAAATGTTGTTAAACTATGTCTTTGTAGTTTAGCCTTAGGATTTATAATAGGACAATATACTGTTGATGTTAGATAAACTTTGAATATACTACAGATACATTGCACTTACATTATGATATATATATATATATGTGAAAAAGTATAATGTTAGTTATGTAATAGATCGAATTATTTTTTGTAAAACGTATAATATTTACCAGTACATGAAATATATTGCTTGCTCAAAAGTGAGAACTGAACAGATTATCGTTTAAGTTAAGAATTGATACAGACTGCGCCTAGTGACATTATATATACTTGATTGCTTATTTTCTTTTTTACTTTTGCTAAATGAAATATGAAGATTAGCATCACTAATTACGTGACCGAAAAAATATTAACAATTATCGTTGCTGGTAAACAAATATATATATATATATGGTTGCCTCTTTAGAATAGCATAAAAGCGGTTTCATCCATGTGATTCAGTTAATAGTCTATATATGCTTGTATGGTGGTGAAGGGCACTCTTTAGTAATTAATTTCATAGATATTTATACAAAGTTGTGAATGAATGATTCCACAATCACGTTAATCAAACTCGTAGTTATTGATTTTTTTTATGCATTAATGATGCTTATGAATCCAATATTATTGTCATCAGATTTCTCTTTCCGTGACCACAACAAATGAAGTGAGAATGATTAATACAAAAGACACTATATAATAATGATTTTTTTTTTTAAAAGAGTGGTCATCTATATGGATTTCTGAACTTTTATAATCACATATATATATACATACACCCACTAAACATCAAATTTTCCAAAATTCGTTTTTTTTTAATTTAAATTGTTTGTGACAAGGTTGTACGTATGTGGAATATATCTCAAGAAGAAAATGCCATTGAGTAACTGTATTATCTTCTACTATCACTGTGACAAGCTGTTCTGGTTTTTTTTTTTTTTGTTTAGTCACTTGGTAGGAGATTTAGATCTAGGTTTATTTGGAATAATTTGAGATGGTTTTCGTGGAAACTTTGTTTAAAGCGTAAGTAGGACGTGGTGCGTTACATATGTAATAATTTTGTTATCTTCGAAGCATATGGCCATAGACAAGTAGATAGTAAGATATTAATTATGGGTTCGGACCAGATTACAATAACAAAAAAACAAAAAAAACAAAAGTTTAGCTCAAAACCAAAATCTAAAAACAATAACAAATAAAATATTTAGAGAAGAAATGATGGCATGGGCAATGTGTTTTTCGGTTCAAGAGTCAAAACATTGCACAAGGATCCAAGAAAGGATTCAAACAAACAAAAAAACAACAGTAAAAGTGGAAGGTGTGTCATGTGTGATGCGTGATGGATGTCTGGTTCACGATATTAGAGGTATCTAAGTTTGTTTGGTTAAACAAAGTTTAAAACCCGTAAATATTTGACATGCAAAACTACCTACTGAGAGGTATGTATTCTGAAAATTTGATTTTACGTTTGAACTTAATTTTTAAATTAGAATTAGTTTACCTAACCACAGCAACATTTACTTTCAGAAACGGATCTGAACCAAAATAAAATAAACGAAGCTTTGTCTTTGAATTCTGAAACTAATACAATTTTGCTGTCATTACTTTAGCTACCATTATCATAGAGGAAGATTGAAAAAAAGGTAATAATGTGGGTTAACGATTTCTATACTCAAAAAACAAGAGGTTCCAAAAAAAAAAACAAATAGAACATGTCGTTCTCCTGGACCGACCACGATAACTATTATAAGTCTTAATCTTAATTTTTTTTGTCCTTATTCTAAAATTGTTACATCAGAGCATGAACTTTGCGAACGATTCATACGCAGACAAAAAGAACAAAATAATCTTACAAAATTGATATATTATTTGATTAGTCCTTAATTTGATTTAACTTTTTTTGTATAATCCGCCTTTTTTAAAAAATAGCTGGTGAAATAGTCTAACCAACTATCAACAGCCATATATAAACTAATGCATAAATATTAAACCACTTTAGGATATATATATATATTGACTCAACTCGTGTCTGAAACAAGGCATGGTAATTGTCAGATGTAAGAGTGTACCTTAAAGCTTCATGCAGACTGAAGCCTCCTGAACTATAATTCAACGTCTGTTTTCATCCGTCAAGCAGTCCTACATCACATATTCACAATTTATTCTGACTGTATAAGATTGATAGTCTTGAGACGATGTTCTACTTCTACCTCTGCGGAAGTGTTACCCATAACCTTCAGAGAATATAGTCGATGTTTCCACTTTTCTGGTAGATATAGAGTTATAGACTAATTTTGTGGTTGTAGCAAGTAACTTATACAATTTATAATAAGAGTTTCTTCTCCAAAGCTCTATCTTCTCTTTCAAATCACAAAAGCATACAACAAAACCAAATAACATCAAAAATTCAACTTAGTTCTCCACATTTCTCCAATAACTTTCCCTGGCTGTGGATTGTCCGGTCCTCTATCACGTTGTCCGGACGTGAAGTACAAATAACCATTCCAGAATCCGGCCATGGCTGTTTTGACACGATACGGTAACCGTCCGATCACAGACCATGTCTGAGAAAAAAAAATGTATCATACAGTTAAACAAAGAAAACGTTGTTGCATAAGGAATCACAAAAATTATTAAGAGAAGGCATATAATACTGACCAAAGTGTCTATCTGAAACCGGAAAATCTCTCCAACAAGAACAAGCCTTTTGGTAACTGGATGCCAATCCGTGGTTCCACCGACGATAACGATTGAGTTATTGACAATGATCCACGCGGATTCAATGTGGGAATTGTTCTTTGGCATCGGTGGTAACATTTTCCACTTCATCTCCTCGTCCATCATGTACACCTCACCATTGAAGATCTGAAATGTGACCAAACATTAGGAATCGTCGAGGATAAATAAATGGAAATCAAACCAGCGGATTGCAAAGGAGGGCGAACCTCTCGTCTACGTGAGCACTTGAAGATGGGTGAGTTAGGTTTGGCCATGAAGTCACCTTCTTGACCGCCGATCACAAGTAGCTTGTCGTTGACAACTACACAAGCCCTACAAACCATTAAACCATGATGTTAGCAACACAGAGGACTCATAACAAAAGGCAAAAGCTGGGGGTGGGTGTCATTGGAGAAAATATAAAACCTGTGTGGTCCACCTCGAGGGATTGGAACCTCTTTCCGCCATTCGTCTAGAGCTTTTCCGTCTTTTACAGCTATGCTCCAATGGTCATAAGCAACCGCATTGCGATTCTCTTTGCTTCCTCCCATCACATGAAGCCTCCCTCTCCATATCTGAGTCGCAGGAGCATACCTGAATCCAGCACAAAAGAGCTCAATCAATCGCAGTTGATTATATGGCAACATCAATACTATTTGATCTAAAGCTACCAAAGATTGATATATCTTATAGGCTCTGTTTGGAAATCTGCGGAATATGGTGGAATCACTACATGATTCTTCAAGATTGATACTTTTTAGAATCCCTAAACCCTAAACCCTAATGATTCCCTCCACAACTCAATTTCGCAAATTATCTTTTCAGTTTTACGCAATTTTAGCAAGCGGAATCCTAACTTTCTAAGTATATATGTAAAGCAACTAAAGACCGTACCTTGGAGCTGGTAGTGAAGGAAACTCGAGCCACGTCTTAGTGGTTGAGTCTAAGACAAAGGAACGAGAAGTGGGTCCTCTGCATTGAGGACCATACTGCCCTGAAACCACATATACGTATCGTCCATCCGTCACGATCCCGAGGTGTGAATTCGCCATCTCTTTAGGTGTGTCGAATCTGTCGCACCATTTATTCTCTGTGAAATTGAACACATCCACATGAGAATGAACCTGAGGATAATCAATGGCACATGCAAAGTAATTAACTTTATCATTATATCACATTTTTAAAAATCGAGTTTAGAAAATAAACAATAGCACTTACGTAGTCGAGACTGCCGTAGCCGGAGAAGACATACAAAAGGTTTTTGATTTGTACAGAGTATCCGTCAAGTCGAGGAACTGGAGCTGACGTCATTTGCTCCCACTGTAATTCCGGCGCCGGCAAATCGGAAAATGTTGCCGATAACAATCGGACATTATCATCTTTCGTATCATTCGATTGTTTGCTTCTCTGCAAAAGAGAAACGGAGAAAATCTAAGAGAGAAAGTCATCGTTTTTCCACAAATTTCACAACTGATTGAAATGTACCTTTTGAACAATCCGGGAATTGATGTTCGGAATTTGAATCTCCGGTAGGTTTTCAGGTACCCAGATCGAAGAAACGGTGGAGAATGATAATTTCGAAGAAGACAGACAAAGAAAAACTGCGACGAATCCAATACCAAGAACACTGGTGAGATACAATACAAGCATCAATCTCCTAGAAGATTGGTGGTGGTTTTGATGGAGATGATGATGATAATCAGGTTTCTTCGCCATTCGTTTTTTTGCAGTGACATCTCAGTTCCAATTATAAGGAAATATATATATATATATATATCTAAAGCAACACGTCGGAGACAAGAGAGAGAGAGAGAGAGAAAGCTTTTGGATTTTCGATTTTCTTCTCACGTCGGTGGAGAATCTCTGATTACCGGAAAAAGATGTGCGCCGGTGGTTTTCCCGAACCAGAAATCACTCCGCTCCTTGTTTGCATCCAATTTTCTAAATTTGTTTTCTATTTTCTTTCTAAATTGGTCCCTCTTAGCGACCCAGAAGTTTTGTTTCATTTTATGGGCTTTCGAAGCCCAATATAAAGGCCCATGAAAGAGAATCACATATACGTAAGTCACGTGTTGACTCGAATCATGTCGGCGACAGTTTTAACTCTCGAGTAACGACGATATCAGCTCCGGGAAATGGGAGTGTAGGAAGAAAGTCCACTAACTCTCTTCTGCTGGAATCACGGTATGCTCCTTCTTCTCTCTTAGCTTCATCACAGTCTTAGTTTTGTTTGTGAGCTCATCGCAACATGTAGATTTTGGTAGATCTGAATAATTGAAATCGGAGTATGTACTCTGTTAGATCTTTCTTTCTTCTTCCATTTGGTGAAATTGATTGATTGAAAATGTGGATTTGGTGAAGATGGATCCTCACATGTTCTGAATCTGAATTTTATTTGTGCAGATCCAAACACAGATGCAACGATGAAGATTCAGGCTACAGTGTGACTTTAGCTTGAAGCTCTTCTTTCTCTCAAACTCCCTCACCGTCGAAGAGCTTCCAAATATGGGATCTGTGTCTCTCAAGATCGGCGATGGAACCGCCAGATTCCGACGAACATCCGTTTGTTCCTCCGCCGTCAACCTCCTTATGCTTTTCTCCGTCGTCACCACTAATCTATTCGCCTTATACGCTTTCTCCTCTCATTCACAAGCCAGCTCGCCACTCCACCATTCAAGCAACATCTCGCTCGTTTCTCAGCATCTCTCTCTCATCCTCAGAGAGATCGATTCATCTCAACGAAAGCTAGCTCAGATGGAGAAACAGATCCTCGGATACGAATCCATCGATCTATCTCGACCAAACATCGTCCCTGAGCTCAAACTGTTCCTCCAGCGTCATCAGCTTCCACTAGGCAAAGATTCGCGTACAGGGATCACTGAAATGGTTTCATCCGTTGGTCATTCATGTGAAAGATCTAATGATTTGCTCTCTCAGTACATGTCGTACAAAGTGTTCGACAGATGTCCTGATGATTGGAGCCTTGGCCAAAAGCTGATCCTCCGTGCATGCGAGCCGTTGCCGAGAAGACGGTGCTTGGCGAAAACGGTGACTAAGCAAGATCTGAGCCGATCTCCTGATTCACTGTGGAGATCTGTTAGTAACAAGAGTGTTAACTGGAGTGGACTTGGTTGCAAGAGTTTTGATTGCTTGAAAGGTAAGAAACTTAGCTCGGAATGTGTTGGTTGCTTCGATTTGGGTAGCGAGAAAGATAGGTTTGTGAAAGTTAAGGGGAAGAACGATTTCTTGATTGATGATGTGTTGAGTTTAGGAAGCGGGAAAATCCGAATAGGGTTCGATATTAGTGGTGGATCGGGTACTTTTGCAGCTAGAATGGCTGAGAAGAACGTGACTGTAATCACTAACACGTTAAACAATGGTGGGCCGTTTAGTGAATTCATAGCTGCGAGAGGGGTTTTCCCATTGTTCTTGAGTTTAGACCATAGGTTCCCTTTCCACGACAATGTATTTGATCTCATCCATGCTTCTAGCGGATTAGATGTTGAGGGTAAACCCGAGAAACTAGAGTTCTTGATGTTCGATCTTGATCGGCTTTTGAAACCCGGTGGATTGTTCTGGTTGGATAACTTCCACTGCGCTAGCGACGAAAAGAAGAAAAATCTTACACGTCTGATCGAGAGGTTTGGGTATAAGAAGCTCAAATGGGTTATTGGAGAGAAGCCTGATGCACAAGTATATCTATCTGCTGTTCTACAAAAGCCAGTGAGAGTTTGATCAAAAAGCATAAGGAAGGTGGTAATGGTTACTCTTATTATAAGTTGCATTGATCATAGGTTATTATAGAATTGGAGCTCATTAGATGATATTTATATCAGAGAAGAATAAGCCATTAAGCAAGCAATGTCAATTATTTATTTTACGGGGGGGGGAGGGGAGATAAAACATTTTGTAAAAACTTTTCTGTATACTGTTTTGTAATTTTGTCGATTACGGTTACTCTTTTTTTGCTATTATATCTATATAAATTATGGTCTTACGCATTTTGTTGGTTTCCTTTTTATAAATTTCCCATTGGAGCAAGGAATAAATTTTTATGATATCAAAGTCAGATAAAAAAGAAGTAGAAGTGAAAAACGTAAAAACTCAAAAAAGGAAGAAACCCATAAATAAAGGCAGGACAGTGAGTATAAAGATATTCTTTATTGGAACAAACCCGAAAGATTAACCGTAGCGGTATGGGAGAAGAAACATAAGAAAACAAAATGTATAATCGCAAAATCATGTTTGATTATGAGGCTGAAATATTTTTTCGTAATTATCCTCATAAAACGCTAGAGATACTCCAAACGAAAAAAAAAAGAAGAAAGATGAGCTCTTTCCACCTTCCGGCGAAAACGGGTCCATCAAAGATTTTTACGACACAGAAAAATGGAGATACGTTATTACCCAGAGAAAGGCTCTTCTCTTTTTAAACATCCAATGTTTACTAAGCGGTGCTTTAGTTCACCACGTCGAGGACCAGCTTCCGGGACTTGAGAACCGACCATTTCAGTCGCCTATAGTACGCTGCTTGGAGCAGAGCGAGAGATAGTAGGAATATCCATTTGAAACCCATCTACATATAATCAAACCCAACATTAGTCGCCATGTCAAATATGAACATACAAGACTTAATTCCCGGTTGTAGCTGGTTCTTTTGGTCGGTCTAGAAGCTGAGTTGAAAGGATCTTAAAGACGAGTCAAACCGTGTTAGTAGCATATCAAGATGTTAATGTCTTAGCAGACCAACAACTATACGCACATCACACTTGGTACAAGAACAACAATTCGTTCTTTAAACCGCCTAGTCTGATCATATACTAAAAATCTTAGAACTTCAACTGAAATTTTGCCACATTAACGCAAATGCAATATTCACTGGAGAAAAAGGAAGTATAAACCTACCAATTTCCTCTCTTCCATTTCTGGTTCGGCTGCCCAAGACAAGAATGATACAACATCTTTACCCATCTGAGCCGCAATTTACAAAGGTAAAGTTAATACCATGACACTGAGCAAGGTTGTGCACTAAGCCAAAGATTTGTGTTACAAATATTTTAAATGAAAGAAACCTAACCTGTGCCTCTGTGGCGGGGACACCATCTTCGTACTCAATAGCTTCATCATTGAGCATTTTCGGCATAGCAATTGCCCCGCCAGGGAAATAAGGATTGTAGTGTAACCCCTCTCTTATCTGTAAAAAAAATTCACAACTAGCAAATTCGAATTCGAAGACTACAATGTAGAAAATGAGATTTAAATTACCGAAATGCCAGCAGGAGGATCACGGTAACCCGTCAGAAGAGCAAAGACGTAGTTTTGACCGTTGTGACGTGCCTAGAAGGCAGAACATTGAAACCATTTAGATCACTGAACAGATTTTTGCTACAGACATTCAGATTTACGTAAAACAGTGGCAGACCTTAGTGATAAGACTTAGATCAGGAGGATACGCTCCACCATTAGCGAACCTTGCAGCTGACTCATTGTCATATGGTTGAGGCAAGCGGTCACTGAGTTTACCAGGACGAGTGAACATCTCACCCTCATCATTAGGTCCATCAACTACCTCGATTTCAGCAGCCATTGCCTTTGCCTCTTCCTCTGTGTAGGCGACACCCACCAAATCACGGTATGAGATCAGAGACATTGAATGGCAAGATGCACAGACTTGCTGATAAACTTGATGCCCACGACGGATCCTGCTCATACGACATCAAACCTTCATAAGCAAACAAGTGCAAAAACAGTAAAAGTCTTTTAGCTAAGGTTACACAGTCTAGCTATATATGGTAACAGGATAAGCACAGTAACTTATAAAAGCAAAGACCAGACTAGAAGAGAAGAGAGTGGTGAAAATATGTAGATAAACACTCACGAAGCATGGTCATATGAGCTGAGAATGCCATCATGAGGCCAAGGGTAGTCTGGACACGCCAATCCATGTTCGGCCTCATCAGCAGATGCTACTGTAGAGAAACTCAACAGCCCTGTAACACCAGCACCCAAGAGGGCAAGTGCTCTTACACCAGAAGACCCAGCGTCCTCATGAGCTTTCTTCGAAGAAAACCACGAGAGGATCGGAGTTGCCTGCAGGAATAACACAAAACCAATGATAAGAGAAAAGTCGGCGGCAAACTAAATCAGTTATATGCTGAAAAAGAATGTCCTTTCAAAAATTGTTGCAAATCATCCTTCTACTTAGGTTACAGTTACACACTGAAGCAGAAGCTACGCACAAATCAAAATATCCCGTCTTGTTAAAACAAATCTATTTCTTAACAGGAAGGAAGACAAACCACCGTCTCCTGTCAAATGTTCCAGAAAATAGACTAAAAATTCAAAAGCTGATTCTTTATCGCCCAATAGCTAATGCAAATCTCCCAAAACACGAATCGTTACCCACAGCACCCAGCCACCCACAAAAATAACAAAGAAATCTCCAGGATTATCTCTTAAAAACATATCCCAAGCTGAAATCGCTCTTAAATCAAAAATAGAATTATAAAAAAAAATTAAGTGAGACTGAAAAACATCTTACAACTGATTGGGAGTGAAGCTTCCTCCTGAGAATTTGCTGGATAACTCCTCCAACCATTTTGATTAACGCTTGTACCAAATCAACTCGCTGGAGAACAAATAAATTAAATCAAACGAAGCAGTGATAATGCGATTAAACTAGAAACAAATACGAATAAACAGAATCGAACAAGCCCTAGGAATCCGAGTCTACATACAGATCCGTCGATATATATATATATAGAGAGAGCTATATAGCTATCAATCAAATGTCAAACAATCGAAGGATTCGAAAACGAAATATACCTACAGAGAGAATTTAACCGGGAAATTAAGTAACGAGATCGGCGACGGAGACGATCGAGGAACGAACAAGTAAAAGAGAAACAAGAGAAAATGGAAGTTCCACGATGGCACAGCGGCTGCTAAACACACGACAGTTTCTACCTTATTTGGGCCTATGGGCCAACGTCAAACTGCATGAGCCCAATTTTCCGACAATACAAAAATGATTACTGTGTGAGAATTTATCAAGAAAATTCAGGTTTTTATGTGTATAAAATGTTTGTCCATTCTATTTAATAATTGATTTAATTTTCTTTATTTGAAAAAGTTAACTCTATCATTAAAATATTATAATTAAGTTTTATAACATTTTTTTAACGATTCATCAAAATCTACCATATCATTTTCACTATCAAAATTTGTGATTTTATATTATATAATTTTCACAAAAGTATCTATATATTATGTATATTTCATATCAATAGCATATTTTATTGTTGATGTACTGGAAAAACATATGATTTGTGTATACCTACATGTAAAGATAATATACCAAACAATATATCATGCTAGTTCATTTTCTAATTTCAATTTGATTAAGTCAGCAAAAGTATTATTTACAAGTGAGACAAATAACATATAGGCAATATGGAGCAAATTTGTTGATTTTTGCCTTTTTTATATGTATTTGCTATCTGATTCTTTTTAAATGTTTCTCTCTACTCTTCCTTTTATGAGTTTTTTAATTTAGTTATGGGTGAAGTTATTTTCATGGGCGGGAAAGATAGTGATGGTTTAATTTCTGACGATAAAGAGAGAAATCCAACCAATTTTGCTTTTGGTGTTGTGCTGCTAAGGAATGTTTACAGTGGTACTTGGAAGCTTAACATTTTTTAAGATTCTCATCGGAAATTTTTGATAGTAATATACACATAACGTGGTGAAAAAAATCAGCGATGGCAGTGAAAAATTGATAATGTTTGATGCTTTTATAAAATCACATCTCTATTCTTATCTTACACGTGTTTTGAGCTTGATTTGAATTTATCCAGCAAAATGTTATTGTGTTGGAAGCCTACAAACATTGTATCTACTTATATTTGGCTTCCATAATATAATAGATTGTTGGAATAAAATGTTTTAAGTAATGGATATTTTCTATTTTTAAATGTTTACACAATAATACAATATCTTCAACAAAATTTTAAAGTTTAGGAGGTTATGTGTATTTGGAGTCATATATCGCCTAATACGAGGTTCAAAATATGTAATTTAATTTTCATTTGTAGAGTAGATTCCTCATAACGTGAATCGAACATGCAACTTTCTAAACTTATTCTAAAGGCTTAACCACTAAATTATTCATCGTTAATAAAGTATATTACATAACCATTAGCAATTTTGTGAAAACCAAAATATAGGAAGCAAAGAAACACATGATTTTGATGAAGTTTTAACTTATTTATAATTCGACGTAATTAGAAGCAATTTTGAGTAAACAAAAACTGGAAACAAAGAAATAAATGTAATTAGTTGTTTGGTAATAAAATTATTAAATAATGCATTGTTTTATTTTGTTTTAGTTCAACTCTGTTTTGTTTACTAACGTTAAAATTTTGGTTTATAGAGAAAAATAAGGCACTGTTTTATTTAATGTTTGTCTTTTACAAATTACAACTGTTACATCTGCAAATATCGTTGTCACGAATATTTCCTATTCGTTTGCTCCCATGTGTAGGCATCCATATGGTATGAATATATACAAAAGAATATGTATGTATATATTTTCAAATGTGCGATGAGTCATGACATAACAGCTTTTTTCAGCTGATAAATGGAGGACACATTAAGCAATTTGATTGGTCGGAGATTAGGAGGACCAATAAGATTTCTCAAATAAGGTAAAAGTAAACAGCATATTTGTTTTATATAGGACCCGCGCATTAATACAATATAAAAATTTCAGGTAAAAAAAAAAAAAAAATTAGAAAATGGGGAATAAACCAAAATTATTGGAGGGCTTGGACAACCCTTACCATTAAATGGATCATATGGACCTATGTGTACGCTTCTCTATGGGTAAAAAATATATTCACATTGCTTCTATATAACAATTTAATTTGTCTCTTCGTTTGTAGTGGCCCGTCAAAATTAAATGCTATTATGTGTTAGACCATATATATATATAATCATATCAAAGAAAAAATTGCTAATAAAAGTTAAGTGACCCTAATTTAATTTTACTCTAATAGTACTGGCCATTGTTTTAAAATGCGGATAAAACCGTCAATTTTGTATTAAACATCGTATAAAGGACAATGATATTATTGTTTAAATTCTTAATCTTTAATTCAGTTTACAACTTATAAATATATATATATATATTCTGGTTATTTTAAGTCGAACCAGTTTTTGATACGGTGTAAACTAATGCAATGCAATAGAAAACCTTTTAATTTAGCAGTTTGGTTGTTTAAGGTTCATTAATGTTTTTATATCAGAAAATATGGAGTTCAATTTTCAAATTTCTACGAATGAATGAAATCAAGTTTATCGGAAATTTTCAATGTGGTGTAAGTGAAACCGTTTATTAGTATATAATGCAGGTAAATTTCAGTTCGTGTGGAGCTTTATGGAGCAGCATTAGTGCAAATAGAACTGTTCATCAAAATGTGATGTAGAAAAATCAAACTGTCGTATAGCTTTGTGAAACAGGTAGAATTTTGTCTGTTGAAAACTCTTTTCTACTTATTTTCAAAAACAATTTACTGTATAGTAAAAGATATTTCGAACGGCAACAAAATGCAAGATATTTTATGTACAAGATGAGTATTTTATATAATTATAAACTATGATGGTTGGCAAGGTTTTAGCTAGATAAAACTAATACACATGTCTGACATACAAAAAATAACACAACTTATAGTCATATATAATGGAACCACACCTGTGTGTATGTTTGGCGTTACTCATCGTAAGATATGTACGATTGATTAACATGAACTTTTAACTATAAAATTAATAATAAATTGCAAGATAGCTAAAAGATTGTAATTGTAGGAACTCTAACAAGAATTTATCTGAAACCTATAGGACTTGTATTTTTTTTAATCATTGTCAAAATAAATATAAAAGAAGCTTTTTCGTATTTTTCTTATATCAAGTACAGAAGAGAGAAAAAAAAAATAATTAATTTAAAGAAGCAAAAGAGACAAACATGGTGCAAAAGATTGACAATAGGGGATGCACAGAAACCATCCAATAATTTAACTGTATCTTACGCTAACCCTAAGCCACGTGGCGAATTACCATTTCTCCTCATTTGCCCCGAATGATAATCTTTTCCGCTAACCGGAGAGAGACACACAGAAAGACTCTAGAGAGAGAGAGAAAGAGAGAAAGAAAGAGTGAGAGTGTTTGACAAGAGAGAGAGAGAGAAAGATAATGGATCAAGACGAGTTGTTGGGATCGCTAAGATACGCCGGCAAGGCGCAGGATAAGATTTCCGTCGACAGTCTCATGCTCCGGTACCGTCCGATCGCTCCAAAACCGAGAAATGATCAGCCATGTGCTGCAGGAGACAACAACAACTCATACAGTATGAGCAAACGAACCAAACGAAAGTACGTTAGGGTTTCGAAGGATAATAAAACTTGTCGAGGAAAGAGCAGATCTGACGTGTCTAATGATCGGGAACAAACTGGAATCGTGACGCTGCAACTCATGCCGGAAAAATCGGATATGTCCGGCGAATACACGCCGTTAGATCAGGATAGTTTCGATCCGTCGGTTAAAACGATAATCGGAGTACAAACACGAGAAACCAATACGTGGGCCATATTTAACGGCGGCGTCGCTGCGGAGGTGGAGACTTGGGTAACGGTGGAGTCCGTTACAGGTGTATGTGACGGTAGTTCGAGTTCCCATGCGGTGGAGTGTACGGACGTTCAGATGGTGGATAATCTAGGTAAGGACACGTGTCCAGCGTTCGTATCGGATGCCGCGAACCGCGTGGTTTGGGTTAACGAGGCTTACCGGAGAAATGTGTGCGGTGACGATTGGACATCGTTGTCGTTGCCGGATGTTATGGTGTGGTTGGTGGCAGAGGAGTCGACGGTGGCTATGTATTGTAACTACCGAGCTTTCACGTGTAGGGTGAGGATGCAGTACACGTGGCAGGAGACAAAATATACCAAAACTGTGCCGTGCGAAGTATGGAAAATGGAGTTTGGGGGCTTTGCATGGAGGCTAGACACAACAGCTGCTCTGACTCTCTGGCTTTGATGCTGATTGCTGCCTGAAACATGATGGTAAGAATGATAAGGTTATGTGATTTAAAAGCACGACTAATCACAGTCTTTTAATCACTTTAGCAACTTTGTTTTATGCATATAAGAATATATATATATATATACAAAAGTTCAAGAAGGAAACAAGTGATGATAATGTTTAGCAGTATGGAGAAGCTGAGAATGCTTATATATGTAGAACATAGCGTAATAATGTCAAATGTTTATTGGCAAAGATTAAATAAAAATATGCCATGTATGGTTTTGTACCAATATTGCTTCTATTCTGATCAATAGATCTATCAAATACATAACAAATCAGCGTTTTTATGATATTGCCAATTATTTCACAGTAATCGTATATTTTGGTAAATAGTAGGATTTTCTATCAAAAATAGATTTATATTATAAGATCTATAACAAGATTTATATCATAAGATCTATAACATATTGTACCATAAATTTAAGAGAGAGATAACGCATGAACTATATGGGAACCCCTATTAGGTGTCATACTTGGTATTAAATTACTTCAGGAAGCTTTTGAATTCCCCACATTACACACATACACAAATACTAACAACCTATCTTAGCAGCTTCTTCTTGTGAGAAAATCAAAAGTGTTTGTGTTCTTGCCTTTCTCTAGATGGGCAAATTTTTGAGCTTCATTTTATATTTACTTTGCTATAATTTATATTCATAATCTAATTTCATATGTTCTTAATGCATGGAGAGCTAGGAACGTGATATGTATTTTGAATCGTTTAGATTATATATGCAAAAACATATGTATAAAAACATATGTATAGATACACTCTGCATGTGCAGCTTTAACACGCATGTTGAACTTACTTGAACGGCATTTTAACCATATGTAATGATTATAATTAAGTTATATACTTATAAAGCAATAACTTCGTGGGCTCTGTTTATTTCTGCATGTGGAGAAGCCTTATTGGCTGACAAAAAGGTTGACAAATTAAAAAAGAAAAAGCCAAAAGTTCTTCTAATGAGGAGGGAGAATAAATAATAAAGTTGTAACATTCACACACAGATCAAGCATACACTTGGCATTTGATAAGAGAAAGACAGTAACCAATCAGCTTCTCCATATTTATCCCTTATACTTTCTTTCCGACAAAGCTGACGTCATTATTATCTAGGATCCGCTGATTGGTGCGGTCATTCACGTGTTACAGTGAGCTTTAAATCGGGCCGTACGTTATGTCAAGTCTTTTGTGCTCGCGTGTATTGAAGCAGCCTCTCAAATGCGATGGGATTTTGGGTAGAAGAGAGAACGAATGACGACCTTTCACGTGTCTGTTGAATACTAAAATCTTAAATGACAACATAAACCAATATAAAGATTTCGAACTAGTTGGTTTATTTTAGTGATTTATAACGGATATCTTACGACTTACATATTTGTGACTAAATCGAGATTTTTAGTGGGTAGGTTCAAGTTTGTTTTAGAGTTCAAATCAAAGAATATATATTATCTATTTTCAACTAGTTGATACAATTTCTTTTTATGCACCACCACAAACATAGAATAATTAAACATGAATCGTGTTTTTATATTATTTAATACTTCTTTCATTTTATATGTCGTTTAAGATTTTCACACTTATCTATATATATATATTAAATTTATATTTTATTTTTCATTAATATATTTTTCATTATAATATTAAAATTAAAATTAAAGTTATATTATATTTTGCTTTCAAATTTGCATTGAAAATCTAATACTTATTTTGACATAAAAAACCATAAAAATATAATTACTCTGAAACAAAAAGCGTATTTAGATAGTAGAGTCACCCAAAACAATTTTTGTCATTTGGTATATCAGCAATCAGAAAACATTGTGTTTATATAGAAATACTTACGAACCCTATGATTGGTCTAACTTTCTGCAAAAATCCAGAAACAAAGTACATATATAGTGGTCTTGATAAGAAAAGAATTTGAAGCTAAAAAAAAAAAAAAAAAAAAAAAGAATTTGAAGCTTATAGCCAACCTTCTTGAAAGGCAGGCAACAGTTTTTGCGACTTTAATAATTCAACTAAACGATACATTCGATGACTTAAAGGACAAAAATAAGCTAAACTATACACTATCGTGTACAATATATTTAAATAAAAGTAAAACCAAACTAAAACGAATTATAGCATCTCTAGAGAGAGAGACAACTCAGAGATGGTATCTGACATAGTATTAATTTATATAATCTAAAGTATTGATTGATTAACTTGTAGTACTCTTTGTGTGGTTGAAGTAGGGTTCTATTGGCGTGAGAAGCTCCACGTGTACTGTCGCTTTCCATAGTGGTTTAATAGATGGAGGTCTCTCATTGGTAGAAGCACATGGTTGGACCAAAATCTAGACGTTGCCATCACCATAGATACGCTAACAAATAGCACCATCTATTAAATACGAAATAACTATTATGTATATTATCCCAAGTTATCCAGACCCACTATCCAATCCGGAATCCGCTCCAACAATTTTTTTTTTTGTTTGTCACAAAATCTACAATTAATTTTTTTTTTTTCAAATATAAACTGTTATCTTGAATTTGAAGGTTTATTGGTAATTTGGTAGAGTTTTCAAGAAACCATTATATTTTTTAACAGCTAATCAATTATTTTAATGAAATTTATATGTTGTGAATGTTTTCAAATATATATTTTCTCTATATTTTATATGAAATTTCTATAAAATTGTTGATGAACCCGGTTTTGTATCGGTTTTGTATCGGTTTATTTGACCATATATGACTCATGGAGAATATGTGTATTGATTCGGTGTATACATATCAGCATGACACATATAGAGAGTGCACCAATCCAATATAACTAGGTCATCATTGATTCGAGACATTTGACACTATATGGGAAACCCACACGCAATTAAAAAGAAATCATTGTGCCTGAAATTACAGATGAATAGAACATATATGACCAGACAATTCTTTTTAACAATTGAAACACTTATTTCTTACATTAATTAGATCAATATTACATGTATAATTTTTTCTCATACATCATTTTTATTTTGAAAAATATCATCCAAAATTTTAACTTAACATTAAAATGAAATATGTTTAATAGTAATTTTGCTAGAACTCTTGTCACAAAACAATGTTCAGTACTGTGTTCAAAATAATATATGTGTATATGGCGTTTAGATGCAACACCGATAAAACTTCTAAAATGTTTTCCATGTCATTTGATAGAAGTTTGCATGTTGTATTTCTTATTCGGTTTTTCTAAAAATATATTTAACAAGAAAATTTAAAACACATAAAAAACATTAATCATATCAATCTTCAAAAATGTATGAAAAACCACAATACATTCGAATTACAAGATCGGTTGTTTGGTGACACAAAGTGATCGAGTTTCTTCAAGCAATCCTGCGCTACACTTCACCATAACCATAAGCTTGGATGAGATGATGGGATATGGTTCAATTCATCCATGTCTTCTTTTTTTTTATATTGAAAAACAAATGAGACAAAATTCCTTTTGTTATTTGTTTGTAATCACTCTTTCACGGTTTGAAATTGGCTTTACTCAAACTTACAGATGTGAAAATCAATTTAAATTAAAATTTACCATAAGATTTTTGTCTTATAATCAGCTGAACAAGGATGACTCTTTTTTATCTGTTTAGTGTTTTAAGATTTGGTGTATGGTCACCATATGCTAAATGGACAGTATCTAAAACATTTAATTTGTTATTTAGGCGATGTAAATATTTATATAATAAATTAATATACTAAACATATATAGCAAAATTATGTAATATTACTATTTGTAAACAATAAAATTCATATAAGTTTATTATCATAAATTTTATAACATATGAATTATTCTCATTTATAATATTATATTATTATTATCATAAGTTTTATAACATATGATTTTTTAGTATATTTAGAAAATAATCATTACGGTTGATCGGTTCATTAGGACTTAACGCTTCGGCACTGGCTAAATAGCCATTGAAAACGTTTTCTAAAACACTGTTACTATATATATGCGTTTCCAGATTATCACGTTCTATAACAATTAAAAAAAAAAAGATCCAACAAAAACCAAACAAGAGCCAAAAACAGTTAACATCATGATCCATATATGGCGAGTGGACCATATACCACCACCTTTACTTTTGAAATCAAATAGTTTATAAGATATATATATATATATATATATTCAGCTGGGCTTATTTGTTATCTAATGAATACGAGCTTAGCCCATCCATTTGTTTTGTTTTCAGGCCAACCGAGTTCCTTACTCTCATGATCATGGGTTCGAATGTTAGAAAGATTTTAAGGGATCTCTTTTAACATTGTCTTGTGAAATTGTGAGTATATTTTGGAGCATACACTTTCAATTTTTATTGTTTAGGAAAGTGGAGTATACATTATCTTCCACTTTCAATTTTTATTGTTTAGGAATTTCTCTTTTTAACAAACCAAACATATAATAACATTCTACTAATGTTATTTAAGCCAACGCTGAATAATCTACATGTGACATTATACTACAGTCACACACAAGTGATTTATTTACAATTAAGAACTGTTATCAAGGTGAGTGAAAATAAAATATTTGAAATTTAAAATTAATAAATTATATATTTATGGTTTATGTATTTAAAATTATATATTTTAGTTTACGTAATTTTATTAAAATTACATTTTATAATATTTGCAACCGAGAAATCCATAAAACTAATAAAAATTTGAAATTAGATTTAAATTACTTAAAATTATGAAAAATAAAACCTCTTGATGAATATTTTTGTTAAAAAAATATATTTTAAATGTTATTATTTAAAACTAAAATACAATTTATAAATAAAAAAATTATTTTGGAGATTATGTGAATTAGGGCCCGCATGATACCTGGATAAGAAATATTTAAAATTTAATATTGATAACTTACATATTTAAAATTGTATATTTATATTAGATTAAAATTAACGTTAACTTATCCGAAATTATGTTATATTTCGCAATTGAAAAATCCGATAAATCCATAAAACAAAAAAAATTTCAAACTGGCTTAGATTACTTAAAAGTTATGAAAGTTATCTTTTTAATTAAATAAAATGTTCACCAAATATTTTTAATAGTACACTACTTTAAAATATAATTGATTAATAAAGATAAATGTCTTAATAAATTATGTGAAAAAAATTCAAAACTGAAAAAATAATTTACAATAAGATACAAATCTATTAACACATAATCTCACAATCTCACAAACGATAACAATATATTATAAAATAATTAATCTCCATATAGTAAAATCAACTACATTAGTACAGAAACAATCAATAGTCTATTGAGAAAACATGACAGACATGTCGTTTACAATTTTTTACAAAAAACAAACTTCATGTTGTTTTGTTATTCAAAAAACAAACTCCTATCCGTTTCCTTCCAGCCTAGTGATCTCACAAGTGCCTTCTAGAGAGGGACAGTTATTTAAATCTACACGCAAACTCATATGAACAGTGTCTAACAGTCAACGATCACTGTCTAATAACGTCATACGCTGATGACGCTTAACTTTCTACCGTTAAAAATTATTGCCACGTCGGACACGTAAAGGAAACCCACGTTAAATACTCGTTAACTCACCACAGCCAAGATCATATTGACCGTTGGATATGGATCTGGCGGCTATTAACTAAATCAATACGGTCCGTCCGATCAGAAAAATTGGAGGCAGGCTTTTGTCGGTGTAGAAAGCTAAAGCCTTTGTTTTAAAATTACAAAAAGTTTTTAGTGTTTTTTATTTATTTTTTATCTCTCTCTCTCTCTCTTTCTCTGAGCCTCCGACTTCATTTTGTCTTCAGCCTTCACGCGAAAGCTCTAATATATTGTATTTCGAGGTTTTGCCTACGATTTGATCTCGAGAGTTTCTTGTTTGTTACCGTAAGTCAATTCGAGATTCCAGGGTTCGTTGCTCAATCTTCTACTTCGTGCCGCGTTTCGTTTGGATGGTTCACGGATCTTTGGGAATTCCGAAATTGGGGGCGATTTTTATTCTAGGGTTTCGTTAAATTTTCCCATTTCCGGAACAAATCCTTCCGTTTGATTGCTCCTTTCCTGGAGAGCTCGCATCTGAGGTTGATTGAGATTTCAAGTTCCGTCTTCGTCTGATTTGAAGTTAATTTCCGTGGAGGAGGTTGAAAATTTGGCTTTGCGAAGACCTGTGACGATTCAGCTATCAGGAGCTGCAAGTGGTAAAATTCTGTCTTTTGGCTATGGGTTTTTACCCAATTCGAATAATTTAGAGTTCAGAGGAAGATTTTATTTGATTTGGCATCATGCTAGGGCTCGAGCTTAGGACTCCTTAAACTAGATAAAATGAAACTGGATTGCTAAGGGTTTCATCTTACGGTCATATTCCTGCGTTTTTTATAAGAGTTTGTGGATATGCTTGTTTCGGACATTATTAATTAGATCTGGCTGTTTGTGTCATAACAAGTTTCTTGCCGCTGTGGAAATTTTGAGGAAATGTTGCAAATCTTTGAACTTTATCTGTTAAAATGGGAATAGGAACTGTCTCTCTGAGTTTTTGAGGGGTAAGTGTTAGTTTCTGTTGATTAAGTGAATAGATATATGCGATGCAGGTCTCTTGCGAATTGTGAATTGTAGACACGAGTGAGGGTTATATTTTGTGGAAATTCTTGCCAAAACAATGGTTGAAAGTGCTGCGTTCCCCGGAGGGTATTACCGGAACACTTTTGAAGCGCCTGATGAATCTGAGGGCTCTGGAAGCTCCGCGCAGATTGATACCGAGGTCACTGGATCTGAGAATTCAAGCACTCCTGCACGAAAGTGTATTAAGTTGAATTCTAATGATGAAGATCCTTATGGTGTCCAGAGACAAGTCATTTCCTTGTATAACATGTCACAATCTGAGAGGAAGAATTTGATATATCGGCTTAAACTGGAGCTGGAGCAGACAAAGATAGTTCTTAAGAATGCTGAGTTGCAGAGATTGAATCCAGCCTCTCTGTCGTCTACTAGTGATAGGGTGAGTTTTAGCACTCCTCAAAAGCTATCATCTCGCTTCAGCAATTCGAAGAAGCCATCTGATTTTGCAACGGGGCCAGGAAAGAAAGTTCGGCATCAATATGGGACGGCTTCTCGTGGATGGAACCGCGGCTCCTCGGGGAAGTTTGAGTCTTCTTCAAAAGAGTCTATGGCCACCGCTCCTAACATGATGAAGCAATGTGACACGCTGCTGAAAAAACTGTGGTCCCATCCACATTCTTGGGTTTTTCAGGCGCCAGTTGATGTAGTGAAACTAAACATACCCGACTATCTCACTATCATCAAACATCCCATGGACTTAGGGACAGTAAAAAAGAAGTTAGCGTCTGGTGTATACTCAAGCCCACATGAGTTTGCTGCTGATGTGAGGCTTACATTTACTAACGCAATGACATATAACCCTCCTGGGCATGATGTTCACATTATGGGGGATATCCTAAGTAAATTGTTTGAAGCGCGGTGGAAAACTATTGAAAAGAAATTACCAGTGTGTAGCATGCAGACTTTGCCTGCAATTACACTGGAACCTCGTGACGAAAGGAAAGCTGCTGTATCTGTCCCTCCGGCGAAGAAGAGAAAGATGGCTTCACCCGTTAGAGAGAGTGTTGAACCTGTTAAGCCACTTATGACAGCAGAGGAGAGGCATAGATTGGGGAGACAACTTGAGTCACTGCTGGACGAACTTCCTGCACAGATCATTGACTTTTTGAAGAAACACAGTTCAAATGGAGGAGAAATTGCAGAAGATGAAATCGAGATAGACATCGATGTTCTCAGCGATGAAGTACTGCTAACTCTTCAAAAACTTCTGGATGAATATATCCAAGATAAAGAAGCGAATCAGTCAAATGTTGAACCATGCGAAATAGAGGTAATCGTCATCTCACCTGCTGGAAATTTTTTTTGAAGACAAATATATTGAGAAGAAGCGGATTTTTTGTTATTGTTGCAGCTTCTTAATGGATCAGGACCGTCCAATTCGTCGCTGCAACGAGGTGAAGCTCAGATTCTGTTTACAAATTATGTTCTGGATTTTTATACTGGTCAGTGTTCTCTGTGTGCACCAATTTTCTTACCTTTGCTTTGCTTGTGTGTTCCTTTCTAGGAAGTGAATTGGCTGATGAGTATGTCGGTGGAAACGAACCTCCTATCTCAGGGAGCTCAAGTGGTTAGTTGTAATCCGTACAAAATTCTCAACTCCTTCATAAATTTTTTCTTGTTCTAGGTTCTCTGTGGATGGCATAATATATCACTGACACATGTTTGTATCAGAACCTTTATTTATTGCCTCCCCTCCTATGTTAATATCATGATATTTGTAGCGTTTTTCGTTTTTATTTTACCATATGATGATTTGGTTCTAACTTTCCTGTCTATCAAATTTCATATTTTTATTATATCTCATTAAATTCGATGGTGGTTGTGGTTGTAAAGTTTAGTGACAAATTGTGTACAACCTAGAATCTTTTTTTTTTTCACGAATAGGCAGTTTAGTAGGTTTCTGTAGCATCTGTTATTGTAACAGGTTCTCTGTGTTACTGAAGTGGGTGTTGCTTTTCAGATTCGGAGTCTGGTAGCTCTGAAGATCAATCTGACAACGCTAGACCCATGATTCAAGAGGGTTCTTCCAAGGTATAATCTACGATGTCAGCTTTTCAAGGCATTTAATATGGTGTGAATCTAAACCACGCAGCTGATAACTTTCCAGATACCTGAAACTACTAATTCCGAGGCGCAAAGAGATGAAGATACGAGAATTGATGATCTTTTCCATGGAAGTCGTGAGTATTTAAAATCTTTTGAATTCATAAGCTTGAGGGTTTGTTTGTTGATTTTCTACCCTGATTGCTCTGTGTTACTCCGCTTCCTGTATTTCTTTCTTTCATGAGTTATCATATCCTACTTTGCTGGAACGAATATATGTGGCCGCAGTAGAGAAATGTAATAGATGTTGGTGATCGCGGCTGGTTGCAAAATTACTGTCAAAAGAATAATTTTTACATATTTAAAGTTTGTACATCTGGTGTATTTATTGCAGAACCTACTGGTGCGCCGGAGCAGATGGATATATCTTCTCAGCAAAAGCCTAGTTCTGATGAGTCAGATGGTCAACATGATGGTGAGATGCAGCGAAAAAATAGTTGTTTCTTTATGAGTGATGAAGTGAGTAGTATCTCACAGTTTATGGACTTGATGCTTCAGGAAATATATTAGAAACTCCGGCTTCATCTGAGAAGCAATATAGAGCTGCGCTGTTGAAGAACAAGTTTGCGGATATCATTCTAAAAGCCCGCGAGAAAACACTTCCACAGGTCTGTATACTTGTCCTTAATTTAGCCTAATCTTTTTTTGACTTAAAGTGGTGACTGGATTACACTCCCCATTGAAATTGCTTCGCTCGAATAGTGGCAGTGGCTGATTAACCATAGGTCAGGAAGAATAGAAGTAGCTTTTCTCGGGTTTAATATTTTGTAGCAGAGTTTTTGGATCCAGTCGAAACAATATGGCTTACATTTGACCTTGCATGAGAGCAGATTAGTAATAAGGGCGACCCGGAAAAGCTTCGCAAGGAAAGAGAAGAACTTGAACTGCAGAAGAAGAAAGGTTTGTTTATATACTAACAACCCAAATTTATTAATATTTTTTTTAGTTTTATGTTCTTCTAACTGAAAACCATCGATCTATGTTGCCAGAGAGAGCACGGCTACAAGCTGAGGCAGAGGCTGCTGAAGATGCTCGTCGCCAAGCTGAAGCAGAGGCCGCTGCAGAAGCTGCTGCCGAGTCTAAACGGAAGAGAGAAGTTGAAAGAGAAGCCGCTCGCCAAGCTTTACTGAAGGTAAATAGCAAACATATGACTTACATTACTGGAACACAAACTCGAAAACCGCTCGATAAAGAGAATCATGTGTGTAAAATGGAGCGTGCTCTTATGTTTTTAAATGTTCCTCTACATGTTTGACTTCCATGCAGATGGAGAAAACTGTAGAGATCAACGAGAACTCGCGGTTCCTCGAGGACCTAGAGATGCTGAGTTCGAGTGCACCGGAGCAATTAGGTAGCTCAGCCGATGAAATTAGCCCCGAGAGACCTTTAGACGCCCTTGGAAGTTTCAACCTCAGAGGAATTAACCCTCTTGAGCAACTCGGACTGTACATGAAACAAGACGATGATGAAGAAGAACCTGAGGCTCCCGCTGTTCCAAGTGCTACCGACGTGGAAGAAGGTGAAATCGATTGAAAAAAGTGTATATAGATAATATATACATGTATAAAACAATAGCCAGGGCAGGTACACGTACACACAAAGACACAAGAAATGAAGGTCTAATCTATGTCTCATTGTTTAATGAGCTTTGGAATGGATCTCTCTTTAGTCAGTGTGGTGTGTAATTATGTAAAACACGAAGCAAACGCTTTAAAACTTCATGAGGAGTCCTTAGTGTATGATATTAAAAAAAAGGAAAAAAAAAAAAACAGGCAAGACCATTGTTTGTGTAAGAATCCTATGTTTACATTTGTTCTAGATGGCTACTTTTGAGGTCAGGAGTGAGTTTTGACTAGTGGTTCTATAAAACTAGTACTCTAACCATTCAATCTGTATGGTTGAGCTAACTAATATGGGTCTGAAACCATCAGAGATAACTCACCAATCTAGATTGGCAAAAGATGATTTCGCCTTGCTCATCAACAAAGTCAATAATCAAATTCAATGAACAATGAAACCTGTAACAATTCAAATAAAACGATGCAGGGGAGTTCTTAAGGGAAATCGCAATCAATAAATAGGGAGTAGTAGTAAGATATATATGTTTATTGTTTATTAAATAAAAAAGAGAGGGTTACAAATTCACAATAATGGGAACTCTAATGTGACTCTTCTTTAATGTGGGTCTGAAACTAAGCCTCTCAAGTTCTAACTTAAGCTAGGCTAGAAGATGATTTTCGCCTTGCCCAACAACCAAATCGTTAACCAAATCAAATCAATTACCTGTAATAATTAAAGGTAAACGATGCTGGGAACTCTAAACTCTGAAAAAAAGAAATGAACTTGCTGCGACCAGGAGCATTAAAAACTAAAGGAGTAGGATGAGGTTGGAAGTTGAACAAAAGACCGAGCTTTGAGACAAGCACCTTCTTAGAAGTGCGAGGTCCAATGCGTCTTTCATCCTCCTAAAGTGTTGTATGTTACCTCCCGTTATAACGTTAATCCACATACCAATTGCCTCAAGATAGAGCCTGAGAGAGAATGTTATCTTCAATGACTCGGAACATCTCCGTGTGAAGATTGTAAGCAAGAATCTTCTTCTGGGTGGTGACCCAATACATTTTTCCCTTTGCATATTTTGGTCCTTCGTATTCGAATAACCTGTAAGGCGTATCTGCCACGTATCTCCATTTCTTGCCCTGAAAATCGAAAGCCTCGCATGATGAGGCGTTGGGGATCCGTTTGTTATGCACCCAGACTAGTTTGTATGTTCCTGTAACACTGTCTTTCCTAAATCCTGGGAAAGAAATCACATCTGGAACTGGTGTCTTCTTGTCAAATATACTGTCGCTGAAACATGGAAAGAAGGAGGGTTTGAGACCGTCCCATGGCTGGGTTCGTAGATGTTGATGGCGTCGGAGATGCATAAAAGCCCGTCCCAGCAGCCTTGTGGTTCAATGTGATAAGGAGAGCCTTCTTGGACAAGATGAGTCGAAGACCACTTCAACCTCATACTCTTTAGAGTAAGGCCACTAGGGTTTCCCTCCTTACATAAGCAGAGAAATTTGGGGTCCTGTGTGGTTCTCTGATGCAACATGTATCTCTCCTTGAAGACATGGACTTTACCGTACCCTCCAGTGTTTAGACACGATTTGGTATCTAAGCAGGGATGCCACTGGAAGCCTCAACATAATTTCTTCCAACACATCGTTGCTGTTGATGATGATGAGTGTCTCCTCATCAATCACCTCTTCTTCTTTTTGCTGTTGCGATTTTCCGTTTCTCTTCGATAACGATGCAATGGCTTCGTGAATGACATCATTCATATCATAAACCAGACTAGATTTTATAGATTATTCGGAAACGCTGTCGCTTTAGGTGTTTCCTCACCAACCCTTAACCCCGTTTCTCTAAACAAACCTCAACCATCTCTGTCGGTTCTAGAAAGGGATGCAATTTTCAAACCAACTAGACTAATTAGTATATTTTTAGTCATTGAAAACCTTAAATATATAGCTCCCACAGTATATATTTTCATTTGTATTAAATCAAAAGCCAACAATTTTGTTTTCTTAGATTATATTTCATGTTTAAAATGAATGTTACACATACTAGACTGCAATTTTGAATGTTCTTAGTAATGTGGGCGCACAACCCATTTCCACACGCTAGAAACTTTAAGATCTATGACCATACAAACTTAATGTCTCTGCTTATAATCCTATCTTATAAAGTTCAATGTTTATAACCCCACAATTGATACATTTTAAACATATTTCTACAAAATCTCGATTTGTAGCAGTTTTGTAGTGAACCGTATCAAAACCAGTCCGTAACCGGAATAGCTTAAACCGGCGTCTTCAAAAATACCCGATTGCAGAAGATCTTCAACCCGACATTCATTTCATTTCAACTTTAGTTTCTCAGAATGAGCGGCAGCTCTTATTCTACAGGAGCTTTGAGTGCAGTTCGAAATAGAGTTGTAGGTGTACCTACTGTATGTTGGTGTGGTGCTCAAATCGTTGTAAAGGTTTCAAAATCTGAGTCTAATCCATATCGGCGATATTTTCGTTGCATTCATGCTTCGACAAACAAGGTAATTTTTTCGGTTCTATGATAGTTTATATGTTTTTTTGTTTAATTTCTCCTAATTATTGCAGTTAATGGATGACAATCATGTTTTCAAATGGGTTGATGAGGCGCTGCTGAACGAAGTGGAGAAATTGAAATAAAAAACCGAGAGATTTGAGCAAATGATAAGGGAAAATGAAATTGTTTTTGATGGGAGCGAGTATGAGAATATGGTGTTTGAGAATGTTGAAGTTGTTTTATGTGAAGGCTTATCAAGTTTGGAAAAGAAGATGGTTCTTGTAGTGGTAAGTTGTATGATCATAGTTGGTTTAGGAAAATTGCTCTGATCTTCAATTTTCTTGTTGAATGTTGTAGTTGATCAGTTAATGAAGATGTGTGACTTGATCATTTGAGTTTGGTTGTATGTTTGTTACGATTAATGAATATGTGTGACTTAACCATTTGAGCAATTGTTTGTTCGCTTGTTTCATTAGTGTATAACAAACACAGCACAATCAAAGTGACAAGAGAACACCACGATTATAACCGAGAACAAGGGAATAAACGATCAGTTCACATTTTAAAATTACCAAAGATCAAACAACCAACATCCGACATACCAAAATACAAAATACAGACACTAGACCACAAACAAAAGATGACACAAACATTAAAAACCAACATCAAACTTCAGTTTCACTAAAAACTAACATCAAACATCAGTTTCACAAACAAAAGATGACCAATTAGTTCACTAAAACCAACATCAAACATCAGTTTCCTAGATTAGACCTAGGATCTAGACAGTGAAAACTAAGATAATCAACTGCTTTTTCTGTACTCTTTGGCTCCTTCTTCACCTTTTTGAGCTACGTGACACACTAATGCCCCATCTCTCCTAGCATAAAATAGTTAGGTTCTTCACGAATCTTATCTACAAACAACCTAGCAATTATCGGAACCTTAAGCATCTCACACTCACCATTACGAACACAAATATGAACGTTTTTGAAGACTCGAACTCGCCACATTGATGAATCTCGAGTAATTGCACAATAAATCCGCCAAGAACAGCCATCTCCTACACATTTGAACTCAATCTTCGTTTTATCCCACCTGCTCTGTACGATATTCCTGTCGGTTTTTAGTGCATAGTCGAGAACCGCCTCTTTAAACGCTACACCATTAACGAATTTTTGACCATCGTACAACTGACCATCACCGCATTTTATGTCAACTCGCACAGCATCTACATCATCGTCTTCAGGATATACATCATGAAAAATCGAAGAATTATCTTTGAAATTCGTTACTTCATCTTCAACTTGAGCTTCATAACGCTCGTTCGCTTCGTTGTCGGGTTCGTCGGGTTCAGCTCTTCCAGCGCCTTCTTCGCCGACAATATCATTGATCTCCATTGACGCCGATTTTGTGTGATTTTTGAATTGTCGAGGTTTTTGGGATTTATGGTTCAATTAATCGAATGAATATGGATTCGGGTTGTATTCGGATAATAATTTCGGTTTATGGGTTACAATCTCGGTTTGTAGGTTAATTAACGGGTTAATCAACCTCGTAATTGGTTTATATGTTTAAGTGATTTAGTTTAACCAAAGATTACCATCGTTTATGATCTCTCAACCATTAAAATTCATTTTTGTGTGGAAATATGTTTAAAATGTGGAGTTATAAACATTAAACTTTATAAGATAAGGTTATAAACAAATGCCTTAAGTTTGTGTGGTTATAGATCTTAAAGTTTCTAGCGTGTGGAAATGGGCCGTGCACTATTATAATGTATATGATGACTCGGCGCACGACATGAATGAAACATCTACTATGTATAATATATGTCGATGCTTTTAGTCTTTAAAGTTTTTTTCAATTCAGTTTAGGGCAGGACTTTAATTAATCGTTTGAAGAGGTATGTCGTCTAGTAGACACGTTTTCTATTAATCGGTAATTTCCAACAATATTCAACAAAAAACGTTGCTATTGGTAACATCAATCTATTAGACATATTAATCAGCCACCTGGCTTAAGTGATTAGCGGTCTCTAGACACACGATTTCTCAAAAGACATTAGTAATAGATTATTCGACCTATGCGCTAATTTCGAAGCATAAAAACGATTCAAAACCCTCAAAAACCAAACATCGTGAGAATTAAAACCAAACATGTAATTTTAATTTGTAAACAAACTTTAACCTTCAAAGGCTATATATATATATATATGTGTGTTTCAGAGATCATATATGATCCAAATCTTCTTTGTGTCGTAATTTACGAGTAAAACTTGTAGTCCTTAGCTTGAATAATAATCGTCCTTAGCCCTCCAATCGGCGATAGAACCATCAAGAAAACGCCAAATACAATGCATATCTGAAAAAGGCCAATAAAATTTAACAAAGAAAAATTGTATCCTTATATCGAACGTTGTGAAAAGCTAAACACAATCTCAAATTGAACAACGCAAGAAGACACTGTGTTGAGTTGCTTGTACTTACCCAGTTGGTCCACCAAGACAAGCTGAATCTCCTTGGTTTGTAAATGGCAAGCCATATTACGCAAGGAAGCTTTTTTTTTTTGCAAAAGAAAGAAAGAAAGAAATTCATTATTTAGTCTTATTTCTTAAAATTCAAGAATATAAAACACAAGAAGATCTTTTTAGCAATCGCAGACTTACGAAATATGTTGTTGGAGCAAACGCAAATCCACCAAAAAACGCCAATAGGCCGCCGAAAAACGGAAACGTCATACCAACGAACATTGTTGCGGCTGAAGAATCATAATCACAGCTCATTAATGTATGATTTATGGATCAACCGAAGCTGTATGAGTAGACTGACACACTTATTAATACTTACCAACGTAAAAATTACGGACAACGAACCGGAGGAACCAACTCGGTCTGAAATTCATCTTCTTAACCAGTAAAGTCTCCATCATATCGAAGACCGGCATTGCATATATCTGAAATACGAGTTGATTTTGGTTTTTATGCACCAGAAACAAAGTAAAGAACGGTTTAGGAAAAAGACCAACCTGGTAGCTACCAATAACATGGATCACAACAAAAATGTTTGCGATTGCGATTAACCAAGTCGGTTTCTTGAGTGTAACAAGAATGTTGTCGTCAACAGAGTTACCGAACATCCAATAGCCGACAAGTGCGACCGGAAAATAACAAAGCGCAACGACAATGTAAGCAACGACGACTCCTTTCCACATCGGTCCTTTCGAGGGCTTTTCAGGCGTTGAAGGGATCGTGGCTTGGATTTCTAGGACAACGTTATGTCCCGCGTAAGCAAACGCTACTTCACCTAACGCGCTGAAGAAATTGAATACTGTTCCTGCTGTGGATTTCGCTTTGTAACCGTATTCCACGTTTTCCTTAACGCCTTTAGAGACTGAGGCTGACCACGCGATTGTGGAGTAGCTAAGATATACCAAAATAGAAAAAAAAAACATGAGATTGGATCCGGTTAACTAATTGAAGATATTGGTTTGGAAAAACCGGTGCTGATCGAGACAGTTATACAAATTTGAATAGCTAAAATGCTAACATCGTATAGAGTTAAAACCCAAATCAAATAAAACCGGGTTTACTTCGTAATCTAAACGGACTTGGTATCAGCACACAACATTCCTAGTTCGTGTAGATAAACTGAGTTGCTGAACCGTATAACAAATGTCAAAACGTGTCTTATTGTATCAATGCGATATAAAATATGGTTGAACCAAAGTATTTGACCTCGTACAATTCCTAACTAAACCAAGGTTAACTAAAATCAAGCTGGTAAGTCCATCTCCTAATTAATAATGTGTTTGGAAGATGGCAAAAGTTATAACTTAAAACCATGGTCCAATCATAACGTATGTCAAGTTAATTAGTTAATAACCAATTCAAAATTCTAGTGAAGAACCAGTTTACCTAAGAGACATAACGGCGGCAGCGAGAGAAACGCCAGAAATGGAGTTGAAATTAGGGAGATGAGAGAGGACGAAGTGTACGGATGCGAAGATCATGATGAAGTAAGTTAGTTTAATCGATTTACAATTCTCGCACACGAGTTCATGAAATTTCTTCAAAGATTTGCCTCCTGTGACCATATAGACGATGCAAACGCCGACTTCCACGATGAGCTGTTGCGGCACGACTATGTATAGTCCAAGTTTTTCCCCAAACGCATGTTGTCCAAGTTCATGGTAGCGGTCGAAACGTTTCCCTGGAACCATCTCGTGCATTTCCACCATTTGCCATAATGTGTATAGTGTTATGATCCATGACAAAACTAGAATTACCACACCCGGTCCCCTGCAAACCGGTAAATCTAATTAGCTTTAGATCAGGATGTCCCCGAGAATTAAGAATGGTAAAAGTTTTAAACTTTGAACTAATTATTTATCACTAGGAAATTTTAGGGATGGACATTTCAATTTCCATTGGTTCGGTTTGGTTAGCTCAGTTTTCATAAAACCATACCAACTCTATTTCAATTTAATTCGATGCGAGTTCACTTCAACTTTGTTAAAAATCGGTTTAACTATATATTATATTGATTCAAGGCTCCTCTAATTAGGTTTTTTGTTTTGTGGTTGTTTTTTCTCTGTCATCAAAATATTTGAACTATGGAATATAAAGCTAGAGATATGAAGAACATCGTACATGGATAGTCTTTCAACATGGGCCTAGTAGTCTTTCAAAACACTAAATGCAACAAAGAGATAGTCTTCATCGTTCCTTGGACAATATCTAATAATGAGTAGGCATTTTCATTTTATTTTTCTTTGTGTTGGTTTAGTTGGGTTGATTAGATTCAATTTGGCTCAATCGGTTTGGTTTGGTTTGGTTTTAATATCAATCCATATTAAAAATTGAAATTATTATATTGCATTTGATTCGAGTTGATTTTTGTTATGAGCTTATTAGCTTACGATTCGATCAATGCATGCATGAATCAAAGTTGGTTCGATCGATTTGGTTTAGAAATTAAAAAAAAAAGAATAGAAAGTGATACCAGCCGAGTTGAGCCATGGCATAAGGGAGGCTAAGAACACCCGCTCCAACCATCGCTGTGACATTGTGAAACGCAGAGTACCACCACTTTGCATTCCTCGAGGACGTTATTGGAAGCCAAGCGTCTATTTCTTTTTCTCTCGCTCTTTTTTCATCCATCTGTTTATATGATGTAGGAATCATATCAATGCAACTATTTTCTTGGATTATATATATATTCTCTTTCCAATTATATGTTGACCGATCCTATTGATCAGGCTGAAATGTAAATATTTCTTATGGGGACAAAAACTGAACACAAATCAAGTTTTAAAAGGGTGGTCGACCAAGTTCCCGAGACTTTGGCTAAGTCGTGAAGCGCAAGTACCAAATAAACCCAAACTTTTATTTAAATTGTAGTAAAAGTAATTGCAAGAACAGTGAAGAACTTATTTTTTTTTTTTTTTTTTTTGAAGAACTTAATTTACCATATGAAGAAAAGCAAGCAAAATAAGATTCATTCAACTTTTGTCCGAGGAATATTACTCTTTCTTTATTTTCCTTTTGAAATATGTTAGGGGTTAGTTTTGGTTTATTATTTCGAGGGGTAAATTTGTAGAATTCTCATATTAATCACAAAAATAGAGAAACAAAAAGAGAGAAAACTAACAAGTTTGTTGTATGCATCTTCATCATCAGGAGCTTCACTTCCCATGGTGACACAGAAAGAGCAAGGAGAGAGAGAGAGAGAGAGAGAGAGAGAGAGAGAGAGAGAGAGATCTTAACAAGTTTCACAAAGCTGAGACAACCTTAATTATATACACATATATAGGTGAATGTGAGTGAATAGGCTGATAAGAAAAAAATATTTGTCTGACTTCATAAATTACTTGTGGAGAAAATGTATGAGCTGGGTTCTGTTGAAAGGGTATTCATCTAGCATATTGAAACATAAAATAGTTAAAGACTGAAAACGAATAAATCAGATATATATATATACTCATAAAATACGGAAAAATAATTCAGACAACGAATTGTAACATATATATATATATCTATTATAAGAAATTATCTCGAACATGTAAGTCTTTCAAGTTTTAACATGAACGTATATAGAAGTATAGAACAAAAATTTCAATATGAATATGGATTATATTGGGTAATCCATCTTGAAATGGAGAATCCCAACTGATCAATAATATTAGTTCAACCTTTAAATATTTTATTAATAGTTAAGGGGGGATTATAATAATGATTTATTGCAAATATAGTATTTCTCAATAACTTCGTTATCTTTTAATTGCTCTTGATTTTACAAAATTAGAAATAGATTTATTATTCCTAACAACCCAAACTCTCATTAAATAATATATCATATAGTGTTTGATCAGGCCACGATTGCACAGAACTGGCTTAGTTGTCTTGGATATCGATATAATTGGTAGATATAAATGACAAAATCATGACCAAAGAAGAGTTTATAACTTATCCGATGAATGATTTTAATAACAAAATCATTTTTAACAGCGAATATCGAAACCTATAGTTTTTGTTCGCATGATCTCTTAATAAGCAATTAGTATTTTTGGGAACTGGTAAGTTTCATAGAAGTGTACAAATGGCAAGAACAAAGGAAGACTTTTCAGAAAAGGACAGGTCAACAATCACAAGTGCGAATGAAATGTTTGATTTGAATGAGCATTTTCATTAATTTGGTATACATATATGTCGTTCGGTATTTTACAATAAATTTCCACTAAAATCTATCCTAAAATGACAACTATTGTCGGAATCATGTGGTATAATGGTGGTTATCTCTAAAATTCATTACTGGGGTTCGAACTCAACACCACCCCTCAGTATTATGAGGGATATTAAAACCACTAGGTTATGTTGACAAAAAAAAAATGACAACTATTTTCACCCTTTGAAGTAAATTCTGCAGCAATGCTCACTTGTATGTAGCCTTCGTAATAATTTCAAATTTTAGTCTGATAAATTCGATTGAAAGTAATCAGCCAGACAGATTATGAATCATCCACAATGCACAATAATATCAAACATGCATCGTTGATGGTATAATATATATTTTGTCTATTGTCGCGTACTTCATTTTTTAATCAAAACATTGTTTAGTTTAAATGTGTGCTGATCTTTGTTTTCTAAGAAAGTGTGAAGAAATAACTTTAGAATCCCGCATCCATACGTTTGTGACGCATAACGTTTTCTGATTTTCTAAACAAAAAGTAAGATTTTTTTTTTTCCTGAGTTTTGTTTGTTATTTAATTCGATAAAATTACCCAAAACGATAAAATATGATTGTATTTTCCCTATTGGGTGTGGATATTATTGATCAAGAAAGTATAATTATTTTACTTGGTTATATGAGTTTTGTTTTTTTTAAAAAAATACTAAGTTATTTATGTTTTTCCCTTCCAAAAGACAAAATTGTGTAATCAAATTTGGTCTTTTGCCTGCTTTGCCGTACTTATTTGGATGATAATGATGAGTAAAACCCTTGGTAAGTCAAAATGTTGAAAATACGATAACAAACCTTAAGATCAGGGATTTAGTATTTTCAAAAACAATAGTTTATTTAGATTTTTAAAAAAGTTTATTCATTATTTAGCCAGTTCCATACTTGTGCGTTTGACAATCCATAACGTGCTTAGGTCACCGTGTGTCGTGTAACATTTCAATTTTCCTGTATGTAAATTTCCTTAGCATTTTCTGAGTGTTGGTTTATAATATGATCGAGAATGATATTGCTTACATATATAATTGTTCACCAATTTCTTATAAATATTTTGTTTTATGCCATGTATCGGTTGAAATCTACAGGAATTCGAAATTTTTGTTACTTGTAAGGCAAATAACATTCAAAAATATCAAAACTCTTTGAAATACAAAAGAATTTTTCTACTTGAATTTGAGTTCAAAACTTCATTAATTTTTGATGAGCAAATGACTAATCATGTAGTATGTCCTAGTCCACTCATATCCCAAAAATTTATAAAATAAAAATGTGTTATGAATTAAGCACCATAGTGGTTGTCATTTTACAATATGTTCCTTAACAAACCTAGGCATGTTATTTATAAATCTAACAAAACTATTCAATTACTATATATATGTCAGTATGTCGACGAAATTGACTCGGTTTTGCGATTGTTGATCTCTATGCTATTTATCATGGTTTAAATCAATAAAATAAGAATGAAAAATTACTTTGTAGAAGTAGAATAGATCATCACAGTAAAAAAAATGTGGTTACTTTGATAATTTGAGTTGTGTTTTCTACATATTTAGTTTCATCCCAAATAAAAAATTTCTGGGTTTATATTGGGCCTTCTTACTTGTAATGATGGGCTTCTAAATTAGTCGGTCGTTATATCGGGGCCTAATTAAACTAAAACCCTCACATCCGAAAGCAAATCATAAACCCTACCTAACAAAGCCTTTCATCTCTCTCTCTCGTCTTTCTCGATTCTTCTCGTTCTTCTTAGCTTTTTGGGGGAAAGAGATGGGAAGTCAAGCAGCGGTTTCGTTCCTGACGAATTTGGCCAAGGCGGCGTTTGGTCTTGGAACGGCTGCGACAGTACTGTCAACATCTCTCTACACGGTCGATGGTGGCGAGAGAGCTGTGTTGTTCGATCGTTTCAGGGGAGTGTTGGATCAGACGGTCGGTGAAGGGACTCATTTCTTGATCCCGATTCTCCAGAGGCCTCACATATTTGATATCCGCACCAAGCCTCACACTTTCTCCTCCGTATCCGGTACCAAGGATCTCCAGATGGTCAATCTCACCCTTCGTGTTCTCTCTCGTCCCGAGGTATGTTCTCTCCCTTGTCTCCTGTTTTCGATTCTCTAGACCGTGTTTCAATTCGAGGATCATTTAGGTTTTACCCTTTTTTTTGGTTGAAAATTTCGTTTTGACACGAGATCTGGGGTTTAGGATTATCTGATTTCATACTTGATCGTATAAATTGACGAATGTCACTCATATATAGTAGCTTTTGGTGTGAGAAAATCTCGAAATGGTTAAAACTTCATTTTTTTAATAGTCTAACTAAGTTATCATCTATGCTTGCTTGATATCATTTGGAATTTTTGAGGGATTTAACGTGTTGATTTGGTTATTTAATTGTTGAGGTTTCGCGTCTCCCGACCATTTTCCAAACATTGGGTCTGGAATATGACGACAAGGTTCTTCCTTCGATTGGAAATGAGGTCTTGAAGGCTGTGGTTGCTCAATTCAATGCTGATCAGCTCCTCACCGAGCGTCCTCAAGTGTCAGCACTCGTCCGTGACTCTCTTATCAAGCGTGCCAGGGACTTTAACATTGAGCTCGATGATGTTGCCATCACGCATTTGTCATACGGTCTGGAGTTCTCGAGGGCAGTGGAGGCGAAGCAAGTGGCTCAGCAGGAAGCGGAGAGGTCCAAGTTTGTGGTGATGAAGGCAGATCAGGAGAGGAGAGCCGCGGTTATCAGAGCTGAAGGTGAAAGTGAAGCTGCACAGTTGATTTCTGATGCAACAGCTAAAGCTGGAATGGGACTGATCGAGCTCAGGAGGATTGAAGCTTCAAGGGAGGTTGCAGCTACACTGGCTAGGTCTCCAAACGTGGCCTACTTGCCCGGTGGACAAAGCATGCTCTTTAACCTGAACGCTGGTCGTTAAGCAAGCAATTGGTATGCACCTTTAACTTTTTACTCCTTTGAATAGTGAAGGATAATGAATTTAGGAATGGAATCCTTTTATCCTGCATTCGTTTTTCCAGTTTGGTTTTTGAGAAATCTATATCAAAGTAGATTGTTTTTGGGTTGGTTCGGTTTTAGATGAGTACTTAAAAAACTAGAGGAAATCGTTAATTTTGGTTTTATGTGTAACTGTATAATACTTCTGCTATATATATATGAAGTAATTTTATAATGTGTAATGAGTTTTACTTTATTCACTTAAGTTGAACTAAGTTTAGCTACAGTTTGGTATAAACTGTATTTATTTGATAACAAAGTTCGGTTCCAGGGTGTGATATTTCGGTTTGGTTTGGTATTTATGTCCACCTTGATCCTCTAGGTTCATTCCAGGATTTGTGTGGGTAACTTCTTTGGTCTTGTTTTATTTGCAGGTGGGGGAGAGGAGAGCATAAGTGATAAAAAGACAATGGAGTTGTGAGTTTAGTTAATGGTGATGGTCTTTTCTTTCTGATGGACAAATGTGAAAAACAGAAATGTTAATTGCCATTGAGCCTCTTATTTATGTTCCGAGTCTGAGTTGAGAGTTTTTTTTTTATAACATTGTTGCCTCTCTCTCTCTCTCTCTCTCTCGGGAATTGTTTGGCTTTTTCCTTACTCAATTACGTATGCAGTAATAAACCCAAAAAATATTTACCGAAAGCTATCATAGCTTCTTTATTTTTCTTTTGAAAACTGTCTAGTTTTTTTGGTTACAAATATCGATAAAAAACAAAGTCTACAACCAGAAGAAAACACAAGAAATAAACAATGTCCTAGTGAATCACTAGACACTAGTATACAGAAGATTCGCTTACAAGCTCATGAAAGATTTTTATTCAGCAAGGAAACAAGAAACAAAAAGAAAGAGAAGCTCTTATTTTGTGTTTACTCATCATACGATTTACAGAGTAGGGGGGATCCAAATGTAGCCATGGGTCTGCAAATAACCAGCTTTCTCTAGTAGCTGATCTGCTTCGGTTGGGCCTCGGCTTCCTTGTTTGTATGGGATCGATTTCAGTTCTCCATTGCTGATCCTGTGAAGCAGCGGAGTGAAGATTTCCCAAGCTGCCTGTTTCGTGATTTGATCACAAACATATATATACATCTTTTGAGATCTCTCAAATAGGAAATATAGCAACAAATTTGGCTAAAATCAGCCTGTGGAAGTTTGAAATCAACTTGAGTTGGATTTTGAAATCATGTAAAGTTACTATTCGCTTCTAATGTAACAACATATTTGAGCAAGAAAGGGTAATTGAAAGGAAACATGTCAAGTTACAGGGGTTCTAAGTGGTGAAGGAGAAAGGTTAAATACCTTCAATTCGTCTCTGCGAACAAAGTGTTGTTGGTCACCTTTGATTCTGCAGAGAGATTCAAAATATGGTCAATTAATGGGATAGAAAAATGAAGGTTTTGATATTCAGACAAAACTACTGTTACTATATTATACATTCATACGTGTCAAGAATTAGGCGCTCGTAAGCCTCTGGAATCGAGACACCTTGGTAACGTTGCTTGTACGATAGGTCTAGTTCACTCTGCACAGTTTGCATCTCCAGACCCGGTTGCTTCACCTGTTCGACAAAACCGAAAAGATCAGATCAACTGAATAGTATCTTTTGGTAACTGGCAAAATTTACAAAAGGTTATTGGCTAACACGCATTTGAACATTTCACAATTGTTTTCTTTTCCAGTCACACCAAGATACGTTCATAGATAGTTTGCATCACATATTACAAAACTGAATCTCTTCCTCTTTTTTTTTTTTTCATTTATAATAGATTTAATTGTGGTTGGTTCATCATGCACTTACAGTTAGCTTCATGTACATGGCCTCTGAAGGTTGCAAGCGTATAACAAACTCGTTTCTCCCTTGCTTCTGACCTGTTGCATTGCATAAGAGTTTCGAACAACAAACGTTTTGGTATCAGTACATACACTTGATATCTGAGAAGGTTCCATACATACATTTGAAAATGTCGCCAGGAACATCCTTAAACTGAATGCGAATATCTGCCTTCTTTGAACTCATTGCCTTTCCGGCCTTCAGTATAAATGGAACACCTGAAAGATAAATCACTCCACGATTCATTAATCACTACTAATAAAAATGGACTTTGACACAAAGGTAACACCTTATCAGAGTGCTTAATCAATGGATCGACAGTATGAATTGAGCTAATGTCTGTTTCAATATAAGATGTTACGTTATGTTTTTAGATTCAAAGGCCATATATAGATCATAGTAAGATGATTAAACTAATGTCAAATCTTGATTCTTTTCTCCCTATTCATATCGTCTTTTAGATGATCGAAAAGATGAAGAATGGAAGGGTACCTTCCCATCTTTCGTTGTTTATGCGAAGAACTGTTGTGGCAAACGTTGGAGTATTTGAGTCGTTTGGTACAGTTGGATCATCTCTGTAACCTTCGTACTGTCCAAGAACCACCTCTTCATCTTTTATAGGAATCACTGATTGAAGAACCTGAAGTTCATTTTTAAAAATAGTCAATTGGTATTAAATCACCGAATATGCAAATGAAGAGATCACTTGATCCAATAGGATGAAAAGTAACCTCCCACATAATTTTCAAAATGAAAATTTGACATAATCGAACAGAAAAGTCAAAAGCAATATGTTTTTTATAGAGAAAGGCACAAATAGCTCATTGAAATGACTAAAAAAATGATCAATAAAATTGTAATCACCTTCACTTTCTCATCCCGGATGTGCTCGGGTTTAAGAGAGATTGGTTTCTCCATGGCCACAAGGCAAAGAACCTGCAGTACACAAGACACAGTTAATATATGAAAGCATCTGCAGTTACACAGAAACTCCAAAGATAAAAGTCAAATGGAGGTGCCTTTCAACAAGTATTCCAGTTACGAACACTTACCTGGAGCAAGTGGTTTTGAATAATATCACGAATGATACTGAATTGGAAGCATTACACAATTAATTAGAATGCAATGATTTCATTGCCTCATGTACATCATATTGAAAGGAACCACTGAGAAAAGATTACCCGTATTCATCAAAATATCCCCCACGGCCTTCGGTTCCAAAATCTTCCCTGAAAACAATCTGCAAAAAGAAATAAGATTTCTGTGGAGTAAACTATAAACAAAGGTTCGGAAATTTCTGTGCTAAGCGATCAAGCTCTAACCTGCACGTTAGCGATATTGTCGCGGTTCCATAGTGGCAAAAACAACCGATTGGCAAACCGTAGCACCAACTGCAAGTGATGCATGTGTAAGACGATCATTGTTTGTCTAAACAAATAAACTATCGACCAGAAGCAAATAGGTGTTACCATGTTTTGGACTAATTCCTTTCCCAGGTAGTGATCAATACGATATATCTGTGATTCATCAAACAGTTCTCCAATCTGGGAACTCAGTTGCTCTGCAGATTCCAAGTCCTTTCCAAATGGCTTCTCAACAACGATCCGTGTCCATCCACCAAGTTCAACTGGAAGATTTTTCATTCCGATGAGAGTTAACTGGAGTAATCTTTTGTGTCTAATAATGTTGATCAACTTAACAGTAACTACTCACATTTGTTAGTGCAACATGCCTTGATCATCTTGCTTACAGGAGGGTATACGGACGGCGGGAGTGCAAGATAAAACAATCTCCTGGAAGATCCTTCAGAACTCTTTTTGGAGATTTCGTGCTCTGAAATTGCCTTGTCTAACCTTTTGAAACCGTCCTCAGAATCATAAGGTCCACTCACATACTTAATCTATAAGATTTGGAGTCAGCAATTTGTTTTCAGTAACCAAAAATAACGAGACTGCAATCGTGTAATCAAATATGCTCTAAAACGTATGGACTAACCAGCTGTAAAAACTTGGACAAAGCTTCTGCTTTCTTAGATGCATTCTTCTCATCAACAAGATATCTGCATAATATAAGTTTTCATGGACTCAGAGATCTACCAAAGAAGACGACTAAGATGCAACAAAATGAAAAGTTGGATCAACTAACCCACGGATCTTATCTCTCAGCTCCTGATCAGAAATCTTAGTCCTTGCATATCCAAATATATGAACTTCATCTGGATTAAGAAATCCCTGTTCATAATGTAACCAAAAAACCATCAAAAACAAGTTGCATTTAACAATAACGATAATGAAGATGTTAGAGTTAAAACCTGGTGATACAGATTGAAAAGTGCAGGAAAAGTCTTCTTCTTTGCAAGATCACCAGAGGCACCGAGCACGATGATCGAGAGGCTTCCGGTTTCAGAGACTGGACCGTACTCTTTTAAAAACGATTCATTCCTCAAAGTGGACCTCTTCTCAACGTGCCACTGGCCAGAAGGTCCAGAACTCATCTTCTACAAGCTTAACCTTTCCAAGCAAAACGTGACACTTTCACAAGTGCAGATAAGACAAAAAGAGAGGAACACACAAGCCTGCAAAAATTGGGCCAAGTTATGAAGTCTAGAAGAGCTTTTAGATTTTGTATGTGGAATCGAAATCATCGTTTCCTGAATCAAATTACGACTGATTAATCATGAATCAAACACTCTTAACGTTGCAGCCGCAAAAACCCAAAATCAAAACGAATGGATCGGGTTTTGTTGAGAGTGGCACAGAATCAAACGGATCATGTAACACAAATCCGAATAATATGATAAACAACGACAGGAGGAAGAAAACGAGAAGAGATCTCAAACCTGCGACAGAAGATGTTAGCTGCCGACGGCAAAATAATTCACAAGTTGGGAGAATTGTTATGTCAAAATGGTGGAGAGACTGTATGAGCTCGATAGTTCGTACGCTCTGTATCTTATTACAAAACTGAGGGCATCTCCATTATTTAGTATTATCTAATTTTAAAAAGTGAAAAATAAAAGTTAAGAAATTTTGGTTAAAAACATGCTGATGGTTTGATAATACTAATTAATGAAAAAGGAATCGTTGTTAGTCAAAACAAAGACAATAATTAAGTAAAACCACTAAGGGAATATATATAGATTAATTAAATGGAAACGGTAATGATTTTTGAGAATCGAGAGTAGTAGTGGTTGAGCTCGAGCATCCCATGATCCATGCTGAAGGTATCTTGGAAAAGATAAGTCATCAAGATAAAATATGATTTTGCCTACCCAACAACAATCATGTTTTTTTTTTGTTCTGTTTAAACTTCAAACCAAACTTATGTCAAATGACTTTATTTTAGTTGAAATTGCCTAGTAATACACATCCCACCCCAACTATATCATGTTTTTTATATTAGCTATCGTCGGTATCAATACTGTACACCATCTAAAAATCATATGACGTAGCATAACGCATTCATTTACTTTCACACAACAAAAAATAATAGAAGAGGAAATGCTACATCAATTATAGATGGATATCATCACTTTTAGGCCTATAAAATCCATAACGAGCGTTTTAAAACCCATACCGACAAAATAAGACTGCTACTGTAACACTAACACACTGGAACTGTCACATTTCAAAGGCTACATGCTCCTTCTCCTCTGTGTCAATGATCTTCAATCACATTTTAAACCACTTGGGTTTTGTGGACTTCTTCTCCGTGGGTTTAGTCTCTTGGTCAACTGGCACAGTACCAGCATCGCTCGTAATTGGCTCTGGAGATGGCTCAACCGGTTCTTCTGCTTTGGTGACCTCTACATCTTTCAGGGACAAGATCTCTTCATTAAGATAAGGAGTTGAACCAGCACCATCATCTGCAAAGAACATTGATTGTTTTTTTTTAAGATAAGTCTAGAGCTCAAGTTCTCTTCCCAACAAACTCTTTTCAAGTAGTAAAAACAGCTCATTTTTTCGGATTCAAGAAAATAGACCAACTTATAATCTATCTGACACACCCGACTTAACCAGCCTTCTAGGATTATTGTGCACTGTATCCACCATGATCCTAAAGTTCCTGTCGAGCTAATTATATGCTAACTTTGCAAGCTTTTTTAAAACAATCAACAGGAATAGTTTTCGGAGTTTCTCACACAAGTCTCACTTACTATATCTTTACTCTCAATACATATTCCAATGCAGTACAAGTTTCCTATAGAAAGAAGAAGTCAACTGTATCATGTGAAGGCATTACACAAACTAACCTTTTAGTTGATCATTTGCAAAGTAGACAATTGCTCCAGGAATGAATCCAGCAGAGTAGAAGTCTTGTGAGAAATCTTTGATCTGCTTCTTGGGAGGAGTCGTGTCTGCAAAAGTTAGTAGTACGTTGTAAGGTCTCTTCTATGTTGAGAAATGAACAATTTGAAATGGAGCAATGGAAACATACACAAGTAGAAAGGAATATCTGGCTGGGCAAGAGCTCTTTTGAGTAGATCAATCAAGCATTGGATCTTTTCTGAGGGATGAAATGTTGCCTCCAATGTGTGATTATCAGGAAAACGAACCCGGATCACAGCCTAGATAGAATCAATGTATAAATGGTCAGTGGGATAAAAACTACTTCACAAGCATGAAACAAGATAAAAACGTTTGGAAAAACCTTAGTCAGCTTAGCTCGACGAGCAGCTTCTTCTGCTTCACGGAGTTTTCTTGTCTTCAAGGATTTCTCTTTTGTAGATGTAATTTACAAGTTAGAAGAAGCAAACAACCAAAGATGCTGACTTGAGTTTATGTTAGAGACCCAAGAGTAAAAGAGAGGCAAGCAAAACATTCCGATGGTAACAAAAAAAAAGTTGGATTCGATCAGCAATAATATCCCAAATCTATATACAAATTTCCCATTGAAAATTCCCGATTCTATACCAAACCATGGAAGATTATCAGATTCCTCAGAGAATCTTACCTTCTTTCTTAGTTGCCAAAAGAAGGTAATAATCTGTAGGTTTGAGCTCGTAGAATTCATCAGATTCCTCTTCTGTACGAATTTCATAAACAACAATAACAGAAACAAGACTTCTTCAAATTCGGAGAAATCAACAGAAAGACAAATGCAAATATTAGCCAGAATCAGAGATCAATTCACTTCCTTCTCATTCAACTAACCAGCAACAGAAGCTTGACTTTGCCTCTGAGAAAAGCTCGAAGTCACGAAAACACGAATCTCTCGCCCATATTTTTCTTGCACATCAGCGATTTTAGCCTGATTTTTAAGAAAACAATCAAATAAAACATGGAATTCGACGCAATAGAAAGAAAAACCCTAGCTAAATTGAGAAGACGACGAAACCGGTAAGCTTAAAACGCCAATCAGAAAAGATTACAGGTCCAGCAAAATCGAAATGGAATGATAAATCAAATGATAATGAATGAGGGAGAAGAAGCAAGCCATACCTGAGCTGAAGAAGCTTCCATGGAATCGATGATCGAGAGTCGTCCTCGCTTCAAGGTAAGTTGCGTTGGGTCATCAACAAACTTTAAACCGGTACAAGTTATTCTTTACTTGTTCGCTGCAAATTAACGCCTATAAACAACCATCTCTCATCTCCGTGTAAAAAGAGGCTCGCATCTTTTAGGGGCTTATTAGTAAAACCACATTTTCGTTTATTTACTAAAATTTATGATATCGGAGCATTCTTATAGGAAATTTCAATTTAACCCCTATATTTTGTTTACTTATTGATAAGCCCATATCTCACTCGTATTAGATCAATTTAAATGATTGATTATTGGCTCCATACTTTTATATCAAAATCAGATCCTATAGTCTATTACATACCTGCCATAATCAATGGTTTTGCATCGAAATGACAATTCTCCAACTATAAAATGGAGAATATATCTTGCCCTCATCTGACATGTTTAAATATTGGTAATACTTATTTTTCAAATTTTAAATTGATAGGAATAATTGAATATCGAAAGAATCTTTCATAACTGTTTTACAAGTAAAATAATGTTAAAAATCTTTGAACCCTCTGAATTTGAGACCATCCAAATTATGAAAAATACATATTTAATCTCAAAATATCAAAATGTAAATCTTTACTGTTAACCTTGATACTCCACCAAAAATCTGAGATTGTGTTTTGAAATTTATTGGAAATCATATTTAGAAGGATGAAACAAAACATTAAATAAATTTAGCTGATCAAGTGGTTATGTGGTTCTAGATACATGCCCATACTATATTTCTTTTCAATACCCAACATTTTGTTTTGCTTTACTTCGGCTTTTACTTCACATTTAACGATTGTCCAAAGGTCTTTCCAAAACATTTCCAAATATGTACACTTTGCAGGATTTCCACTCAAATGAAAATAAACTATCATCAAGAATGAGAAGGTAAAGTAAAATTTAGGCTTATCTGAACTACCCTCAAACCACAAATCTTGTTTTCTTCTGTTGGCTCCATGTATTTGCAATATTAGAGTTTTCATGAAGATCATAAATACGAAAGGGAAAAGGAGACTTTTTATCTGATTCTACACATGCATTTCATGGATCCTTTAAATTCACCATCTATAAAAACTTTATACCAAACAACATAATTTTTTTTCCAATATCAAAAGTTAATTAAAATATGGATTATGCTGATTTAAATTTGGTTGGGATTATCTTAAACCACACGAATTAGTTCATATTCCAAAGAAAAGAAGAGAGGCTGTATCGCTTATCAATTTGTTTACACCCTGAAATTAAAAAAAAAAAGCTCTTATAAAGTTAAAAGTTTAATAATCTCTTAAGCTTCTTTGCTTTTATTTAGTTATTTTGTCTAACCTTTCTTGTCTCTATTACGCTCATCTTTCACCTCAACCGAAGTTCCACAATGAAGCAATCCTTCAGTCGCTACTAACCCTAATTCGATGCGATTTCGACCTTAATCTCCCTTCATCTTCCTCTTATCCACTCCATGGATCCGCAATTTATGTAAAAGTCACAAAAAGGGAGCTTTCCGGAACCGGAAAAAGAAAAAGTAAAATGCCAAGCGTTGGTGTGAAGCTCTACAGTGTCTTCTTCAAGTTCCTTTTGAAGCATCGTCTGCAGAACCGGATTCAGTCCGTCGGTGACGACTCTTCCTCGGATCCGTTCGGCGTCACTACCCGACCCGAGGAATCCGTCGCTGCTCCGAATCCTCTATTCACCGACGGCGTCGCCACAAAAGATATCCACATCGATCCGTTAACTTCTCTGTCCGTGCGGATTTTCCTTCCCGAATCAGCTCTCACTCCGGTCGAACAGACCGCCGCCGTAAACCATTCCGGTAAGGCTCGAAATCTCAACCACCTCGCCGGATCGGATCTTCTTATTAGAAGAAACAGCTACGGTTCATCTAATTTGTTGTTGTCTCACAAGGCAGAATCCAGGAGGAACAGTTACGGTTACGCCACCGGGTCCTCCTCCCCTGAGGCTATCGGCGTAGGATCCTCCGACGTGTACAGAGGGTACTCGCCGTCGTCTTCTTCGGCTGGAAAATCTCTAAAACTACCCGTGATGTTGCAGTTCCACGGTGGTGGATGGGTGAGTGGAAGCAATGATTCAGTGGCCAATGATTTCTTCTGCAGAAGGATGGCGAAGCACTGCGACGTCATTGTTTTGGCCGTCGGATACCGACTTGCTCCTGAGAACAGGTACCCGGCGGCGTATGAGGACGGGTTCAAGGTGTTGCAATGGCTCGGGAAGCAGGCGAATCTTGCCGAATGTAATAAGTCGATGGGTAATTCACGGCGGCCTGGAGGTGAGGTGAAGAAATCAGAAGTGAATAAGCATATAGTTGATGCTTTTGGTGCATCTATGGTGGAGCCTTGGCTCGCCTCTCATGCTGATCCTTCGAGGTAAAAAAAGTCTGTCCTTTTGCATTGCTTATGAAATTTAAAGGAAACTTGATTGTTGTTCAGATAGTGTACTTAGCTAAAGTGCTGTCTTTGATTGGGTTTGTGTGTGCCTGCCTGCATATATAGGTTTCTCCTGCTGAAAAAATCTAACCTTTACTTGTTGCTATACAATGTCCTTACGATCTTTAATCTGTGATTTACTTGTGCGAGTGATCTGATTATATATATTGTTGTTTCTTGCTATTGGTGCTAAGTTCAGCTTCATTTTCTCACCTCAATAGTCTTTTTAGGTCCTTATCATGTCTTCAAATTTGTCAAAAGACACTGGCTTGCTTCCTTTGGTGATTTCTGTCGCTGCTTCTCCTCTTATCCACTGGCATGATATATGGCTTTGTGGTGGTCTTTGTTGATTTCTTTGGCCTAGTGCATGCTCAATATGTAAATTCGATCCAGGGGACCTTCTTAGAAATGGATTAGCAAGCTTGTTATTTGATAGAAAAGACATCTACTCACTGTTTCAGATTTCTGAAAATGCGCGTCGTATTTCATATGCCACACCAAGACCTCTTTTTCCAGATTTTAATGATCGCTCTGTTTTCACGTATTCAAGGACTTTTCTTTCCATAAGTGTTCTCTTGGTTCTTAAAAACTTCTAAGGATATTGAAATTAGATCCTACTAGAGTGTTCAGAGCAATAATTTCTGTTATACTTGTTATAAGATTGTGTAGATCGTTGCTTTCATGTGATTCAGGTGAAAACCAATCTTACTGAGCTCTGTGACTTCTCAAAATTTGAAATCTTCAGATGTGTGCTTCTTGGTGTGAGCTGTGGTGCCAACATAGCAGACTACGTAGCCCGAAAAGCCATTGAAGCTGGTCAAAATTTAGACCCCGTCAACGTTGTGGCTCAAGTCTTAATGTACCCGTTTTTCATCGGTAGCGTTCCCACACAGTCCGAGATCAAACAAGCAAACTCCTACTTCTACGACAAACCCTTGTGCATTCTCGCTTGGAAGCTTTTCTTACCAGAAGAGGAATTCAGTTTGGACCACCCGGCAGCGAACCCGCTCGTTCCAGGCCGGGGCCCACCGCTCAAGTTCATGCCACCGACACTAACCATTGTCGCGGAGCATGACTGGATGAGGGACCGAGCCATCGCTTACTCGGAAGAGCTAAGGAAGGTCAACGTAGATGCTCCCGTGCTGGAGTACAAAGACGCGGTTCATGAGTTTGCAACCCTCGACATGCTTCTTAGGAGTCCACAAGCTCAGGCTTGTACAGAAGATATTGTCATATGGGTCAAGAAATACATCTCTCTCCGTGGCCACGAGTTCTCGTACTAGGGTTCACCGGAAAACTCCAGGAAGCAAAAAATGGTGGACCGAAAACTAACCCGGTTTTGTTGTTTCACACAGTTTTTCCTTGGAAGGCAAGCGAGGCCGAGGGCTTCTTTTTCACTGTGAGTAGAGTTAGTTTAGAGAAGTGTTACTTTGTGAGATTGGGTCGAGTCAAACTCTCAAAGCTTTTGTTGTCTCGGGGTATTTCCCGTATATTTAATTATATTGTACGTTATCGGTTATTCTCTCTATCAAGTGTTCCTGTTTTTGTATATCATCATATCAACTATCAAGGACGTCCAAACGCAGACCCACAAATTTAGAATTCTACCATATCTATAATGTTCGAATTGAAGGGTTTTCTTAAAGTAACATTCTGAAATTTCAACTAGTCATTTATATCTAACACAAACTACATTATAATCATAATAGTCATATTTCTTCAAGGTGTTGGTAAAATATTTATGTTACGTGGTAAAAGGTTCCAAACTGAAATTAAAACCATACTAGATTAGACATTTTTGTGTTTCAACTAATGAATGATAAAATTATGAGAAAGACAGCAGCTTTATGTACCACTATCTCCATAACTTTCTGAAGAAAACATGCACTAATATACAAATTCTTTTAGTTTGTGTTATAAATGATATTTTTTCATATATTTACTTGATTGTTTATTTATTTTACAATTTTATAATTTTTGTTGTCATCATTCTAATCTTTTCATATATTATTTTTAAATATTTATTTGTTCTTCGTATTCTTTTTATTCTTTTCAATTTTAATATTAAAAAATATTATTTTTTCAACTTATGTTTTTGATTTTTTAAAATATTTTATTATATTCATCTTTATGTTTTAAATTTCATATATTTAGTTTTTATGTTCTTCCATTTTTTTTTTTTTTTTTAATTTTATTTGATTATTTATTGATTATTTTTATGTCTAATAATTTTATTTTCTTTTTCAATTATTAAAATTTTTTAGTCTATTAATCTTACTTTTGCTTTCATAAGTTTTTTTACTTATGTATATAGATGAAAACTAAATAATGCAAAAAAAATATGAAAGATTATTTTAAATATTATATTATATAATATTTATTTTTAAAAAATTTAAATATGAATTTTATTTATTTCATATTTATATATTAATATTTTTAAATAAAAATTAAATTAAATCATTTTTAAAAAAATGAATGACATGGACTCACTATCTAAACTATTATAATATATGGATCCTTTTTGAATAATGGACCACTTTGTATACCGTTGGTAAAGTTGGGCCCGTAGTCCAAATACGGCCCACTAATTGGGGTTTAACCCGACTCGTAATCAATTATCCGAACCCGGACCCGGTTAGCGCAGGGATCTCTCCCCGTTTTATTGGCCCTCCTCGATTTGAGTGAAAAGAAGCTAACTTCCGTCGCACCGTGCTTAACCGGCGGTGAAATTCAAATTTTCACCGGACATTTCGTTGTTTCTATCGCCATCTTTTTAGACCCGGTTAGTTCTCATTCATCAAATGACTCTTGTCTCTCTGAAATCACGCCCTCACTGAATATGCTCATGGCTTCGTATTAATGGCGAGATCCAACTATAAATGTTCCCTTTTTGCGCCTGATGGCTCCATGTGTTATTTATTACTCTTCTTCACTTCTGCTACATTGCTGTTACTATTTTAAGCTTCATTCTTTTTTGGTCATTGATTAGTTTCATTTGATTCCCATTTTGTCTGCGCTTATTTGAATTTATTATTATTTTCCTGAATTGTATTGAATCATTTTTTTTTATTCTGTGTAATTTGGTTCATGTTACTGCACATTGAAACTGTATCGATTTGAGATCTAAGCTAGTAATGTATTTTTGTTTCAGCTCTTTATTGGGAAGTTTTTTGGTTAACTATTTTGGGGTATACTCACAGTTGGACTCAAATCAAGTGCATACTCGTTTAGTAGCTATATGTTTTGTTCGGTTCTCTGTTTTTTTTTTCAATTTTTAGGAATGATTTTGAAAGTTTGTTTTGTTTTAATCTAAATATGACTGTGTGGTTTTTGGAAGGGATTTGGCATGCGTTTAAGCAAAGATATATAAAGCAGATATATATTAAGTTGAAATGCGTGGTGTAAGATTTGTTATGAGCAGTCAAGGCGTTCGACCAAGGCTGAGGATAGTTGGCGTTGGGATTTTAGCGGCATGGATTGGGCTTGCGGCTTTGTTCGGTCTGCTAAAACCAATAAAGAATGGTTGTACCATGACTTACATGTATCCTACTTACATTCCTATCTCTGTGACGGACGGTGCAACTCCTAGGAGATATGGACTCTATCTTTACCATGAAGGATGGAGGAAGATTGATTTTAAGGAACACCTCAATAAACTTAGCGGAGTTCCAGTTCTTTTCATTCCAGGCAATGCTGGTAGCTACAAGCAGGCAAGGATCCTCCTTTTCTTTCTTGTGGTTCTAAAACTAGAAACAACCCATTTGTATTAGATAAATACAGCTATGTTGCACCATCTATAGCTAAAATTTAGATGGTGCAGCTATAAAAGCAGTAGGTATTAGATAAGATTGTTAAGCAGCGTTTTCATGTGGTTGTGGAGCCAATTGTTTCCTGAACTCCAGAATAATGTGAAATGTCATGCTTCTGTTGGGAACTTATCTCGAGGTTTCATATACCAGTCTCCTTGTTTCTTATGTTGTTCGTACAGGTCAGGTCTGTGGCAGCAGAATCTGATAGAGCATACCAGGGAGGCCCATTTGAGCCTACATTTTACGAGGAAGCTTATCTATTCCGTGGGGAAGGAGCAGATACAGAGTCTGTAGAATATGATTTGCCTAGTCAGTACAGTAACAGACTAGATTGGTTTGCTGTGGATCTTGAAGGTGAACATTCTGCAATGGATGGTCGCATACTTGAGGAGCACACTGAATATGTAGTTTATGCCATTCATAGGGTAGGATTTTTGATAATTCTGCTTCATTCTCTTCATGTTCTCAATTAAAAATACAGAACTATGTTATTTCAACTGTTAACTGCTGGGCGTAAAGATGCTCTGACATGTGGGAACTTCTTTTCACAAGTTTCATCAAGCAAAGTTCTCTAAGATAACAGAACATACTGTTTTGAGTCTTGTTTCCGAGTGATTTTATCTCCATATTATCCCTTATTCGTATCCACTTGTTTTCTTCAGATCTTAGATCAATATAAGGAAGCTCATGATACCAGAGAAAGAGAAGGTGCTGCTGCCTCCAGTAACCTACCTCGTGATGTGATATTGGTTGGCCATTCCATGGGTGGTTTCGTTGCCAGAGCTGCTGCCGTCCACCCTCGGAAATCAGCTGTGCAAACTATTCTAACACTCTCAAGTCCGCACCAGTAAATGCTCTTCATGCTTAACAAGTTTTACTGGCCAAAAGACATGGTTTAGGTTTTTATGTATCTTATTTCATCCAGATCACCTCCTCTGGCATTGCAGCCATCCTTGGGGCATTACTTTGCTCGAGTGAACCGAGAATGGAAAAAAGGGTATGAAGTGCAAACATCCCCTGGCGGAAAATACGTATCTGACCCATTACTATCTGGAGTTGTTGTTGTATCCATTGCTGGTGGGTACAATGATTACCAGGTCCGAAAATATCCTCTAGTATTTTGGTTTTAGCTTGTTGCTTGCTCCATTCTTTAAGCCTTGGTGTTTTTTTTTTATTGTAATTTACTTCCTGTGGGATGAGATTTGATCGTCTTCTTAGGGCTTAAGATTTTTCCTTTGGCCTTAGGTGCGGTCAAAGTTAGAGTCACTTGATGGCATTGTCCCTGCAAGTCACGGCTTTATGATAAGTAGTACAAGCATGAAAAACGTGTGGCTGTCGATGGAACATCAAGCTATTCTGTGGTGTAACCAACTGGTTGTTCAAGTAGGTAAAAATTGCCTAATTTGTTATCTGGAAAATGCCATTTTGATTGAATTTGAATATTCGTGTCTCATGCAGGTTTCACATACGCTTCTTAGTTTGGTGGACTCAAAAACTGGTCAGCCGTTTTCCGATACTCAAAAGAGGCTTTGGATTTTGACCAGAATGCTTCAAAGTGCATTAGCACAAAGCTTCAATGGAGTGAAACCTAAGAAAATCTCTAATGAGTTGCCCATGTTGGCCTCAAAGGGTATTAATATCATCTCTTCCCCAAATATATGCGTATCTTGTTTTTTCACAATAGAAGTTCTCAAAGAAAGGAGTTAAATTTTGTATCGAAGTTATAAGCTTGTCTGGTCTTGGGGGATATTAGCCTCTATCAGATTACAGTGTCAAGTAACACAAATATACAAAGCTGGAGGTATCTTATTCGTCAATTGAGGCAATTAGTAATTCTGAGAGCAATTTCATTAGGTGTCGATATGTCTTGGACGGACATGTTATTCCCTTGCACTCCCAAAATATTGTGCTGTCTATCTTTGCAGGCTCTGAATCAAAAATTTCTACATGTGCGCTGGATTGGAGGGATGATGCTCTAGATAGGGATCTGTACATACAAACAAGTACTGTTACAATTTTGGCTATGGACGGGAGAAGGCGTTGGCTAGACATAGAATTATCGGTCTGTGCAGATAGAATTCACTTAGGGATGCTATTATAGACTTGTATCTCTGTATCGATCTCCCATGACATATCTTCTGTACTATAGGGATCAAATGGAAAGAACCACTTTATCTTTGTTACGAATCTGACGCCTTGTTCTGGAGTAAGACTCCATCTATGGCCTGAGAAGGAGAAATCAAATTCAAATTTACCGGTTTGTGAAAGGGTTCTCGACGTTACGTCAAAGATGGTTCTCATTCCAGCAGGCCCTGCACCAAAACAGGTGATGCATATTATATTCTCATATGCCAAAGTAATTTTATGGGGTTAATTACAACAATGCTGGATTTGTTTCCAGTAGCATACACTCGACATTTGTTTCGTAAGCGCACAGTGTCCTCACATTTTCAGAGGAAAAAAGATCAGACAAGCATTTTCATTAACTAGTTTTTCCTTTATGTATATGTTTATTAGTCGGAACCAGGGAGTCAAACCGAGCAAGCTCCCCCATCTGCAGTGCTGAAGCTAGGGCCTGAAGACATGCACGGATTTAAATTCTTGACTATCTCAGTTGCGCCTCGCGAAGTAATTACTCACCTCTATACCTTTGCTTTCTTTTAAATGTCAGCAGTTTTCAGATGACTAAAAGCGTGTAACTGAAATGAGATCTTCTATTGCACAGGCAGTTTCTGGTAAACCTCCTGTGGCAGTTTCTATGGCAGTAGGGCAGTTTTTTAACCCTGAAGAAGGTGCCATGGAGGTCTCATCTCAATCAATGCTCTTATCCGCTTACTGGGCAAAGGTTATCATTATTAAAAGTGGCCCACATTCCCTTTGCATCTCCGCTGTTCTGAAATTACGCTAGTGAAACGATTGGTTAACTGATTTCAGCTGTGTGGACTACTTTTCTGCAGGAAGTATATCTGAAGGAGGACCATCCTCTAGCTTACAATCTATCGTTTGCTATCAGCTTAGGTCTACTGCCCATAACACTGTCCCTGAAAACTGCTGGATGTGGGATTAACACTTTTGGTCTACCAGATGGCGAGACAGGAGACTTGGACAAGGATAGTAAGAATTCAATACTCTCTCTTTAATCCTTGAAATCTTTCTTTTGGTAGTTACTTGCTCATACTTTTGGCGATTAACTCATCTGGTCACCATATGCCAAGATTTCCAGTTCTGTTTGATTAAAGCATTAGTCTTCAGTTCGTAAATTTAAATATTTTCATTTCCCTTTCTTATCTTTGTTAGCTCTTTTTACTATTTATTCACCACACATTTTTCAATTTTCAGAGCTTTGCAAATTGCGTTGTTTCCCACCTGTTGCACTTGCCTGGGATTCTGCTTCTGGACTTCATGTGCTTTCAAATCTCTACAGTGAAACGATAGCTATTGACTCTTCACCAGCTCTTTGGAGTTCTCAGAGTTCTGCGAAAACTACTGTTATGCTACTGGTCAGAAGTTTCTTGCGCAAAGCTCATCTCTGTTATTCTCACTAAAACAGAAAACTCAAATGTTTTTTTCTCATTCCTGGGCCTTCTGCAGGTTGACCCTCATTGCTCATACACCGCAAGCGTTCATGTCTCTGCTCCGGCCATGTCCAGCAGATTTTTACTTCTATATGGTCCTCAGGTAGCTTTATCTCTAATGCATCAGATGTACGTATTCACAGTATACTAATTATGAATGTTACAGTATAGTGCTGCATGGTACAATCACTGTGTACGTGCGTGTGTGTTGTGTTTGAGTGTATTCATGCGCTTATCTCGCCGCAAGACTTCCTCTCTAAACTGGATAACCTTTTGTTTTTTTTTTGGAAAGAGGAAGCTCTATGATTTACGAGTGACTGAACCTTTCTTCACGTGATATCTGATATTGCAGATAGTTGGCTTCTCGTTTGTCGTTGTATTGTATGCTCTTATGCGGCAAGCTAATCAGTGGGACCAAAATTTATCTGTGCCACCATTTTTCTCTGCTGTAGAATACAACTTAGAAATGCCATCCCCATTTCTGATTCTAGCTGCATTCCCTCTTCTGAGTTCCTTGTTCTTCTCCTTTCTAATGGCTCAACCAATTCCTCCCCTCACAAGCTTCACAGTGGTCTCGTTAATATGTTATTTGTTGGCCAATGCCTTCATCAGTGTGTTAATTATTGTCTCCAAATATTTCTTCCAAGCGTTGGCACTCGTCCACACCACTGTTAAATATAGGTAAGTTCTTGGCTTTCATCAATTTTTTGGTTTAATGTAAAACTACTCAACTCTGTCTAGTAACTGAATATGTGTCAATGGGTAGCAGGTGCCAAGCTTTGGAAATAAACTATTCTCTTGCTTATCTGCATTGGTTTTCTTTACTTGCTTCCAATTTCGTATGTTTAAAGGTTTGCTTTCTCGCTCCTATCCTTTACCTAAAGCCATAATCTTAACTGCATGCTAAAATTCAAAAGTCCCATCTCTCTCCGACTCCTTGCTTAACATGAAAAACATTTGTATTTAGTTAGTATCTTCTCTTGGCTAAATTTTATCATCAGACTGAGTTCGAGAGATTCTGTTTCTTGATGCAGGCAATCCGATTTCTGAAGCTCAACACTACAATTGTAATGACACTAGTTGCGGTTACCTTGGTGTCCTTTGTTCATCCGGCTTTGGGTCTTTTTATACTCCTCGCCTCTCATGCCCTTTGCTGCCATAACTCAATGTGCTGGTAAGGAAGCGTGAGGTCTTTTCGAACTCTTGTTATGTGAGATATGAAGATGCCACAAATTACACAAACGATAATGATCTTACCCGTAGAGAACCTATATTTGATCTAGACGGGGAAATCAATGAGTGCAAAGACTGATGGTCGTTTTCATCTTTTGTTTCATGAAAGTATCATGATGACATCGAAGAAAAAGGAGTCAGTCGATCAGAAAAATGAAGCCGAGCGTAAAACTCGACATCCCTCAGGCAGACAGGAATCTTTATCAGTAGACTCGTCTGAAAAATCATTTGTGGAGACGCAAGCAGACATCTTCAACCACAGGCACGGCCTACTAATATTGCATCTCCTTGCGGCTTTGATGTTTGTACCATCTCTAGCCACTTGGTTCCAGGTACACTTTCCACTTAATAGAGAATTCTTTAGATTCGGAAGCTAATTGACTCTAATTCATCTAGTGAAAGTGGTTTATCCCGCGGTTTTCTAGTTAAGTTTTCTGGCTGCTTACATATGCCTATACCTGAAAAAAAGGATTGACTGATTTTCTAATGGCATCTTTCTTTATAGCGGATTGGAACGGGACAAAGCTTCCCTTGGTTCGCTGACTCGGCTCTCTGTGTTGGCGTTATCTTCCACGGAATACTGAACTCGAGACCAGAGTCAAGCATCCTTCGGTCTTTCCCATCTCTCTTGGGACATCAACTCGGTCCCCATCACATTTATTTCCTCGCCGGCTACTGCTGCTTCTTCTCTGGACTAGACTTGGCCCCATACAAAGTGTTCTACGCCATAGCTGCGTTAGGCTACATCTCGTTGACTCTAAAGATCTCACAGGTGAACAAAAAACGACCTTCGTTTCCGTACCAAAAGCAGAATACACAGAAACTGAGTTTTACACTTGAATTATAGAAAGATTCAGCTCTCGGGACTCGGGTCTTGACCGCTCCGTGAGCGGAAAATAGCGACCTCAACCCTAAACGCTACCGAAATTTATTTTCAATCGATCAGGTGGGGTTGATTAGGGATTTTAAAATGAATTAACTATTTGGGTTTTTCCCTATATTTTGTAACATTATATGTAATGACCCTAATACAAACGACCAAACCCTTGTTAGATCAGTACCATTATGACGACATTCAATGTACAGGTTTGCCGGTAATGATATACTACAATGTGTTAAAAAAAGTATTTCTAAATAAGCAAACTTTGTTTTAAAACCTAAAAAAATGTGTTTTAAGAAAAGAAGGACGTGGAGACAGATTAATTTGTAAATGGTCGAAGCAGATATATAAACAAAATTTACATTTTGACCCCCACAAATACAAATGGAGTATTTTTCTAGCCTCTACTGTCATCAATGGGAGAATGTTTCTGATGGCTTATCAGTTTCTACAAGACTACAAGCATCTGTAACTGTAACCAAATTGGTACAAAAGAGAAGAAGATAATAGCATCAAAGATCGAAAAAGATTTTCAGATATTTAATATCAAAGGACTATAGATTTCAAGAAAACGGAAAGGAATAAAAATGTAGTTTTACAATGTGTTAAAACCGAATAATATTGTCGTAATAAGCGTATTTTATAGAGTTGTCTTAGATCCATTGGTGTCACTCTAGCGATGACTCATGTTAACAATGTCATTTGACAAATGATCATCATAATCATCATCACCGCATCATCTATCATTGCCTGCGACCGGCTCTTGACGCCATAGCTCGAAGGTTAGCTCTTGCTCGCGACAGAGTAAGAGCCGATGAAGAAGAAGTTGTCCCAGCCGCCGTAACGCCAAACGCAGACGCGAATTCCTGTCGCTGTAACCGCAAGGCGAATGCAGCATCCCTATCTTGTTCCAACCTCATACCCGCCGCTCTCCTCCTCTCGCTTCTCTCTTCAGATACAAGTAGTCTCGAAATATCGTCTCTTTGCGACCTCTCTTGATACGCCGTTTCTCTGTTTCTGCTTCTTAGCCTTTGATTAGGGTCTCTAGAACTCGGCGTTTCCTTGCCTAGGAAGTTAGCAGAAGCGGCGGCTCTCTGTGCTTCGACTTCTTTAGGGAACAAAAGCTGGATTGTATTCCACAGAACCGTATTAACCGTGCAATATTTTCCAGTCCTGCATATATAAATAACATTATTACATAAATCTCTAAGCTTTCGTTCCAAAACTCGTCAAATTTTATCCTACTTACCCGATTGTTTGCCTGCATTTAGGGCATTTCCTTCCACACTTATCCGTGGCAAACCGCAAACACTTTTTGCAGAAGCTACAGGGACACAAAAATTGAATCAAATTCACCAATACAAGACAATTATGTGGTGTGTGGTGTTGTTTTAGTTAGATTTACCTGTGTCCACAAGTTGTAGTACTTGGTTCAAAGCATATCTCAAGACAAATCTGCAGATTCACAAAGCAAAATTTCACAAGTTTAAGAACACTAATCAACGAATTACGAAGCAAAAAAAACAGTCTCAAGATTTCCAGATTCATACTGCACAAGACAATTCGTCACGAAGCTTATCTATGCAAGGAAGCACAACAGAAGCTGAGTTCTTCTGCTCTGACAAAATCTTCTCATCCTTCTCTATTCTCTTCTCCTCTTGTGTTTTTGTTTTGGTCTCTCTGTTCCTTTTGTTCTTCTTCTCTGCAGATTTTTCTTCTGCAACCACAACAGATCAGTAAACTTCAACGAAACTATCTTTGTCTCTAATTTCATGGATCTTAATGTTTCCAACAAATCAGTATCGTTTCTTTTTTTGAAAATCCTTATCAAAGCAGAAGATTAATAACGAAATTACCTTCACGCCTTATTACTTCATCAAGATCAACAACAGGTAACGGAGCAGAACTCTGCTTAATCCGTTGCCTCCTATAATCCAAAAAAAAAAAAATCGAAAATTGAACGAATTTCCAAAAACCCATTTTTAAAAACATAGGATGTATTGAAATGAACCCAAATCTGAAGAATACTAAAGAAAATCAAAATTTTGGACCTTCGTGAAACTGAAGAAGGTGGGGTTGTTTTAAGCAGCAAATTGGATCGTCTTCTTCGCTTCGAAGAACTTCTTTCAGGGGTATCATCTACCACGAAGCTAGCGATGATCAGATCCTCCTCGTCCCAACCCGCCAGAGCCGCCGCCGATTTGAATCTCGGGCTTATGAAAATGTCTGCGTTCTCACCGTTCCTCTCCCTCGCGATCGCTGCTTCGTTCGATCCATCTACGGATCGATTAGTAACTCTCGATGGTGTTTCACTCACCATTTCTATGGATTTAGGGTTCGTGTTTCCTCTTGATTCCTGAGAACGCGAGGAAAGAGAAGAGGAAGGAAGATAATATATCTTCTTTCAACGGTCGGATTTCTTTTTAAAAAAATCTTGATTTCCTCGCGACGCCAACCTTTGTTATTGGGCCTTTGAGCCTATTCAATATTAAAAAAGTATACGTTTGAATTTCAAAGGAAAAAATCTGACATGGGTGACAAATATCTTCCACGAAAGAAATTAAAAAAGAACATATTTCAAAAATTGTGACTAATGAGCTTTATTAAGCTGTTGTTTAATTCTTTCGAAATATCCTATTATGGGCCCATGAGCCCATTTAACTTCGTCCTCCTTTTTCCATGTCAAGCGCTGCAATTTATAGTCCATGCAAGTACTTTGTGGGGCAGTAGCTTACAAACTCCGTTTGCCTGCTGAGTCACAGCTCTATCCCGTCTTTCATGTTTCCCAACTCAAAAATGGTGGTGAGTAACGTTACCACATCATCCATCGTTACAGATACAATGACAAAGGAACTGGAAGCTGTGCAAGTGAAGTGGCAGAATCAACCAGAGGATGAAGCTTCGTGGGAGTTCCTTTTTGATCCGACCCGTCGTTTTCCTCATTTCAAATCTTGAGTTCAAGGTTTCTTCGACGGGGAGGATTTCATTCAGCAAATCAACGGCTGGGAATTGTCACACTTAAATCAAAGGCGGAGATTTGTTGCAATGGATCAATGGCTAACCATGTCGTCGAGGAGCCACGTCAATGAAAGTCAGATCATTCAATAAATAACGGAGTAATGTTGATCTCTTTTTTTTTTATCGTATTCGAAAGCTGTTGCAGACTATTTTCCTTTCTTTCTCTGTCTTTCCCGGGAAAGTCTCTCTCTGGGATTTGTTCTCGTTAAAGTTTTGTGATCGGTGTTTGTTTTGAACATTGGATTGCGTTTTTGTTGGATTGCTTTTGAGAAATATATTTATCGTTATCACAATCGACACTTCGTTCCTCCATACGTTGTCGTTTTAATTGCCGTAAAAATTCGATACAGTTCAGCCCAAAGGGCATTTAATTAGGCCCAATAAATACGGTTTTTTAGCAGAGTGAGGTGATTTGAGCAAGAATCGTCGTCTCCGGCAATCGCCGGAACAAGAAATGTTTGCGATTACGAGAATGATTAGCCGGCGAATCCATGGCACAAGTGATGCTACTGTTCCAAAACTCTCAGGATTTTCTATTGTATCTCCCAAAAACGTAAGCTCTTTGCTGTGTTTTTTTTTACTCTTCATTCTTATGTTTTCATTATGAAGTTCGGCGATTACAGATTTTCCAGGAGTTGAATTCTTCTGAGTTTCGATAGTGAAAACGGGAATCTGATTTTTGGAATATCCTTCTTGAAGGTTGAGGTAGAATATGCAGATGGCACCAAATTCAAATTCTCATCTGAGTTTCTGAGAGTGCATAGTCCAGCTGCTGATGGAAAAGTCAGATCAATCGGTGGTGAAAAGGTAACTGGTGAAAAATAATATATATATCAAAAGATGGTTCTAAGCCACATGATTTTAGTTCACAAATCTTTAATGTTAGGATATATATAGACTTATTGGCGTTATGGGCTACTACTTTTCACTTCTTATTGGCAAGTTTTCTTATTCAAAATGCAATCTCCAAGTTTTCTTATATGTTTATGGTTTACTAGTCCATTAATTGTGTGACTAATCAAACATAGATTCTAGACGGACAAAAACTTGCATTCTTTAAACCTTTACACTGTGACATTGAGTCTTGCGTCTTTGGTCTAAACAATTTTGTTTTGTTTTTTTTCATAAATCAGGTGATATCTGGAAGGCGTTATGTAGGAATCATGTCTGCAGAACCGGTGGGAAACTATGGGGTAAGGTACTTACAAATCCCGCAAGGTCATCATAACTTAGCCATCAAAGATATGGAAACTTTTGTTTTATTTTGGCTGATAACTACTTAATGCGGTTGGTGCCAAATCTTTGTTTGATGATTCAGGTTAGTGTTTGATGACTTGCATAGAACAGGGATATATCCATGGGATTATTTCTACACGCTTGGAAGCAATAAGTTTGGTCTCATGAGAAACTATATCAAGACTCTTCAAAAGCATCATCTCAGCCGTGAACCTCCTTCTCCGAGAAGGAAATGATTCTGATCAATGTGTTTAAAACCTTGTTTAAGAGTTTGTTAGAATCTTTCTTGTTGCAGACATGGAATCTTGTTGTCTTGTTTCAGAGTTACTGAACACTTCTCAAGGGTCTTAACAAAGTAGCCCATCATCTAAACCCGTTAAATGGGTCTAGATAGGCCTCGTTTTTTAGTCACTTAGTTTGGTTATTTGGTGTTGTTTCAACAATCTTATTGAGCACAATTTTCCTAAAAAAATTATTGGATTTTATTTTTTTTAGTGAAAAAAGATAAAGGATTTGATTTGGAAAAAAACTTTTATGAGATGTTAGCGATGCACAAGTTTTGCATAGTAAAGTCAATTTAAAGAGAAACATATACACGGATAAATGCATTTTGTGATATAATATTCGTAATTCTAAAGGGTGGGCAAACGGGAATTTACTGGAATAGGATGGGATAAAATAATAAAAAAATTCTATCTAAGGGTGGGCAAACGGGAATTTACGGGAATAGCATGGGATAAAATAATAAAAAACATATCATATTTATGTCGTATATGAAATTCGGAATGGATGGGACGGAACGGGAATGGGAATTCAAAAGAAAAATGATTTTTAAAAAATATGATAAATTTATATTTAAATTATATTCTATAAGATATTGAATCATGATCTAAGCTAGATAAATAAAAATATAATGTAAAACAATAAGTGAAATAAAAATAAATTCAACAACAAAATAAAAAAATGATACAAATATATATATATATATATATATATATATATATATATATATAAACATATTTTATATGTAGGGATATGTAGTTCATTTTGTTTACAATTTTACAAAAGCAAAAGTAGAGAAGATTAAATTAAAAAATCCATTATAGCTAATTATATATATTCAATAAATTAATCAAATTGAATTTACTTTTTGTTGTTAATAGAAAAAGAAGAACAAAAGAGGTATAAGAGATATCACGTATGTGACTAGTTTTTTCAAAAGAAAAACAAAAGAAAATTTATATTAAATCTAAGTGATAGACAAAACAAAATTAAACCTAATTGAAACCTAAGTAATTATATGTAATATATTTATATGTAGTTATGTATAAAATATATAAATATATATTAAAAAAAAATTGTTTGTCCCAAACGGGATTTTGGGAATTCTCATTTTCGTCTCGTTGCCATTCGGGAATTGAAAACATATTTCATTAGGGAATGCATTCCCATACAGAACAAGAATTTTGGAACGGATATGGGACGAGAAATATGCCCACCCCTAATTCTATGATTTCTTTCGTCATCTATAACTAAAAACATTAATAAAAATAAATAAATTAAATAATATTAGTAAAATAAAATATAATAAAAGAACATTAAAAATTACTATATATTAAAAATGACAATTTTAGCATTTCTTTGGAGTTCGTCGATCATAAAATTTAAACTGGCTGATGAAAATATATTTTGGGTTTTAAAATAAATCATAAGCATTTTATGATAGAGGTGTACAATGGGGTGGTGGGGAGGGCTTTTAGTTAAAAATCACTTTCATTAGTCATTACATATCTTGTTCTGCCATTTCTAAAATCAAAATGACTTATAAATACCCAATCTGGTTTGCCGTACGAGTAGTATGCTTCGATCAATATTTTGTCGTTTCTCATATTGAAATAGGCCATTGTTTGTTTTAATTTTCTTCAACAATTAGGTTTCGTTTTTTGATAATTTGAATACATTTTTCTTTCTTTTTTACCCAAAAAAGTCTTTTTTATAGGATTTGAGTGTATATAATCAACCCTTTTTTATTGTAACCCTTGTAATTTGTGGTCAAATTCGTTTTTAATAATTATTTTCATTTACAATAATTATTCTCATGGAAAATAGGTGAATCCAATGAACATTTGCTAGATTATTAATGAATGCAATTTCTATTTTTTGTATTTTTTTTTAATACAGAACACAAATATTTGTTGTAAAAAAAACATAAAGATTTATAAATGATCAGCGTCATTTTTTGTTGTGTTTAGATTTTAATATTAAATTTATTCAATTAGTTAAGTCGTCAATTTTAATAAAACGCTTTTTGTAGCGATTACGTTAACTAGCTAATATATTTCACATGAAATAATTTAACAAAATCAAACCAAACATCTAACAAATTAATTGGTACATGAAATTATTCAACGATGACATTCAGCCCGTATTTACGATTAAGCGTGACTATGTGGCTAAGGTTATTAATTAAAAATCACTTTCATTAGAAGTAATCATAAAACCACGGAATATTCTACAAAACACCCGAAATAAATAAATACAATAATGATCTTGTTTATCGTCAAATCTCCTTACTTATTCTATTTTCATATAAAAAAAATGTCAGTAATTTTTTATATTATTAGTGTACACCGAGGGCTATGTAATATATTTTTTGCTTTCGATATCAAAAGTTTCATTGTCATTGTAAAAATCGTTTTCTTATGTCAAATTAGTTTAACATTTTTCAGTGATCACACATTTCCTAGCTATATATATATGTATTGCTTAAACTAATTGTTTTTGTCAACGCATATTTAAATATATAGAGTTAATAAGTATACATACTATTTTGTTTGACAATACTTTATATGTTTCCAAAAAAAAGTTTTTTCTAATACAAGGGGATGTGATAACATAATGTGGACCCAATCACTAATTCAAATTTGCCCTTGATTTCTCATATTAGTGTACACAAACAAAAATAATTCTATAGTTGGACAATTATTTACAATTCCATAGATTAAGACATAAATAATTTAGTTTATAGAGACTGAAATTTGCAGAAATCATTGAAACCTATCTTTAAACTAGTAACTGCTAAAGAATGAAGATTTAAGGGAATCGTGAGTAGCTAGACGTTAGAAGGAATGCAAAATAAAAACAGATTTATATAACCTTTGTGGAATAGTGTTGCTTTCTGTGATGGTTGAAGTGTAATGTAATAATGTACTAACTACTAAGACAGAGATTACTTGCAATTTAAACCTGTCTTTTTGGTGTTATAAAATATTCCTAAATGGTTGTGCACCACCAACGTTGATACCTCTTACTTCATCTACTTATTACCACCAACGATCCAACGAAAATTTATACAGATCAAATGTTTTATATCGACTTTTCGAACAAAAGTTTATCATTCGAAGCAAAACTCATATTTCCGTGTGAAAAATGCAGTATTTAACTACTACAGTAGTACTTGTGGAGTCTTCATCTTTTATCTCGACGAGATACATGATACGTTTTGGACGATACTAATACCAAAACAAAATTGCTGCTTCAACATTTGTTGAGAATCGATTTCGGGAAAATAAGTATATCATGTTTGCAATAAGCAATGAGTAGAACATTTGGTAAATATATTAATTTTAGAAATAACCACTATTATACCAGTTGGTAAACTAATTACAAACATGTTATTAAAGATATTCTAATAACATGTTCTCATTACAAACAAATTCATATAGACATAAGTAACGTTCATTTTATATATACAGGAAATCCTGGATTTAATTCTTCCCCATTTTCGCATTTTTTTATTTTATTTTTGATCACTTAATAAATAAATAAAATCAAAAATAGAATCTTTCAGAATAAATCAAATATATATACATTTTGAAAGGACTCGAATACCGGTTGCTAAGACAGAGTTTCCGGAATTTTTCAGTTTTTCCTTCTCACAGAAGAAAAATAATATTTTTTTTGTTTCCTTTGGCTTCAAATCTCAACCATTTCATTTCAACGACCACATCATAAATAATTTATTTCAAGTTTTATAATTATAATCCCATTTGTATTCCTATCCTCAAAAAAGACTCTGAAATAAATTATTTAATGTTTTGATTTTATCTTCTCTTTGTTCGTGGGACCCAGATCTAAATATATTTCTTCCCCCACCTCATGTGTGTTTTAGCTTGAGAGAAAATCTGAGTTCCTTTCAACGATAGAGAAAACATTTTCCTTTTCGAATTTTGAATTTTATGAGACGTTTGGTTGACGATAAAAACAGTATCTACAGAGATAAGATTTTCTGAATCTGAATTCAAAAGCTTCTAAATTTTCACCTTTTTTTCTGCTTGTAAAATTTGATCTGAAGCTGAAATGGGTGAATCTGCTGTTCTGGTTCATTCGTATTCGTTCGCAGCTCCTATTACCCGTAACGATTCTCATGAGGTTCGTTTTTTTTTCTTTTATTCTACAATTTATTAATTCCTCTGATTTTCAAAAGCTCTCATCTTTGTGATTGTAACGAGAATTTTTTCCGGGAAAAATTCGACCTTTATAGAGAACAAATTAGTTTCCTAACTATGATGTGAAAAGAACTGATGAAATCATTTTTCTTAAATTTGTTCTTTGTTTAATTTTTACGATTGATGTACAAAGAAAGCTTGTGGCTTTGTTGGAAACGGAATCTCTAAGAAACAAAATATGAATGTTTTCATTGTAAGCTTTGTACAAAAGAGAGAGAGAAAGTAGCAATTAGTTCTTCCTTTGATTCAACTGAAAGTTTCGAAATTTGGATCTCAAAAGCTTCGGATTGGATATTTATTGCAGGATAACACGATCCATGCGCTTAGCCAATCAATCTCATTTGGGAAATTCATGACAGAGAACCTAGAATGGGGCAAATGGTCAACCTTTTCACACAAGAAGTATGTAGAAGAAGCAGAGAAATACTCGCGTCCGGGATCCGTTGCGCAGAAGAAAGCTTTCTTCGAAGCTCATTACAAGAGAATAGCTGAAGCCAAGAAAGCAGCAACCGGAGAACAACCAACCGTAACGCCTGCTGAGGTTTTGCTTCACACTTTGGAAACACAGCCTCCGCTGGATTTGCAACATGACGAAGAGCCACTCGAAAGGAAAAGTATTCAGATCGATGACGCTGTTGGTGCGGATGATTCATTGGTTGTGAATGGTTTGACTGATGAACTGGAAGTAAATGCTGAGAGTGGTTTGATTGGTGAGTGTGATGACAAGGAGAAGAAGAAGCAAGATGAAGAGTTGTTGAAAGAGGATTGTCCTGTTGTTGAAAAGGAGAAAACAAGGAGATCGATAACCAAGAACAGACCGGTGTTTAGATTGTCTCTGGAGAAAACAATCCCTCCTCCAAAATCTATTGATACAACGGCGGAGGTTGCTTTATCGGAGAAACATAGGTTTGTGAATTTCTCTATATGTAACACAATTCTTGTCCCTTTTCTGATTGTTTTTATGTAACGTAAATGCAGCGAAAGGCCGATGATTCAGAGTTCAGGGAAGAATAAAGAGAAACCGGTTCAACGCCAGAAATTCAGTTTCTTGAAGTAAGTCAGACTTTTTGTGTTTTCCTGCTTTCTTGCATCGTATTGATTTTCTTTCCTGGTTTTGATTATTGTTTTTCTTTGTTATACACCTTCAGCTGTTTCATGGGTAATGCTAAAACTCGAGATCAGAATCAGAGCAGTAAAATGGTAAGATTTTATTTTTGTTGTCAGTTGAAACCACATGGGAACATGAAAAAGAAGATGTTCTGATTTTACGGTTGCGTGTTGCGCAGAGAAAGGCAGAGAACAAGAATCAGAAGAAGCAATTTCTGTGTCTTTGTTTGAAACCGAAGACTGTAAGAGAATCATAAGAAAGCCAAAGGAGCTTAAAGAATACACAACTTTGAAGAAACTCTTTGGAAAATGGAAAACGCTACACAAGTCTGCAAATGGCAAACGGCAAATGGCAAATGGCAAATGGCAAATGGGAGAATAATAAGATCGAGTTCGGGTTTTTCAAAAACTCTGATCGTTCGATCAATTTACTTAGTGATTAAACACACATCAATTTCGTTACGTAGATGGCACCGATTATGCTATGTTTCACCAGTTTAGAAAGAGTCTGAGTGCAATAGGAAGAAACAACAACTGGATTTAGCTTCTTTTGTTTAAATTTTTTTGTTTTCTGTCTACTATGTAATGTAATGAAGAACAACTTCAGTTTCTTTGTTTGATCTGAATCTTGAGGCTCTTGTTGATATAAAGGTATTAACTTTACATAAAGGATAATACAAATAATCAAATTACATTCACCTAAAAATTGCAAAAGAAAAAGAAAAAGCTGATCCACGTGAGAGAGAATCATTTCTTTCTTTTTCAGACCAAACACCAACCATCTTCTTCATCGTCATCCAACACATGTTCCATCATTATCCCCACATCGTAAAAACTCATGCTTTCATCATCATAACCACGAGACCCACAATCTTCTTTGTCGCTAATATGTCCATTCTCTTTATTCACCGTTTCAACTTTAGATTCTCCTCCATTGTCTTCTTCACAATCGTCGCCATTACCATTAAGATCTGATAAACCGGTGAGATTCAAAACGGATTCGGGTCCGGCAATTATCCGACAGGTCAGCAGTTTGTAGCTGGATGAAGCGATGTCGTTTGATCTCAGCCAATGCACCTGGCCAGACCATATTCTCCGGTGAGCTCTGCTCGGTTTCGATGGCAACTTGGTAAATAATGCTGAGGTTGTGGGTGAGGTGGCAGAGTTGACCAGCCTTGGATTAAGCGGCGGTGGAAGGATCCGATAAGTTCTGACTATACCATGTTGCCGACCTTCTCGTCTCATCTCAACCGTCGATTTTACAGAGAGAAAGAAAAAAAAAGGAAAGATTTTGAATTGAAAGTTAAGCTTGAAGGATATATAAGCCAAGAGCCATTAATGGAGGAAGAATATACTCACAAAGTCCTAACGTAAACATCCAAAGAGTAGTTTGTGGGTCACGTTAATGAGTTGTTGTTATAGATAACGTGCAAATGTTAAATGATTTGAATGTCTTTATCTTGAAATGATAAGGCAATAACAGAGTGATGAATTACAAAAATTGAGGTTTTTGACATCATAGTTCATAATTGGCATAAGACATTAACACCTAAATCGAGCTGTAACAAATAAAAACAAAGTTATCACCAAAATAATAATTTGAGTGCACAGAAAGGCTGAACATAGTGGAATTCAAAGCTCAAATCCGGCAACACTGAACACAAACCGGAGGCCGTTTCTCTATGTGGCAGTCACAGCAAGATGTTTCACAATCGTTGTTGCAACCTGCACACGAAGAACAAAAATCCATGTAAAACTACAAGTACATGAGCATTCTCTCAAGTTCCCTCAACTTATCTTTGTTTCTAGAACCTGTGCTATAGTACCTTCCACAGTAAAAAACTGAGACTTCTCATGTTCCTGAGAACTCGAAAAGAACTGAAACTGTTTGGTTCCTTGAGCAACTACAGTTGCTGTGCCAATAATGACCAAAGAGACAAAGAACAGAACTAGTGTTGCCGGTGACATCTTTCTTCGTTTGTGCCAGCACTTACAGACTTACAGTTATATAATTATACTTATGCACTTACAGTTATATAATTATACTTAAGCAGTCAATTACATGCCTAGGAAGTTGAATCACCAAATCAGTGATGTGATCTTTTCTATGTCTAAGTTATGTTAATCAATCACGCTATGTTCATGTGTAGACACAAACACATGAATGTTTCTTATAAAAGACAATGCAGATGTAATACCAAAGAGTAGATGATAAGTAGATGAGACTTAAGCTTTCTTCAGTTTTATTACTCAAAAAAGAGATTTTTCAGCAATATACAACCACAAAGCTCATCTACTAGGGAAGACTTGCAAAAGAGTTTTTTACAGGTGCTAATATTTGGCAACAACAATACAAGAATGAATCGAAAATCGAAGACTCCGAAGATTAATAGCTTCAAACGGTAACGGTGACCACGCAATACTTAAAAGTTGTTCAACGCTGTAGTTGCTTGATGTGTGTGATCTGTTTGCCTGGGTTTAACCCCTTTGGACACGCACGAGCACAGTTCAAGATTGTATGGCAACGGTAAAGCTTGAACTCGTCGTCAATAGCTTCAAGTCTTTCCTTAGTGTACTCATCACGACTGTCGCTTATCCACCTGCACAATGTGAATAAATCTTTAGTTACAAGCACATCAAAGATCAAAAACTTCATCTACTAACTCGGTTAGAATCATCTTTCCAAACCAAAAACATTGAACTGTCTTCTAGAACTAGATAGATCGAAAAACACCAATGCAAGCAGCCAAACACAAGTGAAGAACCACATAAGTAGAATCACTGCAGCTAACAACAGGCTATCTATCTATATACGAATCTTCCCAACCATCCATGCAAATTCTGAAAGCGAGTTCCAAGTCTAACAATCTGCAACCAATTCCCCAAAAAGCCAACTTCTTCTATATCCATTTTTCACAAGCTAACAATGAGCAATACATATCATTCATTTAACTTACCGATTGGCATGTAGCAAAGCGGCAGGGCCAAGGTAAGACTCAGGGTTCCACCAGTAACTGGGACATGATGTGCTACAGCAAGCGCAGAGAATACACTCATACATCCCATCAAGCTTAGCCCTATCCTTCTTGCTCTGTAGAATCTCCTTCCCAGACTCAGACGGTGGATTCTTCCTCTTCAACCACGGCTCAATACTCTTGTACTGGTTGTAAAAATTGGTCATATCCACCACCAAATCCTTAATCACAAACATATGCGGCAACGGCGTGATTGTCGTCTCTGACGCTCCGTCTTGAATTTTCGTCAAACACGCGAGTCCGTTGCATCCGTCAATGTTCATCGCACACGAACCACATATCCCTTCTCGGCACGATCGACGGAAAGTAAGCGACGGATCCATCTCGTTTTTTATCTTAATCAAAGCATCCAAAACCATGGGGCCACAATCCTTGAGATCGATATGGTAATCCTGAAGCTTAGGCTTACCAGGATTATCAGGATTCCACCGGTAGATCTGGAAAGTCTTGAAGTTCGATCCTTTGCCACCGCCGCCGGCACCAGACGAAGCTTTTAATTCAGTTTCAGTTCCAGAAGCCGTACATCTCGCCGGAATCAACCTCGACGCCGTGGTTAATCTCGACGGTTTGGTTCCAAGCAATCTTCCGATCAAACCGGACGCCATTTTCGCGGTGAAGGACAGTGGGAGACGGAGCGAAATAAACGATGAAGGCTGAAAATGGCTGAAAATTAATTTTATCTATTTATATTTTTCCCACAAGATACTAATTAATTTGTAATAACCCGAAACTAGTCAGAATTGACGCGAATAAATAAATAAATATATATAGTTATATACACACACACGAGATTACCTACGTGTCATGTTTGTAGATGTGAGGCTCAGCTTCATCTACGTAGAAGAGCCGTTCATCTTTTGAACAAGTAACACTTCGAAACATTGCGACCGTTCATTTTGGATACCGACTTAGGTTGATCGTGGCGAACACCACACTGGATATTTTCATAGGTGCGTGCTCGTCTCGAGGAGGGTGTTATCTTTCACGTGGCTTTATTTTATTGGATACCTTCACCTAACGAAACAAAGAGGAGCACGAGAAGAAAGAAGTGCGTCCCGTTTGAGAAGAGAAGAGGAACACTTCGTATAGTTTTGTTTCACTGGATGTTTTCACCTAATGATAAAAGAGGAGCATGAGAGAAGACAAATGTGAAACTGTACATAGTGGTGAAATTCATGCAATACGAATCATCACAGTGAAAATATTACTACTAGAAGAATGCTAACTCAACAAAATGTCGGACGTATTAAAAAAAAAAAAATGATCACAATGAAGAAGTTTGTTATTTTCAATAAGGAAAAAACATACTCTGCATACTCATACGAAAACAGACAATGAGTATGTTTTGTAACTTTGGGCATTGCCACACAGTGAAAATTGCAAAAACAAATATGGAGGACTAGCTCATTTTTGTCAAAGCCAAGAAGAGCAAAAATATTTTTTGGGTGACATGTCTAGATCTTGCATTGCAATCTTATGATGTGGACCATGACATGGTTAGACATGAGACATTCACAAATGATATTACTAATTCAGTATTTGTAGTTCTATCAGTGCACTACGGCGCCTTCCAAAATTCAAGTTTCTCAACTGAAAACATACACTGTTATATAAATCAAAACAATCCGTCTGAAAAATCTTTACAAGGAAAGACATTTTTGTCGAGCAAAGAGCAAAGACCAAGAGGCTTTTACGTTCCAAATATCTACATGTCCCATGATCAAACGATATCTACACTCCTTGAGACACCCTTTCGCGATTCTTGATCGGATCCATTGATACTCCCTTTTCTTCTGAACGATCTCTGACTCTGACTGAATATCCGAGAAAATATCGTAACAGGAGCAGGCGCTTCTGTTATAGATTCTTCATCCTTAACCGAACCGTGGTCCAAATCCTCCGATAGTTTCTTCACTAAACACACAAAATGTCGACGGAATGTTGGATACCTTGATACCGTTTTCGTTAGCCCTTGAATCCTAACAAACACACACACAGATGAAATTTATATAAAACTCAAACTGATCGAAAAAAAATCGAAACTTTTTGGCGGATTCTTTTACCTGCGAGCAAAGGCATCAAGTTCGGCTCTTTTACGCTCTGTGAGAGGAGGAGAAGCAGAATCGGCATAGGAGTTTTTTAGCCTCTCTGAATCTCCATACAGCAACACCAGTCTTCCGAGATACTCTTCTTCTTCATCAGACAAGTTTGTAGCTTTCATTTGCTCCTTGAGTATCAAAAACGGATGCAGAAACCAATCAAAGAACGCGTCTTTCGGTCGGTTCTTGGTAGTTAGTTCAGTTACACCGTCACCTGCACAGAAATGCAGTCAAATTGAAAACTGTGTCCTTTGTTCGATTCTGTTGATTTCTTGATGATTCAAGAGGTGGTTATGGTATGGAAAACTTCATAATCAAAATGAAAGTAAGAAAACAAAAAAAATGATTGAAACTTTACTGAGTAACAAGCCGGAAGTATTGGCTTTGACGGAGCGTAGAATCTCGTGAAGAAGTGCATAAGCCGGTAAGCCAACGCTGATCACTTGGCTGCCTTTACTAGACCTCGCCTCTTCAATATCTTTTGAATTTATCAGCCCTTTACTCGCCAAAACGTCTCCAAACTTCCTACATTCCACAAAGAGACCATCCAAAAGCTGCAAGATTTCAACAGACATCAAAAGTCAAAAACCGCTAAAAGTTATTGGGTTTCAGTGGATATAATAAGCTTGTGCTTACGTCGAGAGGCTTAATATCAATCAAAGGGACTCTAACTGATCCTGATCTTGTTGAAGACGTGTTCTTGACAGAGCCTAATCTTGGTATGGGACCTGAAAAAGGTGTTGGTTCGGCTTCGTTTTCTCGATACTTAGGCCTTGGAAAGCAAGATCCTTCAGGCATATCAAGTATATCAGTGCTATACTCGTCGTAAATGGACACAGAGGCAACCACAAAGCAGAGTCCATAGTAAAACGATGATTCCTGATATGAGACTACTCCTGCATACGCACCGAGGAATATACTAGAGACGACTGAACCAAGAACCGCGCCCGCGACAGCCAAAGGCCAGAGTAAGATCACGAGGCCTGCGATGGGGACACACATTGTCTCCAAAAATGGTCCTTCTCGTCCAATGAGATCTTGAAACAGACGGTGCCATCCTTTGAAGAGCATGTAAGGACTTTTGTATATGGCAACGAAAGAGATCACCGGGAAATCAACAAGAACCCCGAGAGCTGAAGCTATCAAAGCCCCTGGAAGCTGAAGTAGCCTGGAAATAAATACAGACTGTGTAAGTAAGCTTTATTGAAAGATGTGTTTCTGAAGAAAACTCATGAATGAGAATAGACATACCTTATTTCATAATATTTCTGATCCGGGCAACATATTTTAAGCTCATCCATGAGTGAGAAGTAGGAGTGAAAGCACACATCTTTAAAGTCACGGACAACGGTGAAGCTGCGTTTGACGCTACTCCAAGTTCCATCATAAAAGCAATGGAAAAAAGGGTAAGGCTTGCCCTCGCCAACGGCATCAAAGGTGGCGAAAACTGGGGAGAAAAAACCATATAAAGCTCCTCCAAGAACACTTCCTAAAATACCAAGAACTAGCCAGAGAATAATGGCGGCAGGCAGACATAAGCATAGAAAGATCTTCAAGATCGGTCCTATTTGTTTGGCTCTGAGAAGAATCAAAGAAGGAGATTTTTTAACGCCGAGAGAGATAGCAAAGGGATTGGAACGGGCATGGAATTTTTCAACAGAGGAGTTAGTTACCTCACTATTGAATAGAACGTCCAAATGATGTGTATGGGCAAAAGACTTAGGATGACCGCAGAGTTTCCTATAGTCACAACAAGGCATACGAGTGGGCACAAAACGATACCTAAGCAACAAAGAAAGGGTCTTTCAGATCAGAAACTGTTCCACTATATTGAGTTTTATAAGAACAATTTTATGCATTAGGTCTTGAATTTGATTGAAAATTCAAGAATTTGAGAATAGATAAAATCAAAATACTTGACTTTAAACTTTCAGAAACTCAATTAGCTCAATAGTTCCAGAATGAAGAACAATCAACTAAGCCAACTAAGCCAACTAAAGTCAACATCCATGCAAAGAAGTCAAATCCTCTGGTGAGTTATGTTCTTATCAGAAGTAACCCTCATAAAATCTGTTTGAATAAATTGAAATCCTCTGGTGAGTTATGTGCTTATAGAAGTAGATATCCATCGAAAGTCCTGACTTTTAGTGACACCAAACAGAAGTATCAAGAGATAAAGTGCGAGACACAGAAGCAATGTCAGAATTAAATTCTGGAACCCATACCTTTGATGACACCCAGAAACAGCAATCCAATAAAATAAGGAAGGAATATTAAGAACTGCAATAAAGAAGCTCGAAATCCCTGTGGAGGGTCCATTTGAATTGAATCTTTCGACTAAAACCACGAACTTAGCACAAACCCATCTCAAGAATCAGCCAACGCCTTCCTGAGATATATAAAAACTCGCAAATTTGATCTCGAAAAGGAGTCCTGGAAGCAGAGAAAATGACTCAATTAAGCTCAAATGAAGTAAACAAGAGCTGGAGAGAACAAAGCAGGACGCACCAAATGAGTTTGTTCTTCTTCTTTATGAAACGTTAAAACTCTCTCTCTGAAACACAATCTCTTATAGTAACCATAAACAAACTAAATGAAATCTCTCTCGCTCTCTCTCTCTCTCTCTGATACCGCTTTAAAAGTATCACATGGGTTTCAGAGATTAGCGGTTAAGAAATCGTTTCTCTTCTCGAAAAACACCCTAAATACGACTAAAACTTTTAAAATTAACACGAGAACCAAAAACTGACCTCTTTGTCCGATATACGACAAGAAGAAGAAGTAAGGAAGGATATTTTTCGACTTATCTGCTCTAATAATTTAGTTTTGGTTGATGCCTGAGCTCAACGCATTAGCGAATATCTAAACTTACAGATAGATAGCCCATACAGGTCAAACGAAATAAGATCAAATGAGACGCCATGAAAAGGCTGAATTTTGCAAGTTTTTTAAAAAAACATCACTTTTATTTATTATATCAGCAGATAAAACTTGTATTAATTGTGGTGGAAGCTACCACAAATTTTTGTCCGATGGGAATTTTTCAGGTTTTTATTTTCTGAAATGACATATACTACCTTTCTGGTACTGTTTGTAATGAGTAACAAAAATCGTAATTACCTGAGGTTTTTCGCATTAATCGTATTAATGCGTCTTAATTATATGTGTCATGGAAAACCAGCATGGAATTTTGTAAAAGATTCCGCACAACTATGTGTCACGTCAAATTTATTTTAAAGGATATGATAAATAGTAAAATCATTTAATGTGGTAATAGAACAGGAAATCACTCAGTAAATTATCCATTTTTCTTATTTAGAAGCAAAATTGCATAGTAAAATATTTATGGGAACAATTAGTACATCTTGAAGTCTTGATTCGTTAAGATAGATAATAACTCTTGGTTCCCAAGATTATTACTGGCTTCTGAAATTAATAACTACTAGTTGAGTACGCTAAGTAACATTTTACGTCAAATTTACTCTGACAAATAAAAAAAAATGCAGTATAAGATATTTGATTAAAAAAGATTCTCCTCTATTTTTAATAAAAACCTCCTTTTCTAAATATGATTATGTTTCAAAAACATAATGACAATTAAAATCTCCCTTTTTAATTAGATTAGGGACGGTTATGTTCAAAGGTAGCTGGTCTGCTTAAATACAACTGGCATTTTATAGTAAACTAATTGGCAGTTTAATAATTGCACACACACTTTGTTGATACCTTTTTTTGGGACCAAAATATGATTCATTTTAGTGATTCTTCTTTTTGTCACCTTGTAATGAGGGAATAAATGGTATTTATCATGTTAAGAAAAATGGTATTTACAATAATACTTATAATGGAAGATTATTTTAAGTTTTACAAATGATAGAAATTTGTATTACAGTTTACAGATAGCTGTCTCTTGGGTTGTCCAGCAAAATTCTGCTGTGAGATTTCTTCTTTTGTCATCGACCATGCACGGTTTTAAACATTATTTTGATAATTAACTACATAATGATTGATCATTTCGTTATTTGAAATGATTTGATGGTAACTCTAAGCGGTGATACATCAAACCTCATGTTCTATTTAAATACTGAAACTGAAATGTCACAGTAGTACTCGATGACATATATGAATATAATTATATAAAATTTTGCAGTACTTAGGATACATGGTGTAAATATCGTACTATATCAATAAAGTCTAAGCACGACACGTAGAAGAAATTAAGGCCTTCTTATCAATACTGTATGAAGTTCTTATTGGGCTTATAGACGTATTGGAACAGAGACTCTAGAAGGTGAAGATTTCTAATGTATCGTCTTATCAAGGCCTTTGAATTAGGGCCCATCTTGAATTCAAGGTTTAATATACGTGACGAATCAAAACTTAATCGAACCAAAAACCAAAAAGATCAAAAAATTCCTCCCGAATTATTAAATCTAATGCAGATGTCTGATAATAACTGGCATGCCTTCTCCAACTTCCTTGATGAGTTTGTTTTCATTGTATATTATAAATCTCTTACTTTCTCAAATCTTACATTTCGAAAAATATTGTTTCCTTTAGCTTTATTCTTTAGATTTCCTATATATGGTGAATTATTTAAACTTTGCTTCTTCGAAAACGATTATCATTATGGGACTTCCATTATTGTAACATAAGCGTGTGTTTACAAAACAAACAAAAAAAAATTCGAAGAAATTATAAATCAACGTTCCGATATTATTTGTTTAGAACGATCATCACAACACCTATATGATGTCATAAGCAGATTAATCTTTGAATGTATAATATGTAAGAGGGTGAGAAAAACAGCGTCGTACTCAATGTCAAAAATGTTGACTTTAAGCAGTTACTTTTGACTACCCAGCTCAAATTGCTTCAAATTTTACAAAGATAATCATTTCGTTTAAACACACAAAAATGATGCTGTGGTTTTGTTTCTTGCAAAACTGCATCGTAAAGCAAGGTCAAAACGATTGACTTTTTGCGAATACTTTTAACGACTAATCCCAATTAACGGTTTCACAACATTAACCGTTTGGTTGTCCTCACCTGAAATTACGATAAAGTAGGTCCCACAGTTAATTTTCATAAAAACCATATGATATATCAGAGTAATAATTTAAAATAAATCACGCCTCGACTCCCGGAACTCGCGTCCTCTTTATATATTTTCCAACAATAACAAGTTTCAACCCAAACACGAATCAGAAACTTCTCTCTCTTTTATAATTATTCTTCTCGCATTTCTGTTTGGAACAATGATTTCGTATTCTAGTGATCCTTTTGTTTACGCTTTTATATTTCTCCTATCAGTCGGCAACACAATTGCATTCTCTTCGAGTTCGTTGCCGCATACTCAAGATCCTAATCTAGTAGTTGAAGAGGTTAATAGGTACGTAAGAAAATTCAGTATACGATAAATTAAAATTTAATATAACAATGTTGCTTTGTGAGTACAAAAATTCATTATCATACACTCGTTTATATATAAAATCTAGCAGTTAATTCCATAAAACGTCTTTCTTTGTTTTTTCCTTTCACATACAATTATGGTTTACTATGGCTCACTCACATTTACAGATTTACAAATCCCAATAAATAATATTTTTGTAAAACAAGCTTTAAAAGTTTTAAAAACACCTTAACCGAAAAACTAAACTTACATGTAGGAGAAAAAAAGAGTCCTTCACATTTAACAGTACTATCTAGCTAGATATTATGTTCACATTTAAATGGATCGAGTTCAAAAATAATACGATTATTTGTCTATTTTCTATATATGTATGCAGAAGTGTATTGAATGCGTCAAGGAGGAGCCTGGCCTACCTATCTTGTAGAACCGGAAATCCTATCGATGATTGTTGGCGTTGCGATCCAAATTGGGAGACAAACCGGCAACGGCTAGCCGATTGTGCTATAGGTTTCGGCAAAAACGCTATCGGAGGCCGCGCTGGCCGGATTTACGTGGTTACAGATTCGGCCAACGACGATCCAGTAAACCCTAGACCAGGAACACTAAGACATGCGGTCACACAAGACGAACCATTATGGATCATTTTCAAGAGAGATATGGTCATTAGGCTCAAAAAAGAACTCATCATCACATCTTTCAAGACCATTGATGGTAGAGGCGCAAGTGTTCACATAGCCGATGGGCCTTGCATTAAGATCCACTATGCAACTAACATCATCATACATGGCATTAACATCCATGATTGCAAACCAGGATCAGGTAAGATCAATTAAACTAGCTTTTCTAGTAAATGCTTAATATATATAGAACCAAAAGTTATGTGGGAACTTATATATAAAACATGTTATTTATAAACATACTAATATTGTGGTTATAGGTGGCATGATTAGAGATGGCCCACGTCACACAGGGTGGTGGGTCCCATCAGATGGAGACGCAGTAGCGATATTTGGAGGGAAACACGTGTGGATCGACCATTGCTCTTTGTCGAACTGCGATGATGGTCTCATAGACGCCATACATGGTTCGACGGCTATAACCATATCGAACAACCACATGACGCACCATGACAAGGTCATGCTTTTAGGTCACAGCGATAGCTATACACAGGACAAGAATATGCAAGTCACCATTGCGTTTAACCATTTCGGAGAAGGGCTTGTTCAGAGGATGCCACGGTAATCAATTTACATTTATACCCCTTAATAGTCACGTATATATATACATATAGTACCTCGCACGCGCATAAAGAGTTTTACATGTGAAAGCTTGACTTTATAGAGTATGCAAAAGGTCAACAAAAGGAGAATGAGACTTTTTAGACCACCACCGATCGATCACATCACTACATAGAAGATTTTTCATTAAATGAGAGATGAATAAAAATGAATGATATCCCAAAAAAAAGAGAGCAAATGTCTTACCATTCGACATATATAATATTGCTTTTCATATAATTCTAGATGGGTAGAGGAAAGAGCAGTTTTATCGTTAAAAAATCTAAACTGGATTTCTAAACCAAATAAAATTAATGTTTTAATAAAACATAACTGGATTTCTAAACCAAATAAAATTAATGTTTTAATAAAACATAACTGTTTAATTAAATTAAAATATTTTTAAAAAAGTTGAGTATCAATATATATAAATTTAAGGAAATATTCTAAAAAGTATCTTAGAGTTTCTTAAATGAGAAATTATTATATGTTTTTCTCCTATGTTTTCATATTTTTTCAATTTATGAGATATATGTCCATAGAATATCTGCCGACGGCCCGACGAGATGCTCTAATTGATTTTATGTGACTATTTGTCAATGCATATTTGAGTGTGTATTTAACTATGTTTAGGGAAAGTTAAACTTTTTGAGTGTGTATTAACTATGTTTAGGAAAAGTTAATAATTTTTTCAGTGTGTATTTAGCTATGCTTAAAGTTAATATTGACGTTTTGAATATTCAGGCATTGGACTTAGGGAGATGCATTGATTAAAAGTTAACTAAAATACAAGAAAATTGTAAAAAAAATAGGAGATGCTTTTTAAAAAACAGACACAAAAAAGGAAATGAAAATGTTAGTTAGCAATTAGTTGAAAACGTTACTAATATTTAGGGTTTTCCAAATAATAAACAGGTGCAGGCATGGATATTTCCATGTGGTGAACAATGATTATACTCACTGGGAAATGTATGCCATCGGTGGAAGTGCTTCTCCGACGATATACAGCCAAGGCAATAGATTTCTCGCTCCTAATACCCGGTTTAATAAAGAGGTACGTTGTTATGAAATTTTCATAATTATTAATATTACTACTAGTTTAGGAATTAACATGTGACATTTGACCCGTGCATTTAGCTTTTTGGTCTGTAGTTTTGTATTAGTATTATCCTCGTGTCATAAATTATAATCAAGGTTCAATTGCGATAGTATGCATGCTCACATGTGTTTTATATATGTGTTTTAACAATAGGTTACAAAACATGAAGATGCACCCGAAAGCGAATGGAGAGATTGGAATTGGAGATCGGAAGGGGATATGTTGTTGAACGGAGCATATTTCCGGCAATCCGGTGCCGGAGCTTCATCGACTTATGCAAGGGCTTCTAGCCTAAGTGCGAGGCCATCATCGCTTGTGGGTTCCATCACGACGACGGCAGGAACACTAAGTTGTCGCCGAGGTCGTCGCTGTTGATTATTCAGAATAATTAACGATGCTAATGAAATCGTTAATTAATTAAGATATTGAAAGGATCATTGTTTATGCAATGGTTTGTATGTTTTAATGAATGGTAAGAGACCTTTTTGTTTTTGTTTTGTTTCTTTAAATGAATTTCTATGTAATGTGACAAGTGTAATGCGTCTGCTATGTCTCTGGACATTTGCGAGGGATGATTTCTAAATTTTCATTAATATAATTTTTAAGCTAGAAAACAGTTTCAACTTTGCATTTGTTTGTTAACCAACGTAATTTGGGTATCTAAGCCAATAATATCTTCGGATCGAGACAAGAATATGTTAATTTAGTTTTCTTTTCTGTCGTTGATGTTTTGAATTCAAGATTTTCCTGTTTAGATGGCTAGGTAGGATGCTGGTTGAGCTATGGATCGACTCAAAATAAACCATTTTAATTGTAAATGTATTCTACTGCCGAAAAAAAAGTCTGGCTGATTTTTAACTAGTGATAGCATTAATCAAGGTAAGGAGAAATTATTGTTAATGATATGAAGAAGAAAGTCCAATGATCAATTTATTATATTCTATAGACAAAGTTCGGTATAATGTTTAACCTAGAAAGATTTTGTTCATCCAATCACACAAGAGGCCATAAAGTTGTCGGCCACACGTGAAATCAAATGTGAAAGAGCACGCTGTTTACTTCCAATTTTCTAGGACATCACATATATTTTCGGGGCTTTGATCGATTCATTTGATCATCACGATCATGGATGCATAACTAGTATGGTTACTAATTTTTAAAACGGAAAGAATTAAGATTAACTGATACAACACAAGCAGTATAAGAGGTACATACTATGTAGGTGGTATAGAATAATAAGTGGTCTTGCTTTTTATTATTACTTTTTTGTTGGGCAACGTATTTGTACTAATATTTATTTTTGGACTATTAGTTAGTACCTCTTCTTATATTTAACATTATATTAGTAGTATTTAATACCCTTACCATTTGTCAATAAAAAATTCTGACCTTTTATGTCACTAAATCTCTTGTCCTAATATATATAATAGCTGAGTTTGATACCTTTTTATATTCTTTATGATCTTGATTGTTGATAGTTGATAGTTGATACAATGATGATACTTGATAGACATTGTTGGGGTAACCTGTTCCATGCAGACTTACATTTTTGGAATCTTGTTCTTAGAACAATGTAATAAATGTCATTACGTAGATACATCAAACTGAGAAAGTTAGTTTAACCATAGATTCTATATACATCAAACTGACAAAGTGTTTTTTTTTTCAAATTTGGTTAAGTGTTTATTAGGGGAGTTTGCTAATTACGGTTACGGTTTTTGTTTTTGTTTTTTTTAACCATATTTGAGAACATGAGCTATTCTCTTTTCTCTATATATAATAAGATATGGTTTAACTATTTTTAGAATATTGTCACGGTAACTCTAACTAGTTGTTTATTTTCATATGCATGCCTATGCATGTATCTGACTGGTGAAAACAACACAAATACCATATGTAAAGTAAACGTCCTTATGATTATTCTATTCTTTTTACAACAAATCCTTTTCAACATCTACACGTTAATTATTTTACACTCCGTTCTATGGTTTTCTTTTTATTTTTATGTGAGTTCTAATGATTTCACGTAAATTGTTGAATCTTCCGTGTTGTTGTCCGTGTTAGAAGGTGTGCTAGCATTAAGCAAATTAGAAAATGGATGTAAAATTACAAATATGATAAACCCTTTTAACCATACAAAATCAATGGTTATTATAACGACTAAGATTACATGATCAAATTAATCATAAATAACACAAACTAAACATTTATTACAACATCAAATCCTAACCTCCATACTATGCACGAATTTAACGTGTTGAAAATCGAACCGGAGTGCGAACTTTTTTAAACCAACTAAAATTTAAATATCCAACGTATAATTGTAAGTCTTAAATGTAATATGAAACCCAATAGTAACCTTTCATCATATGAAGAAGAACCATGCAACGGCCGCGAGAACAGATCCGGAGACAGAGATTTCGAGCGATGAGGCTCTTCCCATTGGAGCTGAAGCTTCAGGGCCGTCGCTAGCGTTTCCTTCATCGGGGGAAGACGACGGAGTCATGTCTGGAGTCTGAGCTGGCGGAGACGAGGCGGAGGGTGAGTCGGATGAGCTGGTGGGACCTTCGGGGTAATCGTCGGAGCTTGAGTCGGGGCTTGAAGCCGGAGTTTTGGCTTGCGACGATTTCGGAGGCTTTGCGGTGGCGCCACCACCTGGAGATGGGGAAGCTCTCGGAGTGGCGGTGGAATTCTTCTTGGATGTGGTCGGAGCAGAAGCTATAGGCGGCGATGTTGGGGCGGAGGCGGTTGATTTCGGGGATGCTGCCGCGGCGGGAGAAGGAGTGGTTGAGCTTTTGTCACCGTTGACTTTCGGCGCTCCCGTCGGTATTGGAGGATCTGCGGCGAAGACGGCGGTAATGGTCAAGGCAGCGACAGCGACAGATAGGAGCTTAAGGGTCATTGTCATTTTGTGTGAATGTAATGTATTTTTTTTTTGATCGCGGTATTTAATTATTTAGCAATTTTGTTTTTTTTTTCTGTCTCCTGAGTGGTTTATGGTAAGGGTGGAAAAAATAATAATAAAGGGAAGAAAAGAGTGATTTTGGAGAAATTAAAGAGAAAGTAAAATATAATTTATAGGATTGTAGAGATTTGACCGAAGTTTTGGTTGAGCGGGTCCATCGGAACTTGTCTTAAATATTTATTGGTTTAATCTTTTGTTAGTAAAAGAGAGAGCATGTGGTTGATGGTAATTTTCAACTATCAAGAGACAATAGAAAACACGTGACTCTCATTGTATTATAGTTTAAATTAATGAATTCTAGTGAGATAAGGTTTAATAAATTAATGTCTTTCATGTATAACTGAGACATTTGTCTCTAGTGGTTACTTATGGACACTTGTAAAAAACAGACCTATGACTCGGAGTTACCTGAAAGAAACTTTCACCGCATCTCTGAAATAGTAGAACACCATTGCATAACATATGACAAAGATTTCTCTGATGAGGTTATAGTCAACCTGTATCTCAGTCGGTAAGACAGAATATCACATAGTTAATAGATTGTGATCCGGTAAGTTGAAGTGGAACACTAATAGCATTATGAACAAACTCTGTTTTCAGCAGGACGACATAATGCTGTGGAGATTGCATTTCTATGTAGGAGCAGTCAAGAATGTCCCGAACCTGGCTAGGTAGCTAGCTTAGGCTGTATCTATGGTCAGGAGATGCTGGGATGGTGTGTGATGGGCCATGACCGTTCAGTCCGATCTGGACCCAAGCAGTACTAGTCCTTTATTGCCAGACTAATTTATATTCTGCTTTTTCGTTTTCTTTTTCATTTTGTCGTGGTTGGTCTTATGTTGACGGGTTAAAAACCGGTTCTGATTTTGCAAGACTTTGCAATTTACCGGTCTGCAGAGTTCCTGATCTTTTACAATTAATGTGAATACTCTAATGTCTTGTCTCGTCTACTTTGCGATTAATGTGAACACTGATTAATATAAGCTTTTGTTTTTGGATTTTCTACTATTGAAGACCCGTTTGAGTGTTGGCAGTCAATTGATTACAAAATTTACAATGCCTTAACATAGGAGATTCTATTACTATGTATCAAAGATGATCTAACTCAAACCATTCAACTTTGAAGATTGGGAAAGTAGCTAATCTTAACAACAAATACTCTTATTGTCTCTCATTAAGTCCATTAGATTAGAGCTTTAAACGGAGACATTGGTGTTCAATCCGGATAAACAGATTTGCACAAAACCAGAAAATATCCAATTTTAATACTATTTCTCTTTTTTAAAGATAACAAACTCGATTTTAAACAAAACCGAAAATAGAATTACAAACCAAGGACATTTTTGTATCCGATCAGAAACCGAGATCATATCAAATATCAAACCAATCTATACAATTTTAGTTTATAATTATATGACTATTTTTTAAGAACCAAAAATCGAAAAAACATAATAGACTGAAATAAAATTGAATAAAAATTTAGATTGGAAATTTATATTAAAAATTCTTGTGAAAGTATTAGATTAGGTGGCAGGTAAAATGTTAAGAATCCGTATAATTATAATTTATATTAATTCATATTAAAATTTCAAAATAATATTTTTTTAATTTGTAATTAAAGCTTTGAGAAATCCATAAAATCATTTAAAATTAAAATTAAACTTTTACCTAGTTTTAAAAAAAATTAAACTTCTAAAAACTAAATTTTTTTTTGAAAAACAGATTCTAAATATTATATCATTTGACGTATATATAATTTATGAATAGATAAATTTTATAATAGATGGGCTTCAACGAACAAAGGGCCCATTCGAACCTAAAGTTGAATTTCTAGTAATATTAGAAAGACAAAAAGGCCCCTATATTGTAAGTCTCCATTCTGTGTCTCTAAAGGTTAATTGGGGAAGAAGAAAACTCTCCTCTTTTATTTTTTTGGCCTCAGCTCTTTCTCCTCGACTTGTATTTCGTTTATTTTATTTTGTGACAATCCGAGCAGAGTTCGTCCAGGTAAATTAGTCTTCTCAAAGTTGAGCTTTTCTTTTTCTTCATACTCATACTTTCTCATCTTGAGATCTCTCTTCTCGATTCCGGTAAACTCCCACTCAATTTCCCGGCTTTGTTCCCAGTCCGAGGGTTTTGATTTTCTGTACATGGATTTAGTATTTACTATGTGATTCTGAATCTTTCTGTTACTGTCTTCTCTTAATATTGAACAAACCATCCAGCCCTAAATCTCAATTGCTTCCGACAATTTCGGGAACAGAGACTGCTGGGTAATTGTTTCGATGCTAAATTACTTTTTCACTGTTGTTGCAGACTTGTTCAATCTGTAGAATGTCTCAGTCAGCCGTAGATGTTCCGCCAAAGGGTGGGTTCAGCTTCGATCTGTGCAAGCGAAATGATATGCTTATACAAAAGGGTCTTAAAGCTCCCTCTTTTTTGAAGACCGGAACAACCATCGTTGGTTTGATCTTCAAGGTCTGTCTTTTGTTCTCTCCCACGTTCTCTTTGCATATACATGATTGTTCTAGCCTAATTCTAACTAGTCATGGAATCTTTTCTGTTATTAATCTTAGCAAAAGTGAGACGATACTTATCGATGCTGTGTTAATATGTATTGATTTTCTTTCTTTTTTTTTTGTAATTTGGAACTAAAACCTAGATATCTGTAGAATTTGATTAGTGAAGAAGTTGAGGCCTTAGACTGACCCCTTTCAGTATTGCAGACACAACTACTACATTGCTCTACCTCATGTGATAGCTTAGTTGTATCCTGTAACGTTTCCTTTTGCACGTTCATCTACAAGCACGTTTTTACCTGGTTCCAATGGTGTGGTGCTATTTTTATTAGCTCTGCCTCTCCGTGTAATTGGTTGTGGTAGCTATATGACGCTGATTTCAATATCTGATTTATTATAGGACGGTGTTATACTAGGAGCGGATACCCGAGCAACTGAGGGGCCTATCGTTGCTGATAAGAACTGTGAGAAAATTCACTACATGGCACCAAACATATATTGCTGTGGTGCTGGAACCGCTGCTGACACTGAAGCAGTCACTGGTATTTCCTTTCTAACTTCATTGTGGCATATATATGTTTTACTTGTTAAACAAATCAGAATGTGACATAATGCCTCGCTCTACAAAACTAAATGCTTCAGTTATCTTGTTCAATTTTTCATTGTCCAGATATGGTCAGCTCACAGCTGCGGTTGCATCGTTACCAGACTGGCCGAGACTCTCGGGTTATCACTGCTTTGACCCTCCTCAAAAAGCATCTTTTCAGGTAATATTTTCTTCATTTTCCTCCATAAACTCAGACTTATAAAATCTCAGGTGACTTAACTACTAGCTTCATCCAGCTATCAAGGTCATGTATCAGCTGCCCTTGTGCTCGGTGGAGTCGATATCACCGGCCCTCATCTACACACTGTAAGTTTTAAATTTCCGGCGGATGCTATCTATTGAGAAGAGATTTTTCTTTGTTTGTTTGTTTATTCATATTACTTGTGACATATGCACAGATATACCCACACGGTTCAACTGACACTCTACCATTTGCTACAATGGGTTCTGGTTCTCTTGCTGCTATGTCTGTGTTTGAGGCAAAGTATAAAGAAGGTCTAACTGTAAGTAAAACAGGAACATTGGCCTTTAAGTTTCCAGATGAATTTGTTTCTTCCTGTTTATTGAATTTCTTGTTACAATATCCTCTAGAGGGAAGAAGGGATTAAGCTGGTCGCTGAAGCCATATGCTCAGGTATATTCAACGACTTGGGTAGTGGTAGCAACGTGGACATCTGCGTGATCACAAAGGTTTGTCTTCACCCTTCTTTTCCTGATACCTGTGAATAATCTACAAGACTTCCTCTTGTCAGCTTATGTGTCTCATAACCTATCAAATCATAGACATTACAGTGACCTTATAAATGGCCATTAAATTACGCAGAAGTCGAAATTAACTCTTTGCATTACCGTTAGATATATGCAAAACACGCTTTTCATTCGGCATTCGAGTTTAATACAATGCTCAAATCAACCTTTTTTGCATTCCTCTGTCTTGTTCGTTGCCTTTGAGTTGTCATTTGACACTGTATTGGCAAACAGGGGAACAAGGAATATCTCAGGAATTACATGGAACCAAACCCAAGAACGTATGTCAGCAGCAACGGATATTCTTTCACCAAGAAAACCGGTAAGTTAATCTCTCTCTTAACTTGTATAAACAGAACATGATAAGGGTCAAGGGACACCCCAATAAAACTTGTGTCTGCACTAGTAACGCTAGCCTCTGCTTTAGCTCACACTTCTTGTAACATCCTGATTGATGCCAGTGTACCCTTTTTCTCACTTAAGTTTATTGGTTCTTTATTGTGTACTTGGAAACAGAGGTTCTTCTCACCAAAATCACCCCATTGTTGGAGCGAGTTGAAATTACAGAAGTGGGTGAAGCTATGGAAGAATGAATGAATCTCAAGTCTCTGCTTTTGCATTCATCTCCAACATGAGCGTAACGTAGTGTGCGTGAGACATAACAGTCTTGTCTTTTTATTTTTTTACCAATGTTTAAGGATTATTCCGAATCTTGTGGCTGTCATCTTAGGAGGATTTCTATGGAGTGAAGTTGGACGTGGAAATTTGTCTCTTTCGAATTGTACGAAAAAAGAGCATCACCGGTCCAATGGTGATCCAGTGAATTTTGATGTTTAAAGCAAAAAAAATTTTGATGTCTTTATATTTTTATAATATTATAAATAAAATAATAATTTTTATTTAAAAAATTAACTTAATAAACGATGTATTATAAAAAAAGTTTTAGTACTACAATATAATTTTTCGTACATTTTTTGCTGAAAAATTATTCATCAAATTCATATATTCGAAACTTTTAACCATATTTATTTTAATTAATAAAAAAGCTAATTTATTCAATATCTTTTGTGAGATAGTAGATTGCAAATAATATTTTTATAATTTTTAATTTTGAAAAAGAAGATTATTCAGTGTGATAATAACTTTTCAATTTTTAAAAAAAATTAATTATTTTAATATATTTATCCATTTTTAAATTTTTTCTCTTAGCTAATATCTTTTTTTCTTAAATATTAATTATAAATATAAAAATTAATTGAAAAAAAGAAAAAAAGTTCTAAAAAAGAATTACCACTTCATGTGATATTAGAAAAAGAAGTCACAAATTTCTTTATTTTAAATTAACATTTTTTAAAAAAAAACATATTTAAAACTCATTAAAAAAAATTAATTTATAGTTTTTTTTGTCAACTATTGATTCATAGTTTTATGTCCTTAAAAATATAAATTTTTTATTGTGATATCTAAATTTAAGCTTTAGTTGTTTGCCCCGGGCCGGGCCTGAAAATAAATGTTCCTTTAAGTTCATCACTCAACGTTGTTGTGCAATCCGAACCGAATCACTCCGAGTAGTCTATACCGGTTTTAATACCCTAGATTTTTATTAGAAATCTGGAAACGACATTTAATCAAGAACATGGCTTATAATACGGCGTTAGTTTTTGTCTCCGGGTGACGTGTTTTTGTTCCCGCTTATTTCTCTAGACGCTCCTTTACATACACACCAGGTGCAAAACCCTAAGCACATGATTGGTACATAATAGAAAATATAGATACGGTACTTCATAAATTTATCCATTGAAGAGGTTACTAAATAGCGAACCATATTTTCTATCTTAAATTTTCAGATTTGTTCCCTTCGTTCTTTGATTTCTGAGTAATCAAAAGCATTTAGACTATCAGCTCATAACAAATTTACAAAAACAAAACTAGACTTTATCGGATTGAAGAAGAAGAAGAAGAAGAAGAAGAAGATGGAGCAATTGTCTAACGGCGTCAGAGATCAGTGTTCGATCAGTGACAATGTTTCTTCAACAGCTACAGCTCCTCTTAAACAGCCTTTCGTGATCGGTATGATTCCGTTTTCTGCCGCGATCTTAATTTCCTCGTGTTTTTTTTTTTTTTTTTTTTTTTCAAAAACTGATCTCGCCGATCTGCTCAGGTGTTGCCGGCGGAACCGCCTCCGGGAAGACGACCGTCTGCAACATGATCATGTCTCAGTTACACGATCAACGTGTCGTGCTTGTGAACCAAGTAAATCAACTCATAATAATAATAATAATAATCTGTTTTCATCAAAGTTGTCACACGATCCTACACTGGAAATTGAATTGCAGGATTCGTTTTATCATTCTCTCAGTGGGGAAAAACTGAAGAAGGTTCACGAATATAACTTCGATCATCCTGGTAAGCAACATAAATCGATTCCTCTCGTTAGAATTTACTATTCTCACGTTTGTTTTTGGTTTGATTTCAACTACAACAGACGCATTCAATACGGAGGTTTTGCTTTCGTGTATGGAGAAATTACGATCTGGCCAACCAGTGAGCATACCCAGTTACGATTTCAAAACCCACCAGAGCATAGAGTCAGCGAGTCCGGTTAATCCTGCTGATGTAATCATCTTAGAAGGAATATTGGTTCTTAATGATCCTCAAGTTCGTGACCTCATGAACATGAAGATCTTTGTCGATACAGGTTTCTATATCTTCTCAGCTTAGTTGAATCATCTAATGCCACAATGTTTGTTGCATCACCAAACCATCTATGTGTTGGTAAGCTCACAATATCTAGATTGCGATTCACTAATGCAGATGCTGATGTACGGCTCTCGAGGAGAATTCAGCGTGATACAGTCGAGAGAGGAAGAAACATCCAAAACGTGCTTGAGCAGGTCAGTGATAAATCTCAATCTGACTCTTGTTGTTTGAACTGAAGAAGATATGTCATGTTGTTTTCTAGATTTTCATCTCATTGAACCATTGTTTTCTTCTTTTTTTCTTTTTGTTTTTCAGTATACAAAGTTTGTGAAGCCAAGCTTTGATGAATTTATCCAGCCATCGATGAAGTATGCTGATATAATCATTCCTCGAGGAGGAGACAATGATGTTGCGATTGACCTCATTGTTCAACATATCCGTACAAAGCTGTGCCAACACAATCTCTGTAAGATATACTCAAACATCTTCATCATATCTTCTACGTTCCAGATCAAAGGCATGCACACTCTTATTCGCGACGTTAACACAACAAAGCACGACTTCGTCTTCTACGCTGACCGATTGATTCGACTGGTAAAACTCAGCGAACAAAAACATCAAATTTTCGACGATAGGTTTACATAAAATGATCTGAAATTATGCTTGTGTCAGGTTGTGGAACATGGACTTGGTCATCTTCCTTTCACAGAGAAACAGATAACCACTCCAACAGGTAATATTTGTGTGATTGTGTCTCTCGTCCAAACAGATTAAGAACAGTCTCAGGTTTCCATCTATTAATACTTAACAGGGTCAGTGTACACTGGAGTCGAATTCTGCAAGAGATTTTGTGGCGTCTCAGTGATCAGAAGGTATCTATTACATGCATTACGGTGCTGTTTCCTTTCTTTTCGGGTTTGTGTCTCTGCTTCGTATTTTGTAGCATTATGTTTTGGGTACTTACAGTGGAGAGAGCATGGAGAATGCTCTAAGAGCTTGCTGCAACGGAATCAAGATTGGTAAAATCCTCATCCACAGAGAGAGTAACGATGGTCGTCAGGTCTGATTCTGTTGTCTGAGACTAAGTTCACATACCAGCTCAATGATTTATCTAATTCAAATGGATATTTCCCTGCAGTTGATATATGAGAAGTTACCAAAAGACATCTCAAGCCGACACGTCTTCCTCCTTGACCCTGTTCTAGCTTCAGGTTCGTATAACCAATATGAAAAGCTAAACAAAGGTAACCTTTTTCGGGTCAGTTGTTGCAGAAAGTCTAACCTTGAAAGAGTGTCAATGACAGGAAACTCTGCAGTGAAAGCTATATCTTTGCTTATTAGCAAGGGAGTTCCAGAATCACATATCATCTTCCTCAACCTTATAGCAGTAAGACCAACATAACAAAACCCCTTGTCGAGTTTTCCTCTCTAATTACTTTAATCACCAATGTTTTAGTAACACAGAGAAATCCACAGGCACCTCAAGGTATTCACGCGCTATGCAAGAAATATCCGATGGTAAAGATTGTGACTTCAGAAATCGATGCCTCCCTCAATAAGGACTCGCGTGTGATTCCAGGAATGGGAGAATTCGCAGACCGTTACTTTGGTACACACAATTACATTAACTCAAAAGTACCAAGCTGGTCTGCAAATCTCAAAGATAGCTAAAAGGAATGTGCTCTTCCATACTTCTTAATTACTCAGTAACCAATCAAACCACCCCCTTGATCAATCATTTTTCTGGTTTAAATTTTCTGTTTCTCTATATATATCCAGAAACAAATTACAATTTATTATATACAAACACATGCTTTCTTTTTCTGGTAGACCATAATCTCAAAACTTATAGTTGCATTATGGTTATATTACAATAGATTAATTTTGGCTCGATAAGACTCGAATTTTGTATAAAAGACACAACACAGAGCTAATAATTCCCGGTAAAATAAGAAACAACCCATCTCATTGCATTGCAACGTCTTTCAAACACAACATTATCATTGCATAAAAAAAAGCAGACACAAGTTCACATCAAGATAAACAACAGAGTTTAAAAACCTAGAAAACAAGCTTATCTGCTCTTACTGTTGTTTTGTTTCAACCTTCTTCTTCTGCCAGAGCCTGTCGACTCCACTGTCAGCATCACCCTATTGGTCCACAGTGATTTAGGGTCAATGCTATTGCTACTAGAGTGAAACTAGACAAGGTTTTTAAATCCACTACAAGTTGACAAACCTGAGCACGGACAAAACCGCAGAGAGCAAAGGTAGTGAACTGGCCGGTGTAGATTCCATCAGCATCTAGATGACCAATGTTGAGCTGCACAGAAGCATGATCCTTTGATGTGATCAGCCTGTTAGTCGCTGAACTGCGAAACATAAAAAAAAATCAAACAAGAAAATATCTCAGATTTATTAATCAATTTAATCAGAATCCATAAAAAAAGAAGAAAGATAATTACTGTACTCTTTACCATTTCCTTGGAATGTAAAGCTCAGTAATTTGACCTTCTTCGTTCTGCATCTTTGGAGTGTTTTTTTAAGCTTTTCAAGTGCTACAAAACAAACAAAATGGTGGCGAAGACATTGTAAGAAAACTCTCAGTAATAACAGAAATCGATTCTATATGTGCAGAGATGAGATTATTAAATCCAAAGAGAAGACGCATTTTCTATACCAGATGTAGAAGCAGCAAGCAGCAACTGGCGACGACAAGGAAAAGCTAAACCGCGTCTTTATGGAGCAAAACCCTAATCTTCAACTTTTCTGTGTTATGACAAAAACAACCTTGCACATAGAGTCGTAACGACAACGTTTCGTAGCTTCGTTCCTCGTATCACCGAATTATATTAGCAGACCCTCTGGGTCATTCAGAATGTCTTTCAGCGGAGACGTCCCAAAGATCGGCTTTCTCATCGATCAAATTAAATAAATAAAGAAAATAACTCGTTAAAAACTCGTATGGAGTCTATGAAGGAACCAGCATTATGGTTTAGACTAACGAGCTTTAAGTGAGATTAATGGTCCCTTGAAGCCAAATTTCAGTTTGCTTACAATTGCCAAGAAAGCATCATTATGTCAAATTTATTTTGGGGTTTTTACATGGTTTTGGATAATTGTACCCCTCCTTGGTTAACTGACTCCCAAGAAAGGTAAAAAAACAATCTTGTTTTTTTTCTTCACATAATTGAACTGAATGAAATATTTATTGAAAAGCAAAAAGAATAAAAAAATCATGAAAAACACACTAGAATGGAATTCCAAAAATATCGCAGGTAATTCAAAAAGTATGAAATGTGCAAAATCTAGCCAAAAACCGAAAGCTTCATATTGTAGCTTGAGCAATTTGTATCGGTAGTACATAGAAACATTGTAATGTAAAAGAGAGAGAGAACGAAATCCGGATTGAGCAATTTGTATCAAAAGGATCTAAATCTTGATGTTGAAGTAATCAGAGTCAAAATGATGCAATCTGACGTAACCATCTTCACCTCCACTAGAGAAACTGGGAAAAACAAAACAAAAATTCACTAACTTAGCAACAAAGCCAAAAGAAAAAAAAAACATAAAACTCATCATTATGTGATGATTGTATCAATCAATCAAATCAGATAATGTTACTTTACCTCTTTCCATCAGGGTTGAAGGCCAAAGCATTTATAGGTCCAAAATGACCTTTCACACCACCAATTTCCTCTTGCAGAATCTATACATTGTATTACCAGACACAGTTATATGTATTTTAAGTTCATGGTTTTCAATTTTCAAGTAAAAGCCTATTATTTATAACACTAACCTTTTCATAAAACTTAGCCTCGAACTTCCCAGCACGATGATCAGTGGTCGTAACAGCTGATGCATCTTGACCACCTCCAAGCACAACCTAAGAGAGAGAGCAAAACGTTTACCAAGACGAACATTCATGAGTTGTTATTTTTGGGAATCGAATTCAAACTTCTCAGACGTATTACTACATACATGGTCGAGAAGTGGAGACATGGAGACAGCATTTACGGGCACCCCTGTTGTGTAAGTCTTAATAAGAGTCAACGTTCTCATGTCCCACAGCTGAAACAATTAACACAAAAAGGAACATTCTTATCAGATATATACCACTGGACAATTTTGAAACAACAGAAAGAGGGAAAAGAAGGGAACACATGCCTTTGCGGTTTTGTCAAGTGAACCTGTAAGAAAGTGAGAATCATCAGCTGCTTTACAAAGCGATGTGATTGTCTTCTTGTGACCCACTTCCTCATCTGATTCCTTGAGCAATTTTCCCGTCTAGCGACAATAATGACAGCACCATAGTCGTTAGGTTAATAACTTTAATATATGAAATTGAAACACACCACCATAAACCCCCTTAAGAAACTTTTAAATTACCTCAGCATCCCAGATCCTGATTACCGCATCTTCACCACCACTAACAATGGTTTGGTTCAAAGGTCCCCAAACAGCTCTGTTTATCCTCTTTCTTCCCTCAGGATTTTGAAGGATGAGCACAGAATCACCAATCTCTGCACCATTTGCATCAAACAGTTTCCTTTTTACACATACAAGACATAGACTTAAAAACTTTTGCAGAATTTCCACCTACAATTTAGAACTAACTTACGGTCTTCAGGATCTTCCGCGATGCGTTTCACATGAATAGCAGAAGTATGCTCCATGAAGGGATCAGTGGTAATCACTGCAAGCTTATCACCCACGGAAAAATCCACAGACCTCGCAGGAGAACTGAAATTGAATGTGAACAATTGTTGTCCAGTTTTCACATCCCATAGCTTTGCAGTCTGATCAGCACTACCAGTTATCAATTTTAACGAGTCCCCTGAATTCACAAGAAAAACAACAAAAAGATCAGCTTTTTAGATTGAAAGATCAAATCTAAAGGCAAAAAACAAAAGGGTTTCTATATAACATCTCTCTTCAACCTATCAAGCCTCTCAAGGAGACGTCAACTAAACCCTAAAAATCTATTATTACTAAGGGAATATTGAATCTATTCATCCACTAACTCATATATATGAATCAACTCATAAAAATGAAAAAAAGCAAAGATTTTTCATCAATTCCACCGAATTCGAGGCGAGACTTACTTGAGACATCACAACACCAAACAGCACCATTGTGGCCACGGTAGGTTCCATGGCGTTCGCCGTTATCGGCATACCAGAGAGTGGGAGTGTGATCCTTGGCGCAGGAGAAAAGCATATCGCCATCTCTGTTGTACCTGAGGAACGTCAATGGACGTTCATGTCCCTTCATCAATATGGGCCTCATCTTTCAAAGATTTTTTCTTTTCTCGCGTTTGATGCGAGAGAGATTCGAATCTTATTACAAAACCTCAATCTGAAAACAGACACAGAAGAAAATCGATTCAATATAATCAGATCAGAACTCAAAAGAGAGTAAACGGATTTGGGAGACTTGAGTTTTCTTTGTCCAAACCAGCTAAACGAGGATGAGAAGTTGCAGACAACGATGACGACAAACGAAGAAAAAGAAGAGCTACACCAGATTTTGGAACACAAACCCTAATGTCGAATTGTCCTCTTTTTAGACAAATATACCCTTGCGTTATTGTTTAAATAACTTGACATGCCATAACACCGTTCCTCCATTGGATTATAATCTCAAAAGACTAAGAGCATGTGCAGAGTATCATCTAATTAAAAATAAATAAAAAATAAAAATTAAGAAACTTTTGGTTAAGAACGTCTCAGTAGAAAGAGACTTTAGAGACTGTCTCAAGAGACTTTCTGCCACATGTCATATCACTATTGGTTCAATATTTAATTAATAATATAATATTTTTAAAATTAATAAAATTAAACAAAAATCATTAAAATATTATTATTTTTAGAGACTCACCCAGTATCACCAATGGTGATGCTCTAATTATTAGTAATATTTTTCATAAAAGTTCAATCAATAAATAAAAATTTGAACCAATCATTATTAGACATGAGGTACAGAACTTTTTAAGAATTTTTTTTTCTTTTTTTTTGTTCTTTTACAGTTTTCAGATATTTTACCACATATCTTCAATAGAAATAATTTTACAAGTTTTTTTTGTCACGCTACCAGCTAAACTGGTCCTTATCCACAATCCACCCGAGCGGGTCCTCTAAATTGGTAGATGAATAATTGATCAATTCACTAAACAATTGTTCTACTTTATCTGAAATTTTGAATATGTTATTTGCCGCGCATTTCTACGTTATTATTTTAAACGTTATCATTTTTGGCTAACTTATTTTTACATTTTTGTGATTTTTAATAAATTTTAAACGGATTAAGCTGATCCTAATCAACATCTCGGTTTGGGCCTACAAAGAAACTAAGCCGAAATCTATAACGAGAACCAAATTGGATAAAAACTTACGATTTGACCGACGGCTTATGAGCACAGTTAAAATTTGCCACCGTAAGAACCACCAGTAACATAAATAACCATTTTACGAACAAAAAGAAAAACATAATACTTGTGCTTCTAACACAACTTCCAACAGAGAAAACCGGCACGATAGAACAGAAAACTTCCACCATTAGCCACTGAAAAAACTGAAATAGAATGATATCTAAAAAGGGTTTGCATTAGCGAACATGAGACAAGCGCCACTAACTCCACGAGAGCAAATAAGGTGGAAGAAATAGAGAATGAGCGATCGAAAAAAGAAGCCGTTATATAGATCGACCATCCTCTAGCGGATCTGCTTTGCAGAGAGGAAGCCAGTGATTCTCCCGCTAAGGGCCTACGTCCACCTCGTCACACCTCCGCCACGTGGAGCCTTGTCGACCATATCTCCACTATCGAAAGCAGTTCCGACAGCTTTGAGAAAGGTTGTACACCTACAGACTCGTCCTTATAGCCCGAAAAACAAACCACCAAACCGCCACCCCAGCACCGTGAACTACTCCCCCCTCAAATTCGGTGAGAAATCGCCTCCCACCTCATATTAAGCACCGTAGAAAATTTAAAAGAGCAAAGCGGAAGGCTTCTCACGACGCTGGAAAGCTAAAACAAATACCAATTTGCGATGTTCCATTCATCTCAGCTCTTCTAGTAGAAGCATTTTTCAAACATTTATTGCTGATCTATTACAAAAATTGAGTCTAATAAAGAAGTTTCATCCTCGCCAGTAGCTTACAAAACGAACTTTTAACTCCTTTGTTTTTTTTTTTTTTGGAAAGTCAAAACTTTACTATTGGAGATGGGCTTCGACCTTCTTGTAAAAGATTTTTCCTAAATTAAAATCGGTTCAAGTCTAAGACCAATCCAAAAAAAAGTCTTGTCAATTTAGTTTAATAACCCGATGTTGAATTTAAACCCTAAACAAAATTTAAATAACCATTTTTGTATCACTTAATTTTTTATAAAGAAAATCTGTTATAATAAAGAAAAGTGTAGAAAAAGGAAAAATATTACTGATTTTAAGAAAAAACCAACTTAAAACCTTTATAAATATAAGTTAGATTGTCAAAATGGGAATCTAAGAAAGACCTAAAGACTAGCTATAATCAAAAAGGCTTTTCTAGGGCATCTTAAAATTTTAGGGTTTGACTCATCTCTTTAACGACCTAACTAACTTTTTGCCAATCTAATTTACATCTCTTCAAAGTGATCTCCTTTAAACACAACCGAAGGCAAAAGACATTTAACATTTTTGCTTTGGCCTCAGAGAAACAAACATGAAGAGTCTCTCACTTCAATGTACTCATCTGAAATCACTGGCGATGGCCTTCTGGTAAAGCTACCACTTTGTCAAAAGGCACTGTTCTTTGAGGTAATGCTCCGTCTTCTTCATCGTCATCGAATTCTAGCAAGTACCTGGTGTGATCAGAAATTTATCATAAATAAGCACGTGGGATTCTTAAATCTTAACCAAGAATGCTTAATTTGTTTATTCTCGATATGAACAAAGGCGTGGAGGAACTTACTCGTCAGACTTCCTCTGGAACCGGATGTGCAACAGGCAGGTTGGAGTATTTAGAGGTTAGTTCTTTTACTTTGACATTATTGAAGCAAGATTGAAATGGTGCAGAAACAAAAAAAAAACTAACCTTTCGTGGGTTACTTATTACAGTCGCCTTGTAAAGTGCTGTCGTTCCTGGATATACAGCTAAGACGTGTTTCCTTGGTAGAAACTCTCGTGTGGTTGCAGGATCATTCCGTTTTGGAAACGGTAAAATGCATGACATTGATAGTTTATACGTCCTAAAAGATAACAAGAGTATAATCAACAAGTTATTCAAATGTTATTGCAACAGTTTCTTGATTTTTTCATAATGAGTCTCAGTTACCTCTGTCCACCTCCTTCTTCATCATCTCCTGGTTCTTCATCGAGTACTTCAATTCTGTGGCAAGAGGTTGAGCGTTTTTTAGATCCATTTATGAAGCCATTGTATACAAAGAAATATATACATAGTTGCATCATATACAGGTTAATCCAAATATAATAATACTTGACTATTGGCAATCAGATTCATAACAAAAAATCTATTTTTTAAAGAAATCATATAGACATAATTGCATGATGACGAATATTGTTCCTTATGCTAACCAATGTGGGATTCTTATTAGAAGGGTCCAAGCTTACTCTTTTGTTTTTTTATCGAAGTGAATTACTTTCACCACAAACCATTCATCCTTCTCAGCATCATCGGCTGTGACTCTTGCAGCAACCTACATAAAATAGATGTCATAATAAAATTTTAGCCTTTAGCGAATCAGCTCAAAGAAAAGAAGTAGATGTTGTTGTACCTGTTCACCCCTTAGACTGGCATATGCCTCGATTTGATTTCTCATGGAAGGAGAAACTCTTTTTACATTAGAATCTACTTTCATTCTCTTCCTCTTCTGATCGTTGCCTTCTGCCACATATGTGATATCATTACAAGCATCGGAAAATCTTAATCCCACTTATATATATCAAATCATTGGAGAAGTCTGAGACTCAAAAGAGTATCAAGTCTTTGCTTTCTCACAAGAACAATGTAGCCCACAGAGCAAACATCACAGGACTATCCCAAAGATCTTAATGGTAGTCGAAGTGTACCTAATTTTCTGCGTTGTTTCCTGGTTGGTCCGGATGGAAGTAGGGAATCCAACTGAGCAAGGAGAATGTTTGAAACACTGCATTAAAGACAAAGCTGTAGAGGTTAGTGTTCCAAAACCAAAATAAGTTCAAAGGTTTATTTTTTGGCAAACAGAAGATGGTGTCATATAGCTGTATCATCACTCTCTAATTCATTCAAAGCTTTTTAGACTCGTCGATGTAACAATTAAAAGGGAGATGATCAATTACGTTTCTTCACTTTCTGAAAGCACTTTTGCTTGAATATACAAATTTTTAAGCTTTGACAATGAATTATCACCAGGCTTCTCAACTACATCAGGCGCTGCATTTGAACATAATCGCGAGTCAGCCAGATAATATACCAATCGAATGAGCATTGGAACCTCCATAAAAAGCTGAATTTCAAACGATAATACTCATGAGAATTCATAAACAAACAGAAGGAGATTGTTTGTGATCCATTGATTACCTTAACCCTTATGGCTAAATATATCTGACAGCATCAAATACGGATATTTATCACGTATCTATAAAGTCTCTTACTTGATGGTTTCTTCGTATTCAACAAATTCGAATTTTACCAGCATCTAATTTTGTATTAATGTAGTCCATCTACTTTGTAATTATAATAACATTACTAATAAACTTCGTTAATTAAGATCTAAACACAAACTATTAAAAAAAAAACAAAACTAATTCAATACCAATTGAAATCAATGAAGATCGAAAGCAGTCTCAGATCATGACAAATTTTGGGAAGTAAATATCATAATTTGGGTTCATAATGGAAGAAAAACACTCACTAGCTTGAAGCTTTTTATGCATCTTATTGATTTTAACAAGAATTTCCTCTAGTTCTTTCCTTAACCGATCAAGCTCCTTCGCGTTCTCCAGGATTCCGGCAATGTCCGGCGATGACGACATCGTTCCTCAGGCTGCTGCAAAATCCACGACACGAGCCCGAAAAAGAAACCCCCCCCCCCTCTTCCCCAACAAAATCAGGCAAAATTAATAAAAATTCCAATCAGGAACTTTCAATTTCTGCTTAACAAATATTTATAGTTAAAAGATTTTATTGTTTTACTGTTGAAAAAATCTCGGAAACTAAGGAAGCAAAGATCTGACCTTTTTTTTATAAAATAAATTTCAAAATCCGAAGTCAATTTTTATTTATTTTTATTTTTGTTAGATTTTGATTGGTCAGTTCAGGAGAAGTTGCGACGCCGTTTTGTAGAAAAGGGAAATTTTTAGAGTATATTCCATATTTACATTCGTAGTTAATGAGATTTAGTGTTGTCATCACGATGCACCGATTCAAAATATAAAATTTCGATTTGTAATTAAGAAAAACTATTATTGAAACCTATAGAAAGCCCAATCCCACAATATCGTAAAATCAAATAACATCAGATTTTAACATATTTTAATTTTTTTTAATTAAATAACACAAATCTAAATTTTTAACTCTTTATAAATAAACAAACCAATAACATTCGTTAGAAGCTGTTATTGGTTTGTGATTTGGAAATATTTTTGATGATTTTAACAATTAAAATTTTATTATTTTTTTTGAAAAATCAGATTTTTTTAAAAATATATTAAAGAATTTTATAGATTATAATAAATTCTTTAAATGGAGATAACTATAAAATTTGTAGAGTCTATCTTTAAGTATTGCTATCTTTAAGTAAAAAAAATTTAAATACCTCCTAAGATCATTCTGTTGCTAAAACAAGATTACTCTTTATACTATTTTCAGTTAAAAAGATGGAAAATTAAGTAAAATAGAAAAAAAAAACATTCGATGAACATCTCTTTATATGTGATTTTATCATTAATATTAATCTGTGATTTGTCATAATTTAATCCTATTTGGCTGCCACGTGGTTAGCTTTAACAGTAGGTGTTTCCGCTTATAGGATTACTGTTTATACTATTTTCAATTAAAAGGGAAAATTAAGTAAAATAGAAAAAAAATGGATGGACATCTCTTTATATGTGATTTTATCATTAATATTAATCTGTGATTTGTCATAATTATATCCTATTTGGCTGCCACGTGGTTAGCTTTAACAGTAGGTGTTTCCGCTTATAACTCCTTCTGCCACGTGTAGATCATGCTAATTTAAATTGGACTGAATGAAAGGCCCAATTGAATGCTTTTATTGGGCCTTAAACAATTGATATACGAAGTGCTAAGTGTTCTTACCCCAAATGTCCGCAAGAGAAGAGACAATTTTGGTCAAAGAGTTAAAAACAAAATTTTTGAGTTTTGAAGGCTCCCGGATTTGCCGTTTTCTGCAGTAATTTCGACGAAGCGTGGACCAATTCTGGGTTCCAAGGATCTCGAAACGTTGAATGGTGATCGACGCTTTATGAGTTTCAGTGTCTGTCGAATTCTGCTATTTTGTTCTGTCGCCAATTAGTAAGACATGACCAAAACTTGTTTTCCTTTTGTGTTCCTTTCTATTTCGGTATATGATCTCATGTTCTTCGCTCTTTTTGGAATTGTTATCCGTGATCGTCTGCTGCAGTGTGTATTTTGGAGATAATTTGGAGTGCAGAATTGATATTTTCACTTAACTATAATTGGTATTATGTTATTGACTTTGTTAATTAGAAATGAATTGTTGTTTTGGTGTGATACTAAGGTGGCATATTGAAATTTAGTTAGTTTTCTCCCTGTGATATCGAGAATTTGGATCGATCCATTGAAATGGTGCAGTTGCATTTGTGGTTCTGCTTGGGAAAAGCTATTCTTAGGCGATGCTATTGTAGATTTTTGGTTAAGGATTATAGAATTTTCCACTCTTTGATTGCTCCGCAGCATTGACTGTGTAGACTTTATGAAGCTAGTTTTTTTTCAAGATCCTGAAGGATTGTGGTTCTTGAGTTGATCATGTTGCCTTACTCTCTCTATTTTTTATTTGTTTCTTTTGTAGTTAGAGTCATCTCGAAGAATGCAATTGTGACGAGTGCGAAAGAATGAACATGTGCACTTCTTTGTAGCAGAACTTTACGCCTGCATAGACAGTATATATCAGATATAAACAACCTGTAGGTATATTCTGTGTTAGGTTCTTTTGTTCCTTTTTTTCTGTTTTACAGGTCTTAGTCAATATATAGGCAGTAGTACACCATCGTTTTAATCAAGTATCTACGTGACTTAGTAAAACCTTTTTTAAGTTCAATCCTTAATTAAATTCTCAAATCATGTACATTTCTCTTTTAGGAGATACAGTGAAACTATGAGAAGACCCAGTCAAATAATGAGACTTCTTATAACATCCCTTTTCGGGGTTATAGTTGGTTTCTTTATGGGTATTACTTTTCCAACCCTTACCTTAACTAAGGTAAGAGTAACTCTTCGCTTAGTGCGGCATCTCTCTATACCTTTTCCATTCAGTTTAAACTTCATTATATCATTGCTTACAGAGTAATGGTTTTATTATCTTCTTGTTTTAAAATGGTTAAGATGAATCTTCCATCCACGTTATTTCCCTCGATCGACCTTGCATACATTGAGGATAAATACTCGGACTTATCAAGAAAAAGAATATTTAGTGCTTGGTCTTCCACAAAGAACCCCAAACTCAATAAAGACATTCCTGATCCCCCCTACAACTATAATGACACTAAGGTTTGGGATTAGCTACATCGTTTCGTGTTAGACTTTCTATGTTTTATTTGAAATGCGATGATAGAACTTTTCGAGCTATTGCAGATATGGGTTCCTACTAACCCCCGTGGTGCTGAAAGGCTACCCCCAGATATAGTCACGCCTGAATCAGATTTGTACCTCCGTCGATTGTGGGGTGACCCTAATGAGGTTTCATAAATTTGAATCTACTATCTCCTTTTACATTAGTATGGCTTCAAGATCATGTCACATTTTGGTTGGTATGGCACGCAGGATTTAAAAATCAAGCAGCGCTATCTAGTAACGTTTACGGTTGGTTATGATCAGAGGAAAAATATAGACACTGCGCTGAAAAAGGTATCCTGCCTCCCATACTTCTTTGATTCTTTCCTTCTCCTTCTCCCCATTACTTAACTTTGCTTTTTTCAGTTCTCAGATAACTTCACTATAATGCTGTTTCACTACGATGGTCGAGCCAGCGAATGGGAAGAATTTGAATGGTCCAAGCGAGCCATTCATGTGAGCATTCGGAAACAAACGAAATGGTTAGCGAGCTAATTTCCTTAAGTAGAAACTTCCATCTTACTCCTAGTAGGAGTTTCTGCGTACTGACAGATTTACTTAAAAATCTATGAATTTTTCTTGAAGGTGGTACGCCAAGCGATTTCTTCATCCCGACATAGTTTCCCCCTATGAATATATCTTCATATGGGACGAGGATCTAGGCTTGGAACACTTTGATTCGGAAAAGTATGTTTTTCAAAGCTTCGACTTCCTTAAGATGGCCATTTTCCAGGTTATAAAGATTTAGTTTCTTTGATAGATATCTGGCGGTGGTGAAGAAACATGGTTTAGAAATCTCACAGCCTGGGTTAGAACCGTATGAAGGGCTGACATGGGAGATGACAAAGAAAAGAGACAACACTGAAGTCCACAAGTGAGGATAATATAAATGATAAAGCTCCCATAAGTCTTTTAATACCATGACGCTGATCGTATTCAGCGGTTTGCACTTACGCCATATCTGTTCTAATGGTTTCTTGCAGGCATGCCGAGGAGAAGAATGGCTGGTGCAGTGATCCAAATTTACCCCCTTGTGCAGCGTATGCTACTTTAATTACCTATCAATGTAGTTCCATTAGAGAGTGAATATCTTCATCATTCATGCTTATTTATGTAAACCGCAATCAGATTCGTTGAGATTATGGCTCCGGTTTTCTCCCGTAAAGCATGGCGCTGTGTATGGCATATGATTCAGGTATGAAAAAGAACCGCGTCCTCTTTGAAGGGACTCAGGAAACTTTCACTTCAGAAAATTCTAATTGTACCTTACAACCGCAGAACGATTTGGTTCATGGATGGGGTCTGGACTTTGCTGTTCGGAAATGTGTACAGGTCTGCAAAAACTTCACTTCCTTTGGATACGACTATATGCACATTTAAGATATCTTTGTCATGGATTCTATACTCGTTTTATATGTTTCATTGATCTTGCGGCTAATAGAACGCGCACGAGAAAATTGGAGTTGTAGATGCTCAGTGGATTATTCATCAAGGTGTTCCATCACTCGGGAACCAAGTATGTTTTCGAATCTTCTATTTATTTTATGGGTTACTAAAATAAGATTTTGCACTTTTTGGCCGGCTTTAGAAATTATATAACATAACTTCTCCATTTAATATCATAGGGAAATAAGCCCCCTGCAGTTTTAAAACCTTAGGGAGTAGCTCTGTTAATTATGTAGTTACATTTCTTAACGTCAAAACATACATATTCAAAATGTAGTTCTTGATGCGGTGATATAGGGTTTGATGCATTCCTGGTTATTCAGTAGAAATATCTAGTAATTTATATATTTACAGCATTAGCGGTGTAATGTAAATGCAATGAACAAAGTTGTTAATCTTCCCTTCTTCTTTTTCTTGGTGACAGGGACAACCAGAGCAAGGGAAACAACCATGGGAAGGGGTAAATATTCATACAAGATTCTATCGTGTTAGTAGTTCTTAAGATATAACAAAACTCCTGACTTTTGTGTGTTTACCTCAGGTGAGGGAAAGGTGCAGGAGAGAGTGGACGATGCTCCAAGACAGATTTGATGATGCAGAGAAAGCTTATTTTGAAGCATCTGCGCACAACAATGCTTCTTCACACCTTCACCGGTAAAATCGTTTTTCTAAGAAAAAAAAAAAAAGTCTCTCTCTCTAACGTCCAATCTCTTTGTTTTGCCCTTTAATTTTGGTCTCGGAGCTGTGCTTTGATAGAGTGTTTTTGGAAAATAACAGTCTGCAAATACAAAAAAGTCTAAGCACATTCATTAACCTCTTCGTCTGTTTCAACTTTTTGCTATAAGTTAATGGTTTAGATTAAATAAGAACATAGTACAAAGCTACATTGAGCTTACTGCTTATATAAAATAATAAAACAAATGGAACGGTAATGGTAGAGAAGTTGGCCTGCTCCTTGACTTGTGTTTATTTATGAGTTTCAACTTATAGAGCAGGTTTGCTAGTTTTGTGTTTATTCCTGGATGCGGCAACTCTGGCATGTCTTGGGGTTGGGTTGACCACGGTCAGATTGTTTGAGGTAGAATAAGGGATGAGGATTAGTGTTGGTGAGAAATCAAATAATATATTTTTATAAATACTTTGGTACAGATTTTAATAAATTATATATCTGAAATTGTAAAATAAATAAAAATAAATATAATCTATTTAAAATTTAATAGAGTTGATTTCAAATAATACAACCAATAATTTACCATGTGTTTTGAGTCACCAAATTTATTTCGTGGGCTGAGCAAACCTACTCACCGTTGTTTTTGGAACCACATTATCCACTAAAAACGATATATATATATATATTAGCAAATTAGTGCAATATTGACGTTGATAATCTATAATAATATCACATAACTAGTCTTGTGTAGTTTAAGCACTAAAATATTGATGCTTTTCATTAAGTGCTGGCGCAGGGCGGTCAGCATAAAACCCGTAACATTGATTCACCAAAATATTGTTATATTCAATATTTATATTTACTAGAGATTCTGCAGACAAAATATGAGCCGTGAGAAAATAACTAAATTATAACCATATTTACTGTTCTATACATCTATTCTCAATTTGAATGATATTTTTATTTAAATATTGAAGAGTTTTCGAGAGAAAAACTTTCTCTTTATTTAATAAATATAAGACATGAGACCGTTTGCGACACCGACGATGCAAACTGTAGACAGGATATATCTCATTTTTGCAAAGGATGATTTCTGATCCCACTCAAAATCTATTAAAAAAAACTCTGGAAAATCAACATAACAAATGTGGACCCCTGGAACAACTAAACAAAAAAAACTCTTAAATATTTATTGATCCGTATATTTAAAATTTATATTAATGTTTGCATTGAATTATCTAAAATATATGTTTTATAACCTGTAATGAATAAATTCATATAATTAGTTAAAAGAGATAAAATATTATCCAATTTTTTTTATATAAAAAAGTCTAGACCACTTCCATTGGCGGAAATACTTAATTGGATTTCTTAGTAATAAAATACTAATATTTTAAATATAATATAGTTCTGTATTTGAATTTTAACTTTAAACAAAAAGTTGATCGCTGAGTAAAGAACATGTGTCTATACTGTTTCTCATCAAAAATTAGTAGTTTCTTGTCTTTCTCCTCTTTTTATTTTTTTATAAAATAGATTTTCTTATATAAAACTTATTTTTGTTTCCCAAATTTATATTTCTTCTATTTTAACAAGATGTGCCTACTCATATCGGAAAGATAAGTAGAAACTCCTTGTGTGTCTTTTAATGGAACTCTTGAGCACGATCAATCTCTTAGCATTCGTTCTTCTGCCCTTTGTTGTTCCCAAAATATGGGAAGCTTGTTGGATCTTTCTTTTGCGGCCATGGATAATAACAAGAAGATTCAAGAAACAAGGAATCTCAGGCCCAAAATACAGATTCGTGTATGGAAACCTCCCAGAGATGAAGAAGATGAAGAAAGAAGCTAAGCGTTGTGTTCTCGATCACAACTCCAATGATATCTTCCCTCGTGTGGTTCCTCATTATCACCAATGGCTGTCTCAATACGGTGCCGTTTCTTGAAACTTGTTTTGTTTATGTGCCCGTCCTTGTAAGATGATCATTGTTTAACACACACAAGTTCTCTATGATGATATGTGTTAGGAGAAACGTTTCTGTACTGGAATGGAACAAAACCGACGATATTCATCTCAGATCCTGAACTAGGGAAACAGATCTTGTCGAGCAAGTTCGGTTTCGCTGTTATAGCAAAGACAAGACCCGAGGTCTTGATACTTTTCGGTAAAGGACTTCCTTTTATCGAGGGTGATGACTGGGTTCGCCATAGACGAATCTTGAACCCTGCTTACTCCATGGACCGACTCAAGGTCTTTTATAATTCTTATTTACTATTCTCAACTCTATTTTGAGCAAAAATATAATTAAATTAAAATTGCTAAAATATTTCAGGGCATGACGAAACTGATGGTGGATTGCACCTTGAGGATGTTGGAGGAGTGGAGAAACCAGAGAAGTGGTGAAGAAGTGGTGATGAGGATGGAGATTAACAAGGATTTCCACAGATTGATCTCTGATATTATCGCGACCACTGCGTTTGGAAACAGTTACGAGGAAGGAATCGAATTGTTTAGAGCACAGACAGAGCTTGAAGAGTATTTTGTTACTTCTCTCACTAACGTCTTCATCCCCGGAACTCAGTAAGTTCAATACACAGTCACTTAATTCATTCAGAGAAAATATATATATAAAGATAATTCTTGAGATCTGAAGGTTTTTGTTTCTTGTTTTTAAAGATACCTTCCTACGCCAACCAACCTTCAACTATGGAAGCTCGATAAGAAAGTGAAGAACTCAATCAAAAGAATTATAGATGCAAGGCTAAACTCAAATTCCAAGAACTATGGAGACGATCTTCTGGGGACCATGTTGAAAGCTGCAACATCTGAGGAGTCTGAGAAAACGATGACGATGGATGAGATTATAGAAGAATGCAAGACTTTCTACATCTCGGGGCAAGGAAGTAGTTCGATTCTATTGACATGGACTACGCTTTTACTGAGCTTGCACCAAGATTGGCAAGAGAAACTCAGAGAAGAGGTTTTCAATGAATGTGGTAAAGAAACGATCCCGAATTCAGACACCTTGTCCAAATTCAAACTGGTAACTAACGTGTTCCATTTCCAAAAAGAGTTTCTTGCGGTTGAGGAAAAAGGCAATTTCTTGTGGCTGAAGAAAACCTTTTTTCTACCTTGCAGATGAACATGGTGTTGATGGAGTCGCTTCGTCTTTACGGACCCGTGATTAAAATGGTCCGAGAAGCAACGCGAGATATGAAGATAGGACACTTGGAGATCCCCAAGGGCACGAGCATAATTGTCCCGTTTCTGAAGATGCACAGCGACAAGGCCATACGGGGAGAAGACGCCCAACAATTCAGTCCTCTGCGTTTCGAAAACGGTGTTTCTCAAGCCGCCAATCACCCAAACGCACTCCTTCCGTTCTCAGTCGGACCAAGAACTTGCATTGCCCAAAACTTTGCCATGATGGAAGCCAAGACCGTGCTCACTATGATCCTTCAACGGTTCCGGATTAGCCTCTCCCGTGAATATAAGCACGCGCCGGTTGATAACTTCAATCTCCATCCGCAATACGGTCTACCCGTAATGCTTCAGCCTCTCGATACTAGTGCTCAACGGTGAGGAAGAGGACAAACCAAGAATCACAACGGCTTTGGTTAAGTGATGCTCTATTATTGGCTTTCACCACAAATAATAAGTTTAAGATGATATATATCTATATTCTTAAATAAAGCCGGTAATTCAAATTTTATTATTAAAAAGAAAAAGAAACTGATTAGTAAATTCTTTAGCGACACTTCATGGCTGTTGAATGAGAATTAACGTGGTATAAACGATGCTCGAGCCTTTCTAAAGCCACCACCGTAGTATTAATTGCGGTAACTCGAGGAGTGGACTTTGGTTCATCTATAAACTCCAACCAATGCTATTTGTTATATACTTAGTAACGTTGGATAAATCTATAAAATACTACACTACACGTGCATTAGTCGAGTAGTTTGAACACTTGTAGGAAAGTTTTCACACACAAAAAAAAATATTATTAAATTGAGTGAGTCTCTTTCAGAAATTTATCCAAAAATATTTAAAATGAAGTAATTTGAATGGGTTTCTCATTTGAGATATCAACTTATATTTTTTTAATTATGAGAGATTTAAAGTGAAAATGCTTCTAATTTGAACATTAATTAGTATATTTTGTCCCGCAAATATTTGATCTACATGTGATTAGGTTTCTGATATTTTGTCCCGCTCAGGCTGTCAATACAGTATTTTGTATGCAATACAGTATACGTGAAAGACAAATAGCATGGTAACACCAACACCCACAAGACCCACAAGACCAAAAGGAGACAGATAGTTTATTTTGTTTTCATCCTCAAACAAGGAAGCCAACCACTAAGGTCCACCCTTATTCTCCAAATTGGACCTTTGCCTCTATATTCATCACTAAGTTTTTTTTTTTACAAAAGAGTACCCTAATTAATAATACAAGACTTTCAGTATAATCAATCCAGACCAACGAGGGCAAAAGCCAACATCATTATTGAGTCGATGATGATGCCTTCAAGATAATCACAAATTAAATAAATATTTTACATTCGTTTTTCTTTTGTCGTCTCTTACTTTATTTTACCAACTTAGAACATCTCCATCTGGATAGTTCTAATCTTAAATAAAGTTAATATTTTAATAAAATTTAATAATTTAATTAAATTAAAAATTTATTAAAAAAACTAATCCACTAGTAAGCTGACATGTGTAAAATGAGCTTCTTAACTATTTCATCTAAAAAATGGTTTCTAAATTTTTCACACTCTCTCTCATACTTTTATTTTTTTATTATTAAAACTTTTTTAAGAAACTCTGTTTAAATCCTCCTATTGTATAAATCTTTATTCGAAAGATCTTGCTTTAGTTTGCAAATCAATTCTATATATAACATATGATTACGCGTCGCTGGTTATTTATGTAATATAGAAAAGGGAATATTAAAATGTGGGCCTGTCTATATATAATCGAACATCATGTTCGGCCTTATATGTTTTAGGCCCAAACGTGTTTTGGCAATACGAGACTGAGCTGTTATTGGGAATTTTCACCGCTTTTCCTTCCTTTCTGAAAATCAAAATCAGCGATGGAAGGAGACGAGGATTGGGAACTTTGCAACGACAATGGCTTCGTTTACAAGAGAGTGAAGCGAAGCCGCATCTCCGACTCCGGAGAAATATCCAAACCGGTGGATCCGGATTTGGATCCGGCGGTAGAGGAGAGGAATCGAAGGATACGGAGGAAGAGAGTACTGGTGAAGCTCAAAAGAAAGTACCAGAGTGAGATCGAGCATTGGGAGGTTTTCTCGAACAGCTTGAATGCTTTGCAAGAGAAAGCTGTTCGATTCCAAACGATGCAGGGAGAAGAGTCGTTAGATGCGAACGAGACAGCGTCGTCTCCGATTTCTCGAGCTCGAGAGCTTGGTGGAGAAGATGCTCCCGCGACGCCGTCGTCTATGCTCGACGAACTTCTTTCTATGGTAATTAGTTTTTTTTTTCTTATTCATTCGATTAGAAATTATACAAATGGTTGAATTCGATGAAGAATGTTTTTCTGTGGATTTTTTTTTTTTGTTGTTGAAAATTTTGCAGGCAGAAGCACAAGAAGCGATAATCAATGATGTCTCAAACATGTGCGAAGTTGCAGAAAACTTATGTAGAGGGGAAGAAGCAGAGTCATTCTATGATCTTGCCGTTTGGAGCTCACCAACAACTCTTATGGCGTCGCTTTGTGCTGATTAAACCCTAAATTCTACTTCTATTTTCTTGTTCATCACAACCTGCTTTGTATATTGTTGTCTTGTTTTCCAAGTGTAGCGTATATGTCTGTTGCGTTGTGTTCAATGTGTTGTGTTAGAGTACTTAGTTTTGTTTTCTCTCAGATTATTTTAAGGAATTTTCTTTTTGAATTCATATTGAAAATCCAGATAAGTTCTCTGATCTGTGAATCGTCCAGAGTCATCTTGGCATACGATCCTTGTTGATTGTTTCAACATGATGGTGAACACACAGCAAAATCAAAAGCTGCAGTAACTTAAATCACATTTTAGTTCATTGTTAACAGGTATACGAATCTGTAAATGTAAATTGCGCACAGTAACAAGATAACATAACAATTTGGGAAGTAGATGATAAATTAAAAAGTTCAAACTAAAAGATTAAGCAAGGACAATTATTAAACATCAAATAAACCATCCCAAGACTGTACAAAGTTCCATCCAAAGAACTTGAGACTTTTGCTTTTATGATGATTATCTGTTGAGAAGGTTTGATCTCTGCAACTTGTTTAATGGTCACCGTCTTCAGAGTCCCCTTGAGCTTCTGACTCATCCCCAATATCTTCCAAGAGTTTATCAACATCAACTCCTAACTCTATCAGTCTCGCGGTTAACTTCTCCACTTTGCTCTCCTCTTGGCCCAAACATACCAACAAGTCGTTTAATTCGTCTTCGCTCTCTTTCTGAGCTTCCTTTCTCACTTCTTCTTTAATCGCTTCTATATCAGGAAACTCCATGGGATCTCCTCCTTTCAAGGATTTCACCTCCTTCTCAAGATGGTAATTCGCTTGTTCCAGACTGTTGTATGCGTCCGACAGGCCTTTTAGGTCTGATTCAAGTTTCGCAGCCATGTTCCTGTAATCTGCTGCCTCAGACTCGATCTTGGCTTTTTCTGCTTTTACTGTCTCTAAACGCTGACATGTCTCCTGGAGTTCTCGCCTGATGCTTTCCATCTGAACCTTCTCCATTACTGTACTTGCTCTTTGCTCTGATCCTTGAGATTGCTCATTCCTGCCAGAGCTGGCTACGTCTTCTGCCAAAGCAGAGTTCCGAGCAAGAAGGTTCTGAAAAACACAGAGGTCGCAACAAAAGTAAGCTCCTTAAGGCACAACTGATGATGTTGAGATTTCTCTTTTCCCTGTTAACCTTAACATACTAAACATATATATCACCTAAATTTATAGACCTACTGTATGAATATTGTTTGCTTTCTCAATAAGAACATAAGACATAGTTCTTCATTATCCCATCTTAGCAGAAACTCAATGCTTCCTATAATCAGTTGTAAAAATTTGCAATGTATCCTAATCCCGATATAATCACAGAACTCCCTTAATCTATCATCATTTTCAAATTTCATGTTTCATGTGAAGACTCAAAAAAATTCTGCTTTTAATTGCAATCAAACAACGAAATAGCATAGACGAGTTGACCAAGAAGCCTGTACCTGAATCTCTGAGCACTGTTTCTCTATAAAGGCTTTCAAGCGGTTGATGTAGTCTTTCTCATTTTCCCCACTCCTCTGCTCCAAATCCGCTGGTACTACAGCCACCTCACTTTTTGGCCGACTATACACGTCCACGATTCTCGATCTAATGTTACCTTCAAGGCTCTTCACTAAGCCTGTGAAACTAGGATCAAACAATGACATAAGCATTGGGTGATCCTCACTCCCCTTATCCTTCGCATCTGCTACGTCCACATCCTCAATCTCGGCTTCACTAGGCGTAGCTGTTCTTGTCAACGGTTGATTACCCTGTCGAGGTATCTCGGAGGAAGAGAAGATGAAGCTGCTATGCATCTCTTCAAACTTCGAAAAGTATGTTGTGAGCCCCATCTTCTGGCTCACAGCATCAACTACAGCAAAAGCATCTTTACCATTCTCTTTCGATTTATTGTAGATGACGCATTCTCCCAGTAGAATAGACGCCAAGCCCCTTATGCAAACTGTTGCAGCTGGGTTTGCTACCAGCTCGAGCAGATACGTTAGGTGGTGGCGTGAATCTAAAAAGCACTGAACTGCAGCTGGGCAATCAACAGTCCATGTGACAAGCAGTTTTAAAATGATCTGTTGAATATATGATTTCCCCACTGTGCTTGATTTATCTTTGCTTTTCATGGAAGAAGCAACTGCCAGGTATCTGACAATTCTCTGAAAGAGAGGCTCTGGACTTCCCATGGAAGGCATATGTGATTCAAGTACTATTTTCAAAGCCTGTTGAGTTTCCGACACAGTCAGCCAATGCAGCGACAAAAAGTACTGAGTGCAGAACATAACGGTTTAAAGCTATAATGGCAATGAAGTCATTACCTTTTCCTTGCACTGAGTGTTGTCCTTTAAAACATGAGAAAGAATGCTCGCAGCTCTGCAACATGTCTGTTTAAAATATATAGATTAAGTTCCGGAAGAGGGAAAAATTAACATTCAACAGAGAGACAAAAACTTAACCTCAAGATCACCATCAGTTTCACCAGAACAAATGCCTCGTAGCAACATACTAACATATAAAAAATTACAATTAGCTTTCGATATAAGAGAATTAGCTCAAAGTCGCAATGAGAATGAAGCAGCGAAATATTTTCATAACAAAACTGTGAAAGCTGCAGGAGAAAGGAAAAGAAGATGACACCTTCCAAATGACATATTAACATCATCTTCGAGAGGATCTCGGGTGGTGGGATGTGGTTGGGGTATTAAAGTCGAAGCTAGCATTGTTTGACCCTCCCGATTTTTCTGAAAACATTTGGAAATTGTGATTCTAGATAACGATGCACATAGGACAAGTGACACTTTTAAGCGTCACATAGATAATGAAATAATAATATATAAACAATATTTCCAAACCTCACAGAAGGTCTTGAAAACATAATCAGCTGCAACAAACTCTTGAATACTAGATGTCTGTAAAATTATACGGAGAATAGAATTGAGTGCAGGTTCTACTTGCCGATCTTCACCAAGAACTTTGCTAGTAAGGACATCACGGTTCTTGGGGTGTCCATCAATTAGATCTCCAATGCATTTAAATGTCTAGCAGCAAAGAATCACAAAGTAAAAGACCCATTAGAAACATAAGCTTATTGTAACTAGAAAAGAAACAGCTATGAGAAACTTGGACTTCAGCCAACTGCTCACCAGTTGCCTTGATAATACATTAACAATCTCTAGAAAAACAACAATAAATATCAATTCCATGGTCATCCTATAAACAAGGTTCAACAGTACAATTCTAAAATCTAAACGGAGTTACTCAAAATTATTGTCAGTTGAACAAATCAGAAAAGAAATTTTGATAGACAACGGATTTTGAATGATAACAAGAAAAGGGAGGGACGAAAGGACAAAACATTTTTGTTATGGAAGATTTTCTTACCATGCAGCGAACAGCAACAGGCGCCCATTGGCTTTCAACACCCAACATAAGTAGGTGGTCTAGCAGTTTTTTCTGTTGATGTACCAAATACGATATAATAAGAAACATATTTGATCCGGTCAAGAATGACGAATCACAACATTTGTATATCTGAACAAACCTGAACTAAAACCGTTCTATTTGCCAGCTTGTTTGAATCTTTGCCAGGGTCCGTATCTGCACCTCCCATGATCAGCATATTGATTGTCTCCAGTGCACTTAGTAGATTAACAGTCTACTGGGATTTTATTCATTCAGAAGGACAAAGATTAACGAAGTTGCACGATCTGGTAGAATCAATCCAAATTGGGAGAAGCACTCGATAATCTAACCTTTTGCTGGGTGAATTTATATGTAATCCCTCGCAGTTTTAAAATTGAAATGATCGGTTCAAAACCCATGGTCTCCCTTAGTAGTATCTGTACAATTTCAAATATCAGCCTATGTGCAGATCTAGTAAAGGAATCAGAAAAATCAAGAACAGAAACAAAGCTTCGAAACCTGGTTTGATGAACTTCTGCGAAGAAGATTGTTCAACAACTCCAGACAATCCTGTAAAGAAAGACCAATATTAGTGCAAATGCTTGGAAAAGGGATTTGAACTTACGAATAAGCAGGCAATCCTAATGCATTAGAAATGCTTGCAAAAATTTTCAGGAAGAAAACATATGGAATTGTTAGTGCCAATTATTTTTAGTCCTAAATCAAAGAAAAAGCTTCATTTTTTCCTTATCAAATACCAAATACTTAACAAAATAAAAGTGCTATAATATATTTTAAGAAGAGCTACTGCTCACCTGCACAACCACATCGCCATCTGACCCCCCTTCCTCCTTGATGATGCTAAAAATCTTTTCAAATGCACCTTCAAAGACAACAATTTTTTGGATCTCCTACAAGTAGTTAAAACATTAAGTGAGATCGATCGGATTTAATGGCTACTTCAGCTGAATACACCAGAAACGGAACAGTTACAGATATAAGCAGGTGATCTCACCTCTGCCTCACGAGTCAAGTGTGTAAGAAGCAACAAAGCCTCGTTCCGGATTACCTGTAAGGCAAACACCAAAAAATGAGGTTTACAAAATACGATATTCATCCCTTCCCATGTTCACCATCCCACAACCTCCAATTTGAAGTTAACTGAAGCTAAAGATACTAGACTCTTAAACAAACCAACAGGAAAGAGCAACATTAAAAATATCCAAGATATAGTCATCTATTACCTCCCTATCCATTAGCATATCCATGAGTCGAGTTATGCCGCGAGGGGTGGTCAAAATAGCTTCCTGCAACCTGAAGAGACAATCAGCAAAAGTCTCTACAACATAAAGATAGACAAATGGCACAGAGATAGTACTTCCTACCAATATATACCTGTTTTGAGAGTTCATAAGAAGAGCTGTCAAAATCTGAAGAGTGTAGTATCGAACATAAAAATCTTCTTCCTCCTGCCATAGCACCAGGAAAAAAAACAATAAGCTATGATGCACTCATACAAAATTAACAAAACGTAAATATATTTTTCGAATATATAGAGTAAAATCTAACCAGCAAACTCAAAAGAAGAGTGATATTTTCAGCTTCACGGGAAAGCAAATCGGAATTCATTAGAGCTGCATGGACTTCAGTCTTCTGCGCCCTTGCATGATCGATTGGCGTAAGAGCGCCAAGAAGAGTTTCTAAGGCACCTCGAACCTGAACAGACAACAAAATTATAAGTTGAAAACATAGCAGAGCCAGTAAGATCAACAAGAAATTCAACAACAAACTCTGGATAATCCACGGTAAAACAACAAGACAATTACGAGTTCAAATTTAATAATAAAGACTCTCATGCTAGAAATAATGAACTCTTTAAACAATTTCCCTGTTTCCACCTCCTTTCCTATTGATTTTATCCGTCGTTACTCTGAGTACATTCTACTCTCCCAAAACTACTTGATGAAAAAGGAAAAGAAAACACCGTATTTTTCAAACTTTGCTCCAAACAATGTTGCCACATTCTCCATAAAGTGAGGGAAAGAGGGTCCGGTAGGACGTAAGGACAAACAGCAATTTGCACAACCCACGGAATTAACAAATGACATATAGAAAAGGAAGATAAATCACCATTTCCACATCATCCCGTTGGTCCTTTAGGATGCCCACTATCACAGGAAATCCTGAAATTTAACAGCATGTAAATTGTAATTTTGGATTTGATCTGAAAATCAGTCGAACGCATAACCGAAAAAAAAAAAAAAAAGACACTTACCGGATGCCCCGAAAGCTAACTGAGCGGCATTACTTTCAGCAACAACAGATTGAAGTTCTACTATAGCAGTTCTCCTATCGTCCGGTAAGGTACCATTGCTTAAGCGATCCAGCAGGCGTTGAATGTAACTACACCAAATAAAAATCCAAAGCTCATTCAAATGATTACACAATACATACAGGCCATAACAGATATGATTTTTCCGCATTAGATAATAGAACTTGATGTATCTCACTACTCGTAGTAAATAAGAAAAAGAGAAGAAAAATGTACCTGTCTTCATTTGAAGATGGATTGTCTCCAAAAACCAACCCAACAACCCCCTGTACAAGAGCTCGACACAGAGTTAAGAACAAGCATAAACACCAAAACAACTGTAATGCTGCTGACAAACACCGATGCTTAAACAGCTGAATTAAGCTCGAAGACAAAACACAAAAAAATGAAAGAAAAAAAACACCTTATAACGGGATGCCAAATCCATTATCTCGATTACTCAAAAAAAGTTCACCTGAAACAACAGAAATTTGAGAAATTAAAACCAAAATTAGAAGCAGCAACAATGCATACCACCACAGAAATGGAGAAGCAGACTATAAAACCCTAGAACTGCCAATTTTATCACGCGTACGAAAAAAAAGAAAAGAAAAACAGACAATGGGCGAGTATCGGACAGCTTACAGACTAGGAAGTACGGAAAGGATCAGACAAGGAAGACGAATCCTCCAATCAGTAAAAAAGCGACAGATCGCGGCGATCTCTCCCTCTCAAGCTCTATCTCCTTTCACCTGACCGATCTGTTCAAGGAAAGTCAGGATGCTGATAAACCGTCCGATCGTCGCGATGAAATTATTTTCATTCTATAAATGGTGGAAGAGGAAGGTCGACGATGTACTGTACTCCTGCCCGCACCAAATACTACCTCCTAAGTCCTATCGAGTACAGTTGAGATTAGAGAATGCTCAGATATGGGCCCATTAAATTCCAATGGGCTTATGCTTATATTGCTCAACTATCTGGGCTGTATAACCAGTTAAAGTTTAAAGTAAATACACATAAACTATAAATGAATATTGTTTGGAGCAGAAAAAGTCGAAATTATTTATTAAAGTTTAATATATTTATTTATTAATAAATGAATTTTTATTTATTTAGATAATATTTTTGTACTATCTAAAATTTTGAAAAAATGTAAATTAGAAAAATAAAATTTTCTAGAACTAGAAAAATAAAGTTTTCTAAAACTATAAAAAAAAGTTTTCTAAATTGATGTAGAATTAGAAAAAAAAAAGTTTTATAGTTCTTAAGATTCAATGTAACCTATATAAACACAAGTATTAATGATAAATTATATTATTTAAGAAAGAGGTAGAAAGATAAAAAAGAGTTGTTTAGTTTTGAGAGAATTTTTAAAATATCTTAACGAGAATGATATCATTATGGAATTACCTACAAACGAGAAATTATTGAGTTTGTACTGAATGATGAGAATGATCCAAAACTATATGATAGTAGCGTCACACCAAATGTGTCATCAAAAGAAGCATATCAAGCATTATCATCTTACGTAACTACTTTTTGTAACAAGAGCAATATATTCATAAAGTTTTGTTTGCGCTAAAAAAAATTAAAGATAAGATGAATTTTGGTGGAAAAAAACAAAAAGAAAAACTATAGACTCTTTTTGTAAAAAATGACTTATTGTACGAACATTGTTAATTGAAAAAAAAGATTTTTAATATATATATATATATATATCTAATAAAATGTGATGATTATTCATTTATATTTACATAGGATCTTTAAGAATTTTTTAAAAAATATTCATTAATTCATTTAGCGAAATTATTCATTTAGTCCATCAGCCCAAAAAAATTTATTCATTTGTTGAGGTTGTTCATTTATCGAACATTCATTTATTTAGGTTTAACTGTAGTTAAAGTTAATTTGGTAGATGATAATGTACTCATGAATTAGACTGGAACTAAGTAAAAGAGTAGTAGTGTAAAATTTCTGATTATCTTCGTTTACATTGAAAAAAAAAAACAAATTAACGCATGATTTTACGGAGTGTGAATTTAAACACACACACACACACACAAAAAGTCATTTGGCATTTTTTTGTGAATGAGTGATCAATATTCAGGATGCTTGTATATGAATCTATTGATGGGTAAAACTAAATGTCCCCAAAATCAAATAACATAGTAGGGGAAAAACATACGTGTTTCACAAGAATTAAGGGAAAAAAACACGGGTTTGAAAGGCTAAATCTCTAGTTGGTGAATTTGACATACACATTCGAAAACCAAAAACATTATAGATGGATAAAATCGTTACGTATGTTATTACTTGTTGATTTATATTAAAAGTTTTAATATTCATTCAATTATCTAATTTTAGAGTTAGTCATTGTTATGAGACGAAATCATTTTAACTCATTATTTTAATTATCTAATTTATCCAAATAACGCCCACCCCACATAACTGTTCAAACATAAACGTCACTTATATAGTTGACGAATAATAGGATACGTCGATCAACTAGCATGGTCAATAAACCTCGATAGTCTCAGAAACAACATTTGAATTGATCCAATCAATAAAAGATCATGGAATTAATCAATGCACTCGCTTACTTGAATAAAAATAAGATTAAAAAAAAAGCAAGTAGTAGTATATGATAGTGATCGATCGATTAACACGTCGTTAGCAACGGAGACATGCAAGAGGGATAAAAAAAACCTTAATTTGAAACTTGTGTTTACCTTTGGCTTATAAACTCTATCTCTATATGATTACGTATTTGTATCAGGATGCGACATTTTATTCGTTATAAGTCGCTAGGACGGGTGTCTAGTTGTCAACCCTAGAAATGGATCACGTAATATAAAATTTGTGTATCCATATGATTCATTAGGTTTGTACTATATATATAATGGTTTCATCACTCATAAATGTATTTGAGTTGTAGATGGAAAACATGTTTGTCTATAGAGATCGACGAGTTTAGCTGTTCTCAAAATGTATTTCATCCCTTACACATACGTGTAAAATTATTAAAGAAATGTCAAAAAAAATTTAGTAGACTATCGACTCAAAACCAATTAGTATATAAAGAATTGATTGTGTTTTTGTACTTACTAAAACGTAAAAATTCTAATACGATAAACCCGTCCACTTTATACATTAATACAAAAATCGGTAAATAAGTAAATTTACAAATTTCTGATTGAGATATATATATATATATATATATATAAATTAATAACTTATTTTTGAAGTAAACGTTAGAGTTGTGAGTGTAACCTTAAAAACAATGGTTTAGCTAGCTCGTTACATGAGTGCAAGGCCAGTTCAGCTTTCACCCATTATAGAAAAGTTCAAAATTTTGGCATTTATTTACGCCAATCGTTGTCCAGAAACCATTAATATAGTTACGAAAACAATCACAACTAATACTGAAACGGGAATATTAGAATATGCTTTGAAAGTGAAGTCAATATGAGTGGTTTTACATCGCTGGGGATGAGGCATGTTCATCACACGTCTTCGAGACTCTTTCTTATTATTATTATTATTATTATCAAAACCAAAAAATACAATTTCAAAATAATAGATTGATTATATGCTTTATACATTTCATCAGTTAGGCCATAAGCGACGACAAGATAGCACATGTCGTTTGCACATATCCAACTTTAATTAAGAACTTATGTCACACAAATATGTATGATGTTCAGTTTGGTGATTTTTCATTATTCGTATCATCGTCTACAAAATGACAAGATGGGTTTAGTATAAACAGCCCGTGGACCGATATACACATAAATTAATCAATGGTTAATTTAGAATCGAACATAATATATTTAATGTTCTTTCATGGTTAATAACCAAAGCAACATGACAGGTTTCATCATCGAAATTAGAAACCGTGAATGACATTGCATTTAGACAACAGTAATACACATAAGCATGTAAAATGTTGTCATGGTTAAGAACCTTATTACCACCACACCAAGAGAGAATTGCCTTGTCATTATTACAAGTGAATTCACCTTAAGACCAAAGCTGTGTCTTGTCTGGAAAACGGAGATCTGTGTCGTGTTTTTTTTGGGTTAAAACCGTAGAAAACGCAAAGAGAAACAAACGGCTTGTCCGTCACTATATGATGGGGTGGCACTTATTGTTAATTTGACATTACATCAGCAGCATAAAATAAAGAGAAAACAAAACGTCGACTCACGTTTTGAAACGCCCACGCGTCAAACTAATATCAACCGTAGGATTATCCAGATTATAAATCTAACGGTTTTAACCCCGAAAGACTCGAAACCTTTTATTAAAAACCTCCAGAATTGTTGACAAAAAGAAAAACTCCAGAATTATTTTTTATTTTTATTTTTTCCTGTGGGGAGAAATTAAAAAGGATAATTCTAGTGAATATTAATTTGCCCTTTTGTCTCTTTGGTTTACGGAGATTCTATTCCTTAAAAGGCTCTAAAATTCACTTTATTTTTTATTTTTTTTCATCTACAGACATTGGGGAAAATAATAGGGTTTTTTTTTTTTTTGAGAAGTCAATAATCCGTGAGGAGTTTGGAATTTCCTATATTTCCGTTTCTCGGTTTTTATTTTTGGTTGATTTATTTTTTCTCTGGGTATTTAATTTGGGGATTAAACGATTTTCTGGCGTGAACATTAGACGAACCCTCTCTCTGTTGTTCTCTTCGCAGTCAAATCATGTCCGATGGATATTACAGTTCGAAGAAGACGGATGATATCTGCGAAGATGTTTGTGGACAGGTTTTTTTCTCTCCATGTTTTTATTTTTTTTCTTGCACACTCGAAATTATTAAATTTTTATTTTTTTAACGAAAGTTTGTCTTTTGAAATCGAGTTCTGTAAAATTCGTTTCCGAGAAATCCGCCATGCACTCTGATAAACTCCACGACATCTTTTGTTCTGATTTTGTAAGCATTTAATCGCGAGAGCCCTTTTATTCGGGGATTAAAATTAACAGTTTTAATTGTTCAAGTTTTCTCGAAAGCTTGAATTTTGATTTCTTGCTCATAGAATTGTCTATATCAAATCCTTGGTAATAAATTATGATTGCTTTCCTTTTTCTTGTATGAAAGAAATTATTTTTATATTGGCCAGGTTGTTTCTGTTGCTTGGAAAGATCCTTGAATTTCCCCTACACTGATATGATCTTCAAAAATTTTAATTTGTCTTTCTTGAGGTTCATTGTTGTTGAAATTGTGTTCTATTTTGTTTCATCTTATGAATGTTTTGTATTTATTTTGTTGTGCAGCAGGGATCAAAAGCAGCAGCAACAATCTCAAGGCTTAAATGTGTTTTTCGAGGTTTCGACATAAGAACTTACTTGTGCCTCTTTATTTTGATGCCATTTGCTATCCTCGCAATCTATCTACACGGCCAAAAGTTCACTTATTTCTTCAGACCGCTCTGGGAATCGCCTCCGAAGCCATTTCAGACCATTCCTCATTACTACACCGAGAATGCAACAATGGAATCTCTCTGCAGTCTTCACGGTTGGGGAATCAGAGAATCACCTAGACGTGTTTTCGATGCGGTTTTGTTCAGCAACGAGAAAGATCTCTTAACGATTCGTTGGAAAGAGCTTTATCCTTACGTGACACAGTTCGTGCTTCTTGAATCCAACTCAACCTTCACTGGTTTGCCTAAACCGTTGGTTTTCAAGAGCAATAAAGATAAGTTTAACTTTGTGGAGCCGCGGCTAACTTATGGGACCATCGGAGGACGGTTTAGGAAAGGTGAGAATCCGTTTGTTGAAGAAGCGTATCAGCGTGTTGCCTTGGATCAGCTTCTTAGAGTCGCTGGCATTGAAGAGGATGATTTGTTGATAATGTCGGATGTTGATGAGATCCCGAGTGCTCACACCATCAATCTTTTGAGATGGTGTGATGACATCCCTCCTGTGCTTCACCTTCAGCTGAAGAATTACTTGTATTCTTTCGAATACTATGTCGATAACAAGAGCTGGAGAGCGTCTATACACCGTTACAGTCCAGGGAAAACTCGGTATGCACATTTCCGTCAGAGCAATGTGATGTTATCTGATTCAGGATGGCACTGCAGCTTCTGTTTCCGTTACATAAGCGATTTTGTATTCAAGATGAAAGCTTACAGTCACTCGGACCGTGTCAGATTCTCTCATTACCTGAATCCGAGGAGGATTCAAGATGTTATATGCAAAGGGACGGATTTGTTTGATATGTTACCTGAGGAATACACATTCAAGGAGATCATTGGGAAAATGGGACCTGTACCTCGGTCTTATTCAGCTGTCAATCTTCCTTCGTACCTGCTGGATAACGCTGAGAAGTACAAATACTTGTTACCCGGTAACTGCATAAGAGAAAGACAGACAGGGTTACTATGATGGGCACGTTGAAAGTGTTCTTGTCTAGTCTTAAATCAAGCTTCAGGTATATGATCACTTATTCGGATCACTCGTGAGATGAAAGGCACAATATTTTTTTGACCCAAAGAAGAAAAAAACGTCATGATTGTCTGATACGTTGTGAGGAAGCGTATATAACCCAAATGCTGGACTCGGTGAGTTCTGAAGAATTTTTTTTACATCAGTTTTTGATACAGGAGGGTTTGTGAGAAAAAAGAGAGCTTACTTTGAGATAGAGCTGCAAAACACTTCCCAGGTTTTTTCAACAATGGGAGAAAAATGTTGCTGCTTAAGGCTGATTTAGTAGCATAGATGTTTCAGGATCCATTTGTTTACATTATCATTTTCTGCGGTTCGTTGTTCTGGTTTATATCAGTAATTATTCATTCTTATTCATTTTCCATTTATTTATTAGCCTTCTTTGCTCTGATCTGATTTCTGGCTGCTCATCAATTTTGACTCCCAGTTATGACATACACATCAGCTTCTTGCTTCCATATCTTTTCTGCAAAAAGTTTTGTTCTTTTCAAGTTTAAGCTGTGTGTATCATGTTGTCAGATTCTGAATTGTTCTCACCTTATCTTTCTTTAAGGGTAAAGCATACTGAGAAGATGTTGTTTAATTACTTGAATGCCAACTTAGAATGAATCAAAGAAGCAAAAGGAAGCCTTTGCTTTCAAGTTAAAAACTAAAAATATGTTATCTTCAGAAGGAATCTTGTTCTAATCTGCCATGTGTCTGTTATTCATGAAACTTCTTTGCACAGATTCCCTTTTGACTTCGAAGACGAGGTTACCTTGTGGAATACGTATAATATGATAAAGCCAATCTCAAAAGTCGACTTTTACAACTTCGTAAAGCAATTAGGAGAAATAAACACGAAAAAGTACAAGTTTTGGATGAAAATATAGATCATCTTAATCTGCCACTGGAAAACCAGAACTTGAATTTCAAATGCAGTGAACAGAGCTTTGGCATATTATGTTCTTCGCGTCTTCAATCATTACAAACCGAAGCTAACAACAGAAATATCAGCTTTCAATATTCAGACCAGAAGTTTAACATCTTTTAGTTCTCGTTTCATTTCTAATCGCTATCCCAATCCTCATCCTTCTGTTTTCCACTCTTGGTCTTCGAAGTGTTGATACCATCTCTTGAATTATTATTTTTACTAAATCTTGGTTGTTTAGGAGCCGATGTTGTCCTGTTTTCATCTTCGTCCTCATCACTGCTCGAAATATAATTAGCCGGTGCATCTTCTTCATCTCCCGAATCCCACATTGTGTTATCAAGATCACTCAACACATCTTCATCATTTACTCGAGGTCGAGGATCGGGTCTTCTTCTTATAAACTCCTGTGCCTGTCTTCTTGTATTTGATCTTGGCCTATCAAATCTCTTTGGGATTTCATCATCCTCAGAATCCAATTGATCACTGTCATTATCATCATCACTATCGTTGGATCTCCTTTGGCTACGTGTATCCCTTTCATTTCTTCTAAAGCCGTGACTGGAGTCTCCATAACTACGCATTTCAGGTCCTCTGCTTCTTCCTGCGAACTCTTCTCGGTTCCAATACCTTATTCTACCAGATTCTTCTTGCTCAGCGGCTTCCTCTTCCTCCCATTCCTTGTCTGCTGCGTCTTCTATTTCAGCTATGAATCTGTCTAGCTCCTCCTGATCACTATCTTCATCAGCCGGTGCTGATTCTTCTGTGTTTACGACGCTAATCCCTCGTTCCGATTGTTTATCTCCATGGAAGACATACGGGCTTCCTTCTTTTTTGTCGATTGCATTGAAGAATGTTGAGGCCACTCTCTGAATACTAGCCATGGCAACAGGATCTTCGGGGTTAACACCCATTCGCCTTAGCTGCTGTTCTGTTTTCTTGATGTTCAGCTTCTGAGATTCAAGTGCTTGTTCAAATCTCGCTTTAAATAAAGCCTGCAAAACATTAATACTTGTTCATACCATACCACTACAAAATAACTGTTAGAGCAAGCCACACTACAATGATTTATAAAAATCCTTAGCATAAAGATCGCCTGAGCCAAGGATTTGGGTTTGAGCATGTCGTTAAGAAACGATAGCGTAAACCGGATGGTCTAGATAAATCAAATTATAATTCTTAATATTGTTATCAACTAAAGTATCACCCTTTAAACACAAAAGCCTTAATTTTTAACGAATAATCAAGAAACTGAACTCTAAATTGAAGGTTTATAGTGCTTTACCTTTCGTTTTGTGAGGGTATTGACAGGGATTAGGTTCTTGGGCTGCCGGTAGTTTCTGCCACGGAACATAATAATAGTTTTTACGTTATGTATGTTTATGACTACACCACCACTCAGTCTCGCTATCATGGTCGCCATCTCTTTTATCTTTTCCTTTGGAAAGTTATCGCAGCAAACTTGCACCGTCTCATGAAACTTCCAGTGCATATGCATATTTTGGACCACTCCTCCAAAGACTCCACGAACACCAACAGGGACGTAGTTTTTATTCTTGAAACCAATTTTCTTGACCGCTTGAATCTGCTCAGGTGTGAAAAGCTCAGGATCATGCACCGGGGACGGCAGCTCAGGAAGATCGTACTTCTTGAGCTTTTGCAACAGAAGCGCAACTTTCTTCTTCGCCTGCATCATATACAACAAACAAGAGCATTTCAAGAAATGCAAAGATAAACATCAGCAATTCAACTCCATATCCACATAAAAACACCGAAAGTTACTACTATAGGAACCACACTTTAACTCAACTGTATCTCAACCTATCAACATTAAATCAAACAACACATAAAGTCTCAAACAATACGAATGCTAGTCGAATTCAAAATCGCAAGCACAAAAAGGCAGACTTATCGCTAAATTGCAATATAGTCAAAAGTCAAAAGAGTAAGTGAATGATATACCCTTTTGAGGTTGTAAATGAGCCTTTCTTCATCAGTCATGAGTTTCTTCTTCAACTTTTTAGCTCTTCTAATCTCTCTTAACGTCTTACCAGACTCTTTTCGCATTCTACTCTCCACTTTACTCCTCATGCTCCTTCCTTTCGATGTTGACATAGCTCGAGACCATCCCTTGAAGACTTGATGCATCAATGGCTGAAATGAATTGGAATTACCTTCACCAGAGCTATTAGGCTGCAGCATCACATTGTTTGTAACCGGATTCGTTGAAAAAAACAGATTCCTTCAAAATCGAAATTCAAACATCGATAAGCAAGACGATTTCTTCTTAAAATGGGATTATAAAATCTGAAAAAAAAAAACGTAGCAAAACCAATCATTAGGAGGAAAAAGATATAAACTTTGGGCCCTATAAACGAATATGGATGATGGGTATTCGTTAAATCTCAATTGAAATGGAGAAAAAACGATTAGAGGTGGAAAGCGAGTAGGGTCTGGAATCTGAAATCACCTGGAGGAATCGGATTGGAGGAGAGACGATAAGGACCATTTACAAGTTATCGAGCAATGTCTCGAGAGACTCCTTGTCGCGAACATTTGGCCTTATGCCACTGAAGCTAGTAGCAGAAGGAGAACTGGCCAAAATAATCGAACAAGAGAAAGAAGGTTTCGTTAAGGTCTCAGCAAAGGTTTGAGGGTTTTAGAAGAAGAATTTTAAAATTATATTTTTAATTTTTCTACTCCAAACGTCAAAGTCGTTGTAGTATAGTGGTAAGTATTCCCGCCTGTCACGCGGGTGACCCGGGTTCGATCCCCGGCAACGGCGTAAATTTTTATTATTTGTGAAGCCTTAAGGCAAAAACATCAGAAAAGTTCATAGTTCAATATTTTTGACTGGGACACAAAGAATAAGTTTTCTCCTGAAGTTGTGATCTAAATTCTTTGCCATTTATCATTCCATAGAACAATAATAAATACATTATGATATATATCTTCCATAAACATTTCCTCTCGTTTCATTATACGCATTTACAACCAAAATATATATAATCGATCATCATCTATGAGCAGCAGCAGAAGAAGCTTTCTTTTGTTTGTTTCTCTGACGAATCAGCAGTATTAACGGTCTGACCAGAAGCATCCTTGTCTCTGACATCCATCAGAGAACAAGTTCCAGGAGATTCCGGTGACAATACTACGTTTTCCGACGAGAAAACACGTCTAACCGGAGGAGGAACGATCTGCGGCGGTGAAACAGTGGAGAGGTAACGGAGGAGCATACGAATTATCTCTGTGAAATTTGGCCTTTCGTTTGGATCTTCTTTCCAGCATGAAGTCACAATCAACCCTAAGTCCCCTGGTAAATCCTCTGCACTCGGCCTCAAGTTCTATCACAAAGACGAAAACAAATTAGTCACAATGCTAGTTTCATACTCGCTCTTGAATCAAATTCTCTTTCCAAGAAACAACAATTTGTGCCACAAGAATCCAAAGATCTTTCAAATAAGTAAACATCAAATGCAGAGACACCATAGCAGAGATTCAAGAGTGTTCCATCTAATTGGTTTAGTTTATGAAACCAAACCAAACCAAGCCGAAACCAAATCGAAGCTAAGTGATTCATTTACCTTGAAAGCAGCGGCATAGGCTGCTTGTAGGTTGGACATTCCTTCAAATGGTAACTTGTTGAGAATGAGTTCCCACAAGACGATAGCGAAGCTGTACGCATCTACTTTATGGTTATAGTGTTTCTTCTCTCCGTGTCTTAACGTAACCGTACTGTATAGCTGTGTCATACATTCAACGAGATTTCTGATTAGGACAAAACGCAAACAGATGTTTTCTTTTTTTCTTTTTGAGGGTTTAGTAGTAAGTATAGTTAGTTACCTCGGGGGCCATCCATCGGTATGTACCAGTCTCTGCGGTCATCATTTCTGTTAATGATTCTTCTCTAGCTAAACCGAAATCTGCGAGTTTTACGGTCTTATGATCTGCTGATAAGATCAAATTCTCTGCAAACCAAACGAAATTAAGATTATAAGTTTTTAACAGATATATGCTTTAGAAGTTCCGGTTTGAATTTCCTATCTTATTTTTCACAAATTACCTGGTTTGAGATCACGGTGAATGATTCCATGAGAATGCAAACATTCCATCGCGCGAGCAATGTCTAGAGCAAACGCTACAGCTAAACGTATATCTAAACGTTTTGGCCGCAAGCTGACTAGATATTTACGCAATGTACCGCCTAGTAGAAGCTCGGTAACTATAACCATCATTGGTTCTTTGCACGCTCCAATGAACTATATATAAAATCGATTTTCAAACGTTTTTTTTTTCTGTTGGTTATGACCTGATACTCGTGTTAGCCAAATGAACAGGTCTGAGGAATAAAAAGGTGAAACCTTGACCAAATTCTTGTGCTGGACTTTAGACAACATAGCGATCTCTCTTGCAAACCGGTTATCTCTTTTGGCAATCTCTTCAGGGGACTCTCCTCTTTTGATAATCTTAATCGCCACTGTTTGGTTTCTATACCTAAACAAAGAGAAGACATTTTCAATCAATGAAACACATCTCAAACTTTAAGCATCTGCAGCAGAAACAGAGAACCTACAATAAACCGATTTTTTCAGGATAGTGATTCATGATTAACACAGAGGAGCAGTAGTCAATAAGTAACTGATTCAGCCACAAAATGGTAAACAGAAACAGTTCTTTGATCCTTTAACTCAATCATCAAAGTCAGACAGATATGCAGAGACTGAAAAGCTAAAATAGTTATGAGTTCTAAAGTCAGAAACAGAGTTCTGAATAAAATATCTGTTGTAAGCAATGATTATGGGTTAAAAGAGACAGTTTTTTGTACTTTTGTTTACACTTTTGGATCATAAAGTTTAGTCAAAGCTTACTTTCCCTCATAAACTTTGGCATGAGCACCTTCACCGATCTTGGGACCAACAAAGAGATGACGAGGATCAACAAGCCATTTACGATCCAATTCGAACCCTTCGTTTGCGTAAAACCCACTTGCAGATCCCATTTTCCAGACTGATATTTTTGTTTCTGACACAAAACCCTAATTTAGAGAGATTATTTAAAGTTGGGTCCTTTTGATTGATTAATCATTTCGGGTTGAGTAAAGAAATGAAATTGGAATTGAAACTGTACAATCAGATGAGAAAGAAGATGCCTTTTTGGAGAATATAAATCGATATCAAAGGATTCCCATAAGTAGATGACACGGAATAAAGAAAACCCAGAAGAACAAAACACGACAATCTCAATTCGTCAACTACAAAAAAAAAGAAAAAAAGATTATCCTTTGGTTCTGTAATAAATAAAAATAAACTGCACGGAAAAGAGATGGGAACTTGGGAGAACGACAGAGAGATAGAGGGATATGTAGAAGAAGTATGGAGGAACTGAAGTTGACACTGGAACTGAAAGGAGGAGAAAAACAAACACAACTAGATGGAGAATTGGTCAAAATTTGATGATTCGTGTTTGTTTGGTTAAAGAATTTTGAGAAATTAAAAGTTTCTTTTTTTAAGAGGTTTTTGGCTTTTCAGAACCAAAAAAAAAAAAAAAAAGGATTAAAGAAATCGAAAGTTGTTTGCTTTTTCCGCGTAGGCGTCGTCAGTGAGGTGACAAGAAATCTCCTCACCTCTCCCTCTCTCCGAGAAAACACTTGCAGACGCGGAAGCACACCCACAAGTCCTTTTCAACCCATTTTTGTTCTTTTTTTAAGTTTTTGTGTAGAGCATAAATTATCAAAACTAAGAAGATGAGATAAAACAAAATAAAAACACTATTCCAAATGTAAATATTATAAATAAAATTTATAATTATGGTCAAACTCTAAAATTTAAACTCTTAACATCTAATAATAATTTTTTAAAAAAAATATTAAAATCAATAAATTATTAATAAAAAAATATAATATTATAGTACTCTTCTTCGAAATGAAATTTGTAAGTTGGCCAATATAATTTTTCAGCGAGTGTACTCAAATTTGTTGGATTCCAGTAGATTGTCAGCTTTCAGTAAATTCAATCACAAAAGTTTTATTATGGGAGAGCCTTTGATATTATGTTACTTTATAATAAATGTCCCCCGGTTAAAAATTCTTTTAGATCCACCGTTATATACAGTAGCAAATTTTTAAGCAGGCATACGTATTAAGTCATTACCATGTTGATATTATGTTACTTTATTTTTTTGCCTGGCCGATTTCATATTATTAACATCGAAAAAATAAAGGGATTACAGTGTAAGTAAGTTTCAAATAAGTTGATTACTGAATCAGAATGTGGTAAGTGAGTTGTTGGAGCTAACCTTTGGTTGGATTTACATAAATTCTAGATCCCTTGGTTCCTTTTTTCTATTTTTTTTTTCTTCTTCAAATTGACTAAAACTGAAAAGTATCAATTGAAAACCTCGTCGGTGAGGTAACAAACCAAAAAAAGAGAGATAGGTGGTACCCATTTTCTTACTCTACGACCGTCTTTTTGCACTTTACAGTGTTTTTTTTTTCCTTTTGATCAGTTGTTTTATTTATTACATTTGTTTTTTTGTCGTCATGAAAAATTGATTGATGACATCTTAAATAAAAAGTTATTACATTAAAATTTACGTAGTACATTAAGCAGAATAATTTTGCAACTTTTTGTTGTTTTCATGACATACTTAAAAGTAAATCTATAATAGTTAGTTTGTATGATTTTTGGTATGTAATAGAAAAATACTTGTGAATTACGGGACCCAAAAATTAAGTAGATTTTGCACTTACTAAAATTCAACATAAAAAAAAGGAAAACGATAATGAAACTTTCTTAAAAGAGATTAATTTGATTAACCACGTCAATAAAAAACCAATTTGAACAAAATAGTAATCACAGCAACCAAACCAAATTGTAAATGATATTACTTTTTATAAAACCAATATAACCTAGCCAAAACTGCTATCATATTATTTATTCAAAGGCAGACTAGGCAGAGAATACATGCCATTCCTGTATTACCAAACCGACATTACCCAACAGACCAAAATATGGTTACGTGGTTTTAAGAGATCATATACCTCCATGTTTTTCTTTTCTTTTACTGCTATAATATGGCTACCAAAAATAAAATTACTTGTGTAACTTCTTCAAATGTAAAAGAGGAGGGTGGTCTCTTAACCTGACCTCCTGTAAATGCTGTAAGCCACGGCTATGGCTGCGACAGCCCCAACCGCGGCAGCTCCCAACAGAAGCTCTTCTTTCTCAATCGACCTTAACCAGTTCTGCTTCACAGATTCTTCTTTCTTGACTGGTTCTGCAGTTTGCTCCTGGCAACATGAAACCCCGTTTGCACCTTGGCAACAACCTCCTCTGACTCCCTTCTTCTCCACTTTTTCGCGTTCCACTACGCCGTTTCCGTTTTGGATTTTATGCTCACCCTCTTTCTCAGCTTCCTCACCCTCGGGTATTAGTCTCATCTGGCCCCTGAAATATATATTATCTGAGTAAACTATGTCGCTATTTGAAAACAGAAATACATCATTGAAAGAACCTGAAAAGGTCCCTTAGCAATGTTTTTCTCAAACATAAACAACATGTTTTTAGATAAACTAAGTTAGTGAAGGGTTTATGAGCTTCCTAGTTCAGCTAGCAAAAACCTCAGCCAAAGTACACATTACCATAATATCATTTGCTGGCTCTATTCAGAAATTGTACACTGTGATTCAAGCAATTCGTTGCAGTATCATACTAGTTAGACATAATAATGACTTGCAACACCCATTAGCTAACAAAAGTTTTTTTTGAGAAGCAATGGTTCCAAGTTACATCTCATGCAAAGTTTACAATCACGGATGTCAAATAAAAACATTTATACCATATACGAGGAAATGTAAAGCTGATTTAACAGCGACATATCTGCAACAATCTGGAAACACGAAGCAGGAAAACAGACCTGGACAGGTTTTGTATGATTTCTCCTTTTGCAATATGCTGATCAAGCATTGCAGGCACGTCCTCAGGAGTCACGTAACCATACCTACATAGTACCAATATCATTTGATGATGAATAAGATCCCTTGTTACAGTTCACTTTCCTTTCGGAATCATACACGCAAGTTGGACTTGACATTTTCTTACCACTGTCCAGAAATATTTCCAGCTGAATCAGGGCTGAAGACAATCAAATTTCCAGCGTACTTGTGCCCACCGATATGGGAACACGGCTTAACGAAGATTTTGTCAGAAAGACCACGCGACCCAATCTCCTGCTCAAACTTCTCCATAAGAGCTGGTCCACAAACACCACATCTCTTGTCCCGGCTTCCATGAGCACACACAAACACAAAGGAACCTGATAACTCTTCCTGAACCCCAGAGGTCCACGGTTTTCCATTCACAAGCACATCTTCCACAAAATCGTCCACATCAGTGTCCTTAATCTCCCTTTGGTAATAACAACAAGAAGGGAAAGTAAGTGTACAAGGGATGAGAAACAATATGACTACAAGATCCAAAAACAACGCAGATTCCCAGAAGGATAGTAGTGTAACATAAACACATATCAACAACATGATCGGAAACTAGCTTTTCAGATCCAGTCTCGAGCTTAACACAATCATCTGTACAATTGAAAGACCGAAAATCTGAGTATCTACAGTTTCTAGATCAATAAATTGTGACTGTTCTATAGAAATTGAATACCAAACACGAAACTCGAAACAAGGGAGCCAAGTTCTTCTTAGTCAAATATTTCCTCAAAAATCAAAAACAAAAGTAAAAGTAGCTGAAAATTCGAAACTCACTTGTATCTGATCATATCTGGAAAAATCAACACATCTCCATCCGAATCACCTCCACCACATACAGTCAGGTTCGTCTACAACAACAGAACGCTCAACATTCAGCAGATTTAAGATGTTTCACACCAGAAAAAAAAACGAATCTAAACGTTTGCGTACGTTAACAGCGAAATCAGCTTTGCGATCTTTGAAAGACTTAGCGAAACGCTGAGGAAGACCTTCAGTTTCGACACGAGGAAGCCAGGTCTCGTGACTCTTGTAGCAAAGGAAAACATGGCGACCGTACGGAGCAACGGAACCGGCGAGAGTACCACTGTACATCTCCTGGCGTTTAAACCCGTACAGCTCGTCTTCCGAGACCGGGGCAGTGTTAATGTTGTTCTCTACTTCCGCCATTGAAGAGTACTTGGCTCCAGAAGCTAGGGTTTCGCAGAAGCAGATAGAAGAGAGACGAGAGGTGAAGAAGCATGGTGTTAATTTCGTTATCATTTATTTATTTTTTCGAAAAATAAATAATAATTTCGTTTATATCATTATTGTCCTAATATCTCTGAACAACCGTCGCTCCCATACCCACGCAAATTGGGCCTCTGGAATAAAAGTGACTGGTTGGTGATTGTATAAGCCTTTTTACCGACCATTGTACTCGTCCGTCAAACTGCATCAGTGACCGACGGTTTATTACTTTATTTAGTTCAACCAATGACACTTTTCATTAAATTAGCAACACCACACGTATTAAATCCATTTTTAGAAGCTAATTGTCTCACTATTACACTTTTATGTTTTACTGGTCTCATTATTACACCGATAGATAACTGTTTTTCACTGATGTGTGGTTTTTTTTTTTAAGTAATGATATCTAAAAAAATATTTGGTTGGCTTTGTCACTCTAATTTAACCATTTCTTTTGTAATAAATATTCCTTCTGTTTTCCCGATTTCTTTTCAGTTTTCAGGAAAAGTACTAAAGAAGAACATTGATATCATTGCGATTGTATAAATACGCGATTGACTATTAAATTTACATTTCCACAGTTGGATTAAAAAAAACTTGTTTCGAATATGTATTGGAAAACTAGGTACAACTTCACCATAATACGAAGAACAACAATAGTCAAATCATTTAGTAAAGATATAACACATCAGTACAAGTAACGTCTAGACAAACCCAAAAGTAAACCATTATACAGTTGACTATTATACGCCGAAATAAGAACGAATCAAAAATGAGAAAGACAGACAAAAAAGAGTCAGAAGAAATCAATTTCCAAATAATTACCGGAAGGCTTCACATCCACAGTTGGCGGCTTAGCATGACCACCATGTCCATGTCCATGTCCTTCACTATGACCATGACGAAGACTGTGAGCATTGTCCATGACTTTCACCGGCTGTGGAATTTGAGGTGGACTGGTGCATCTGATCAAAGCCCAATTCACGCTCTGGAAAAACGGATGCTGCTTAATCTCAGTGGCTCCTCTCCTATAAGCCAACCTGTGCTGTGGCTCTTTCACCAGCAATCCTCTGATCAAGTCTCTAGCCGCAAAGCTCACACTCGGGTGCTCTGGAAACCGCAACGGCTCTCCAACAACATTGCACAGCGTCGTTCTGTTCACGTCTCCCTTAAACGGTGTTCTCCCAAACAGAAGCTCGTAAAGGAATATCCCGAAAGTCCACCAGTCAACCGCGCTTCCGTGGCCTTCTCCTTTGATAATCTCTGGCGCTAAGTACTCGTGTGTCCCAACAAACGACATAGACCGCGCGCTAGTCGGTTCAGCCATCAGCTCCGGGAGCGGGCTGACTTGCCGTGTTGTCTCGTTTGATTTCTTGTTCTTGCTCTTAGACAAGAACCGAGGAGTGAAACACACTGGCTGGATGCAATCTGGCTGAACAATGCAGCTCGCATTGTCTACGCAACTCGGCTGGATGCAGTAGCCTGAGCCTTTGGATTCAAGCGTCGTGGCCGCTGCGAATCGAACGAGTGTCGGAGAGACAGCACATCTCAGGGAGAGATCGAAATCTGACAGCATTATGTGTCCATCTTCACGAACTAAAACATTCTCAGGCTTAAGGTCTCTGTATATGATCCCAAGCATGTGTAGATACTCCATGGCCAGAAGAACTTCAGCAACGTAGAATCTGCAAAATTGCAACTTTCAGCAATAATGAAAACATTTAAACCGCGACAATCACAAACCGTAGTGTTGAGTTCTCTTACCTAGCAGCGTGTTCCGGGAAGTATTTTCCGGGTTGTTTTTGCCGGAGAGAATGTAAATCACCGCCGGGACAAAACTCCATAACCAGACAAGAATGATTCTGTGTTTCGAAATGCGAGTAAAGCGTAGGCAAGAACGGGTGGTCTAATGATTGCAGTATCTCTCTCTCCGTTTGAGCCCTCACAAGCTTCTTCCTCGCTGCGATCGCTGCTTTCTCCATAACTTTCACAGCGAAGGTCGCTCCTGTTCCGATCAACTCCGCCAAGTAAACAGTCCCGATATCACCTCCTCCAAGCCGTTTCATCAGCTTGAAATCTTTAGCGTCCAGAGACGACCCGACCCGAGTTCGAACCTCCTGAACCGCGACCCATCTTTTGTCGTTGTTAGCTCTGTGCGGCTTGAAACCCGCTTTGCTCAAACCGCTGGAGCTGCTCTCGTCGCTGACATCGCTCCCCGTGCTTCCTCTGTATGTCAATATACCCGTCTTCTCAAGATCGATTTCTCCAACGCCGATTGTGCTCGCGCACTTGCTGAAGCTTTGCTTGGCTTCTGTGTAGAGTGGTGCTGTGTAGAAAGTGTTGGTCGGGCTAGGATAAAACCTCGGCTCCGGTTGTTTCTTCATCCGTATGATCGAGACTGGTGTTTCAGATTCGGCTGAAACAGAGAATTCAGAACTTTCTAAAACTTCAGGGGAAGTTTCTGATGTTAACGTCTTCAATGGCGGTTCTGGTTTCTTGGTGCTTCTGGAATCGATCGAAAATGATGTAACGGAGCATTTGGATTTAGCTTGAGTGTTTCTGGTTGTGGTGGATGAACCAGCGCAATTGATTGAGGAATCCATTGAAGGTGCTCGATACAATTCCTGAAAGAAAGGTTTTTTTTTGTTGAAAAAAGTGGCCTTTTATTTTCTTGCTTTTTTCGTTTCTGTTAATGGCGATACGATGTTTATAGCTTCAAAACCGAGGAAAGAAAGCGAAAAGTGGAAATACAACAATCGATTTTTCAATTCAGATAAAGGAAACCCAGCAAAGATTACGGTAACGATAACAGGATTTCGTCTAAATAAAACCAGAAATACTCAATGATTTGGGTGTTGCTTAAACTTCATCAACCACCACAATTCAAAGTAACCGCCGAGAAAATGCAGAGAGAAAGAAAAGGTTTTTTTTCCCGCCAAACGGAAACAAGCAATTACCAGAAAAAAATTGCATAAACAGAGAAGCCGGAGAGTAAAGAAACACCTGAACATAGACAAATCAGTCGTTCGTTTTAAGAAAATGATTTTCTCACTGGAGGAGTAACGTGGAAAAAACCAGCTTTTTGACGTTGATCGAAACTCTTTCTTCTTCTTTGACGAGTTAGTCTAGATCAGATCCGATCAATGACCGAGAGAGAGAGAGAGAGAGAGAATCGTTTAAAGAAAGATATAGCTGCTTTTCTTCTTTCTCTCGTCCTTTAAACGTAGTTTTCTTCAGGTGAATGACGAAGAAAAGAGGGAGCAATTAATAAGAAAATAGAAATCTGTTCGTCGTTTAATGGGAAAGTTTTAAGCAACTTTTTACACTCTCGATCTTGCTATGTTCCCTCAAAAGCAATGTTTCTTGTTTCTTGCTCTCTTCTGTTTTTTTGTTGTTGTTTTTTAGGAAAAAGGCTAATTGCTGTAATTAGGTAGGGAGCCGCTTCTAATCACTAGTTAGTGGATTATATTATACACTCGCAGTGTAGTGTATTTGTTATTTCTAGGCTAAGTATGATTAGTACTGAGTATTTAATAGCAGGGTCGTAACACACATACACTGTAATTGTAGGGCCGAATTAAATCTGGGCATATTCGACGAATCTGAAGTCCAAAATTTTAAAATATGAAATCGACTGATGTCTCTTAGTGTGAATGATTTTCTACTAGTTAGTGGATCATTATTTTAATTAACATAAATCATAAAAACTTTAGCAATTTAAAATTTTCTAATGTTTAAAGTTTTCATATATAATGGTGATGTTATTTTTATCAATATTTCTCAAATAATATATAATGGATAAATAAATATAGTGATGACATATAATGTAATTTATCTAGTAAAATAAGTTTTTTTTTAATTTAAGACTTGAAAAGTTTTTACTTATGACACCATGGAATACATGTAATAAACAATGAAAAAAGGTTAATTTTAAAAATTGTTCTTCAAATAATAAACAGAGGATGTTATTGTTAATAATCCCATTTTTGGTTTAATGTTGTTTCGATCTTACGGTTTTGAGACTCCATAAAATTTAAAAGAACCAAAAGAACATTAGTTTGGCTCGTTTCTCATTATGGTTAGATTTCATGACGTATTCGAGAAAATGTGTTTAGTTCATTTTTTTTTAAAAAACAAAAAAAGAGATACAGTACCGTATATAGATACTGAAGAACCAGTTCATCAGAATTAAAACTAAATTCATTTTAATAATTATGATTTATTTAATTATTTTATTATGTTTTAATTTTGATGTACTAATAAGAGTGTCGAATTTTACTTTAGTTTGACATTTTATATTTGGGACAACGCAATATGGAAACTGATTATTGATTTTCGATTGATTGTTTAAAAATAAGGAAAAGCAAAACAATAGTATGGTGGATATCCGTACGCATTCAACTCTTAAAATAATACTGTAATTTGTGAGTGAAAAGAATATAATAAATGAAACAAAACAAAATATTAATGTACTTTGGTTAAAAATAGGAAAATATATGCGACATATCTATTTTCACGATTTATTGATTTTAAAACTCAATTGCAGATAATATCTATGCAATGAGATTATACATGGAATCATAATCATTAGATATTAATTGCACCAATGCAATTTTGTTGGTAGGTTTAAATTATAGTATTTTATATCAGGAGACATGTCCTAAGCATTCGAGATGGCTGATACATTGAACCACTGATGATAAAATTCTAATAGCAGTATTGGAAAACCATACTCTACTTCATTGAAAAAAGACTTTTAACCGGAATATATTTTTATGTTGCTAAAATTATCTAACCTCGAACTTCCATTAACTGAAATAATATTTTCAGGATAGTCTTAAATTTAATTAACGACAACGGTATTAGTATTTGATAGATTAAATATTTAACTATACTAAAAGAAAAATACTATTTTTTTTTAGTTTTTGATAGATAAGCGGATGAGTAGTCAAAAAAAATAATATTTTAACTTAAATGAAGGAAACGGAAGTTACGACCGAGGCGCGGCACCAAAGCCTCACATGGACGCACGTGAACTCTCGGTAACAGCACGTGTACGATGGCTCTTGTCGTCCTCCGGCGCATTTTTTTATTTTTCGCTTCTTATCTCCTCGTCTCAGGCAGCCATTTCCCGGTGCATTATGTATATTTTATTGCCCTTACAAAATCTTCGTCTCTTCGGAAGGGCAGCACCGTCAGTGTCTCAAGCCACCGTGACCTTTCCTCAAATCAAAGCCAGATACAACATAATATACATTATTGGATATAATAGAATAACGAGATATTATAAGAACGAGGCTATTAAAATTTGATGTGACAAAATGGGCCCTAAATGCTTTAATACACTTCAACATGGGGTCCAACATCAAACATGAACTCTATTGTGGAAGTTTGGTTGAAGTCCGATCGCATCAAAATATTGTTTTTAAATGTTTTTTTTTTTCAATTCAAAAATACTAACGGGTTTCTAAAGTTAATTTTCCCACCCAACCCGGCCCAAACTCCACGTGAGGTTGAAATTGAATAATGGAATGCAAAGAGTTAAGTGATATAATGGTGAACATCTTCAGAAGAGGTGGCTGTACAAAATAGTCGTGAATGTATCAACCGAATCTATCAAATCGATTAGCTCACCTGCCTAAAGAATGTTACAATCAGTGATAGAATGAGAAGATGTATAGGACAGAGAATTTGACTATATGCTCTGTGGAAATCTTGAGAAAACACACAATCACTTGTTCTTCTCTTGCCAATTCTCAGCTGTTATTTGGAAAACATTCACTTATCAAGCTCTCTTGCCAAACATCTCATTTTGCAGGGTGGAGCAACACTCGTGACATCGTACACAAATATAAAACCTTCATCAGTTGGAAATATAAACATAACAATAAATGAAATTCAAATTAGATTGAAACACTAAAATATATAGATATTATATAATACAAGATTTTGAAGTATTTTTTATTTTATTTTAGAATGACTTAATTATCATTTCTAAGTTAACAGAAATAACTAAATTTTGACTTGAAATGATACAAGAAAGAAAATCATCATGAGATTGGATAAGTTGAAAAATTTCAAAATTTTGAATAATAAACTAAAACAATAAAATTATAAGACACACAAGAATTCTAATTCAGAATTGAAAAAGTATAATTTCTAAAAGTTTATATTTTTTGAATTCTAATTACAATTTGTTTGGCAAAAACATAATTCTAATTAAAAAAGAAGAAGGAACTGACACATAATTGACAATTCTAAATATTTTAAAACTCGAAAAAAAGAAAATTATGCTCTAAATATTTGATAATTTGTTTCTATATTTTGAATGAGGCTTCCATTTTTTATATAGAATCTCTTTATGTTTGAAGGCCATGCAGTGTAGGCTATAATTTATATGATTTTCGCACAAAAAATTATTTAGATGATGATATATCTTATCTTTGTTTGCATTGTGGTATAGACAATCTTTCTCTTTTTCATTTTATGATAACATCAAAATTTCCATATCATTACAGATTATTGGATCTACTTATACCTTAAACATAGCATGTACCGTCTCGAATTGCCCAAGCTATCATTTATAGCAACTTTTTTTGTCATTTGATGTGAAACAGATCTGTAACGTTATGTAAATTAGTGAAACAGTGAACATTCCCGTACTTGTTCTTCCCATCCATTCGTGGCAGTTTAACATCTAGACGGCAAACTAACTGTGCATTCAAATGATAGAGTCACTATGGAAGCTGTACGTTTGTGGATGTCGGTGCCGTAAAAGCGGTACACGTGCGACAGATTTGATTCTACTCTTTCTTTAATACATTGTGGTTTATAGCGCTCGGGCGTGTGTATAAATGAAGCTTAACTCAAGAGTGTGTAAATCAATTGTACTTGTACACAAAACAATCTTCTCTAATGGATTTTATATGCATACCTACCGTTTCCTTATTCCTCTTACTTTACTTCTTCAACAAGAAACCAAAGAAAAGCTTCCTTACTAACTGGCCTCTTCTCGGGATGCTTCCGGGGCTGCTCATGGTGCTCCACCGGATCTATGATTTCACCGTGGAGCTTTTCGAGAAGTCCAACTTGACATTTCAATTCAAAGGCCCGTTGTTTGCTGGTATGGATATGTTGGTCACGGTTGATCCTGCTAATATTCACTATATATTAAGCTCAAACTTCTTGAATTACACCAAAGGTCCTGAGTTCAAAGAAGTGTTTGATGTTTTCAAAGAGGTGATGTTCAACGTGGACTCGGAGCTCTGGAAGAATTTTAGAAAGGCTGCTCAGGGCATACTCAGCCATCAGGGGTTTGACAGACTTTCAGTGAGTGCCGCGAGAAGTAAGCTCAATAACGGGCTTGTGCCTCTTTCAATCATTTTGCAAAGGAAGGGATGATACTGAACTTAGAAGATGTATTTCGGAGATTCACCTTCGATACAACCATAGTTCTGATAACTGGATCTGATCCTACAAGCCTCTCCATCGAAATGCCAGAGAATGAGTTCGCCAAGGCTCTTACGGCGGCTGGAGAAGGGATTATGTATAGACATATAAAACCAAGATTCTTGTGGAAGCTACAAAGATGGATGGGATTGGGACTAGAGAAGAAAATGGTAGAAGCTAATGCCATTTTCGATCGTGTGTGTGCGAAATACATATCAGCTAAGAGAGAGGACGTAAGATTGGAAGGCGTTAGTCATCATTTCATTAACGGAGAATGTGAAGATTTGTTGACGTCCTACATTAAGCTAGACACAACCAAGTACGAGAGACTGAACCCTAGTGATGATCGATTCCTCAAAGATGTCATCTTGACATACATTATAGCCGGGAGAGATACCATTTCCTCTGCACTCACTTGGTTTTTCTGGCTTCTCTCAGAAAACCCTCAAGTGGTGGCCAAGATTCGCCAAGAAATCAACACGAATGTGCCAAAATCCAAAGTTGGCCCGGAGAAGTCATCTTCTGATCCCACTGAGCTTAACAAGCTAGTATATTTACATGGCGCGTTGTATGAATCAATGAGATTATACCCACCAGTTCCGTTTGAGCGCAAGTCTCCTGTAAAAACAGATGTGCTTCCAAGCGGGCATAAAGTCGATGCAAATTCCAAGATAATTATCGGAATCTACGCGCTTGGGAGGATGAAAGCTGTATGGGGAGAAGATGCATCTGAATTCAAACCAGAGAGATGGGTTTCCAATAAGGGTAGCATAAGGCATGAACCTTCCTTCAAGTTCCTACCGTTTAATGCCGGCCCCAGAAGCTGCCTTGGTAAGCAATTAACTATTATTCTGATGAAAACAGTAATTGTGGAGATATTACAAAACTATGATATTCAAGTTATCAAAGGGCAGAAGACTGAGCCACTTCCTGGTCTTATTCTTCGCATGAAGCATGGGCTTAGCGTCACAATTACTAAGCGAGACTCAGCTTAGTGTGTAATCTATCGTAGATTAAATAGTACTATGAAGCATAATAAAAAGATTGAGAAGCCTATAGTCCTCGAAAATTCCCTTTGGTACCTTATATGTACTTTTTATGATCGATGAGATGATGAACCTCTACTTTAATATGATGTGTTATGACATTGTACTGATATATGAATGGTATACGTCCGCTTAATAGTTTCTTATGTGATGTCTCTATTCAATAATCTAGCATTCCTTTTGTTAATCAAACAAAGACAAAAGTATCAACAAGATACCGAAGCAGATTATTTGAAGTAATCAACAAAAAGCATTTACATTTTATGGCATCTTTTATTTTATTATTATTTTATTACATCTAATTAGTAAAATAACTATATCACATTTTTTAATATACATACCACAACATTTCTACGTCTCTCTCTTTCTCGGTCTCTCGTTTCTCTCTATCTCTCTCCGCCACAACCAGAAAAACCATCTTCATCTTCATCTTCATCTTCATCTTCTCCTTTTTTTTCCTCTTATGTAATCAACACATCTTTCTTTATGATCACTAAATACTTTCTATTGATATATATATATATATATTTTTTTGATTCAATATACTATTTTCTTTTTCTTTTCTAAATCAAATCAAGAGCTATATATTTTAGATCATAAAGATTCATATATATTCACATATAAACCAATAATTTGGAAGCTTGTTTGTATGTACCACTACTATGTATAGATGAATCATTCTCTTGAAATTTGTATTCCAATCTTAATATATATGTATATTTATATATATATATATATCTATATGTATGTTCTAGATCTAAATGTATTGATCACTACTATATATTTCAGAATATGATGATTACGTACAATATTATTTATGTACATAGTTTTCATACAAAATATATGTCTATATATTAATATATGCAAAATACTTTATATATCGTTTATCCTATAAAGATGTTATATATCGATATGTATGTCTAGTTGTTATTTATGTACGTATTTTTATATATGAAATTTATGTACATTTGTTATTATATTCATACAGTAATATTTTTACAACATTCAGTTGACTTCAGTAACTCATAACTTTTAAACAAAATATATAACATTCAGTTGACTTCAGTACATTTGTTATGTACATATGTGATCTTAATATACATAGATGAGAATCCATTTGATCAAAATATACAAAAAGAATTGACATTAAGTACATTTATTATTTCTAACATTATAGTGTATAATAAAATAAAAATGTAACTGTTTCCATACATGAACAAAAAAACAATTTATAAAAATAAGCAATTTATCTCATATGTCTACATTAATAGTATTCCAACCAAATTGATTTTTGTACCAAACTACAAATGTAAAATAGATTTTTCATATATACAAAGTATCATGAAAAAAACACTTTTCACATGATATTTTGTAAAAATACTTTTTTAAAAAATGCCATTCTAGACAATTTACCCTTTGAGTGTTTGCGTAATTTATTGATTTTGAACTGTATTTATCAAAAAGTTATAAACAAACATCAAAATAAAACAATGTGATTTATATAGTACAAGCCTATAAGGTAAATGATACAAAATAAAACTAAATTATTTATAAACTCACATAGCACACTTATCATGATCCACGACAATAAAATTGGTGCGCAACGTAAAACTATGAAAGCAAGCAAATATGCAAATATATAGTTTTACACTAACGGCGTCGTATAAACACCGTCTCCAAATCTGAAGGAGGCACAAAGTAGTCGATTCCAACACTGCTCCGCCACTTCAAAGCCGGTCGGCGTTTCCTCGGCCCAGGCGGACATATCAGTTTCTCCGACGTCTTCGCTTCCTTCGCCGTGGGCGTGACGCAGAACCCTTCGCTACCACTGTAGTGTTCTTCTTCAGTTTCTGTGCTTCTCTCCGGCTTTCTCAATTTCGTCTTCACCGGTTTCAGTGAAGCCCGAATAGAGATTTCGGCGATGACCCATTTATTATCTTCGTTGTCTAATCCTCTACCGACTTGAGATTTCTTGGAAGATCCCATATTTTGCGGAGGATACGAGGAACAGAGCCAGGAAGATGAGGAAACACTAAAAAAGAAGATATTTTCTCGATGGATGAAGGAGGGAACGAAGAAGAAGGAATAAGTGGAAAGTATGCGAAAAATTCTTTCTTTTAAAGACGCGTTTTGCTTTACGCAAATGCTTGCTTCCCCAGGAATTATAAGAGAAGGAAACTTTCAGAGGAAGATTATTATTAGGTGGGAGAAGAGGAAAGGGTAAAATCGGAAATTAAAAACGTGTTTCCGTCTAATTTTTGGCGCCATAATGTTAAGAATCTTATATCACAACGGTTCTTTTTCCCGCCACTTTCTGCGTAAATCCCTTATTTTTTTACCCAACACAGCTGTTGCAAAGTTGTTTAACGTCGCCCACTTAAGGCCCTGATCTCCGAGAAAAATGGGCCTACATATTAGAGCCTTATGGGCTTTGAATAGAAAAAATTCACGGACTTTATTTATTTTCTTTCCATAAGAAAAGTCAAAGCAAAAACATTTTTTGAGTATTTTTGGGGAAAAAATTATTTTTCCCGCTTGAAAGAGAAACCACACCGCCTAAAACATGGAAGAAAAAAAGATTAATCCCGCCGGTTTCCACATCTTTAACATTTTCTTCCCCGGCAAAAAATCTTCATACACACATTTCTCCGCCGCTTCTATATTCTCTCTCTCTTTCTCACTTCTTTGATTCGATTGCAGAGAATCTCCGATGGATAACTTAAGATCTAGATCCGTCTTCGTCGACGTCAGACTAAGAGAGCTCAACGGGCTTGGAGGTAATATCCACATGTTTACATTCAACTGAATTGTATTTTTCGAATCTTGTAGCTCTATATTTTGACGAGCTTCAGCTTCTCCTGACTGTGCTGATCAAACATTTGTTTTTCTATTTGGTTGGTTTCAGTAAAGAAGCGACCGTTCTTCGCAGATTCAGAGCTGATTTGCCGAGAAAAAGCCGGCGTTGCTGTGGAACACGGCGGGGTTCCTACTCCGCCGTTGGCCGTTTCCTTTTGTAAGGTATATAGTTAATAGTTCCATACATAATTATATATCCCTTCTGGTTCAGTTGGTTCTTAATGTAACTCCAACCCTAGATCCAATTCTCAAAATTTTCTCATTTTGTTTAGAATTTAGTGGAATTTTAGAATTAACGATTAGAACTCGAATAATCGTACAGAGTAGCCGGAATTCCCAATTATTCGCGGTGTCAGATGAGGATGGACATGTGAGTTTGTTTAATTCCAATAAGAAGTTTGCTTCTTCGGCAACTCACCAAGAGAACACAGGTATTGTCTCCTTATCGTTGATAACCCTAAATTTATTCTGGGCAGCTAAAATTGTATACTGAGCTGTCAATGTTGCAAATGGAATTTATGTGTAGAGAATGCTAGATTTCGTGACTGGATTGCTCATTATAACGCCGTCTTCGACATTTCTTGGATCAAGGTGCGCCTTTTGTTTGGCATTGAGCTATTTGTATATACGTTTAATTAATAAAATATATTTTGATTGTGAACTTGTTCACTTATTTGTTGCAGGGAGATAGTTGTCTTCTGACTGCTTCTGGTGATCAAACTGTAAGTAGTGACTCAAAATCTTCACTTGACTAGTTTGTGAGGACAACATTGTGATATAGACGTTGATATACGCTTCTCTCTTTTAATGTGGATGCAGATTAAAGTATGGGATGTTGAGGAGGACAAGTGTACTGGAGTACTTATAGGACACACAGGAACTGTTAAATCATTATGTTCACATCCAACAAACTCTGGTTTGTGAAATTTATCTTCCTGTTTTACTAATTCATATTTTCCATCGATAATAGCTCTAAACTCTTGCTGTTTGCAGATCTTCTTGTCTCTGGTTCGAGAGATGGATGTTTTTCGCTATGGGATTTAAGATGTAAAAGTAGCTCTCACAAAGAAGAGTTTTGCATCAAGTAAGTGATTCTCTCTAAACTCAGCTGTGAAGATCTTTCTCTGTTTTTTTTTCCCTTCAAACCATCTTGATTGTTGTTCTTGGCCTTTACACAGTTCTACTAGCATGGTTAAAGGAGCTCATCTATCTCCTCTTTCAAAACGAATGGGACGTCGCAAGGTTTTTACTCCTGCTCCTTCGTGTGGCTCTTTTTGATTCTATTTATCCTGTCTTCTCCGCTAATGGCTTCATGTTTTCAGGCTGCTTCCTCAAGCATTACCTCTGTGCTTTATCTCAAGGACGAGATCACGATTGCCAGTGCTGGAGCACCAGATAGGTACTTGCACAACATTAGTTAGGTTCATGTAAAGGGTATTGCTACTCCATAGAGCTTATGGCAATGTTGATTACATCCTTTGATTTTTTTTCTTCCGTTCTCTTAGCGCCTTGAAGTTTTGGGATACAAGGAAGTTGAAAGTTCCTTTTGCTCAAACATCCCCACAGTCAGACCCAACAAACACTAAGGTAAGCTAAGCTTCCTATGCCTAGACTCAGATAATATATGTTATTTCTGAAAGGTTTCAATTTAAATTAGACACCGAACGTTTCCAATGGATATTAGATTAATCTGAAACCTGGTTATTATTTTTTTATTGGTGGTTTCAGGAAAAAAGAGCTCATGGTATAGTATCCTTGTCCCAAGACTCACGTGGAACCTTTCTTACAGCATCATGCAAGGACAACAGGTTTGATTTTTAATATGTTCACACTCATAACTTTACTTGATCGCCCTGCACTATGAGAAAGTACTTGTTAAAACATCCACTCTAACCAAATATGTTATCTCCTTTTCAATAATCTGTTGCAGAATCTATCTATACAACATACTGCAGCTTGACAAAGGACCTGTACAATCTTTCTCTGGTTGCCGAATAGATTCTTTTTTCGTTAGGGTAATAACTCCTTTTCCACAATTTACCCTTCAATCACACAATTGATTTGCATTTATAACATTTTTCACACGCTCACTCACCATTGAAATCTTGCTCTGCAGACAATGATTAGTCCTGATGGTGAACACATTTTGAGCGGTTCAAGCGACGGTAACGCTTACATTTGGCAGGTTTGAATTCTTGCTCACTTAATTTGACATTGTCTCTTATTAATCAATGATTCAAGAGTTATCAATGCTTATTGAACCGCTACAATTTCAGGTGAATAAGCCTCAAGTAGATCCTACTGTCTTGAAAGGTCATGACTATGAAGTAACCGCTGTAGATTGGTAAGTCCACTACACCGAGCCTTTTCTATTTCTCGTTGAATCCAACTTTCCGACAAGTAGATTCGATGGTAATAACTAAATCTCTTGTGCAGGTCTCCATCAGGGATTGGGAAGGTAGCAACAGCTTCAGATGATTTCACGGTAATAAAACCATTTCATCATATATTTGGTAGAAAAGGCAAAAAAACTAACGATTTCTAGTGTATTGTTTTTGCCTTTTGGCCCTTAACTGACTTTCATGTCTGTTCATGCTTAGGTACGACTGTGGAACATAGAGAACAGCCGCTGCTCAAATGCAAACGCAAACTTGAGAGCATCTGCGTCTAGAGTTAAACGGAGAGTAACCGCATTGTCAAATACTGAAGCCAAAGAAAGACTTGATATGAGTACAGAACCCGAGAGTCCCCAAAAGCATTCATCATATCATGATACTAAGAATCAATCTATGCCTATCATAAGAACTCCAGAGACTCAGACGAAGAAAACATACTTATCATCATCAATGTCATTATCATCAGAAGAAGATACAATATGCGAGAAAACACCAGAAGACAGTCCATCATCTGTCCTAAACCCGCCTCCCTCTGTCAAAAGGCGAACCATTAGAGATTATTTCCTTGTCACTCCCTAAACTCGTATCTCTCTTTTCTAAAGATTATTGTACAGGAAAATGTAAGATTTATTAAATTCAGGTTGCATCTGAAAATTTTGCAGAAAGTGAATCAGAAGCTACTATTAACTAAGACAAATTTATTAACACTTGTAAACCTTATCCCCGCGGCGCGGGACCTAATTACATTTTAATTGTTTCTTTTCCTATTGTTTTTTTTCTTAACTTTTTATTATAATTAGATTTTAGTTGTAATTAGTTGCATGATTTATTTCTTTTGTAATTATTAGAATTAGTTTTTCATGTTTGTAATTATTGTAATTAGTTTTTAGTTTTAAGGACAGAACTACTAACATATACTTATAATTAAATAAATCAATTATTTTTTTATTTAAAATATTTACAGCGTAGATAGTCAAATACAATACTATCAAAAATATAATTGTTATATGTATATAAAATTTCTTTTTTTTCTTTCTGAAAACTAATTTGTATAATTTATGCAGAATTGTTTCCAAGTAACAATATTTATGTAACTTTTTTTTTTGAAATATCAGTTTTCCTATGATTGTAATATTTTATTTCAGAGGATGAAACTCCTACCTTATGCCCGTCAGCTATTTTTATGATGGTTATGGTACACATGAATGATGAGTCATACAGATAATCCAATCCGATCCAAACAAATATATATTGTTCATATATTTTATCATAAATTATTCAGGTTTTACAACCAAAACAAAAATATAACAAAAATATATATATATATATATTTTAATATTAAATTTGAATAATAAATCATTCATATAGATTTGATATATATAAAAATATTACTATGTATAAGTTTAAAATATATAAAAAATTTAACTAAATAAATAGGTTGATGTATGATACTAGTATCTTTTATCTAAATTTTTAAAATTTTATATCAAAAGTGAAAATATAAAATATTTTATTTCTAATCTTAAGTTTCAAATCTAGATATTTAATATTTTTTTATTTCTTTGGCGTTTTCTGAGATTTTGTTTTTGAGTTTTTATTTGTATTTTTAATTTATTATTATTAATTTAAAATAAAAATAAAAATAAAAATCAACGGAAGTTAACTCACCAATAAATTGGTGGTGTTAAATGGGTACATGTTAAAAACTGATGTGTTATAATATATAAAAATTAAATTGATCTATTAAGTTGAGTATGGATAATATATGTATTAAATTGGTAATAGAAATTAAATTGATGTATTAATGTAAAAAAATTCTACTTTTTTAGAGTTGACACATGTCAAAATTAGTATTTTGATGTGGACAATTTAAAGGAGAAAAAAGTCCATAATTATATAATAGATTTCTTAATGGTTAGCAGAACCTAAACATTTTATCTTAAGCAATGATATGATATAATAAAATAAGATTTTCTTTCAAGAGATGCTCTCAGAAGTTGCCATGTGTCATCAAAAATTTATATATTGTTTTTACTGCTCTCTCTATTTTGTTATCTTTAATTTAATAACTTATAATTGATGTTAATTTCAAATTTAAAATTTATTTTATATCTATCTTTTGTGTTATGTGTTTTATTTTATGCTTTATACATAATTAATTCTCTTAAAATTGTTGTAGCATTTGACTGTTTCAATTTCAGATGCAACACATTGATTTTAGTTCATACTAATTCAAAATTTGTAGCTAAGTAATTTTTAAATTTAATATTAAGAAAAATAAATGAAACTTTCAATTTTGATATTTTAATTTAGTTCATTCAAAAGAGAAAAAATAAATTCTTAAAATATATTAAATCTTTTTTTATGTTAGAGTTACAAGCTGTGAGACTATCATGTGGCCTCCAAAATATTTATACTTTTTTCTCTCTATCTTTTTCTCTCTAATTTAATAACTTGTAATTTATGTTAGTTTCAAATTTTACAATATACTATTTATAGATCTTTTGTATTTTTAGTTTATGTTATGTATATATTCAGCAGTTTTAGATTTTTTTTTTATCATTTGATTGCTTCAATTTCAGACTCAATACATCTTTTTAATTTATATTTATTAAAAAATTTGATTGTAGGTAATTTTAAAGTTTATATCAAGAATCAGAAAGGAAAATGTTACTTTTCAATAACTGAATTCAAATTCAACAGAAAGAGAAAAAATAAATTTATAAAATCTAATTTAATGTTTTTGAAATATTATAGTTAAGAATACAAGATATAATTTATTCTTAATAAACTATTTATATTTTTATATCAATAATAAAAACATATATGTACAAAACATAAAATAAAAGATATCAAACTTTTTAATTATATTAACTGAAAATAAGAATTTCAAAAAGAAAATCACTGTATATATAAATTAAATGTTGTCCAAAAATATTAATTACTAAAAGATTAAATATACGGATTGTTTCTAATGTTAAATATTATCAGGCTTTTAATACTCGATTACGCTTAGATTCTTCTGTATATTTTTGTAACCAAAAAAAAAAAGACAGAATGAAAATATTGAATTGTAAATAAGATTGGACACCACTAAATTGGATTCGATATATATAAATTATGTAAAAGAAAAGAGGTGCATTAATAGAATAAAATTTGATCAAATAATTGTGCATATCTAATGATTGTTGTGGCCATATCCATACTAACACTTGACTTGCAATCATTCCGTCGACATTTTTCGGCATTATACATTTCTTCAACAACCAATACACAAAGTCTCAAGTTCCCAACCTATGATTACTAAATCATAAGTACTTTAAAGGTTCATACAAATTTGCAATCAAGCTAGATATAAATTTAAGTAGCCCCAATTTCATTTGGAGTATCTGATCCATCATATCTTATAAACTAAAATATTTCCTTAACTTTCTTATATCATCAATGAAATCTGTTTTCAATAATTTACGGTATTAGTTAACTTTTGTTTCAAAATATGTATTGGAAATTTTCATTTGGAGAGATTGAAGTAGAACCAATTTTAACTTTTAAGAAACTTGTATATCATACTAACATTTTAACCATTTAGTAAGTTTACTTATACATAATAATATTATTTACTTACTAGATTATGCACCAAAATTATTTTCTTGCTTAAAAGAAAAAAAAAAGGTCGGAATCAAGCAAGAAATTTCGTTATCCCAATAGTTCCATTTGACAAGCAAACCTTACCGACTTCTGGGTGCATGCATTTATATAAGACATTTGTTTTCTTTTTAATATGGATATATAATTTAGCGCACACACTCGGCTGCTTTTATTTGGGACGTCACATTGGCTTTGTTTTTCTTGGTCGACCCACATTGGCATATTTATACATACGATCAGAGGTTAATTTACTTTTATCGATCGGCCATCGCCATGCCTAAATTTTTATATATATATATATGTAATATATGGATATTTGTTGAGTGCATGCGTATTCAAGTGCCTTCATTTTTTGGGATCTTAACTGGGCTTTATCTTTTTATTTTTATTTCGCTTTTCTTTCAGTTTCATACTTTCTTGTTGAACATTTTGATATATATGCATGCCTGTATACACTGAAATCTAATCAGAAAATTCAAAACATAAAGTACCGTTACAAACAACAAAAGCATACGTAAAGTAATGCTTGCCAATGATTTTGGTATATATGCTTATGGAAACAATAATGCATTGCCGCATTGGTATGCATCACTTATCATTTTTTGTTTGTTAAAGCACTTGGGTTTAATAGGATACGTACCAACTTGTTGACAAAAAAATAGGACACATACCAACTAATTAATTTGTTTGATTTTAGTAAAAAAGAAAATGAAATAAAAAACAACTTTATTTCGTAAAATCTCCTAGGCTTTACTTTGTTTGGATGATTGACGTTGTCTAGCTGAGCACGATGATTCATTTATGTACATTGCTATTGCTAATTTTCTTTTATTAAAACAAAACATTTGTCAAAAAAACAAAACATTGCTAATTTGCTAAATATAATTTTAGGAACATAGATTCCATAATCAAATACAACATAACGTATTCAAATGCTTTAGTAATGTTATACAGAATATAAAAATTTGTAAAGAAAAATCGAAAATACATTACAATTATTTTAATATGATCAACATTTTTTGCCTTTATATATTTTTTACTATTAAACTAAAACATTATAATACAAACAAGTAAATTTAGTGGAGTTATATATGTAAATTAATATATATATATATATACGCGAAAATGCTGATTTCACAGCTAATTTCAAGTGAATGGCGGTATAGTAAAGAAGAACTTTGTTTACAGAAATCCTGATGTATTTTATTGCATATTTCAGATAATAAATGAAGGAAAATATGCCATGTATACAATTTGTTGGTATGTAAGCATGTGGCTCAACCGTCAGGGTATGCCAAAATTTTGAGTGAACACAAAAATTAATCAATTAATTAAATAAAAATTCATAAGTTAGTAATTATTTTCAGAAAGATGAATAGTAAAATCAGGAGGGGTTATATATATGTTAACAGTTAATTTCAGTCAAACAAAATGACAGTACACATGTCGGATTTTCTCAGATCTTCAATAGTTTCTAATGTCTTAATAACTTTTTTTTCTGTCAGCGATGTCTTTGTAACTTTATATCCAAAATCTTCTGAAGTTAAATTTAAAACAATATATTAAGAAGTGGACCGAAGACTTCACAAACATTATTCTTATTATTATTAAATTTCTTTTTTACAGAATGCCAAAACTTGTGAAAAGGTCAAAGTTAAATTAAACAATCGTGGGCGATTAACCCTCGGAATTGAAGTTGAAAGTCTACATTGGTCGAAAAGCGATATTCAAGTCTTTTTTTGGTTGACAAAACGATATTCAAGTTTGGTTCCGATTCTTTTGAAGAAACCATCATATTACCGAAAACCAGTAAACTACCAAATTGTTTTATAATTTGTTTGATATTAGCTTGCTAATTTAAGTTTATTAAAGGGTTTTTCTAAACATATTTCTCAACCACCGATGAATAGATATTAAAATCAGAGAATCTAAAGTCGTCCGAGGGCTATTCCAATTTCGGTTCCGACACACCTTAACGAATGTACCATATTTTTGAAAACTCCTTGGAAAACTTGGTTCCGACACTCCAATTTTTGCAAGTAAAATTTCTTATAACTAAGTGACTTGCACAAAAAAATATTTTTTAAATTGAAAATGCTATAAATTACTGTGAAACACTATTGAGTAAAATTTTCCACGGTTCGGAGTTATTCCTTTTTAATTCACTATTCTAGGTACTCAATTAATTGAGGCTAATTTGTCTTTTTGCAATCTCATAATATTCATATATCTCCTTTCTCGCTCATAGCACCAAAAATGCCTTTTGCCCCTCTCTCTCTTATTTTCTAATCCATGTCTCCTCTTTCTCTCTCTAACTTTCCCCTTAGAGACTCCTCTTTGTCTCCAACTAGGGTTTCCTCTCTAAAGACAACGAAAGAATCCCAATAATTGAAAAACTTCTTGAGGAATTTTCATCTCCCCTTCTCATAGTTAAGACACAAAAGAGAGAAACAAAGAAGACACAAAAGAAGTTTAAACCATTCTCAGTAGATATCAAGGGGGTACTTACTCTTGTTGCTCCATTGAAAGGTATGACCAAAAGTTTTTCATTGTACTCAGCCAATTCACACACACACACACACACACACACACACACACTCACATACGCACACTTGCATAAAATATATATATTGGACTTTTATGTTGATTGGTTGTATGATATTAGAGAGTTTAGATCATGAAGATTTGATCACTGATCTTGAACTTCTTCCAAGTTATAACCGGACGACATTTATTTACAAATTAAAAAGTTTCAGTTGAATGTCTAATCAGGAGTTCATGATTTCTTATCTATATTGACGATACCATGCGGAAACACTAACCCTTAAGTAGGCATTTAATAAGAAAGATCATAGATTCAGGAAATTAACCAATATTTGTTGTATAGATGTGGAGATCTCAGAGTCAGAGAGACAGAGAGTATTGTGAGGATAAAATCAGGAAAGCTGCTTAACTAAACGCCAAGAACAAAAATGTATGGTCAAGAGTATTATACTCGAATTAAAAGAATATGGGTAATCAAAGATTCATAAGAAAAGGAAAAATAATCAATTTCCCTTGTTTTTTTACCGAAGTTAGTGGCACACAAATACTCATATTTATAACAATAGCCATGTTGTTTTACAAAAAAAAAAAAACTAGGTATAGTGTATAATACGAAAATGTACATATATATACTTCCTTTTAAAAATTCTTATGCAAAGTTTCACATTTGAATTTAATAACAAATCTGTGAGAAAACATATTGTTTTCTTATTTTGAAAAGTACATAATCCTGATAGATAACGGACCAATACTGTATAGAACGTGAGTTATCTTCAATTTGAATATAATATATATATAGCAAAACCCATTTTCTTATATATCTATATATGGAGATAAAAATGGACGTTTAATTGTTTATGTGTAGTGTAGTTATACAACTAATCAAATAACTATTTATGATCGTATTGTGTGTTAGATTCACTAGCTAATCATTTAGATTTAACATTTTGTGCATATATATGTGGTATCTTTGGTATTATAATTTCGTTTTGATGTCCCAAGATAATATGTGAAACTAACTGATTAATATAAAGTAATATCTAGGATATGTGTACTTATTTGCTTGAGATATAGTTCAAATAAGGATGTAAGTGGTAACCATATAGGGAGAAAAATTCTCATAATATCATGTGTCATGTAACCATTTATATTGATGATGAGACTATTATCTCTCGTCGCCTTTCTTACTAAGATTAATTTGTTTTCGTTTCCACAACTGAAAAATCAGGGGAAATATTATAAAGATGTCGTCTTCGTATTCGAACTATACAAACTCACCGTGCGCGGCATGCAAGTTCCTCCGGCGGAAATGCACGTCAGACTGCGTATTCGCACCGTATTTTCCGCCAGAGGAATTTACAAAATTTGCGAACGTCCACCGGATATTCGGGGCAAGCAACGTCAGCAAGATCCTCCAGGAGGTGGCGCCACATCAACGGGAAGACGCGGTGAACTCGCTTGCTTACGAGGCAGAGGCACGGCTAAAAGATCCAGTATATGGCTGCGTTGGGGCCATCTCGGTGCTCCAAAGACAGGTCTTGAGGTTGCAAAGGGAACTAGAGGAGACAAATGCTGATCTCATGAGGTACGCTAGTTGTCTTGGTGATGAAACGACGTCGGGTTATGGAGGACGGAGAGCTTGACTGGTCAATGGGAGTTGATTAGTCATCATCACTATTTGAAAGACTTAGCGGCGGAAAACTATAGAGAGAGAGTGTGTGTGTGAATGGTTGATGAGGATGTCTTCGTATATACATATATATATATCTATATATGTTGATGAGAACATGCATGTATGTACGTCTATGTATGTATGTGTATGCTTATTTGTAATATGCATATGCGTATGAGTTATTTAAATTGTAATTTTCTTTTACATGGGAGGTTGCAAAGGATATTTTGTGAATTGTCAAAGGATATTTTTCTTTTATATGGTTGCATGTGTTGTTTGCTTAATCATAACTAATTTAGGAGGTTAGTGTAACTTTTTTTTATTGACAAACAAACAAAAAAGCTAAAACTTTCTCCAACAAATGATCATAAATTTGATGAGAAACGCCGGTTAGCCGCTACGACTTGATATGATGATATCTAAATTCATGCATCATTTTAATTACTTGTGAGATAAGTTTATGTTGTAGACTAGTGAGCAAAGATTGTTTTAAAGAAAAAAATCATTGGGTCAAACTGAACTTACATTTCAATCATTTGAACTATATTATTTAAATTACTTACACATAAACTCAATCATAAAACTCTGAATTCATGAATGAACTTGGAAATACTTTGCTAAAAAGTGCTAGTTAACTTTGACAAAAAACATTTCAACCAACTTAAAAAATCTCGTTGTTAGTAGGATATGGAATAAGGGTGTATGTACTTCCGTTTAGACACGTATTTCAGTGATTCATGACCCATTTTTTGGCATTAATTTTTTTATAAAAAATATTGGCGAAAATTTATGTAGCATAATATTAACCATATCTAAAATTTATCATTTTAGGATTTTAAAAATATTAATTTAATGTGTCGACAGTTTTGAATAGACTCATAGGAAAGTAGGCTAATAATTGGTTGTTTGATTAGACACACTAGTCACTAGTCAGAAACATCATTTTGCTAATATTCTAAGTTACCCGAGAGTGATTTAAAATATTTTGTCGACTTAAGAAAATTTTAAATAAATAATCAAATAGCTGAAAACATCAAGTTGTTCCTTTATTTCGGCACATGTCTTCATAGGGAATCTCTTTTTAAAGTCGGTCTATATTTATTTCATGTCATTTGGCGGCGACCTAACATCTAAATATATTCACATACAAATCAACTCACCAAAAACCCACTCCTAATTCTCTTTTTCGATAATTGAAAAAAAACAAAGACTCAGTATGATATCCAAAAAATTCATTAAACAAAAAGTTTAGATATTCATGTAAAAGAAGTACGTGTCTTTTTATATAATCAATTCCAATTTTATGTGAATAACATTATCGAAGAGAAGCCAACTAAAATTATAAGATAAAAGTGTTTTATAATAAACCATTAAGATGCTACAGTAAATGAAATGTTTAAATATTTTTCCACATCCGGTTTCACTATGCTTCAGTTAAAGTTTTCTTAAAAATGGACTTAAATTAATTGTAAGTAATACTATCATTTAAAAATAATATAAAAATTAAATTGTTTCTCAAACAGTAATGAATTGTCTTTATCTACCTCTTACTGCTTTATCAAGTGGTTGCATAGACACTGTTCAACCTTTTCCCTTGCACAAAGAGAGTCCAATGAGACGCATCATCATGTTTATTATACTTCAATACTTCTTATATCACTTGTTCTTGGCATATATCACGACAACTTTAAAAGGATTTCTTTAACAAAAAAAAAACTTTAAAAGGATTTAAGACGCATCACTTATGCTTCAATACTTCTTACATCACTTGTGCTCGGATCCAGTCGGGTGTCTTGTATATAATATAATATATGCTATATATATGTCGACTTCAAGACACGAGGGATTAAAGATTGTGTTCAGACACGAGTCAGCTTCAGAAACAGTAACTAAAGGTACAATTTCTGCTATCATTTCATTTTAACCCTTTTTATTTATTATAACATCTTATTTATTACACTATCACTGTCTACTGCAGAAATATGATTGTTTTGCCATGTGATATATCATCTCATATTGTACACATCTTTAGACTTTTCCTCAATTATTCCCTTCCATCGCCTTCATTCTCCTTCAGTTCTCCCTTACTTTTTCTTTATTGCGATAGTTAACAAAATGATAACAAATCCTATACATTTTGAAAATAAACTCAACATATTATGAAATTTCAAAGGAAACAAAAAAATCCAAGCATTATTTTTTTTTGTCACGGGTTCACACCATTTTTAAAAATAATTATTACACTTTTATATATATTCGAAAACTGGACTTAGTGACCATGTAAAACTCCAGCGAAACTATTGTACTAACGTCCTGTTGCGAAGGAAACCTACTGTTTTAGTACTTGCAGTCTGAGCCATAGACCTAACTTCGTACAGGTTAATCCAAGTTTGAAATCAGTCTCATCGTTAAAAAGGCAAAGGACACCCAAAAGGAAACGTAAAATGGGCCATATATGGGCCCAAATTGTGGACCAAGAGAAAGTGAGACAGAGGTTTGTCATTTCATTATCAAGTAGCAGTGGACCACCACTAAACCGCCCAATAGCTTAGAAATGTCCAATAGCAGAAACAAATGAAAAAGCCTTGTTCCATGGACGACATCGTTTTCTTTGTCCGGAAATTAATTGATTCGATTATATTTTTTTTTGTGTGTGTGTGATTAGACCTTTGTAAGAAAAAAGGTAGTACTAACTAAAGCCAATGGGCCACCACGGTGCGCTCGTGTTACAAAAGCGATCAACCAATTCTGGTCTAAGTTATACAAAAATAAATATATATATATATATCGACAGTGCATACAATTTGTGACATAATTTCCATCTGTTATAATCCAGAGTTTGAAAACCAAACTAGTTCCCAAAAACTATACTGTTAAACCAATCCATCTGTTAAGACATACATATTTGGACCAATCCATCTGTTAAGACATACATATTTGGACCCAAAACAAAAACATATATGTATAGTGACCAACCATAATTGACATCATAGTAGAAAACTCAATGTCCTCCAACTTTTAAAATGTAAGTCCTATAACCAGTAAACCGTTATGATTTAGTTTATGATTGCCAATTCCCTAAGTATGCGTTTATGCTCTAGCTCTGAGTTAAAATTATCACCAAGATTCAAACTCTTATGGGGAACTAAAAAAAACGATTTATCAAAACTAACAGGCTATACAAAAGTAGTAGATAAGAAAAAAAACTTGCCATTTTCTAAAAGTTATAGTTCTTGTAATGACGAAAAAAATCAAGTCTACTACTCTAGTTACTCGCTAGATAAGAAAGGAGGTCTACTTTGGATTTCAATTCTGATACCTTAACTGCCGTGTTCTTTGTATCCTCGTTAACAAAAAAAAAAAAAACGATATAACATCATCATGATCTTATTATCTTTAACAATCGATATTAATTAACGAGAATATTATTGATTACCAAACTTTCTAGACACATTATGTTTTCTATTCAGCAATTATAATGGATCATAAACGATGAGGCATTATAATTGCATCGGAGGTTTTAAATGTTTATATATTTCGTTTAGATATGAGTCTATCAAGTTCCAGAAAAGAGAGAGCATTGTAAATGTAAAATGCTTCTCTTCTCATTAATTGACCAAAGTCAATACTCTATTTATATACAAAGCTTATTGGTCATCTAATTAATGGTGTAACTAACAAATGCTTAACTATATATATATATATCTATTATGTTTAATAGCTTTGGTAATTTGGATCAGCAGCGAACTGCCAAAACTAGAATATGGTCCAACCATAACCTATTTAAAACCATTCTATTTTATTACATGTGAACTAGTCCAATAGAGAAAGTTACCACCAAATTTTCAATGGGCTCCAACACCTGACCGGAGAGACCTAGCTAGTTCAACTTGATTTGTTTCCCAATAAATGCAATCTTTGTAGTAAGTGTAAGTTGAACCGCGGGAACGGAAAGCGATGAAGTGCCTTACCCCAAGTCACACTACCACTAGGTTCACATATGCACGCGAACCATATGCCTTGTTAACCCTATTTCAATCAGGTTTATATTTTTTAAGTTTTCTAGTTTTTATTAATAGAAGTCTTGTGTTCTTTTTTACCAAACAATAGAATTCGTGTGTTTAAGGTCTTATAAAGTTGTTGTGAGATTAAAAAAAAAAGAAGAAGAAAAAAAACGGTCCCTAAAGATCCACATTTCAATTCTATCGTGACTTCTGCCACAAACTGAATCGTTTATAGTTATATTGCATGTATGCGGCTATATATGCTGAGTAAAACATAATAAGGTTTTTTTAAGTAAAGATAGAATTGTAATCTGGATTTTAACTTGGATTCGATAAAATATTAAACCATTATATTAGCGAGTTGAACTAAGCAGATGTAGGAGTTTTTTCTTCATTTATATGAAAATGAAAATAATTAAAAAACAAAAAAATTAAGTTTAAAGGGAAAAATGATAATAGCACACAAGTGCATATGGATGCATCGATCGAGACGAGGTGAGAGCAATTGTAATGTTTGTTTTTATTTGAATATACGGTGGGAGAGAAGAAGGAAAAGATGATCAGGTAAATGATGAAACTTGGAAATCATGCAAAGCCACACCTCCTTCTTCACTACATTCTTACGTGTCCTCTCCTCTTCACTCTAAATCTCTTTTTTACTACAAAAAAAAATCTTTCTATCCTATTTATATATATATATATGTTCTATTACAACAACAACAACTTATATATCTCTTGTACCCCTTTTGTGTGTGTTTTTTTCTTTGGTTTAGAGTTTGCTCTTTTAGCTAGTAGTTTTAAATAATATCAATCGATATGGCGAATGTGGACAGGCGTGTGCATGTTGACCGTACTGACAAACAAATTCATCTTCAGCCGCAGTACGATGATGATGTCGGTTATGGTTATGGTTATGGTGCAGGTGCTGATTACAAGAGTCGCGGCCCTTCCATTAACCAAGTATTTTTTTGTGTTCTTCTCTTTAGTTTTAATTTTAAGTATATATCTGTTAAGTTCTTATGATCATTCACTCCAACTATAAAAAAAAATTTCTACAAATTTAAAACAAAATATCTGAAAAATCACGAGTTTCGAAGTTCAAATCTGTTATGCCAAATTGTCTACAAAAAAAACTAAAATTGAAAATCAGAATTTGCACGGCAGTACCACTTAACATGCGTATGCATGCACTTATATATGATTTATATTCAGATGATCATGAATGGATGTATTACAGTTTGAATTTTGACATTTAAGTGCAACAAAACTTCGGGTCTGAATGAACAACTCATTTAAATAAACTCGATTTAACCGATACATGCAGCTCGTAGCACTTATAGCAGGAGTTCCCATTGGTGGCTCATTGCTAGCCCTAGCTGGACTCACTCTAGCCGGCTCGGTGATAGGTTTGATGCTCTCCATTCCGCTATTCCTCCTCTTCAGTCCGGTGATTGTCCCTGCCGCTCTCACCATCGGGCTCGCTGTGACCGGAATCTTGGCTTCTGGGTTGTTTGGTCTGACGGGTCTGAGCTCGGTCTCATGGGTCCTAAACTACCTCCGTGGGACGAGTGATACGGTACCGGAGCAGTTGGACTATGCTAAGCGGCGTATGGCTGACGCCGTAGGGTATGCTGGCCTAAAGGGAAAAGAGATGGGCCAGTATGTGCAAGATAAGGCCCATGAAGCCCATGACACTAGTCTGACCACTGAGACCAATGAGCCGGGTAAGACAAGGAGGCATATTTCATAAAAAACTGTGGGCTTCTGTTGGAAAGGCAATTATGTAATTTTTACTTTCATGTCCCAGTTTCTTCCTTCAAGAATCTCTTGTCAATATGTGTACGTTTGTTTTGTCTTGTCCAAATAAAATATCCTGTGAGTGAAATAATAAAAAAAAAGAAATAAACCGTTATCTTCTTTTTTGGGATAATCATAATTTCATACCAAAATTCAGGTTATTTTCTGAAGTTCATTAATTAAAAAAAAACTGAATTGGAATAAACTTGTATAATATATATACATCCTTCCAAATTGTTATCTCGGCCGACATTTATTCCTCAACACTACAATTTCAAAACTAGTCCGAAACATATTCCTGAATTCACCAGCTTCAAATCATGTTTTTATCTATGTCCACCTATGCATTTATCCATTTTCTTAACTTAATTACCGAACTTCTTGACATGTTTACCAAAAAACTTAATTACTGAACTTTACCATTTCATGAGCATGTGTGTGTCTTAGACACACATACACAATTTTACTTATAGTGTACATGGTGGCATATGTATTATTAAAATATCCATTCACACGTTCTACTTTAATAAATTCATATCCCTTAAAACGCCTTTTCATATACACATCACATTTTTCATTTGTGTTCTCGAAGCCAATATTTACCACTAAACCTAGACCGACGAGCTGTGCTTTTCTTATTTATAACTCTTAACACATTTTTTAATAAATTTTTAGGGTTTTATATCCCCCAAAGAAAAAGGGATATAAAAAGGTTAGTGTTTCCTTTTTATGGTTTTAATTTTTTAAAAATATTTTTTAGGGTTTTATATTACCCAAAAAAAGGTTAGTGTTTCCTTTTTTTCCTTGCTTTATATGTTTAAGGCGAGGGTTTTCATAAATCTGTTTCCCCTATAGTTTGAAACTTCTGATATCGGGCTTATTGGGCTAAATCGAGACGGCCCCATTATCTAGTGCCGGCTGATCGGACTTCCCCTTCCCGGCGCTGAAAATTCCACGGCCCCACCGTTTACGCCTCTGAAGTAGCCGTTGCCTTCTCTGTCTTTCTCTAGTCGACGAAAGGAATGGCTTCGTTTGCTACGTTACTGGAGAAAACTCGAGTCCCTCAACCTTCCATACAGAGATTCGCTGTAATCTCCGTCTTCTCCAAGTTACGATCTGGGTCGGAATCTGAAGCCGGAAGAGAAGCTATCTCCTTCTGTCTCACTTCCACATCTGTCACTGTCGTTGATCAATCCGTTCGTGAGCTATGCCAATTAGTCTCAGACTCCGTTCTTGACCTCTCGCACGGTTTGCTTGAGCTTCAGTCAGCCCTCGAAGGATGCGACTCCAAATTGGTTCCCGTCTTTGTGAAAGGTTTAGGCTTTTTGATTCGAATCGGTTACGAGCAAAAAGATGCGAACTGGAAGTTCAATTCGACGGAGAATCATCCGTTTGTCAGGGTATGTGATCCGAATTCCGTGAGAAATCGAGTCGAAATTTTAGAAAGCCTTTATAATGCTTCTCCCTGTTGTTGGGTTTTAGATTCTTTCTTGCCGAGCGGAGACACAGACGGAGATTCTTCACCAAGTATCACTCTTTGTTATGCATAATCGGCGATTTGGAATGGTGCGTGTATGTGCATTTCTGGAGCCGTTCGTGAATTTTGCAATACTACGTGTCCCACTTGCAGATTCATCGCGATCTTTGTTTGTGAGGGAGTTAATCTCATCAATGGCTTCCCTTTGTTGCTCATGCCGTCACGAAGCACTACCAGTATTCAGATTGCTTGTCCGCTGCCTTAAGTATATCCCAGGCAAAAATTCGGAAGTAAGTATACATGATTGACAGTCAGTTTGATGAATGCACATAAGCTAGGTGCTCAGTTCTAAGTTTCTGGAAACTTTTCAGGACAATAGAACTTACAGCTGCATTGTGAAGATTCTAGTGGATGCCTACACTGTGGTTGCGAGGGACTTGGTTGGAACTAGATTGGTATGTGCTAATTGCCTCATTACTTCATCTTAATCTTTGTGCTCGTTTTCTGAAATTTATTCATTTATCTACACTAGCAGGAAGTATCAGAAGTTCATGTGCTCGGTGTTCAACTGGTAGATACCGTACTTTTGCTTTGTGCCTCTCCTCATGTCCAAAACACTGAACAAGAGCCTGTGATTGAATCGTTGAGGCACTTGTTGGCTGTTCAGAAAGACCTTGGATTACCATATTCACGTGATTTATCCTTGGTGGTTCTCTCGCTAGCATTCATGCTCGCCAAGTCCAGTGTCGAGCATGAGCAACTCTCTATTTTGAAGTTGCTGCTTTTCCTGCTCAAATGGAAAAGTGAAAAAGGTATATCTGTGCTTCATCTTTCTTGTCATTACACTCTTGCTCGTTTCATTGTCTAATAATGTACAGTAGTAGCTAATATACTCCAATCAACTTGGTGTGTCCTGCTATAGTATGACTCTCTGTTTCCTTTTTATTTTGGCAAAATAATGTGATGTATGCGTTTTCTGTTGACTGAGAATCGATTCTTTTTTAATTCTTTTGTAGAAAACTTGTCGGTTAGAGACGCAGCCTGTTCAAGTGTTGAGCCTCTATTACTGTTCCCTATCATAGCGCTGATGTCTTCTCCTTCTAAATCAGTAAAAGGAGCAGCAAGTAAGGTTCTTTCCATCGTAGAAAATGTCTTGGTAACAATATCAAATGCACCAAAGATTGAGGTCCACACAAGTAAGGGAGATTCACCACTCAGCAGGGTGGGCTCTGTCGTATTTAGGATCACGCAGCAACTCTGGCATCAGGTTTAATTTTTTTTTGGAATTTTATCTATATTAATAAGTTACATAGATCCACTCATGAGTTAGGTATTTCGAGAGTTGGTGAGAGATAAGCATGTTTATATTTATGTTCATATCAAATTTTTCTCAAAAGAATCAAATTGCTCTCTGAGTCTTTGAATGTTCTTTTCTCAGAATGACTATGTACCTTCCACGTCCTCCTTCCTCAGAGTGGCTTACATCAATGGAAGTGAATCACAGGAAACTTCTCCTGGACCAGTGACTTGGAATTCACTACTTAGGGAACATGCTAAACGGTTTTGTGACAGAAAAAAATTATCTGCATCGTTTTGTCTTTCGCAAGAGATACCTATTTTACTTGGTGCTGTTGCTGGTGTCTTGGTGATGCATCCATTCCTAGGACCTGATGCCGTTGATTCTTTGACTGCTGTTGGTGGCATTGATCCTAAGATGAGTGTCCCGCTGTTGCTAGTTGTTCTATATTACAGCAACTTGTTATCTCGAACTGATGTCCCGTGTCAGAATCTATTGGTGAGACCACTCATTCATTTTCTGTTAATTCCTTTATCTTCAAATTCAAGTACTTGATTATTCTTTTTTTTTTTCCTTTAGTCTAGAACCCATTGTATTTATTTGACTTGCAGTCGAAACTTTTGGGGTTGCTCCCATCACTAGCTGCGCAACAGGTGATGATTCCACTTGTAGTTCAGACGATTACACCAATGCTACACAAGGATGCGAAAGGGTCAGTGCGCCTTTTTCTTATCATTTCTTGATCTATCTTTTAATCGTGTTTATACTATAGCTGATTCTGGGTTGAAACCCTTGGTGCTTGTAAAACTCGATTTTCACCTTTGCTCTTTGGTAAACGAGTAGCCTTCGTACACAGCTATCGGTGGTTCCTTTAACTTTTCAGATTCTGAGCTTATGATATATTATAAAAGTTAAAGTTGGAAACAAAAAGATTATGTGATCTTTAATGCATTAGCCTACATTTACCAACCTTGTTGAGTTGGGTTACTGTGCTCGACCTTTTTTGGTTCGGTACTGCCATGCAAGGTAGTTGACATGTTTGGCTCTGATGATGGTTTATTTTAGTTTGTTGTATGCTACAGCCGTTAGATTACTTTGCCAAACCTGGGTAGTCAATGACCGTGCCTTTTCGAGTCTGCAGGTAAGCTATTCTACACCACTATGAATTTTGCTCAACATTGACGAAATCAGTTTGCGCATGCTTGTACGATTTTATGGTACTAATTATTTTCTAATACTCAGGAGGTATTACGTCCGAAAGGATTTATAGACTTCATTTCAGAGAGACATATCTGCATTAGTATGGCTGCTTCCATTGAGGATGTATGCAAGAGACACCCTGATAGGGGAGTAGACCTAATCTTGTCCGTTCAGGTATAATTTCTCAAGTGATGTTTGCTAGCACTGCTTTGGCTGTATATTGAATATTTTGGAGTGCATTCAAAATTTTCGACTGTATTCATGCTTTGCTAGGCCTGTATAGAAAGCCAAGACTGTTCAGTTCGAGCACTTGGTTTTCAGAGTCTTTCCCATCTGTGTGAAGCCGATGTCATTGGTACTCTCTTGATGCTTGCTTGTGTTACCTAATTCCTTTGTATTTCCCTCATAACTTTTCCCTTGGCCATCCAGATTTCTATACTGCATGGGGTATCATTGAGAAATATGCTCAAAACATCAAACTGGATCCTCGCCTTGCTTATAGGTTAGCAGCGCTCATATCCCAAATCATAGTTACAGGCACTATTGAGGTGTTTTAAATGGTGCACGGATCTTTTAGCTATTTTATCTGAGGTGCCTAAAATTTTTTGACGTATCACTAGCACTATTTTGATGAATATGTTGCAGTGCATGCCTTCTTCTAAAGTGGGGTGCAATGGATGCCGAAGCATATCCTGAAGATGCCGAAAAGGTTCTGATCATCTTGTGGGAAATTGGGAGCACTAGGCAGATACCTAGTGATTTCCAATGGACAAAGGCAAGAGTCTCTGCCTTAATGGCACTTGGTCAGTATGAGGTATGTATTGAATATTTGTGTCTTGTACTTCTTCTTTGGTTCTAAAATCCTAATTTCTACATTTTGATCCAATTCTGATCCATGCTTTTCAGGTATCATTTTTGGAAAAGCAAATTACTGACTTCAATAAGAAATTTGCATATTTGCTCTTCTCGGAGACGAATGAAAAAATTTTGAATGCTATAGAAGACCTTTCAATCAAGATCATGATTCACGAGCACAGGTATATAACTTGTAATCTACTGAATTTTACTGGTTTACATCCTCATTAGCAGCATATTAAAACTGCTTATTTTTCTGACCTTTCAGCGTCCGGCGTAGATATGCAAGAGAGAAGAAAGTTTCTGGTAGTAAGATTGAGAAGCTGCTGGATGTGATACCTCAGGTCATTTTTCCTGCAGGTATAGTTGATTTTTTAGCTCCTTAACGAGAAATGCATGTGAGCCTGTAGGAATAGATAATTGAAACTTTGAGATAGGAGGGGTGCCTAGAAATTTTTACTGGTGCATACTTTTGCCTAATAACTAACTTAACTTGTTTATAATTGTCTGTTTCTATTGTGCTTTGCAAGTTGTGATTCTTGTAAGATAATGTCGAAATTTAAAGTTGCATCGTCAATTAAGAAAATCAGAAGCATGTTTAGTGAACCATGCCGTTTTAAGATTATCGAATCCTCAATCCTTTTCTTCATTTTCGCTAGATATTTCTAATAATCAGTTATGTAAATTTATTGGTACTCCGCATGAACTAAGCACAGCACCATTTGACTCACAGGGAAAAGAATTAAGACGGGAGAACTACCTGGTGCGACATTATTATGTCTATCTTTTAGTCCCAAAGATGTGAAGTTTGGGTCATCAAGAGTAAGAATATTTAGTGTTCGGCTAGGAGATTTTCCAAATTCTTAAGCGTACTGAGTTGCATGCTTCTAATCGCAGAGCTTTCATGATATACATGGTCAATACGAGGAGGCATTTAAAGTAGTAGCCAAATCTCTCCAGCTCTCAAGAAATATTTTTCTTGCGCTTATCTCATTGCAATCGCTGAAAGCTTTTATGTGGCGTTGGATGAGAGCTAATATATTGTCCATTGGTGCAATGGCTACTGAATTATCATCTGATAAAACTTTTAAAGCTGCAAACAACATAATGAAGGTTTGAGAGAATGTCTTTCTGTAGCTGCTTAGTTCAATTTTTTTTTGAAGTGTTCGAACTTCTATTGAGACGCTGTTATATTATTTCATGTAGAGTTTGGTATACATGGCTGAAGAAACTCTTCCTAGGTCTGCAGAAAACATAGCACTGGCACTGGGTGCACTATGTGCAGTAAGATTTCATATAAACGGGCTTCCATATATGTAGTGGCCAAGTGTCCCAATATAGAAATGTTAATCTCTTTGTTGTTTCAGGTTTTGCCAGCTGCTGCTCATAAGATTAAAGCGACTGCATCTAAATTTCTGTTGGGTTGGCTATTGGAGCATGAGCATGAACACCGTCAGTGGACTGCTGGTATATCTCTTGGATTGATTTCGTCTTCTCTACATGTGACTGACCACAAGCAGAAATTTCAGAGTATATCTGGACTTCTTGAGGTACTTTCTAAACCTGGGAGTTATTGCGCCATGTACCATATCGGTCCATAAATAATTTGTGATAATTCCTACAAGGCTAACTCTTTTATGAAAGCGCATACTGAGTAGTATATCTGAAGACTATGCATGCAAAATCAGTCGCACTCCTTACATGATATTTTTTTCACTTTGTAGTAAACATGCAGCTAGAACACTATTTATTATGTATCTTATTGGCTTGGAAATCGCTTTCAGGTTTTGTGTAGCAGTAAAAGCACTCTTGTAAAAGGAGCTTGTGGGGTTGGATTGGGTTTTTCATGCCAAGATCTGCTTACACGGACTGAAGCCTCTGCGAGCTCTGATATAGACAGTGAGTCCTACAAGAACCAAGAAGAAGGGCTCTTAGGAAGGATCGTGAGGTTGGTATCTTCAGTATTACATCATTTCCTGCGCACTCCGTCTGATGCCCTAGAAAGCTTGTCTGCAATGTTCCCACCTGGAAAGGAGGACAGCGTTACAGGTTTACCTCACTTGTTGGATGAAACTTCCGATGATTTTGATGATGATACATGGGGTATTGCTGGACTCATCATAGGTTTGGGGATGTCAGTTGGTGCAATATACAGAGCTGGGAAGAAAGACGTTGTTGTAAAGATTAAAAACCTTATCGTATCATGGATCCCATATGCAGATTCTCTCAAGCAAAGTCGAGGTTCTAATAGTAACATATCAGTGAGAGTTTTTTCAGCTGGTTCCTGCCTTGCTCTCCCTATTGTGATAACTTTCTGCCAAAAAATGGAACTGTTTGATGCACATGAGGTGGATCATCTAATCAATTGTTACAGGGACCTTATTTCTGAGTTGCTTATTGTTAAAATGTCTGGTGCTTTTCATAAGACTTTGTTGATGGCTTCCTGTATTGGGGCTGGAGACCTCCTTGGTTCTGTTCTGAATGAAGGTATCCACCCTGTGGAGGTTGAGTCTGTAACAGGCTTGTTAGAACTGTTGAAGACATGTTACTCTGGACTTTACCCACCGGTTGTTCACTTTGGTGGCATGCTCGGCGTTATTAACGTATTAGGAGCAGGTGCGGGGAATTTGGTGTGTTCCCATCCTCTACCCCTTGCTCCTTCAAGTTCTGAGGAAAACGTAAGTTCTCTGGCCTATCTTTCTTGAGATCCTTGCTCGTTTATTCGCCAAATGTGAAGGACTCCTAACATCCATTTATATTTTACAGAAAATCTCTTATGTATCAGGTCCTTTGCTTTCAAACTCATATTTAACTCAGCAGTTGACGCCATTTGTGCAAGAGATATTCCTTATCGCACAAAATACTAAGGATCGCCAGCTGCAACATTATGCTGCATGGGCCATCTCATTTCTTAGGAATTACATGCGGTCCAGGGATGCGTTAAGTCTAGGCAATGATATCCAATCTAGCGACTCTCACCGTAGTTCCAACGCTCACAATGTTCCTGAGCATGCCCTGGTCATGAAACTTGCTCAAGGCTTGACAAATCCTAGTTTGCCTTTGGTATGTCTGGTTAAAAGCTTTCTGATAGTTCTAACCTTCTATATTCACGGTTGGAACAAATTTTTTTTTTGAAATTTTGTTAACAGCCAAGTAAAAGATGATTTAGTTCAGGATAGAGATCTCAATCTGTTCTCATACTTATTCTAATCTTTGTTGAAATTTAGGCGGGTAGCTCTCTGAATATTGGCACAATGGCAAGTGCTTTGCGGTGTATGTCTCATGCTCCGAGATTGCCAAACATGGATTGGGGAGCAACAATAAGGCGATTAATGAAACAGGAGACTCAGCCTTATGTATCGCAATCAGGAGATCTTCCCAAGGAAATAAGTCTTAGGGAAGAATGCTTGAAATTTTCATTTGCCCACGCAAGCGAATTTGATGAACTTCTAGCTTTTCTGGACGAGTTGTCTGAACTATCTAGATTCAAGGCACTAGAGCAGAGTCTCCAGTCATGCCTGCTCTGTCATCTAGGGGATTTAATGAGAATGTTCTCAGGTTCAAGAATGGATAAATTGTTTGACGATATATCTTCCTTCGTAATCTCTCTATCTTCAGACCAAGTATATACCTGTGATGAGAAAAGTTCATTGAGGGTCTCTTGTTGGAAGGGTCTGAGTCAGTGTCTCGAAGCAACTTCATTTGAATCTTCAGAATACATCACAAAGATTGAAAAATGCATAGAGTTGCTTTTCGCGGTATTACCAGTAGCATCACAATCTCCGAAAGTAGATCAGATGGGTTCGGTGAAAGAGTGGTCAGAGGCAGTTGGATGCTTGCAGAAGTCGCATCGGGATTGGTTATACAAATTTCTACAGGTATATATGTTATATCTGCTTCATGCGCCTGTAAAGTATGTATTATCGTTGTGGAGATCTCGCCATTTAACCGAGATTTTTTCTCGCATGCAGGTTTCTAGTCTTGAACCTGGAAACGGAAAGACTGACTTCCAAGGTAATCTAAAGAAGATCCAGTTAAAAGCCAAGCTAGCAAGACTTGGGTCAATTCCATTTTCCGAGTTAGGAAAATTGAAGGCCATTATATTAAATTGTGATCAGTCAGGTCAGTTACCATCATCAATTGTTATATGCGAGCTAGATACATTTCAAGATCATGATACAATCAAACTTTGCATCTTTGTTAGATATCTGGGATGTGCACATTGAGATAGTAGCGGCTCTGCATCACGCCGAAGGAGGTATCAAAAGACAGTGGCTCATTGATGCCGTTGAAATCAGCTGCGTTGCTAGCTATCCTTCCAATGTAAGACATTTCAGTGTTAAGATCTCCTCCATCGAAAGAGATTATCTTTCTTCTTCTTTTCTGTTGAAAATTGGTTTTCCTCCTTTCTACAGGCTATTTTCTTTGTTGGCCTCCTCTCTAGTATATGCTGCGAATACATGCCGTTTCTCACTTTAGACCGATCCACAGTTTTAAGCGATATGTCTGTTACCGTAACTTCACTCCTGTCTGATCCAAACTGGGAAGTTGTCGCAGAGCCTTTCATCTCGTTTCTATGGACATCATTGGAACGTGTATACAGTTTTGCAACTGACTCCGACGCTAATGCAAGGTTAATCTCACAGCAAATTGAGCAAAGCGAAAGAGAATATGCACCGATGCTTGTGAAGGTGATGCATCACATTTGCGTAGCCTTCAGAGACCATTTGCCTGTTGAGAAGCAGCTTAGACTTGCTGCTATGGCCATCTCTTGATTTCTTGTATATAATTTTATATTTAGGAGACTGTATGGTGATTTTGAAGTTAATTTTCATGGCCCCACTGTTGTATTTGTTAGATATATAAATAGATTTTTTTTTTGGGGGTCTAAAGCTGCAAAGATTATATAAGGGGAATGCATAATCGAACTTGTTCTAATTTTTATGGATTTACTAAAGCTTGTTCGTATGATCTCTGATTCAGAGGAATGGCCAGCAGTTTTTCAAGTAGAAGATTTAATCAAACAATTCTACAGTAGAATGTGCTTTTTTATTATTAATTATTTTTTTAAAAAAATGGTTGTTATCATCGCAATCGCAAGCATAGCCAATGGGCAATAAGAGAAGCAGCATGACTGTGTTGGAACAATATCCTCTTGGCACAAGATCTTCCACAGCCACGTGGCACAACCATAGCCTCAACATGAACACCTTTGGATCGAGTCAGAGGAAATCTAAAACCAACCAATCAGAACACGCTGACATGTCGATATGCTAATCTCCCTCAACATGAACACCTTTGGATCTCTATTATAAAATCGTAAATACATAACAAGAACACCAACAACATCTCATCTCACTTATTTCTTCATCATTTCTGTTCTTGTTTGGCGTTAAGATAAAGAAGAATGGCTACGTCAGCAATCCAGCACTCCTCTTTCGCCGGCCAAACGGCCCTCAAGCCCTCCAACAAACTCCTCCGCAAAGCCGGACTTTCCAACGGCGGTGGCCGCGTCGTCATGCGCCGTACCGTCAAGTCTACTCCTCAGAGCATCTGGTAATTCATACTCCAACTTTTTCTTTCATTTAAATTCGAAAAAGAAGAGATGATACAAATTTGTATGGTGGTTCAATATGGGTTTCGGTTCGGTTTGAATTCTAATTTTTGGTTTTAGGAAAATAATAGCCAATGTAAACCAAATCAACTAAGGATCCAATTCTTTTATTCTAGATTCATTTTTTTAATCAAAATATATATTAAACTGTCCTATGAAAACCATAAATTTTTAAACCATAAGAATTCGGTTCCATTTTTGGCCGGATCAAACCGGTTTATGCGGACAAAATGACCTACGAGATTTCGCTTCCTCAGTTTTTAACACAGCAAACATATTGTGACGACAGGTACGGACCAGACCGTCCCAAGTACTTGCGACCATTCTCAGAGAACACACCATCATACCTAACCGGAGAATACCCGGGAGACTATGGTTGGGACACAGCCGGTCTCTCCGCTGACCCAGAAACATTCGCAAAGAACCGTGAGCTCGAAGTAATCCACAGCAGATGGGCAATGCTAGGCGCTTTAGGCTGCACCTTCCCAGAGATTCTTTCTAAAAACGGAGTGAAGTTCGGTGAAGCCGTGTGGTTCAAGGCAGGATCTCAGATCTTCTCAGAAGGAGGTCTTGATTACCTCGGAAACCCTAACTTGATCCACGCACAAAGCATATTAGCTATCTGGGCTTCTCAAGTCGTGCTAATGGGCTTAATCGAAGGGTACAGAATCGGAGGTGGACCTCTTGGTGAAGGACTTGACCCACTTTACCCAGGTGGGGCATTTGACCCGTTGAACTTAGCCGAGGATCCAGAGGCGTTCTCGGAATTGAAAGTGAAGGAGCTCAAGAACGGTCGTCTTGCAATGTTCTCGATGTTTGGATTCTTTGTTCAAGCCATTGTTACTGGTAAAGGTCCGATAGAGAATTTGTTCGATCATATTGCGGACCCTGTGGCTAACAATGCATGGTCTTTCGCCACCAACTTCGTTCCCGGAAAATAGAATTTGAATGCAATATAGTTTGTTGGTTTGATGTTCTTGGTTTGGTGAAAGAATTTCTCACTAGCAAAAAAACCTTAATAATAATATAAATATCATTGCGTAAACATCCAAAATTTGTACCGCTTGTAGATTCCACACCATTTTTCGTCTCGACTAAATCAAGTGTCCAAATCCAACAATGTATATACAACGGAAGTGAATTTGTTATAGAGCTAATAACTGAAAACCAAAGATCTGTTGATACAAAGACCCAACCACTGTTCCTGGAAGAGCAAATGTAACAATACACTTTTTTTTTTTGTCTTCTCTTTCTCTGTTTTTCTTTTTTCACATTCTATTTTCCAAAAAAGGGGGAAAAACTTGATATATTTTGCTACGAACAAATATTAACGTCTCACGAATTGGCTATAAAGCCTAAAACGGAGAAAAGATTACTAATGCCAGATCCAACAAATAAAGATTATGTTTCTCAGACAAAAGATTACCTCACTGACGAATCTTCTTCCCTGAACTTAACCATTTATCTGTTCTTCATCAGTTTCGGACAGTGCAACCGCTTCAGAAGCTCCGATGGATTTGCTGTTACTTTTGTTGGTGCCATTATCGCTTTTTTTGGTCTCTCGTTCATCCAGAGTACTGTCGTCTCCAGAGACATTTGTGCTCTCTGGTTCTTCTGCAGACGTGGCTTTGACTTCATCTTTTGGCTTTGGGTCATTAGAGACAGGAGCGCACTTGTTTCTGCTGCTCAGTTGGTCAAGAGAAACAGAGAGAGTATTATTGTTATTGCTACTATTTTTCTCTCTGTTGCTTTGACGTGTTACCCACACGAGCTGCAACGTGTGTTCTTGCCAGCATTTTGCGTTAGCAAACGCTTTCTCGGCTGCGCTGCGTTTCACAAATGTGACACAAGCTGCACGGTTTTCTTTGTCTGTTTCATCCTGATCCTTGCCACTATAATTCGATGTATTGTCTTCGAGTTCCATTTTTGAGACTTCGCCATAAGATGAAAAATGTTCCTTTAAGACAGCAACCTGGAAGTAAAAAAAATAGTTCAAACCATCGGTAAGTGAGTCAGTGACCTTATAATCCCTGTAGAATCTAATTTGGAAAATGAATTGCACATTCATAAATTAGAACAAAGAAAGGGCACATACATCGGCTAACCCGGTTGGCAACGGAGGAACAACTTTGATGGTAGTCGTGCGGTTGTCCAACTTATACCTATTTACCATAGGAATGTTCAAACTTGTGGTAAATAAATACGGTCTTTGCTTTAAGGTTTTTGGATCGGGCGACGGAGTTTCTGTGCTTAGTTTAGCAGTAGAAAGTGCTTTCTGGAGAGCCACTTTCTTATCTGTGGATGACTCTGTTTTTGGTGATGAGATAACAGCACCGGAGTTAGAGGCTGTGTCTAGTTTAACGCGCTTAGCATCTGGCTCATCTGCTTCCTCGCCCTTGACAACCGTACCCTGTGAAGATTTTGAGCCAGATGATATGCATGTTGTCCGAGTAAATATATATATCACGACACACGTATGACTACGCATATCTCTGCGTGAAACAAACTCAATTTTAGATTATAGTGAGAACTCAAGTCTGCACTTGCCTAGCATTTTACACTTCTCCAATTTCCCAAAAGAGACCTCTGAGATTTAAATCCTCGTAACTCATACATCTAATTCCACTTAACTTCCTAGTGACTGCTAAATTGTAATCTCCTTTAAAAAACAAAATGAAAAGGGATTCAGTTACTTGTACTTACTTGTTTTTGAAGTATCTCCACCTTTTTGCGGAACTCGTCACGCTTCTGCTCCAGCATTTCCTGCTTTTTCCGAAGTGTCTCCTTCAACCGCTCAAGAGTGTCTGCTTTTTTCTGTTGAAGCGGCGTAATCTTAGAACCACTTGTGACCCCCACAGGCTTAGGCTGTTCAGAGGATGATGGAGCTCCACCTGCGTGGAAGGCAGGACCCTTTGCAATGGAAGATGCATGGTTGCTTTTCGATGCTGCAGCAATAGGAAGTTGGTTCTGCCCTCTGGAAGCAGTCATACCACGACCCTTCATGGAAGCACCATTGCCAGTGGAGAGGCCATTATCAGGTATACTATCTCTATTTGCCCACCAAAGTTTGATAAAGCGGTTACCCATCACAGCATCAGGTGCCCTGAGAGCAGATTCAGCCTCTTCGCGTTTTGAGAACTGAACAAATGCTCGGTCACTATTTATTGGGATGTGAATGTCAATAACTTCCCCAAATTTCTGAAAATGGGCAAGAATGAGGTCCCTTCTGTTGCTCTCGTGGGGAACACCATTCACAAATAGAGTCCGCATTGCCTTTTGCATTGGTTTTCTTGTATTGTTCATCGCATCATTTGAAGTATTTGATGAATCAACAGTTTTTGTGACACTTTCACCAACATGGTTTTGTTTACCTTGGCGGGATGTATTAACTGAGATCTCCTTCAACTGATCTTCAAAACCAGCTGATGAAATTAATCCTGCATCAGCTTTCTCTTTGAAATTTGCTTGACTATTAGAACCACGCATTCTACCCCAGACCGATTGACTTGTGCTTCTTAAGTCTCGAATACCACCCGCATTTTCAGGGCCCTCTTGGTTATTGTCATCCAGTGGAGCTGCATTCTCATCAATCCCATGAGAATTTAGTGCAGGCAATGCCCCTGAAGTTTCACCAGCACTGTTATTCCACAAAGGTTGATCAGGATCGTAAAAATCAGTTCCATCTGCACTAGGATATGCATCACCATAACCCATACCATCAACAGCAATTCCACCCTCATTAGTCTTCCTATGAGCTCCTTTAGTATTCATGAAATTAGCACAGCCAAACTGTGCAGGCACTGGTTTAGAAGAAGCTGCCATATGAGGTGCACCAGGGACAGAAACGGGAAGGTTGAACTGTGATAGACTCTGCACAAACGGGAAATGAAGGAAAATTACTCAGTTAAGTATACACAAAAGCAGAACAGCGTAATAAAATGCTAGTAATAAGAAATTTATCATGCAATACAAAGTATTTGCTATATAACAACTAAGATAATATGCATCTAGAAAATCAGAAAAGAGATTGGCTGTATCTGAGAGCCATGCCAATTTCCAGGTAAAGCTAACACTGAAAGCATTAAAGAGTTTAATTTTATGTCACCAAGAAGTACTGCTGATGGGCATAAAGAGGACTACTAGAATTCAAGAAACATAGACGTGCTGAACTTCAGTATAAGATCATGCAGATAGTTATTAAAATATCCAATAAAACCTCTAGTTTCTACTGTGCTTTCCTAGATAAATCCCATCACAAGAAAAAATATAATTCAAGAAAACATACCTGAACATCATCAACAACAATACGATTAATTCCATGCTCCATCGGACACATATCCCCTCTGAGGCAGAAGCCACGTTCCTCAAAGTCTCTGCATCGCTGCCGAGGAATACCCATGTTGAGTGAAGCGTTTAAGGGGGGTCTTACGGACCCTTGTAAGTGATGAAAAGCATCCAAGCCACCATTAGGAACTCCAGGAATCATTCCAAAAGCAGGCCATGGTGCGGTTTGAGCAGCTGAAACACCAGCTAGTCCCCTTCCTCCAAACATGCCCGGAACCATATGAGAAGAGAGATCAACATGATTAAACCTGGAATCACGCTGGGCCCAAGAACCATAGTTGCCTCTACCTCTACCAGCACTAGAGTCCCTAGAAAACATTGGGTTTGATCTTGATCTTTGATTATCAAACTGTACACGTTGTGCTGATGGTGGCCCTAGAGACCGCTTTTCATGTTCACCAAACGTATTGCCATTTTCAAAATGTCTAAAGTTTTTCCTGTAGGGCCTTGAGAAAGGCTGATCTGAAGAATCTTGTTCCAAGGACTGAGACCTCGTCTCTTCTTTCCTACGGTGCTTATGGTTCCGATCGTCATCCTCCTCCTCGCTGATCTCATGCTCCTCAGGGTCACTCATACAATCGGATGAAGATAACACGCTTTTCTTTGGAGAGGAAACAGAAAGTTCCATAGATCCACTTGGATAATGCAGAGCTTCTCGTCTCTCATACAAAGCTCTGATACAGTTTGGTGTGTCCATCAGATTATTGCACAACAAGAGAGTAATATACAAAACGAAACCCTAACAATCTAAAATGTGCAATCAATGCTCAACAAAAACAACAACTACCTATGTCTCATCTTCCCCTTAGTGATTAAAAAGCAACAATCATCTCGACAGAGAGATTCAAACAGACTTACGGGTTGATTAAAGCTCCTAAATCCCGAAAAACAACTCGAAATCCCAAAACAAACTCCAGTTTAGTAACAACAAGCAGCATAAACTTAGGGCTTAAACGAACCTAAGAGCTTCAGAAATTAAAGATTAAAAAAAATCAAAAGGGAAAACAAATCTTACAGGTTCTCTCGGGATGACTTTACAAATGACACTGTCGCTCTTCTTCACAGCTAAAAAACGGATTCAGGTCCGATGACCTAATTCAAAATCAATGGATGGACATATTGAGAAGAAATTGGAGGAAAAATATAGTGGCGGAGGGATCCTCGATGAAGACTAAATGCGAGGCCGATATTCTTGGCCGTAGACCTTACAGGATTATAAGGAGAAACATGAGAATCACGTCGCCGATAGCAACTGCTCTCGTCGTTAGGGTTTGAAGAGCTGCTAAGAGAGAGGCTAGAGAGAGAGAATAGCTTTTTTATATATATAAAAAAAAAGAATTGCAAGTATACAAGGCAAGGCGAAGAGGTCAGAAACTAGACCGGAAATTTGGATTTGCTACCCCAAGAGTTCTTCAAATTTACAGAACGACCTAATATTCCTATTTATTTATGTTTTTGGGTCTGAAATATTATTTTATTTTTAAATAATAATTATTTTATAAAATTCACGACTGTTCAAAAAAAACAATAACAACAATAATAATTCATGACAATCAATATATAGATGCATTGAATATATTTACGATGTACTTACTTTTTAACAATAAACGCCTCTTCACATATCACACTAGAATTTTTTGTTAACTTATTTTTATTAATTTTCAAAAATTACATTGTACCTTTACTTTTTCGATGTAAAAATATTAATTGATTAATTAAAGTTTTTTATCACATCTTTTTTTTCTAACTCTCCAATATCAAAATCATAATATAAGGTTTTTAACATTAACTTAATATCAAAAATACCAAAAATTTCTAATTTATTATATTTCTGTATAAGAGAGATAATCAATATAGTTCCAAAATTCTAGTGAAATTATTGATTGAGATTCAATAAAATTTTATTTTTAAAAAATTCTCATATATAAAATCATCACAACTTATTATGAAATGCTTTAGTATATAAATTTGTTATCGTAAAAGATGTATGAAATCTTGAAAGAATAATATAAAAAAATTCAAGAACTCCAGAACAAAATCCCAACAGATTATAAAAATTTGATAAAAAAAAGACCAAAAACAAAATTTAATCAAACCTGTGAATCAAACCAAAGCACTTAAATCATCTTCAATTCAGCAGTCGAAGTGAAAAAACTTCATGTCCTCATCATATGATTTTGATAATATGTAAAAAAAATTGGATATAAAATATTATTCTCCTCTTTTAATAATTAAGATTTTTATTTAGTTCCATTTCCAATAGAAATAATAATATTCTGTTTCTGAACTTTTCTTTTAATAACTTGAGATTTTTGTTTTAAAAAAATAATTAAAATATCAATATTCTCTTTCATAACCTATCTTAGTTAACATTTTCATGGTTAAATGTTAATAACTTCTTTTTTAATAATGTTACCATTTTCTTAAATGTTTAGTAAAAAATAAATTGCTGAACAAATTTAGCACATATTTTAGGGAAAACGATCAATATCTCCACAAAATATGAAATATCGTATCAGATACGACCTATTTTGACAATTAAATCTTTGTATCCACCAGTCCGAAGTTAAAGATTTATATATTCATTGTATGAAAATTACATATTTATTTACACCCAAAAATAAAGTTTAAAATTTAATTTCCCACTGGTTAATGGAACAATTGAAAATTTCATTACCCAAAATATGAAATTGTAAACCGTAATATACTAAATAAACCAAAATTAAAAACCCTAAAACCAATTTTCCCCAAAATTAAACCAAGTACAAAAACTCAAACTCAGATTTCATAATTTTGAACACAGATTTCAGAAACTCAACCATAGATTTTTGAATTTCAAATTCAGATTACATAATTCATCATGTCTAGGTTTCATAATTTGTTGGCTGAGTGTTTATTAATGGTGAAAATTTCGTGATTAAATCAAGATTGGAGGTTAGAAAATGTGTCTTCTCTCCTCTTATTAAGGGGGGATTATATTATTTTGGGAATCAAGCTCATACCAAATTGGTGATTTGGTCTTTTGTGTTGATTTTTTCTTTTATAATATTTGTTTCCAATTTGTATTAATTCCTCTTGAACCCTTTTCTCTATGTAAAAACATACATCTTCCTCATGCGTTCGTCATCGTCCTTTTTATTTTTTACAACGTCGTCAATGTCTTTTATGGGGATTAGATATTTTCTTAGTCTTCAAATGTCAGATTTTTGCTATTGGATGAAATTGAAACTTAAATTTTTGAATCTCTTTTTTTTTGTTTGAATTACTATTTTCATAAGCAAATTTTAAATTTTGATTTTTGGGCAATGGAAGTGGAGCAGAAAGAGAAAGACTAGGGAGGTAGAGAGATAAAAAAATATGATTTTGGGAAAAATTGTATTTTAATTGGGTATGGGTATTTTGGTTTATAAAATTAATTTTGATTTTGATTTGGTATGTCATTGGATTCAGCGACAAAACCAAATGAACCGAATATTGTGGGGAATTAAAACGAAATGATTCAATTTGAGTGCAATTAGATCTTTAACTTTGGATTGATGGATAAAGAGATTGAGTTGCTAAAATAGGTAGTATCTGATATGATGTCTCATATTTTATGGAGATGTAGATCGTTTTCCCTATATCGTAAAATGACAGAGATTTGAAGACCTAAAATATATGTAGTGTCTTTAATATCTTATTTAACATTGTGGGTGTTATGTGTCATAAATTTCAGAAGTGACTATCATTATGCTACATGATTTTGATAAAATATTTTTTTAAATCATATGGCATAATACAGGGGCACAATGGTGACCACTTCTGAAATTCATGACACATGTATGAAGTTCGAACCCAACACTCCCTAATGTTTAAGAGAATATTAAAATTACTAGCCTATGTTGACAAAAAAAACTGTAATAATCACCTCTAAATCCAACAATCTGAGATATTAAAATCATTAACTAAATTAACAAAAAAAAAAAAAAAAAGATTCACTTCACATATAAATATAACAGTACTGACCCTAAGGATTTGCGTGATTGAGTAGTATATTTTTCTTTATGATCTGGCCACCACCATATTAAGACTTTTAGTCTCTCCTTCGTCTACACTCTCTCCCTAGGTTGATTTTTCGCTCTTGATCCTCAGGTTCATCGATAATTTGGTTTTTCTAATATATTTGATAGATGGATGACGATTATGTGAGCTGCTTCGAGGAGGATGAGGAGAACTATAATTACTCCGATGCTTCTTACGACGGCTGAGAGTCCGATATGCCAGAGGTAGAGTCCGGTCCGCAAAATGTGTCCTCCAGAAAATCAACGTGCCAGATCATCACAATAGATTCTATTGTAGCGACACAGAAGGAAGTTTTGGATGGGTTATGGAATTGTTATCGGTTAAAGAGAACCATGCTAAGACTCTTCTTATTCATTACCAGTGGGACATGGATAAGTTGTTTAGTGTTTATATTGACCGAGGCAAAGATAGTTTGTTCAAAAGTGCTGGTCAGTTTCTTTTTTCGTTAGCCTTGAGTTATGTCTTGTTCTTCACAGAGTAATGCGAATCTTTACTAATGGTTCATACCATAATTGTCTAAATACCCTAATTATATATCAAACAGGGAGTGAGAATAAGAAATCCATGAAGAAATGAAAAGAAATAGATTGCATGATGAGGGAGATTAGTTAGATACCTATATTACTTTATTAGTGCTCTAAAGTGTTTTTCAGATGCAGTATAAGATGAATAAGTTTAGTGGAATTCAAAAATAAATTAAAACTTACACCTATTCATCTTCTGGGATTCATGGATCCCATTCCTTTTCTCCACTAATTTTTCACTCTAACCGGTGAATATAGTGTGGGGGACCTCAGAAAATATACTACTCACTTTGGTTTTTACAGACTACTTTCAGTCTTCAGATACAAATTCTTTTTGTAACACAAACGTCATGCATGCACTTCTTTTAGTTTATATATATATATTTACTTCATCTCATCTATTAAGATATTACAACTTTGGTCCAATTTTATTACTACTACTATCATATTAGCATGTGCTTTCTAGGAGACTAGATACTCGAGCATGTAAATGAGAAAGTCACAGAAATGAGAAGATGCTTTTAAATCCAAGAAAAGAATCAGAACCATCGGGCTTACCTGCAAGTGTCGAGCAGGATCCTTTCTCCTGCTCTAAGTTGTTGCTGACTCTCTTACCCATCGAGATATCAAACGACAGCATTTCTGCAGGTGCATTAGATGTGATGCTTGGTATTTTAGCAGAAGGACTAACCATTAATACGTATGCTCTATACGGACTTATCTCTGCGTTTCTTTCTTTTTGAGAAGAGATGGTTATAGGATCCTCCGTTTTTGATGTGGCGAGTACCGGAGAATTCTTGGACCTTTTCCTTATGTAGTTGAACATTGTTTCATCTGAGAACGGTCTCTCTGTTTTCCATTTTTCAGATCAATTGGAGGTAATTGTTAGAGTTTAAGCAAAGGTGTATGAACACAATGTAGACTTCAGAATGAATGAAGATTTATTCACCATTTTTTGCTGCAAGGCTTGCGTTAACCGGGCTTGTAATTTGCTGTGCGCTTTTGTTTAATGTCCATAGTATTTGTTGGTAAGTCAAGCACAGAATCATACTGAAATAGAGGATCGAGTTCAGGATAATTCTCCACTACGCTCTTCCTTTTCAGAGTTGGTTTCTCTGATGCCGGAGAGGTTGGATTCAAAGTGCTTAAAGAAGGAAAACACTTCGCTTTTTCACGTATGTGGTCAAAGACTGTATTTTCATTGATAATGACGCAGTCGTCTTCTTCCATCGTCACATACGGCTCTTTCTCTGCAAATAATTTTGGGTTGCAAAACGGTCAATGGAATACAAAAGACACAAAAATAACTTGAGACGGAATTAAATTTGTATTGAGCATCTAACCTTCTTCTAAATCTTCATCTATGAGCTTGAAACTAGGCCTGTTGAAGAAAATTGGGAAGAAAGTTGTATTCAAATGAAAAACTTTATTTATGGGCACTGGGAAGAAATCGATAATAAGACGCTTTCTGAGCAAGAAAGCAAAAGAAAATGGTCTCACATGTCATCTTTTTGATCCTTCCGATTTGAAGGTCCAGATTTTACTGGGTTGTCATCATCTACTGTGCAGACATCCCCCATAGGAGGATAATAGTGTGGCAGCCTGTTTTCGGTTTTGTAATTTATTTTGTTGTTGTCTGCCTTCTTCAGTAGAAGTGCTTCATGGAGATCAATACCAACTACAAAACACAAGCCCGGAAATACACACGCTTGAATTACTTAATGTTTGAGTGTCTCACTCACTACTTGGTAATCAATTTTTGCTACCAAACCATTTAGGTATTCAGAAAAACTTAACTGTATTCTTCAAAGATGAGATCGGCCTTCACAGTCACCTTAGCTTGTTGGGGCCTTTCCACGAGTATGGTGACGCTATAGGGACTAGAGACATAAGGCAACACAGAGGTAAAAATCAATGAAAAAAGTGAGATCAAAGAGTTGCATATGGTTAATGGTGAAAAGACTGACGGGCCAGGTAAGCATACCTGGAGAAGTCGTCCATTCTGCTGCCATAAAAAAATCACTGATTAGTTGCCAATTTCATGAATGTCTAAAAAGAGGCAATTTTTTATCCATGAACCAATTTTTTATCAGAAAAAAAACATTATGGTATAGTTGATCATGTGCTCATCACCTTATTTTCTCATGAAAGTGGATAAGATTTTCTTCCTCTGAACCAACAATCTGCCGGAGAACGATACAGATTAGTAGCTCATCTAGTAGTTATCTTTTATTCATGAGAAATCACAAGACTACGCAGAGAAGTGGAGATGCAGGTACAGTATCGTCAGTAGAGTTAGATAAGTGCAGAAAGTTAAGGCAACCAACCATGTCAGCATAATGGCGTTTTGTGGATTGGAGAGGTTGTGATAGTCGTGTCAATGTGACTGCTAGTTTAGACACTCCTTGCTTCTGACAATCAACTTCCTTGACCTTGATTTCTACTTTCGGAGGTAGGGAAGATAGAGATTCCTTGATATGATTTCCAAAAGGATATTTTCGACCGGTAACAATCTCTATCCTTCTTGGATCAGCTTTAGCAAGAGCTTCAAATGACCTGACTCCCATTGAATGAAGTGCCTAGCAAAAGAATGTATTCTGAAAAAAGTTACTAAGACGAAAAAAATTCACTGAAGCATCTGGGAAAGGTAAGGTCCAATGAACGAGCTTATATAGAGCAGACAGAGATTAAACCTTTGCTGTAACCATCCCAATGCCAGGCAATTGTTTCAGCAGATATGGACTGTCGTCCCAGAGCTTTTGATATAGTGATTTGGCTAGAAGAGTTGAGCTAATAGTTGCTTTATAATTCTTTTTGTATATAAAGTATTCTTTCATGCATCTAGCTATTCTGGATCCATTCGAGCATATCGAGTTAGCGTCCTGAGACAAAAGATCCAACTTTCAGATGCAGAGCTGAAAAGTAAGGGTGATAAAAAAAGTCATTAGAGGGAGCCCTGAATACAAACTTGGTGAACCTGAGTCATGGATAAATCATGGACCGAAGAATCCCCAGTCAACCAATCATTTGCAAGCACAAATAGCTTCTCTTCTCTGGTTTGGATGCGTTTTTTCCGCTTTCCTTTATTATCATTGATGTGGAATCTGAGCCGCCCTTCTTTATCTGCATTTACATCATTTAAGATCTTCTTCTCATTGCGTCTGAGCTGTATCCCTTCATTTTTCCAGATAAACTAAATTAGTTTATTCATCAAGTAAAAAGAGTTATGCACCAAAGCAGATTTTGACATACAAGATATCTCTTCAGCACGGCATACAATATGAAGAGCCTCGTCCAAGCTATATCCCGTTGGTGCATGAATAATGTACTTCATTGTGTCAAACTTTAGATAATACTTTGTCATCAGTCTTCCGGGCTCTACACAAAACAACGAGAGAATTAAATCTTGGAATCGAAGATATGCAATCATAAATCTCGAATACCTTCTGGTTTCAAAACAAAACCGTCTGTGTCAGTCCATATCATCTGATAGCTTGACAGCTCATTGATCTTCTGCAGGCAAAGCTCTGGTAGGACCTAGGACAAATAAGTACTTCAAAAGGAAAGTGAATAAACTAACAAGTCACTAGGGCACCTTGCAAATGCTTCTCTACTCGATCTTTAGGAATTCCTTTCTTAATAGCATAATTCTCTGGATTCTGTTCATACAAACTTCAAATTTAGGTACACCATATATGATTATAAACAAGCGACCGAAAAAAGCACTGAGAGAGCGTATAAACGTGCCTTTTTCATTCTGACATACAGGTATGAGCACTTCATCCACTCAATGGCCCGTGTAACATCAGAGACAGTAAGTTGAACTATTTCTGCGGTTAGGTGCTCTATTAAGCATGGCAGCAATCTGAAACAAAAATAAGAGAATAATATTTCTTGAAGTCAACAAATAGCTTATGAAGAATGTGTACAAAACCAAGTTCCAGAAAAAGAAGTTTATCGGCCAAATACATACTGTGATTCAACAACCTCGCATCCGTTCAAAAGATTCTCATAAAGATGAACCTGTAATCAAATAAAAAATCACAGCCAGTGAACATAAGAGAAAGTTAAAATTAAAATATGAAATCCAGGCACAGAGAAAAGTTGCTATATATAACCGTCTCTCTTCTAGTCATAATAATAACCATTCCCGTGTCGTCAAATGGTGGCCGACCAGCCCTGCCACACATCTAGAAAAGAGAGATTACTTCTCCTTCTAGCAATATAATTTAGAATACATTCCAGTAGCTTGTACAGACAATCAGAATGCAATATTACATCTAGACAACTACTGAACTACAGATGCTTGAATAACATACCTGTAGTAATGTGAAACGATCATATTCCATGTAGTGACTTTTTTCCTTGTTGCTGAAAGGAAAAAAATGTCAGTGAATACTAACATAAATTCCAAATAAATTCTTAATGGAGTTATCTACGCAAAGACGTACAAGTGTTGAGTTGATTTTATGACGACTGTATGTGCAGGCAGGTTGATTCCATGAGCAAGTGTGTTGGTCGTGCAAAGAACTTGGATATCTCCACTAAGGAAGAGCCCTTCTACGAGGCTGCGGTCTTTTTGGCAAAGACCACCGTTGTGATAACCAACTAATTGAGACATTGCGGTGCTATTCAGCTTGCAGAACAATGCTAAACCAAAGGTACGATCAACAAGCTTAAAAGAGTGAAACAGACCGTACCGCCTTGGAGAATATAAGATTGCATTTGTTTGTCACTGCACATTGTCGAAGCCTCCCTTAACCGTTCCAGCTGTTCTCTGCTTTTAATAAATGGATTTGAGTAGCCATATGTCATTGCAGTCTGAGCAAGCTTTTGCGCAGCCTCTTGAGCACCTTTTCTTGTCGAGCAGAAAACTAAGGCAGATTTTCCTTTTGAGAATTGCATTAAAATTTCTGCAAAATCATAGATTTCCTCAACAGAATGTCGTAAGTTACAACCTAAGCAAGACATAATAACCTCAAATGTCATGAGATAACCACTTACCATATATATAGTTCTGGAGGCGCTGGATATGAGAAAATGAAAGAAAGGTCAAGACTTGATTTAGTTTCTGTATTCACAGAAGAACAAGAGGGGATGAGACGAGTGAAAAGCAGAAACTGTATACCTTTTCAAAGAGGAAGTCATTCTTGGCAGCAGCATATCCTGTACAAAAACATTTACTTAAATTCATGAAAACAGGAAAGTCATCAACACGAGCATCTTAACATTTAAACAAAAAAGGGAAACAAAATGGCAAAATATTGAGTTTTGAGATGCGGCAGGTACCAAAACTTTAGTTGTCAATTTTACAGGTCTCATTTCTTCTCCAAACCTATACAACATGGGACCGGAAACACCGAAGGCATTGAAAACATCTTACCACATAAGGTAATATTTCTCTGAAAAGCAATCCACAGTTACCTCTTAACTCCCGCAGTAGGAACCTTGAGCCATTCCGCTGCAGTAATTGAATAAAGTATTTACCACTTTAGATTTTTGAAGCAAGTTAACAACCAAAGAAAAATAGTCATACAATCCGCATAATTTGACAGTAAGAGCTACATTTTACCTAGATCCTCAATGTTCGGAATAGTAGCTGAGACAGCCAGAAGACGTACGGAGGCTAAAGCACTTAACCTTAGTTCATGATTGCTAGAAAGAATCTTTATTCTACTGACTATTGCCTCGAGAGCAGCTCCACGTGGATCATTCAGCAGGTGAACTTCATCAATGAGCACAAGCGCTATATCACTGAAAAAACCTAAACCTCCACTGGTAACGCGATAACGACTCACTGCATCAAATTTCTGCGGGAAAAAAAAAAGTAAAATAAATCGACACTAGAGGAGACACAAGCATGTATCTTGTGTGTATTCAGACAAAATCATGGAAGGTAATTAGAAACATTAAGTACAGACAAGAAAGAGAAATTGATATCTGACCTCAGGTGTCGTCAAGATGATATCTGCGTCTTGTATATTCTTTGTGCTGTAGGTTTCATTATCACCTGTCAGCTCCAAACAACTGATCCCCCATGGATTAAACTTTTGATTCCAATCACGCAGCTTCTCCTGTATTAAAGCCTTGGACGGAGATATGTAAACCTCGACATATCTCCGTCCATTCATTGGTGTAAAAACAAAGACATCAAACATTCAGAGAATCTAACGCACAAAATGCTTACTGTTTTAAGAGCTCCTTTAGCATGGAGAAACCTTCCATCCTTAGAGATAGACTTGGAGAGGAGCCTCAAAATGCATAGCTCAAAAAGTACGGTTTTACCACTTCCCGTTGGCGCTGAAATAACCATGTTGATATCGGAGTGAAAGCAAAGTGGAAAACACTCGCTCTGCAGCGAGTTGAAGTACCTGAACAGAAAAAAAATCAGTAGGCAATACACAGGAAAGGTTTAGATTCGCAAACAGTGTTTGAAATAACAATTGACCAACGAAAATTAAATCATCATCATGTAACAAAAGATAAACAATCATGCAACCATTCGTTGAGTAAGCAAAGTACATCTGAAGCGAGCAATAAGATCATCACACAAATGACTAAAAAGATGAAGGTAAATCTAATTACCTGAAACTAAAAGCTGTGCGAAATTTTCCAGGCAAATCTGAGACAGATTTCAGCGAATGTGTATCCATTGACTATCTGCAGTTTTTCAACAGCGTGATATCAAAATCCTGAAGTATCATCATAACTAGATAGCGATAACTTCATAAACACCAACGGTACTAGCTCATCACCACCCATAAATTTAAACCAAAAATCTGCTCGGATCCTGATGCGGAAACCGATTGAAATCTCGAAATTTAATCAATTGCCAAATTTAAACTTAGAAAAACAGATTACGCTAGCGAACTCTGAGAGAAAACGTATGCGGAAGTTACGAAATAGTGACTAGTCGAAGCTCGCAACGACTTCACTGATACCGATCACGAATCGAGCAAATACAACTGAGAAATGGCACAGATAATCAATCAAACTCTCCTTAAATCAGCATCCAAAACCTGTGCGAGACCAAACGTGAAGAGCAACGATCTGAGAGAGATGGAGAGAAAGTAGAGAGAGTGAATTCAAATTCAGCGGAGTCAAGTTTCCATTGACGTTGTAGTGGAAGACAAGCTTTTATATAACGCCGCGAATTCGTTAAAGGCTCCACATCATCGAGAGGTTTCCCGGCTAAAAGCTTTTAGGGTCATCTGATATTTTATTCATAGAGGTTGGGTTTAATTTTAAATATGTTTTTTTGTAACTTAATATATTATCGATTCGAAAATTTGAAACCAAAACATATAATGGATGATAAATTTGAATTCAAGACATGTGATAAATTTAAAATGTGATTATACATGATTTCAACATACTAAAACATACGTGATGAATGGATGATAAATTCGAACCCAAAACATAATATGAATTTAAGAAGTGTTTATAAGCGAACCCGCCACTAATTTTGAGGAGAAGAAGCTGAGCCTTTGAGAATCATAATATCAGGAGCTCCAGCTTCAGGTAAAGGCACACAATGCGAGTTCATTACTCAGAAATATGGTTTAGTCGAAATCGATTCCGAAAGCGAAAAAGGAAGACTTGCAAAAGAATTCATGGAGAGAAGAGAATTGGCTCCTGATGAAATACTTGTAACAATGGTGGAAGAAGCTTTGTCGAAGCAAAGCGGATGGCTTTTAGATGGATACCCAAGGAGTTCATCACAAGCAACATCTCTTAAGAGATTCGGATTCGAGTCTGATTTGTTCATTCTCCTTGAAGTACCTGAAGATATTCTTGTTGATAAGAGTAATTTGCCGTAGATTAGGTCCTGTCACTGGGAAGATATATCACTTGAAGTATTCTCTTCCGGAGACCCAAGAGATCGCTGCTAGACTTACTCAAAGGTTTGGTCAGATTGATAAGGCTCTGACCAAACTGGTTCAACATAGGAACACTAGTAGTACAAGCCGTTCACTTGCAAGCTGATGAAGCATTTGGTCTGTACAAGGCTTGACCAATGTGATGATCTCGGGAGACAATAACCTCTGGTTGAAATAGATGACCACAGTCATCGCGTTGCATTAGAGAATAGAAGAGGTCTCTCCATGATACAGAATTGGATCAGCAAATAAAGATTCATCCATCGACAAAACGAATGGGAGTGATTTAAAAACTGTGATGATTATATTGATCTGTTCTGACGTTTTTAGACATGGGTTTAATAAACTTACATTCTGATTCTTTAATTCTTGAAACCCTTTAAATGAAATGAGAATCGCTTCTTACGAGGCAAAACCCTTGAATTTGAAATCACTTCATGTTGTGAATTTGTGTTTGATTTTGACGAATAATGCGTAGAGGCCATAAGAAGGAAGATGCAGGAGTGCTACCAATAAATACCTGCAGATGCATGAATTAAAATCATTAAGGTTCGGCAAAATCAGTCTAGGGATCATTTTTATAATAACAAAATGTTTTCAATCTTCTTCTCTAAAAGGCCAACCGATGCTGACTGATCTAGAATGTAAATGTTTTGAAGGCTTACCACACTGGAGCCATTTGAAGTGAAAGATCGAGAAATGGATATGGCCACCTACATCAATCGAGGAATCAAAGGTAAGACAGATCGAAAACGTAAGTGTAAGAATTAAGACATATAAGATAACAGAGAAAAAGGAAAAGGAAGAGTTTTTACCCAACGGAGACAAAAAGATGGAGAATCCATTCGAAAATAACGAAACTTCCTGTCCACAAGATGAAGTAAGAGAACCTAAACAAGGGAAATCTCTGCGAGTAACACCAAAAAAATAAACCAGAGGTTGTTACATTAATGTAAAGAAACGCTTGGTAACATCTTAAATGCAGAAGAGGAAAGAAAAACAAAAAGAGTTTTTACCAGACGGTTAAGAATGGTGTCACAAAGCAGCAAAACGAGGTTGCTCGTATGCAAATTTACAGTCATCTGAAAAAATAATTTGCAGTCGAATAGTTAAGACTTAGTTTCCGAGTGAATCACGGTCGATTCAAATAAATTAAGAGCAAGTATAAAACCCCAAGTACAGAACTTATGCAACATAGCAAGTGCTCTGCACAACAAGCTTTTACTGTTATTGTATATGGTAAGGAAAATTCTTGATAAAAATGGTTCAAAACTTACGAAACTCATCTCATAATCCTGTAAAGACAGAAACGGAAAAATCACGGTCCAATATATACTGTCTGTAAGCACAGCTGCTCCAGCACCCATCTGTATTTCAACAAACCAAAACGCACAAATGGCAAAACAACGTTAGTGATCATCACAGATAATCTAACACGATGCTATAAATCTAAAAAGTTACAGATTATAAAAACGCAAAGGATTCTGTGTCTACCTGAAATATAATCTGGAAGAGATGGACACAGGACCGAATTGTTTTTGAATCAGAAGTTTTTCTCTTCTCCAACAAAACCATGTTCTCCCCATTTACAAGGGGCAAACGTAATCCATCTTCTGCATCGTTTCCTACTTGATCAACCGTTACTCTCGTGCTCAGTTGCTTCTTGTGTTGAAAACATCCGTAAACCGAGAGCAGTGATCCTATCTACAGAAAAAGGAATACATTCAAACAAACACATTCATCATCACTATCTGATTATAAAACATTAACATATTAAGATCCAAAATATACCCCAAAGTAGATCGTTATCAACGTGAAAGTCCACCTGTTCAAACAAGAAACACAAATTAATACCAAATCAATACCATAACATCTTCTATAACAATACATAAACTAAAGTGTATCAAAGCATCAATGATAATAAAGCAAAGCCTAAAATGAACATTGTCACACAGTAAAAAAGAGATTTTCAAAAGCTTACTGAGTGTAATAGTTGTAAATGCGCCAACCACGAAAAGCGAGACGGACTATGTTGTTCGCTAGAAGAAAGCAGAAGGCGAGAACCCGGAAACCCAATAACCAACCCGGATGGATTTGTTTAAGACAAGGTCTCCAAACATCATCAATGCAGAGAACATCACTGTGTTCACTATCACCGTTTTGTCGCTGAGTTTCAACAGAGCTATCTTCGTACTTCCATATGACAATCAAAGCAACAATCATTGGAGTCAATACCCATACCGCACAGAGAAACACTCTCCAGTTAAACCAGTAATCGAAGCTGGTTATATCCGGAACATTCTGGAACATCTTTCTTTCACCTTCCGACGATCAAACATAAACAGTTGATCCGTCTGAATATTCGGATCCGAAAACTCAATGGATCAAAATGAAGAGTGATTCAAGTAGCTTAAACCTACAATTGATCGATTTACCTTTACCTGTATGGAATTGCAATTAAAGAGTTAATGAATCCGGATCCGGAGAAAACGAGAGTTAGAAAAGAAACTACGAGAATTACGCTATCAGAAGAAAACCAGAGTTTTGATGAGATATACTTAATACTTACGTAATGTAAGAAGAAATATAGAAGTTTCGTCTTCTTCTTCTACAGTTTTCGAGTTGTGTGATGGAGAAGTCAAATTGAAACTTCGAAGCTATGCGATTCGTATAAAAAATCCAAGAAGAAGCATCAGATGGCGGTGGGCCACGAGAAGTCGGAGAACTCAACAGGGTGGAGAGAGCGACAGGTGGGGTCCTCCTCCTCCTTCTTTGTTCAACTCAACGGCGTCGTTTCCGCCTCGTCTGTTTCTTGAACAAGCCTAAATCGCAACTTTCAAAATGGAATATATATATATATATATATATATATACATATACGTAGTTATCTACAAGGCCCACATATTTATATTTTTCTATTTATAGTTAAAGCCTAAAGTAAGTTTCTTGGAAGACATGGCAACCCAAAATAGAAAAGTTTAGACTAATAGTACAGCGTCGTCTTGTTTGGGATTTCAATTTTCTATGTAGTACTCTCCAAATATCGTTTTTATAATATGGAAATGTTTATATGTTTTTATTAGACCACAATATATTACATGTCCACTTCTTCAATTAAAAAGCACAAATTTGGTTCCATATAGCATAGTTATTATAAATAGATATAATAAAGTTTGGCTACTTCATATTGCAGCCTAATTAAAGACGGCCATGAGCAATCAACTCTAGCAAAGCAATTTCGTTCATCATAACTTCATCGCACCCATGCATCACCATCCAACTATCTGTCATCGGTTCATCATACTCTACGGTTACACCACTTCCGGACCCAGACGTAGAACCACAAGTAGACGACGATCCTGACGCACAAGTCGCAGACACAACTGCCAATGACGGCGTCTCCTTTCCATCGTCTAAATCCAAGTTCATCACACCATCAACGATATACTTACGTTCATTCTCATCCATGTTCTCCGAGACCGCAACGATCACATCTTTACCTTCACCTCTCATATTTTTTGGACCAACGTTTGTTTTGGCCTTTGAGTCAGAGGTTGCACTAGTCATGGGGTTATCATCGTTGTGGGTAACTGATCTGATGTAATTCTGAAGAGTGTTGTTGCCTAGTGCAAGTGCAATTTCGTCTTTTCCCTTAGCCCTCCTCGAGTGTTGTCGGCGTTTAGTGGCGTTCCAGTGGTTCTTGATTGTATTCTCAGTGCGTCCAGGGAGTTTCCGAGCGATCTCAGCCCATCTGTTCCCAATCTCCTTGTGGGCTTCAATTAGTACCATATCCTCTTCTTCACTCCAACCATCTTTCTGTAATATATATCGAATTACGGTTATATACATTTATTACTTCATTTATTTTTCTATGTTTGTTACGTTGTTATGAGAGAATCTAAGTGAAAATGACTTTAGTTTGAATGCTTACAAGTTGTGAACTATTTTACACAACAACAAGACAAAATGCGTTAAATAAATGTCATAGACATATATGTATATACAAACAAAAATTTAAAGTATTCATGCATGAATCAAAACCGTAGACATATTGACAAATGTGAAAAAAGTTTGTTTAATTCTTTTAGAAGTTTCGCAATGTATAACGTACGAATCTGAAGGACTTGACAATGATATTTTGTTTTTTTGTGAAAAATAAAATGTAATTTTGTATATCAAATATATCAATTTTGTAGTGTAACATTATGCAGATCAAGATTTCAACAGTCTCATCATAAAATAATCAACATAAGCACAATTCAATTGGATCTATAGTTCTAAACGATGATATAAGATGAATTTATGTTTATATGTGCAGATTTGTGTATTGTCACACTGTGATGTCTATGCATAATAAAATCTATATCATTTTATTTGTAGATCATAAAATAAATTAGAAAAATACATAGTTATATATGCAGTATATATGATGATATGATGTCAATTTGAATGACGTAATGATACATGTGTAATGGACAACTAGAGATGTAATGACATATGCAAATGTATATGTATACTTAATTACCTTACTGTAAACACACAGAGACAATCATATATACGTATATATATATATATATATACTACATGATTTATACATGTATATATATATATTACATAAACTAAGAAAAAAGGTAAAAAGTTTAGAAACCTTGATATCAGGACGGAGATGGTTATGCCACCTTTCTCTACATTGTTTTCCAACTCGTCCATGAAGCATCTTAGCAATCTGAGACCATTTCTTAGTCCCATAACGCTCCACTAGTTGCACCAATAACCTAAATTTGGGTAAAATCCTCAAAAAATCTTATATAATAAATTAGTTTATAAAAAAACAATAATAAGCATACCATATAAGCCCAAATATTTATGAGAATTCAAAAAAAAGAGTTGAATTTTACTTGTCTTCGTCGGTAGTCCATTGTCCTTTGATGATGCTAGCTTTTTTCATGGGTTTACATCCTCTCCTCATCTGGAATCTCTTGTTCTTCTTGATCTGATCAGTTTTGATCATTATTTGATTATTTTGACGTCGATTCATGACGGAATCTTCGTTTGCGTTCAAGATACCCACTGATTTAGGTGCATCGTATAGATTAGAGTCAACCATGGCTCGATTGAAGATTGAGTCGGTCCCAAAGATGATTCCTTGGTTTTGATCATTTTCCCACATAGTATTTTCACGAGGGACATGTAAAATGTTGGGTACATCCTTTGGTGGTGATGAGGTGTTATAGGCCATATCGAAGAGATCTTGATCGTTGGATATGCCATGAAGGTATGCCTCGAAAGCTTCAGTGCATGGAGAGAAGTTAGTGATTCCCCTACAGATATCTTTTGAGGGTATTTCCTTTGTGTGAGGCTGCATATCAAAGTGATAGGGGACGATATTTAGATTTTGAATATGATCGGAAGTTGTGTTTGAGATCTTCGATGTTAGATTCTTGTGACAAAGATCGGAAGTAGGGTTTATAGTTGATGGAGGATATGACCTATCGAGATTAACCTGGAAAGGTTTATGATGCACACTTTGTATACATGAAACATCATCGGTAAGTGATGGATGAAAATCTTTTATGTTGAGATTGTCATCAAAAATAACGGCTGCGAGATACGGGTAATGCATTTTAATCATTGACTCGAACTCCATACGATGACTACGAAGAAGTAAAGAAAGACAAACGAAGAATAGAAGATGGAGTAACTAAATGCACTAGATCTTAAAGTCGAAGTGAGTTGGTGAAGAACATAACGATTTAGAAGAGAGCAGTAAATTGCACTGCATATAAAGGATACCAAGAAACTAATCGATAAACGAATCGAAATTCAAGCTTGAGGATGAAATTAAGGAAGAGGAAAAGCTGGGAGAAGTAAAGCTGAGGGGTAGAATATTATAAATAGGAGCAATAGTGAAGGGTGATGAGTTGGCAAATATCTAGCCTTTGATACCTTATTTTTTATTAAAATAATTATTTTAAAAAGAAAATTTGGTAATCCAAAAGGTAAAATAGTCATTAAAACTTGTCATGTAATAATCATGAAGTCGTTATAAGGTAGTTTGTAACTTTGTAATGTTGCGTAAAATTCTCGAGCCTGTTTGGACACGTGTAGTACATGTAAGCAGCATCATTTTTTCCAGCCGTCTGATCATCTTTTTGGTGTTGTTGCTATGTCAATCTAACGGTTCAAAATATTGAATGGGGTCCACAATTTCTCTCTGTAAATGAGTAGGTCCCATAAGGTTCAACTCCAAACATTGACCAAGAAGTCAAAGATAATAAAAGAGAAACTAATTTTATACGCTAATATCATCCAAAGTACATATTATTATTTTGATATTTTTTATTTTCTCTCATGTTTTTTAAAATAGTTATATTAAAATTCTAAAGAAAAATATAATCTACAACAAATTTTAGATATTTAAGATGTTTAGTTCCTCCATTCCATTGTATAAAAATAATAATATTTTTATTTCATTTAATTAATTCTAAATTCTATCAAAATTACTTTTTAATTTGATGTTTGATCTTCCATTGGTTTTCTATTTTCAACTGGATATCAAATAATGGTTTGATGTAAATATGATTAGAACTATACTTCATGTAAATTTCTAATTTTGCAGTACTTTTAAATCATCTGTATATAAATATTTTAAAATAACATTTTATTTAATGAAATAGAGGAAATTTATCAAACTTGTTGTGAGTGATACTTAACATTGCTACATTATAGATTTTAATAGCAATGTTAGATAGGAAATTTCAATTTTGTAACTGAGTAGCTTATACTATGATAGGATTTGAACCAAAGACAGTTATATCCAAAACAAACACGCCACCAAATTTCACTACTTTAAGTCTTTCGATATTTAAAGTTTTAATCTGTGACCCCAAAAATAAAAAAAGTCTTAATCCCGTTAAAGTATCTTGTCATTTTCTTACATTAGTTTTACCTCTTATACTACATACATTAAGATCTTCACAATACATGCAAATAAAACTAAGTAAATTAAGTGAATAAAAACATATTGATCTCAGCAAGGAATCAGACCGGAAAGGACATTTCGCGTGTGGCATGGCCTAAGGTTAGAAATTTGTGGGCCTTTGCATGATTTCCACTTGTTCATAAAGAGGCCTTAGATCCAGCATAAAACTTGGCCGGAAAACGGCATGTTTGTTATTTTTCTCCCCTCTTACTAGAAAAACAACAAACAGTCCACAGATTTTTCAAACTCTCTAAATCGTTCAGAAGTTTAGAAATGTTTGGGCCCTTCTGAAAAAAACGCCATCCATAACTTTACTCATTTCAGCATGGTAACGTTGTTTAAACGGTGTCATTTCGACAGCATATATGTGAAACTATGAAGCATATCGCTGCGAGTTAGAAAAAAGAAGCCGAAGATATATCGCTTCTTTCGCTCTGCGATTGTAGAACAAAAACTACAAGGAAAGAAAATGCTGAAATCGAAAAACTGAACTGCAATTGGAGAAGAAGATAATGAAAAGAAGAAACAGCAGAAGCAAATAACAGTTATTAACTAAATAGACCTAAAAGGATCAATTTAATTATATAAACTTAAACGGGTCTACAATATAAACGGCTATATGGGTCAGCTCTAACATCTCTAAATCTGTTTATCCAAACCTGAATTATTGTCAATCACCAAGCAATACTGGAAATAAAAATGATAATTAAAGAAAATATTTCTTTCTCATCCACATATCTTCATCACAAAAAAAAAAAAAAAAAATTTTAAAAAAACTCAAAAAGAAAGTTTTTTTTCAACTAAACCAATGGTACAGTAATACAGAATAATTATTTACTCTTTTGCTTTTCTTCTAAGCATATTTACCCGTAGACCCATTAATATGTTTCAACTTTCATATATACTATCATGTTTAATAGATATTTATAATATATAAAAAAAAATTATAATGAAATAATTCTTTTCCGCAATTAATTGAATTAAAGATTTAATTAAGATGGGTCCATGGTGGGGAAAAAATCAATCGTCTAAGTTGGAACATGTGGTTGTACTTGATTTACATGCAACATCTTATTGGATTCTTCGCTAACCCTATCCCATAACCACACTTTTATCCCAGAAATTTCGTAATAGTATGTTCCAAAACAAAATATCGTAATAGATTATGCCACATAAATTATTATGTGGCATGTTATTCGTAATAGCTTACTCTCTTTTGTAATAGTATCACTAGCAATTATTGTTTACCTATTATTCTAAATTTCTTGCCATTAGCCTAATAAAGAAAACATAAAAATTAATGTTCAAAAACAAAAAAAAAAAACATAAACTTGTACGATGAGAGAAAAAACACTTAAATCAGTTTTTTTTTTTGATAAAAATTAGTTGTTGAGATCACATTCACATATGTGTGTTACTTCATCTCTTAAGGTACCCACACACATCTAATTTATGATCATATGCTTGTCATACTTATAGCCACTCATATAAATGAAGCTTAAGCCACTTAATACTGCCATTAAACCCCATAAGCTTTGTTTTTTCCTAGTTACAGGCTTTTCATTAAATCTTCCATGACATAACATAAAGCAATACGCCTCCTTGCATATATGAGAAATAATCCATTATCTACAGTCAGCACTTATAAACTTTTGGTTTTCAAAAGCGTCGAATTGATTATTGTAGGGATTAACAGATTTGAAAGATTTGCAGGTGTCCTCAAAATCATTGTAATAAAAATGTCAATAATCAGTGTACTAAAATATGTATTTGGGCAAAAAAAATTCAAAACGTTTGAGTCAAAATTTTAATAATAAAAAGTGATCATTTAATTTCTATAAGTATTCGAATTGAGGTATTCAGATTATTCAATAAATTAATAAAATGATTTATTGGAGTGAAGATAAATTTTTAGTCGGTAAAAATCAGATCAACTAATTATTAGAAGTACTTTAAAAGTACATATTTGAGTAATTATTATTAGTACTATTATTTTAATTCTTAGATTACTCTAGTCAATATTTCATAAAAAAAATTAATTTTATTTTATATATTATCCAAATTATTAAATTGGATCTTATTATCATATAAATTATACATAATTATTCGTTTAAATAATAATTTTAATGGTAACAATTATTTATTTGGTAATGATTTTAGCTAAACAAGCATATCTGTAGTGGATTTTTATATGCTTTTATCGAACTTTTATTTTTATAGGTATATTTTATGTAGTAACTTTTTATATCTATATTATTTATACTTCATACGTATCTGTTATTGTCAAATCTTATAGATCATGTTCATTTATACGTCTAAATAATATATTTTCTTTATCCAAATTACAATCGAAGTGAAGTGCACATGACGCGCTTATAAGGGAAGTAATTAAGTAAAAAAGTTGTCTACACCTAATAAAATGGCAATCACACAACAAGAAAGAAATGGGTTTTCTTAAGAGTACTTAAACTTGTGGATGATACGCCAAATCAAGTGCCCTTTCAAATATGGAAATTCCTTAACTATGCTTTAACCAATAGATTTTCGATCACTCATTGTTAATCTAAAGCATTTCTAATTATTTATCTTCGGTAAATATTGAGAATTAGGTCGATACATCATCTACCTCGAATGTTAAATATATGTACCAATTAGGGGTTGGGTATCAGGATCGGCTACGAAAACGAGTCATTCATTTTTGTATTTCTTTTACGTACGTACTAAAGAGCATTAAAAAGTCAAATTAAATTTGATGTTATAAGATAATTAAAAAATAATAATAATTAGAACTATGTGGAAGCGTAGGTATCATTTATATTTATATCTCTGCACCTTGATTGTTTTGTTTCCGTTGTGTTTACGTTTTGGTTTGTGTATTCTGTTTTTATTTTTAAATAAACCCACAACATAAGTATCTGAATTAGACGGAAAATAATTGTCCTTATTAAACTAATTTTTTAGGTTAAAAAAAACAAACGAAAATTTTTTGTTAGTTGGAAATATAAAATGTGAAAAAACGTTTCGTCTACGTAACTGCGTTTTTGTGTGGAAAAGTGGAAAAGTTTTATGTATTATATTTCATAAGTGTAACTTTTGGTTTATAATTTGTTGTCGAACTGCTTTTGGAATAAAAGCTAAAACAATAGTGTTGGATATATATATATATATAAAAAATTTATGTCAAAGTCCATCTAATCACAACTTTCTTTTTAAAAAAATGTAGATAATCGCATGTTATATCGCATAAAGAGAGCTAGGATGTGGCAACAAAAGCAAGTATGTGCTAACTGAAATGTGAAGAGTCTTTCTCTTGATTAATTTGGATGTCAATTGTTTTTGATTAAGTTAGGAGTTAGTCACTTGTCACTTTTAAGATAAGTGAATTTGAATTTGGTTAGCGATTAGAGTGAGTGAAGGAGAGTCGAGATCTTATCGTGTCTCCATCTCTGTTCTTTCGTTGTCTTGTTCTTAGTTTATGTACTAATAAAGTTTCGGTTCAGTAACCTATAGCTAATTAAGCTAAGTAATGTGGAAAATGGTATTAACAAAACAAGAAAAAAAGTTAATTAACGTCATGATCAATTAAAGGTTATCTAGTGATTTACTTTATCGATTTCCCTATGGGAGATGCTTACAAAAGCATATGGGAGATGCTTTATATAGCCGATCATTAAGTTGTCGAAGTACATGTTGAATTTACTCAACCAATTAATTACCGTGTTGTCCCATCAAATATTATTTGGTTAATGGGAATTTGAAAATGTTGATAGACATTAATGATGTTGACTTAGAAAGACGACTATGATGAATCATACTATATCCATATATGGTATAAGAATGGAGTTTTTAAAAATTATTAAAATACAAATATTAATATAAGTATTAATTGAGGTTCTCAACTTTTGAGAATTTCAATCAATATTTAACTAATATTTATATTTTCATAGTTCTTTTGAGAACCACATCCTCAAAGCATCTCTATCGGTATACAGTGAGAAGGTTTTTAAAATAAATAAAATTAATATTTTAATGAAATTTAATTATTTAATTAAATCATTATATTTATTAAAAATTGACCCATTTATAAACTCACAAGTGTAAAATAAATTTTTAAACCATTTCTTATAACTTTTATTTAAAAACCTGTTTCTAACTTTTTCATCTTCTGTCCTTTTTTTTTATTATTAAAAATTTAAGAAGTTTTACTAAAAACCTCCAATGAGGTGATCTCATATCATAGATAGAGACCTTTTCATCTTCTGTCTCATACTTTTTTATTATTATTAAAAAAAATTAAGAAGTTTTACTAAAAGATCTCATATCATAGATCGAGGTGCTCTTAGAACTTTAGAGTCTGTATGCTGACGACTGAAAATAATAGGTATAAAAAAATGGATTGGCATGCAATCTAGTCAGTTCATGTATCCTTCAAGCCGATAAATAAATGATGTAAATAAAAACTGAAAAACCAAGTAAAAAATTAAGCTACACGATGATGACCAAATCATCTTATAAATATAATATTAGAAAAGTTAACATATATTTGAGATTGTCATTTTGAAATTAAAAATAAAGCGACGATATTTGTTTCATAGACTTATTATTTTTCTCAAACACAATCTGTTTTTTTTTAACATATATACAATCGCTTTTAAAACGAAAATTGTCTCGATTTTTGTTAATGTGCTTGATCATTGATTTTTTTTTCCGATTTATTTGTGAACTAAATTGTATGTTTTTGTCACGACGATACCAAGACGACTAAGATGAGACTTACAGACTAGATGATTTTGTTTTTTCTTTTTGAAAAAAAAAAGATGATACTTACAAATATAATATGAGTTCTGCAAGCAAAAATAAATAAATGGACATAATTCAATGTCTTACGTTCGGGCCAATAGCGGAACCACTAATTAAATCATATACGGCCCGATGGTCTTTTTTTCTTTTATTGGGTATTTGGGTGATATTAGATCGAAATACAAACTACAATACGTTCACATCAACAAGCATGCGTATGTATGTGAAACTAAATGACAATGCATGAATGCATCCAAGACTCTTTTCAAGTCTTCAACCTATATCTATATATATGCGGACATGTATGATGAAACTATGTTATTGTAAATGGTTAGGTCGTGAAGGTGTTATACATAGTCACATGTGTTATTAGTATAGTATAATATCCAAACAATTACGATAATTAATTTTATGATTAATTAAAAGCTTAAGCTAATTACCATACACCATTAACTAATAATTTAGATTAAGGGTTGCTAATAACGCGGTGAATTGAGTCTCTATAAAAGCAGTTGCTCACCTTCCACAACCTTCAATATCAGCTCACCACAACCTTCTCTTTTACTCTCCCACTCTTTCTTTTATATTCCTCTATCTCTAGCTAAAACTTATATAAAACTCGATCGTGTGTATAGATAACTAAATAATAATAAAAAATGGAGAAAAGAGGAGGATTAAGTAGTGGAGGTTCGGGATCATCGGGAGAAGCAGATGTGAGAAAAGGACCATGGACGATGGAAGAAGATATTATTCTTATCAACTATATCGCCAACCACGGCGATGGCGTTTGGAACTCTCTCGCCAAATCTGCAGGTTCATTTTATTTCTTTTAAAAATCAAAGTTCAATTATAATTAATACCCCAATAATACGTATATATGTATATATACTATATACTTCTTTCACGTTGTATGTTAATATATGAACTAGGGTTTCTTCATAACATGCAAAGGTATCATCATCATACAAGAAACTAGATTTTATCTTGTATATATAGTTATATACACATAAATCATACCAATTATCTATAACTTCATTATTTTATTTTAAAAAAAGAACAACGAATAAATGATTTCTTAATGCATTCGTTCGTTGTTAAAATTCGATCTAAATCCAAAAAAAAACTCCTAAGACGTTTTTATGCTTAAATGCTCTTGATGAAATAAAATTATGTAAGATAATTTAAATACATCTAATAATTAACAGTGTTTTAACAAGCTTTCATGTATATAATATAATTATAGTATACACATATGTGCTAGTTACTTATGTGGATATGCAAGTACGTAGGAGACAATAATTGACTGTGATGATTGATTATATAAATGTATAGGTCTAAAACGCACCGGGAAAAGTTGCCGGCTCCGGTGGCTGAACTATCTCCGCCCTGACGTACGACGTGGAAACATCACACCGGAGGAGCAACTTATCATCATGGAACTTCATGCTAAGTGGGGAAACAGGTTAGTTCTAATTTACATAAATGAATATATACAAATACAAAGATACACTATGTACATAGATACACATACACTATATACAAATACAAATATACACATGTGTAACGAAAGAAGAAAGGGAAAATCTTGGAACTTTGAATCGTTTATATATTCTTGAGGCTATATGCCACGTAAATCTTTGAAAAGACAATAAAGCAAAAAAGCGTTCAATTCCTTTGTGACAACCTTTGATCGAAGTTTGTTCTTAACCGTCACTTCTCATATTTTGCACATGTCGAAATTTCCAAGCCACACCTCGTGCTTCTTTTTTATCAAAACAACATGAAAACCTCGTGCCTATTTCTCCCGAAACTCGTGGCTACGCTTTTCCCGAATTTTTTTTTATATATATTTATAAAGCATACAAGTCCCATAATTATTCAAGTGATTTCCCTCGTTTCTGAAATGGCTCTATTTATTTCCTTGTCTGTTTGTTTTATCCGATTTCTATTTTTATTTGTTTTATGTAAAGAACTAGAAAACAAGGCCCATGATTCTAAGGTACATGATTCTCTAATTCAATAATAAGTATCGGAATTATTAAGTAAGTGCGATTTAGCTTATCATTATATGGGAAGCTAACTCCTTTTGGTATACTAATTACGGATAAGAGTATCAGCCTATTAGCTATGGTGTCAAATTTATTATCAGCCAAATGATATCAATTAAAAATTTCCATAATTCTTGATTTAGACTTTCTAATTTTTTCTTAATTACCTTTTTGTTAATTTCATATTAGTTTCACTTTTCTTACATCTTAACAATGTGTTTATTAGATAGCAAGCTTTTACTAAGTTATAAAATTACACTTTATAAATCCTCTTACCAAACAAACAAAAGTAATTACCAAAAAAGGATAAGCGATAAACTTTATAATTATTAAGAAAATGAAAACTTTATAAGCGATAAACTTTGTAAGGCTTATTAATTAGCACAATTATTAAGAAAATGAAAAAGATCAAAACGTAGTACATGTGTACAAAGTATAAAGTATCGTGACAACAAGAAAAAGCAATTGAAATAGACGCAAACCTTAATGCTTTGGATTCATCTAGGCGTACTTGGTCTGATTCAGTCACGGATTAGACCTCTAACCCCACAACAATCATTAGCTCATCATCTTACTTAAGTTTATATTAATAATATAAATAATTGTCATAAATCAATTAACTCTTAAATATATGATCAGGTGGTCGAAAATCGCAAAACACCTTCCAGGAAGAACCGACAACGAGATCAAAAATTTCTGGAGAACAAGAATCCAAAAATACATCAAACAAAGCGATGTAACAGCAACAACATCGTCGTCCGTTGGATCTCATCAAAGTTCAGAAATCAACGATCAAGCTGCAAGCACGTCGAGCCATAATGTCTTTTGTACACAAGATCAAGCGATGGAGACTTATTCTCCTACAACAACGTCGTATCAACATACCAATATGGAATTCAACTATGGTAACTACTCTGCAGCTGCGGCGACTGCGACTCCGACGACAGATCATCTGATACCAATGACTGTTGATGATCAAACCGGTGAAAACTATTGGGGCATGGATGATATCTGGTCATCAATGCATTTACTCAATGGTAACTGATTAATCAATTATATAGTCTCCAACGATGGGAAAACAAAATATGGAATATTACTTTGAGATTTGTGATTTTAGGAGTACTGTGATATTAGTGCGTGACCTGTATATCGTTTTTGCCTCGCTGTTTCGAGGTTTGGGGATATAATTTTTATATAACATTAATAAGTATCTTATTCGTAATCTATAATAGTTACGAAATACTATATTCATTGCAAATGATTGCGTCAAATGATCATAAATGGTTATTAACTTGATTGCAAAGGTTATTAAAAGGGATTTTTTGTTCGATCCCAAACATAGTAGACGTGGTAGATTTACCAAACTAAAGCTTTTATCTGCATATCTAATGTTATACTCGACCGATACAACTATCCATTAACCAGTCACGATAACCACATTTGAATCAATAGTTAACACATTTGTACAGTTGATAAATAATTATTTTCTGTAATGTTAAAACAGAGCAAATATTTTAGCGTTTGATGAAATTGAGGAATCTTGATTGGTCATCCATATATATATGCACACACATACACATGAGTTAGGCGTGTCTATACATATACATGTGGACCGATGTATGTACATATCACATAACATAAACATATGGAACCTAATCTCACCAGTTGCAAGAAGACAAGTGTCACATGATGTCTGAAAATAGATAGCTTTTGGTACAGTTCACGTTGCCTTATTCATCAATTTTTATCTATTTTTGGGCATCACCATTCAACATGTAGAACCCGACGTAAACCTAACACCACTAACCAAAACCACAACCTTCAAGACGAAGATATCGACTTGATTTTTATTTTATTTTTTGTTAAAAGAAAAATACCAATCTATAATAGTTATAAAAAAGACATCAATCTATATAAATATGTACATCTAAAAAAGATACAAACATGGGATGAAAAAAATGAAAAAGAAGATTCAATGAGCCTAGGAACGTAATGAGTGATTGAGCCGTAATTAAATATATAGAATGATGTGATAATAAAGCCACAAATATGTGTGTAGATGTGCACATGGATTTATTATCTGTATAAATCGGATGGAATAATTGGAAATTGGGACATGAAGTTAGGTCGGGCGGTGTAAGCACTATAGCAAGACGGCAAAAACATTTAAGCTTTACCGAACTTCTTACCGAATGAAGCATGTGTAGAGTATAAATCCAAGCTCCACTTCCTCTTCTCTATGCATTGGCTAGAATAGGAATAATTAATAATTCATTTATTATTCGAAAATCGAAATTGATAGCGCGTTTACAAATATGAAATACTAAATTATAGCGTCTTCATTTTTGGGGTAAATCAGTATAAAAAGTGGAAAAAACTATTTTTATGTTTTATATTAAGATTATGAACAATAACGGCGTAAAGAAACGAAATGGAACAAAAAATAGTGCATGATAGCAAGGAACGTACCAATTGAACACATTATCTTTTCCGGTCTGGTCTTCAAGTCGATCGTCATTCGAATTCTAAATGTTTATTTTATTTATGTTTGAAACTTATGATCATAAAGACATAAGTGTGAGACATGTTAATTGATCATTTGCTCTCGGAATATCAAAAGATTCAAGTTTTAAAGAAAAAATATATATAGATATATATATTTATACATGCATGATTTTTTTTTGTTATTGGATAAATAAATATCTTTTAAGATCGAATATCATATTGATGCAACGTTTTATGATAAATTGCATAATCGACGAATTTATGCATGTAACATGTAACTGCCTTCACCATCAATAGTTAATAGTAAATGCATGTAGTAGGTCAAGCATAGATTTACTATGTTGTGTGTCGTATACTTCTTCTTTTTTTTTAACTATTAGTATGAGATGAATGAGAAGAAGAAACTTCATTTTGAGAAAAAATGTTAAAAATCTTACAGCGTATACTTCTTGATGTAAGATTTTTAACATTTTTTCTCAAATGAATTTTCTTCTTCTCATTCATCTTGTCTAGTTCTCAATTCAAGATTAAATATACATCTCAGATCAATACACATCCAGATTTCATGCTACATTATATTTTGAACTCAAATGAATATCCACATGTTTATTTATTTTATTAGGCCTATGTGTTTATTGTGTGGGAATTGTCGACTTCCCATGTGAATTATAAAGAGAAAATCACATGGCGGATCCGTCACAAACATACAAGTGGTTTACAATTTTCAAATATAATAAATATGGAAGTATTAAGTTTTATTATCTTCTCCTTTTTTTGTTCATTTATCTGCTTGTATCATTGTTCTTATCCTCATGCCTTAGCTGTACTTTCTATATATAGCATAAACCATTTTCTTCCCGTCTCGATGATTTTGACATATTTTAACTATATTTATACAGTTAATGCTGAAGTAGGCTCATCTGTCATAGATGATTTTCATTATTATCGAGTTATAAATTAGATAAGCTTCAATCAATGATAAAATCATTTGCATAAAAAGGACAATAAAACTGTTTTGTACTTACATTGTTAGTTTTATCAAGACTTTTCTTTAAGAAATGTTCGGCCCTCCTCGATTCATACCAAAGATGCTTGTCTAAATAGTAGTAGTAGTAGTTTAAAATAACAAAATGGATTGAGAAAAAAGGGATATAGAATAATACGAATATAATAAAAAATAAGTTTTTGTTTTATTTTTCAAAAACAATGGTATAAACGAAAAAGTAAATTTCTCTAAAATACCAAAATCATATATCTTCTTTTTTATAAAATAATAATCAAAATCCTAAGTTTCTAATATATTACATATATCTGAGGTTAAAGGAATTTATAAATATTCGAGTAGCCTTTATTAAAATTTTAGAAATCTTTCATAAAATCAACAATTTGTGGGTTAAGCTCGCTATTTGTCATAAGGTTTCTTTCAATCATAATTCTATCGTACGATGAGACGGTCTTCGTTCAACAATAATCGCAGTTGCGCACGCAGTAGCTTAATATTTCTCTATTTCTAGCGTTTAAATATTTGTGCTGTATTGCGTTTCACTGCAAGAATATATTAATTTTAACTATTTTACGATTATTATATATCCTAAGAAAACCCTTATCACAGAAAAATTGTAATTGCAAATTAGTTGTAAAAGAGCGACTAAAATGAGACAGTTATAATGTTAAAGACCAATTTTGGGACTCACACGGTAATTTTAAGATGTTTAATACCACGAGGTTTAGAATCGTATTAGTCGGTAAATGTTAATTATGTAATGGCCAAATAGTTTATTTTTTCTTTGCGACTAAGACTTTTATATGGTAATAAAAAAGAGTCCCAGATTTGTTGTAAAAGTTTGCAAACTGTCTAAGGCGATCATATATGGTTCAATAGCCTTCCAAAATGTTGTATGGTCACAAGTTAGTGACAAATTAATGACTAATAAACGACTTTAATTACAACTTAGTCGTAATATAGTCTGTCACGCATTTTAGTGACTAATAGATAACTACATTATTTTGTTATGATCACGAATTAATCGTAAAATTTTGTGACTAGTTGACAACTACTTTTTTTACATGTAATCTTAATGTTGTAGCAAAATTGGTAAGTTGTTTCATGATATTGTTAGGAAGAAACAAGTTAAAAGGACTCTAATTAATGACTGCTTGAATTTAACTAATTTTATTTGCACTAAACCAAATATGTTTGTTTAAATTGATATGTTCACTATAGAAAAAATAAACTTGTGCCATAACAACCGTGGTTATAGTGATTATTAAGTTCACAATTCTCTCTATAATGAGACATATTTGTTTGTGTTTGGTTTTACGTTTAGTGATATATGTCTTCTAAACAGACCCACAAGGCACAACCATAAAACAAACTTTCTATTACCTTTAAAGGAAAAAAATTGTTTAGGTTTCACGTTTACAATTAAACACACCAGTGACTTGTCTTCGGAAGGTGGGCGCTCAAAGCATAATCATCAGGTATCTATCCCTGCATTGGCATTGACAGAGAAATCCGCAACATCATCACCTCAAGAAGACATATGCGACATTTTAGTGACCTAATGTCCATATGGCTTAGATAACCATCATGTATCTTACCCCTCTTAGTGCTTTCTTGTTTTTTATTCATTTTTGTCAAGAAAATTCAGGCCTAGATTAGCTTGTTGTAAATCTAACTTTCATTATTAATGATATTTACATTTGTAGCAAACAAAAAACTTGCGTTGTCTTTTTAACAGCATGCTGTCTTTTACTTTTACGGCCTACCTGTGAGAGAAAGCCCGTATATATTGGTCGAAGAACCCAAAGGGTAAGCCCGATTCGGTATTTTTCTCGGAGGAAGTTTTTATTTCATGTGTCTCTATCTCTCTTCCTGATATTCCGTCACCAACAAAGGCGATAGAAATTTACATGAACGTGTTTCAAAACATACATGATATCAACCAACACAAAGGATCAGAGGATTATTGCCTTTTATTTTAAGTCCAAAAAACAAACCTTGTGGTTTTTGTTGCTGTCAAATACGTACCATCCACTTACATGTATGAACCACTTGGCAGAGATATGGAACCTAGACTCCAACACAAGTTTACGATACAAGTTTTGATTTGTCTAGCGATATATCTATATATTGTTTGCTTTTAACGCATTGGATATAGTTGTCGGGCTATCATATCCTCTATCTCCACCACACTTCCCAATGCCAACTACTTCATGTCTTAACACGTGTCCAAGTACAATTTGTCATGTCATTTTGTTTTTAACATCTACAAGTCTACATTTTACTTATTTTGTTATAGGAGTATATATCTTTTCAGGGTCAACAGTTTTTTTTGTTATCTTTTTTTTTTTTTAACACAATACCATTTTTCATTAATGATAAAGGAACCTATAAATAGACAATTACAACCTAAAATTAGGCTAATCAAACCTTATAAAGGTTAAAACAACCTAATAAATTAGGCTAAAAAAAACCCAGAAATAGGCTCAAACAACGCCAGAGTCACTGCCAAAGGCATAAAATCGTGAACTGAATGTATAATTCAGTCAACTCCCCTAGAAATTAGACCATCTAAACTTTCCTAAGAAAATTTAGACTTAACCTAGATGACTCTATTACGCTAAAAGATTATACAAAAGGAAATAACGACCCTCCACAGGCAATGAACGAATCATTGGAAACCCAAAATTACATAATGGCCAATCTATTGCCAATAGTAAAAACTATCGAATCTCCTAATAAGGTACGACTTAAAGCATCACCCAGTCCTGTCCTCGTCGGATCCGGTTCTGCATGAGAGCACCCATAAGAACATTCGATACTTGGATGTCCCAAGAATTTTAAAGCACTATCTTCCACAACAGCGGAGATGGATCACAACTAGTCTCATGGCTTGCCGAAACCCGACAATCTTCAGCCAAGGTTGTCACGAAACAAGAAATTCAACTATGGAGTCTCGTCCTCAGAAACTTCCTTACACCAAACTCTTGCCCCAATCGCCTTGCATCAGATAAAACACATCCGCAAATCACAACCGCAATGAACACCAAACGCAATCGCCTAAAACGCCAAACGCAGCCGCTTGAAACGCCAACAAGCAACCGCTTGAAACGCCAAACGCAAACATTTTGGCGTTATCTATATCGTAAAATCAACAACATTTTGATTATTTCTTTTGTCGTTATTTATTTCATTGGAAACGGTTCAATTGCCGACACCCCAAAGTGAGAAATTTCTGATATTTTTTCGTTAAGTTTCCGACAATATACCAAGAAGCTCCATTTGTTAGAAGATACATTTCTTGTAGTGTTAGTCTACGGAATAGACAAAACTTTTAAATAAAACTTTTTTTCTTTCTAAAAACATATTCATTGAAAGTTTTAAAAAGTATCTTAGGAAAATTTCTTAACATTAAAATAAATTAAAAAAAAAATTAAACTTAAGAATTTTTTAAAAAACAGTTCCTAAATTTTTTTTTTTAAATTATTAATAAAATATTGATAAAAAAACTCACTATGAGTTTCTCTATCGAAAATGACCTAACGAGATTATAAGTAAGTTTTTATCCAACATTTTGGGTGGTAGAGTGGCTCAAAAGTATAAACAACAAGTCTTAAAGTTAGATGCATCTCGTTTTTATATTACATAAATCTGTTAAACATATCGTACTTTTCTTTTTTTTTTAACACAAAATATATCTTACTTAGTTTTAGCAATTTCATTCTGACAATTTGATATTGTTTATATAATTAATCATTTTACCAATGATGATGGGCCAAGCAAGTCGTGCAAGCAAAGGAGCTAAGCTGGGTCCCACTGTCATAGTTTTGTCCAGATAAATGGACGGTCCAGATATAATGTAATCGTTATTCTAACTTAACATCCACCGTTCATTAATATGAAGTCAAAGAGGGGTATAATTGTAATTCCACAACACAATTGTCGAATATCACTCACTGGTGGAAAAGATCCGATAACAGAAATAATTTTTTCTGTGCCTCAAAAAAGTTATTTTCTCGGGATAATTAAGAAAAGAAACATATAGATTTTCTTGGAAAGGAAAAATAAGAAGCGGCACCATGGGAAGAGCGTTCGTGTATGTAATTCTCGGAGGAGGTGTTGCTGCTGGTTATGCAGCTCTCGAACTCACGAGGAGAGGTATCTCCGACGGCGAACTCTGCATCATTTCCGAAGAACCCGTAAGCACTACACAAATTCTCTCTCTTTTTCTTTCTTTGAATTAATTGTGAATTTCATTGTTTGATAGCGAGAGGAGATGATGATAGTCTATGCTTTTTGCTTTTCTCCTTTCGTGTTGTTTCTTGGTGGGTCCTTTATTGATTCGTCCGTTGAAGTATTTATTAGCTCTCACCTGATTTTTTTTTCTTTCACTCTGATTTTGAGTGACTCTGTAGTTTGGGTTTTACTAGCGGTAGTTTTGAAATTCTAAGTGTTGATGACAGGTTTTGGATTTGGTTAGTGGTTTGATGATTATTAGATGGAGACTAGTTAGGCTTGTCTCTGTCTCCTTTGTCCCTCATTGCTAGAGCTTTTCTGATACTTTCTACTAATAGGGTGTATAGTGGTACTATACAAACTTCGTGTGTATTTCCTTAAGAATTGGGTTTTTCTGCTCAAGATTTTTTGAAATTCTGTGCATTGAGTCTTACTTGCAATTCATGCTTGGACTCCTCACGCTGAAATGAAATTGAGATACGGTGGAAATTTGTATCATATTGAGGTATTATGGTGAAGTTACACTAATTCAAGAGTTTGCTTGCAAGAATGAATAATACATGGACTAAAAATATCGAGTGTTGCCCTGTGTCATAGCACATCCATGCATTGTTAGCATCTAGCCTCGAAGGATGGTAATATATGACGTTTATCCATCTCTGGTGGATATGGATTATCGATTAGTTCGAACAGTCCTTGACTCACTTAGGCAGCAATTTTATGGTTTGTAGTTCTTGTTTTTTTTGGTCATACTTGTTGTGTTATGACGTATTAGTTTTCGTTGTGGATCAATATTATAGTAGGAGGAAAAGGGAGATCCTTAGTTTGTTTCGCTTTGTGAATAATTAGCTTCGGCTTTGATTTTTCTTTAGGTTGCACCATATGAGAGGCCCGCTTTAAGCAAAGGTTTTCTACTGCCAGAAGGTAAGTGAAACCTGGTAGCTTGCGTTTTTCTGCGTTTGGAGTTTGGGGAAAATAAATTGTTGAGTTAATCCATGATCTTATCTGCAGCTCCTGCACGGCTTCCTTCTTTCCACACTTGTGTTGGGGCAAATGATGAGAAGCTCACCCCGAAATGGTACAAGGAGCATGGTAATTACATTTGCACTTTTGCTCTTGATTGAGAAAAATACTATTTTTACTTGGGTATATGACTATGAGTGTAAGTTCTGACAGTTTTGTGAAATGCTTTTGTCAGGAATTGAACTAGTCCTTGGGACTCGTGTTAAGTCCGTTGATGTGAGAAGGAAGACTCTTTTATCGAGCACCGGGGAGACTATAAGTTACAAATTCTTGATTATTGCAACAGGTGCCAGGGTATGGATTGCACTATAATATATATGAAAAATGCCGTTAACGTATATGAAAAATTACTGGTTCTCACCATCATATTATCGTCTTTGAGATGTTACAATCTGTTATTACTTATTATCATTTAAGTGGTAAATTGTCTGTAGTCAATGGTTTTGTAATACTGGAACGACTGTTAGATGCTGTGAACACTGATATGGCAAATCTGCTTAACCCTGACCATTTGAAAGCTTAGGAATACGAACTGCTAAATTCGTGGCCTTATTCTTGTCACGTGTGGCTTGTGCAAGCAGGCGTTGAAGCTCGAAGAATTTGGGGTGGAAGGCTCAGATGCTGAAAATGTTTGTTACTTGAGAGATCTGAGCGACGCAAATAGGCTTGCCACTGCGATCCAGTCAAGCTCCAATGGGAATGCTGTTGTTATCGGTGGTGGCTATATCGGCATGGAGTGTGCTGCATCTTTAGTGATCAACAAAATCAATGTGACCATGGTTTTTCCAGAGGCTCACTGCAGTAAGTACTCTTGATTATTACTCAACTTACTTGTAAAAGAGAAAGCTTGTGTCTGTGTGTTTGGCTTGACATTCTCCAGTTTCATATGACAGTGGCGCGTCTTTTTACGCCCAAGATTGCAAATTTGTATGAAGACTACTATAGGGCTAAAGGAGTGAAATTCATCAAAGGAACTGTTTTGACATCATTTGAGTTTGACTCGGATAAAAAGGTTAGATATTTCTTAAGCTTGAGATTCAACTTGGGAGATATCTGGTACTTTGCATCCATGTATAGAACTAGAAGATGGAAAGAATCAATAGAACAACGGAGCCTCTGATCCAATGATGAAACTTTGAAATCTTGAGCATTGTTCGCTGAGTTTGTTTATTGATATGAGCTTTTTTTCGGATTTCGATTTGCAGGTCACGGCGGTTAATCTCAAAGACGGGAACCAGTTACCAGCAGATTTGGTCGTGGTTGGAATCGGAATACGACCAAACACAAGCTTGTTTGAAGGACAGCTAACAATAGAGAAAGGAGGGATAAAAGTGAACAGCAAAATGCAGTCAAGTGACAGCTCGGTGTATGCAATAGGCGATGTAGCTACGTTCCCAGTGAAACTATTTGGCGAAATGAGAAGGCTGGAGCATGTGGATTCGGCTAGGAAATCTGCACGGCATGCAGTTTCAGCGATCATGGATCCAGAAAAGACCGGAGAATTTGACTACCTGCCGTTTTTCTACTCAAGGGTCTTTGCCTTCTCGTGGCAGTTCTACGGAGACCCTGTAGGTGAAGTTGTGCACTTTGGGGAGTATGAAGACGGTAAAGCTTTTGGAGCGTATTGGGTTAAAAAGGGCCACCTTGTTGGGTCTTTTCTTGAAGGAGGGACTAAAGAAGAATATGAAACTGTCTCAAAGGCGACACAATTGAAACCAGCCGTGACCGATTTGGAAGAATTGGGAAAAGTAGGACTCGGGTTTGCTCAGACAGTGGTGAGTCAGCATATAGTTCCAGAAGTTAAGGATGTTCCGAGCTCTGAGATGGTGAGGCAGGCTTCAAGGGTGGTGATGATGGAGAAACCTTTGCATGTATGGCATGCGGCGACTGGAGTCGTTGTTGCTGCATCTGTGGCTGCGTTTGCGTTTTGGTATGGGAGGAGACGCCGTAGATGGTGAAAACCTCTTTGCAGGCTTTTGAAACACACCGGGGGGTTTGTATTCATTGGAAATGGGATTTGCTGTTGTTTGTAGCATTGGTGGGAATATATAGTAGGGGAGAGAAATCGAAACTAGTCAATGTGATTACATTGGTATACGATTATTATATGCTTCTTTTGAACTAAAAGGTTGTTTCCACTACAAACTTGTTGACAAAAAAATGTTTCACTATGAACTTTGATTCAGTGTCCTTTGGTCATTGTTGAGAGGTGATAGATTAATATAACTAGGAAAGATGAAAATAGAATAAAAAATCTAATTAACAAGGGCGTTTGGTCTAGTGGTATGATTCTCGCTTTGGGTGCGAGAGGTCCCGAGTTCGATTCTCGGAACGCCCCTATCTTTTTACTTTTCGTACATTCTCAAGGGTATTTTCGTCAAAATACTTACAGTACAAGTTCATCTATGTGAATAGGCGCATGATAGCAGGCGCACGCATATTTTAATTGTCCAAATTACCCCTTATCCTTCGTTTTTCTATCCTCTTGTATTCATCTATCTCTCGTATACAAAATTAAGCTAACACAGACAGAGAGAGAGAGACACACAACACAAAAGAAATCCGAAGAAGCCAAAGAGTGAAAAATGGCAGCGTCGACTCTATCCATCGCAACCACAATCCGCTCCTCGTCTTGTCTCACTCCCGCTTCCGCTCATGGCTTCCTTTCCCGACCCACCACAATCGAATTCCCGGCTCGCTTTGGCGCTTCCTCTTCCACGCTCACCCACCGTGCAACCAACCTCCGACCCATTGCCGCCGTAGAAGCTCCGGAGAAAATCGAGAAGATTGGATCGGAAATCTCTTCATTGACCCTCGAAGAAGCCCGCATCCTCGTCGACTACCTCCAGGACAAGTTCGGTGTCTCACCGCTCTCCTTAGCTCCTGCTGCAGTGGCAGTGGCTGCTCCGGGAGACGGTGGTGGTGCGGCGGCTGTGGTGGAGGAACAGACCGAATTTGATGTGGTTATCAACGAAGTACCGAGCAGTTCGCGTATTGCAGTGATCAAAGCGGTAAGGGCTTTGACTAGCTTGGCGTTGAAGGAAGCCAAGGAGCTCATAGAAGGGTTGCCGAAGAAGTTCAAGGAAGGTGTGACCAAGGATGAAGCTGAAGAAGCCAAGAAGCAGCTCGAGGATGCTGGCGCCAAGGTTTCAATTGCTTAAGCTTTTAAACATTGCTAGTTCAAAAATTCTGGAAATTTCTGGGTCTTTTTCTGTTATTACCATAGTTTTGCGTCTGGAATTGTGGATTCAACCTTTGAGAAATTACTGTAATTTGAATCATTGTTCGTTTCCCGTAACGGATTTTAGCTTTTATTCTCGCATGCTTCGTTAGCTGAAGATTACTTGTTTGTTGAAATGCTTTGAAGAAAGATCTATTCTGCTCTGAAGCGATAAAAGCCTTCTCTTTTCTTGATCATTGAGGACATGAGCATCGACACTAACCCAATGCTTAAAACACTAACCAATAGTGTAATGCGCTTACATTGCTTATATCATATTATGAGAAGCTGTAAAAGGTTAGGTGTCCATCAATATTCGTTCAATAGGGTACCAATGTGATTACATTGGTTAACAAATATGATATGCATCTCCCCCTTTTGAGATGTAGAATGTTCCATGTCAAACTTTGAAGAGATTGTTTGTTAGTTAGATATCAAACAGATCTACTTTTTTTAATAAGGGCGTTTGGTCTAGTGGTATGATTCTCGCTTTGGGTGCGAGAGGTCCCGAGTTCGATTCTCGGAACGCCCCTTTTTTTTTTTTTTTTTTTACTTCGTTCATAGGCGCAACAACGTGCTTATATCTACTTTATTGCCCAAATTACCCCTTATCCTTTGTTTTTCTATCCTCATCTTTCTTCATCTCATACAAACAAACACACTCAGAGAGACACACACAGAACAAGGAAGAGAGTGAAAATGGCAGCGACGACTTTGTCCATCGCAAGCTCACTCCTTTCCTCATCTTCTCCCACTCTCACTTCCACCCGTGGCTTTCTCTCCCGACCTACCACAATCGAATTCCCGGCTCGCTTTAACGCTTCCTCTTCCGCGCTCACCCACCGTGCAACCAACCTCCGTCCCATTGCCGCCGTAGAAGCTCCGGAGAAAATCGAGAAGATTGGATCCGAAATCTCTTCTCTCACCCTCGAAGAAGCCCGCATCCTTGTCGACTACCTCCAGGACAAGTTCGGCGTCTCGCCGCTCTCACTAGCTCCTGCTGCAGCGGCAGTGGCTGCTCCGGGAGACGGTGGTGGTGCGGCGGCTGTGGTGGAAGAACAGACCGAATTCGATGTGGTTATCAACGAAGTGCCAAGCAGCTCGCGTATTGCGGTGATTAAAGCGGTAAGGGCTTTGACTAGCTTAGCCTTGAAAGAGGCCAAGGAGCTCATAGAAGGGTTGCCGAAGAAGTTCAAGGAAGGTGTGACCAAGGATGAAGCTGAAGAAGCCAAGAAGCAGCTCGAGGATGCTGGCGCCAAGGTTTCTATTGCTTAAGTTTATATAAAAATGTCTTCTTTTTTCGGAATTTCATGGATATTTTTTTTTTTGTTGTTAGTATAGCTTTGCGTTTGGAATTGTTGATTCAACTTTGAGAAATTGTTGTAATTTGAATCAATTTGGTTTCCCCCATTACGGTTCAAATTTTACGTCGCTTGCATTCGTTAGATGCACAGAACGTGTTTGTTGAAATGTCTTGCTGAAAATAAGAGGTTATACAGAAATCCGGAAATGGGATTTGGTGTTCGAAAGGATTAAAGCAAATATGTGTAATGGTTGCGTCTTTTGTGTTAAATCCGATATTTCTATTAAACTCAGATTCAATCTAAATCCAATCGCAAAAATTGGATCGAGAAAAAATAAAGAGAGGTACACATAAAGTTTGACGTTAGAAAACAAGAGTTTAGAGTTCGTTAATACCGTACGAGTTTATAGTTCGAGTCAACCAAAATGTATTAACGTACGAGATGAAAAAGAAAAAAAACGAAACGAAAATTTAATGATATCAAACGTATATAGATTAGCAAAGCAAAAGCGTTAATCATCACAAATATACATTTTCCTTTTTTTTTGGGGACTGCTTTCTTATTTTCTGTCAAGAGGGAAAAACGAAAACTTTGCGCCGCAGGAAACGAGGAAGAAAGTGTTTTTGAGATTCGCTGCTGGGAATCAGAAGTTTTTTTCTTTCTCTTCTCTTTCTTCAGGTAAATTTGATTTTTCTTATTCTTCCCAATGTGTGAAAAAAGTTGCATGCTTTCTCGTGGAAAGAAAAACCCTTTTGTTTGTTGGTTTTACATGTTGATTTCTTCTGATTGTTATTGTTTTTTTTTTTCGAATTTCTAGTTTGCTTTTTAGCTGTAGTCTAGGTTTGTGTTTAGAGAAGAAGAATCTTCAGGTTCGATGGGTAATTTTGTAACGACCGGTTCTAGGGTTTCTGAAAACAGAGAAGGAGTTGAATTAGGTGATTTGAACGGTTTGTCTGACGACAAATCGAAGGCAAACGATGTTAAGATGGAGAGTGTTGACGATTCTGGACCAGTTGAAGATTATGTGATGAGTGAAGCTTCTTCGTTTCTGAATACGAAGCAAGATTCCAGAGATGACGTTGAAGAAGAGAATGGGTTCCATGTAGGAGATTTTGTGTGGGTAGAAGAAGCCAACCGTCATCAATGGTGGCCAGGGAAGATTTATGATTCTTCAGATGCTTCAGACTTAGCCTTGAAGCAAATGCAGAAGGGTACATTACTTGTGGCATATTGTTGGAAAGAGACGTTTGCTTGGTGCAATCCATCGCAACTAAAGCCGTTTCTGGAGAATTTTAGGGAGTTTTCGAAGACTAGCGATTCTAGTAGCTTTCTCGGAGCTGTAGAAGAAGCTGTGAGAGAGATTGGTCAACATGTCGAGTACCTGTTGGGTTGTGATGAAGCTCTGGTTAGTTCTGTAGCTGTGAATTATGGAGTAAAGGAAGGAGTTCTTGTACCTGATGTTAGAAGATCGACTGTAACGTCTTTAGTTCTTGAAAAACCTGGAATCGTTCTTGAAGATGTTAGAAACCTTGCCAAGACGGCTACTTTTACTGATTTGCTAGAGATTGAGGTTTTGAAGAGTAAAATATCTGCGTTTTATCGGTCTAAAGGAAGGTTTGATTTAGCCAAATATGATGAGCCTCGATATATCATAGGACTTGAAGACAGAGAGGATAAGTATGCGTTGAATTTTGACAAATCTTCTAGGCAAAGACCCTTAAGAAAGTGCTCTAGGCCTGCTAGCAACAAAAAGAGGAAAGAAGTTAATAAGGTTGTTATTGGTGATGTAGCAACCACCGGTTCTACGACTTTGAGAACAAGAGTGAGTGACGTTTTAAAGATTGAAAACGCTGATCTGAAGCAACTGGAAGAAATTAGAAATGAGAAAAGTTTCTCGCCGGGGAAGAGGAAGAGTAAGAGCAATAATATTGAGAAAAGAAAAGAATCAAATGACTCGAACCATTTAGAAGAGAATGAGAAGAAAGATGAATCAGGTATCGAAATTACTGTTGATTTATCAACTCCACTGGCTTCACTCTGCAAAAGGGCAAAGGTTGATGTTTCTTCAAGTGCTGAAAGGAACAATGAAAATGGCGAGACTATAGTGCAAACAGGTAAGAGAGAGAGGAAGAAAAGCAAGTATCTTTCACTTGAGTACATGACAGATTTTAGTTGGAGCACAAGAAAAAGAAAAATAGAATCTGAATCAAGTCAGGTTCGAGCAGCAGAGCGATTGACGAAGAGTTCTGCTGAAAAGGCCATTAATTTCGTGAGATTGGGAGCTACACCAGAGGAAATACTGGATCTAATCCGTGGAACGGCTCTCAATACACAATATCCAAAATACTATAAAAGCTCGTATAACATGATAAGAGGGTTTGCGTCACTTTACCGAAGCTTTGCATATGATAATGGAGCCAATAGCAAGAGTCACACTAGAAACGTTTCAGATGAAGATAAGCAGCCTGAAGTAGTGGATGAGCTAGAGCAAGCCAGAACGGTGAAGAAGAACAAGAGAGAAGTTGAGAGGCAATTTTCAGGTGTTGAGCTATATATCAATTCTGGTTTTGGTTCTACTCTGCCTTCACAAGATGATTTGATGAGAACATACAAAAAGTTTGGAGCTTTGGACGAAGAGAGAAGCTGTATGTTCGAAAATAACTCCTGCGCACGCGTTTCCTTCTTGAATGTATCTGATGGAGAAGAAGCCTTTAACAAGTCACTAGAGAAATGCCCATTCGCTGCTACTTGCACCGTTACATTCGGGCTCAAATATCCTTCTTCTGAAACACCAGAAAACGCTTATGAGAAGAATGAAGCTGAAAACAAAATGGAGGAAATCGAGTGTCTGAAAAAGAAGCTTGAGGAGATAAGAGCATTGCTGGATCAATCGGAGGGAGGAGAGATTACGGAAGCACTGAAGATGAAACTTGAAGATGAATCAAGAAACTTGTTGGAGAAGGTAAGGAAGATGACAGTTCCTTTCTTTTAAGAGTGTGATTGGTGACCTTTAAAAAAATAATAGGAATGGAAAAAATTGAAGAGAAACAAAATAATAGGAATTAAGAGGAATATTTGTTACTTATTTCTTTTCCTAAATTTGATATTTTTGTTTTATAATTTTCTACAAAAAATGAAAAAAATCATGTATAACAAACATTATTTATAAATGATTTGGCTTTTTAGGAATAAAGAAATATTCATTGTTCCATTTTATTCTTTTGGTCACCAGTAACACTATTTTGATTTTAAAAGTTGAGAAATTTGTTAAATTTGTAAAAAATTATAGAGAGTTTTATAAATTTAAAAAATCTATAAAAATATTTTTTAATAATGGCTTTAAAAATTTAAAGAATATTAGGTAATATTTTTAAATTTTTATTTAAAAGTTTAATTGTTGAAAATAAAAGCCCTAATAACACCACATTTTAATAAAATCAGAGAATTTTAAAAAACTAAACTTTTTTAATAACAATATATTTGAACGAGATTAAAAGTCCTCAAACTAATAACTCTAGATTTTAGTAAGAATTTCAAAATCCATAAAACAATGATAATAAAATCTGAAATTTTATAAAAATATTAAAAATCTAATTTCCATTAACGCTAAGTCTTCTTAACTCGGATGGTTTTGTTTATTAGTAGTCGAAGAAAAGTCTGGAACATTTGTGATATGGTTACTTTTTTGACCCAATGGGCCTTAAATCTTAAAAGTTGTGAGAACTGAATATAAAATTCCGCAAATAAGCTAGTAGCATTATCCATCATAAGTGATAACCCGGTAAATGAGGCGGTTGAGCGACGACTTTTTGATGGGCCTAATATAGAAAAGCCCATTGAGGATCTATAAATAGGGTTCCAGATTCATTAGATTTTCTCCATCATCAACAGAAATCAAAACCCTAGACGCGTAATGCGTCTTTCTCCGCCGCTTCTCTTTTTTTAGCTAATGAGTATTTTCGATTTAAGAATTTTGTGAGGTTTTTGTTTCTCTGTCTGTGTTTCGTTGTTGTTGATTTTCGGAAGTATTGATGATGGCTAGGATGAATAATGCTTAATATTTCTTACACCTCTTATATGAGAAGAGTTTTTGATAAACTCTTCATTGAGCACAGTATGTAAAAATTCTGAGCCTTCATTATATTGTCTTAGATAATTTTAGGTTTGATTTTATTTATTTGGATATCCGTTTTAGTTTACTCGAGAATTTTTCTGTGAATAATTGTTTTGAAACATTTTTTTTTGGATCTGGAAAATTGAGGTTGTGGATGCGATGATCGTAAAAGTAATTCCTCGTACTGTAATAGCGATTGGCTTTGTAGACTCGTATTACACCCATAGAATATGAGCACTTAACCCTTTTTTCCTTGAAATCAATTTCTTTCACTTATTTGATGTTATCTTCTCTATCTTCATAGAAGAAAACATAACAAAATATGATAGAAACTTGAAGATGAGTCGAAAATATTTGTTTTTGGTTGGGGTGGGGAGCGATGATGATTATTGCTTAATTATTTCTGACACCTCTTGTATGAGAAGAGTCTAATAAACTCTTCCTTGAGCACATTATGCAAAACTCTGAGCTTCCCAAAATAGTTTTTATTTGAATTTTTCTTAACTAATTTTAAAACTGAATTTGGGTTGTGGATGCGATGATTGTAAAAGTAATTCCTCGTACTGTAATAGCCCCTTGGCTTTGTAGACTCACATTACACCCATAGAATATGAGCATCCCTCCCTTTTTCTTCAAACTTTTACTTTCACTTTGATTGTTTTCTTTGCAGTTTTGTATTTGTCAAAGAACAACTAAATCTTTTTTAAGATTGTAATAAAGGTTTATCCTTTACACATCGTTTACTCTTTAAGCATTCTGTAGAATTAATGGCAATGAGAAGAGATGTCTCTACAAGGTTTTCTAATCGTAATCTATTTCCTTAATTCTTTGCTATGTATTCCGTTTTCTTGAATCAGGAAACCTTCATCAAGCTTTATAATTTGATTAAATCCATGACATCTTTTACTCAGTATTCCTTTTTAATATTTTACATTGCCATGTGTAAACAAGACATAATTTGTAAGTAAACTAAAGAAAAAAAACATAATTTATTAAAATATTATTATTTTTAGAGACTCATCAAATACCAATAGAAGCAATGATTCTAGCCCAAATAATCTAATTATATAGTGGAATAATTTGTAAGTTTGTTCTATTGTCCTAAACAAGACACCGAACTAGAGTTTCTGACACTAGAGAATATAGCCTTCTGTTCGACAAGCTAAACGGTATTGTACTGTCAATGTAACAAGTGTAGTACTTGTCCCCTCGAATCTTTTGTAGATTGATTCTCGTTTCATTTGCCAATTCCTCTGCTTCGTATTCTTGCTTTACGACCTTATCGAAACAAATGTACCTGCCAAACGCGACTTTGTCATTTCCTCGTTTACTCGCACGTGTGCTTTTGCAAGCGTGTGTTCATCCAGGGTTGCTAATACTCCATTCCCATACCTCTCTTCGGCTCCTATACAAAAAAAAAATTAAGAAATGGCTGAGAAACAAACACTTTGATGGATACGTTTTCTAAATATTAAAAACTCTTGAATCTTTTTTAGATACTTGTACCCAAATACGATTCATGAAATGTCAATTTTTCATTGTTGAATTAATTAAATCTCTGTTTTTTTTTCAATAACCAAACAATTGGAGGTCCAAATCTAGGTAGTCTACAAAACCGTTGAAAATCGTTTTTTCTCACTTAAAACGTAGTATTTTAGTAACTGATGAGCATCTCCAATTAGTGATCTTAAAAATTTGTATAGTTCTTAGAATTAAAATAATAAAAAATTAAGATATTTAATATAGTTCTTAAAATTAAAATAATAAAAAATTGAGAAATTTATGAACACATATCACTTTCTAATTGATTAATTAACAAAATGCTAATATTTAATTTTTTAAAAAAACTTTTAAAATTTTTATTGATGGAGATGTTCTATTATGTCGTCAGGATCGGATTACCTTATATATGTAGTGTTACCTTATATTAAGAAAAGTAATTACCTTTGAGATAAGCAATTGTTGGAGTAGGATTGTGGTGAAGTATGCTAGGGGCAGTGACGAGAGGAGCACATATTGTCGAAAGTTTGAATTTTTTATTTTCTGCAATTTTCCATGCAACTTTCTCTGCTCTGAGCTTCCCTAATGCGTACCACAGCTTCACAAATTATCCAATAAATCAGCCAACAAACAAAATGTTATTTTAATAATTCTATCTATGAAATGTTGAAAACCATAAAAGACAATCTTAAACATGAAATTAGTGAGGGAAGTCAATTTCTTGATTGTCCATGCAGAGAGACTCGTCGCTCCAGCTAGAGTGATCAATTAGAGAAGAAGACTGTTCCGTTTTGCCACAGGCAAGCTAACAAGGAAGAAGTCATGATGCATCTCCTCACCGATTCGGTCATCGTACACGCGTTCATCATCTTCTTCTCACTAACCTTTGCTTCTCTCTCAGCCATATATTTCTGATAATATTAATTTTTGAAATACGATTTTCAATACCTATTCAATTTCTCGATGGCTTTAATTTGATGCACCAATTTAATATACAGCCGTATTGGCTTTGAAAATATCGATAGAATAAATATGCAACTTGTACACTCTCGTATTAAGTACGTAGGGTCGACTGATATATATATATTTCGAAGTATGGATAATGTGGTGAATTGGTCCACAAAGGTAAAGCAAATGTCATCAAACAGAGGAACTTTTCTCATAGTTCAGAGTGCTGTAAAGAAGCAATTCGGACAGTTTTATATAGCGAGAAGAGACTCTAGCTGGCTTGCCTCCATACTCAACTCTGAGAAAGGCTAATTCTCTGTTTGGATGAAAGTAGGTTTTTTGTGTACAAGGCCTCGGCTTGCGAGTGTTTAAGGCTAGTATGGTTTGTGGTTTTTGTAATTTGGTTGGTGTTTGTTGTATCCTTTGTACAAGTTGTTAGTTCACCGTAAATTAATCTAATTGGTTGGAGGTAAAAAAATAACAACGACACATAGGTTCTAAATAGGGAAAACAACCAAAAAAACTATGAACTTAATAAAATAAGCAAAAAAAACCTTCAACTTTCAACTGAGTCATTTAAACCTTTAATTTTTTTAAATAACCAATTTAAACATACATTTAAGTTGACCACACCATTTGGACTCTCAAAAAAGTCAACCGTTAAAAATGGTTAACGACCGTTAAAACCGAAACGATGTCGTTTTATTAATCTAGTTCTTTTGGCGTAATCAAGATAAATATATGTTTAAATTGGACATTTATAACAAAATTATGATTTAAATGGCACAAACTGAAACTTGGTGATTTTTTTGGCTTCGTTTGGAAAGTTCGTGGTTTTTTTGGCCAAAAAATATTATGATTCAAAAACCACGGTCTGAGGTCGTTTGGGGTCCAGTTTGGATTCATAGTCCCGTTCGGAGTCCCGTTCGGTCTTTTCGTACTTTTGATTTGGGTCTCAAACAAAAAAACAACGATATGTGGTCGATTCTAAATCAAACTTAAATGTATGTTTATAAAACAACGGTCTAAGACCTCATACACATGAATTTGTTTTTGAGATATATTCTGAACCAATCGAAGATATTATAAATTTGCATTTATTTGGTCAAAATCAATATATTGAACCCAATTCATTTGGTTAAAACAATTTTATTGATCCCAATAAACAACTTAACGACACCAAATAAATGCAAATTTATAATATTGTTGATTGGTTCATAATAGATCTCAAAAACAAATTCATGTGTATGAGGTCTCAGACCAAAAAAATCACGGCCTAAGTGTTCCTATTTTTTTTTGCCTAAAATATTCATGATAAATACAAATTTTGTTTATTTAGTATGAGGTCTTTTGGTATGGGTGGGCGTTCAGGGTCCCGTTTGGATTCGATTCGGGTTTTTCGGATTTTCGGGAATGATTTTAGTAACACAATTTAAGTCTGATTTTGGATCAGAATACTATTTGGGTTCGGTTCGGATTTGATTCTGAACCAAAGTAATTAAATATGGTAATTTAAACATACATTTAAGTTTGGTTCGGAATCGACCTTAGATCGTTGTTTTTTTGTCTGAGACCCTAACCGAAAGTACGAAAAACCCGAACCGACTCCGAGCGGGACCCCAAATCCGAACGGGACCCCAAACGACCTCAGAGTGACTTAGACAGTGTTTTTTTAATCATAATTTTTTTTGGCCAAAAAAACCACGAACTTTCCAAACGTAGCAAAAAAAATCACCAAGTTTCTGTTTGCGCCATTTAAATCATAGTTTTGTTATAAATATCCAATTTAAACATATATTTAACTAGATTAATAAAATAACATCGTTTCGACTTTAACGGTCGTTGACTATTTTTAACGGTTGACTTTTTTGAGAGTCAAATTGTTGTGGTCAACTTAAATGTGTGTTTAAATTGATCACTTTCAAAAAATTAAAAGTTTAAATAGCTCAACTGAAAGTTGGAAGTTTTTTTGCTTATTATGGTAAGTTCATGGTTTTTTAGCTGTTTTCCGTTCTGAATAGTATCCAAATCGTTGGTGTCTACAGAACTAGAATCGATATGAATAATAAATCTTATGTCTATGTTTCTAGAAGCTAATTAATAACTCGTGGAAAGTGAAAAGGAAGAGAGCTCACGGAGTATCCAGAGACGCCGGAGGGATCTATGAAACCGGAAGTGTGGAAAATGCCGTCACACCCGTCAAATGCATCAACTAAGCTCTCTGTTTCCGTTAACCTCGCCGTCACTGCTTCGATTCTCCCTTGCAGCATAGCCGTTTCATCCCTCAACACCTTCAACCTCTCAAGGTCATCTACATATATATATTTGGTTCAAGCCGAAAATAAATCATACAAGAATTTTTATTATACAAGCATAACATAATTAACAAAAATTATAAATATATAACATTATTTGTAATTTACGAACACATTGTTTTTAAAATGACTTTTTATCATTTTTTTTTTTTAGTAATGAGATCATAATATATATCGACCGGGTTTATTTATGTCACCTGGACCATTGACGATGATGCGGATGGTGTAGCCATGAAGCAAGAGCCGTTCTACAATGGCTCCACTGAGAAACGTGAGACCATCCGTTACACATACAACCTTAGCATTCTTTTCGTTAAGATCGTAACCATTAATGGCCTTTTCTGACCGTTTGAACCATTTTTCATCTTCTTGCCTTGTTTTTGTCCCGGTGGAGACAGCAACTGATAAGTTTAACTCCGCGAGCTCCGCTTCGTAGTTCTCTGTCTTGGGGACGATTCTCAAAATTCTTAGTCGCTTTTGTTTGTGTGTTTATTTTGGTGAAGAAGTTGATAGAAGGGAAATCAATTTAAAGAAGAGCAATAACGTCTGTCTATTACACAAGTGGTTGTTCAGCTCGGCTCGACTTCAATATGGTTTTTACGGTCAAATAACATATACGTTTTTAGTCTCTTTACGGCGAGTTTAGTGCAAGCTACCTGAAACCATAATTCATTTATCAGATAACTACTCTTACAACAGTTAAAAAAGTACAAGTCCTACAATACATTCATATCAAATTACTAATGAAATTCCTTCTGTAATAGCAAAATAGAAAATATAAAATAATTTTGTTTATTAGCATTTATCAAGTTGGTTTGGAGAAGAAAGTACATATATTTACACAAAATTATTAGAGTCCATCAAATCCAAAAAAACCGTCATGTTAGCTATGAAAGGGACATCTCCATTGGGGGTTCTAAGGAGTATCTTAACAGAGTTTCTTAACATTAAAATAAATAAAAAAAATAAGAAAGTTAAGAAACTTTTTAAGAAACAGTTATTAAATAAGAACTTTAAGAACCAGTTCTTAATAAATTTCTTAAAATTTATTAATAAAATATTGTTAAAAAACTTTGAGTGAGTTTCTCCACTGGACAATCGAAATCACCGTTATCTGATATGGCTAAATCCACTTTTAATCTAAAATCATAATTTTTATATTTTTTATATATAAATTCTACATTTTAAATCTTAAATTGCATTTATTCTAGTTTGATTTCATCTTCTAGCTGCAGTGTCTTCTTCCATTTCCAAGCTCAATCACCACTGAACCTTTGAAATTGAGTATCAAACAGAACTCAACCATTTTGATTCCTATATTTTGTACGTTATAATTTTTAATTTATTTAGATAATTTTTTTTATAAATTTAAATAATTATTATCAGTTTATGATTTATTTATGTGGAGATGGTTTAACAAATTATGATTTAGGATTTTTTTTTAAAATGTAAACAATTAAATTTTTGAACCAGAAAGTAACAAAGTAATTGTTTAATAAGTAGTATATATATAGATTATAGATTTGATGGCATTATTAGTTCTACTGTATTTCAACTTTTTTGGAGTGAGAAGTGAATCTTGTTTATTAATTGTTCTTTTGCACAATACGTAAAAGAAAATAACAAACTATAGAATTTGATGAAAATTAACAAATAAATATATAGCACAACATTTTAATCATAATTATGATTAATCTATTATAAATAAAATGTAGTTTGTGGATATTTAATATCGAATGATATAATATATGCATGGATTTGAATGGTCTCATATATATGCTCAATGGTAAAATACAAGGGTTGGTTACTCAATTCCCTTGAGCATTGATAACATCAGTTGTATATGGTGATAACAATATATCTCGTTGAGCATTACTTTATCAATGATGAAAGTTTTATTTGCTATTAAAAAAAAAAAAAAGAGAGAATGGGCTCATATATCTTCAATTTTAACATTTCAATAGTGATACGAATGTATTTCAATACATAAACCAATTTCAGCCGAGCGCCGAGCCGAGCCTAGTCGATCAGAATATACAGTAAACCTTTTGAATGACCACTACCTGCGGAGGTAGGTGCCGATAAACATTTTTGACATGCCTGTGTCACAGCCATATTAGATAAGTCCAACGTGTCAAACTAACATTGGACTATTCATGATAATTGTCACGGACGTTTATCATTTAGGGAGAAGATTGTGCGAACTAGGAGAAGCAACGTGCGAAAGACCAACTGGGTCTAATGGGCTTGAGAAAACCTTCTGACAAATTCTAAAGCCCAGGTGAATTCGAATTTCAAAGAATCTTTTGTGGTATATATTTTCAAAGTTATAACTTGTTTTCCGTTTATTCAAATCTGTAAAGTAACTAACATAAAAATGTATTATTAATGATAATTAGACGAGGTGGTTGCTGTGGAATCCGTGTTACTTTTTAAAATTTTTTTAAAAAAATTCCATAATAGTAACATATTTTACTTTATTACTCAAATTGCAACTTAGCGTGAGCTATTACATTTTATGCTATATTTTGCTTTTCTGGTTTTTCTTTTTTCTTTTTATAATTATTATCTCATCGTAAAAGATGGACCAAAACCGAATTTGTGACAAGTACTGATTGTATAATTAATCAGCAAATTTCCTAAAGTGGAAACTTGAAATAGTTAGAAAAAAACGGTGCAATACTAATCTACACCGAGCAACAGCGTTACACTTTCCAAATAAGTAATCAGGAATACCTAAGATATCGTCACGTGTCACAATGTCACGTTGGACTCGTCCGAAGACCGACAAATGTCATCAGGTCTTCACGGTATCGTACGGGGAAAGAACAAAAAAACAACAGAGGAAAATAGTTTTCTAAAAAATTGAAATTTGCAAAATAAGATAAGATAAACACATTAGAAAAATGTTAGAAGAAAGAGTGAAATTAAATTGAAATAAAATAGAGAAATTTAGGCAAATGCTCTCGTCTCGTCGTTCTCTCCTGTCGTTTACTTACGTCAGAGGCAAAGTTGAGTACTGCTCAGAGCAAGCAAGCTCACACTCTTTCTCTTTAGGATCTTTGCTTTATCTTAGTTTCTTTTTATTTTATTTTTTCTTCTCTCTCTCTCTCTCTCTCTCTCTCTCTGCAAGGAATTAGATCTTGGCAACATTTTGGACAAGTAAGGGATCTTTCAGACAAATCATTTTTTTTTTTTTTATTATTGAATCGATAGTTACTGTTCAGTGCAACTTCTAGATGTTCCTTATCTATTCTGAATTTCTTTTTTCCTCTCTTAATTAGTTTTTAGCTTATTCTCATCAGCTACACATTTGGCGATGGATTCGTGATCTGGTGGTTGATTCATGATTGTTGTTTGGAATTTGTCTCAAGTAGCAGTGGAATTCCTACGAGGAAAAATGTTGTTTTTCGTTTCGGGGATTTGAGAAGACGAGTAGTGAAACAGAGTATTTTGTCTTTTTAAGGAAACAAGATTTAATTTTTAGTATTTTTTTAAGATGTCTGGAGAGAGAAGAAATAAAGGGATGCGTTTGAGTAAATTGTATTCTTTCAAGTGTTTTAAGCCTTTCTCTAGAGAAGATCATGCTCAGATTGGGTCAAGAGGTTACTCAAGAGTTGTGTTTTGTAATGATCCCGATAATTCCGAGGCTCTTCAGTTTAATTACAGAGGGAATTATGTGTCAACCACTAAGTACACAGTTGCTAATTTCATCCCAAAGTCTTTGTTTGAGCAGTTTAGAAGAGTCGCAAATATTTACTTCCTCGTTGTTGCTTTCGTTTCCTTTAGCCCTTTGGCTCCTTACACCGCCCCGAGTGTTCTTGCACCGCTCTTGTTTGTGATCGGTGTGACAATGGTCAAAGAAGGAGTTGAAGATTGGAGGAGAAGGAAACAAGTATGTCTGACTTTTGTCTTTTTTTGTTTTTTCTTTCATATGGTGGGTTAGATTAGGATCTTGATTTTTTATGTTTCTTTGTGTAATTAGGACATTGAAGCTAACAATAGGAAAGTTGAAGTCTTTGGTAAAAACGGCGCATTTGGTGAAACCAAGTGGAAAAACCTCCGAGTTGGTGATCTTGTGAAGGTTCATAAAGATGAATACTTTCCAGCTGATCTTCTTCTTCTTTCATCTAGCTACGAAGATGGGATTTGTTACGTTGAAACCATGAATCTCGACGGGGAGACTAATTTGAAGCTAAAGCACGCATTGGAGATCACATCCGATGAAGAGTCGATCCAGAACTTCAGGGGAGTTATCAAATGTGAAGATCCCAATGAGCATCTCTATTCCTTTGTAGGAACACTTCATTTCCAAGGGAGGCAATATCCTCTCTCTCCTCAGCAGTTACTCTTGAGAGACTCGAAGCTGAAAAACACTGATTACGTACACGGGATAGTTGTTTTCACGGGTCATGACACCAAAGTGATGCAGAATGCTACTGATCCTCCTTCAAAGAGGAGTAAGATTGAGAGAAAAATGGACAAGATCATTTACATCCTCTTCAGTATCTTGATCGTGATAGCTTTGATAGGATCTGTGTTCTTCGGGATTAAAACGACAAGAGATATGAGTGATAGCAGGAAGCTAAGGAGATGGTATCTTAGACCGGACCAGACTACTGTTTTCTATGACCCACGGAGAGCGGTTCTTGCTGCTTTCTTTCATTTCTTGACCGCTCTAATGCTATACGGTTACTTAATACCGATATCGTTATATGTCTCGATTGAGGTTGTGAAGGTCTTACAGAGTATTTTCATCAACCAAGACCAAGAGATGTACCACGAGGAAACTGACAGGCCTGCTCGTGCAAGGACGTCTAATCTCAATGAAGAACTCGGTCAAGTCGACACAATTCTCTCGGATAAAACAGGTACTCTGACTTGCAACTCAATGGAGTTTGTGAAATGTTCGATAGCTGGAACTGCTTATGGGCGTGGTATGACAGAAGTAGAAATGGCCTTGAGAAAGCAAAAGGGTATGATGCCTCAAGAAGAAGTTGATGATGATTCTTTATCCATTAAGGAGATAAAAGCGAATTCAACAAAGTCGGTTAAAGGCTTTAACTTTTGGGACGAGAGAATAGTCGATGGGCAATGGATTAATCAACCAAATGCAGAACTCATCCAGAAGTTCTTTCGGGTATTGGCTATTTGCCATACTGCAATCCCTGATGTGAACAGTGATACTGGAGAGATCACTTACGAAGCTGAGTCTCCTGACGAAGCGGCTTTTGTCATAGCTTCCCGAGAGCTTGGATTTGAATTCTTTGCAAGGTCTCAAACTAATATTTCCTTGCACGAAATTGACCACATGACCGGCGAAAAAGTAGACAGGTTATATAAGCGCAGAATATTTCTTTTTGGCTAACATGAGAGAGTACAAGATTTTTGAAGTTATCACATTTTTTTGGAAATGTTCACAGAGTATATGAGCTACTTCATGTCCTAGAGTTCAGCAGTTCACGCAAAAGAATGTCGGTAATTGTGCGAAATCCAGAAAATCGGTTATTGTTGCTTTCTAAAGGCGCAGACAGGTTTAATACATTTTTCCTTTCTGGAGAAGCTCAAATCTTGAAACAACCATATATTATTCAAGGGATAACTTCTTCTGTCATATGTTTCAGTGTAATGTTTGAAAGACTTGCAAAACACGGACGCCAAAATGAGAGAGAGACAAAGGAACATATCAAGAAGTATGCAGAGGCAGGCTTAAGAACCTTGGTGATTACATACAGAGAAGTGGATGAAAACGAGTACAGAATTTGGGAAGAGGAGTTTCTGGAAGCAAAAACTTTGGTCACTGGAGAGAGAGATGCTTTAGTCGATGCAGCTGCTGATAAGATTGAGAAGGATCTGATTCTTCTTGGTTCTACTGCAGTGGAAGACAAACTCCAGAAGGGTGTAAGTATAACAATAATAGGTTGCTTTTTTCAGTTCCTGATGATAAATTGAGGTGGTCGTCTAGGACTTACTTTTGTTGTTTCTATTAAAAAGGTTCCAGATTGTATTGAAAAGTTATCTCAGGCTGGGGTCAAGATATGGGTTTTAACCGGCGATAAGACAGAAACTGCAATAAATATCGGGTATTTCCAGACTTCTCATATTTTTCTCTTTATTATCTCTTTTTTTTTGTTCTGTAAGAGTTCAAATGTAATAGGTGTAATGTTGGTGACAGATATGCTTGTAGTCTCCTAAGAGAAGGCATGAAAAATATTTTGATAACTCTAGATTGGCCTGACATTGAAGCATTAGAAAAACAAGGAGACAAAGATGCTGTTGCAAAGGTAGTTTGTTTTCTTGTTTTGGCCGTGTACATAAGTTATAAAACTTTGTATGTTTAAGAAAAAGGATGAGATTTGTTTTGTTTCTTTGTTAATAGGCTTCTTTTCACAGTATTAAAAAACAGCTACGTGAAGGATTATCACAAACTGCTGCAGCAATAGATAATTCAGCTAATGTAAACCCGGAAATGTTTGGCTTAGTGATTGATGGGAAGTCCTTAACTTTTGCACTGGACAAGAAGCTGGAGAAAGAGTTCTTGGAGCTTGCGACTCAATGTAACTCTGTTATATGTTGCCGGTCTTCACCAAAACAAAAGGCTCTTGTAAGATCTGTGTCACCTCTACTTATTCTGTTTTCACTCGTCTTTTTGCATTGAAGTAAGCTGATTGAGAGGCATAGAATATATATGTTAGGTTACAAGATTGGTAAAAAGCGGGACAGGTAGAACAACACTGGCCATTGGAGATGGCGCAAATGATGTTGGCATGCTTCAGGAAGCTGATATTGGAGTCGGTATAAGTGGTGCCGAAGGAATGCAGGTAACATGTTTGCTTAGCTCTTCTTTTTCTTTTTTTTATTACTATGAAATGGACACTAGACACTAGAGCTCTGAAGTTTTCTGTTACAGGCGGTGATGGCTAGTGATTTTGCGATTGCTCAGTTTCGGTTTTTGGAACGTTTGTTGCTTGTTCACGGCCACTGGTGTTATAGACGAATAGCAATGATGGTAACAAGCTTTAAAAACTGAACTTATTTACCTGATTGTAAGGTGTTCTTTGTTCTTTATATTATGTTTTTTTTGGTGAAATTCAGATATGCTACTTCTTCTACAAGAACCTCACATTCGGATTCACGCTGTTTTGGTATGAAGCTTATGCTTCTTTCTCTGGAAAACCGGCTTACAATGATTGGTACATGTCGTGCTACAACGTCTTCTTCACTTCATTTCCTGTCATCGCCCTTGGAGTCTTTGATCAAGACGTCTCTGCTCGCCTTTGTCTCAAGGTAAACATTTCTCTCTCTCCCTCCCTCTCGATTCTAAGGCAAATCACTTTGCGGTTCTTGATTTCTTGTTTTTCGCAGTATCCGTTACTGTACCAAGAAGGAGTACAGAACGTATTATTCAGCTGGGAACGGATCGTCGGTTGGATGTTGAACGGAATCATAAGCTCAATGATCATTTTCTTCCTCACAATCAACACAATGGCGGCTCAAGCTTTCCGGATCGATGGCCAAGTAGTCGATTACTCGGTTCTTGGCGTGACAATGTACTCTTCCGTGGTCTGGACAGTGAATTGCCAAATGGCGATTTCGATAAACTACTTCACTTGGATCCAGCATTGCTTCATTTGGGGAAGCATAGGGTTTTGGTATCTATTTCTTGTGGTGTACGGTTTTGTTCCTCCAACATTCTCCACGACCGCGTTTCAGGTCCTTGTCGAGACCTCAGCACCGAGTCCCATCTGTTGGCTCACTCTTGTCCTCGTTGTGTTCTCTGCACTCTTGCCGTATTTCTGTTACAGGGCGTTTCAGATCAAGTTCAGACCGATGTACCACGATATTATTGTTGAACAGAGAAGAACAGAACGGCCAGAGACTGGAACGAGGATGAGTGCAGTTTCCCGCGAGCTTCCGGTGCAAGTTGAGTTTACGTTGCATCACCTTAGGGCAAATTTGTCGAGAAGAGATTCTTGGAACTGATTCGTACTTAACGCAACTTATTAGTGTCGGTTTTTTCTTCTTCTAATTTTGTAAATATACGAGGAGATGAGAGTGTGTTTAGTTTATACTAAGCTGTTTTAAGGCTGCTCTTGGATTTAAATTTCGATATAAGTGAAATATATATACTTTTATATGTTGAAGACTTGTAGTAATACTTTTGCAATTGAGAAAGAGTTCACATAGTTTGGATTTTTTTAATATTTATATGAGGTTGCAAACATTATAAATGTTTTTCGTCAAAAAAGAAACATTATTATGTTACCAAACTTGGCCCAAAAAAAAAATATGAAGTACAAATAATATGCAGTTTCATTATTTGATTCGTACAGTATGACAAGTTTAGAGATTTCTGTTTCATTCGTCAACATCGTCTTCCCATTAGTTAATGCATGATAAGTTAAAAACATTTGATATTTGACAATTGCGCTAATAATATAATAAAGTCGATTAACAATTAATGCACATAGTGTGACAATTTGGTCTAACGGTGGAAGAAAATAAAATGTAAAAATCTTTTATTTGATTCTGATAGCGATTCAAGTCAAGTTAGCTTCGCTCATAAGACTTAGTCAAGAAAAGTGACAATGACATCTACAAGTATTATACGTATATACATTGACATTTACGTATACGTGCCCATGTGAACCGTATTTCTTATTAAGAGCAGGATCGAATCTATTGAGAAATTATTACGTGAGTAAATTCAAATAAAAAGAAATTATTACGAACCTTCGTTTTCGAGAAGCTAAGATTATAGAAAATGAATTGATGCAACGCAGCAGCAGCCATGATTCGTGATTCATGATTCTTCTTACTTCGTCAGCAATTACGTATGCATGATTTCCTTGTAATGGGACTATAATTAAACTTTTCAAACACAAATAGTAATATATCACATAAGCAAATCAATAATTAATTGATATAAAATAATAATATTACTTAAACATGGCTATTTAAATTTAATCAGAGCGCAAGCGATGCTTTATGCTTATATATTCGCCAGGTTTATCATGAACATATGATTGGTTAACTGTTTTTTCTTTCGTACTCTTTTTTTCTTCTTCTGAGTTTACCTTTATGAATCAAAATAACTGATAAACTTTATACTATTTGTCATACAAAAGTGGAATAAGCTTTATCGTTATCATAAAAAATTAAAATGAACTAATTTTACTAGTTCTGCCACAGCTACTAATTTCGTCCGAATGATATATTACACACGTTCATTATTTTATGTCAGTTAATCAACATTTTTTTTTTGTGTGATTAAGTTGCCATTTAAATTTGTGGAATATCTTTTAGTTCAGTCTAGTAGCTAAGAATTTAAAATTCTAACATCAAATTTGGAAGTTGAATTTTTATATGAAAAATACAATTTTTTGCAGATTAATTGAAACAATACTTATTGGACATATGAAAATACTATAAATAGAGCAGTTTGTCATAGTCTGAAATATGATGGCTCAATTTGATCTGATAATTATTTGTAATATGATTAGATGACAAAAAGAAATTCCATTAAATCCAAAATATAAAACATTCCGATCGTTGATTAAATCATTGTAAACATAGCATTACAATCTGTTGTTCCAATATAACATATTCAGTTGAAGTTTTTATACTACTATCTATTGTTTATTGGCTAGTATTTATTTAACAATATTTTTTTCTGTCGTTAATAAGCCAAAATATATCATTGTCAATTGCTTTCAAAGTATACTAAAAAAAAATATACACGAAAAACCTCCAGATCAAGTAGCGGGATAGGCTTCTAGAAAGTCGACGTTACGCTTTATAATTACTGAAATTGCCATTTCCATGTGCCTCAACAGCTTCTCCTATATATACGACTGTTTACAGAAGATAACAAAAAAACCATTAAACAATCTCTCTCTCTCTCTCTTCGTTTGTCAACTGTAAAACAGTGAAGAAGAAGAAAGAGCTGATCCACAAGAGAGTTAAGAAAGAAGCTTTCCTAAGAAAATGGAGAAGATAGATGATAGTGACTATAACAGTGCCTCCACGGCGTCTTTTTCACCTAGCTTCAGCACTTACTCCGGCGACCGACTCGCCGAGATCGCCGAACGAATTGGCGGCGACGACTACAAGGACAAAGGAGACGAAGAATTCGAGTTCGCGATTCTCCAAACGGATCGTGAGTCGGTGTCTTCTTCTTCTGGCGACGGTGGATTAGTATTCCCTGTTTTCGATCAGAACCACGTCTCCGCCGCCGTGGAACCTGAAGACGAAACGCCGGAGGCAGTTGTGACTCCTTTAAAAGAGCTGTTCCTCCGCGAACGTAACGATCAGCAGCAGACGTATTCATCGTCATCGGACGATGATCTAGACACGATCACGAACGAGATGTACTGTCCATGGACGCCGGGGAGATCAACGGGGGAGATGTCTCCAAGCGGAGGATGTAGAAAGAGCAAATCGACAGGATCGTCTTCGACATCGTCATGGTCGAGGAAGCGATGGAAAATGAGAGATGTGCTAAAGAGAAGTAGCAGCGACGGGAAACAATCGTTGAAATTGTTGAAACCAACAAGCTCGATGAACAACAGAGACGAATCTTGTTCTTGGCCGTCTCCGAAGAAGAAGGAGAAGGAGAAAGTGTCAGCACATGAGAAGTTTTACTTGAGGAACAAAGCAATGAAAGAACAAGACAAGAGAAAATCATATCTACCTTACAAGCAACATCTTGTTGGACTTTTCTCCAACATTCATCGGTGATACGCCGAACCCTTTCCTCCCTTCTGATCTCATCCAACAACAACAACAAAATGATTCTTTTCTGTCCAAGAAAAAAACAAAGTTTCATCATGTTCATACGTTGTTGTGTTTTTTTTTTTTTAATATAGTTTGGGTTCAAGATCTGATGTAAAGACAATTGCAGATATTAAAAAAGGGTCAAAATATAGTAGTAAAAAGATAAAAACGTTGCAAGTTGTGGTTTTTATTTTTATTTTTATATAATTTTAAGTGTGCACTTTGATGTATGTCTGTTTGTTGAGGATAATGATGGATACGAACACGAGTGTAAATGAATATAGATGGGCGTCATAAATCATACAATGACAAGTGTACTTTATTTCTTTTAGATTTTTTGGACCTTGTTTCCGTAAATGCTCATCTACTAACTGCAAAGTTTAATTTCTTGATAAAAATCATTCTCTTAGACTAGGCCCATGACTCTAGAGTACACATTCCTAATTGGACGACATCATTATTAAAGATTAGAGTAGTTGTCACATACGACTTATTTATTTTCCCTCAAATTTTGGATGTAGCTATGTAAGGTTCAGAATCTATTTACAACGCTACCACAGTATTTACAAGTCATAACATTCCTCCCTTTCCCTTTTACCCTTTCTTCTGATTAGCTTCCAAAAGTCTGTGGAGACCGAACTCATGCATGCGTTTTTAACTCAAATCATTGAATCCACTTTGTGACTCAAAAGGTCAACTTCTTTGTCTCTTTATAACATAGGTGAGAAATTATCTGTGTAGATCCCGTACATTATTATTGCATACTAATAATTGAATCTTGAGTTTTTAAATAAGAAATCTAAAACCATTTATAGCTCATTTCCGAATTCCCAGTGCTGAATTTATCATTCTTCTTATTTAGGAGAAAAAGTACAAGATAGTCACTGGTTTAATAAACATAGAATACTTGTACCATGTAAAACAGATACACAATATTAATGAGAAATAGAAGCTTTTATAAGATAAGTGACAATGACACACTGTTTCTTATCACAACAATTGACATTATTTTCACATAAATGATCAATAGTTCCCCTCCACTTACTTACCTCTAAGTCGCAGAGTAAATGCGTGTAACGAGACAAGGACTTGTTTTAACCTCTCCTTAGCCACTTCATCGACCAAGTTTCCTTCTGCATCGAATTTCTGAGGCGGCTGAAACGCATTGAGGGTAAACTCTGGTTTGTTGATGAAGTGAAGATCAAGGAATACTCCGATTTGCCGAAGATGATACTGCGATCTTCCTCCACCAAAACCTCCACCGGTGCTTATGACGGCAGCAGGTTTGTCAGCCCAAACATTAGGTGATCTTGAAGCCCAATCAATCGCGTTCTTAAGTGGGGCTGGTATAGTAACGAGTAAGGTAAACATATTTTGAGTCAGAGACTTCCATATAAGCTTGAACTAAGTTTATAAGTTATGTTGCATTCCTCAACACTAAGCAAAATCTTACAAAACTAACAGAAACAGAGCATGTACCAAAGTCGATATAGTTTGAAATAAACATAAGAAACTTCCCACAAATCGGAATTCGAAAGCCAAGAGAGTCTTCAAAAGTTTGAGCATTAGCTTGGTCTCATGAGTTCAAATTATTAAGCTCAAATCAATGATTACCAACACCTTCTTCTTGATATTTGCATTTGCATATGACTAAAACCAATTATCGTATTGATGAATACTTTGATAAACCATAAATCCTAGAGAATTCATTAGACATCTCACATCACATGTCTAACTACTTTCTACAACACAACAAGGCAAAGAAACATAATGTCTTGTAGCAAACAAAAACCATAGATTCTATATATACCTAATCACATCTCTGATACACAAAGCTAAGAGAAGAAAAAGGCTTACCTGAGACAGAGAAATTGTATTCAGGGGAAGCGAACAGGATGCTATCGGCTTCAAGGATCTTCTGCCGGAAAGCTTCGACGACGGGAGGATAAGTCCCGTTGGTTTCGAGATCGGTATTGATCAACGGCAACGGAGAAATGTCGATATACTCAATCTGCATCCCCGGAACCGATTCTTGCGTTAAGTCGATTGCTGAAAAAAAACCCAAAAGTTAGCAAACGAAAATCCCAAATATTGACGCGACTAGTGCAAAAATTAACGGAGGGAATAAAGGAATATACCGGCGCGGAGGAGACCAGTGTTGAAAGAGCCTTTACGAAGAGAACCGGAGAGAGCAGCGACTCTGATCAATGGCTTTACCGCCGTTACTGCCTCCATTTTCTCCGATTAGGGATTTGACAAAAATGTTTGACAACTGAACATTGAAGATATGAGGAGATTATATTATAGGTGAAAGGAAGGAAGAGACATAAAAGAGATTCCCACTAATCTAGTGTTTCGACCTGTCTTGTCCAAACTCTTAATTATAATAATAATGGTTTAGTGACTGATGACATTGCCGGTTTTATTAAATTAATAATGATTTTAGTAACCCAAAGCCGAAAGATAACCGGAAAATAATTTTTTTTTTCAGCTTACCGGCTCCGGTTACTATATGAACCCATACCCTTTAAAATTAACAAACATAGAAGTAGAGAGAATACTTGAGAATTTTGATTCTTGGTCGAACTTTAAAATTAGTTAACATCAATCATATATTATATATACGACTTCCAATATAAACTAAAAAGTAGTGTATCCCACGGCGTTTTGGAAGGTGTGGATTAATCACGCCGGGGCTAAGGAAAGTGTGGACGAACACAAAAAATATTAATTAAGGAAAGTGTGTACGTAATCGGAATCAGACCGACGGTTGGACCCATTTAGTCTATTACTGTACTTATAAATGATTTAATTGAAAGTAGAAAATTAAAAGGGTCGAATTTATTAATTAAAGCAAAGAATAGGACATTCTTATAATCTAATGAAACATCCCAAAGTGGAGCATACTCAACTACGAATTAAAGCATACATATGATTATAAACCCCATCTCATGCTTAATCATATTATGACATCTAGACACTGAACAATGGTGGGGGAGTTTTGAAAAGTATTCACAATATTAGACCATAACACCTTCCCCCAAATCTCTCCTTGTCCTCGCCTTTCTAACGCAACCTCTGTGCACCATATCTTCGTTTGACCATTATCATTACGCTTAAACAGAATCGCAAGTTTCCCACCATGATTCGCCATTCTAGACCCTCCTTGAGAATCGTGCATGTCAGGTAGATCTTCATCAACACCTTTCAAGAATCTCCAACACTTAGCCTTTGGATCATAAACGCTTATTCGATTCTTACTACCAAAAGTGTACAACATGTTGTCAATAACGCACGAACCAACTTGCCATTCACTGTTCAACGAATTTTCCCTCTCCCATTTATTTTGCTTAGGATCATAAACAAAGCTTTTCAAACGATCCATTATGTAAATCTTCTCGTTCATCACAAAACTATTGATCGTTATCTCGTGCAACTCTTTGTTGCACAAACCCGAAAAGCATTCCCAAGTTTGCTTCTCGAGGTCGAAAACCTCAATCCAGTCCTTGGATGATTTCTTCTTTTCACATCCTCCGATTACATAGATATTCCTATCTACAACACCAAACGCAGCGCAGCCACGAGGCACACGCATACTAGGAAGAGACCGACACGTGCGAGATTGACAATCAATAACAAATGCATTAGTTGTTACCTCACCGTTGATGGATCCACCGAGAACGTAGATCTCTTGACCGATCACAATAACAGAAGATCCCCAACAAGGCAGAGAAGGAAAAGAGGGAAACGGAACCAACTTGTGGTTCAAAGAGTTTGACTCGTTTTTGTAGGGTTTTTGATTGAGAGTGTACCAAACAGGGTTTTGTTCATGACTGAATCTCAAGGCAAGGTAAAGAACGTTTTCGGTGCGTTGATAGAGTGAACGTACGAGGTTAAGCTCCGAGGAAGCGATGAGACGGCCGATAGTCTTGGAGACTAGAGATAGTGAAGGGTAGTCACATCTTGGAACGTATGCGAAGCAAATCACTGAGATTTCATCTGGCAGCGGAAGAGACGAATCAGTCGGTTTTTTGCATTTTGGTGGTGATTTTACGTCGTTTGAATAAACTGGGAAAGACATCATCATAGCATTACAAGGTTTATTTGAGTTCCCATTTGAGTTTATATGATACTGTTTTAATAACTTCTCAAAAATGGTAAAAAATGATAAAACCGGTTTGTTGGCACATAGTTTTCATTATTTACTCTTTTCTTAAATAGGCATTCATGCATTGTTTATGGTTCATGTGTGGGTCTGTCAAGAGTTTGTAATAGTTGAATCTTAATTAATAGTAATAATGATTACTCCCTTAATGTCAATAATTATGTGTTTTGACATTTTTACTTGAACAGTAAAATTTAAATAAAATAATTTTTAATTATATTTACGCCATTTGTTTCACAAATATTGTCATTTTACTCTTTTTCCTACAAATTAAGAAAGCTATTAAAACACTAATAATCTTTCTCTTTTTATTCATTAATATAATAAGGTTACAACTAGATTTATATTAATAAAACTGCAATGAAAACATAAAATTACATTCTTAGTAAAACAAAAAAAAACCCTTATAATGACATTTGTGAAACGGAGGAAATATAAAAGAAAGATTTCACTATTTGTTCAACATTAGCAATGATTATTCTTCAATGTCAATATAATTATCAATTTGACATTTTTACTTGAACTTAAAAGTTAAATAAATTAAAATAACATTATATTTTAATCATATATATAAATTAAATAAATTAGAATAACATTATATCTTTAATCATGTGTATTAAATAAACATTTCTCTCTTTTTCCATTGATCCACCTGCATTTTTTTCTCTTTTTCTGATAGTTAATATGAAATTTAATATCTTTTTAGATTGTTGAGTAAAATATTTATTACTACGATAACATTATTTACAGTTACATTGTGTCATTAAAAGACAAAACGTAAACGCATAGCAAAACGCATACAAGCACATCATCACAATTAACCTATTTAGTTACATATACTAATTTATTTTTCGGTTACATTGTGTCATTTTGTCAAACAGATTATATCATTAAAAAAGAAAACATAAATGCATAACCAATACTAGATCATCATCACAATTAACCTTTTCCTTAAAAAACACATCATCACAATTTTAAAAATGATATATTAATAGAAATGTTAAAATATTAACTAAACCATTATTAATAAATTTATTAAATTACGGTTACATAATTATTATTAAAAAATTATAAAAATTCTCAATTTTATTTTGTCATTTTGTACAACAAATTATCATTAAAAGAGAACATGTAAATTCATAGTGCAGGATATAGTGAATTGTATATCAACACATCATCAATCTATTTGTGTACAACTATTTCTGACATTTTCTAACTATTCCGTCATCCTTTATTTACTTTCTCTTACCGTAAAAAGTTTCTTACCGCGGAAAAAAATATCACCACCTGATCTTACCTTATCATAAGCTATATAACTACAATATAACTAATACTCCTAACTAATTTTTACTAAAATTTTATATCTATTCTTAAATGTATATAGAATAGAAAGGGAAACGCCATATCAAATTTTATGGTTGATCTAAAACGATTTCATGCAGAAATACATATTAAACTTTCTAACGGATCAACAAATAATCGATATTTGTCATACGACATACAATAGTTCTTCTATGAAAAGAATATTTTCGGTCAAAAATACGTACCACTTTATGTTATGTAAATACACTTTATGTTATGTAACTACAGTATAATCTACTCATAATTAATGAATTATCTTTACATTATACATATAGAACTTGAAACATATATGCAGAGGTGGACCTACATGGAACTACGAGGGTTCAAATGTAAGACCATTCATTGATTTCAACGTCTTCTTTTTACATGTACATATAGATCATGTTCCTTTGTTCTGTATCATGCATTAGAATTTTGACGTAATCCAAGAGAGAACTTGAGAATAAAAAACCAATTTATATGTAGTGTGTGTTTATTGTTGTGTATACTTTATTATCTCGTCCCAACTAACAAGTTAAGTGGGAGTGATTACTAAAAAATAGTGAAGGGAATTGGGATTTGGCAAAGAAGATTGTCTCAAAGTTTGTTTGAAAAAAAAAAAAAGTCTCAAAGTGAATAAAGTACAACTGGAAGAATAAAAGCTCCTCAGCTCACATGTTTCCCTGCCACCTTCTTACTCTCCTCTCGTTTGGTTCTTGATCGAGCATGTCTTTACATATATATATATATCTCTCGCCATACATATATATATATTAAACGAAATATAGTACTTTCCACTAAATTACAGTTTATATGTTAAAAAAATAGTAGATATAAATACTTTATGAGCAAACAAAGGATTTATACATACACCATTAGTTATAAGGTTATAACTAACTCTGGAATTCTTTGGTCTAAACAGATATTCTCACATTAATTATTACATTTTCTTAAAGTTACATTCACTATGATTTGAATCTATGACCTTTAAATAGTTAGGATTATGTTCTTTCCATCACGACTAGTGAAGTTATTGGGTATAAATGTACTAGACTTTTGATGACTTTTTTTGAAGGCTGGAAGTATATGGTTCCATATGGTTGCATCTCACTATCATTTACCGATGAAAACTCGTTTGTTTAACCATTAACCAATGGTCCACAGACATTAGTTTCAATGATATATGTGTATATGTATTAATGAAAGAATATATTATTATATTTCATTCAACTAATTTTCTTGTGTTTTACATTTTGCCTCTCCGGCAACGTTGGCCACCTACCTATTTTTATGTTAATACACATGTTATGAGAATGCATAACGAGACTAACGACACACAAAAACTTACTGCAATTCATCCCAAAAATTTACCTTACATACGCGATACAAATTTCGGTTCGTATGATGGTTGAGCCAAGCAAAGTCAAAAGACTCGAAATTATGCACGCTGTGAGAGCAACATCCTTGATTACTAATCCAAAATTTGCAATTGCTAGATAAACCACGCAGACAACAACTTCAGGTTTGAGTATTTCATTACTTTTGTTTATGTCACAAGGCTTTCACTGTCCTTTGCCCTTTTCATTACTTGAAAAACTCTGGAGAAAGAACGGTTTAGATCTAAAGTCTAAACCGATAATCAATACCAACCCGAACCATAAAGACCGGGCTATGCAAATATAAACAGATTTGTCTTTTATATTTACACAATTGGACGATCTATTTCCCGAACAATTGATATTGTACAAGAATTAACCCACCAGCCTTTTTTTTCTACTGTTGTATGTACTTTCTTTCCACAACCTTCTAAGTCTCGTCAGGTTTTGGTTCGAGAGTTACAGAGATCTTCTCCTTGTGATCGCCTCTTAGAACCTCTACGGTCACCTGAAATGTCAAGACTCTCATATAGGAAGTAGAAACAAGTTTTAACAAATGTGCGGGTTTTGAACTCTCTCGTTTTTTTTTTACCTCATCACCGACTTTGCATTGATCGAGAATACGGTACAGATCACTCCCGTTGGAAACTTTTGTACCGTTCACCGACGTGATTATGTCTCCTAGTATTAGTCTCCCGTACCCGTCACGTTTTGTTGACTGAAGTCCCTGTGGAACAAAAACTAATCATTACTCACCTTTAGTGTATAAAAAAACCTTGAGTGGAGCAAAATATTTAGTTTTATTTGTGTCGGTTGCATTTCTTTATCACCGCCTAAAACAACGCATCGTGTCAGAGAGTTATATGGAAACAAGAATGGCTTACGGCTTTTCCAGCTGGACCACTTGGAGGAGCATCCAAGACGAGCACGCCGCTCACTCCTAATTGCTCAACAGATTGGTCCGGTGCGAATTTGATACCTAAGACTGGTCTTGTGACTTTCCCAAATTTCACCAACTGATCAACGATACCACCAACCTGAACATGAGATAAACAGAACTCCGAAACAATTTTACTCTCTCGTTAGTGGATTCACGGATAGAGAAAGATTCTCTTTGATTGGGTTTGCAAAGGGAACTCACGGTGTCAACTGGGATCGAAAAGCCTACTCCAGAAGATGCACCAGAAGGAGAATAAATGGCTGTGTTTATACCAATCAGAGTTCCAGAACTATCTAGAAGCGGTCCTCCGCTGTTACCTGGGTTAATGGCTGCATCTGTCTGTATCACATCTTGAATTGGACGACCAGTCGCAGCCGAACTAATTTCTCTTCGCAAACCACTGTACGCATCATAAATATACATTCATGCTATAGTTATAAGAAGAGAAAAGACCGGAAAAGCATGAAGAAGGGGTCAACGGAACAAATGTATCCTCAAGTTCCATTCATCTATGCGTGTTGATTAACATACCTAAAGCAACAAAAACAAGAAAAAAGAGGTACTTTCAGTGGCGTAACATACCTTATAACACCCGTTGTAAGAGTATGATCAAGTCCAAACTGCAAAACAAAACACACAAATGGTTCTTACACTAACACGTGAAGTTCTGACACAGAAAAAGCAGAGCACTGATACTGGTCACTCTGAGGATCTATACTCACAGGATTCCCAATGGCAAAGACTTTCTGGCCGACAAGAAGATCCGCAGAGACTCCAACAGGTATAGGTCTTAATTTGTCTTTTGGTGCATCAATACGTAAAACTGCAACATCCTTGTCTTGGTCGAATCCAACAACTTTTGCATCATATGTTGATTGATCAGCAAGAGTAACCCTGTTATGGATCATGTAATTTGTTTAATCACACATAAACATTCAAGTGAATGTAGTCATGATACCACAACTACTAATATCTTAGATGAGTATATAGAATACATGAAATCCAAAGAAGAAATGAAAAAGTGAATTCAAGTATCCAAAATTCAGATCGGTTCCAAAATTCAACAACAAAATAAAAAACAAAAACGAACCTGAGATCAGAAGCACCACGGATGACATGATAATTGGTAACAATGTGACCCTGCTTATCCCATACGAATCCTGAACCAGACCCTTGCGGCACCTCAAGCACATCCAATGTAAACGCGTCCTGCCTAATTCAAAGCCCAGAAGAAACGAAATTAACATTAGACAGCTCCTCAAATCACTAAAAGAGAGAAGACGAAGAAGATTACATGCAAAGCCGTTTCATGAGTACAGTGAAAATGATAAACATAATTCATCAACCGTCAAAAAACTAAATCCATCAGCTTGAAATTGCAGAAAAAAAACATAATTATGTTCCCGCGAATTTCACCGAGAGAAATCAAAATTCAATCGAAGAGACGAGAGAGATGAATATACCTCACTGCAAGATTGGTGATGTAAACAACGGAAGGAGTGTTCTCTTGGAACAATCGAACCGTCGCAAGCTCATCTGTCTGGAGCTTCCGGGGAGTAGTGACGACGAACGCAGCAGCGGATTCGACGGCGGGAGAAGCGGCGAAGAGTGAAAACGAAAGAGTGACGGAGGTGAATAGGAGGAGGAAAGGCTTGACGGCGGAGAACGGGGCAAGAATACCATCGTCGTCTACGCTGTCGTCTAGTGGAAGCTTCGAGAAAATCCGAAAAGGCCGTCTGCTGGATCGGATAAGGTAGAGAGAAGTCGAGCTGGGAGACGATCGTGGAGAGGGATTGAAGAAGGTTCCGTTAGAGATGCGAGGGAATTGAGAGGAGGAAGGAGGAGAGTGAAGGAAGAGAGTAGAAAGGAGAAGCGAACAACTCGTCGCCATTACTTTCTGCTTCATGGACAAATGGGATTGTGGCTCTCTTTTATTGCATATTTTTTTTTTTTTTTTAAAAAAAAATATTAAAACTGTGCTATGCTATGATGATAATAATATACTTCTATTTCTTTTAGTTTATATAGGCTTGTAACCCAAGAGAGTTACCATTTTGAAAACGCTATGGTTATTACTCTGTCGACAAATCTAGAAAATCAACAATTGAAAGATCAAAGTGTCACAAAATTAAAGAAAAAGCTAAGATTTTATTTAGCTTAGAGAATCTTCTGGGGCGGTCTTAGTTCTTTTGGAAACTCACTGAAGTTCTCTGCGTCTAAATCGGATTGAAACATTGGTCTCTTCCCCATTTTCCACACAATCCCTTCAGCCAGATGTTCTTTGTTTGGTGTCAGCATTACAAAGTTTGGATCAGCTCTTTGGTAACTGCAGAATAAACAAACAAAAAGCAAATAACATCAAAATGTATAACTCGTCTGAAACTGGAAAGTTCAAGATGATCAAATTGTATGATTGATCTCAAATGGACCGACCTGGCTTCCCTTAAGTTATCAACACGGAGACCGAACCCATATGCTGTTTGTCTAGTAGAATGATTAGTAGTTGCTGCATCCAAAAAATGAGCCCAGCATGTTCACGTACCAGAAATCTTATAGACTAATAGCTAATGTTCATCTTGATTTTACTGAATTTGCCAACTAAATCATTCACATCACCTAGAGATAGACTTCTCAAACTGTTCAACAATAATCTCCATAAATGTAAGATTGTTTATGGAGTCCATACCTGAAATATTGAATGCGAAAGACGGTTTCCACCACGACTTGAATGCTAATGTGAATGTTGAGCTTAGAGCTCCAACTTTACCCTACAAAATAATATACATACTGAGGTTGTGAATTTTATTATCAAGCTTTCTGGATTATACATAAAGAGGTAATATGATATGCCTTCAGTAAGAAGTTCTTATTGGCCTGCCAAGACGCAGCCATCTGCAGAGAAGAATCTGGGAGGCTGTCTGATGTCTTGGAATCATCAACTCTTCAATACACAACAAAAAATAAAGCTATGATACCATATACACAAACATTAGCTACAATGTTTCTTTCTCAGAGATGTTCACTACCTCGTTTGTAGCTCAAAACCTAAGTCAATGTAGTTTGTGATTCCAACTACTCCATTTTCTTCAAAAGGATTTTTCACCTGATTCAAGTCCATTTCACGTTGAGCCAGAAGTGTTGCTAAACTTTATATATCAGTAGACTTTAGTAATAGATGCAGCACAGAAAAGGGAGTAGTTTGAAACTTGAAAGAGTCGTACCTGCCTTTGGACTACTACATGTTGGTAGAACGAAGCGATAAACTGCATTTACAAGAAGGATAACAAAATCAGCAAGACTAAGAATGCAATTAAAAAATAATACAAAATGAAATATTGATATTTGGGGAAGAGTTTGGGCTTAAGATCTGTGAATAGAGACAACATAATAGCCATGTTTCATACGCACGGACTTTAAAAGTATGACCTGAGAGCTCCTCGCTAGTTCAAGACCAAAGTTGAAAGAAGGGCTTAAGGGGCTTCTTGACCCAACTCCATAGCCAGCAGCACAACTCCAGTTCCTTAGGTCTCTGTATTTTGCCGCGTCTTTGCTTTCACCTAACACAAAGTCCCAATACTATTGTTGATGTCCACTTTCTTTCAATCAGATAATGCATTGAATCCATGTGTGACAAGTGAAATCTGTTCAAGAGGAATAAAACATTGTACCACATATCGGCTCATATTGCACTCCTACTGTTACCCTTCCCATCTTGCTTACCAGCCATGCATTCTTTGGCAATTCGTCTTTTGCTGGCATGTGGAATTTAAAGGGTCAGCATTGTGTACGAAACTGTATACGGGAAGCTGCAGAGGAACTAGAGCTGTTTACAATCAAAAGGAGAGACAGTAGCCCCGAGAGACAAATTCGTAGAGCCATATCTCAACCCCATGATTCCATATTCTTCAGATAATTTTTCACTGCAGAGACAACATATTTTCATATTCAATATATTACATTATAGGAAACATCAAATTTTATGTAAGATGACAGGCATCTTCCCCTAAATGTAACTTACTTCTTTTTCGAAAGCAAAGGGTAGACTGCAAATGCTCCGATACCATTTTTAGGATAGTAAGCAGACGACCTCATCAGTAGAACCCTTAGTGATGACAGACAAAAGAATTATTTCAAAACGTTAAACTGCTGAATGAAGACGAGCGAGCTCCTAGAACATATATGAAAATTAACACGGTGTTTACGGATTGGAGGTCGACACAGAGAGGTCCACGAAAGTATGAGGATCATCGACATCACTGCACAATTTAGGAAGAACATGTTGAGCATTATTCTATTTGTGAACAGAAACTTGTAGTAATGTTCAATAAAAGTTAAACATTGATATGCCATGCTTACCTTTGCCAGCGAAATAATGCATTTCCTACAAGATCTCCTTCAACTTTACGATCTAGAGCGCCTGAAACCTTTTACTATGTAAGGAAAATTTCAATTTGGACCATCCCTAATTATGCATCATGATAGAGAGAGAGCTAAAAAAAAGAAATGAGATGTATAATGGATACAGATGCAACCAAGTCAACATGAGGATCATCAATAGGCTTCAAAAGGAACTTTGCAGAGAAGTGACGCGCGTCTTCAAAGTAATCCTCAAAGAGACATTTTAATGGAAGCTTCCCAAACAGCAAATTGTATGACGATTCCAACATCCTGCATTTACCTCAACAGTTGATTCAAAGCTTAACACATTCCCCAACATATATACATAAAAATTTGAATGCCTAGTGTCACAGAAATTACGAAAATCAATCCGGAGAAAAGGACGGCATTGGCGAAGAAGAGGATACCTGTTACGGGCGGAGAGAGGAGGGAAATCAAAGAGCGGAGGGACAAGGACGACCGGAGGCGGCGGTTCCTTGGCCAGAAAATTCCCCATTTTCAAGACGGAGAAGGTTTTGAGCATTCGACGAATAAAATTTCTCAAGGAGAGAGTTAGTAGTGATTGTGGGAGGCGAAGAGCGGCGTTTGTCTCGCTTCCTTTTGCTTTCCTGTTTTGAATCTTTCAACCTCCTAAATTAGAATTATGATCCGATTAAACTATGTTTTGACTAAAATTACCATATTTTATATTTCAATTTCTACAAAATAAAAACGTAAAAACAAAGAATAACAAAACATTTTTTTTTTGGATAGTTTGGTTGTCCAAAGAAAAACAAAACATATTACAAAAAAAAAAAGAGTTGAACCACTCCAATATTAAGAGTACTGTACTCCATGACAACGAAAAACATGATGTTTAAGAAAATAAGAAGATAAATATCTGAACATGTGATATCAAGTTTGATTAGGACAATGTATATCTGAACATGTATGAGACTCATGAACATGACAGGGCTTCTATGTTCTTCTTTGCTAGGTTGCAGACTTCTTGACACACATATCAGTGGTCCTTTCAAAAAGATCTTCAGATTTCGAAGTATACCAAACACTTGTGAAACAAGATCAGTGCCCAAAATCAAGAGAAACAACTCCTATCTAGAAGATTTCATACTTTTATAAAATGGTTACGTTTATCTTCTCTCTGTAATTTTGGTGCTTTCGGATAACAAACCGAAACAGGTAATATCTAATTAACAATCATAATTAGATTTGCTCTTAGCAAAAATTAAAAGCCAATAGGTACAAAAACAAATGCAACATGAATGTTTTTAGTATTCTGAATCAGAGATTCTAATAAAATCAGAAAACATAAAACTTCTTCTTTCTCTTTTTTTCTTTCGACCGTGTAATTACCTTATATGAACTCGTATTTCGTATATATATATATATATACATTTTAGACCGGATCATAACCTGGTTCATCAATAAACCGGTCTCTGCCCACAATTCGGTGCAATCTCAGGGTTTTTGTCCAAAAGAGTAAGAAGTGCTCTGTTTCTCTTGCTCCTTCCTCTTCCAGCTTCTTTCAACAACGCAGCTAACCTCTGCTTCTCGTCCTCCACCTCTGGATTCGCCGTGCCAAGCTTTTCCTCTCTTGTCCCAACAACATACTCTAGTATCTCTATAGCATCCTCTAACCTGTAAAACAATAAACACATTGCTTGTACCGTAAGAAACCCCTAAAACATAACCTAAAGAAGAGAAGATGTGTTTAGGGTGTTAATTGACCTGCCCATTGCGTCGTATGTTCCGGCGAGGTTACTGTAAACTGCTAAAGTATCTGGATGGTACGGTCCGTACTCTTTCTCGAGAATAGATTTCGCTTCTTCAAACAAATCCGCAGCTTCGTTGATCGCATAACGCTGAACGCAGGCAAGTCCCATCTGATTCAAAGCAATCCCAAAAAGAGCTGTTTTTTTCTCTCCGCTGTTGCGGAACTTTGATATCGCACTCTTGAAAATATTGTAAGATTCAGGATAGTTGCCCATCATGTAAGAAATCACACCCATTTGAGCTTCAATACCAGCAATCGTGTTCTGTTGACCTGGAGCGTTTGCATATATCTTTAACGCTCGTCTCAACAACTTAAGAGATTGGTCAAGTTCGTTCATAGACTGATATATCGCAGAAATCTCTATAAAACCAGTCGCAACCTCTTCAACAGGAGTACCCGGAGACGGTTTTAGGTAAATCCTAAGAGCGTTTTCGCAGTAAGACTTTGAATCGCGTATTTTCCCAATTTTGTTGTACAAATCAGCAAGCCTGACGTAAACCGAAGCAACAGAGGAATGATTCTCACCTTTTGACTGCTTAAACACAGCCAAAGCCTTCTGGTACGCGAATATCGATTCATCAAACCGAGCTAGAGACATGTATGCATCACCGATACTGCAATCTATAGACGCAACATCTTCTCTGTGATTCTGAGACGACATGGCCATGCTGGCCAAAACATAATGCTCAAGCGCAACCTCGTAATCACCTTTGGCATCGCATATAAGCCCCATCAGTTTTCTATCGGCAGCTTCTTCAATCGAAGCCGTAGTAGTAGATCCATTCTCTTTGTGAATGTCCAATGCCATTTGACAAAGCCTCGAGGCGTCTTCAAACTGCATTGCTTGAACATGAGCTTCTGCTAAGTATCTACAAGTTTCGCCAACTCGTGCATCTGAATCACCAAGAACCTGTCTTTGAATCTCCAAACCTGCCGTGTACAGCAAAATCGAATTTTCGACTTGACCCATCAAACCATACATGTCACCTAGCTGCATACACCCAGCGAATTTCGCCAACGAGTGATCCTCGCCATCTTCAATCATCGGTATCTCGATAGACCGCTCAAGAACAGGAACCGCTTCATTGTATTTCCCTAAACCAGCATAGATCGCTGCCAAGATATGCAAAGACATGACCAAATTCAATCCTTGTTGTTTGTCTCCTTCCGCGCATTTCTCAAACGCTTTCACCGCTCGTAACGCCAAATCAAGGGCTTTGTTCAAATTCTCACCTGAAGAAACCATCTCTCTAGCTTGCTTCAACAACAATGGCCCGAGCTCAGGACTCTCCTCATCCACAGAAACCTTCCTGAGATCCGGCGATTTCCTCGAACCGGGGATTTTCACATTAGGACTCGTTTTTGCAAGCTTCTTACCGTTGGAAAGAGATTCACCTGGTTTCTTCTGACTCAAGCTACCTCCTCCATTTTTACTGTCGTTGTAACTTTCTTCCTTCTTCTCCAAGACAATCTCTTTCTTTCTCTCTCCAACATCTCCTCCTACAAGATGCCTCAGCTCCAAATCGATTCTTGATTCAGCTCCGTAGGAAATGAAACTAGCCCGCGACGGAGATTGGTCATCAGAGCTCTCCATTTCGCAGACATTGTGATAAAGCTGCTCGATGGAAGCGTTCATGGCACCGTCAATGGCGAGATCTATGGAGCTTAGAGGACTCCTCGGTGAGGTTTGAAGGCTAGAATCGTCTTTTCCCCTGCCATTGTTTTCTCCTATCTCCATTTCTAAATCAAGCTTCTGCCGTTTGTTACAAAGTCACAAAATCAAACTATAAATCTGAATCACAGGATATAATTCAGAACCTGTTTCTTAGATTTAAAATCGGTTAAAACAAGAAGATAATTCAACACCAGACAAGTTTCTGTTACGACTAAAAGACAAAATTTAGAAACATAAAGTCCCTAATTGAAGAAGAACCATAACGAACTCAGCTAGATTCAGTTATTAACGGAGAACATAACATAAGCTGATGAAAAACAGAGCACAAACCCCAGTACCAAATTGAACGGAATTCAGAAGAAAAAAAAAACGAAAACTTTGAAGAAACTAGAGATAACAAAACCGTACCTTTTTCGTCTCTCTCTCTGACTCTTGAAGAAATCAAGAAGAAGTCGAATTGTGTGCTTCGTGGCTTAGTTGTATGTAGAGATAAAAATCGAAAATGGAGGATTCGGTGTCTTGTACTTTTCACTTTTAGGTGTTTTTTATATTTTCCCTCTCATTGTCTCATAGCTAATATATACATATATACAAAATATACATTCACACTTTACAAAGTAAGATAATGTGTGTGAGAGAGAGAGAGATGAAGCAACAACATTTATGCACAAACTCTTTCACTGTCCTATGTAGCCTCTATGACCAAAAGGGCGTGTTTTGTTTTTGTTGTGTCTACAAGGCGTAATTAATTAGTTCTTTATAATTAATTAATTCTCTCAGTCGACCTTTTAATTCAATTATTGAATAGATTAAAGATAAGGACGATGATAATTGACTCTCTTTCTTTTTCATGTGATAATTTATATAAATTTCAAATAGAGTTACAAAAAAAAAAACCCCCTAAAAGAATTGAGGATCATTAGGTTGAAGAAGATTGACTCTTGAAGCAATAAAGAAGATGACTTCTCCCCTACTCGTACTCTCTCTCTCTAAATATTTGTTCTCTCATTTTGTATATAAGTAAATTTATTGCTATAGTTGCTATATTTTATTTTTTAATCTTAAAAGAATTAGAGTTTCCTTGAAATGCAATTTTTTGGGGATTTCTTGAGTACTAAAAAGAAGAATAGTGTTTTGAGTTTTGCCCGTTAACAGCCAGCTAATTAAATGCTGGTGAAAGATCACAAGTCTACGTCAAACCCTTCAAATTTCCAGCTGTATAATCGCTCCGTTGAGATTTCACCACGTGTTATATTTAATCATTCATTTACCTCTTTAATCATCCCATTATCTTTTTTATTATGTAGTTAAAGTTAAAAATGAGCCTTTTGATATAATGGATGCACTGTTATTTACTATATACTGTAGGCTTTAGGGAAACGGATACTGTGACAACTAGATTCATTCACTTGTAATATTAGTAAGAATTTATCTTAATTCTCAATGACGAAATGATGTGACACGTGGACTACAGCTGCACACCAGTTAGACAGCCTGGTTTGTATGAATCAGAAGTGGTCCACCTTCAAGCCCATTACGGCTCCATGGGCCCTTATAGTCATCACTGTAGGGCCTACCCGTAATGCTCTAACTTTATGTGTAATAATAATTTTAAGTACGAATACAAAAATACGTTCCATTTTGAAGGTTATTTTATAGGAGAAATATTTCAACCGAAAAAATTTTATATATATATATATATATAATAAAAAGAATAATTTATTTTATTTTGTCAACGAAAATGAAAGTCTATCAACACCACCTTGTCCTTGTGCGGTAGCTGTGGATGCGTGTTTAATGCAACGAAGTTTTTTTACAATAGTTTGTTTCTCTTGGGCGATTTTCTTTTTCAATAATTGATTTTCTTTTTCTTTTCATACACATTCTATTAAGTTTTCAGCTGTGTGATGATGCAATAACGATACTAGTTAAACCACTAGACTAATCTTATAAAATAAAATTTATTTGGGAACCACTAACCAACTAACAGAATAGACAAATGACATATATAACAATTTTTTTTATTCAAGCCATAATTATATAAAATCATTTTTAATAGATATATAATCACTATTTTTTACTAATATCATCGCTCCACGTTTTTTTTTATAAAAAAAATAAATTTATATCAACAGAAACTTTGGTTTATACATTTTACCATTCAAATTATATATACTGAGATTAAATGAATTATACGTCTTTTAGAATAAAAATCTCTATATAAAAAGTGAGTCAAATACGTCAATCCATCCAATTTTGTTTAGATGCTTTCTGTCAGCATCAAATTTTGATTAATATAATTTGTTATAGATTTGCCTTTGAATGATACAGTAGCATGGAGTCGTATAGGCCAATGCCAATAGAACATTAGTGTTATTTTTGTGATCGCTTTTCCAAGGCGATAAATTGAATTTCTTTTTGGAACGACTGGCTAACCAACAGATTATTAGCTAAAATGACTTATATATCCACTAACCAACAGAATATAGCTAAATGACTTTGTAATCACATTAGGTAATTTGGTTGGTCGGTCATATATATATGAATGACATGGATTTTTACAAGTGACAGAGACAACACAAAAATGATAAATTCTTTTCAACTGACTTGGGAGAAATAGTTACTGAAGTCGTGGGGAAAATTGTCATAATACACCAGTTGTGTTTAATTTAATATGGTGGAGTTTGTGGAATTCGTAAAATATACCTCTATTAAATTAGAACTTCCATTATATCACGGATGCTGGTCTTCACCGGTTTAGTAGCAATAATAGATTTGACTCATTTTTCCTTGTTGCAAACCCAAAATATATACCTTTTAACACTTCTCTGAAACATGAACTCATAATGATGGAACTTCTACCATATAAAGTGTAACACTGAAAACAAATAAAAAATATCTAGTTCATTTAAAATATATATGTAAAACAAATATACATTTATTATAAACATAAGACAAGAGAAAAAATTTATGTATTTTCTTATTTTCCAATAACTTAATTTTTTACATTTTCTTAAAAATGTAAATATATATATATATATATAATTTTCATAAATTTTAAATTTTCTGTAAATATATATATATATATATATATATATATATATGTAAAGAATAAAAATACGAAATATATATTTATTTTAAACATAAGAGATGAGAGAAAAAATCTGTATTTTCTTATTTTCCAATAACTTAAATTTTTACATATATAATTTTCATAAATTTTAAAGTTTCTGTATATATATATATGTAAACAATAAAAATACGACATATATTTATTTTAAACATAAGAGATGAGAGAAAAAAATCTGTATTTTCTTACTTTTCATACATGTATTTGCTGAAAGATATGTAAGATAATATACCCAATATTAGTGTATAAATGGTGGCAACCCTATGTAAAATAAATTGCAATACCCATGAGCAGATGTTCCAAAACAATTTAATATATAATATAGGTAAAATTAAAAGCCACAAAATTGAACCACACACACATATATATATATATATATATATATATATATAGGTAAAATAAATTCCATAATAAAACTAAAAACCAAAAGGCTAATTGGTTTTCCTGGTCAAATAAGCATCTTTTAAAAACTTTTTTAAAGGTTCTATGTGAAAGTTTACAATTTTTTTTTCAAAATTACTTTTCCTTTTTTCCCCTTTTACAAGCAAAAAACAAAAGAGAAGAACATTATATTTGCTTTAGGTGTACGAATGGTTGTGGAAAAAGTTTGACTGTCCCATAATGGCTTTCATGTTTTATGTCTTTGCATTTAGATATCTCTCAGTTTCGTATAATGTAAGAAGTTAGATAAATAATAAGAAATAGTTTTATACCTCGACTGATGTATATATATAGGTATGTATTCTTCAAAAATAGTTAGACGTGGCTAACTCAACGCGTTAGAAACTTAGAATGGTGTTATTTTAGTTATAACGAATTTGAAATATATTATAAAATATTACGTTTAGGGATAGAAGATTGACACATTTTAGATATACCATGCGTAAAGGTTAATCATGAACCCATAAAAACTACCCATCAAATTTCAGTTTTCTTTTATGACTTACAAAATATTTGTGACCCCGAAATTCTTGGTGAATTAAACTAACGAAATTATATTACTAAACTTTGAAAATATATTTTTTTGTAGGGAAGATTGTTTCTTCATATTTTCTTTTGTACAAAAGATCGTTCTAATTAGAACGACATGAGTTCCATTTTTTTTCGCTGCCAATTAGGTCAAATATGAGATAGTTTTGTCAAACTCCAAATTTTAACAGAGACCAGTCAGCCCGTTGCAATATCAATATAGTGAGTGTATACAAATAAATATATAATTACAACAATTCCAGAGAAAGTAAAAAAAATTTGATTGTTTATTAGACGAGGGTATATATAAAGAAATCTCATCAGAAAAAAACCGGTATATATATTCTGGAAAGAGCTATATAGTTTGTAGAACTTTTTTTATGTAATTCGATTTATTTTGTAGTTTATATATATGAATAGATGCAGTCATGAAATATGACAAAATAAGAGCATTCGAAATACGGAGAATATACTCACTTTTTCTACCTAAATACATGTGCATGGACCAAACATGCCATGCCGACTCTATATATGGAACAAGAATACATTGCATGAACAAAAGATGTGTACACAAAAAAATGTGGAAAATTGTAACATAAAAAATGTAGATTGCGCTGTTAATTGACGGGGAAATTAGATACAAGTGAAAACAAGTCTGTAATTCTACGTATCTTTGCATTTTGGGATTTGAAAGTTATTTTAATATATATATATATATATTATTTTTTGGGTTTAAATATTAAAAATAAATAAATAAGAGAATAGTTTGTTACACCAAAATTATGAGAATATTGATGAAGGTGATTGTTCCAAACCAAATATGTATATTTATGTTTGTATCCACATGTTACATTATGTTCACATTTACAATAATAAATTCTAGCAAACAACATTACTGCTTATATAGATTATAACATAATCGGAATTTTTCATGTTTCATTGTTTTACGTGTGCCTTTGGAATTTGATAATTAAGGATAATTGACACAAAATATTATATTGTGGTTTCAATAAATAAAAATGAATTTTTACAAATGTAAACGCAAAGGGAATAAGAGAAAACAATCAAAAAGATAACTGAAGGCTAAGAAGTTTAAAGTAAAACCATTGTAGTACTGGGAGAAAATGCATTGTAGTACTAAGGAATTATTATGGATGAAACGTGTTGAGGGAATATTTTCAACCAAAAAACATTGAATTTTTAGGCAAGAAAAGAGATAGGTGTATATACATGGTCTGATACCAAAGGACCATTATCTTTTTATGTTCATGAATACTACTTTTTATAAGAATTTGGAATCTTTTTGGATCAAATACTATAAATTAGAATCTTAGACTTGGCCCATTGATTGGTCAAAAGATGGTCTTCTAAGTGTATGTTCCGAAAACTTAAAACCTCAAGAATGCAACCCTCGAGAGAAATCATTAAAGTAAAAAAAATAGAGTTTAAAATATATGTTATCATAGTGCTATCTTAATTTCTATTAGCAATTTATCACTAAATGTTCGAGTCTCCAAGACTAAATAAATGGCATTTAAATTGTATAGAGAAAAATTGTTATTATTTTAATAAAAACCATGTTTATTTCTATGAATTCACACACATAGGATAAAAAGAATAGGAAGCCCTGAATCCATGTGGAACTATAATATCCCCCAAAAAGAGTGAAATACGTAAACTGGTAGTTGTGTCTTGGATAATTTCGTACATTTAAATTATATTAAGCTAATTTTTTGTCACTTTATTGAGCTAATTACTTGAGATTTTTTTTAATATATATATATATATATGAATTTATGATTATTGAGCGCAAACTTACGAACTATGACCACATATGCAACACCTTTAACAAAAAAAAAAAAAAAGAGAGGCACAAATGCAACATGCCAACATGCATCCGCATTAGCATGATATTGCAGCGGTTAAATATAATGCTTTCATGGGAAAGTAAACCTTATCTTCGGCCTAAATAAGATAAGATAAATGACAAAAAAAAATTAAAAGCAGAAAACAGATCATAAAATTTACGCATCACTACAAGACATTTCTTCGTTATGAATTTTTGGCAATGCAGTTTCGAACAAACAAGTAGGTTTTGGCTGTACCATTGCTAATTCATTATCTGCCACTGGAATAAAGACAAACGTTATTAACTAAAAATTGACGCAAACCAGGTCCGAACATAGACAAATAGAAACATTCTTTCGGACCTTAGATATATATGTCCAAGTTTTTAAGGACAATTTGTTATATATTGATAAAAGTACATAGAGAATAATTTACAATTTATTCATTTACAATAAAATATTCAAAAAATGTTGCACCGACTAAAATATAATAACGTCGAGTAAAGAAATGAAAATCTCACAAAACACGAATACATCATCTTGGAACCATAACTAATAAAGATGTAGTAAAGTATCCGGATTCTTTGGATTCAAAAAATTATTATTTGAATTCAGATCCGTCAATATCCACAGATATTCAGATTTAATCTAAACTCGTCAAATAATTAAAAAAATATTATTAAATAATTAAAATAACTAATTAAATAAAATATTATTTTTAAAATATTTTGTATTTGTTTATATAATATTAATATATATTAGAAAAATATATATTAAAAATATATATGAATCCAGATCAGAATCGAATATGCTGTTAAAATAAAAAAATTTCTAAACGAGCTAGAACAACTTGGTGTTTGTATTTGTGAGCTTTGTATAATTTTTTCTTTCATGCAAATACTTGGTGTTCGCTTAGTTACCCGCTGACCTGTTCTTGTTTACAAAATCGATGGAGATCAAATATTCATACACAGACGTGCACACATTTGCTAGTACGTAGCCTCTTCGTTATCGACGAAAACACAGGAGAACTAAAATTGTGATTCTTTTTACCATGAGAAGCGACCCCACCGCATTAAGGCATCTACTTCAATTTGTTGTTTGTCTGTTCTTTTGTAATAATCTTGTCAAAATTCTAAATGGTCATAAATGAAAATGGTCAGCTTTGTTTTTCTTTTCCTTCTTCTATATATTCATCTATAAATACTTTGTCACACCTTCTCCATTCTTCACACACTCAGCTATTTTACAAAGCAAACTCATAAAAAAGTTGTTTAAAATCTCTTAACTTTTAAGTTCTTACGTTTTTGTTAGCATTTTCCGACAAGTACCATGGATTACAGATCATCTATGGAATCATCGGAAACCCTAAGGTCACCATTTTTTCATCCTATACGTGTTATATCAAGCGTTTTAATAAAAATATCCCAAAGAAAGACTCATTCAGTGGCATGCAACACCATACATAAATTCTATGATCAATAGATGAAAAACTAAAAATTAAAGTTTTTTTGCTAAAATACATTTTTGATATATGTACGTACACGTGCAGGAACAAGTGCGCAGCTTGTTATAGGCAATTCAACAAAATGGAACATTTAGTGGAACATATGAAGATCTCTTATCACTCTGGCCATGAGCCTACTTGTGGCGTTTGCAAGAAACATTGCCGATCTTTTGAGTCCCTCCGGGAACATCTCATAGGTAAATAAGTATATAAATATATATAGAGTGATATATCGTCATATATACAGTATGTATTTATATATTTATTTTAAATTGTGTAATATCAATAGGACCATTGCCAAAACAAGAATGCAAGAACATTTTTAGCCTTCGCGGATGCAGATTCTGCATGATGATCCTTGAAAGCCCGAACGCTCGTAGGATCCATCAAGAGAGATGCCAATTTTCGAATGTCAATGCTGTAATCTTCAAATTTTTCTTATCTCAATACTTCTCTTCTCATAATTCCGTAATTAAACATGTAAAGAATCTACCGCATGAAAAAAAAATTCTTACATATATATCAAATGATTTCTCTTTTTCAGGGATTGACGACTCGTATGGCGGCCTTAGGCCTAAGAGATAAGGCCATGATCGACTACACGTCGTTGAGGTCTCCAAAAGTGGTTGCACTCTCTTGTAAGATGGTAGGAGGAGGAAGCGACGGGTCGTTGGATCTGTGCGCAAGGGTTTGCATTACAGATGAGAGCGACAATTTAGTCTTCCACACGTACGTAAAACCGTCAATGGTCGTGACGAACTATAGGTACGAGACGACCGGGATACGTCCGGAGAATCTAAGGGATGCAATGCCATTGAAACATGCCCAAAGAAAGATTCAAGAATTTCTTTGTAACGGAGAACCCATGTGGAAGATTCGTCCAAGAGGTGGGAGAGGGAGGATTCTCGTGGGACATGGGCTCGATCACGATCTTGACCGCCTTCAACTTGAATATCCTTCTTCCATGATAAGGTGATACTTCTATTAAAGAAAAAGATAAAGAGGGATACATATTAACTAGATTCCTTATAGTGTTAGTTGCTTTCTTTCAATATAGCCCAGATTCTATGTGAGTTTGTTATATAACGTAAAATTTATAATATCATTTTATAAATTGGTTTTATGTAGGGATACTGCAAAATACCCTCCGTTGATGAAAACAAGCAAGCTGAGCAATTCTCTCAAATACATAACCCAAGCCTATCTCGGGTAATATATCTAGTTTTGTTTTTAGGTGATATATGGGTATTGATGCTTTGTATGGGCTTAAAGTTATAAAGAAGGGATTCAAAAACGTAAAAAGATTCGAGAGAAAGCGCGGGTTTTGTTTTATTCCGTATATAATCAATATGTTTTTAGATTTCCATAATTTTTTATCCTTTATTGATGATTCTAACAATTTGTAGGAGAAAATATGTACTCACCCATGATTATGTTTTAGTTTGTATTATAAATGATATGTTTTTGATTATTAATCTGTTTTTATTTTAATTTTATAATTATTTTCTTGATCATCTTTTTAATACGTCATTTTATCAAAAATTTATTTATTCCTCAACTTCAACTAAATTTCAAATTTATGATATTTTTTTGATAAACCATTTTGATTTTTTTCTTTTCTCAAATATATTTCATTATATCTATTTTCTGTGTTTTAAAATGTTGTATACATTTTTTTGTTTATATCTTATTTTGGTATATTTTTGTCATTTTCCCTTTTATTTTTGATAATTAGTTTTTTCTTTGATTATTTATTAATTTTTTGGGTACAAAAAGTTTATAGTTCTAGATTTTTTCAATTATTAAAGGTTCTCACCTAATATTTTTATTGATTTTATCATTATTTGGTTTTTTTCCCACTTCTGTAGTAAAATTATATTATTTTTAATTCAAAAATCACAATTCAGTCATGAAAACATGAAAGATATTTTAAAATATTTATTATATAACATTTATATGTTTATGATATTTTAAAATTATATCTGATTTTCATTAATTTTTTTGTATATATTTTAATTTTTGTAAATAATTGAATTCCTGGAGAACACCCTTTCAACTATTATATTATAAAATCATTTGTACATCTACACACAAATACATATACATATATGTATACCATAAAGATTATATGACTATTATCGAAGTCAGCAAAGAAGAAATAAAGACTGAAACCATTATCTAACAAAAAAAAAGAATTTACATTCTTAAGATATTTTTGTTTTACACTAGATGGTTATTAGCGTGAAATTTTTCTCCAAGTCGAATATATCAACCTGTTTATTTCATTTTCTTTTCTATCAGTTGCAAAACTATATATACCATTGTTTTTTTCTATGTTAAATTTTAGGGATGAGTATGCCTAATATCATATGTTCCGTATATGCTATGTTTAACATGTAATGTGCAACATTATATATTAACGATGGTCACTGATATGCTTATAGGTATGATATTCATGTTGGGATACAAGACCCATACGAAGATTGTGTAGCGACGATGAGGCTTTACACGAGAATGAGATATCAGAAACACAGGATTGAAGCTTATCCTTTAGCCGCCGACGCGCAGAACCGTAGCAATCAAGTGGCTTGGAGGCAGAGTGAGGTCGAGAGGATGTCTCCTGATGAAATGCTCTCCATCTCTCGCTCCGACTATTATTGCTGGTGCTTGGACTCCCTCGCTTGATTTCTAAAACTATGCTGTTAATTTGAGTAATCTCTCACAATTACTTCACAAACTTTTTTCCGAGAATTTAATTATTTAGTAGCGTAACGACGAATAAGCATTAGTTCTTATTTCTATTAGTATCTAAATTTTATAGTATGTGTCATGTGAGATGCGAATATTGTTCGTGTACTTGTAATAATGCATATTGCTCTTAATAATTAATTACTTTTTGTTAAAAATCAATTATTAGTCACTTTGTTACCTTTTTGTCTATATATGTATCTGTTTGTTTTAGAAGTTTAATACATATAAAAACAAATTATGAAAAATTTCTATTTTTATAAATTTACACAATATAAAAGGAGTGAATTTTTTTGTTTATAAAAACATGGTGTGCTTTAAATATACTACACGGCTATTAACATGATTAAACTACAACATTAAAAACAATAATTGAGCATGCATTAAGTAGACGATATTTTTTTTTGTGTGAAATGGTAATACATATATATATATATATATATATATAGATATATATGTTTATGTTTTATTTATAGATATGAATGTTTAGAGGTTAGGATTGACTACAAAAAGTGTAATTAAGTTGATTGTATGATCATCATCCTCAGATCTATTTATAAAAAAGTGATAACATAAGATGAGCCTGATGTGAGGTAATATTGAGTATGTAGAGTTTGGCTAAAAAGAGATGTAATCAAGGTAAAAGAAGCCAGTGCGAATTATTACTCATTTTTGTGCTACGATATGATACATTTAATGATTTCTCTTGAAAAGTTTTCCTCTGAAAAACCAATGAATTGCCTGACGAAGAGATCCTACCTAGGATAATGGTTTTAAGTACATACAAAAAAAACTAACTCAAGTGAGGATCAAAATTTGATACATTGATTAGCATGAATAGTTCTGAAACAACTATTATCAGTTAACCAATCTTTTAATGACCACTTTGTTCTTAAAATTATCAACCTCAAATAATGTACGTATTAAGTACTAGTAATATATGATTACTACATCCAAGATATGTATATTGGCCATGTAGAATTGGTTTGCAAAAACAGAAAATGCTTTGAGGTAAAAGAAGTTAGTGTAATTTTTTATTTTTATTTTTTATGTAAAAACCTTCATTACAACTAAATTATTCGTTCAGGTTTACATATCTTTTTAAGATTTGCTTAGATAATAAATCAATCAATCAATTATCAACTGGAGAGATGACTATAAAAAAAAATAGAAATGAAAGATAAAAAACACATAGATCTATCCGATAACATTTCATGAGCTTCAATAATTAGGTTGTCGTTGGTGATTGATCGGACAAGATGAAGAAAATCATATTGGACTTCAAATCTTCTGAATATAAGCTCCAAAACTTCTATGATGGCTGATCTGATATATTGCCATGGCATCAACCACAAATACCGATCTTACTGATGGTTGATAGAAAGATAATTCGGAGATACGCACATTATTAGAGCTGAAGCAACATCCAAGTCAGAGGCGAACGCACGTTAATGATAGGTGCGGCAAGTATCACATATTACTTTTAAAAAAAAAATTAGTTAAAATTTATTTATATACTCTTTATTTAAATATTTATTACACCAAGTGCCACATACTAAATAATGCTCTAGATTCGCCCATGATCCAAGTCATGTCGATTTGTTGTATGTTCTCAATGTCGCATTCGCGTTTCAAATCCATGTTCTTTCTGTCAAGCTAGTGTGATTAATAACTTATTATTTAATATGAAAAAAGAAAGTATTAAGTTTTTTTTCTTTTTTAAATTGTCAAGAAAAAAAGATAGTACTATCAACTTTCAGCGGAATAACTATGAATTTTTCTCTTCTTTTACGGTTAAAAACGACTTACTTTTAACTGTGTATATTAACTCAACAAACTTTCCTGAAAATTCTGCATAAGCAGATTTGTATTTGTAGCATATCATTCTTGGAAGAAAAATGAGTTTGAATTTCACAGATAAAACACGAAATTATAATATCATTACTTAATACTTATAGTTAAATCATTCAGAATTTTACGATTAGAAAAAGTAAGTAAATATAATTCAATACTTGATTAATCCAAGATATAATCAAGCTGAAACTGGTTTAGCTTGTCCCTGTTTGCCACTGAGTTGTAACTGAGAGTTAGCCTTAGAAATATTTTCCTCTTCTTCATCATCTTCTGGTGTTGTCTTGTAATAACAAGCATATAGTATAAGTTGTATTGCTCCTGATACTGTTCCTAGTCCATTTCCAATCTACAATAGAAGAAAAAAGGTGAAACTAATAAACACTAATAAATAGAAGATGGTAGTAATAAATACATAATTAAATGACTTACCAAAATGAAAAGGTCGAATTTGATAAGGGCATAAATAACCCAAATGACACCGTTTAGAAAGTTGGCAAGTGAGAGAGAGAATGGCATGTACCTCACACTTTTGGTCTTGATCACCTTAGTCTGTTTAATTCACAACAAATGTTACATTTTTATTATAATATATATATATATATATATAAAGATTAGGTTAAAACGTGCAAATTAAAATATCATACCATGATGGTGAGAGGAGCAATATACATAAGGATAACAAAAATGACACAAATTATTCCAACAAAAGAAGATCTCTGGTTATGTGTGTGGAACAATAGCAATGTGCATGTGGCTACTATTCCTACAAATACCATCTCTCCTATCAGCCATAGCCCCACTTTCACCTGCACCATAAATCAATCTAATATAACCAATTCAGAATAAAAGTATATCAACTTTGTTTTGCCTATCACCATGCTAATACCATAATCAATCATTGTCGACTATTGCTTGCTGCTATATTGTTTTAGCGTTCATTTCAAGCCAAAAGACAAGAATTTAATCGACTTTACTTTAGTTTTAGTTCATCTCGGTTTGATCAAGACCATTAAATCAACGCTCAATTTATGTTAAAACACAATATAATAAGTCTTGTTACTTGTTACATAACAAAACTTGAATATAACATTATGTATCACCCGTTTAAATTCTTTCAAAACTAAAGATTCCATGTAGTTTTACAATCAGACCAAAATATTGAATAATTATCTTTTAAAAATAAAAACAAATTAGTTTTATTTTGTTACCTTGTACTAAAATATCTTTAGGAAAAAATATGATTCAAACTAACTAAAATCGAGATGGAAACCAAAACCAAATCCAATATTTTCATATGGTTTATATTTTTGGTTATTTTTTTCACGCGACGAATGATAAAAAGAACATGTTAAAAAATTTAGTAGAAAAAAAAAGAAAAATGTAAGGATAGTATTATACCTTACGTGGGGTGGGAGAAAAGTAGAAGAAGATAAAGAGATAAAAGAGTTCAATGGCAAGACCAGTGGCATTAATTGTGATCACAAGGAGACTATCTGGATGGACAATTGGTAAGCCATAAAACACCCATAATGCGCAATTTAGCACCGTGGCTAAGTATGGATCGGCTTTGTATTCCTCCACTTTCTTCATCTTGTATATGGTTATGAATGTTGGTCTGCATTAATCATATATGTTTTCTTATGAACACTAGTTATTCAATATTATTAAATTATGTTATGTATATTAAGTATGCACGAGAGAGATTTAAGGTGTTAGACCAAAAGAATAAGGTACAAAGCAAGATAGAGAGATTAACGATTACATGGGAGACAGGAATAAGAACAAGGAGATGACATTTCCTGCGACAATGAACAAATAATTTATCAAACTGTAGCTAGTAAAATATGTAAAAATCCTCTAAAATGTTCATACGCGATATAAAAGTTAAAATCCATATTTGTATGTACTGTGTGCTCACCAAAAATGCCGGCAATGTTTCTCGCAACGGTCGCGCTAACCATTTTACTTAGACAAACAGATTATGAATAAGAACAAGAAGCAAGAACACAAGCGAGAGACGGAGAAGTGTAATTTGCTATGTTAAATATGTGTGTGTGGTTTTTTTCTTATATTTAAAGAAACACGATGAGATGTTGGTATAAATATAAGAACTCACGCATACACTGTATGTGTATGTGTATGTGTATATGTATTGTGATGACGAAGAGAAACTCAAGAAGTTTAAGGAATTGAAATGAAAGCGACCTTGGACTTTTCTTTCCCGTTCGTGGTAACAATCATGACACTTATCTCACTATCTCGACACTTTCTTGTTGGCTTATAGTTTCCGGAGCCATGATTATAACATGCATGTGCTGATGTGCGTATGTAAGTTATTTTAGTTGTCATAATCTTATTCACGACCATAGTTCATTTACAAAATAATACTATTCAAAGAGATCCACGTGAATGTAAGCGACCAAGCTGATGGAAAATCGAACCACGCAACATTTATTTTCTTCTCTGTTTCGAACTTTTGAACGACTTCTAATTTTGTGTTGTCATACTAAATTATATATATATATATATATATATATATCATATGATCGATAAAAAGGGTAAAAAAATGTTAATCTTCATGTATTTCATATGAGTATCTTTCTCTTCATTTCTCTTTCTTGAGACATCTCATAATTTTGGAAAATAATTCAGTTTATTAGTTTCTTCTGTGAACCATCTTAATGTATATTTAACGTTTGCATAATCTGTAAGAAAAAACTGAAGTTATATATATATATGGCACATCCAAAAGTTGAATAGGATAAAATCAATAATAAGTTTTTGAATTTTTAGCAATAGAGAACAACCGATTGTTTGAAAAAAAAATTGCTTTAATTTTTATTATCTCAAAGATATTCTGGACCAGTTTTAAATTAAGTCTTTGATTAACAAAAATAATAATTTCGAATTTTTTTTTCCTGGGACATTTAAATAAGTATGAATTTTAGTGGTTGAGATATATAATAGGAGAGAACTAGTCCTAACTAAAAGAAGTTTCAGTTGATAAATAAAAATTTGAAGAAAAAGTTAAATGCCTTTACAGGTGTTGTGAGAAGGTAGACAAAACTGATTTTTTTTTTTTTTTGTAAAAAACAAAATTATACAAACTTAAAGTAAGCATGCAATTATGTCGATTTCGAATTTGGATTCCGATGTAACCATTCTTCTAACTGTCCTTTTCCTTCTTTATGGATTCAATGGATGAAAAAAATTGCTATATATGCTTTAAACTGAATATATATATATATATAAGTTCTTATTGATGTGTAAGGTATACGTACCAATAATTAGATCACTGTTGTTTCTTTTGTTCAACACAATATAATTAGTTAAAACTATTTCAGTTAGATCAATGGTTATTTAAACAGTCATTTTTCTAAGACTACCCATGCTCAAAGGCAGCTTCTTTTTTTTTTTGAAAAAAAAACAAGATTAGGACTTCCTACAACACTTTGACTACTTATGATAAAGAGTTTCTCCCAGAACTTGCCGCCATCGATGCGACCTTTCGGCCACCGGCAAAAAATATATTGTTTCTCCCTTATCTTCCTTTCTTCCATGGCTTTGAAGATGGTTGGTCTAGGTTTTATGGCGCCATTGCTCTCTTTTCTTCTTTCAAAACCGCGGTCGTTTGACTCTCTTTGAGATTTAATAGGAGCGGTTTCTCACGTTAACTTTCCTGACCCTTTCAACCCTCCGATCGTTCAAAATTACATTCTGATAGGTCATGTTTCAACTAATCTATCTCAAGTAAGTTTATTAAATTTTGTGAGTCCAGATGTTACAAATCACCCCCACTCACAAAATCCAACGTCTTTGTTGCAAAACAAGACCAATTCTTAACTGCTTCTTAGGTCAGCACTAGAATAGTTAACTGACGTTAATACCACTTATAATGCTCTTATCTGTGGGTTCACGCTTGCTCAATACGTTAACATAGAAGCTTAAAAGTTATGATATATTGAATATACGTAATTTTTTCTTGTGTTTTGTTTTTGTTTTTATTAATATATCGAAAATCATTTTTAGATAGATTATCCATCACTATCATTTTTAGATATAAGTAATAAAATCAATTATTTTATATACATATAGTATCATATACATAAATCGGGAAATTAGAGACATATTTTTTTATGGCTAACACACCATTTATGTCACTTGAGCTGTTTCATCATTTTCACAATCACCGAGACTGTTTTTAGTAGAACAAAAATCGGCATCACACATATCAAATTTGTCACCCTATTAAGGCCTTTTGTTATATGACCATGTTTCAACAAGATATAAATTTGACGATCTTGGGTGGTGGTGGACTTCCCTTGTTTCGTATAGTTATTATATTGTATAGCTGCATGATGCAATAATTCCAACTTTATGTCTCTATTTGTAAGACATGTACCCCAAAGCTTTTGTTTTTAATTACTTTATTTAGACTATTTTATCTGGACGGTTTGGAATTGTTCCTTGTTAGGATTGGATATCATCGTTTTTGTTACACAATTTTTATAATATTTATTGACCTAAAATAAAATATTACAATTAATGAATACCGATAGTGGTTTAATTGTTTTGGTCTTTTCATATTACTATTTGAAATTGAAACGTGAAGTATGTCCAAATGATTTTGATTTCATTTTTTTTTTTTATCACTAACATACATTTTACCGAATTTTAAACATAATGATGATGACATTAACGGATAAAACTTTGGCTTTTTCTTTTTGCTTTTTCGTGTTCTTGCTTTTCGTTTCTGGTCGGCCATTTTTCATAGTTTTTGCCTTAGTGTGGGTACTTGGTAGGATCATCAGTGACCCGGTTAGTGACCCGGTTACTCGATTTTGGAAAACGACCGCCAAACATCACACTTACACAACACACAAGTAACACAACATACATGTTGGGCTGACCAGTTTTCGTTTGGGCTTTCTAAACATCTCAAATAAAACCAGTCGATGAATGGGAAAATAAGAAATGAAGAAAGTACATCGCGACTCAAATAAGGAAGAAAATAAGACGTAGAAAATGAAGAAAATTCATTTATCTATCTTTTTATATCTGATTTCATTCACAAGCAAACTCAGTTAGAGTTTGGTACTAGGACTCTTATCAATACGAATTGAATACCTTTTCGGCCACATTTATTCACTAAACGTCAAAATACTCAAAAACTTAAAAAGATCGATATGTTATTGACTAAAGATTTTGATGCACTTATATTTGGGCCCTATATTTAGGCCCATGTTAAGAAAAAGACGAATTAGCGGTTGCTAACTGTTTTGGTAATGTATGGGCCTGGACCCTTTGTACAAATTTACGGAGTTGGACAACTATAAACGACGTCGTGTCACTAAATTGGCCGTTCGATCCGTGTCACTAAATTGGCCGTTCGATCGTCAATACTTATAAGTTACAAAGGGCGCTTGGCGGCAGCGTTTACCGGCAAAATCGTTGCTCAGGCGATGATGCATTCCTCAAAAACGAAGGCAGAGTAGGAAACGTTTCTGCAGAAAGAAAAAATAATGAAAAAACAACAATCAACGATGGTCCTTTTGCTCATTTGGAGAGTAAAGCTAGTGATGATTACAGAGTGATGGGTGGAGGATTCTTTGTTGATGAAGATGAAACAGGCGAGGAAGATGATGCAATGGATGCAGAGTTGTTGGAGATGGAGAATGAAAAACGCCAAAACAAAGCTAAACGTCTAAAGGAAGAAGATGCATCATTGGAGGAGTGTGTAATTGGAAATTCTTCAGCTGGAGGATTAAGTGCTATGCCTTTCTTGAAGAAAAAGAAGCGTAAGAGCTAAGAAAACTTACATCTATAAAATATGAAGTAAGAAAATATGTTTTTATTCTTTTTGTGCTCATTTGACATTACTAACAAATGATTATGATGATGTGAATATAATCTTGGAGGTATAACTTAAAAAAAAAGGAAGAAAGTAAGAAAATTTAGAGTATCTGGTAATATTTTGAAAATATCATTTAATTAAAATAAATTAAAAATTAAAAATTAAAAGATTTTTGGTTAAAAAATTTTAGGTAGGAAAGAATTTAAATACTGTTTCAAAAAATTCTTTATCATTTGTTATAATATTATTGACTCAATATTTAATTAATAATATAATATTTTAAAAATTAATAAATTTAGATTTAAATTATTAAAATATTATTATTTTTAAAAATTCAAAATATCAATGGGTTTTGCGGAAAACAAGAAAGGTAAGAGGCAGAAAGAATTGGTAAAGAGATCGAGAATCAACTCCACACATTTTTATTCGTTGACTATCTCCTTTAGCTTTCTATGGAATTTTTGGACAGTGGCATGCCAATAGAAACATCAATAACGAGTACTCAAATTATTTAAGTTTTGGGGACTCTATTTTATACTAGAACCAAAGTAATTTTCATGAGCTACTTTATGTATCTGTCCTACGTAAAATGTTTGAAACTTTTGTTTACATTGATTAGTAAATCCTATTTTTAATTCTACGAAATAGTTCATACAGCTTTGGCGCAGCCCTAGTAAGATATATGAAAAGATTTTATTTTACTATATATATATATTATATATATATATATATCCAAGTTGCACTTTATTATCAGAACTTTCTTGGAAAAATAAAATCATTCGTAAACCTATTTCAGGCTACATGCAGATTGAACTATTGAAAATGATTTAAATATATAGAGAATAAAATCGAAAAGCGTATACAATTGTTTTGATGTTGATGTATAGGATGTTTAACGGATAAATTTCATTAGCTTTTGTTTTTTAAAGTTTTTAAATAACAACGGACCGATGGACGAAGAATTAATCAAGTGTATGAATCAAAAATAGGTAACGTAGTATGAACAACCACGTACAGTGAAATATTATAAAAGTTTGAGCTAAGATATTTCACGTCTCTCATTGTATCCACACGATTGAACCCCTCATTTGTTTAAAAATTTGAAGTTCAAATATTTGAAAGAAAAAAATGAGTTTCACTTTGTAACAAGACGGTATTTGGCAGGAAGAATATCTTGAAAGAGGTGAAAACAATAATTATTGAAAAACGACCAAGATTTGAGAACATGCTCCGTTCCCAAGCATCAGACACCAGCTTCAATCTTCCATATCTTTATTGGCGCTGTTTGGTATAATTATTGTGCAACAATGGAATCGTGAAAAGATATAAAATAGAATGGAGTGCAGTTACAAATTAGTAAATACATCAAATATTGAGGAGCAAAATTACAAAAGAAAATATGTATCAATGTATGTATTTCGACATTTTGTGAATATTATCCCTATATTGCCATTCACATTTATTTATACATAAATATGTACACCACTTAAATATTTTTTTTACAATGATAATCTCAGTTAATTTTAATAAAATAACTAAAATTGTAATATTATTTCACAGCTTTTGCCTAATTATAATATTGTAATTTTGTTGTCTAATGAAAACAGTAGGTAACCAAAATTAAAGACGAAAACAAATTAATTGTAGTCAATTTGTGTTTACAAAAAGAAATGTCTCAAATCAAGAAATAAATCATTCTCCCTTAATCATATTAGGGTTTAATCTTAAAGAAGCTTAGTTTATTAGTTCGTAATTTTTGAATCTGACTGAGAGAGGAGAGAGTGTCGGGACAAAAAGACAGATAAGCTAATTGTGCGGTGGATTTTACACATAACTTTGTCAGTCACGAGTCTTTCTTGTTCTAATGGCACCAAACCCTATTTTTGTTCTTTTCTTCCTTCCCATTTTCATTTTTTTTCTCATCATATTTAAAATGCAGAGGTCTCTATCTATTGACCATACCCTTTATTATGATTTTTTTCTGATCTCTTCCATTTCTCGTGATTTAACTTTCTACTCTATTATTACGTGCAGATCGGGGCAATAAGTGTATCGTTACTATATATAAAGAGATGATGGTTACAGCCCAAGTATTTTATATATTATAATGATCGAGACTAAATATTTATTGGATACACACTTGAGAACTATAATATTCAGTTGACCCGTTGTAAACATCAATTTAGTTTACATTCCAGTCTACAAATCATAAGTAAAGAGTGTTTTGCACTGCATACTGAAAAAATGAAATATGATTTTCCTTATACAAGTAAACAAATGGATAAAAAAGCATTTCGGGACGTACATGTGTATCTCTATGATTTTGAACATTACATGACCCGTGATTTACTTTTATAACATATTATTTTCTATGTGGACATCTGATTAACTTACATTTCCTGACGACGTTGCCGTATAAACTTGCGATATATCAGACTAATAAAGTAGTCTGATACACAATTGTTTTATAGTTCTAAATTATCAATTAACGTGTTAATTACTAGTATTAACCGATACCAAATATACATATATATATATTAACGGTATAATCAATAAAATCACAAAGAAATTCCAGTCTACAAATTTACACTTGGACTTTATTCATTTTGTTAATTGGTTGTGAGCTATATCATTTTAGGTTGCGATCTATATCAATTTAGGTGTTTAAAAGTTTAAAACAACTACCACCTAAAACCTCGTAACATGCTATTAGTTGGAATGGATATGAGTTATCGTCATTTCACTATTTAACACGTGAAGACACATCTATTAAGCGAATATCGAGTAAACCGGACATCTTTGGTTAAACCGGAGCAGAACATGTGGTCCACTTGGCCTTAGGATCATATGTATTACTCGATCTAGTTGTTGTCTTGTAGCTAACTTCAGAATCTTACACTCACAAACACTTCGAGTTTCTTCCCATTGGCACAAAACTCAACTCTTGTCTCTCTCTCTCTCTCTTCTATCCATCATCAAAATGCCATAACTCTCTCATCTCTCCTTATTTTCCTATCAAACTAGCTCTATCTCTCTACCCCTCAAGAGAGAGATTCGTAGAACCCATCATAATGGGCGATCACAGAAGAAGAGGGATCTCATTTACTCTGTTGCTTACAGTGACATTGATATCACTCATCAATGGTGATATTGACTCAATCCAGCTAAACGATGACGTTTTAGGTCTCATCGTCTTCAAATCAGACCTCCACGACCCATCTTCACACCTTGAGTCTTGGAACGAAGACGACGAATCTCCTTGCTCATGGAGCTACGTCAAATGCAATCCCAAAACATCTCGTGTCACCGAGCTCTCCCTCGACGGTTTAGCTTTAACCGGAAAAATCGGTCGTGGGATCCAAAAGCTTCAGCATTTGAAGGTACTCTCACTTTCCAACAACAACTTCACCGGAAACATCATCGCTCTCTCAAACAGCAACAATCTCCAGAAGCTGGATCTTAGCCACAACAATCTCTCCGGTCAAATCCCATCTTCTCTTGGATCAACTAGCTCCTTGAGATACCTCGACTTAACCGGAAACTCCTTCTCCGGTACACTCTCTGATGATTTCTTCAGCAACTTTTCATCACTTAGGCATCTCTCTCTGTCTCACAACCATCTCGGAGGTCAAATCCCTGCTACTCTGTTTCGATGCTCTGTTCTGAACAGTCTCAATCTCTCAAGCAACCGTTTTTCTGGAAACCCTAATTTCGTCTCTGGGTTCTGGAAACTTGAGAGGCTAAGAACGTTAGATCTATCGTTTAACACTCTATCTGGATCGATACCATTGGGGATACTCTCTGTGCATAACTTGAAAGTGTTGCAATTACAAGGAAATCAGTTCTCAGGATCATTGCCTTCAGATATCGGACTCTGTCCTCATCTAAACAGAGTTGATTTGAGTTTCAACCGTTTCTCCGGCGAACTTCCGAGAACTCTTCAGAGGCTGAGTTCTTTAAATCACTTCGATTTATCCAACAATTTTCTCTCCGGTGCTTTCCCGGCATGGATTGGTGCCATGGCCGGCTTAGTACATTTGGATTTCTCCAGCAATGAGTTAACCGGAAAGCTCCCATCTTCAATCGGTAACTTGAGATCTCTAAAGGATCTCATCTTGTCTGAGAACAAACTCTCAGGCGAGATTCCGGAATCTTTGGAATCTTGTGAAGAGCTCAAGATTATTCAGCTCAAAGGCAATGACTTCGTTGGTAGCATTCCGGATGGTTTATTTGATCTTGGTCTACAAGAAATGGATTTTTCCGGTAACGGTTTAACCGGTTCGATCCCGAGAGGCTCAAGCAGGCTCTTTGAGTCACTCGTAACGCTCGAACTTTCTCGCAATAGTCTCACTGGAAACATACCTGGTGAAGTAGGGCTATTCAGAAACTTGAGATACCTCAATTTGTCGTGGAACATTTTCAACACAAGAGTTCCTCCGGAAATTGAATTTCTACAGAATCTGACAGTCTTAGATCTCAGGAACAGCGCGTTGATTGGTTCGGTTCCAGCTGATATATGCGAGTCTCAGAGTCTACAGATCCTTCAACTTGATGGCAACGCTCTAACCGGTTCTATACCGGAAGGAATCGGAAACTGCTCTTCACTTAAATTGCTGTAAGTCTACTATTTCTTGTATATTTTCATTTTTTTCTTGTTTGCAAATAGCTTCCCCTATTAATTATAAGTTTCTTTTTCCAGGAGTTTGTCTCATAACAATCTTACCGGTCCAATTCCTAAATCACTTTCAAACTTACAAGAGCTAAAGATTCTAAAGCTAGAAGCCAATAAGCTTAGCGGCGAAATACCAAAAGAGCTTGGGAAATTACAGAACTTGTTATTGGTTAACATATCGTTTAACCGACTCATCGGAAGGTTACCCATTGGAGGTGTGTTCCAGAGCTTAGACCAGAGTGCTCTTCAAGGAAACTTGGGCATTTGTTCACCATTGTTGAGAGGGCCGTGCACACTGAATGTTCCAAAGCCTCTTGTGATCGATCCTAACTCCTACGGGAAAGGGAATAACAACGAGGAAATGCCCGGAAACCAAGCAAGCAATGGCTCCAGCAAGTTCCACCGCGGAATGTTCCTTAGTGTTTCAGTGATTGTAGCTATATCGGCAGCTATACTCATCTTCTCTGGAGTCATCATCATAACGCTGCTTAATGCATCAGTCAGAAGACGACTTGCGTTTGTAGACAACGCGTTGGAGAGCATTTTTTCGGGGTCTTCGAGATCAGGAAGAAGCTTAGTGGCCGGGAAACTTGTTCTGTTAAACTCAAGATCCTCGCGTTCCTCATCTTCGTCTCAAGAGTTCGCTAGAAACCCTGAGTCTCTTCTCAATAAAGCTTCAAGAGTAGGTGAAGGAGTCTTTGGAACAGTTTACAAGGCACCATTAGGAGAACAGGGGAGAAACTTGGCGGTCAAGAGACTTGTCCCGTCCCCGATTATCCAAAACCTAGAAGATTTTGACCGAGAAGTCCGGATCTTGGCGAAAGCGAAGCACCCTAATCTAGTCTTGATCAAAGGGTATTTCTGGACACCGGAGATGCAACTTCTAGTATCTGAATACATCCCAAATGGAAACTTGCAGTCCAAGTTACACGAAAGAGAACCCTCAACACTGCCTCTATCTTGGGACGCAAGATACAGAATCATCCTCGGTACAGCCAAAGGACTCGCTTATCTTCACCACACATTCCGTCCAGCAACCGTCCACTTCAACCTGAAACCGACCAATATCATCCTCGACGAAAAATACAACCCGAAAATCTCTGATTTCGGACTATCTCGTCTTATAACAACACAAGACGGGAACACGATGAACAACAACAGGTTTCAGAACGCTTTAGGTTACGTAGCGCCTGAATTAGAGTGTCAGAATTTAAGGGTCAACGAGAAATGCGATGTATACGGGTTTGGTGTTCTGATACTCGAGCTCGTGACTGGTCGGAGACCCGTGGAGTACGGTGAAGACAGCTTTGTGATTCTTAGCGATCATGTTCGAGTTCTGTTGGAACAAGGGAATGCGTTGGAATGTATTGATCCGGCGATGGAGGAAGAGTACTCTGAGGATGAGGTTTTGCCTGTTCTGAAACTTGCTCTTGTCTGTACTTCTCACATACCTTCAAATCGACCTACAATGGCGGAAATTGTTCAGATATTGCAGGTCATCAATTCTCCTGTTCCTCACCGGATGCTGGATAGTTTCTAAAATAAACTGTGTGTTAATTTAATTTTACATTAGCTTTTTTTTTGCAATTTTTTCTGTCGTTCTTTTTTTTTTTTGGCTTCTTTGTAGAGATTGCTATCTTTCACAATGGTACTTTTTCTCGTTCTCGCTATGTCATTATAATTATAACGATCGTTGACCATTGTTATCATTAACAGGCTTTTTCCTGAGAATTTTACATATTTTTGTTAGTGACACTGAAAAAAAACTAAAACTTTTCTTACTTACTGGCCCCAAAGCCTAAAGTCGGGTAAAAAAAAAGAAAGACAATAATGTGGCATTTTAGTTTTGTGAGGGGTTGTGTTCTATTGTCCTTTTGCTTTCGACGTCGTTGTCCATTATCTAATAAAAAAAAGTTTCGTATTCTTATTTTACTTGTGGGGCATAAAATCTTATCACTAACTTATATATTACGCCGAAGTTTTCTATCAAGTATATTTACACAAACGCAAGCGCATCACGGCTACTATTATTGTTTCTTTTTTATTCAATATATAGCTGACGTAAAAGTCATACCCAAATGTTATTGTGTTTATAGTTTTGTCAGGAATATTTAAAATTTAAAAGAATTCATTATTATGATGTTATAGTTACTCTTTTCGTTTCATGTCCTTATAATTTCAGTTTCTAATAATAGAATACTTCTTTTTATTAAACTAGGTTAATTAATAATGAGCTACGTAGGTTTTATATTTTGGCTTGTGGAGGATGTATGGATCCATAATAGACCAACGGCGTAAACCATGCGTTTTGGTATTCAATTATAATATAGACAATTAGTTAGGACTTGGCTGCTTTTCGTGATAATAATGATATAAAGATTATGAGATAAGATCAAAAGCTTAATTTGGTTTACAAACCCTTTACCACAAGTCAACATCGGTAAGGGATATTATATACCGCTACTATCACAATAAAAATTAACGTTTCTAACTCTTTTTTTGTGCAATTAACGTTTCTAACTAATTAACCATTTCTTAATGGTATTTTTAAACCGTTTTTCACTATTCTACCATCTATAACTATCCTTTTCTACTAAATATTTCATATTGTTTCGTATATAATATATATATATATATATTAAAATCGTAAGATGTATTAATTTTTTAAAATAATGTATTTATTTGCGAATATATATTTCAATTTTTGTGAAGAATGGTTTTTAGAAATTCCGAACACTTTAATCAACAGGCTAGTCATAATTTCTATATACTGGAATTTAAATCTCATTCGTATATGACACACTAAAGGATGAGTAAGTCAAGGGTTATCTAAATCAACACTCTATAGATCTTCATATAAAATAAAATGAATTAGAGTTGTTGACTGGAAAAAAATGATTTAAAAGAAAACTTGGCTGATCTTTGGAGGAAATATAAAATTACATATCTGTGAATCCTATGAGTCCATTGATAAATCAAAAAGCGGCACAAAATTTAGAAACCGCAAGAGAGATAAGAGAAAAATTATTCACTGACCAATAAATTTGATATTGAATTTTTTTTAGACCAAATTAAATTTGGGCCGGACTAAAGTCCATCTATATATGTGTCAGAAAGTTACATGGCATTTTTTTCTGTTGTCTGCTTCAACATCTTTCACAAGTGTGCGTACATTTGCTGAAAAACTTTCTTTCACCCACTCAGAGACACTATTAGTATTTTCTTCCTTTCTTTCCCCAAGAAAACAGAACGACTCTGTTTCTCATCTTTGCATTCAACAAAAAAAAAATTAACTGCTTCGAATCTACTCAATAAGTAACTGAGAGCAGAAGAGGGAAAGTGGAGACCGAGCATAGAGAGATGGCACGAAAATACTTTCAGAGAGAGGTGTTGCCTGTAACGGCGCTGGTAATAATGGAATGTGCCAACGTCGGCTTAAACACTCTGTTCAAGGCAGCGACTTTACAAGGCATGAACTTCCATGTCTTCATTGTTTACTCTTACGGTCTCGCTGCTCTTCTTCTCCTCCCTTCTCTTTTCTTCTCCTTCAGGTTAAATACTTTTCTCCTTTACTAAAAACTGATCCCATCTTTTACGAATTTGAGCTAAAAAATTTTGTTTTGTTTTTCTTTCTGGTTCTGGTTAATTTGACAGATCACGAACGCTTCCACCAATGAACTTCTCAATTCTCTACAAAATCGTGCTTCTAGGGTTAATTGGGTAAAGTTTCATTTCTTTCCAAACTCTTCAAACAAAAATATCCATGTCTGATTCGAGCTTTCATTCGGATCGGGTAAGATCCGATATAAGAAATAAATTATTTGCATCAGAGTTCTTGATAATTCTCAGCTTTTTTTCTTACCCAAATTTAGAGACACTTGGCTTAAAGTTGCTTCCAAAAGCTGCAACTGTTCTGCAAAAATCTTACCCTTTATTTTTTTGTCTTTTTTTTTCCTTAATTGTGAATTATTTTTATTTTTGGATGGGTTGTTTTCATGATTTATATATTCTTAATAACCGGAACTTCTATTATTTAGTTATAATAATAATAATAATAGTACTTATATAGATGGTGTTCTAACATAATGGGAATTTAATTATAGTAAACTTCTACTGAAAAAAAACCAACACCATTCTATTTTTGTTGTTTCTTTCTAATAAATTAAGTACTTTTTGGAGGGGTTGCTTTCATCTTCGTAATAATCGAAATATATTATTTTGTTTATATCAATCAAGTTAATGAAAAAAAAAAATCGTGTTAAAATAATATAGATGCTGCTCAAACATAATGGGGTACACAGGGATTAATTATAGCTCTCCAACACTTGCTTCTGCGATCAGCAACCTCACTCCTGCGTTTACTTTCTTGCTCGCCGTCCTTTTCAGGTTTATTATCCTCTTATATATTCCGTTTACACTATCAATTTCCTAAAACACGCGTTTTTGGGCCTTTACGTTCAGCCCATGATGAGGCCTCATTTTTTTAATTCTTTGGAGCTTGTTTGATTGCAGGATGGAGAGTGTATCTTTCAAGAGAACAAGTAGCGTGGCTAAAATGTTAGGCACTGTAGTTTCCATTGGAGGAGCTTTTATTGTGACTCTTTACAATGGTCCTGTGGTGATCGCTATGTCACCACCGTCCGTTTCGCTGCGGTCACAGTCGCCAAACCATAATTGGATCATTGGCGCGGCGTTCCTTTCCGTCGAGTATTTCATGGTTCCGTTGTGGTACATTGTTCAGGTCTCGACTTTATTCAACTCTATTTACCTCTCTCTATATATATGGTTCTTGATTTATACATCTTATGATCTTAATTTTTCATTTTGTAGACTCAAATCATGAGGGAGTATCCATCCGAGTTCACCGTTGTTTGCTATTATAGCTTAGGTGTGAGCTTTTGGACAGCGCTCGTCACGTTATTCACCGAAGGGAGTGACTTGACTGCATGGAAGATAAAACCAAATATAGCTCTAGTGTCCATCGTCTGCTCGGTGAGAACATATAACTACTTATTCTTGTCATTTTCCTGACACTATGAGTGTTTTTTAAACAAGGAAATGTTTTTTTTTTGTTGGTTATAATATCTCTATGTTAGGGATTGTTTGGATCTTGCATAAACAATACAATCCACACGTGGGCGTTGCGGATCAAGGGGCCATTATTCGTTGCAATGTTCAAACCTCTGTCGATTGCGATTGCCGTTGCAATGGGAGTGATCTTCCTCCGGGATTCTCTCTACATTGGCAGGTGAATACAAAAACTCACAGTTGAAAATATTGTACATCCAAATATAGTCTAGTAGTTTTGCCATATCGGTCAGGAATTGTCTTTTCTACTTAAGTCTTTTTGTTTCCATTTTTGTGCTTGAACGTTGTTGATCTCAGCTTGATCGGTGCAACGGTAATAACGATCGGTTTTTACACGGTGATGTGGGGCAAAGCCAAGGAAGTGGACATAGTCGAAGATGACAACAAGGCTAACAACGAGGTTCCCAACGAAGCTGACCTTGATTCTCCATCAGGTTCACAGAAGGCTCCTCTCTTGGAAAGTTACAAGAACGATGAACATGTCTAAGTATCATCAACCAATCAAGATAGCTCTATATATTTATATGTATGAAAATTTCATATGTGAATTGTCTTTTTAATATATTTGACGAGACAAATGTGATCTTTAAATTTAGGAATCAAGTTTCTTATAATCACAATTTCATAACCTAGTATACATAGATTTTCAAGTCTTTAATTTATCTACTTTTCATTCTATCGGAATTTTCACATAGAAAACGATATTTAGAGTTGAAGTGTATAATCTAATCTTATATTTTTTTAGAGAATGGATGATTGAGTTTTTCTTTCAATTTAGCTTGAATATGGTAGAAATGTCCGTAGTATTTGTCTTCAAATAGTACACTTGAGGAAATAATATATTAAAGTCAACAAACCGTCGCTCCGGACCACAAAACGACATTTCCTTCTTATAGCATACAAAGGGATAATAAAAACAGACTTTCATTCAACAAGACTAAGATTTCTACTATTTCCAATAATTGCCGGAGCCGTAAGTCTCTGTCGGGGAGAGGCCGTGTTCTTGACGGCCATGCTTGCGTCCGAAACTGGTATTGTCGGAATGATTACTCTGTTCAAAGCAGCGAAATATATGTAAACCAACTGAAATTTTTGTTCATCTACTTGATTGATATTAATCATCCACCAAATTATATCCCTAGTAAAATATATGTAAAAACATCTAACCGGAAGAAAACTATATGGTCGTGAATTTAGTATTATATTAACATTTTTCTATTATAATTTATTTTTCGCTTTAATTACAACAAAAAAAAAAAAAAAAAATCAGATTAATTTACGTACTCATGGCCTTCCCCTTAGAGAAATTAATCTTCTTCCCGTTTCGATCCAGACCGTAAAAGTTTTCTCCTTTCCCTTCGTTTTCTAGCTGTCAAAGCTTTACCTTCTCCACCACAACTATCACTCCCCAATCTCTCTTCCTTTCTCAATCCCTCTTTAGGGTTTCTCCGTGTCTCAGATCTGTTTCTCAATTTCTCCCTCGAATCTTCCAAAACGGAATAAAAAATGTCAGAAGGGTACGCGATCGAGCTCTATTTCGACCCAGCGCTCGAGAACCAAGTCTTGAAAACTTGGAACGTCTTCGCTCGCCGTCAAATCAGCACGAAACTGATCAGCACCGAGTCTCGCCCACACATAACCCTCTTCTCCTCCGCTTTTGTCGACTCCACCAAGCTTGAACCAATCATCAAGACCTTCGCATCGAGGCAGGACCCTCTCTCGCTCTCTTTCTCTTCCATCGGAAGCTTCTCCAGCGACAACAACGCGCTTTTCCTCTCGCCGACACCCTCTCTCTCTCTTCTTCAGCTACAGGTTCACCTGTGCGACGCGATGAAGAAAGAAGGCGTTGAGATTGGCGAGGAGTATCGGCCCGATTCGTGGGTTCCTTTCTGTCCTGTGGCTCTTGAAGTTCCCAAGTCTCGTATGGCTGAGGCTTTCTCTGTTTTGAGGGATTTGAAGCTTCCCGTGAATGGTTACGCCATGGATATTGGTCTTGTTGAGTTCTCTCCTGTTCGTGAAGTCTTCTCTTTTGCTCTTGGTAACAACAATATGGAGTCTTGATTATCAATTTTAATGCTGTATTTGCTGCGTCAGGGTTTGATGATGTTTAGCTTATTGGTTTATGTATTTCCCCTCTGGTTTAGAAAGAAATATGAATGTATCTGTTCTCTATTCACAAAAGTTTCAAGCTTGTTTCTTGGATGAGACAATTTTCTATCTCAAGAGTTGATCTTGATGATCTCGTGGTTGATAGAATAGTACAGAAGCTATGTACTTTAAATGCTTAGATGTTATGTGTCTATTCCAAATTGTGCAGATTAGGTTTTCAGTAAATTATTGATCTTTCTTGTTCTGTAGAACCTCTCCATATGATAAAGAACGATGCTTGAATGTTCTGCAGATTGGAGTTATTATTGATTTGAGAGATTCTTCACTTGTGTTTGCATGAACACGAATTGCTCGAAGCCATTTCTCTATTAATATCTTGCAAGTTTCAACGGCTTATCAGCGAAGAACCTGGTGTATACATGAATCATTACACTTTGCAGAAGATCGGGGGCAAATATACATGCTGTAAATGAAAGTAATGTGTGTTGTATTGAGTATTGTGTAATCTACGTAACATCAGATATTCCAAAAGCCGCTGCAAAAAAATCACATATGTGATATACTTATTTCATAAGGAGAGGTAAATTAATGTTTCTTTTGCTGTGTGTTTATCCACAAATGATCATCTTAACTGTCTAATTATCGCCATTAGAAACTCGTTCCACGCATCAATTGGCCCGGGCAAACACCAGTGGACGCAATCATTGTAACCTTTCATCCATTTGTTTCCCCAGTTACCATTGGGATGCCCATCAGGTCTCATCAGCATAACTTTAGTCACATCTAAAACCGCAAACTTCTTCTTTGCTTTGTGGTCTCGTCTTGTTACACCTTCAAGCTGTTCAATCTGAGATGTCCTGATCTTCATCTCGTTGCTCTGCAGGTCGATCTGGTTTTCACCAAAAGGACTCGTCCGACTGCACGCTCCTCCGGTATCCCAAGTCCCGTTCTCGAAATGGGCAGGTGAAATAGTCCTCAGGACCGTAACTAAATCTTCCTTGCACTTCTCACACTCATCGATGTGCTTGAAAACAGCTGAGTAAACAAGCTTAAACCCTTCGTCCGGGCTAAGCTGTGTCATGTTTGGTAAGTTACAGTAGATGCAACCTAGTGTCTCATCTCCTCGATGTATGAATATTGGTCTGAAAAACCAATGAGCTGCCGAGACAATAGCAATGTCTGTATTTGGCAGACTCTTAGACCACCCTTCATCCATCTTGGCAATATCTAAATCAAACAACCCAGTTCCTGTCTTGTTACCGTCTACCCTCTCTCGTTCCGCCACAAGAAACTTGGTCCAAGAGGTCGACAGAGTGAAATCGTGGTTTGGAAAGTACCAAATCCTGTTTCTGTCTTCTCCATCCGTGTAGATATCCTTAGGAATTTCTTCCTGCACAAGCAAAAGCTCTTATTCTAAAAATAATTTCCTTGTGAAAAAAGCAACATATCCTCAGAAAAAGGTTCAACTTCACTCACCATTGACAACAAGCAAAGAAGAGATTCCATGTGGTTCCTTGCTACAGAATCACCGATAAAACTCATCTTCTTGCCTCGAACCAGACTGAAAAACGCCTTGGGATTAAATCTCGGAAGGTCGCAGCCATCGGGTTTCCATCTCCAAAACAAGAAATCTCTGTCTGATCTCCCATGTTTTATGCAGTTCTTCGAGTCAGGAATCGTAGAACAGCTTGAGTTGGTGTACGGAGACCCTCTTTTGTCTGGAACCCAATGTCCCTTGAACAAATCACATTCAGGATCTGACCGAACCACAACAACAACAAAAGCAAAAGATTAAAAAACCAAATCAATAGAATTTTCCGACAATATCAAAAGAACAAAAAAAAAAAGGTGAGAACTCTTTACAAAGTTGAGAGTTTCAAACAACATCAAAAACATGGAATAGTTCAACATAAAATCATATTTTTGTAAGTTTAAAGGTACAAGTAATCCATAATCCCATAATCTGAGTTCGTGGAGAAAAGAAAGCTGACAAAAACCATATAGTTATATGCAAGACTTTTGTTTGAAAAAAATATTATATTTCTTCGGTTTTACCTTACCGATTTGAGGTTGAAGGGTGAGAAAATTTTGATCGGAGAAGGATTTGAAAGGATTCTGATGATAGACGAAGAAACCGGTGAAGAAGAGAGTTATACAAAGAGAAGAAAAGAGGAATGGCGATAATCTTCCCTTGTTCGTTACTATCCATCTCTCTGTTTTATCTGAGTTTTCCCGGAAAATCGATGATGATTTCATCGTTGCATGTCGATCATCCCAAGAAACATACCCACGCATATGTATATATATTTATTGCTATATAAAAACACGCACACAAGGAGAGATTTTCACTTTATTCTGTTTCCTTGAACTTTAATTTTGGCAGTAAAAATGAATATTGAGGACGAGCTAATGGAAGGAGAAAGGTTAACAATGGCGATTTATGAACTATTGGTTTTTAAATTTATGTTTTTTCTTGTGTTTGCTTTTCGTTGATGATGTAACGGTAGCCGTCAGATGGAGACACGTGGTGTGCGACGATGCTTTATGCATGTGAATTTGTGATGTGGTGAGTCATTTTTTTTTTTTTACATTGAACCATATTTCACGGCGTAATCTCTTTTTTCCTCGTTGTAGAAATTTTGTTGCCACTTTTTGTATAAACCCATTATTTAATTTACAACGTGTCTACTACTATTATCTTTCTTCGCCTTTTTTGGTTTTTTTTTTACCGACTTTTAAGTTTAATCAAAGAAAGAAATCGATTCTTATCGATTTTTGAACTTTAATAGTCTTATTTTTAAATTTCAAAACAAATATAAATCCTTTGCCAGTTTTCTTTTTTTTTTCAAACAAGAAATCTTTTGTCGATCGGTTTATCACTAATGACAATCGTCATATTAATTGAAATAGTTATAATTAATTATTAACTTGACACCAAAAAAATAAAAAAAAATTCAGAAGACATAACGTTACATACGCATGATAACATTAAAAAAAAACATATGACTTAATATATTCAAGTTAAGAAAAACATGAATTTTTGGATATCCTGAGAAATTTTGGAATACGCCATTTGATATTAAAATGGAAATACAAAATTAAATTCTACATTTAAAGTATATTCTCATAGTATCAAATATCATATAATACCGGGGAAAATCATGATGAAAGGTAAGTAAATATATATATATATATATATATGTTTTGAGGAAAAGGTAAGTAAATATGTATTTAATCATCTAGTGAATGATGAGGTCCAGTGAAAATCCGAACGACGTTCTTTTTATTATAATTGACCAATCAAGAATCAAATTTTTAACCTACAAACACAAAACAAAAATAAAAAATGGGGTTTTGTATATAGTATAATATTTGAGCATAAATAATAAAAACTGAAACACTTTTCTTCAAGTGAAATGTCTATAGATTAAAAAAATTACTTTTGTAACGATTAGGAAAATGATCTCTTTGTATACTTCTGGTAAAGCGGTAACGAAAAGTTTTCACTGAACTTATTCTTATTCCATTCCTTAGAATTAAACTGAAATTTCTTCGGTTACATGGGCCTTGAACCAATAAATCAAACGTTCAAAACGGATCCCGTTGTTCATAATGACTCTAAAGCAATTGATTGATTTCGATCCAGCCCAAGTCTTGCTTTATATGTATTGTTCTTATTTAATGTGAGCATCTATACATAATGGGAACTAGATACACAATTGGTTTGTGACCCCCAAAAAAAAAATGATACACAATTGGTTTTGATTCGTAGCCACCAAACAAATCGCTTCTATGGCTACCAATCAGCAAGGCGACTGGTTGAACCAGTTATTCATAATGGGTAGAGAAAGTGGAGGCAAAGAAGCGTTTGGTTTTGATTTTGGAAACAAACCACCAAGAAATAGAGCGTTTGGCAAATTAGCTTGCCAACGAGAGAAGTGAACCATTTGTTGTTTTGGGTCATTTTACGTTGACAGTTTGTTCCCCGAGTGACTTCTTCTTCTAATTGGCCGCCACAAATCCTAATTCTCAGAGAGCTTCAAAGAGGACGAAGATGATTGTAATTGTGCATCTCTTGTCGTTTTTTTCTTTCTTTACAGTCTTTTTCGTAACTTTTCAAATGTGATCACCAGTTGAATCTAAGAACGTATAATCGTCTCATAAGTGGTCATGACTATGGCTGGTCATAACTATGGTTCCCTTGTCAGGGACACTACAGGATCTGAGTCTAATATTGCGGTTTCAAAAACCTATCTTCACAAGAAGTTTAATCTGCCATGAAAAAAATATGTTGCATTTCGTGGTAAATTAGTGGCCATTTATACATTATGACAACTTCTGATAATTTTGCTGCATAAAACTTTCACAATCCATGTGGTAATATGTAATGTTTTGTGGCAATATAGTCATATATTTCCTCATTTTTCAAAAGGTGGCATAACGTTATGGTCATGGAAAATAATCGGAATATCATCCCATATATTTTATATGAGGCTTTTCCCTACGGAAACTAGGCAAAATCTCCAAAAGCAAACTTATTGAAAACAATGGTTACTGAGGTTGAATCACTTGACGTAGAGGATATATAACCTGCTTCAATATATATTGTCACACTATTAAGTATATGTTTGTAACTATGTTTTCTATTTGATATGGAAAATATCTTTCTTAATACTTTAAACATATACATTGTTAATTCTTGTTCTGAAAACTAAGGTTATGGACCTTCTAGTAGTCATTTCAAAATTAATTTCTATTGTAAACATTTTTGTATTGTTTATATTCATTCGACGATAATCGGTTCGAGAACTTGTTTACATTTACTATAAAGTAAATTTTATTTTACATGTAGGTTGAAAAAACAGAAACGGAAAGATTGTTTTGTTCTAAAAGCTTTTAGATGATTATATATTTATATACAAATACAACTTATTAGTCTCGAGATGAAAGAGCCGATGACATTGAACTTCAATAATTTGTAAGTACAATCATCTGACAAATATAAAGATACGTATATATTTTAGAACGAAACTATTGTTTTTCGTTTTTTTTATTTCTTTTGGCTATAATACAACAAAAATTTATTATTAAATACTCCAATACTTCTTGTTGATGTATACCCCCTTGCATATCGGGTATTTTTGAATCAGGTTCGTTAAACAACATGACTAGCTCAAATTCACAAATCTAATTAAACGTTAGGACTTACAACTTTGAATCGTCAAGAACTTCCATCTTCTCTCCCAGAGTTATACATGAGTGTTTAAACAACTCTAGCCTTAGGTATTGTCTTAATTAAGTTTTATTTCTATACTATGCTCATCAAAGAGATCATCAAAACCTTGTATTGCAAGTCCAAGTAGACATTACCCTTGCTGTATTTTCGTGTTGATTCCGATGAACTCTTTAAACGTAAAAAGTAAAAAACCAAAAAAAACCAAAAAAAACCTTTTTCTAGGATTCATTTTTTTTCAATAATCTGTGAATAAATCATCAGTAATTGCAAACCATAAGACAATCCTTAAATACACCAAAACACAATACCAATAATAATAGAAATTATGAGAATATTTTGTTCTTATTATACTGGATCCATGGCATTCCTGCTCATTCTTGGAGAAGGACCCATTAACAGTACGTATTGATTTTACACACCACCTTGAACCACTCTTAATTTGGATGGACTGATGAGACACAAACATTTTTAATGTTTACCTCATAATTAATTCAAACTATTTCTGAACTTAAATATAGATGTGTTCCAACAATCTATTTTGAGCTATTGATTTCAGTACAGTAATTTAACCGAGATGAACTTGTTTTGAGTGGTTTATCCATTCTTTAATTAGTTGGGCGCTACAAACACTTTTAATTATATCAATAATAAAAAGAAGCTGACGTAAACTCTGCATAACTAGCATCTACTGTATACCTCACATTCTCTTGTTTTATAGTAATTGAATATTAAACCTTTTTCTTTTGGATATAAATAATTTTGGCGGTCCTATATTTTGATTGGGACGTGGTTATATTAATGTGACAATATCAATGGGAACAATATAACAACTTAGCAGGTTGTAATTTATGGTTGCAATTAGAAAAAAAAATCTGACACGTTCGCAATTTGTGTTTGGTATTGTGATATTGTTTCTAATTACTTGAAAATTATGTCGAGAAACATCTTGGAATTCTTTTAATATATCCTTCATTTAGTATTTATATATGCTTTATGAAAAGAAATAAGTTTGACCAAATATAACAAAAGTTAAACTTTTATAAGCTAGTAGATGACCATTAATACTAATCTTCTTTGATATCTATTAAGGACTTTACTGAATCAAATATGTATCATTGATTAAGTAGATGATTATATTGCAAATCTAACCATTAATGCAGATCCAATTATTATGATATATATATGGTAATGGAAGCTAGATTATGAGAACCCTGGAGATTTTATTATGAAATCCCAGGCCCAGTTATCAGAATCAAAGAAAGCAAAATAGCTCAATTAAATTATTCGAAATCTATTTTATTTTAATGTATGTACACATTATTATACAATCATGGCCAGAGAGGCCATACCACATGTGTATAGTACAATTTCACATGTGACAATGCCAATGAAAATTCACATAAACTTAAAACATTAGCTTAAGAGATGAAGACATGTCCAATGTTCACTTTCTTATCTCTTCAATATCTCCTTGATTATGCATTTGCGTGGTTGCTAGGACACACTCACATACAGCCACATGAATTCCCGATGACCCATATGTTCCTTTAGGGTCCAAAATGAGTAGTAATAAAACCCACATTGCTCTTTTTACATGTACTAGTCATTTCTATTTTTGCTGGGTTTTTGTTTTCTAAGCGTGACAAATAATACCACAAGACAAGGTGTTAACGCCCACAAAGACAAAACAAAAAACGATTTTCTATATCCATGAGAGAATATTTTAACGTTCATCAAAAGTGATTTGAATGTTTTTCTAAAATGTTCAATATATCACACAAAATATTACTTTTTTCTAACATAAAAATTCACCTATTTACAAGTTTTGCTGATGTATTTGGGGTGGGGTATATTCTTGATTTACTTCAAGTATCAGTTAATATTGAAAGGGAGATATTGGCTCTAAGTTACTTGATTTTGGATTTTACTACTTTGTTCGAAAAATATCAAGAAGTTTCGAAAATTTACTAAAAATAAAATGAACCGAAACTAACGAGTAATGAGTCACTTAAGAAATCGAGATCTGGTGATGCCCGAGAGTCTAGGGATAGAGATCATATATAAGATGTTTGAGACATTCCAAATATATATACATGTATGTTTTTTATAAAAAAAATATAAAAGACCCTCATTTGACTTCGAAGCAGTTAAAATATTGGCTGATTGATGAATTTGACCAATCAAACATAAATTTTCTTCTTTTTTTTTACGATGGAAAATAGGAATTCAATAATTAAAAAATAGAACCCCACCGATTGCATCTGAAAAATCTTAGAAGCGTCGTGCATTATTGATAAATTAATTATATTAAGCTATATATATATATATACCAAAAATGTATGTATGATTGAGAATAGAAGATACAAAACTAGGCCATCTCATGTGGGTAGACCTTACTTCAGTGAGACTGTGCTGAGGAGAGAGCATGTGCCTCTATTAATGACACATATTAGTATATATTATATATGATTTTTCTTAAAGTATTACGGTATAACTATAGACTATAACATAACACAGATACAAATTAAAAAAAAATTGTTTGTTGGCCACGCAATTAAACCTAATAAATGCTAAGTAGGAGGAATCCCCATCAGCAAGAAAACTCGTAGTTATTGAAAAATGAGATTATTCATAAAATTTGTTAGCCAAAAACAGATATGAACGACTACCTCAACTAATGCTAAATATGTGATTGTAGTCTTGTAGGTAATGTTATAAATGTTGCCAAATGAAATTTGTGCTAGATAGTCAAAATAATAGAACTGTCAAGTATTACCATTCACCAGCTCATGCACGCTTAGACCAACTCTGCTAATTAAATCTGGTCAATATATAACTATCACATAAGCATCATAAGCATGTCAAAAGAGAACAATATTAAGTGGAATGTAAACACAAGTGGAAACACGTGGGTTTTATAACTTGTATATCTAATTTGCATAGTGTAATAGTAGTAATATATTCTCATCCTAAGTCAAACTCGTTAAACTCAATATTAATCCACCAGTTTTTTTTTTTTGGGATATATTTTTATCATTATTGTGATGTATGATATTAATTTAATAATAAAAAACATTATGCTAGCAAAATAGAAACTTCCCATGTGCTTTTCCCTCACCAGTTACGGTTACTGTATTTTCCTTAGTGTACTTGAAAAATAGTGACTTTAACTTTACTTTTTTTTTGAAAAACGGTTTACTTTGTTTTGTTTTGATAAAAAGTAACTTAACGAAAAGAATATTTTAGGGCTTCTTAAGACATTCACCTTACCTAAAAAACTGTTTTTAAAGCATACCATATCAATACATTTAAAATATGTTTTCTAAAAATGTTTTAAAAAGGAGAATAAAAGAATAAAAGTACATAAACACTATAACTACATCATATCTAATAACAATATTTACATATGCTCATCAAGCCCAAAAAATAAATAAACAAAATGTATATATAACAGAGCAATAAAACTTAACACAATAGAAAAAAGTTTATCAAAAATTAAAAATGGAAAACGATAATTTATGACGATATTTAACAATTATGGGATAAAAACTTAAATTTTAAGTGACTTTTTTATACTATACTAAAAAATCTAAACATGAACGGGATAGGTCAGGATAAAATATGATGAGGATAAAAGTTTTCAATTTAAAATTATGATGGGATTTAATACTTATAAGATAAGAACAAAAAGTTTATGAATAAATCTTGATATGTATGAACGAAATGGGATGGGAACAAAATTTCTCATTTTGAAATCATAATGAATTTAACAGGTATGGATAAAGATGAATTTGGAGAAAAAATATATCTCATTTATGTCCCAATAAAATTAGCTTATATAAATGGGATGGGTATGCATAGAACTACATAAAAACAAAAAATTACAATTTAAAAACATATTTGAAAATATAGTAAAATTATAAAAGTTATTATATTTTATATCATATATGTTAAAATTATAAAAGAAATAAATAACTAAAATAACTAAAATATAATTAAATAGAAATAAATTAAAAATAAAATATTTTTTTTTGTAAAATTAGACCATTGTCCTATATAAAAACTAAAGAAAAATATGAGAGTAAAATAAAAAATAAGTATCGATTAGAACTAAAAATCGGATTTAAACATGAATTATGTCAAATTCTATAACAATAATATTAATATAAAAATTAAAATAACATATAAAATAATAAATTAATAAAGAAAAATAAATAATAGAAAAAACAGTATCCTAATCAATGGACTACAATAAGCGGATACAGTTGTTAACAAAAAAAAGGCGGATACAAATAACACTGTAAACCAATAATTAATATTTTTTATTTATTATATTGTCTAAAAGAAGTTGGAAGACAGTGAAGGGACAACATAGCTCCGTCTCTATAAGTGTACTTTAAATCAAAAGTAATTTATAAATGTGGATCTAGTTACATTTTTAATAAGTTTGATCTGGTCTTCGCTGGACCAAGTTGTCATCCCTTACCAATCATCCAAATTTTTTTGGGCTTTTCTTGGAATCATCTTATTTTCTTTGCGTTTTCATTCATATTTTTCATCTTTTTATTATGCATGTACCCACACGGTTTTTTGATTGCATATTCTTCTTTTTTAACATTATGATTGCATATTCACAACAATAATTTTTCCAATTACTAAAAAAACGAAATAATTATATTCGAAATGATGGGGAAAGAGATCTACTAACTAATAAGTAGACGCGTCTTTATTTTTCAAAATAGCCTTTAATTTTTTTTTAAAATGGAAATGTGGAGTTTTAAATTTCAATGGTAAACCAACATTGACCTAATAAATAATCGTTATAATGGTAAACTTTGAAGAACAAGTAATAAACTGGAAAAATTCTGTTTAAGAGAAAATTCTAAAATTTAAAATTTAGAATTTAGGACTTATATTTTAGTTTTTAGACTTAAGGATTTTGTTTGTATGGTCTATATTTAAACTTTATTCCTAATAATATTAACAAAAAGTTTCTTATTTATAGTTAAACATGCAGAAAAACATTGTTTGGTTTTCCATGTTACCACCAAACCCGTAAAATTCAAAACTATCATAAACATTAGATTTACGTGGGATTCCTACAAATATAAAAAAGTATTTTGAACAAAAATAAAAATTAATTAAAAAATGATTCAGGTAAGAATTTCAAACTAAATGTTATCCCAAAATAATAATAATAATAATAATAAGATGTTATCCCAAAAAAAATCCAGTAATAAGAACTGGACTTTTCAGACAGAAAATAGAGTAATACGACCTGCCGTCAAAAAAAAAAAAAAAATCAAACATTTCTTATAAAAAAGGTGTAAGAGAGGAAAATGCAGAGAAAGGAGGACTCTCTTGGTCTTCTTCTGTCCTCTTTATTACCAGTTGTTCACTTCATCACATGATCCTCGCCTCTGTCTCTCTCTCTCTCTCTCTCTCTCTCTCTCTCTCTCTCTCTCTCTCACTCAATCACAAGTTCCAGTTACGCAGCTGCGCAAGCGTATCTCAGATTCTGATCTGATTACTGTTTTGTCTGTGAAAACAAATGATCCAGTTTTTATGGAAAATTTAATGAAACAGTGACGCCTCAAAATTCTTTATAATGACAAACATTTCGTAGTACCAAACATCCAATCTCTCTGGGTCTCCATTTCTTCTTTCTTATTCTTCTACTCTGTTTTTTTCTTTTTTCCTTTTTTTCTTTCTCTTCTTAAAGTCTCAGCCATGGCTCCTAATTCAGTGGCAGTGACAATGGAGAAGCCAGATAACTTCTCTTTACTAGAGATCAACGGCTCAGATCCATCCTCATTCCCTGACAACAAACGAAAATCCGTCAGCCCAAAACAGTTCTCTTGGTTTCTCCTCCTCAAAGCTCACAGAATCGTCTCTTGTCTCTCATGGCTCTTCGCTTCAGTCAAAAAGCGAGTTGCTTTCTCCTCCAAAAACATAAACGAAGAAGAAGATCCCAAGAGCAGAGGAAAACAAATGTACAGATTCATCAAAGCCTGTCTTGTTATCTCCATAGTTGCCTTGTCAATAGAAATCGTCGCGTATTACAAGAAGTGGAATCTCGATCTTATAAACAGACCGTCTTGGGAAGTTCGTGGGCTTGTCGAATGGTCTTACATGGCTTGGCTCTCGTTTCGATCAGATTACATCGCTCCTATCGTCATCACTCTCTCCAAATTCTGCACTGTCCTCTTCTTGATCCAGTCTCTTGATCGGTTAGTCCTCTGTCTGGGCTGCTTCTGGATCAAATTTAAAAAGATCGAACCCAAGCTCAAAGACGATGAACTCGACTTGGAAGACGCATCCAATTTTCCAATGGTCCTTATTCAGATTCCAATGTGCAATGAACGAGAAGTAAACTATAAATTTTTTACTTTGTTGTTACTCTGTTTCTGTTTTTTACAATGTTATTACTCTGTTTTGTGTTCTGTAATTGTAATGTTATGTGTTTATATTAGGTGTATGAACAATCAATAGGAGCAGCTTCACAGCTTGATTGGCCAAAGGATAGGATCTTGATTCAAGTTCTAGATGATTCAGATGATCCAAATTTACAGCTATTGATCAAGGAAGAAGTATCTGCTTGGGCAGAGAAAGGCGTAAACATAATTTACAGGCATAGATTGATCAGAACTGGTTACAAAGCTGGGAATCTAAAATCGGCCATGACCTGTGATTACGTTAAAGATTACGAGTTCGTTACCATTTTCGACGCAGATTTTACGCCAAATCCTGATTTCCTCAAGAAGACTATTCCTCATTTCAAGGTAATCAATCACACAATCTAATCCAACTAAAAATGGAAAACTATTTCTTGAAGTTTCGTAATTTACGATGATGTTTCAGAGAAAATTCAGTTAAAATATTTGCTCTTTTTACACTGTTTATTTTTATAGGAAAATAATCTTCCAATTATACTCGTCACCGACACTTGTCTCTTTTTTTTTAAAAAAAAAATTCTATCTTTATCGGTGGGTCATGTTCACAATAGCCAACAAATATAATACTATTATTTAGGAAAATCTATCCCAAGTTGTACGTTATGTATGAAATCAAAGTAACCGACAAAAATAATTTTACAAAAATCAACACGTTGTTGGTTGATTATTACAGCATAAGTCTTGAGGTTGAAAACTAGTATATCCTAATCTTGACTCTGCGTTATTTTGGGATTCAATTGTTTTGTTTTGCAGTTAACAAAAGAAAATTGTTGGTTTTGCGTTTGCTTTTGTTTTTACATATCTACATTTATCATCAGGTTTTTTTTTATAATAGAAAAATATATGAATCATTATTTTTGTGAACTGTAAAACGACGGTTCGCATTTTACATTTTTAATAATAAAAATTTAAAAAAGTATATTTAGTTTTACAAAATTGTATATTTTATGTTATTGTTTCATATGCTAAACGCAATCATCAAAAAGCTAAAATGGAATGTGTTGTGTTGTTTGTTGCAGGGGAATCCAGAGCTAGGATTAGTCCAAGCAAGATGGTCCTTCGTGAACAAAGACGAGAATCTCCTCACGAGGCTCCAAAACATAAACCTATGTTTCCACTTCGAAGTAGAACAGCAAGTGAACGGAGTGTTTCTCAACTTCTTCGGTTTCAACGGAACCGCAGGAGTCTGGAGGATCAAAGCATTGGAAGAATCCGGCGGGTGGCTTGAGCGAACGACAGTGGAAGACATGGATATCGCGGTCAGAGCTCATCTTAACGGTTGGAAATTCATTTACCTCAATGACGTTGAAGTCACTTGCGAGTTGCCTGAGTCTTATGAAGCTTACAAGAAGCAGCAACATCGTTGGCATTCCGGTCCTATGCAACTTTTCCGGTTATGCCTTCCTTCAATCATAAAATCAAAGGTAAATAAAACTAAAATCAATTTCTATAACTTAAAAGATCAGCCGTCTAGGTTGTTTAACCGAAGATCCAAAGCATGAATAAGGCTGATTGTTTGTTTTCCGGTTTTTGATTTTTTTGATTTTGCAGATATCTGTAGGGAAGAAAGCGAATTTGATCTTCCTTTTCTTTCTTCTAAGGAAGCTTATTCTTCCTTTTTACTCATTCACACTCTTCTGCATCATACTTCCATTAACAATGTTCATACCCGAGGCCGAGCTTCCTTTATGGATCATTTGTTACGTTCCTATTTTCATTTCCCTTCTCAACATTCTCCCCTCACCTAAATCTTTCCCTTTCTTAATCCCTTACCTCCTTTTCGAAAACACAATGTCCATAACCAAGTTCAACGCCATGATCTCCGGGTTGTTCCAGCTTGGATCTGCTTACGAGTGGGTTGTGACCAAAAAGACTGGGAGATCATCGGAATCCGACTTGCTAGCATTTGCTGAAAAGGAAGAGAAATTGCATAGGAGAAACTCGGAGTCCGGTTTGGAACTTTTGAGCAAACTCAAGGAGCAAGAGATGAATCTTGCGGAACAAGAAACCCCGACGAAGATCATTGGAGGGCTGTTGAGGCCGAAGAACAAGTTGAAGAAGAGGAACATGGTGTTCAAGAAAGAGCTCGGTCTTGCGTTCTTGCTTCTAACCGCAGCTGCAAGGAGCTTTCTGTCAGCGCATGGTCTTCACTTCTACTTCTTGCTCTTTCAGGGGCTGTCTTTCTTGGTTGTAGGGTTGGATTTGATCGGAGAACAGATCAACTAGACACACACAAAATAAAGACAGAGAAGAAGGGAGATAAACCCGTTTATATTCGCTTATTTTTATTCTTTTCCCTTTCTTACATGTGGGTTTTATACATAATTTTCAAAAAGTTATAATGTCCAGTTTCAGATAAATGAATGAAACGATTAATTTGTTATATGATCTTGGCCTAACAGTTAAAAATCATGCCTCTTAGATGTTATGTACAAAGATTGGTTTAGATATCTGCTAATGATTAGACTGAGAGATGAGCCAGCAGGGTTTGCTAAACCTGTTTACCATGTTCTTTTAAAGGAAATTTATTAACTAATGATGCTTAAGTGTTTCCAGGAAAGGCTTGCTAAGCCGATTGGTTAAAAATGCAAGAAATAGCACTAGACTTTGTTTGTATAATTTTCAACTATTCAATAAATTTGCTATACTCCTACGTTTATCAACCAAGCAGTGCAGATATCATTTAGCTAGGTAAAGACTAGAAACCATATAATAAACTCTAATGCGTTTGTATATTTATTTATTTTTTTTTTAGAAAAAATGATATATGTTAAAAGTGAAGTGTTGATGTAGTGTCGATAAAGAAAAAACTGTTGATGTTTGACACTCTCAATGGAGAGAAAACTCTCACATTATATAATAGATTTAAGTTTGTTTTATATGTTTTTATTGTTCGATTAACCGACTATTGGTATGTTACTAATTATTTATTTGGTATATTTTCAATATATATTCTTATTCAGAAAGAATTTATAGATTATTTTTATAATAAAATTTTAATTAAATATCTTAAAATAGTGTAAATATATAGTAATCACAGAGAGGCTGACTTTATAGTATAAATTAACAAATATTAGTATATGTAAACTAAGATCGAGCGAAAATCTCATTCCATGACTGAAGAATCCAATTCTTCGTATTAATGTCGGTTGTAATTTCAAAATATAATGATACTGTGAACCTCTGGTAATCAGTAAATGATTGGAACTAATTAAGAAAATGTTATACCATATAAATCGTAGTTGGAATCATTTCACAGCTAGTTCACTTATTTTTGAGTACTAGGTCATCTTTTTCAGTGATAACAAAATGTTTATATAATGTAAATATTAGTAAAAATCGGCTAACATAGACTTTTAAACCAAATATAATTGCTTGAAATATTAGGCTAAATGGTCAGCTCTTTTTATGGCTCTGACGGCCAAGATCAAATGGTCTCAAGAAGTTCATCATCCATTCCCCTAATCAAGTTTCAATGACAAATAACATGTATTCCTTAAGTTACACCAAGTCTACCGTAACTTTGCATGTATATATTTCTCATAGTCACAATCATCGTTACCATCTTATCATTATTAACATGATCAATCATCATCACAACATAATAACCATTAAGAAAATAAATTATTTGATAAACTAAATTGGATGAGAAAATTGTAAGTATTAGGTAACATCGATACACGTTTTTTTATTTTGATAAAAATGCGATATTTGAATTTCTTGGAACTTAGTAACAAACGGGGTGGTCTGAATTAAACAAATTGCCGTTTAAAAAAAAAAAAGAATTAAACAAATTGCAGAACGTACGTCAATTATTTTAGTCGAAATAATTTTTTAGTTTCTTCAATATGTATTTGCTTCATTTAAATAATATAATTAAATATGCTTTTCATTTAGATGGAAAAAGAGAGTCAGAAACGTATTTGGATTTTCTTCACTGTCGATATCTTTTGATAATTTGGATCATTACAGTTGTATTTTGCTGTTATTTCTTCTATTGGGTATTACAAACAGAAGATAACAATTGTTAACCAACCCCAAGACGTCTATTTATTATCATTCAGCACCGACATTATACATAAAATAAAAAATAATCAAAAGTACCATAAAAATGTTTATGCGGTGATTATTTAAGTACTAAAATAGATGCATCACATAGATATTTGGAACTGCCATTACAGCCCAAACGAGATTTCTTAAACTTGATGCTTTATTAAGCATGATTCAGAGGACCATTCCGTTATCATCAGGCATAGGTAAGATAATCATAAACTATATAAAAAAATTGTTTTCAAAAAGCACTATTTAAAATTTACGAAGTTAACAAGGACATCATTTCACTCGAGACAAACAGACGACACTTTCTTTATTCAAAACAAGTGTAGGTCAATGATTTAGATTGAATTCGAAATATATTTCTTTTAAAATCCAATATTACTAACTAAAAGTCATACTAATTATGAAATTACCGAATCGCCGCTTAACTATGGATTAATCAAATAAAATCCATGAGACTTTAGTAGATTGCTTTTCCTATCTGTCTTCTCCGCGTGGACGAGAGAGCTACCACACACACACAGAACAAAAAAGATTAGATGCATGTGAACTACGTAATGTCCGTCAATTTCTGTATTTTCGCCATTAATTTAATTTATCTACACTTAATAATTGGACAAAACATATGCTGCATTATCATTTCATTTATGTAACTATCCCTATTTACATTTATAACAAAAAAAAACCATTTATCCCCATATACATTAGCAAATTCTAACTTGTCACTATTTTAAAATGGATTTCTAACAACTAATGTCATTTGATCAACTTGAAATTATTTTAGCTTTTTCCGAATGAATTTTCTTTTGTTTGGTTCAAAATCGATCGATTCGGATCAAATTATTTAGTAAACCGGTCTACAACAGATAACTGATCCCTTAATACAGTTTAAAAAAACACGTAAGTGAACCGGATCGTCCATCTCCATCCCGAGTTTTGACTTAAACACAACACACATCTCCGTGATTGGTGTGGACCGTACATTACATCGGCGCGTGGCCTAAACTCTCCCTTCCACTTTCTTCATCTTCCTCCTTCCATTATAATCCCAACCCTCTCTCTTTAACTCACTCTCTCTCTCTCTCTAGCGCTCCCAAGATCTCATTTCTATCTCTCTTCCGCTACAACAATGGCGGAACAGGTGCCACTCAAATATCTCTCCCTCTTCTTCTTCTTCTTCTTCTTCTTAGCCTCCACCGCCGAATCTCGCCTGACCACCGACTTCTACTCAAAATCATGCCCAAGATTCCTTGACATAGTCCGCGACACAATCTCCAACAAACAAATCACTAATCCGACCACTGCAGCCGCCGTCATCCGCCTCTTCTTCCACGACTGTTTCCCAAACGGCTGCGACGCCTCCGTCTTAATCTCCTCCACAGCCTTCAACGTCGCCGAACGCGACTCTTCCATTAACCTCTCCCTCCCCGGAGACGGGTTCGACGTCATCGTCAGAGCCAAAACCGCGCTCGAGCTCGCTTGTCCGAACACAGTCTCCTGCTCCGACATCATCTCCGTCGCGACTCGAGATCTCCTCGTAACCGTCGGCGGACCTTACTACCCAGTCTTCCTAGGCCGCCGCGACTCGCGAATCTCCAAATCTTCTCTCCTCGCCGACCTCCTCCCTCTCCCGTCTTCTCCGATCTCCAAGACCATTCACCAGTTCGAATCTAGAGGCTTCTCCGTTCAAGAAATGGTCGCTCTCAGCGGCGCACACTCGATCGGGTTCTCGCATTGTAAAGAGTTCGTGGGTCGGGTTGCCCGTAACAATACCGGGTATAACCCGAGATTCGCGCAAGGGTTGAAGAAAGCTTGTGCTAATTACCCGAAAGACCCGACCATCTCTGTCTTCAACGACATCATGACTCCCAACAAATTCGACAATATGTATTACCAGAATATCCCCAAGGGTCTCGGGTTACTCGAGTCGGATCACGGGTTATATTCCGACCCGAGAACCCGACCTTTTGTTGATCTTTACGCTAGGGATCAGGATCGCTTCTTTAAAGACTTTGCTAGAGCTATGATGAAGTTGAGCCTTTACGGTGTAAAGACTGGTCGACGGGGAGAAATCCGGCGAAGGTGCGATGCGATTAATTGAGTTTTTTCTTTTTATTTATTAATGTATTTTTTTCGGATTTATATTTTGGGGGAAAAATGTGAGATTTGAGAGTGTGAATCTACTGAATAATTTTGCTCATATGGTTTTCTGTAATGTAAAACACGTATAATTTTATATGGATATCAACTTTTGTGAAGAGTTTGAATATGAATCAGAGTGTTAAGAACTTAAGATGATCACGCGGTTTAGAATTGATTCCGGTTCATTAGATGGAGAGTTAACAATGCTGAACCAATTAGGTTCGGGTCTGCTGGATCATTAGTGGCAGTTTGGTAATAGAGTCATGAAGGAAGGGTATATGTGATGATGAATTGATGATCTGCTTTGTAATGGATTCGCTTCATATAAAATGTGTTGGTGATTAAACCTTGAGTTCTGAGAAATTAGTAATCTTTGGTGTTACATTTCAAAATTGATATGCATTTGAAACATGGATCAGTTACGAATAGCCTGAACTTGAATACTTTCCTTTTCTTTATAAATGTATAAATTTCTTTTGTGTGTGTTTTCAGCTTCTCTTATATACTATATTAACTATATCATTTTCGGATACAAAATTTCATGAAAAGACAAAACAAAATAACTGGAAAAAAAGTTAAAATCACTCATTACAAGAGACAACAATATCCTGTAAAACGCTCTAAGCATATTTTTCCTAGACTATTGTTTTCTAGCTAACAATGCTAAAACATCATTTTTCTTCTTGTTTTCTTTTTTAGTATATTCTTCCCAAAGTATTACCCTATGTTTTAACTCCATTGCCAGCCGCTGTTACAAGGTCGTTCAAATGAAATTTTCTGTTTTTATTTTTGTGAGCTTTAGCGCCAAATTTGTCAGTGGTAGTGCAAGTATATTTTCTGTGACTGTTTTTTTTTAAAAAAATAATTTAATGGTTTTTAATATTCTTTTTAATATTTTAAGTTTTGAATTTGAATCTCATATATATATATATAATGAATTTTACAGGTGACCATCATTTTACCACATTAATCTCATATTTTTTTCCGACAGTTTCAAATTTTTATTTAGTTTAATAAATTAATTGGTATAGTGCTAGTACAATTTTAATTTGTGACATAAAAGTTTTGAAATTTCAATTTTATGATGTAAAAATTAAAGAAGATTTCCTGTATTAAAAAGGCAATGCCATTAACTTTAGTGGTACAATATCTTGCAAGTAGTGCTAGCACAAATTGACATTTTCACAAATGATGTCCTAAATGAAGGCATGAGCAATGACGTCCTTGTGTTACCCTCACGGTTTTGTTATGACCCATTTGATTTCGACTGGGTCGTAAGATCGAACATGATACTGATGATAATGTTCATTGGTTTAATTAAACAAGTGATTGGCTAGCATTTATATTGTATAAGAATAAACTAGATGATAGCTTCATTTTTATCCACCTAGTACAACATCCTACCCGCAATGCTTTTATCCTTGTCTTAATAATTATGCTCGTAAGCTCTTAAGAGTGAAGATTTGGAGTATGGGGAACTCAAATAAGATGGTTAGGGTAGTGGAGAACCCATGATCATGACACTTGTTTAAAGGTCAACTCTTAAACTCTTCTGGAGTAAAGGATCCTTTACAATTGGTTGTTTTAGTACTAATGTATATTTTATGATTCTCCAATGATCACGTTAAATAACATGGTCGAGTGTCTCGATATGCCTAATGCTGACAATAGAGGAAGCAGATGTGGCACTACTGATAGGAGTAAAAACATCCTGGGCTGTGGGACACTTGTTAGGACACCCAATTTTCTAGTCTCTTAGAGTGAATGAGATACTTCTATATGTGATCGTAGTAGTGATTATCTCAAACCAAAAACATAGTTTCATCTGTTGCATTGAAAAAAAAAACGAAAAACCATGTTTTAGGCCCTTTTGTTTGTTAGAATTTGACGTTTGATGTAGAGTTCAGAGACCAAAAAAAATTGGTTTTTAATAGTAATATTAAAATAAAAAAATAAATTTTGGTTATAGTAGTATTAATTATTATAACTATGACATTTATTTGATTAAATATATGATAATTTATTCACATATAGAAAAAATGTGGATTTATTTAGCACTACCACATATAAAAATTTTCATACGGAATTTAGCACTCCACATTATTAAAAAGATATTAAACCAATTTAAATAAAAATAGAGAAAATGTAATATTAGGTTTTTCCCCCTTTTAAGGATTCAAAAGAAAATAGGCCCAAAACGGGCCTAGAAACATCTAAACCGCGTTCGGCTAAATTAATTAAAACTTTCCCACTCTAAATATATATAAAAAAAAACCAAAATAAGGAAAAAACGAGAATTGGCAAGCAGAGGAAGAAATCAACTTGGACGCTGGCTTTGCCTTCAAGTCAGCCACAACCTCCCTATATATATCTTCTCTATACATTCATACGCTTCTCAGAATCAAAAACAAACCATATCGAAGAAGAAAGAATAATAAGAAGAAGAAAGCTATGGCAGGAGGAGGAACAGAAGCGTTTCCTGATCTTGGAGAGCATTGCCAAAACCCTGATTGCAAACTCCTTGATTTTCTTCCTTTTACTTGTGATGGCTGCAAATTGGTAAATTTTCCCGGAAAGTTCCAGTTTTTCCTTGAAGAATCCTTCCACTGAATGCTTTTCTTAATTGAAAATTGAATCTTTGTGCCGCAGGTGTTTTGTTTGGAGCATAGATCATACAAATCTCACGATTGTCCAAAATCAGACCACGGAAGCAGAACGGTTTCCATCTGCGAAACATGTTCTATAGCGATTGAAACAACTGGTTTTGACGAAGAAGGAATCAAATCTTTGCTAGAGAAACACGAAAGATCTGGAGATTGTGACCCGAAGAAGAAGAAGAAGCCAATCTGTCCTGTCAAGCGTTGCAGAGAGATTCTGACTTTTGCAAACAACCTTACTTGCAAAGATTGTGGAGTCAACTTTTGTCTGAAACATCGGTTTCCGACAGATCATGTCTGTAACAAGAAGACCGTTACTACTAACTCAGGAACAAGCACGAGATGGAATGAGAAGTTTATGGAAGCTTTGAGTCTCAGAAAAGAGAAAGGATGTGGAAGAGGAACAACTTCTGTTTCATCAAGTTCTCCATCGATTAGATCCTTTTAGGTTTCTTTCATTGTAACAGTTTGCATCAACCTAAAATCTTCTTTGAAGTTCCTTATGTATGATTCTCCATTGTTTTTAAGAGCATTTTAATGTGTGATATTTGGTTATGAAAGAAGGATGAAGATACTTTGGTTTTATCAATATACAGATGTTTATTGCAATATACAAAGTGATACTCTTTGTCTATCTCTCAGTTTGATGTAAACTCTGTCTCACATATTAGCTGTGGTTTCCTTTATCTCTTCTGATGTAATAGTCTGCAAGACCCAAAAGACATCAAAATGATTAATGTTATGTTTCGTATATAACAAAAAGAGATGTTTAGAGGCTGTTACCTGATCTTTCCCAGCGAAATCATTGTCAGGAGTTAAGAAAAGCATACAATGGCATTCCTTTCTGATGAAAAAAAAGGGGTCAAATGTTAGTACACACAAGCAATATCCAAAAAAACATCTTCCTCTAGTTTAAACAACATAGTACAGATCCCTTTACTATCGATTTGGGAACACATACTACGCTTGATAATTGATGCAACAAGATGAGTATTGGTAACGCGAGTGAGCCTGCTAGATTCTATATTCAAGCAATCAGCAGAAGAACATAAGCCTATTTCTCGTCCTGTAAACAAAAGAACATCTTTGACTTAAGGTAGCACCGGTTTATAGTTTATAGCTTTCTTAGGTTTTCTACCTCTCTCTCATTGGAACACAAGGGCAATTCCAAAACCCTTGTCCAACCTCAGCAGCTTTATCATCATAGTGTCTGAACAAAAACAAGAAAAGGATCAGACTTTATTTTCCATCTACAAGAGAATGGAAAGGCTCTTTTTAAAAAAAAATCTGAATTTCACCTGCAAGGGCAAAGTGGTGCACCATATGAATCTTTATGCTCAGCTAATCCCTATCAAAATAAAAACAGTTCCAGCAAATTTCAATACTTGATATATACATAATTAAACTAAATTTCATTCAACAAGATTCCACTAAACACAGTTTCTAATAACTTCGGTCAAATGATATACCTTGATAACAACAGAGGTAACTCCTTTATCAACACAGAAGTAAGTTCCAGACCTACGAGCGTATTGCTCCGAGAATTTCCTCATGATCTCAATAGATTTCTCCGAGGGCTCCGCTGCAAACACGATGAAATCCCCCCCCCCCCAAAAAAAAATCAATTCTTTACTCATAAAATTATGAAATTCATATCGTAAGGAAGATATCAACACAACTCAAAAAGAAGAAGATGATGAAGAAGAAGAAAGGATTGAAATTTACATTTGGCTCGGATAATAGAGCTGCGTCGGATTGAGGTTCTGTAAGAGGCAAGTGAAGCGTAGCCGAAGCTAGAAGAAACGGCTTGAAGATTCATCGAGTTTTTTAGGTCGAATTTGCAGATTATATCTCTATTTTTTTTGTTTTTCCAAATTTATATATTTGTGTTGTTCTTCACTCGTTTAGTAAACTTGAAAATATGATCAAAGCATCAAAGCCAGAAACGAACGCTAGCCACTCGGCTTAATTTCGTACACTCTCGAGCAATCGGTATACTTACAAACCGGAAGAAATCGATAAACCAGCCTTACGTGTGAATCTTGGTTTAAAATTTCAACTTTCATACTCTGCAACCATTGGGATCGGCCCTATTAAAGCCCATTTGATTGATCAGGCTAATGAGAAAAATCCTACGCACATCAAGCAATAAAAGTTACGAATATCTAAATACCACACCACTTTTCCCAATCTTTTCTAACTTAATTAGACGAAAATACTCAAAATAAACCAAACACCATTGTGTCACATGTCACATGATTCCCACAAAGATTACTTATTTCTTCCCTTTCATAAAATTAAAGATTTAGCCTTTTTTTTCTTATAAATGAAATTGATTTATTAATACTCTCCACCGAACCAAACGTTTTAGTACTATTTCTTTTATTTATGCTGTTTTTTTATTTTATTTTATTTTTTGTTTTATGTTAAGCATTACGCGTTTTTTTTAACCGAACCTCAGATGAGTTTGCATATGTTACGCGTTTGATTAATTAAAATTTTCACTACAATAGTAAACAGCAGCAAACATTACCTTGTCTTCTTCAAATTCTCGACTACCACATGCATGTTTCTTATAATCCAGAAAGAAAGAAATAATATTGATCTTACCCTCTGTTTTCGACTCTCTTTAACGTTGTTATTTCTGTGCTTCTGTGTTTTCTTATGTTCTTATACTAATTAAAGCGACCTTCCTACCATCATCAAGCAAATCAAACTTACTAATAAACTCAATACCATCCTACTACTTCTTCCTACTGCATAAGGAACAAACAGTAGTTAGGCGAAGAAAAAACTAGTAAAGTTCTGCAAAATATTAGAACTAAACTCTTCTCACCGGTAACGGATGCAGCCACCGTGGGAGAACGAACGAGGAAAAGTGTGATTTTAAGATGTATTTTTTATCTCTCGGGGCATCAACGGAACTCATAAACGCGACCGTCGCTGCTAAGTTCCAGCTCTCCGTGGACCACAAACTCTCCCATTGTGTAAATCAATAGACAACAAATATTGGCACCTCCGGCTTCCCCTCCAAAAGTACACTGTTTTATCATCAAAAGGGTTCATACCCAACAGAATATAATCAAATTCATTCATTATAAAAGGCGTGAAGATTTCAGATACTGTTTGCCATCCTTCGTCCATTAGCCTCCATACACATATTTTATCCTCTAAGCTTCCATCAACTTTGGTGACAGAGACTATGTTCATATACATGAGAAATCCTTGACAGGTTGTGCCTGCTCTTCTGAATTTGGTAGTTTTCTCTATGTTAAAGAAAGGCTTAACACGGCATCGATCAGAACCCTTTCCACCAGTAGCGCAGAAATCGATGGACACAACAAAATCTTTATACTCAGGATTGTGGGCGAGCCAGTGAAGCTTGCCGTTCAAGCTAATGGGATTGTTAAAGGAAAACAGAAAGTAATATATCAAGAAACTACTAAAGTTACTTTTTAACAGAACAACTTTTTAACCCATAACAACGCCGTCCTCAGTTCGTGTCGCAATTCGCAAAATCCAGAAATGTTCCTCTAGATGAACATGGGGAAGGATCTCTACGTATTGCCTTCAGACAGGATTAGCCACATGAAGGATTGATTTGTAACTACCTATGTCAAAATCAATCCAACATCGGTGTAAGCAACGACTCTACCTTGTCGGTTCTCGAACTTGTCGGCTAGAAAAGACGAGATGTAAGAACCGAGAGAACGTGTAAGACACCAACTGTCGGATCCGTAGTGAGCCATGGTTTTTTTGTGTGGGTGTGTGTGTGTTACTGTGTTTGGACTTTGGAGTCAAGTTTTTTTCAACTCTTATTAATCATCGATATAACTTGTTAGAAAGTGGCTTTAGTTATAGGATTAGATGCTAACCCTCGACTGAGCAATGGGTTTCACATTTGGTGTTTAATAGTTTGGGCATGTTGAAACAAAAGGTTTAGGAAGAGAAGATACAGTCGAAAGTTACAGTGATAATTGTGACTTGTGATCTGCTTCTTATTGAAACAAGGTTAAGGATTAGTAAATCTAAGTCAACTGTGTAGCTTAAACCTATATCTAGTGCACTTAGGATTGGTGTTTTAATTTCTGCTATTTTCGTTTTTTCCTTCTAATTATAATTGGTTATGTGATTTTTTAAACCTATTCCCTCATGATTATCATTATTTTCAATTTTATGTTTTGATGACACAATGCCGAACCAGAAAGAAGAATGAAAGGTGCTTAAAGCAGAATTGTTTGGTGATATAATTCACAAAGATCCGACAAAAGAATAGGCACATAAAACAAGAGACGGCTTGAACAAAATCAAGCACTGAGAGAGCAATGGACGACGTAAATCCTCAATGTATATCCGTTTTATGTACATCAAAAGAAGAGCAAAAATTTGTACCAACAAAAAAAAAATAGAATCCATGGAATCAAATAGGGAAGAAATTTTTTTTTTAATGAATCAAAGAATTTCTAACTCTTGACTGTATTGAAGATATTGCCTCTGTGACTTGTGTAGATCATAAGGAGCCCACAAATAATCAACTGGACAAGGCTTACCATCATCAAGCCTTACCCATGGCTTCCCTTTCCCACTCCAATGTATCAAACTCACCGGACCAGGATGCAAAGATCTGCAACTACTCACGATGTTGTCTCCACCTAGCCCGTGCTGGTTCCATTGGTGATCAATGGCTTCAATCTCGCCTGAAAACACAAGAAGAAACGGCGGCAACGAACCCAATTCGTAAATCCTCTCTTCTTTCTGAATCTTCATCCAGTTTTCGATCTTTCTCGTGTAATCTCCTTCTCTCCATCTCTCTAGATCGATCACCATCACTCCTGTGTTGAAATAGCAAGGCGTTTTGGAATCAAAGACTCTCGAGAGTTTCCGATCTGACCAGAAACCATCTGAGAAGTATTTGGTGAAATTAGCGTGGCAATACTCTGGTGCGCCTATTGTTCTTGACCCGGATAAAGAAATCTTCCATAGTTTCTGGATATCGTCGACCACGATCACATCTGAGTCCAGGTATATCACTCGATGAACACACGACGAAAGAATCTCAGACAAGTAGCTTCTTGCATAATTCAACGGACTATCGAGAGCTTGTCTTATAGAAGAAGAAATCAGATTCTTCACAATGGTTTCATCAAAGGTGTAGACTTTGAAACTCAGAGAAGGGAAAACAGAGGGGAGCGTCTTTGCGAGCAGACCATGGCTCGAACCCGAAGCGATGAAATGGAAGAAGATGTTTTGAGGGCAAGAGGTGTGTTTGAGGATGGAGTGGACTGCAGAAACCGTGCCACGTAAGTAAGCTGGGTCAAGGGTCATAGCTATATGGACAGCTGAAGGATCACAAGCTAATAAGAGTCTGTTTTTGGCTAAAACAGAGCATTCGGGTCCGTTTTGGTATGCTGGAGCCTCCATGAAATCTGAAGATGCATCGTCGAATGAAGATTTTTCATCCGGAACCAATCGAATCGATCCGGCGGTGAAGAAGGCTGCAGAGACTATAGCGAAGATTATTACTTGTCTAGAGACTAATCTAGAACAAGACATCATAGAAGAGAAGTAACCGGTTAAGATCTCAAAGCAAAAGTCTTTAAAGGTTTTAATTTTTATTTTCTGGAATTTATGAAGGAGAGAGAGAGAGACAGAGAGAAAACGAGAGAAGGGTCGAGGAAGAAGACGAAGAACTGAAACGCGGTTTTGTAAAGAAAGGAAACACGGTCAAATTACGTTCGTTTGAAACTCGTTTCTTATTGTCACTGTCAATGTTCCTTTTGTAGTTTTTTTTTTTTTTTAAAGCTTTCTAGAACAATTATTTTGAAAGACGGCAAAAGTCCAAAGAAATAGTTTTGTAGAACATTCTGTCTGAAGTACGGCAAACAAAAAAAGTTAGCATTGTTCATTGTATATTGCAAACGTTAAGGAACATTGAATTTACTTGCATTTATTTCGTTACCATATTACATATCCACACCACCTACACCTAGTTAAGAATATCGACGGTTCCATAAGAAAACGGTATAACTATTCACAAAGTCTAGCCGTTTCAGCGTGGAAACCTCTTTAATCCAGTGTTTCTAAAAATTTATTAAAATCTTTATATTTACAGGTCTAAAGTTCAAATCCTAGAAAATACGATTTATTATAATTTATGCAAGATTAAAGAAGATAAGCTTAGTGCATGGACAATTGTTAGGCATGAATTTTTATAAAGCAAGTTCATGTATAACCGTTAGGGTAGATTTTCATAAACGATAAATATATCAATTATAAAAGTTGTCAATGTAATAATTTTCGTAATTCGTAGATTTTTAAAAAAGTCTAGCGGTTTTAGTATAAACCATCTCTTTTATAATTTGCAAATGTTATTGGAATATCTAGTCTTTAATATCCAATATATATAGTAAAACAGTTTATAATCTTGGATTTTAATTTGAATACTTATTGTTCAAAACTTAACCTCAAATAGTTCCTCAACGTTTAACCATTTTTTGGTTTATCTTAGTCAATATTGACATTTATTCTTATTAAATAGTAATCAATTAAATGGATCCGCATGTAAATGTACACATTACACGCATAAACATAAATGTTACATATAAAAGGAATGAAAGCATGTTAGGTTGTAGGAATCCAGCATTTTAGAATATGGGTTGATAATGGGTCCAATGAACACATGGGTCCATGTGCTTTTTTACTTATTTCGATATATATATATATATATGTATGTATTATGTTTTCAATAATATATAGTTATTGACTGCCGCCCAAAAGGTAATAATATATTTAAATGGTCAGCTGACATTCATTGGATACAATGCATTTTGTATAAACTAATATTACTTCTATTTCGAGAAAAAAATATGTTTTAAATTATATAATATTTTAATTTTTAAAATAAAATTTATTAATTTTTAATATCCGCATTTTGTATTCTTTAATACATTTTATTTTTAAATAAATTATGTTTAGATATATAATTAGTAATGTTTTATTTAAGAAAAAGTTAATAAAAAATTAAATAATTTCTTAATTTATATATTAAAACTTAAAACGATATTTACAGAAATAAAAGCAATATAAAACAAATACTTTTATTTTACCAAAGCATGTGAGTGTACCTCGTTTAGATGGATTTCATTTGCAGGTTTTCACACTTTTCTTTGACTACAATTTGTTGTTTCCTTAAGTAGAGTTTTAATTATGACTTTTCTCTGATACTAACAATGATATACTAATTGTAGCATCATGCCAAACAAATATAATCGTTGCATGTTTCTACGACTATACATACATCTTATATTTTATGTTTTTTTTTTGGAACAAATGTTTTCAGAATAGCCTTATATATATTATGTTATAGATGGAGTATTCACTTTTATACGTAACATTAGTTTCTGGAACTAAAATTAACATATTAAGCGTGGCTACGATCTCTAACTCTAAGATATATAATCGGAACTAATGTGTTTGATAGGCCAAGGTGATGATCACATTCGTACTATCTCCATAGATGTATCTATCGCATCTCATCATGATGTCATGATGAGATGCATGATCATGCACTTGATAAACAAAATTGACCTCCAAGATTAAGAATATCCAAAATATTTGACAGTTTTGAAAGGGAGAAATGGTTGATAAGGTATATATTACAATGTTTTAAATCAATAACATATATATACACTTACATATATCCTTTTTAGCTCGTTTTCCAGCTTTTGTTGTTCTATTCAAATGTTAAAAACATTTTCTATAATAACTATAATGAAACTTCTTTTCGTCTCGGACTTCTTGCCTTTTAGAGTATCAATTATTATTCCATATTTTATAGTATGTGGTGACCTTATGTAGTTTAAGAAAACAAATAAAGCCAATTAGTTTTTTTTTTATCAAACAGAAAATAGAAGACATTTATATAGTACAGAGTTGTTGCTCCAACATCTTGATACACGGAAATATATACAATTATTTTGTGTTTACCGAAAAGCATTTCCATCGAAGATATCTAACATTGATATCTCATAATAAAAAAAATGAAGATTAACAGAAATTAAGAGAGAGAAAGTGTAGAAAATTAATTAAGGAACCCTTTCACTTGATTTTTTATTTTTTTGGTTTTATGTAAATCATGCAACTGCTTATTAATAAAATTGATTACAAATCACATTTTAGTTTGCAGTTGTTCATTAAAATTAAATCGATATAGAAGAAGAAGAAGAAAAATAGTGTAATGTTTGAATACAGCTGTATGTGCGGCTATGGGCTGGCAAAATCATTATTCTTTATCATGAGTATACATCTCACTTTGAAATTATGTTTACCTAATTACAAAACTTTCGAACATTACCAGTTCTGGCCACTTCTTTTTTTAAAATAAACTCAATTAAAAGGAACTTTTGGTACGTCTGCTACGAGTTGCTTTCAATAGTATCAAAGCTGGTGAAATCAAAAGGAGTATTAATTATCTCAATAAGAAAAACATTTGATTTTATCTATTGTGATTTCGAATTTACAGCTCACTAATATCATTTCTTTAAATAAGAATTAAGCTCAGCTTCCCCACACACAAAAAATGAAGGATTTTTTTTTTTTTTTTGGATTTCAGTTAGAATTTTATTGGAAGGGAATTAAATTTATTTTAGTAATATCAAATAATTCGGGTTACCATGAAATTTTCAATAATATCAAACCGACAATTGATTATAAAATTATATCGGAATTAATTTCATAGGTCGTGCTTAGTTAGACTAAAAGACTTCTTCTGTAAAATATTTCTATAATGAAGGAAATTATTTTTAAGTATTAATTTGGATTCCAAAATAATTAAACTATAATTTTATTAAGCGTTCGACCAAATGCAATTTTCAGGTGTGGAACACACCAAGAGGAAGACGGTTAAAGTAAACCGAAATATATATGGGAAGTAAAACCGAAAAAATATTAATTAAGTGTATTCAATTAGTTAATACACTTTGTTTATAATTCCAGATTCACACAGGCACACCAAAAGCGACCTCTAGGGTTTTACAGTGACCGTGAAGTGTTCCATTTTAGAGTGACCGTGGTGAAATTTGTGTTTCGGTGGTTAAAATTTACACTGGTTTGTCCAGAGAAAATCAATGCTTTCGAAGTGAAGAATATATAAATCCTAATTTTTGTTTAAGTAAAGATCCAATTTTTGTTCTTGTCTGACTCTGCTGCTGTAGGTTTTTGTGGTGCAAAGAGGACTCTTTGATCTATAAATCGTTCAAATGATCCAATCATATTATTTGATTATACATTATTTCCCCATCACTTGGAATTGCACATCATTTGAGTATAATTTGGGAGAAAAATTGAAGTTGGTTTATGTTATGTTCAAATGCTCCAGCTTTGTGTCCGAGACTGTGTTTCTTCGTATTTTGCATTCTTGTTCAAAATGCTTAAGAAGCCCAACCGAGTGTCTTGTAGGTACGAGGATGAGCCAGCAGAGCCGGAGATTGAAGTAAGCTATTATTCTTCTTTACAAGAATTGGACATTAACATTGCTTCCAACTTGCAATTTCTGATTAGTTGTTGTGAATTGTGAGATTAGGAAGGATTAGAGGAGGATGTCGAGATGAACGAAGATGATGATATCAATGGTGAACCTATTGAAACAGAGGAGAAGATGGAGCAGGAAGCTGTACAACGTCCGCGTAAAACATTAAAGTTCATGACTAAGTACGAACGTGCGAGGATACTAGGCACTCGTGCTCTCCAGATTAGGTCTGATTCCCGCCTTTACAGACCATCAACTATGCTTGTCATATCTTAAGTTTTTAGAGAAAAGAGCGATTCACCAAGTGTTGAGATTACTTTATTGGGATTAAAGAAAAACAAGCACTGGCTTATTGTTTTTGGGGTTGATACAGCATGAATGCTCCTGTGATGGTGGAGCTGGAGGGTGAGACTGATCCACTTGAGGTGTTCACACACTCTTACTCTCACTTTCTTTGTTCTACAAGAGTTTTCGTGGTTTCTGGATTACGAACAACTTAGTTATACAAAGAAAGCTAAAAAGTAGTATATGAAGTCTTGTTTCTCAGATCGCAATGAAGGAGATTCGACAGCGTAAGATACCTTTCAGAATCAGGCGTTACTTACCTGACGGGAGGTGGGTGTTTTATTTCATATCTCCTCGAAACATCCCCTTATATAAGTTCACTTGTTTGATTGGCTTTTTATTTTATTTTTGTGTCCTCATAATCAGCTTTGAAGAATGGGGAGTCGATGAACTCATTGTGGAACACTCATGGAAACGGCAAGTCGGTGGTGATTAAATTGATCAATTTACTTACTATATATAGCAGTTCTCTTATGCAAGTGAATCAAGCAGAGGTGAAAACATATATCTGATCTAGTGTTCGGAATTTTGTAGCCTGCTTTCATACTGTAGCGTTTCGAATATATATATTAGGTTACAAATGATGAAAAGCGTTATATAAAATGGTCAATTTCATTATATATATGGGTCGTCTCTTGATTGATGATCCTTTCGTTCTTAAGCTTAAAAGAGTTTTATTCGTACTTTAAAGCTTATTTATTCAACATAAGTTCTCTGGAGGCTGACCAATGAGAAGTAAACACCTGTCGGACCTTTTGCCAACAAGGACGAATGGGTACCACGTTCAACGAGTTTCCCTTTGTCTAAAACAGCGATTGCGTCGCAGTTCTGAATCGTGCTCAGCCTATGCGCGATCACAACGCTCGTCCTCCCAACCATCACGCGCTCGAGCGCGTCTTGCACTACGCGTTCCGATTGGCTGTCCAAAGCGCTCGTTGCTTCGTCGAGAAGCAACACTGACGGGTTCTTCAGCACCGCTCGAGCGATAGCTATCCTCTGTTTTTGTCCACCGGATAATTGTACTCCTCTGTCTCCGCAGTACGTGTCGTAGCCGTCCGATAACGACGTGATGAAATCGTGAGCGTTCGATGCTCTCGCCGCCTCCATGATCTCTGATTCGTCGATTTTATCCGACGCTCTTCCGTATATAATGTTCTCTCGGATCGTTCCCGCGAACAACGTTGGCTCTTGGCTAACCAATGCTACGTGTTGACGAAGCGATCTCAGATTGTACGATCTTAGATCTCGACCGTCGATTCTCACAACACCTTTTACGGGGTCGTAAAACCGTTCGATCAACCCGATTATAGTAGACTTACCCGACCCGCTTGGACCCACAATCGCAGTCGACTTCGCTGCGTCGATCTCGATCGAGAAATCTTTGAATATCATCACATCCGGTCTAGTTGGGTACGAGAAGTTCACGTCGAGAAACTCGACCCGACCGGTTATTCTTTCCGGTTCATATCCATCGGGATCCTCCGGATCAATCGAAGTGTACCGGTCCAGCACAGCGAAAACCGAACCGACCGCGTCCGAGCCTTTGGCTAGATCCGTTGTCATGCTTCCAGCATCGGCAATGACCCGACCGGTACTAACCAAGATCATAAACGTTTCGAACAGAGCTTTAGCCGTGATGTACCCATCACCGATCAATCTACCACCGACCCAAAAATCCAAAGCCCACGTGCACGACGTCAGGCTCTGCGACATGGCGAGCCCGACCCCTGCGAACCACGACTGACGTATGCTTTCTCTCCGCGGGCTTTCTTGGGCCTTCTCTAGCATTTTCATGATACGTTCTTGTGACGAAAAGGCCGTGATGGTTCTGACGTTTGAAACAGCCTCTGCAGCTAGTTTGCTACTCTCGTCCTGAGCCTTGATTGCTTTTTTCGACATGTTCTTGAGTAGAACCCGGCGAGTGTAGAAGCAAACTATAATCAACGGTTGCACTGCGATCATCACAAGAGCTAACCTCCAAGCGATGACCAATCCCATCGTGCAAGCTATGGTTACAGCTGATATGGTTTGTACCAACAATGCCATACGATCACCTACCAACGATCTCACCTATTATCAAACAAACTATCAGAGAGATCAAGGAACGTTTATATAACATTGTTCGTATATCATAAGATTCATGTTACTTACCACATTAGCATCTTTTGCGAGTCTAGAGCAAATGGAACCGCTCGAGTTCTCATCTCGATCGAACCAACCAACTTCAAAGGTTAGCACCTTAGAGAGCATCCGTTCTCGGATGCGCTTAGTCAAATATTCTCCCATGTATGCGAAGTTGTAGTGTTGGCTGATATTGATCAGGAAAGAAAGCACGGCTAGGCCGACAAAAGATAATGCGTAGATCCTCGTTTTCTCCTTAATCTCGTCGTGGCTCGTCAAAAAATAAACAGATATCATCGACCCCAAAGAATATGCGTACGCCGGCTGTATGGCGCCAAACAAGGTTGCGCTTATGCAACCGTACAACGCCTGTTTCCATTCCGGTAAATTCATTGCCAACAGTCTCTTAAACGATGGTAAAGGCGACTTATCATCTTTAGAAAGATTCTTGACAATACTTGAACCTGTAACCGAGTTAGTGGAGCTTGACCGGCTAAGAGTCGAGACTCTTGAACAACTTCTCAAATCTTTGGTAGGATCCGAGATTGGACCTATTTGCACATTGACGCTAATGTTCACACTCGAGTCGTTTTTTTCAATCTGCTGTAACCGAACTAGTGAAGCGTATTGACCATCTAAGTTCTCCATTAGCGCATCGTGCGACCCAGTCTCAACAACATGGCCGTTTTGCACCACTGAGATAACATCAGCATTACAAATGGTCGAGAGACGGTGAGCAATAAGGATAGTCGTGCGACCAATTGAGGCATTCTCTAAGGCTTCTTGGACTACTCTTTCTGATTCAGAGTCCAATGCGCTTGTTGCCTCGTCTAGAAGTAGAATTGTCGGTGATTTGATTACTGCACGCGCGATTGCAATCCTTTGCTTCTGTCCTCCTGACATTTGCACTCCTCTCTCTCCAACCTATTTGTTTACACAAAAGCTAAATCAACCTCCTGATAAAAATACAAAAAATGCAATAAATGTATAAAACTAGAAACTAACCTGAGTTTCGTAGCCATCAGGTAACTGAGAAATGAAATTATGAGCATTAGAGGCCTTGGCAGCTTCCACAACATCATCCATGGATGCATCTTCTTTACCAAACAATATATTCTCTTTTATGGATGTGGCGAAAAGTGCAGGCTCTTGGCTAACTAAACCCATTTGCGATCTTAACCACTTCACTTGCAACTTATCAATGGATACACCATCTATGAGAATCTCTCCTGCAATGGGGTTATAAAACCTCTGCAAAAGCGATATCACAGTTGATTTTCCCGACCCACTTCCTCCCACCAAAGCCACGGTTTTCCCCGACGGAACTCTCAGACAAAAATCGTCAAAGATCGATGTTTCGGGTCTTGATGGATACACAAACTTCACATGCTTAAACTCGACTTCTCCTTTTATTTTCTCCAGCTTTTGCCCGTCCGGATTGTCTGAATCAATCTTAGGAACTCTGTTTATTACTTCCATGATTCGCTCCCCAACTGAAGCCGCCTCAAAGAAGTACTTTAGATTAGACAAACCACCACCAAGTGATCTGAAACAATAACAATGATATCAAAGATCAAGATCATGATACGGTTTCACGAAGATCAACAAATCTTTTTTAAAAAATTGTTTTGTTATAAGAAAATAGCTTATAAATATTAATTTTACTACTCTATGATCAAAAGAATCACCAAAACATTGATTTATATGTAAAGACGTTGATTAAACTAAATTCCCGTACATCCACAAGTACATATGAAACAAAAAAGAGAATTTACTACATATTATAAATTTATTATACAAACATGCTTTTAGAGGAACTAAAGGAAAATACTGTTCAATATGTTTGAGATATCAATGATCATTCTATTTAGCACTTATGAATTTTACCACAAATAGTTGCAAAGATTAATATAAGATTAAAATAATTTCAAAAATATAGATTAAAATATTAGAACAGTCAATTGGTTACGTGATTGGCTGAGTATTATTATTTTTAATAAGTAAGCAATTGATAAAATTATGTCTATAATATTTGTATATGATTATGGTATTTTAATTCTTAAACCGTTTTGCATATCTCATTGTATCATGCAATAAAATCCGTAAAATCAGTACTTCTTTGTGCTCGCACAAGCCACGGGTCACATTCTAGTTATATATACTTACACGCCACCGATGGCAATAGCGGCGGCTACTGCAAATACCGTACCACCTTGAGCACCATGGTACATTACCATCCGGCTTCCATACCAAGACATGAACCCCCACATGGCGAAAGTGATGCCATTGCTTCCAATGGTGATTCCTTTAGCAAGCCCTTGTCTAATCCCTAGCTTAACCGAGCCTTGAAGCGCGGTTGAAAACTTGGATATCGTCTTCCTCTCCCCGGAAAACGCATACACGGTTCGCACAGAAGAGATCGCCTGCTCAGCTACAAAACCAGCCTCATTGTACTCTTCGCGTATCTTCCTCGAAATGCTTATAAGGGCTCGGCCGTACATAAGTCCCGGAATCACTAAGAGGACAACGAATGGTAAGCCAACTATGGCGAGTCTCCATAACAAAATAAAACCAACTATGTAGCTTCCAACGAACGTTGATGCGCTCATCAAAAAATTCGGTAACTGCACCAAACCCAAATCATAAGGAACCGGTTTAGAAAAAAAGAAGAAAAGTGATTAGAATGAATAATAGAAATGGTGAGACCTTTTCACTAAGCACGTCTTGGATAACGAAGCTGTCACTAGAGACGCTTGTGATAACATCAGAAGTGCTTGTGACGTGAAGATCAAAGTACCCCACATCTTGTCTTAACACTGCTCTTAAATACTTTTCTCTCATTCTTGCTGTTTGTCTCTCTCCTGTTCGTGTCCAACAATATCCTTCTGTTTTTTTTTCATAATTTAAATAATAATTCGTTACTTTAATTTTGGTTACATATATAGAAAAGTAAGATAAACATTATTGAAAAACTTACCAAGGAAACAGACAACCCAAGATCCACAAGCCACATAGAGCAAAGCTACAGAATTCTGTTGAATTAAAAAGAAGAAAAAGAAAAGAAAGGATAAACATTAGTCTTCTTTCCTTCTTTAGTCACATACAATCAATCTTAAGTCCACTACATAATAGCAATTTGTAATTTTGTTGATTTTCTCAAAAAATGTCAACGGATTCTAAACAATCAACCATAAGGTCTAATTAAAAAACCAAGTGATTATACAACAGAGAAAGGAGAGAGAGAACGAGAGAGAATTGAGAGGACCTTGGAGATGCTTTGCATGAAGGTATCAGTGTTGAAAGAGGAACCGCCAATATTGTTCATGAGCTTGCTGGTGATGAGAAGAACAAGAGGAGTTGTGAAGCCATCACCGACGGCTCCGATTAACCCTAATCCCATCAGCACCAAATCTACACCATCCGCGTGAATGAATATCGATCGTATGCTTCTAAAACTCTTCATCGTCTTCTTCCCAGTCTCTATCCCCTCTGCTCGACCCATTTTGTCTTTTGTTCCAAAGAGAGAGGGAAAGGAAGAGAGACCAAAACGACACCTTGACTAAAACGAAACGGCAGCAGTTTGTTTCTCTCTCTCTCTGTTTTCAAGAGTCTATGTGCGTGCAGTAATATTAAAAGCGGAAACTTTCCTGTTTTGTTTTTTTATTTTTTTTTTCTAATGGATTTCTTGTTATGTGATTCTTTTTTCTTTTTTGCTAAGTTTCATTCACATTTCGTTGATCCAATGCGGTAGTCGGCGGCTATTTATAGAAACCGAGAGAAAGAAGCCATTGGCTTCTCGGTCTGAATTTAAAATACAGTTTTAGTTCATGTTTTTAGTCTATCTCAAACATTATACAGTAGTAACATGTATTTTCGTGATTTGTATTATTTTTATGTTGTGTCCTTAATTAATTGGCATATTTTGGCCAGAAACAATGTTTTTAAACATGACCATTTTTTTAAACAAGTGTGAATGAAACAGTCAAATAAAATTCTGACTCAAATACGATTACTATATATATATATATATATATAAATGGGAGCCTATAATTAAAAATAACTATTTACCTCATCAAATATATGCTTACTAAAAAAAACTGAATATAGTTTGCCAATGATTTGAGACCTCTGTCCATATTCGGGAAATTATTGTTCCCTAACTTCGTAACCATACCAGGGCATGAACGTCGTCATATAATCTAATTTTCTTTTTCATTATTTTGAAATCTACCTGAGATCAATTCTACAGCTAATAAATAAGCAACATAAAATACATTTTAGATACTATTTGTACTATCGATTCTTTCTATCAATGTACAAATTTCTAAATATCGCTTAAAGTGCAGGCGGTTTAATTCTAGTAATCAATGATATATACATGCATGTAAATGAATTCGTCATCTTGCGCCATTAAAACCTGCGAGCAATTCCCTATGATAGTCATGTGCATGTCGAGCATCGTTGCCTTGCATGCAGCCTTTGACAATACAACTCCGTATGTGTATTTATTACTTTTATCTTGACATCATTTATCTATTTATTTATCGAATAGTAATACAATAAGTATAAGGATTTGCTTCATATTTCGAGGTACTGTTAATTGGATAATACTAGTATTTAATAGTGTCCTTATATAGAGCATGAATAGCTACTGCATTTGTACGATTGGAATACAACAACATTAATTAAGCTGTTTTTGCTACTTAGGGTATAACTATGGATAATATTTGGTATGTGCGAATATCATGGTAATATTTTTTACTCAAGATGGACATAATGGTACAGTAGATATATTTTTACATAATTTTTTCTACCTTGGTCAAGATAAATGTGCATTACCGTTTACTACATATGCACATATTTGGCATAGTCTTGTATAAGTCCGCTTTTAAAATATATTGGAGGCTTCAATTATTATTGAATCATTGAAGGAATATCCTATTAATTATCATACATATAAAATATGTTAATTATTATTATTTATATAAAAATTATATGTAATTTGATTTTTTAAAATGATATGTAATTTGATTTTTTAAAAATTGTTAGAAATAAATAAAGTATGGTTCATTAGTAGAAAACATAAAAAAAATAGTTTAATCATTTGTATCATTCAGAATTTCTACATAAAACAATTCAGTACTCTTATATGTTGGTTCATTGTGAACGTACTTTGGTTTTCTTGAATGATAATGAATTTGTGATCTATATATATCGCTATCGTTAGGTATCAATTATCATATCCATCGAAATCTTCCATTGAAGGAGCAACAGGTGTTACACGTCCTTGCAGTATCATAAACCCTAAAATGTAAAGGAAAATATTATGCGATTATTGTGATATTATATCTACCATTAAACCTTTAGGAAATAAACATCAAATATTATGAGTTATGTAAATCTTATTGTATAAGAAAATATATGCGACTATGAGTTACGTTGTGATATTGTATATACCGTTAACCTTTAGGAATAAACATCAAGTATTATGAATTCAGACATAAATTGTTTTCCTTCAGGCGAGGGTCTAATCATATATTTCTGGTTGTCTGGGATCCGAACTCGCATGAATTCGTGTATTGCAATTTTTTTGTCGGACCGAAAAATCCTCAAGGCTTAAGTTGGGAGTGGAAGATACTGTCAAAATTATTATTTTTTGGAATTTTTTCATTTATATATTTGTAATGAATAATAAAAAATCTAACATTAACAAATTAAAAAAGTCTCTTTAAATTAATACTTTATTCATTCAATTAATATTTTAAATAATAAATATTACGGTTTTTATTATAAAATATTCGAATAGCATGCATATATTTTGCTTCTATTAAATTGTGTTAAATGCTATTCGAATATTTGGACTGCGCCTCCAAATACTTGTTGATTTATTCTACCTTTATCAAACTTGAAGTACATCTACAATGTTATCATCAAATAATTGATATGTAGTAAGCGTTTGGTAGTGTGGAAGTTAAAAACTTAGAAGTTTAGGATCACAGGGTATAAGCTCGTAAAGAATCAAGATTCGATTTCTCTGTCATCAACCGAGTTATGCATGGATCACTTTGTTTATCGGGCTTTGAATAATGTTATTTAACATGATGAATCGATGAAGACTTACTTACCTTTCAAATTAATTGGAATAGATCCAGACGACCAATTTCAATCTAAATAAAAAAAATGATACTTACCCTTCAAACTAATTGGAATAGATCCAGATCACCAATCTAAAAAAAAAAAAAATGATATGCCTAATTCTGAATTAACACGTATAGTTTAATACAGTAAACACTTACTACGATGGCAAATGATACCGTCCCCGTGAGTCATCTCCAGGGTTTGTACGTAAGTGGTGACGTTTTTTCTTTGGCTTAAATTATGTAAACGTTGACTTCTGTTTAATTTATTGTATTTGAGTTTATACAACATTACTCTTTGTTACCATATATTAAATATACTAACTTTTTGCTAACTTTAAAAAATAATATATAGGCTATATACTTACAAGATAAGTGTAAACTACTATTTAGTTTTTCCACATAGAAATAAATCATTAAATAGCTTTTTAACTTTTATTCACTTTTGTACGTTTGTCACAGTTTTTTATATGTTAATTAGTTAATATATTGGGTTTTAAGATCATTTTAATTTCGTATGTACCAATTAATTTTTATTTTAAAAATATACAATATATAATAAGAATAAATGGAATAGTAGGTATATAAAGGTTCTAAATAAATAAATAAAACATACAAGTACTGAAAGGCTACATAAGAAAAAGTGCAAGTGAAAGAGGCTTAAAAACTAAGAGAACGTAGTTTTTTTTATAGAAAAGAGCATGCGACTCGAATTGGCCATATGAAAATAATCACAAACTAAACCACTCAATCAAAGCTAACTAATACTAGTACTAATATCTGAGCAGTATATTAATAACTTATATCGTTAGGGCACCAGCTTGCTTTTGTAAGCTAATTATGCTATTGAATATACACAATAATTAATACATCGTGGGTGCAGTCTTATCATACTATATCATACGAAGATATGTTAGAATATCACGAAAAATATGTTTTTTTTTTTTAAGTTATCATTTCAATCGGTTTGAACATCTATTCACACAAAAATACCAAACGAAAGAATTGTTAAAAATTGTCGTAAAATGATTTCTTATTCATTTGGTTGAATCTTACCAAGTATATTAATGCTAAATCCGATATGCACCATTCCCATGTGTGAATGAAAATTAAAACCGATAGAGGCAAATATGGAACCGACTAGTTTAATTAAAGGTTGTAGATAGTGAGGACATTATAACTATCATATGAAATCACACAATCTATTTCTTGCTCCCTATTAGCTCAGAAAATAACTAGTTTAGCTATTTAAGAACTTGTTTCATTGTGCATAGTGTGCTCTTTGAAAACTTGATACTTCATACTTAAATGATAGGGAAAAACATTAAAATACCTGACATTAATAACATTTTCCAATAATTATGGCACATAATACTAAAATGAGGGAAAAAGTTTTCCTCAATTTCGCCAAAGTGCAATAATTTGAATATTGCGTACTGAATCTAGTGGCACACCCATTTGTTTTGTAAGTTCACCTTCTTTATGTTTCACATCTTATTTTGAATTGTATGCATTTTTAAGCAATAAAAGAAAAAGTAATTTCTTCTGTCGATTGTTAAATTAAAAACGCTAATCGCTCTCAAGCGATCCAACAGTGCCTGACGTTTGTATTGTCAAGCTAGATGCCTCCTAAAATTTTGTTTTGCTATAAACTTATACAAGTTATAGATAAAATGATATATACATTCACATATTTCTAACGTTTGAATGGTAAATTACTAAGTCTTTGAACGTTTTGGCATCTATTACATTTTAGAAAACTGCATTTTCCTTTTTAGATTCCAAGTTGACCACCCAAGAAGATAGTAAAAGTGACACAGTAATGAACCAACCAAACAAGGAAAATACATTATTAAAGTGATATATCTATAATCAGTGCTTCATCTCTACTTCCATGTCTATAAACCCATGCTTTCCACTGCCAAGTGTGACTTCTACTAGACATTTATGATTCGAGTTTAATAAAAAAATTACAAGACAAATAATAACTGTATTTCCCTGTCGATGAACCCAAAAAAATTTCACATCTTCAGACTTCCAAAGCCATTCACCAACTCTACAATTTGCATGCAAATCCCTTCAAATTCTACTCATGTAAGAACATCTGCTCCAAGGACCCTGCATTGTTATTAATAAAGCTTCAAATTGTGATTCCAGAGCCGTTAAGGCATTACGAAAATGCTTCCTTTGGAAACCATCGAAGCATTAACACAAGTGTTAATCATCTTGTCATTGACTCTCTTGATCGATACAACTTCGTGGGGACTTTGAGAATTCAAGCATTCTCTAGAATCATCAAGTGCAGATTGCATAACTTCTTGATTCCATTGATTGCATGTATTTCCATGTAAAACTAATAAATTTCGGCTTCTCCATATTTGCCGTAGTATCCATATAGCCCATAGCGAACAAATTTAATTTACTCAATTAAACGCTAGTATTATTTTTTTTTGCAAATCAACTAAATGCTAGTGATTAGTCAAAATAATCTTTTTACAGTTAATTTTAATTTTTCGCCTTTGAATAATCAAAAGCTATCATCTATCAATTACTATGTAAATACACTTAAACTTGTATTAGCAATCTGTAGCTTTAAATAGAATTACAGCTTACAAAATTGGTTTTTAAAAAACATCAGGCGGCATTTCAATTACATGGTATAATACTGTTTAAGGGAAAAGGAAAAAAAAGGAAAGTGGAAGTTGAGAATGTGAGTGTGAGTGTGAGTGGGTGCTTATAATATGTGTCATGTCATATCATATCTTAAGTGTACGAAAACCAAATCCCACTTTATACGAACTATATATTCACTAAACAAGCTCGAACACAACATATCCACCAAATCATAAGAGTTGCAGGTTTCCATAAGTGGCACAAGGCTCATCAGCCATCAGTTATCACCAATTACTTTTCAACTAATTGGCCTATTAGTAGTGATTATCACTCCTTCAAAACCACTAAACCTCACATCATCCTTGAAATTGTACATCGACAATAGACTATCACTATATAGTGCTTACATTTTGTTCTTAAATATTTTGTGTTAAGGGATTAATCTTTTTCATATATAAAACTTTTATCTATTAGCTAGGGGACAATAGTTACTTTGAGTAAGGGAATTAATACATACCACTGTGAGATTAATGGATCCTTTCCATATATTTTCGAAGTACTGTTTCTGAATTAATGAATATTAACTAGTCGATTATTCATTGTTGTACTTCGAACACTTTAATTAATATCATATCGGATGATACACATCTCTAGATATATTTATTTGTCATTCTTACATCAATCTTCAGCCAAAGTAGAAGATCAAACCACGACAAAAAAAATAATAATAACGTTGTCCAACTAATTAATTAAACATAGTAATTACTTCGAGGTGTATTCCATTATCAGACACGTTCTTGAGATTTAACCACTCATTAAAGCCAGTGCAAGACTTGAGAAAAACACTATGGATCTTTATGATTTCCGTACTCTTCATCTTCTTCATATACTTATCTTCTATCTGTTTTAGAGAAAAACGAAAATGGCATCTTGACATTCAACAGAGATTTCTCTGGAGACTGACCAATGAGAAATAAGCACCCGTAGGACCCTTTGCCAACAAGGACGAGTGGTCCCCACATTCGACCACTTTCCCTTTGTCCAAAACAGCGATCGCGTTGCAGTTTTGGATCGTGCTAAGCCTATGCGCAATCACGACGCTCGTCCTCCCGACCATCACACGTTCGAGTGCGTTTTGGACCACCCGCTCCGACTGGCTGTCCAAAGCGCTCGTCGCTTCATCGAGGAGCAGCACGGACGGGTTCTTCAAAACTGCACGAGCTATCGCAATCCTCTGTTTTTGCCCACCTGATAGCTGTACTCCTCTGTCTCCGCAGATAGTGTCATAGCCGTTTGACAGTGATGTGATGAAATCGTGAGCGTTCGCTGCCTTTGCCGCTTCGATAATCTCCGACTCGTTGATGTTTTCAGATGCTCCACCGTACATTATGTTCTCTCGGATAGTCCCGGCGAATAACGCTGGTTCTTGACTAACCAAAGCTATGTGTCGACGAAGCAATCTCAAATGATACGACTTTATATCGCGGCCATCGATTCTCACAGAACCCTTTAACGGGTCATAGAACCGCTCGATCAAACCAATTATTGTCGACTTACCTGAACCACTTGGACCCACAATCGCTGTCGACTTTCCGTCGTCTATCTCAATCGAGAAGTCCTTGAATATAACTACATTTGGTCGGCTGGGGTATGCGAAGTCCACATTGACAAATCTGATTTGTCCCTTTATTTTTTCCGGGAGATACCCGTTCGGGTTCTCCGGTTCAATGGCTGTACAGCGGTCTAACACTGCGAACACAGACCCAACCGCATCAGAGCCTTTAGCTAGATCGGTCGTCATGGTCCCAGCGTCTGCAATAACCCGGCCCGTACTCACAAAGATCGTAAACATCTCAAAGAATTCTTTTGCCACGATTTTGCCATCGGCGATTAGTCTACCACCATACCAGAAATTCAAAACCGAAGTGCACGTTAAAAGGCTTCGCGAAGTCCCCAGCACAATCCCTGCTAACCACGATTGGCGAACGCTTTCTCTCCGTGGACTTTCTTGAACCGTTTTGAGTAATTTCAAGATCCGTTCTTGTGACGAGAAAGCTATGATGGTTCGGATATTGGAGACAGCTTCCGCAGCTAGTTTGCTACTCTCATCTTGGGCTTTAATAGCTTTTTTGGACATGCTTTTGAGCAGAATGCGTTGAGTGTAGAAGCACACGACAATTACTGGCTGAACCGCAATCATCACAATGGCTAATCGCCAAGCGATGACCAAACCAAGTGTGCAAGCTATGGTCACTCCCGATATGCTTTGTACCAACAATGACACCCGTTCACCAATCAGCGATCTCACCTATTATAACAAACACAATCAAGAATTGGTTTAAAGAAAAGTTGGTCACTATAGTTCAAATTAATAAGGCGAAGACATACCAAGTTAGCTTCTTTTGCTAGTCTTGAGCAAATTGCACCACTCGAGTTCTCCTCTTCATCGAACCAATTGACTTCAAATGTCAATATCTTCGAGAGCATCTTTTCTCGGATACGTTTTGTTAGGTTTTCCCCCATGTAAGCAAAACTATAATGTTGAACGATATTAATCAAGAAAGTGAATAGAGCTAGACCCACAAAAAACAGCACGTATATCCTTGTTTTCTCCCTCATCTCGTCATTACTCGTTAGGAAATAAACTGACACCATCGATCCCGAAACATATGCACTTATTGGTTGTACGGCCCCATATGAAGCTGAACTTAAGCAACCATATAATGCATGTTTCCACTCTGGTCTATTCATTGCCATCAATCTCTTAAACGATGGCACGGGCGGCTTCTTATCCTTATGTATCGAACTAGGAAGATTCGAATCAATGCTTGAATTCGTTAACAAGTTAGACCTCCTTTCAGTAGAGATTTTTGGAGTATACTTCAAATCTTTTCTCAAAACCGAGAGTTGACCTCCTTGCACCCTTACGCTGATGTTAACATCCGATTCTTCATTCTCCACCTGTTGTAAGCGAACTAGAGAAGTATATTGACCATCCAAATTCTCCATGAGCTCTTCGTGTGATCCAGTTTCTACAATGCGACCATTATGGACTACACAGATAACATCAGCATTACGAATAGTAGAGAGGCGGTGCGCAATAACAATAGTGGTACGGCCAAAAGAGGCATTGTCCAAGGCTTCTTGGACTACCCTTTCAGATTCTGAGTCCAATGCGCTTGTTGCCTCGTCTAAAAGGAGAATTTTTGGTGATTTGATAATCGCACGTGCAATTGAGATCCTCTGCTTCTGTCCCCCTGACATTTGCACTCCTCTCTCTCCAACCTTTTTGTGTCAAAAAAAGATAAAGATATATACCGGCTTAATCCAACTAAAACATGATCGGTATATTCTTAAAAGTGGAATCTAAGTTTGATAAAATAAAAAACCTGAGTTTTGTAACCATGAGGGAACTGAGAGATGAAATTATGAGCATTTGAGGCCTTTGCAGCATCCACTACTTCATCCATAGCAGCGTCCTCTTTACCAAATAATATGTTTTCCTTTATGGATGTGGCGAAGAGCACTGGCTCTTGGCTAACTAGACCCATTTGTGACCTCAACCACTTCACTTGCAGCTTATTAATGGGAACGTCATCTATGAGAACCTCTCCTGCGATTGGGTCATAGAACCTCTGCAAAAGAGATATCACGGTTGATTTCCCCGACCCGCTTCCGCCAACCAGAGCCACAGTTTTTCCATATGGAATTCTCAAACATAAATCTTCAAAAATTGGAGTTTCTGGTCTAGACGGGTACATAAATTTCACATGGTTAAATTGGACTTCTCCTTTAAATGTCTCTAGAATTTGACCTTCCAGGTTGTCCGAATCAATATCGGGAACTCTTTGTATCACTTTGATAATCCTTTCCCCTGCTACAATCGCCTCTGAAAAATATTTGAGATTCGACAAACCTCGACCAAGTGATCTGAAAGATGTAAGGTACCAAATATCAAAACTACAGTATGGTTTCTTTTATGTCAAGGATACTTAAGAGCCTTAACCATAGTTACTTACGTGCCGCCAAAGGTAATGCATATGATGACTGCAAAGATAGTACCGCCTTTGGCGCCATGGTGCATAACCATCTGACTACCGTACCAAGTCATGAACCCCCAAATGGCGTAAATGATACCATTGCTCCCTAGGGAGATTCCTTTAACTAGCCCTTGTCTCAGCCCTAGTTTTACCGAGCCTTGAAGTGCAACTGAGAATTTAGCTATCAACTTCGTCTCACTGCCAAATGCATACACGGTTCGCACCAACGTGATGGCTTGCTCCGCAATAGAACCAGCTTCATTGTACTCTTGGCGTATTTTCCTCGAGATGCTGATGAGGGCTCGTCCGTACATCAGTCCAGGGATCAAGAGGAGAACGATGAATGGGAAGCCTACGATTGTGAGTCTCCATAGCATAATGAAACCGACTACGTAACTTGCGACAAACGCAGATGCATTCATCAAAAAGTTCGGTAACTGCGTAAATTAAAATCATCAAAAACCGTTTTAAAAACAAGAAACATGATTAAAATGAAAGATAAAGATAGAAAGCTGAGACCTTTTCACTGAGGACGTCTTGGATGACAAGGCTGTCACTAGAAACACTTGTGATAACATCAGAAGTGCTTGTGACATGAAGATCAAAGTAACCCACATCTTGTCTTAAAACTGCTTTTAAGTATCTCTCTCTCATTCTTGCTGCTTGTCTCTCCCCTGTTCTTGTCCAACAATATCCTTCTGTTTTGTGTTTAACCCATCCAATTTTTTTAAATAAAAATAAATTATATATAGAGATGCACCAAAACAATTTGTTGCTTTCTTTGTAATCTAAAAGACTCACCAAGGAAACATATCAGCCAGGATGCACTAGCCACATAAAGCAAAGCTACAGCATTCTGTTAATTACCCAATGTGTAAAAAGAAGGAAGATACGTTAGAACTGAAAAGAATAAATATATAATCTCAACGACAATTTCAAGTCAACATTCACATTTATTTGCACCTATTGGAATATATAGCTCATATCTCATATATATTGTATTAGGTTTTTTACAGTTATTGTCGTTCCTAACATATATATATATATATATATTTTCATAGGTAAGAAAACTATTAAGATGTTAGGTATGACGCCGTATTTGGTCTAATTTGGCATGTCTAATTTGCAGACAACTATTAAGATGTTTCAGCATTCTGTTAATTGCAGATTTATGAAACAACTAATAAGATGTTAAGTATGATACCATTGCTCCCAAAAAGCAGAAAACAAAGAGCAAAAAGAAGAGAGAGAAGAAAGAACCTTGGAGATGGCTTTCATGAAGGTTCCATCATTGAAAGAACCACCGATGTCATTCAGTAGTAAGCTGGTGATGAAAAATATAATAGGAGTGATGAAGCCATCACCGACGGCTCCGATTAATCCAAATCCCATCAACATATAATCCACACCATCCGCGTGCATGAAAATCGATCTTATGCTTACCCAACTCTTCATTTTCGTCTTCTTCTTCCGTATCCTTCCTTCTCTTCTGAACTGTTTAAGAGAGATGACCTAAAAACCTTAGGGAAACGCCAGCTCACAGCCTTTTTTTTTGTTGTGTGTGTGGCTTTTCTTGTGTAATTTTACTTGTTCACGTATACCTGGTCGTTTTATATTAGCATTTTGAGACACAGAAGGAGACCGTTGGCCTATTAATTTATCTATACGAAATTTTTAACTATTATAAATAATGTTTTATATCAGCAACTTCCCTATTTTAATACGTTTCTCCACGTTACCTTTATTTTTTAACTTTTGAAAATATTTATTTTGTTCCGTATCTATATTTAGAATTCGTATAATCACAAAAATGATTCTTTAAACAGCATACCATTAAATGATCTCTGCTACCATATCTCTCAAGCTTTCGTGTCTCCCACCTCGTATTTGTGATTTCTGACCAAATTTCGGGAGAAATAAAGAACTCAATAGAATAGGCCAGAAGAATCAAATCTATAGTACAAACTTGTTATCAATGTATCCTTGACTTTAGCTGTAGTTACAAAAAATCATAGGAAATATTTATCAAACATCGATATAGATTCAATTACTGACCACTACGATTATAATAATAGACTTCATAATACTTATATCATACAATCTTTTATATTATCTTTCTATGAATTTTTATCTTAGGAAATATACTGACACCATTGATCCTGAAGCAAATCCATAAATTGGTTGTATGGCCCCATGTAAGGCTGAACTTAATCAACCATACGATGCATGTTTCCACTCTGGTTAATTCATCGCCATCAATCTCTTAAACGATGGCACAGTCGGCTTTTTCTCCTTGGATATCGAACCACGAAGATTGGTTTCAATGCTTGAAGTCGTTAACGAGTTAGACCGGCTTTCAATAGAAAGTCTTGGACTATAATTCAAATCTTTGCTCAAAATCGAGAGTTGATCCCCTTGAACAGTTACGCCGATTATAGCATCCGATTCTTCATTCTCCATCTGTTGTAAGCGAACTAGAGAACTGTATTGACCATCCAATTTCTCCATGAGCTCTTCGTGTGATCCATCTTCTACAATACGGCTATTATGGATTACACATATAACATCAGCATTAAAGGATGCATGTATCTTAGTGAGACAGGTTATCATTTATCATTGACATTAGCTGTCTTTTCATATATCAATATAGATTCAATACTGACCACTAATTATAATAGGAGATTAGATTTAATAGTACTTACATCTTAAAATTTTATGATCCTTCTATAAATTTTGATCTAAAACTTAAGATTGAAGATAAGAAGTTTAAAGATTTTAGGCTTTTGCTACTCTTTCTCATTTCCACTATGTTTTAGCTAGGGATTTTTTGTTTCTCACTTTAATTAACTATATAGGTTTTTAAATTTCAATGCAAATATTTAAATTTATTTTACTTCTATGACTATTTGTACTATCTAAATACTAATTTTTATTGGTCGAATTTTTAGTTATAATTTTTATATAAATAAATAAAATTTATGTACTTTCACTATTTTCACGCATTCAGCCAAAACATCATTTAGAGTGAAAGTACAATGAATGGACTAAAAACATTCATATTTGATTCTTTTGATGATACATTTCCAAAGTTGCTGACTCTAAACATCTAAAACATATTAGTAATTTATTTTTTCAAAGACAAAACTTCAATAGGCACATCACACATGGCATATTTTTCGATCTTTATCTCTATGACGTTTACAAATTGTAATCAAAGACATGCAATCTTATTTAGGGACTTACTTGAAGACTTATCAACCTTTTTTAATTGATTAGCATCGTTTTTAAAATCAGTATAATTGTGGGTTGTTTAGGAATTGGGGCCTGAGCCATGTTTTTATTTAACAAGATTCTAGAATGAAAGTCCTTTTCTCAATTACAAGCACATGTCCACTTATGTCACTGAGCCGCCCCTACATAACAGCGGCATGGCATGTTTCCTTCCTCAGTGTAAATGTACAACTAACTGTCTTAAATCTGGACCAGTAGCTTCAACTTCAAAACTCCATTTTTCAGTATCTTCAGCCACTTTATGAATTATGACTTCACTTTATATTCACTGGTTAATGTATCCGATTTTATTTTTCGTCACTTTTGTGTTATATAGTCTTGTAGATATATAATTTTCGTGATCTTTATAGTCTTGTGTTCTTATGACATTACATCAGCAAAAAAAGATGCGATCTTATGAGCTATTTAGCTCAAACCCACAAAATAAACTAAGTCAAAGAACGAACAAAACCGAACGAATCTTTTAAGAAAGAAAGAAAAAAAAGATTGCAGAGAAACTCTTAAACCAAGCAAGTGACCTCCCGACCTAAAAAGGTAATGTCAGAGTCATTTGATCTCATCTTCTGGCCAGTTTCTCTGTCTATACCTCTTCGCGCATCAAGCACCAAATGTTGTCTGAACGTTGTGATGAACGCCTCTACTCTCTCGTTCAGCTCCTCATTGGATAACCTCCCTGGCTCAAATTCATCTTCTTCTCCATTAGAGTCTACGGATTTCTTGTGAAGCAAGCAATCATTCACAGTTTCCTCGAATTCAGGACAAACCCTTTTCGTCTCCCCCACGACACAGTTCTTGATAACTTCCTTTGGTTCAACGACAAGGAAATCTTGTTCGTAGCAAGCTGGTTCCTCCACCATCATTGTTTTCTTAGTCTTCTTAGTCTTGTTCCCTCTCACCATCTTCATTCTACTTCTCCGACGAGTCTTGAAATCGTGAGTCTCACCGGAAATAGGACGGATCGATGTGAAGTAAACGGCTAAGAGGACGACATTGAGTAGAAGAAAGACCAAAGAACGCCATTGCTCGATTAAATACGATACAGAGGAGAAATGTTTTAGACAAGCCACTGAGAGAACAACAAATGCAGTCAACAACGCCGTACACATGTTCTCTTCCTCCACCTGCTTCTTCTCAACTCTAAGGTCTCTCTTCATCTCCATTGTTATCTCTCAGTCTCGTTCTTTCTTTATCTGCTCTGTTTCTTTCTTACTTCGATCGATGAAGTTGAGATTCTTATACGAAATTTGTAAGATTCCTAAACAAGAATTTGGTGGGTCCGATTATGGAAGACCAAATGGCGAACAGAAAGAACAAAATGAAAAGACAGGAGGAGGAAGAAGGAGGTGGAGGAGACAAGAACAGGCATGCCCCTTCATATCTACTCTTATTCCAGACATCTTATTATTACTTTCTTCTCAGGCTTTTCTCATTTCCTCTGTTTCTTCTGTTTTTCTGCTTTTCCTTGGGGACCATTATTCCTTAAATCAATCCTTTTCAACTTCCACTATATGCAACTTTCTTTTCTTTTCGTTTTTTTTTTCTTTTTGCAATATGCAGATTTAATCTATACATCAAAAATGTTTCAATCTTAATATTGAAGATAAAATAAATTAGTTTTCGATTCTTGAATTTTTTTTTTTTTTTTTTTGTTTTCCTTCCAGTTATGATAATTATTAACATTTACATCATTAACCACACGGTAATACATGCAATAGCTCAGAATGAGCATATATATATGTAATACCAAACAATACAATATATATAAATTGCTTATTGGGTTTATATTTTCTTTGTGAACAGAGAAGTGTTAGCTACGCAAAGTTATGTTCAACGGGGAACCGCATGCTAAGGCGATAGGTAGAGAGTGGAACAGTTCTCACAGAAAATGGGAATTATGTAAGCCAAACATGTTTTTTTTTAGATATTGAAGTAATATAATGATCCATAAGAATTCTTTTTTTTTTTTTTGAATACCAATATTAGTAACCAAAATAATAATTAAAACACATTACACGCCTGCTGCTCTCTGTCTTGTTAATTCTTTCAAAGTAGTGTGGCCCCATGATTGCTCGTCTTTCCCAAACACATGCGTTCTCTGTTGTACAAATGTTTTAATCCCCAAAACAATATAATCATAAATATAACTAGAATTGCATTGGATAACTTCTAGTTCAAATTATTTAACATATATTTATTGATATTGTTTAAAACTAGATCCATTCTAAAAGTTAGAATTTTATAGTAGTGTTTACTAAACTCAAGAAAATCCATTTTATATCAATCAACAAAAAGTTTAGTATTCAAATCTAGATTAATTTTTATTAAATAAAAAAAAACAATGAATCTAGATTGAAACCAGTGTTGTCATTCCTGTTTTACTTTTTCAAGATAAAATTATCTAAACAATTTGATTCTGAAAGATGATAGATAAATGAGATCATGGTGCGGACCACGTTTATGAAGTTTCAGTCAAGTTATATCCCTTTCATCGACCAATTTAGTTACAACAAAGCCCAACTTGCCAGATTCTGAAATTTTAAAGATTTGAAGTTCGACTTGTTAACATTTTCTAAATTTGCATATTGGTTGTGTGATTCTTCTTTCTCCCGCATTTCACTAGATCTCAAAATCCCTCATGAGTTACAAAGGTTTTAAGAGTAATATTAACTTAGGTCCCCTGAGTAAAAAAATACTCGCCAAGTTCCAATGTCTCGAGAAAATTGGGTTGTCAAAATAAGCTAAAAATATAAAAGATAATCCATAAGGTGTTAAGAGAGATAAGTACATACTTCTCAGCTTCAGCATTTTAGTTGATATATATGTTCTCAAGGGTTCCCCTTGCACAAAGATTAGCCAATCTACCATTAGCTCTCAGACAAGGATTTAAGCTGCACATGACAAAAAAGATCATCACTAACTGAACACAAATCCAGATGTTAATATAAGAGAAAAGTCACAGATTTAGATGTAAAACAGATGCATTTTCACAGTTGAAAGGAACGTTATCAGAAAATCTTGGTAAGATTTGGTTCATATTGTGTCTCAAGACTCTGAACTAATACGAATGTTAAAGACTTTCGCACAAAATTGAATGGACAAAAGATGCAATGATGTACTTGAGTTGACTGCTCCACGAATACCTAATCATGAAACTATAAAATTACCCACCTGTGTGGCAACGTCAGCTAGTTTTAAGTTTTCTCTTGATGGTTCATATACTCGCGTTGTTTTCTTTCTCCTTGACATCTCGTTTCCCTGGAGGGTTATTACTGTCATCGATTATATTTGAGCGTTGCCTTTGGACTGTATACTTCAGAAGTCGATTTACAGTAGCTCTTGGAGACTCACTGATTTGATCTGATACTATTGCAGTAACTTTCGAGTCAGAATGCATATTGACAAAATTAGAAGCCATATTCGTAAATAGAACCACACCATCTTCTTCACCTTCACATCTTACTAACACATCTTCTTTTCTTGATGTCAAGTCTTTGTCTGTTGCTCGATTTGCTGCCTTTGCACTGACGACAGTGACATCTATGGATCCGGAAGTGGGATCCAAATTGCTTTTAGTTGAAGTTACCTGGGATTCAAATGACGAAGCGGCTTTGTCTTAGTCTCGTTTTCAGGTATATCTGCCTTATTTTCAGCATCCTCAACATTAATAGAGACTAAATTAGATTCTTGACATGGCTCCACCAAATGATCAGTCGGATGCATATTCTTGCTCCTTTTCCCTTTACGGATGACATTGATATCACCACTGTATAGGTTTTTTTTATGCTGCAAATGTTCTTGCAATCCCTTACATGCATTAAGGGCATCCCCCTCCTTTCTCTCTACTGACAGATGCGACTCCATGGAATCTTCGCCATCTGAAGTTGATGTCTTGTAACAGGGAACAATAGACTGAGATTGTGACAAGGTTTTATAAGCTGACTTTGCCACCTAACTGATGTAGCTTTTCGTTTGCCACACTTTCTCTTTTTCCTTCCTCGTAATTTGCGGGACTTGCTCGTTTTCTTGATTACTAATGCGTTCAACGGCTTTGTTATCACCTCTCCACTCCTGGCTCTAAGAGCAAGAACAATACATCTTATGTTTCCCAAATTTCCAGCTTCATGTCCGTTCACTTTTTCTGAGCTCAAGTTTTCTTCACTATCCTTTTCAGTTGTGCCTTCTTGTTCCTCTTCAATTGCGGAAGAAGATGATTTCCTCTCCACAACTTTCCTTTCCAAAGCATGGACCCTCTGTGTACAACCATTTCTAGACAACTCAAGCTTTTTAATTCTGATATCAACATCCAATTCCGTCTCACAAACATCGTTTCCCTTCAAAGTATTAACACTTAACCCGTCAAATGCTTTTCGTCATTTTCACATTCAACATCATGCAATGAGAAACGATCCGGAAGAGAATCAATCTTGACAGAGAAGCAAGAACCTGCAACCTCTTGATTATGACTCAAACTTTCAACAACGACCTCTGGATTATCTGTCTGAACAGAAATCATTTCTTCTTCCTTGTTCACAACGTTCCGTTCCTGCGACTCATAAGCCTTTGCTTTCTCCAATTTTTCTCTCACCCATCTCACCTCTGACCTAAGGTCAGTAATAATATCTTCTCCTCTTGAAGCTGAGCTTCAAGCACATCAATCTGCCGTTGCCGGTTTGATGATTTAATATCTGCTTCAATTGTCTGTTGATAAAGCTCATTAAAAAAAAAGATAAAAAGCTCCACATATCTTCTAAATCACTCTCGTTTTAAGCAATCTAACACAAAAAGCAAGCTGACATCTTTATCTCAACACTAATCTTCTCAAAACAAAGTATACCCATTAATCAACCGGTTCAATGAATTGACAACAAATTAGTTCTGAAATGTGTCGAATTTCTCTGTAATTTTCCCAATGTTAAAGCTAGTCTTTGAGCAGAGACCATTACCTTAGCGTCTATCATCTGTTTCAATCGGACAAGCAAATGAAGGGCCTCCTCTTTCGTTCCGGAGAGATAGAAACCGAGCTGATTTTCAGTCGGGAACCATAACCCTAGCCGCCGATTCCTTGGCCGTGTTTAGGATAATCTCCGCATAAGCTTTCTTCAAGGCCTTCGTTTTCTGCCACAGATAAATACATAATGAAGCTCGAAATCAGAAAAATGGCGCAAACCCAGATCGTTAAAACATAAATTAAAAAGGGAAATATAAAAGTTGTTTTACGTCTGACTCTTCCATAGTCGAATATCGTCTCAGTTTTTCTCCCGCCGAAGAGCAGAAGAAACTCGAAGAAAACACACGAAAAGAAAAAGAAATGCTTCGTCTTTAACCGGTCGGTTAGGAACGGACAAGCTTGTTGATTAAACTACCATTTTCACCCTTCCCATGCCTGGAACTACCAAATATTCGGGCTGTGCTATTGGAGCCAAATGGGCTGGATTATTTATAAACTTTTTGGGCCTTGAAACTTCAAAACATGTTTACCGATGTTAGATTGATTAGTTTATTTTGGTTTATAAAATTTAGGTTGGGTTCAAAATTTAAAAAAAAGTTATCATATTCGGTTATTTTATCATTTTGTTCGGATTTGGGTAATTAGATAAAGAAAAAATGAAATTTTTTGATTGATGCTCAAACTATTTAATTGAATTTAAAATTTTCACCTTGCCATAAAAACTATTAATTAAATTGCCATTGTGTGACCTAGCTACTTTTTTGCCACTTTGGTCAGTTCCACTTTCTGTAACACAATGTTCAGAAAATTGAAAACTTTAAATCTTTTAGATAAAACTTCAAAAAAGAGTTATAACCATCAATTTTCGTTGGTTATTGATCATAATTCCACTATTACGACAACTATTTTATAGATGTTATTATATAGGCATATCATATTATTATGAGAAATCCTAATTTACTAATATATAAGTTTGTGTTAGTCTATGAAAACACTTGAGTTATAGACTGATTGGGACAATTAATTTAAAGTTTGGTCAATAAACGAAGGCCATTGGGTGAGAGACTGAGAGGATATTTTGGTAAGATTTTCTTTTGGGAGGGTCCTATTATGTTCGTGGCAATTATGCTCATGTATAGCCGTGTAAGTAGGTTAATTAAAAACTAATTCAAAAATGATATCATGAAAATTCCCACTTGTTTAATTAAAAAGTGCATAATTTGACTTTGACCACACCAAACCCATACATACCTAAAACCAAATTTGCTGTCACTTTTAGTTTGTTTAAAATATAAATTTATTTAAATCATTTTAAGTCTCTAAGGTTTTTAAAATTTCTTAAGATTTGAATATATCCAAATAAATCATAAATTCATAATCCAATGTATCCTCCTAATCTAAGGGGAGATATTTGATATTGAAGAATTTTTTTTTACATGTGTTTTTAAAAAAATTATGTACTTCATTTTTCTTATATTTGACTCTTTTTAATTTCTTTTATATGTTTAGTTATGTCTCAAGAATTTATATATTTAACGAACAAGAATCGTATATTCATAACTTATGCATAGACCAATCTACGAGACAAGTCAACGTAAGAAAACAAACAATTCGAATAATTTGTTTAAAGAAAAAGATCGACAACGATGGAATTTCCGTTTGAATTGCTTTGAAACATGAATAAAAAATTACTATTTTTCCAGTCATATAGGATGAATAAAGAAAAAAAAAAAAAAAGACATCAAAGTCGACGACTACTCTGCATCAATCTAATCCTCTAGACGACCGTTCAACGCGTCTGACTTGCAGGTTTGTCTCTATGCAACTTCATTGGCAGAAAAAAAGACGCAAAAACCTTTAATTTTAATCCAACCCCAGAAAAACCTTTTAACACTTCTTCCATGGAGATCGGCTCAAAACCAAGAAAGCTGATTCCTTTATTGTTTATCTCTACTGTGTTCGTCTTCTTCTTATGCTGTTCTCCTGCGATGGCGGCTGATGAAGACGATATAAGATGCTTAAAAGGAATCCAGAGCTCTCTCACCGATCCCCAGGGCGTGATTAAATCTTGGAACTTCGCTAACACTACTGTCGGATTTCTCTGTAGTTTCGTGGGTGTGTCTTGTTGGAACAATCAAGAGAATCGGGTTATCAATTTGGAGCTCCGAGAAATGGGTTTGTCTGGTAGAATCCCAGAATCTCTTCAATATTGTGGGAGCTTACAAAAACTGGATCTCTCTAGCAATCGATTATCCGGTAACATCCCTCGACAGCTGTGTACTTGGTTGCCTTTTCTGGTGTCTCTTGATTTGTCGGGCAATGAAATGAACGGGGAGATTCCTCCTGATTTAGCAGAGTGTAGGTTCGTGAACTCTGTGGTTCTGTCTAATAACCGGTTATCTGGTCAAATCCCGGCTCAGCTGTCGTCTTTGGGTAGATTAAGGAAGTTCTCTGTGTCTAACAATGATCTAACGGGTCGCATTCCACCTTTCTTTAACTCACCGAGTTATTCCTCTGATGATTTCGCTGGGAATAAAGGTCTTTGTGGTCCTCCTTTATCTTCGAGTTGTGAAGGATTAAGCAAGAAGAATCTTGCGATTATAATTGCAGCTGGTGTGTTTGGAGCTGCTGCATCGATGTTGTTGGCTTTTGGGATATGGTGGTATTACAATTTGAAGTGGACAAAGAGACGTAGAAGCGATTCAACCGAAGGAGGAGTTGGTAGTTTGGCTCAGAGACTTCGTAGCCATAAGCTTGCTCAGGTTTCTTTGTTTCATAAGCCTTTGGTTAAGGTTAAACTCGGTGATTTGATGGCTGGGACAAATAACTTCAGCTCGGAGAACATTATTGTTTCCACTAGGACAGGGACAACGTATAAGGCGCTTCTTCCGGATGGCTCGGGGCTTGCGGTCAAGCATTTGAGCACGTGTAAGCTCGGGGAGAGGGAGTTTCGTTACGAGATGAATCAATTGTGGGAGCTTCGTCACCCTAACTTAGCACCACTTCTTGGATTCTGCGTTGTGGAAGAAGAGAAATTTCTTGTTTACAAGTACATGTCTAACGGGACGCTGCACAGGTTGCTGGATTCAAATGCATTTGAACTAGATTGGTCGACTCGGTTTAGGATCGGTTTAGGTGCTGCAAGGGGTTTGGCTTGGCTTCACCATGGATGTCGCCCTCCGATACTTCACCAAAACATTTGTTCAAGTGTGATTCTCATTGACGAAGATTTCGACTCAAGGATTGTAGATTCAGGGCTTGCAAGGCTTATGGTTCCCTCGGATAACAACGAGAGCAGTTTCATGACTGGTGATTTAGGAGAGTTTGGGTATGTGGCTCCTGAGTATTCTACCACAATGTTAGCATCACTAAAAGGTGATGTGTATGGACTCGGAGTTGTCCTCTTGGAGTTGGCGACAGGGCTAAAAGCTCTTGGTCGCGAAGGTTTCAAAGGGAGTTTGGTTGATTGGGTGGAACAGCTTGAAAGCTTGGGAAGAATCGCTGATGCATTCGATGAAGACATTCGAGGGAAAGGGCACGACGAAGAAATCTTGAAATTTATTGAGGTTGCTTGTAACTGTGTGGCTGCAAGGCCTAAAGAGAGATGGTCTATGTTTCAGACATACCAGACACTGAGAGCTATGGCTGAGAAACAAGGTTATTCGTTCACAGAACAAGACGATGCTTTCCCTTTGATTTTCGACACACAAGAGAACGAGACCGTGTGAAGTAAAACACTTATGGGGAAACCTGTGATTGTGAGTTTTATTTGTTTATATCATTTTGTACTACTTTCAACTGCCAAGTTAGGAGAGGCATCATTCCATAAATCTTTTGAAAATGTATGTGTAGACTATGTTTATTGTAAATAAAACCATGTTTATATGCTTATGTGTTCTTCTGTCAAAGTCTTGAAGAAATTATATGTCGCCTTGATTAAACCGATCAAAAATAGATTCTGAAGAGAACTGTTAAAAGAGTTCAAAACATGGGTTATTTTGGACTTTCTGGAGTCTTGGAAGAGTGACAAAACAATTTTTCACTTATGTTTTCTTTTAAGAACAAAAATAAAGTGCAAAGCTGGAATCTGTGTCCCATGCAGAACAGGATAAAGAGGGTTATATCTGCAGAATCTTACTTTAGGGTCTGCTTCTCGATACAGTCAAACTCAAACCCAGAAAAAAGAAGCTAAAGATTGCAAGAAAGAGAGAAGGAGAGAGAGAGAGAAAGTGAGGTTTATGCTCACTCCTTTTGTATTTCCCTTTGTCAGATTCCCAAAGTTCAGAAGAACCCAAAAATGAAAATAGATGTGAATCTAAAGTTGTAAAAGGACAAGCTTTTAATAAGAAGCAAAATCATGGAATTCTCTTAGCTGTAGTAGTGGTGGAGATACATTACAAAGCATAGATCATTAATAAAAATCAGTAAATTAATGAGTTTTTTGAAAACAGAGCAACTTTAGTTTGCTTTAGCAGATGAAACACAAAAGCAAACTTCAAAGTTAATATAGATTAGAAAAAAAAAAAGAAAAGGCATAGAGAGAGAAATATGAGGAAAATAGGAGAGTTGGATAAAGACATAAGCCTATAATTAATACAAATGTTGTTACAAAACCCTACAAAGCCCTTAAAAAGCTTGATATCTGCCTCAATCTTCTCTACAACTTGGCTTCTAAAAGTTTTCAATCTACAGACACAATGTTCCAAAAAATAAAAAAGAGAGCAAGACTTCACCTTCCAAAATGGCTACTCAGCAAGAAAAGACTTCACCTTTGCAACACAGAGCAAGGCTTTACAAGCTGAGAGTTCATAGCATATATCTGAATCTGAAGTTATGGATTGCCCCTCAAAAAAAGTAGCTTCTTGACGTGGATATGCAATTGAGAGGTCGCGAAATTCAATGTGTCTGAAAACGGTAGAAACTGAAAATGAAAGAAGCCCACATGAGATTAACATTATAGTTACATGGAATATCTATAGAAACATTTGCATACCATACACGTCGTATATATTGAAGCTAAATCATACTCGTGGTGGCAGTCTCGAAGTTTCTGCTTTCCTGAAGAAATAGTTTTGAAATAAAAGCTCAGTAAAGTCGAGTTTTCTGGATTATAACTTTAACTAAAGTGGTCAAAATCTTCACAAGTGCCTTTAGTTCTCTTAAGCATAGAAATTAGGGAAATAATAAGCTTTTTTTTACTAAAACATGATAACATTATCTGGTTTCAAAAGACGAGTTCTTTAATGGCACACAAATGTACAAATGACACTGAAAAGAAGGATATAACAAGAATTCTGCATGCTAATAATCTTTCTAGAAACCAGTGATTATCGGTATCTTGTGTAAAGATACATCCCAAAAAATCTTGAACTGAGCAAAAACTAATACTAGAATATTAGTTTTCTTGTGTAAACGTACTTAAACCAACTTCAAGACAAAATTCTCAAATGGCTTGATCTCTGATAGCAAACTCAAAGAATCATATGTTATAGATGGAAATTTGAGAGAAAATATGAACCTGTTGTGGATAGGATCAGGTCCATTTGGAACTTTTCGCTTGCTCACATGAAACAGATTCACATCCTTACCACTAAACGGCAAAGGCTTGACATTTTCTGTTGATGGAACTACTGTTGCAGAGTTTGCTAAGATACTGACAAGAAGAAACACAATAATACCCAGAGACACAACAGCTCCAACCAAAGCTCTAATGCCATTTACACCCATACTGCAACCTATGTCCCTACAGCTTCCTGTTTAACATGAACAACTGACCAACCAAACCAAAGAATAGACTGAGCAGAACATCCATGATGTTGGTGAAGTGACTGTCACATAAATAGAGAGAGATCTTTGGACAGAAGAGGCTAAAAAAAGGGGAAAGCGAAATGTGAAGCAAAAAACAAGCATTTAAGTTGTTTTTATATACCTTGGAAGACAATTCCGTGATTGGTCCTATTTAAAGATGAAGCATACAAAGCAACAGTATACATACGTAGGTGTCCACGTAGAGAGAAAAAGGAAGCAAGAGGAAGACAAAGTTAGGAAAAACATATCTTTATGTAACATATGGGCCCGTTAAGTACCTTTATCTTTGCTTTGATTTGTGAATTTTCATGCAGCAAACCATTGGGGACCTCACAAACTCCCCTAACTACATATATTTTAAGCCATTATAAGGCATAGGACAGTGTACTATTTGTGACTGAGTATTAGCAAGCTTACTACTTTCCTTACCACTATCTTAAATCGCTTGGATGTTTCGTTTAAACAATAAGAAAATCAATTAAGAATGGAACAATGAATAAGTAAAAAAACAAACAAACCTGTGAAAAAGGAGCTAAAGCTACGAATTGCTTCCTTGTTAAGTATTTTCTCCTTACCAAGAGCCAATTAGCAGAATAGAAATGTATGCTTCTTTAGGAGATCTTCATCATTTGAAGATAAATTGGAAACTTATAAGGGTACTTACTAAGCAAAACCTCAAAGCAAATGAAATGATAAACTTAAAACAATAATTTTCACAAAAAACGAGATTTAGAAAGAAACATATCCAGATTGTAAAAGAAAAGAATCCATATCTGATTGACAGCTACGGAAGATTGAGTCAGTTTGTTTCCATGTCACAAGCAAACTTCCTTTTGGCCTTGGTGGGAAAGACAAGCTTGCCTTGTATATAGTAAAGCCAAAGTTTAACCAGACTTGGCCCCACAATTTTCTTACTATATCACTGTTTCCCCTAATATTATTTAGGGATCTTACACATGGTCAGGATGGTGTCCTTCTAGTATTGATTCTTACAGTGACTTTGTGACCAAAGGCATCGCAATATTTCCCTCTAGAGATTTCAAGTAACATGCTCTATGGAAGAGTTATTTACAAAAATAGAATGAATTAGAAAGAAGGGAAGAAGGATTCCACACATACCTCAGTTACGTCACTTTCATAAAGGTTTTATTTAAGTTAGAAGAAATACTTAGGATGGTTATTGATGTATATCATACATACATATAGAAATTATGTGGAGCAAGTTGCTCTCTCAGACGTAAGGGCATCAAAAGAAGCCATGTTTAATGGAAAGAAAAAGAGAAAACTCTAAATTGACATGATATCTCAAAGTGCGTACAACTATATTTCTGCTTCACAAACACAGGGCGACATACACCATTTCCGATTTTAGAATTATCATAAGACTGCAACTTGTTTCCATCTTAGGACTTGGCAACAAACAAAATGGCGATCGATGTACAAAAGCACCTGCAAAAATATAAACTGAGACACTAAGAGTATGTGACTGGAAGAAACAGAAATGAAAACGAAATGACCTTGTTTCACATGACAGAAGCAAACTGCAGATCAAAGTATTTGAGATGTAACAGCCGAAGATTAACAACATATATTTATTTCCATCTAAAAAACTTACTCAAGTATTCAAAGGTTGGAACAAAGTAGCTCTTCAATCTCAGCCTCTATTCAATGCCTTAAAAGAGAGAATGGCCACATGTGACTGTTGAGATTCACAGTGGCGTTAAGATTTTCTTGGCTTTTGAGCCCATTTTGGTCCATATATTGCCAGATGTGTTCGGCCAAACCTTCGATCAGTCATCTGTATAAAATTTCTCTACTCAACATTCATTCAACCCCAATCATTACACAAGTAATAAAAAGAAAACGTTACCTTTTCGAGGCATCCGCATAAATCAAGCATAGTGGTTCGGGAAGGGTACTCAACCACCTAGATCAGAATACGTCCAGGTGAACATGAGAAATATATGGTGACCCAAAATACTTACAAGATGGTCTAAGAAGGGAAAATACATAGCTACTCACAATAAACGTATTTTCTCCAATTGCTGCTGACTTAGAAATTTGATCCATCAGAACCTCATAATCAACCTCCATGTACGGTGGTGTAACGCTGATATAATCGAATGCTCCATCCTTACCTGATAGTAACAGATACTATTAAAAGCTGAAATTTACAAAAGTAATAATGAGAGACGAATTTGACAACTGTTTAATTATTTTAAGACTAGACATGCCTACTAATTTATCTGCACGTTCCAAGAAGTTCTCGACTCGAGCAGTGTGTATAACCGAACCATCAACAAACCCAGTGTGTTCCAAGTTTGGTTGTAGAACATTTGAAACAACCCAAGGATCCATCTCAACAAAGTGTGCCTGTGGAGAGTAAGTCAAATCCTGTTTAGCTATCACTTAAAACAAAGAGAATCAAGCAATATCATACAAAACAATTCCTGCCATTACAGTTTATTTATTTATTTGCTACCTCAGAACATCCTCTACTGATTGCTTCAATTCCAACGGATCCTGTACCACTGTACAAATCCAACCACCTCCCAGGACGCAGAGACGTTGGACAACCACCAGCAGCCTATACAGCGAGGGTAAGAATCAGTCTTGGAATGTTCATCACAAAAAACAGTGAAATCTTTAATCTCATGTGATATAATAAATCAAATGCAGAAGCTCATATAACTAGCTAAAAACAGTCCATTTCTTATTACTATTACCTGGAGAATTCCAAAAGCTGCCCCTTTTACAACTTCCATCATAGGTCTCACATCCATTCCCTTCAGAGAAAGCAATTTCTTTCGTTTGGCCGTTCCTGCAAGAACCTAAACCACTCGACATATTGGGTAAATCAAACAACAGAAACCCCAAAAACCTTTAAAACACCACTAAACAAGCAAATGCACACCTGAAGTAACCTATGAGTTGTTCTTGGCTGTGCAACAACTTCTTCCTCTTTTTGGCTGTTCCTTCCACTTTTTTCCTCCTCTTTTCTTCTCGTCTTCTACAATGTGTGTTTAACCATATTGAATCGATCCAACAGTAAGTCAGCAACTTTCCACAACAAAAGTTCCAGCTCTCAACAATTTATCAGATAAGAAACTAGGAGATGGGCAATAATACCTTAGATTGAGACGCAAACTCATTGGCATCATAACCATATCGCTCCAGCAACAATTTCTTATCCTCGCTTGCCAAACCAGTTCCTAAGTCTGATTTCACGAAAAAAAACCCAAATGACATCAACTGAGAAAGTGTTAATAAGAAATCTCTACGTATAACTTTTAAAAGAAACGAAATTTCACACTTTTACGGCTCGAGACGACGGGGACGACTGATTTGCGAATATGCAGTGGACTAGAAACCCTGAAGAGGTGAATTTTGGGGAAAGAAGAATACGTGACACCCAGATTCTTATTCATGTCGATGTTGATTCCTAGTGGAGTGACTATGGGAGAAGATAACACGACCGTCATAGCTCAAAAGGTTTCGACTTCAGAGCTTGCAAATACGTTCAAGAGCTTCTCAGTAGCAAATCAAAAGAATACGAAGGAAAGGAATAAAGTAAAACCTCTTTTGGAGCTAGAGGGTCTATTTCTCCATCAAAAGGCTCTGTATGTTTACAGACTGAAAACATAATTGGATGATTGGATCCCATGAAACTTGGTACCAAAAAAATCATACAGAGAATAGATTACTTGTTGAAAATAGTTCTTGAACATCATAGACCGTCAAATTTAAGAAACAAGAGAAGCAACAACAACAAGAACAATAACAACAACAAGGATCTAATAATCGAAAACATTCAAGAGTTGAGGAAACTGTGACAGAATCTCTTGGTCCTTATCTAAGATTTCATCCACAAAGGAGCTCGCGGAATGACATGTTCCCGAGGCATTGGAAGCAATATTCTGAGAGCTGCATTCGCCTTGGTCGTTTAAGTTTTCGTTTTGCGCAAAAGTGAGGTTGCTAGTAGCTGAGGATCCCACTACTTGTGTCTGAGGACTCAGTGGTACAACCGGATCCGAGAGAAGATAATCGCTCCAGCATAATGTAGAAACCGGTGCTTGAGCCCCTTGGTTTGGCTGCGTGATACTAGCAGAAGAAGATGAAGAAGAACATGAAGATGTGGTTCCATTGAGCAGATTATTTGAATGGTTAGAGAAATGGAATGGAGTAGTTTGGAATTCAAATGAAGTGGGATTCGTGAAGATCATAGAAGAGTTGTGATAACTCTCGTGGCTTGTTGTGTTTCTGATCATTTCCCAGGCTGAGTTGGATTGTGTGAGTGCAGAGTTGTTAGATGGCTCTGTTTTGAAGTCTCTGAAAAAATGTTGAGATGAATTTCCATGGCCACTAATGTTTCTGAATTCTAAAAGGACCTGAGAAACCGGTTTATGAGTCACCGGATCTATCCCCATTTTCATCAGCTTCTTCTTCAGCTTCGTGTTCCAATGGTTCTTCACATCGTTATCCGTTCTTCCTGGAAGGTTTCGTGCAATCGACGACCACCTGAAACCATCAGAGATTATTATTATTACTACCAATGAAATGTAATCACTGATTACAAGTTCGATAGATTCTTGTCGTTGTTAAAGAAGTTAGTTAGCAATTAGGTATCTTCTTTACCTGCTGCCGATGATTCTGTGACACTGAATGATAAGCTCTTCTTCTTGGGGAGAGAAGCTGTCATGTTTAAGGTCAGGTCTTAAGTAATTTGTCCATCTCAGTCTACAGCTCTTTCCACAACGATTCAGACCTGCACCGAAGAACAAAAATTAATTCAGACTTGTACAATGAGAATTCTTGAAAGAAAGGAGAGATTTATGAAAAGACCTGCTTTTTTGGGGATCAAACTCCAGTTTCCTACACCATGGATTGCAACATAAGCGAGGATCTTAGCGTCTTCTTCTGCAGTCCAGAGACCTTTCTTGACATTGGATTTGTCACAACATGGAGGCCTTCCCATTTTTTTGGGTATTCAGACACAAGAGATAAGATGATGAAGAAGAGGAAGAACAAGCTCAAAAATGTCTGAAAGTACCCCAAGAAAGGCTTTATGGAAATAGAATGATGCAATGCAAAATCTCCGAGACATGGCTAGAGAGAGAGAGAGAGAAAAATAGAAGGTGAGGATCTCATGCTTGAAGGCTCCTAATTAACGGTAATTGCATGATTGTTACACTTCATAAGAAATATAGAGTTTCGAAGTGCATGACGTAGATTAGACAACTATCATCTCAAGTACACTACAGAATGTATATTATTAATACATAATTCAGTGAGCATGTGTTGCTTGCTTGAGTTTAATGATTAAAAGGTCGCTTTTATTAAGTTTTCCTCTAATTATGAAACCATAGGGAACATAACTGATCAACTGACCATGAAATCAGAATACATAGCATTAGTATTATTTTTTTAGTAATTGTTCGAAATATTTTCCTTATATCGACGAAAGGTTTTCTACCCTCTGAATGGCGAAAACCCGTTTATCGCTATACAAAAAATTTCCATCTTTTAATAAGAGCTTTGATGTTACTTGTTCTTTAAGATGAGCAAGCTTTGCAGCTCTTTCTGCAATATCCATGGTCTGTTTCTGAACCCACCATGTACGTTGGATTCTTCTGACATTCCCCTGCGTTTGCCCATTTTTCGCAGCTCTCATTCTCGTCCACACACCCAGATGTCCTCTGAAATGGTCTTTCGAACGACTTAACATGAATCCATCTGGTTGCTGACCATTTCTCTCCCTCAACCACTGGGCAGCTTCCATGTAAGCTGCTCGGATCTGTGGTTGCATTGGGATGAAGATTGAAGAATAGCAATGCGTCCCCTTTCATCGGTTTCACTGCAAAAAATACATATTTGGATAGTGCAATCTACCATTTGGAAAGATAAAATCATACTACTACAATCCCCATATGTCTTGAACTTTAAAATTTTTTTTTCACATTTAAACCAAAGGCATATTAAAGAATCAACTAGCATTCTACTTGTGCATATATATCAAACCATATACAGTGTTTTTACCTGCATAACCATGTTTCGCACATTCTGTCCAGCTATCGTCTTTCGGTTGAGCTGTTGCGCCCTTTAAAAATGTATGAACATGTTCAAATGAGCCCACTTAAGAAATGAAATCCAAATCTTAGGTGAAACAACTTATGGAATGAGAAGTGATATATGTCATTATTACCTTCCACATGGGAAACACTGTTTCTCCGCCCTTTTTGACATTGGACAAGTACATCAATACAGTGGCGATCCGATGACCACCAAGCTCTTGGTTTACCTGGTCGTGAAAGTAGTCAAAATGCGGTTCATATTTCTGACCATTCTCATAATGCAGTATTTGCATGGATTCCCCATTTTCTGATCGACAACACAGGCAAAAAAGAAATAAGATGAGTATTTTTGTGCTACTAGATATAAAGTAAGAAACGACATTACAAAATTATACATATGCCTCAGTCAATACCCTCGGGAAGAAAGGTCCACGCAGCAAGTCTAGCCTCGACATTAGCTACTATATCATCCTGCACAGACACAAAATATTATCATTCATACTTTCAAGCTCAAGGGTCAACAATCAGTGAATCATAAAAACCTATAGCATATCCACGTTTGCATTCAAGCTACTTTGTCTAACTGCAGAAGAAGAACATCCTACAGTGTTACTTGGTATTATTAACAGAGAACTAGTCTGTCTAATTTGTGAAGTAAGCTAGTCTAATAGAATGCATACAAAAACGAGATTAGACCTCAGAAAATACATCATAAATTCAACTGATTGCACGAATCAAAAAATACAAATCGATTCAGATATAAACCACAGCTTCTTCTACGAAATGATTCGAACAGATTTTGCTATGAATTCCCCACATGTTCTGATTTTGAAAGATGAAGTATATTGTATAGTAGAATTGAAGCTCACCTGTCTTTTGGACAGAAACATTCCAGAACTTGTGCGTACTTCACTTTCTACACTCTCACCTGAATCATTATCAGCAACCATTGACTTCTCAAGCTTTCCTTTCGCCTACAAAAACAATGTCAAATCCAAACAAAGTTTCTGAATTCAGTCACAAAGTCCTTTAATCATCACTAGTTCTAAAAAAAAAATCTATGAAACTTATCGAAGACACGAAAACTTATGAAGAAAAAATAAAGAAGATGTTTGATTGTGTACCAAGTTGATGAAATGATCACATTCCTCATCAGAGAGAAGTCCCTTGTATAAAAAGACCCTGGTGAAACAACAAAAGTCACATACTTTGATCAAAAACTACCAAAAAAAAAAATCAGAGCTTTTCTCAGATACACAAAAGCAACAAACCTAGGTGTCCAAGAGAGCTGACTGACACGAGTTGGATCAAAAACTAGAGAGGAAGCACTCGTTTTCTGCTTAATCACAGACCCATCTCTGCCCCAAAAAAAAAAAAAAAAATTATCAGTCAACCAATTCGTGGAGAAGACAAAAGAATCCATGAGCATCATGAGAGAGAGCTAACCTATTACTCCATCGAGGGAGGAATCGAATAGAAGCAGATGATATTGGAGGGAAAATCAGGATAAGAGAGAGTGAAAATGAGAGAAAATTGCGAGAATCCATCCGCAAAATTTTGAGGAGAAAAAACACAGACTTTGCTGGCGAAGACCGACGTAATGAATTGTAATCTTCTCAATTTGTTTCCCATAGTTTTGCGATCAAACAATGTAAGCCCTTTTAAACGTATTAATGACGGTAAGCGAGCGCCCACTGTATTTTTCTCCCTTTGACTAGTAAGCAAGTAGGAGTAGATTCTTTAACTCTTTTTTACCAGAAAACATTTAATTTATTGTTGACCAAAATCAAAATAAAGTTTCGTAAGTTGCCCAATATAAATGGGTTTACATTGAAGCCCATTAAAGGCCTGCAGCATGGGCCCATTTACGGCTCTCTTTCGTGTACTGTACGTGTACGGAAAACCCTAAATCTCCCCCATTATGGGGGTGGCATTGGCTGGCTTAATAAGAGACTCATCTATATACAGAGCTTAAGGGCCGCTTTCACAAACCCTAGTCGCTTTGTTTTTTTCATTCGATTTGCAGAGAAGAAGAAGAAGAAGAAGAAGAGAAACGATGAAGGTTATCGCAGCTTTTCTCTTAGCGAAACTCGGCGGAAACGAGAACCCAACCAAAGATGATCTGAAGAACATCTTCGATTCCGTTGGTGCTGAATTCGACGAGGAGAAGACGGATCTTCTCTTATCTCTTGTGAAGGATCACGATGTGACGGAGCTGATCGCGGCTGGGAGGGAGAAGATGGCAGCTCTATCTTCCGGTGGTCCAGCTGTTGCTATGGTGGCCGGAGCTGGAGGCGACGCTAATTCCGCGGCTGAGCCAGCGGCTGAAACGAAGAAGGTTGAAGAAGATAAAGAGGAATCGGACGATGGTGAAGGCATGATGAGTCTCTTCGATTGATTTCATCATTTTATGACGTACGGTTAAAAGAACTGATCTTATATTATCCCATCTGAAAAAAAAGTTAATCGCTTTTTTTTTTTAATTTCTAGTTTTTTCTTCTTGTTTGTTGTTGTGTGATTCTGTGGATGATGGATTGTTTTTGCTTTCTTTGAAGGATTCTAAATCTACCTTATGTTTCTTAATTATTACTTAATCTTTGAAAATTACATGGTTTTGGTCGTAACCATCGGAATATATTGTGGATAAGAGATTCTATGATATGAAATTAGTACTAATGTAACCTTAGTGGTTTCTGTCGTCACGAATTAAGTTGTTTAGTGTCTGACATTTCAATTTCACCAGCATTGGTAAAAGATTATCACAAAATTTACAATTTTTTAGTAGTTTCGTTTCAATTCTTGAGTTTGGGGATAATAATTTACTTACTCATGCTTAAGGTTTTGTTTTGTCTGTGTGGCTAAGAACACAGTCGAGCAAATCTCCTCTAGAGTGTATGTGAAGATAAATGTCTTACTCCTAATAGTTAAATGGGTTTCGAGACCTTAATCTGTCTGATTAAAGCTTGAATTATGACAAGATTGTCCTGAAGAGCACAGCATCTGAATCTGTCAAGTTTCGAGATTTGGAAAGTTGCACTTAAGTTAACACAATCAACACACATGTCTGTTACAAACCCTTAATACGGACACTGGTTTCATGAAGCATCTCTACTCACTTTGCAATTTGATTTCACTTACATAGAGAAACCCATAAAAGTTATAAAATAACAACACCACCTTGTGGTCTTACGCGGGAGAAATCCTTTTTTGTAGACAAAGGATCTGAACCAGTTTCTTCCTCGCTGTTACTTAAAGCTTTTTATCGCTAGACTCTGTGAAATATGTATGCTAACTGAGGAGCTGCTCTTGTTTCTGCCATTACTTCCGACTTTGAAGCTCTCTCGTTTGAGTGTATAATGGAAAAGGCTCATGATTATGACAAGTTGTCTCTTTGTATTGCGAAATTAAATTTTGCTTTTGTAGTTGATGATGATGTTCTTAAAATTTTTGAAACCATCATGATATCTTTTGACTATCTAAAAAGTAATATTTTAATAATTTTTATTTAATTTTATTTTTTATTTTCTAATTTAAATGATTGGTAGCCGTTTTTTATTTGGGCTTCCGATTTTGTTGTTAATGAACCTTTCGAAGCCCATTTTCAAGATAGTGCGTATTAGATGAGAGAATTACTGAACGGAATATGAACATATAGAGATAACGATCCATGGTCAGTATACTAATTTTTAGATTCGTATTTGATTTTGGTTTTAGTTTTAAGTAATAAAAACTTTATGAGTTGAGATTTTTGTTTGATCCGTTCTCGGGTTAAACATTACGCCTTGGTTATGTTTGCGTATTGGTTATGTTTGATATCTTGAGTCACGGTTTTTACTTTTTATTAATTATATTTGCGTATTAATATTCCAGAGACCAGTCCTTTATGATTGTAGGTTAGGTCTGATTTAGTGACGTCATCCCAAGAAGAAAGCATAGCTAAGCATGCTGCTCTAAGCACACACGCGTATACTAACAAATTAAATGGCATCAATAAGACAACACAAATTTATATTTAATACGCAATTACCATTTTTTAAAATGGGGTTGTTGTGATTATTTAAATGAGTAGCCGTAAATCATTTTTTTAATATTTAAATCTATAATTAGATTTTTCTTGTCGTAATTTCGTGAGTTAGTCCGCATGTGGTGTTGTGGTGATTGATCACTCGATTTTAGTTGACGACAATGACGCGTCAACTTTTTAATGTTTCACACTTCTGTTTCAGTTTTTTTAACTTCAAGTGAAGAAGTTTATACTCATTTATCAGATTCAGAAGTGCTCTTCAGGACGTAACCTGTCATTGTGTAAAATTGTCATCCTACCGTATATAGTTTAGTTTCATTCAGAAGCTAATTTTTATGTGAGAAATTAAGTGTCCAAAGTTCATAGACTAAAGATAAAGAAACGAACGTAGACCACCTTGCGTCAACGAGGCTTAGCTGTTAACTCTTTTTTCATAAACAGACAAAGGAAAAATGCTAAACTTGTAGCCGAAGGTGTACTAGAATTATAAAATAACAAGCAACAAAGTAAAAAATTAATTATTTCGTTAAGAAAAATTATTAATGGGTCATACTTTACCTAATATTATAATCCCTAATAATATTTTAAGTGGCTCTTCGCATGTCGCCAGGAGCAAAACTACATAAGACAATTTTGTACCACTCTTCTTCACCTAATCCTAAAAACTAAGATCGTAAACGACAAAGCCTACTGACGTTTATTTAATTTATTCTATTGTAATTAATATACCTTAAAAGTATAGTAAAACTTATTACGAAACAAAATAATATCGTATCGATTCAACATCATAATAATAGTTTTGCATATGCATGAACATGATCAGCTTACTGTAAATTAATCAGATATTTCGTGGTATCTTCCTCGATAGTATAAATAGAGGTAATGGAGCAATGAAACCAAATCAGAGCAAACTTAAAAACAAGCAAATAGTCTTGAGACACAAGCAAATAATATAAAATGCTTGAAACCGGAGCAATATGGGGAATAACCGGCACGACGGTGACGAGCCTTATGTTCATTTGGGCGATGTACTCGCAATACGTCCCTCGCCATCTCCGAGTCCACGTGGAGAAATACGCATACAAGACGGTCAGCTGGGTCTCTTTTTACGTTCACATCAAATTCACCGAGTACACAGACGAAGGTCTCAAGAGAAGTGAGAATTATGACGCCATACGCAACTATCTATCCACCATTTCCGCGGCTTGTGCGAAGAGGTTAAAGGCTAACGAAAAGAAAGACAGCAAATCGTTGGTGCTTAGTATGGACGATCACGAGGAAGTTGAAGATGTGTTCGATGGTGTGAAGGTCATGTGGTATTCGAAAGTGAACGTGATCCAGACGCAGTCTAATTATGGTCGAAGCGGCTCGCATGAGAGAAGGCACTTTACGCTTACTTTCCATAGGCGACACAGAGGGATCATCATTGAGACTTATGTGGATCATGTTTTGAAAGAAGGGAAAGCGATTGGGTTGAGGAACAGAGAGAGGAAGCTTTACACTAATAACTCGAGCTCTGAGTGGTATCCTTGGAGGTCAGGAAAGTGGAGCAATGTTCCTTTCCATCATCCTGCGACATTCGAGACTTTGGCAATGGATCCTGAGAAGAAAGAAAGGATTAAGAAGGATCTGATAAAATTTAGCAAAGGGAAAGATTATTACAAGAAAGTTGGGAAGGCATGGAAGCGAGGTTATCTCTTGTTTGGTCCCCCGGGGACAGGGAAATCAACGATGATCTCTGCTATAGCGAATTTCTTGAACTATGATGTGTATGATCTTGAGCTAACGACCGTGAAGGATAACTCAGAGCTAAAGAAGCTGTTGTTGGATACAAAAGGTAAGTCTATCATTGTGATTGAAGACATTGATTGCTCCCTCAATCTTACGGGGCAGAGAAAGACGAAAAAAGAGGAAGATGAAGAAGAAGAAGATGAAGAGAAGAAGAAGGATGCTAAGAAGAAGGAGAAAAAGGAAGCTGAGAATCAGAGTAAAGTTACTCTGTCAGGGCTATTAAACTCGATTGATGGGTTATGGTCAGCTTGTAGTGATGAGAAGATTATTATATTCACAACGAATTTTGTGGATAAACTTGATCCGGCGTTGATACGAAGAGGAAGAATGGACAACCATATTGAGATGTCTTATTGCAGGTATGAAGCATTCAAGGTTTTGGCTAAGAACTACCTAGAGATCGAGTCACACGAATTGTATGGAGAAATCGAGAGGTTGCTCAAGGAAAATGACATGTCCCCTGCCGACGTTGCAGAGACTTTGATGCCGAAATCTGATGAAGAAGATGCAGACATTTGCATCAAGCGTTTGGTCAAGACTGTGGAAGAAGAGAAGGAGAAGGCAAGGAAGTTGGCTGAGGAAGAAGAGAAGGAAGAGAAGAGGAAAAAGAAGAAAGAGGAAGCAGAGGAGAAGAAGAAGAAAGAGGAAGCAGAGGAGAAGAAGAAGGCAGAAGAAGAAGATAAGGAGAAAGAAAAGAAAGTTAAGGGCTCGGAAGTAAACGGCGACCTTTCTGAGAGAAATGGTACCAACTAAAAGGTATGAGGCCTAATGTATTTTGTTTATTTGTGGTGTCTTGCTGCGACATAAATTCTAATGCAAAAAGTTGAGTTATAAACTTTATTGTTTTTGGCAATGCTTTACCTAAAGAATAACAATTTATCAGTTTCTGCCAAAACATATACTTGATCTTGTTTTGTTGTCAATAAAAAGAGGGTACTTGTTCTAACTTCTGTGATATCATATACAACACTAGACTAGGATTATATACAAAAAAAAAATATTGTTATAAGTATTAAGATACTAAAATTGATACATTTGTATAATTATAACTTGTATAATAAGATTATATTTTTCAAATCAAATTTGCATTTATTTATTTGCATTTATTTGATGCTATATATGGAGACTTAATTTAATGCTAATTAATACCTTGATGGTTGATGTAAAAATCTGTTTGTATAATTGAACGAATGCTCTCTTTTTTTTACATCACCACTTTATTTTTACCTTGCATGCACACTTGGTCGAGAATTGGTTAGCACTCACTACTCAGAAATCAGATTGGTCCTCACACCTAGCTTCAAGCTCATCACATCTTCATGATCTAACCAGATAAAAAATAAAAATAATCGTTGAACAATATCGTCAAACACGTACCCAAAAACATGAAAACTACATGTGAACAAAATATGTTGAATACGAACCCACATTCGTAGGCTCCCTCAATATCACAAGAAATTTCCTTATAATAACAATAAATATCGTGACCTTTTCTGAGACGCTAGAAAGTTCGTGACAGGAGTATGATAAATAGAGAGTGAACGGTTAAGAAGCAAATAGACCAAAACAGAGCATAATATAGACAAAGTCTCAAGAGAAATCAGAAAGCAAAGAGTTTTCGTGAAACGCAAGCAACACAAAGATGTTTGAGACAGGACCAGTGTGGGGTTTCACAGGCTCGACGATGACGAGTCTTATGTTCTTCTGGGCGATGTACAAACATTTTCCCCCTTACAATCTCCAAGTCCAGATGGAGAAATACGTTTACAAATTGGTGGGATGGGTTTCACATTCTGTTCAAATCAAGTTCAACGAGTATACAGGAGAAGGTCTCAAGAGAAGTGAAGCTTACAACTCCATATGCAACTACTTATCCTAAAAATCAACGGCTCGTGCAAAGAGATTAAAGGCCAATGAATCGAGAAACAGCAAATCGTTGGTGCTTAGTTTGGACGATCACGAGGCAGTTGAAGATGAGTTCAATGGTGTGAAGGTGAAATGGTTTTTGAATGTGAGAAAGGGTGAGAGTCAATTTAATTATATGAACCGTGGTGGTAATGGTTCTGAAGAGAGAAGGTTCTTCACTCTTAGTTTCCATTGGAGGCACAGAGAGATGATCACCGAGAGTTATCTTGAGCACGTTTTGAGAAACGGGAGAGAAATTGGGCTGAGGAACAGAGAGAGGAAGCTTTATGCTAATAACTCGAGTCAAGATTGGTTGTCTTGGAAGGAAGGCAAGTGGAGCAACATGGCTTTTCATCATCCAGCTACGTTCGAGACTCTAGCTATGGATCCTGTGAAGAAAGAAAGTATCAAGAAAGATTTGATTTAAGTTTAGTAAAGCAAAAGATTACTACAGGATCATTGGGAAGCCGTGGAAGATAGGTTATCTCTTGTTTGGACCTCCCGGGACGGGCAAATCTACGATGATTTCTGCCATGACGAATTTCTTGGATTATGATGTGTATGATCTTGAGTTCACGAATGTGAGTAATAACTCAGAGCTGAAGAGGTTATTGTTGGACACGACAGGAAAATCTATCATTGTGATTGAAGATATTGATTGTTCACTTGGTCATACGGGACAGAAGAGAAAGGAAAAAGAAGAAGAAGATGAAGATGAAGAAGAAGAAGAACTACTTGAGAAGATCCTATGTGGAGAAAGAAATCGGAGCAAGGTTACTTTGTGGGGGCTACTAAACGCCCTTGATGGGTTATGGTCAGCTTGTAGTGATGAGAAGATATTGGTTTTTACGACGAATTTTGTGGATAAGCTTGATCCAGCATTGATACGCAGAGGAATAATGGACAAACACATTGAGATGTCTAAGCGTTTAAGGTTTTGGCTAAGAACTACTTGAAGATTGAGTCACACGATTTGTATGGAGAAATCGATAGATTGCTAGAGGAAACCGACATGTCTCCAGCTGATGTTGCAGAGATTTTGATGCCGAAATCTGATGAAGAAGATGCAGACATTTGGAGGAAAAGCTTCTGTATGAGATTCCATTTCCACCTTCAAATTACCATGAATGACACTATTCATGATCACTCCATTTTGGAGTTAATTTTGTTTTTAAAATGATTTGGCATGTTTTTATTTTAAAAGTTATTTAACCAATTAATGAGATTCTAGTAGTTTAATTATCTGCTTTGATATTAGTGTTTTATTATGTTTTTAATCACCAATTGTGGCTTGTAAGATCGAACTTATGGAATTAAATAGCCGCTGTGAAATTAATGTTTCAATTTGTTTTAGTTGACATCTCACACGTTATAGAACATATAGAGATTGCAAAAAGAAAGAGAAAAGAAATGCAATGTTTAGACGTCTGAAGAAAGTATCTCCCAAGTGAAATTCTGTAATGTCCATATCTTCTTTGTTGCGTGTTTAATATGGACTATCTTTGAGCTTAGTCAAGAGTTGAAACAACAAATTTAAACAAAGGTAATAGGCCCTCTTTGCTTATTGCTGCGATCTACGACTCTGATCAGCAACTGTAATCGGTGACTATTATGATATTTGTTTGACAGTCGCTAATTTTGGTCGCAAGTTTATTTATTTGACAGTCGTTGGTTTTTAGTCGCTAGTCGCAGATCACAATCGCAAACCGTCAATCACAAAAAAAAACAAACGACTTAAGAACAACCCATAAACTCTTAATTTCATTCCCAAAAGGAGAAACCCAATAGATTTAGCACTCGGCCCAGTCCATGGTGAGAGTACTTACTTTATCATTCAGCCCTGATGAGTTTGGTATTTTAAATTTTCAACAAGAAATTGGATCCAAGAGAAAATGACAGGGGTGAGCGTTTAGGGTCCCGTTCGGGTTTGGTTCGGGTTTTTCGGGTTTTCAGGTTTTTAGGATGAGAAGTCTAAGTCCCAATCGGGTATTTCTCTATTTCGGTTTGGGTTCGGTTTGGTTCTCATCGGGTTCGGTTCGGTTCTGGTAACATACTTTAAGTCTCATTTTGTATCCAAATACCATTCGGGTTTGGTTCGGGTTCGGTTCAACTTCGGTTATTTGACTTTTTCTTTAGGATTTTTACTTATCCCTAATTTATAACTCAAAATCTTTAAATATTTTAATTTTTTTAATATTTTGATTATTTTAATTTTTAAATAATTGATAATTTCAGATTTATAATTATAAATTTGGATATTTGAATTATTATAAACTTAAATATAATTATTATATTTAAAAATAATAATTGTAGTTCAGATATTTCAGATACCCATTCGGTTTTCGGTTCGGGTTCGGTTTTTTGATTATAAAAGTTTAGGATCCGTTCGGGTGTTTTATCAATTTCGGGTTCGGTTCGTAACTACTTTTTTGGTTCGGGTTCGATTTGGATCTTCGGGTTCGACTATTTTGCTCAGGCCTAGAAAACGTCCTTGTGCGCACAAAAAAAAAGAAGAAAAAAGAGAAAACGTCCAATCACATACGGTCTCTTTCTTGGTTCAGTGGACCTAAGTACCTACCCACTCCTTAATTGTCTTAATCCGTACTTTTAATAATAATTGTCGCCCATACGTTAAAAAAAGACTTCTTCCTCGAAACTCATATGACACAAATCACGAGAAATCAGCAAATTTGTTTTAAAGTATTAGTTTATTTCTGTGTCATTTTGGGAGAAATAAACTAATATAGAAGATTTCAGAACTTTTAAATTGAGTTATATATAATATTTCTAGGGTTTTGTTGTTTGCTTCTCTTGTAAAGTTCATTAGATAGCGATTCTACCTTTATAATGTTTTATAATATGTGTATATAATCATATGATTTATATATTCTGAAAATGAAGATCCAATATCGTCATCTAATCACACTTAAGAGTTAAAGTGAAACAGTAAGAGACGTGACTGGATGCTATCAAATTATATTCCGAGTCGGCGAAATACTCAGAAGAAATAAAATATATCTTACTACCCAAGTTAAAAACCTTGCTCCATAAGAAAGTTGGATATCAAAATGTTTTTAGTCCACCACTACATGTTACTTTATCAGATAAACAATGCAATACACATCAGACTCTTTTTGGCATCTACTGGTACTATAGTTGTGGTGTTTAATTTAATACTTATTGTATGAGATAATAAAATTGATGATGGAATTCGTGCAATTTCCTTCTCTTTTCACTTTTTTGTTTTGTTATGATCTTCTTCTTCTTTCTTTCATATAAAAACTTCAAAAGAAAATTCGTCATTAGGTAGGTAGTTTCCAAGTGATCTCACATGTGAATACGAAGACATAACATTAATAATATAATAAGAGTTTTTTTTGACCAAAAATTTTTATAGAGATTTCTCAAAAGTAAATTTATTAATATTCTGATATAGAAAGAACAACTATCTTCTTCCCCAACATTATCATTCCTTTCCGATCAAAATCTCAGCTTAAACTCATCTCAGAAACCTTCCTTCTAACTCAATAAACCTATTCGAAAAACCTAAACTAGAGCTTCAAGAGAGAGAAAAAATGGCGGCTATGGGTCAACTATGGGCTAACACAGGCTCTGCTCTAGCGACCCTAATGTTTGTATACACAATCTTCAAACAATGGTTCCCTCACGTGGGAGACCGCTTGGAACCATTCTTTCAAAGACTCTTCAGTCGTTTCTACCCTTACATTCAAATAACATTCCATGAATACAGCGGAGAGCATTTCAAGCGAAGCGAGGTCTACTTAGGGATCCAAAGCTATCTTAGCAAAGACTCCTCTGTTCGAGCCAAGAAGCTCAAAGCCAACACAACCAAAGGAAGCAAGTCTCTTGTTCTTAGTATGGATGATAAGGAAGAGATAACCGACGAGTTCGAGAATGTTACGGTTTGGTGGCAGTCGAAGAAAGAAGGGAATATTAGGCAATCGTTCTCGTTTTACCCTGCAGCCGATGAGAAGAGATATTACATGTTGAGGTTCCATAGACGTGACCGAGAAGTAATCATAAAGAGGTATCTTGAGCATGTTATGAGGGAAGGGAAGACAATAGAGCTGAAGAACAGAGAGAGGAAGCTTTATTCGAATACTACGGGACAGAGCCATGGAAATCAGACAAAGTGGAGTCATGTAACGTTTGAGCATCCTGCAACTTTTGATACTCTAGCTATGGAGGAGAAGAAGAAGGAAGAGATCAAGAGCGATTTGGTTAAGTTTAGTAAGAGCAAAGATTATTACAAGAAGATCGGGAAGTCGTGGAAGCGAGGGTATCTTTTGTTTGGACCACCTGGGACTGGGAAGTCGACCATGATCGCTGCGATAGCAAATTTCTTGGAGTATGATGTTTATGATCTTGAATTGACAACGGTTATGGATAATACACAGCTGAGAAGGTTGTTGATTGAAACTTCAACGAAATCGATTATTGTGATTGAAGATATCGATTGTTCGCTTAATCTCACGGGACAGAGAAAGAAAAAGGAGGAGGAAGAGGAAGATGGAGACGAGAAGAACACTATGGAGAAGAAGATGATGAAAAATGAAGGTGAGAAAAAAGAGAGCAAAGTTACTTTATCAGGGTTATTGAATTTCATTGATGGGTTATGGTCGGCTTGTGGTGGCGAGAGGATCATTGTGTTTACTACAAACTTTGTGGACAAGCTAGATCCGGCTTTGATTCGGAAAGGGAGAATGGATAAGCATATAGAGATGTCGTATTGCGGTTTCCAAGCCTTTAAGGTGTTGGCTAGAAACTATTTAGATGTGGAGGAGAGCGAGCTCTTTGATGAGATAAAGAGATTGCTTGAGGTTGAAGAAATCAAGATGACACCGGCGGATGTTGGGGAGAATCTGTTGCCGAAATCAGAAGGGGAAGAAGCAGAGAGTTGTTTGAAGCGTTTGATTGAAGCATTGAAAGAGGAAGCAAAGATGAGGGTTGAGGAAGAGACGAAGCAGAAGAAGGAAGAAGAGGAAGAGAAGAAGAGAAAAAGGGAGAAGAAAGCAGAGGCGGAGGCAAAGGAAGAAGAGGAGAAGAAGAAGAAAAAGATTGATGAAAATAGTAAAGAAGAGCATTGAATTTGAAGGATATCTACATATGTTGCTTTCTATATTTAGATGAAAATCGTATTATCTCTCTTATAAAGCATTTTATGTTATGAATAGTTCGTGTTCTATTTACGCTAATCAGAAGGCTCAGAACTTTGTTCAGCCATGTCTACCCACAACTAAGCTGACATCTACAGGCAAAACCAAAGTTTGTAAACAGAGATACAAATAGAAAAACACTGGAACAGAGTCTTATTTCTGTTTTACGACCAACAGAAAAACCCTATTTACAAATGTGATTTTTTTGTTTTGTTTGAAAAACCCCTAATTTTATTTCCGAAAACCAAAAGACCAACAATATAAATCTACCAGATAAAACATTAGCGAACATTGTTTGCGACATTACCACTAACGAACATCCCTAGAGGCCTAAAAACAAGTCAGTGTATGCTGTTTCAGTTTACGTATAGTACAAAATAGCTGATTTTATGTCTCATAAGCATCAAAAGAGAGCTATGATGAAGTAAGTTGAATTGCATATATGATTGATATGATGTTGAACCACTTATCTTATGTTTTTTTTTTGCAAAAATCATAACAAAACAGAATAGAGTAGAACGTAATACGAATATACGACATAGTAGAAGTGTAGCATATGGTCTAGACTCTAAAAGAGTCTCTTACATCCTAGTCGACAGATTTAGACGGATTTGAAAATTCAACAGTTTGAACGGTGTGTAAACAGTCTAACCGTAAATTGCTCACATATATTTTTTTCTTTTGATGTTATTATCTCTATCACGACATTGAAATCTGATCAGCTTTCGCATATAAGTTGTACTTGTAATAATTTAATGGCCATAGGAGAAAAAGTGGGTGTCAAAATTTGCTTTTAGCTATCATGCCAAGGCGTTCACACGATCCTTGTCTTGTTGCATACGTCGTGGTAGCTAGAAAATGAGACCCAAGCTGATTTATATTTGACATATAAATAAATACGATTTGGGTCAAAGGAAATTTCACATGAAGATATACTGAAGAGCGCGACATGGAGAAGGAAAATGACAATGACAAAACCCGGAAGCTTCCTAAAAGTGAAAGTTACTTACGTAGCTTTAGTCATAAATTCTATTTTTGCTACCGAATACTTTCTAAATTCCAACCATTAATATTTCTTTCTTTTTTCTTCTGCAACCAAATTTTACAGGCGGAGACTAGACTAATATGATTTTGAATCACATGATATGTATTGTTTTGTTAGATGTGGTTTTAAGTTTAATAATGTTGTATGAAACTTGAGAAAAGTTTGGTGTAGAAACTAGAGAGTGTGTAAAACTGTGAATGTAGTTTTTAATCTAATCCCTATAATTGTATAATAGACCGACAAAGTTGAATCAATTGGACTTGAGTAACCATGCATTCTTACATAGCTTTGATATCATTTAGTGCAAAATAATATATTTTTAATAGACCGTGAAGACTTTATTGGACTTGACTAATTACTTAACTTTTAAAAGAACTTTGAACAATTTTGCTTAAAGTAACTGTTTTCCTTTATTATAAACGAGAATGAAAAAAAATATGGAAAATAAATAATAGAAAATTCGACCTATTTCCCACATTGAAACATATAATAGACCTTTCACGTCATACGTACAAACTATATGCTCATAACTCACAAGTTATCATACCCACCCAAACACAACTAAATCCTAATTACAAAAAGAAAAAGATTTTGATGAAAAAAAAATGATGATGATGGGAAATACATTTGGTTCAAGCTTGGCGAGTCTATTCTTCTTGTGGGCAACAATTCAACAGATCTTCCCAAACCACCTCAAGATCGCCATCAAAGAGTTTCTTCTCTCCACAATCCAACAACTCACCTTTGTCCAGAGATTTTCCGACAGATTCATCAATGTCTTCTCACCTTATGTCGAAATCCACTTCTCTCAATACGACGATTACCAATTTAATCACGCTTTCGCAGCCATCGAGACTTACATTGGTGCAAAAGCAACTGACAAAGCCAAGCATCTCAAAGCAAGCCAGGTGAAAGAGAGCAAAGGTTTGGTCTTGAAACGAGACGAGACTAAAATCCGAGATGAGTACCAAGGAGTTGGTGTTTGGTGGGAGATTGTACCAGATTCTGTAGGGTTTAGAGCATACAAGCTCACTTTCCATCGACGCTCGCGAGATGTTGTAACAGATTCTTACATGAAATACGTTGTTGATGAAGGGAAGTTGATTGAAGCCAAGAACAAGAAGATGAAGCTGTTCACGAACAATCCGAGTTCTGATTGGGGTTCTAGCAAGGCGAGTTTTTGGAGATATATTGATTTTGAGCATCCCGCGAGTTTTGATGCATTAGCTATCGATCCAAAGAAGAAAGAAGAGATCTTGAACGATCTTGTTGCGTTTAGCAATGGGAAAGAGTACTACAAGAAGATTGGGAAAGCTTGGAAGAGGGGTTACTTGCTCTATGGGCCACCTGGGACCGGTAAATCTACAATGATTGCTGCAATGGCGAATCATTTAAACTATAATATATATGATCTTGAACTCACAGCTATTAAAAACAACTCGGAGTTGAGAAAACTACTCACTGCTACTTCTAGTAAGTCTATTATTGTGATTGAAGACATTGATTGTTCTTTGGATCTTACGGGTGAAAGAAAGGAGGAGAGCTTGGTGAGCTCGAAAAAAGATGGAGAGAAAGGCAAAGAAGAAAACAAGAGTTTCATAACACTTTCTGGGCTTTTAAACTTCATAGATGGCATCTGGTCTGCTTGTGGACAAGAGAGAATTATTGTCTTCACGACCAATCACCTGGAGAAACTTGACCCCGCTTTGATCAGGAGGGGGAGAATGGATATGCACATTGAGCTGTCTTACTGTACTTTCGAGGCGTTCAAGATTCTTGCCAAGAACTATCTGGATCTTGATTCTCATCCTCTCTACAAAAAAATCGAGTCTTTATTGAAGGAAACGAAGATCGCACCAGCTGATGTCGCGGAGAACTTGATGAAGAAGCACCGTGAAATAGATGCTGATGTATCTCTGAACGATCTAATTGAAGCTCTGGAGACTAAGAAGAAGACTCAGAACGTTCAATTAGATGTAAACAAGGGGAAAAATGGTAAAAGGAAATTTAATCCATTTCGCTTGTTACCAAAAGCTTTTTGATTGTATGATTCAGGGTTGATGCTTTAGCTTATAAGTTTTGTTTGGGTAAGTTGATATAACCATGATTCAAGAAGAAGAGGGAAGACTTAGACTCGGTTTTGAGTCTTGGCAAAAAGTCTTGGAAACACTCCGATTAAATGGGAGGATCTATGGTTGAATGTCTACTCATGAAATGAAATCTCCCTACATGTACCACGCCTACGTACGTATGCCTGCAAATATAAGTACATAGTTATTTTTATAAACGCATAGACTTCTTTCCTAATTTGCCCTTCACAACAATCTCTAATACATATATTACCACAAATATAAAAAAACAAAGAAACCTCTTTTTTCTCTAATCCAAATAATCAGAGAAACATCTTGCGCATGAATCATCAACAATCCAATCCTTGAAGGTAAAATCCCTTCTATAGGTCCCTGTTTTCAGAGCCCTTTGTAAATGGCTTTTAACGAATTATGTATACGAAATTTGTTTTTATAATGTCTTTTTGTGAACGATTTTGTGTTTTGACTATAGAGAACAATAATGGAGATCTTCAAGAAGGCTGAAACCGTGCGTTTACGTAGCTACCATGACAAGTACCTTCTAGCGGAGGATGACGAAGATTCGGTGAACCAGGACAGAGACGGGCGGTCTATGAACGCTAGATGGACGGTGGAGATTGTAGAAGAAGCAAACGTGATCCGTCTCAAGAGCTGCTTTGGCAAGTACTTAACCGCTTCAAACATCCCAATGTTCCTTGGCATGACCGGCAAGAAGGTAACGCAAACGCTGCCACGGCGACTAGACTCATCAACTGAATGGGAACCTGTTAGGGAAGGCGTTCAAGTTAGGCTTAAGACGAGGTACGTCTCTTCTTCATTTGATCTCTCTCCAACGATATATTCTTCAGAGACCATCTCTTCTCTACACAGTCTCTTCAAAAATATGAATGGTGTGAGAGATTTGAATTGCGTAGGTATGGACAGTATCTTCGTGCTAATGGGGGTTTACCACCATGGAGGAACTCAATCACACATGATATTCCTCATAGGTCAACCACACAGGACTGGGTTTTATGGGATATTGATATTTTGGAAAGCAGAAAGAAGAAACCACCACCAGTGGCTGCACCAGAAGCTTATACGCCTCCTTCGCCACCACCAGTGGCTGCACCAGAAGCTTATACGCCTCTCCCGCCTCCTCCGCCACCACCAGAGCTTCTGGAGGTAAGAAAAGATGATAATGTTGAGCCCAATTCACCCAAAGGATTCTCTCTCAAGTCCCCAAGATTTTCCGAAACAGAGGTTTGATCAGCTCTACACTCTTATGTTCATCATTACATAAACAAGCAATGGTTGCGGTAATCTTGTCAGAAAGATTTAAGTTTTTTTTTCTGGAAATGATTGCATTCACTGACCTGTGACCTTTTGTCCTTTTTTGCATCTTATGATCACAGTCTGATGACAGGGTTTGCTCACCGGTCAAGGCAGATGGGAGACTAATCTATTACAGGGTTGGGGACAATGATGGGAATGTGGATAAGAGAGCGAAGGAAGAGCTTTTCTGTTTCAAGGGAATGGGCTTAGAAGAGCTGAAACAGAAGCTTGAAGAAGAGACAGGTCTGAATGATATATCAATCTGTTCCAAAAACCCTTTAAACGGCAAATTATATCCTCTTCAGTTGCATCTCCCTCCCAACAACACAAAGATGCACGTCGTCTTGATCCCATCAAAAGGTTAGGTTTCTTTCCGTTAGTTTTACATTTTCCAACTTACCAAAATCGCACACCATTAAGAACCAGGACATAAATTAGACACCGAGGTCAACATAACAGTTCCAGTTTTTGTGGATTCTGGTTCAGCCATGGAAATGTGTGACATAGATGGTTTTTTGTATGTTCAGTTAGTTGATTTCTTGTTCGGTTAGAATTGAATTATGGTTGTCCTTAATCATATATAACTGAAGGGATTGTGGTTTTTGAAATTATACAGGGGATGATGCAAGCACTTCTTGAAGCATGGTTCAAAATTACAGAGAGTTTGTTGCTTAAGACCACAAACTTTTGGTTTCTGTTACTGTGTATTTCGGTGATATGCTGTAGATTAACAAAACCTTTGTACGTGAATACACCAACATGATCCTAGAAGAATCTAGCAACAGGCTGTATGTGAAATCCTACCTAAGCAACCAAAATCCAATACTACGCCGAACATTCAAGAAGATGTTGTGTTTGGAATTTCCTAAGGCTTCCCATCTATTTCTTGTCTATAATCTTCTTTTATTTTTTGTGAGATGCTTATGAAACCAAATCATATTGAGTGAATTGTTCAAGGAGATCGTAAATTTGTTAATCACCAAGTTTTACAAGTAGGGAAAATTCTCTTAAGGAGCACAACATAACTCAAAAAGCCGCAACTGTTAAGAAAGACGAGAGTGTACCTGGCCAAACCAGGGTTCCTGAGAGACGACTAGAAACATACCCTTATTGATCACCGGTTACCTGCAATAACATATTTGATTACCTAGTACATATATAATAGAATGGATAATATCTTATGCTTATAAGCTTACGTCTCACATTATATGGTATTCAGAGTATCACATTCAAGATCTCGTCTCTAGATGCTAATAGGTGTGCCCAAACGTCATGAAATTTTCAGCTGAACTACTGTTTTTTCCTTTTTTGCTCATGCACTTCTCTTCCGCTCTCCAGACACCATAAAGTCTGAACCAAACAATTCCTTATAACGCTCTCAGCCCTTGTAAGAGATTGAGATATTGATTTTTCTAAGGCATTGCCTAAGTTTCCAGTTCCTGCTTCGGGGAGTCAAATGTTTCCCTTTACTAGGGCATAGAACTGCACCATGTTCAGAAGCTCCTCTCGGTCCTTCAAAAGTACGCTTGTCTCCATTCCCACGTAGCCTTTGGATATCCCTTCAGTGTGTGGCGTGGGTTCCAAGTGCTCAAAGGATAATCTGTAGAAACGAAGAGAACTCAAGGGTGTCCCCTGATAAGATTTGCAGCTTCACGAGTGAGTGCTACAGAATTTGCAACGCATCAACAGATAGGAGATGAACGATTGTGTGAATTTGTAGCAGATTTGGGTGTGACACATCTCCCGAGACAAATTTTGTAACATTTCCATCCACCTCTAACACACTGCATCCTGGTGCCTTTCTTATTCCCTTCTGACCTATCATCTGCCGAATTTTAGATGCCTCGCCATTTCTTTGAGCAACCAAGTATATATTAGAGAGTTGAACAAGAGCTGCTTCCTCTTCATCAGCATTTCCTTTCTCTAACTCAAGAAGATTCTTAACAGCTAGTTCTCCTAGTTCAACATTCTTGTGCGTTCGACAACCATTCAGTAACGCCCCCCATACAGATGCAAGCGGTTTCATGGGCATTTTTTCTATAAGATCAACTGCATCATCTAATCTTCCAGCTCTGCACATCAAATCTACAATACAGCTATAATGCTCATGCTTTGGAGTAATTCCGTATCGAGCTCTCATATTATCTAAAATTGCTCTGCCTTCTTGAAGAAATCCTCCATGAGCACAAGCGGATAAGACCGCAAGAAGAACTACACTGTCAGGCTTAATAGCATCTTCTCGCTCCATCTTCTCCAAACACGTAATAGCTTTCTTAGCATATCCATAAGCCGCGTATCCTCCGATCAAGGCCGCCCATGAGAAGACATTCCTCTTACTCAAATTTTTAAAGACTTCCATAGCCGTCTCTAAGCAACCACACTTGGCATACATGTCAACAAGTGCCGTTCCTACAAACACATCAGACTCAATCCATGTCTTCTTCTTCTTCAAAAGCTCATGAATCCACTTCCCCTGAGCGAGAGCCCCAGCTTGTGCACAAGCCGTTAAAGCCGTTCTAACTGAGAACTTGTCAGGCTCTGTTCCTCGAGCCAACATTTCCCTGAATACATTTAAACCGTCGGATCCTAAACCGCATCTAACATATCCATTCATCAGAACATCCCATTTCACAACATCCGGGTGAGGAATTTCGTCGAACACTTTGCGGGCATCTGATAACACTTTACCTTGAACATAAATCCGCAAGATTCCAGTCTGCACATGACCGTCCGATGAAAAGACACCATTTTTAATCACCCAAGAGTGTATTTGCTTACTAACAGAGAACAAAGAAGCATTCAAACAAGCAACCAACAAGAAATGAAACGTGAGATAACTTGGAGCTATATCCTCATCGTCGTCTTCCGTCAGCATTAGTTTGAAATATCGTACACCCAAGTGAGGCCGAGAGCTTCGGGAGCATATTCTTATCATAGTGTCGTAAACGAATGAGTTACGAGATTCAATGGAATCGAATATAAGGGAAGCGTAGTGAAAGTGTTTGTCCAAATTGGGAAGAGGGAGAAAAGCCGTGAGAAGTTTGCTGATGGCGTAAGTATTGCAATGGCTGCCATGGATGATGAATGAAGCATGTGTCGATTTGATCTGCCGCATTGTTGTGCAACGCTGACTCGCGAAAATCAAACTCTTCCATGATTGATGGAAACTAGAGAGAACACTCATCGTCGTGTTGACGTCAATGTCGTCCGTGTCGTCGTCATCGTGGCGGTCAAATGCAAAGTTTGTGAAACAGAAGCGGCCAGTCTCAGAAATCGAAACGGCAAGATGTTTGATAAATAAAAACAACAAGATGTGTCTACGTGTAAACAACAAGACAGTCAACGAAAAAAAAGAAAAACAGTCTTCATCATTATATCAATCTCCCAAACAATTACTGAAATCCAAAGAGGGAGGAGGTAAAGATCTTACGAAACTCTTTCGAATGATGTAACTTTCTGTCTGTTTCCCCTTTGTCTTTCGTCGCATAAGGTTTTCTCCGTTAGGGATCCAATTTCGTTTCTGGGTCTTACAAATTTCCGTTTCGTTGAAATGTTGTTTTGATGGGTTTATGGAATTCGACATGGGATTATATGATTTAGCTGAAAGTTTTCGTCTTTGGGTTTCGTTGATCCTGGGTTTCCGAAAACATATATTTCTGTTATGCATGCACTCAGATTTCTCAGTTTCTACTCGTTTTCATTGAGCGGGAGTTTGCTTGTGGCAGATATTTCTTCATTCATAAACAATGGTGAAAGCAGTAGTTGGAGAAGATACTAGGCTCACTGCTGCTGAAGATCGTCTCTTTAGATCAGCTATTCTTGCTGAGGTAGTCACTAATTCATGTTATGTTAAAAATGCATCTTGATATTGTTGCGGCCCAAGTATGATTTTTGATTTGATGACTGGGGCATAGGTGGGTCTTGTTATAGGGAAGCTTAGCTCTGCTCTGGATCGCGGATTTGTGTTTGATTTGATCCCCACACCGAGCAACGATGCTGGAGAACCAGCATGCTCGGTTTTGGAGACTAGAGATGATAAAAGGAAGCCATCCAAGTCAAAACCTCAGTCATCGGAGTCATCTTCTCTGTCAATTGATTCCGATTGGGTAGCAGAACATGCCAGACAGGTTTGGTACCATTGTCTATGTGACTAGTGTATCACTCTTTTTTGTGTAACTTTTGGATGAATGTGTATGGTTCATGATGAATACCATTGTGATATATGTTACTTCTTTAGGTATCGAGAATGCTTTTGGGTGGCGTGAAGGTTGTTGGTATCTATGTATGGGCTAGTGACAGTGCTTTCAAGAATTCAACTATGATCCTTTGCCAGGTAAGTTCGTGCGAGATTGATTTTCCTGCATTAATGTCAATGGACATGCTTGATTTTACTTTGATTAATGAGGAATCTTTTGGATGCTATTAAAACTCTAATGCATGTTAATGAATCTAAATTATGGAACCTTAATCAGGCTATTAAGGGAGTTTCAGATGCAATACGGCATTTGGATCCTGACTTGGATGAAGCTCTTCTTATTCACATATGCTACAGTCCAAGGAGGTACACCGCCTTTTAGGTTCAGTTACTACAATTATGAGAACTATCTGGTAAACTAAGAGTGGAATGTATGTAGATGGAATTGTCGAACTTGTTTGTTGAACTCAAGTATTACATCAAGTAGCCTTCGACCTTGTGACTTTAAGCTGGGAAGGGTATTAAGTTCTCTACAAAGGTTTAGGTGCAGCTACAGCTACAATTTCAGGTATGCCAATGCATCTAGATTTGGATTTTTGGGTTCTACATACCTATATCTTCTTTGCTGTTGAACGTAATGTTCATGTATAAAATTGAGCACAGAAGGGACTTTTTCAATAAGGTTGAAAGTTGATTTGCCCCTCCAAGTTTCCTATGATTTCTCTGAATGTAATATCTATGACTACATATATAAATACTGGTACTCTTTTTTTGTATTTATTCCTGACCTCTTTCTGTTGATTATTTTCTTCACTTTTTCGCTGGTAGAATACCGATTTACTACAAGGGTGAGTCAACTAGGCAAACATTTACTGAGATTCTCCGTCAAGAACTTGCAGTTCATGCAAAAGAGCTGAAGAGTGCAAATGCAATGATTGATGGGGACTTGGTGAGGAGAAAGTAAAACCTATGCTTTTTATGTTTATGTGTTGATTGTGAATAGTATTGGATGTAGACTTGTAGAGTTCTTGAACCGTTTTGGAGATCTCAAAGCTTGTGGTATCTAGTGATATAAACGAAACTGTGACATATTAGAGGGTATGTGTAAAACTCTATGCAGTTAAGTTATCCTTGTGAATGGCGTCTGTCTGAAGTAGCTTCTTTTCATGCATCAGTCATTTGATACAACATGTCGGAATATAGTTTCTTTTTATGCAATCGATCATTGCCACCTCTGTTAAATTATGTTTGAGTCTAAAAGGAATAATATCTTGGCTGGGAACAACCTTCCTCTGTTTTGTAATTTCTTCTTAACTTTTGTTGGAGTTAAGGTGCATAAAGATGAGCCTTGCAACACGGATGGCGAGCATGAAATTGAATTGTTATTTCCATTTATGAAAGATGGTCGTGCTGAGGGTAAGTTTTTCTCACACTCATATAGGCACACAACACAAGTCTTGTTTGCTATTGGATATGTTTAGATGATCTAATATAATATCACGGTGTAATGTTGAGAAGCATTAACTGCAAAGAATGTTACTGGAATTCTACACTTTGGTGGTTCTATATTCTCTTATGCCTACCTGAACGCGAAAGAACCAGTTTCACAAGCTGTTGCTGATATAAAGGTACTACAACTACGTCTCTTCCTGGTTCTTTTATGTTCTTGTTTACATGAATTTAGCTTGTACCAGTTATATTGGACCTATTGAAGTTTTACAAAATTGGAGATGGCTGTATTATCTTTTCAGGCTGACATTACTAGGAGTCTGCAAAGTAGATTGGACATTATCTGTGACGAGGCTGAGCAGGATCTCAATCTAACTGATGTTGGAGACAATGAAGATGCTGAGATGTCGAAAACTCCCATTTCCAAAATTATATTAAACTCATCTACGTGAGTCATCTTCTAAACATAACCATTGCTCGACTGTCTGGTTATGTTTGCTGTATGTTCACTGATAAACACAACAAAAAAAAAAAAACTTAACGTCTCTGATGTTTGTAAACAGAAAAGCATGCCATCTTCGTCTTCCCGTGAGAGTTATTGTCCCATGGTTGGCGGGTTCACACATCTGTGATTATCTACAACCATTTGAATCACTGGAGGTAGATGAACAACTTGCAGTGTCTCAATTTTATAACGCTTTATACTCTCTTCTTTCAAAAGTTTATACATGTTTTACTTCAATGTTCGATGACTTTCTGAATAGGTGGTAAAAGAACGATGCATCGAGTTAATGTCCATGGAATATTCTTCTCTTGACGCATCAAAGATTTCAGAAGTGGAAACCGAAACGGCTTTACTGGTTGCAGAATCAATGTGGGACGTGATAAACCCTGCGTCTTCTGCTTCCAACTTTTGCTTGAAAGGGAATGTTGAAAGGACAAGCCGTGAAGACGGTAGCAAGAGAACTGGTAACGTCAGTAATGCATCCAACGTCCCGATTCTGGTAGCGATTTTCGTGCTTTTACTCTCGATTATATTAGGATTCATACTTTACCAGAGGGACTAGCAAAGTTCACAGGTCTCTGTTTTTTATCAGACCACAAAATGAGTTTTTTTTCTTGTTTACTGGATAGGGTTATAACTTACAAGTAAAGAACTAACTGTGAGACATTTCTTCTTTTTTGGAAATTATACAGAAGCTTTCATTTACCTCTCTTTTGGAGATTACCTTGAAACATGAACTAAAAAAAAAAAGATTATTTACATAAAAGGTTTTATGATATAGAAGTTTTTGTTTAGTACATTTACATAGAAAGGCCATCACGAAACTGCATCTTCAATGTTAGCTGAAGGACGCAAAGACAAAAGATAAAGTCTCAACAATACAAAGAATAAACAAAGGGGATGTAGCTCAGATGGTAGAGCGCTCGCTTAGCATGCGAGAGGTACGGGGATCGATACCCCGCATCTCCATTCTTTTATCTTTTCGTTTTTGTCTCGCTTACATTAAAGACTCCTCTAACTTTTGATAACTTGAGCCCTCAATCGTATAGAAACAATATTTTATAAGCGGAGCAGTCGTAACCAAACCATGCAAAATAAAGAGAACTAGCTGAAATTTTGTTTTCTCACTAACAACTTTTCATTTATACATCAAAAACAAAAACAAAATTATTGTATGCATCTAAACCAGTAACATTAACATACATACATGTCTTATATAAGAGAAAATGTTACAAATAAATCCGTCTTTCTATTAAAATTTATCAATTTTGCTATCATCACTTTTCGTTGAACCATCAAGTTTTGGTAATTCGCGAAATGTACACCTGGTGTGTCCTAGGATCATTAGCGTTAAACCAATCCACATTCTCCTGTAAAGCAAGATCTAAGGGAATTTTAATATTAATGTAAAGTTTTGAATTTACTATAAAATGAAAATAAATTACATTCTACTATTTATAAGCTTTTTAAGAACTTAACTTTCCTAGCATCATACGTAGTATAAGACATGGTCTCTTTGACTTTTTGGTAGGAGTTTCCATCCACTAAAGGTATTCATAATTCATATCATCGTTCTTAGATTCGAATCCAACATTATGGGATAAGAGATTTTCTTTCATTATTAGAATTTTCTTGTAAAGATTTATATTGGCGGGCCGTAACTCTGCAATCTCGCCATCGGTCCTCGTGTTTTTCGCCGCATATCTCCATCTTCTCCAGTGACTCTACGTTCACTCTTAACAACAATTTGTTTATTTATTTCTGTATATTAGAAAGTAAAAATAAAGACAATTAAAGAGTCAAGAAGACCACCTAACAAGTTAGTTGCCTACCGTTTATCCATTAAGCTGAACATCCAGATGTCTCCACGTGGCACATTTTCACGGGAGTGTCACAAAAGCTTATATTCTTCTAGATGTAACGTTAGCATAATGACTATCTCTCTCGAGCCAAAAAGTCTACCCTTTCGTCTTGTTTTTTGTTTTTTTATAACAAAATTCAATTATTACTTTCTAACATAGTTTCGAATTATTTATGGGACAAAATATGGACTGATTATTACTATTAAAGAATCGAGAGACGAGTAAATAAAGTTATCAACATACTCTCATACAGTAATCTATTATATCCTAGCATTTCTAAAATCTGAAGAATAAATGACGAGATGGGAAACCAAATTATTATATTACATTCAGAATCCCATACCAGACTTCAAATGCAAAATAAATTCAAATATTGTAATTGCATATGTGTATTTTGACACATATGAGCTACTAATTATTCTCTTCTAATTTAATAACAAAATTATATCACAAGTGACCAAATATCTATTTTTTTTTTAAATTCCGTTGCAAGATTTAGAAGATTAATGTATATATTTTAGAAAGTTTATTAGTTTCATAAAAGTTCTTTTTGTTACATATAATAAAATTAACCGTTAGTTATAAAAAAATACTCCGTTTATTATATTAGAATTAAATTAACCCTTAATTATTTGAGTTTATGTAGGCATACTTTTTTGGCTGCCCAAGCTGACCAATTTGCCTATTTCTCTTACATAAGCTGACCAATTTGCCTATTTCTCTTACATAAGCTGCCCAATCTGCCCGTTGCTGACCACTTTCAGTCTCTATCTCTCAATCTCTCAATCTCTCAAGATGCCCTTTCGTAGCTCTGTATCTCTCTCCTTAGCTTCTCGCACGCAAAAAAATCATCCCTTTTGACTAAAACTTTCTCCGTCTAATCTATCTCCATTCGCTTAACTTATACCTTTGTTTTCTCATCTCTTCTTTGTCCCCAATTAAGGAGCTCAAATTCACTTCTACTGAAGTGGGTCTTCATCGTTTGCTCTCATATAAGTATTTCTTGGGGATCTTTTGTTAAATCCCACCTGTTTGTGTTCGATTTTGAGGGAAAAAGGATCGAACTTTATACTTGGAGAGAATTGGGTCTCTGATTTTCTGTTTATTCCCTTCTTCGATCTTCTTCTTTCCATTCATTTCCTTTTCTGGGTCTAATCGAGGTTGCTCCTGTTTTCTGATCTCCAACAAATGAGTATGGATGTGATCAGAGAGCGTGATCTATTCTAGGGTTGATTGAAGTGAGGTTTCTCTTGACTTTTCTTTTTGTATTTGAAATATCACTTGGTGTTTGTGTTTGGCGATGGTGATCTGAGTTGGGGATTAGGGTTCATAAGGAGATGATGGCTACAGGGCAAGACTCTGTTAAGGTGGCGGCGAAAGTGGGTTTGGAAAAACCTGAAAAGGGGAAGACGTTGAGTAAAAAGAAGAATGTTAAGAAAGATGGTGGAGATGAGAGTGAAAGTGGGTTTTGGTTCAGATTCAAGCTCATGTTTAGCTGCATCTCTTCTAGATCAAAAGTTGATAGTTCCATGAATGCCACTACAGTTATTGGTAATCTCTTTCTTCCTCTATACAGATTATCAAGTTTGTTTGGGAGTCTGTATGTATTTGTATAGATGATTAGGTTCCTCCTGAATTAGTTGCTTTCAGATTGTAGGTTGAGCTTTTTTATCTTTTGGTGAGATTTGAGCTCGAAAGACAACTTTATATGTTCTCTATATGTTCTCTAAGCGGATGCTCTTCAGTTGAGCACATATCCATATTTCAAAAGGCTACTTGGTCGGGGTCAATAGCTCTTCTTGTTCTGATTGTTTTCTGATTCTTCCTCTCTTTGTTGGAGCAATTACCGTAGTTTTGCTGAAATCAAAGACCAGAGAGAAATCGTAGTGGAATTTTTAACCTTTATAATCACTGATGTAGTTATTCAGCAATCTGCCCTGTCTTTCTGTCTATTGCTTGATCTATATCTTACTGTTTGAGTTTGGGACTTGGTTTCGTCCATACTTCAATTCTACTCACTGTGTTTTTGGATTTTTTTTGTTATATACCTGTTTCAGCAGAACCTAAGCATGTTATTGAGAAACATGAAGGTCATCCACCTCCGTCTAAAGATGTAAGCCATCCGGAGAGCGGTTCCGCAACACCTCTGATGAGTGGGGAATTAAAGTATTCTTCTAAGCTACGGATTTTTATGTTTAACGACCTCAAGTTAGCTACTAGGAACTTCAGACCAGAGTCTCTTCTTGGTGAGGGTGGGTTTGGATGTGTTTTTAAAGGATGGATAGAGGAAAATGGAACCGCGCCCGTCAAGCCTGGTACTGGTCTAACTGTTGCCGTCAAAACACTGAACCCAGATGGCCTTCAAGGTCACAAGGAGTGGCTGGTAATGACTAATCTCTTTAACATTGATAGTGGTTACGGTCTAGTGTTTTGGCTTCTATGGACAATTATTGATCATTTTGCTATTTATGGGCAGGCTGAGATTAACTTTCTTGGAAACCTTGTTCACCCTAGCCTTGTTAAATTGGTGGGCTATTGCATGGAAGAAGATCAAAGGCTGCTCGTTTATGAGTTTATGCCTCGAGGGAGTTTGGAGAACCATCTTTTCAGAAGTATGTAATCACAAATCGCTGAGGATCTTATTTTGCCAGAGGATTCTTGTTCGCTTACCCTTGTTTTCTTTTTCATTTTGTTTCAGGGACTTTACCTCTCCCTTGGTCTGTCAGAATGAAAATCGCACTTGGTGCAGCTAAAGGTCTTGCCTTTCTTCACGAGGAAGCTGAGAAGCCAGTCATTTATCGCGATTTCAAAACATCTAATATCTTACTAGACGCGGTACGTCTGAAGCCCAAGAGCTCGATTTAGCCAAAAAGTTCTTCCCTTTTTCCTCTCCATTTTTATTTATATAGGCAACAAATGTTCCAACTTCAGGAATATAACGCAAAGCTCTCTGATTTTGGGCTTGCGAAAGATGCTCCAGACGAGAAAAAATCACATGTATCAACCCGAGTCATGGGAACATATGGTTATGCAGCCCCTGAATATGTAATGACTGGTGAGTGAGGTATCCTCACCTTTTTTTTCTTATCTTGCATTTAGTTTTTGGACTTGCTAATTTCAGTTTCAACATCAGGACATTTGACAACGAAGAGTGATGTATACAGCTTCGGAGTAGTTTTACTTGAAATACTAACTGGACGAAGATCTGTGGATAAAAGCCGCCCTAACGGTGAACAAAACTTGGTCGAATGGGTGAGACCTCATTTTCTAGACAAGAAAAGGTTTTACCGACTGTTAGATCCTCGCTTGGAGGGTCACTTCTCGATCAAGGGTGCTCAGAAAGCCACACAAGTAGCGACGCAGTGCCTTAACCGAGACTCCAAAGCTAGACCAAAGATGAGTGAAGTTGTCGAAGCCTTAAAGCCGTTACCAAGTCTTAAAGACTTTGCTAGCTCTTCTTCTTCTTTCCAAACAATGCAGCCTGTTGCCAAGAACGGTATAAGATCACAAGGAGGAGGGTTTGTGTCTAGAAATGGACCACCTTTGAGGAGTTTGTCTAGCTTAAACCTGCCTCAAGCTTCACCTTATCGCTATGCTCGTCAATCACCAAAGCCTAAAGGAAAAGAGCCATGACTCAAATATAGGAATTAGTTCTTCATGCTGACCGAGGTTTCGCAGATTGCGGCTGGATGTTCCAGCTTCATGTCATGTTGCATCGATTCTTTCTGATTCAAGAACGGTGTTCTCGGTTGCACCTTTTTTTTTTAACCCAGATCAAAAGAGATGGTCTTTGGAAACTGAAGCTTGGCAAGTTTGGAATGTTCGGATCCTAGTTTGTGTTCTTTGAGTTGATGGAACTCAGGAAAATCTTTGGTCCTGAAGGTCTAAAGATTTTGATCTGTGATTTTTAATGTGTAGAAATGTAAAGGTTGAGAGTGTAAAGTTCTTTTTAAAGATATATAACACCTGTTGTCTGTAAAAACTTATGTTTACCCTGTAATATATGTTCTGCTATGCATTTGATTTTCGAATATGTAAATAAATACCTTAAAGTGGATAAATCATTTAATAGATGCAATTTGGTTGCAAAAAGATTAGGTTCTTGTTAACTTACATGGTAAACAAAAAGGTTTCTAAATTCATATAGAATGAATGCTATGCTCGACCGGCTCGAGTATCAGACTTGTGGTGCGGCAACAACAGAGCAGCCAGGTAGACAAATAATCGACTCGAGTCTCTGTGGAAGCACGAACTGGCGAAAGTGTCTACCTACAGTAGATTATGGAAGGCCTCCGTTTCGCTTAGACGTTTTTGTAGAGGAACTTCTTTGTGCGCAGGTTATATGCAATCAGATAACTGGATAAGCATGTTCGTGTCCCTAATCAAATCCGTGACTTACAAGGTAAACGATATCGTCATCGAAAGGGTGCGTCGAAACTGGAAAAGAGTTGATACAGCCAAGGAGTTTTCGGCCACAGTTGCTAACGTTCCACAACAATTCCCAATGTTGTTCCCTTGAAGAGCCGGTTTTGTGATCCTCCTCCTTGAGCCTTCAAACTCTCAATTATTTTTTGGTATCACGGATATACACAAAGTGACCCGCATGAGCTTGAGCAGGTTTCGTGATAATCGTACGACTCATCACCACCAGGTAAATCAATAACACGACAATGTTGGGATACTTGGCCGGTCTTACATATAAATCATAAGGTAGAATGACTTAGTTTTTGGGGCATAGCCAATGAAGATAACCATTTAAATGTTGGGACCCGGACGGTCATGAAAGACTTGATGGTAAGTCCAATTCCCAGTCTCAAGAGGAAAAAACCTGAAAGTGAAAGCTGCACGTTACATACCCTAGTTAATATGTATAGAACCACCTTGTAACTCAAGAAATCACCATTGTCGTTCACGTTTGTTACTAGTGTTGCTTCATAGAAACAACCGTGTACCAGACGGGAAGGGATTTGGATCCATTGTTGCTGCAACATAGAACTACCCATCAAAAACGTGAAGTGTTCGTCTGCATTCTCTGACTCACCTAGCACTCTAGCAGTACTAACCCGTCAATCTCCTGGGTCTACATACATGATCGATCATGGAGAGGACAATTTCCTCTGGTTCACGGATCGGTAGTGATCACGGAGATAAGAAGATTGATTGCCATTGGCTACACCTAGATGCCACTTTTAATCTGTAAATAGCCGCGATAGGTAATCTCACCAGAATCATCTCCATGAAGGACTCTGGAACATCTTCAAGTTTCATTATGTAAAGTGTTTCCAAATTTGGTTTTGTTCTCGTCCCTAATTGCTATTTTCTTTTCTTTTTTGGGCCAGCAAATTCATGGGGTTTATGAAAAATTCGGGTCTTTCCTAAAGTTGTTAAAAGTTATAAATTGTCTTTTTGTAAATAGAAAAGATCAAAAGAAGGTAAGAAGAGTAGACGAGAGGGGGGGCCAAAACTTGGAGATGCGGGGTATCTATCCCCGTGCCTCTCGCATGCTAAGCGAGCGCTCTACCATCTGAGCTACATCCCCTTTGCTGTTTAGTTCTGATTTTAATAAAACTTAAATAAAACATATTTCTCTTCTTTACCCTCCCGAGTCCGGAATGGATATTATGGTATGTCGGAGTCTGCAGATTTTGAATTGCGAAGATGCTGAGAAAATTACTGACGCAAACATCCTCTAGTCGCCTCCTCTCTTCCGGGATTCCTTTCTTCTCCAAATCTTCTCTTTCACCGTTTTCCTCATTGCCCTCTTCGCCGGATCCACCTTGCTCGGGGAGTAGCACCGTTGAACATGTCGAGGACGCTGGTTCCGCCGCCGGAACAACCATCTCCGTCGACCGTTCTTCTCTCTTTAATCCTCCCGGTAACTTATTTTCCTCCCACACTCTATACTGAGATTTAATCTGACAGTTTTGGAGTCTGATCGTTGTTGGAAAAATCAGACCACTCTCATGAACCAACATCGGATTCCGAGCTCGTCAAGCACCTCAAAAGCGTTATCAAGGTATCTTCATTTCATACATTTTGGCTTTCGTAGTAGAAAAATCGAAATTTTTGTAATTGTTAATCTTGTAATTCACATTTTGGCCTTCATAGTATAAAATTCGAATTTTTTTTTTGTTATTTTTGATCTTCGATTCATACACATTGGCCTTCACAGTATAAAAATCGAAACCTTTTGTCATTGTTTATCTTGTGGTTCTAGAAAATATGTTTTTTCTGAAGTTTGATCAAACTTTATGAATTTGGTATGCATCACAGTTTCGGGGTGGCCCAATCTCAGTGGCTGAATACATGGAGGAGGTCTTGACTAATCCTAAATCAGGATATTACATGAACCGTGATGTATTTGGAGCTCAAGGTGATTTCATTACTTCTCCAGAAGTAAGCCAGATGTTCGGCGAGGTAATTAATTACTTAGCATTTCTTGTTTTTTGGAGTTGTGAATTTGTGTTTGGTTTTTCTTACCCGGTGTTGTGATCTTAGATGATTGGTGTTTGGACTGTGTGTCTTTGGGAGCAAATGGGAAGGCCAGAAAGGGTTAATCTCATTGAGCTAGGTCCAGGTCGAGGAACACTCATGGTCGATCTCCTTCGTGTATGTAATTATGCTCTTGTCCTCTATCCTTGAGATTTCTCTAATTATGTCGGAAAAACTATCTCACTGCTGTCTCTTGGGACTTTCCACTTATAGGGTACATCAAAGTTTAGAAATTTCACGGAATCATTGCATATACATTTGGTGGAATGCAGTCCTGCGTTGCAGAAACTTCAGCACCAGAACCTGAAATGCACAGATGATAGTAGTTCGGAGAAGAAAGCTATAAGTTCACTAGCTGGGACACCTGTGCACTGGCACGCTACTCTTGAAGAGGTACCATCAGGAGGTATGCATGTTTTTGTTACATTTACTTGTCTTAATATAGCAAAAGTCAACGTGCTACATATGTCTTAAGCAATGTAAACTGTGATGCTCGGCATCGTTTCTCATGGTATCTCTTGTTCTCTTTTGCTTCCATGGCAGTACCAACAATAATCATAGCTCATGAGTTTTATGATGCACTTCCAGTTCATCAGTTTCAGGTTAGTGTGGGTGTAACTTGCAATATAGTCTTCTCCTTTTAGTTAAGTATGTGTATCTTATGTGTACTCAATCTCTGCAGAAATCTCCCCGAGGCTGGTGTGAGAAAATGGTTGATGTGGGAGAAGATTCACAGTAAGTATATATTTTATTAGTGGGATTTGCTTCAGAGCTGATCGATGCGTTGTTGGTTATAGGTTCCGCTTTGTTCTATCCCCACAGCCTACACCTGCAGCCTTATATCTCTTGAAACGCTGCACGTGGGCTACACCTGAGGAGAGGGAGAAGCTTGAGCATGTCGAGATCAGCCCGATATCAATGGATTTGACCCAAGAAATGGCCAAGAGAATAGGCTCTGATGGAGGTGGAGCACTTATAATCGATTACGGGAAGGATGGGCTCATTTCAGACAGTCTTCAGGTTTGTGGCCTAAAGATATTCTGATCAATGCGCATAAAGTCGTCGTATCTGAATCTATGAATAGGATTTAACCATCATTTTTTTTTTCCAATATGTCTAAGGCTATTAGAAAACACAAGTTTGTCAACATACTGGATGATCCCGGGTCTGCAGATCTAAGTGCTTATGTCGACTTTCCTTCGTTAAAACACTCCGCTGAGGAAGCTTCAGGTTCGCCCCTAAACTCACGAGTCACTGCTCGTCATTGTAATATAGAGAGTTATAGCTTTACGTAAACCAAATGCAAAACGTGTGTATTGCGCAGAAAATGTATCAGTCCATGGACCTATTACTCAGTCTCAGTTCTTGGGTTCACTTGGAATAAACTTCAGAGTTGATGCGCTGCTACAGAACTGCGACGATGAGCAAGCCGAGTCCTTGAGGTCCGGATACTGGCGGCTTGTTGGAGATGGTGAAGCACCTTTCTGGGAAGGGCCTAATGAACAGACACCGATTGGAATGGGCACGAGGTATCTTGCAATGGCTATTGTCAACCGAAACCAAGGCACTCCGGCTCCATTCCAGTAAGAAAGATTGAATTTTCTAGATAAGGACACTTTTTTTTTTTTTTTAAAGTGGCTTATCATAATCTCAGTTATAAGTAATAAAAGCTTTTGAATTCTAAAGTTTTTGCTCTATGTTAGGAATCAAATGTGTTATATCACCATATGCAGCACTCTTGACCTTTGTTTACAAGTAGTTTAGGTCGCTTCGAAGTTCGAAATCGTCGTAAGTTTGCGCTTTACATTCAAATAGCTTAAAAGCCCACAGACTTCCCAGCACAAATATGAAATAGAAATTAAGGTCGAAAACATAACAAAGATTTGGAACCACTATTTGACAAACTCAGAGAGATAGAGAGAGATCAACAACACAATCTCAAATAGATACATAATAAGTAAACTTGATGATACAATTACAATAAATAGGAATCCCTTTCACATTCTTTGGTACAATATCATCCCCTAGACATTATTTGCAAAGTGATTTTGCATAAAAAAATTTGTATCATCATCAAATTAACTCTCACTATAAAAAGATGATATGGCATTCCAAAAAAAAATGACAGAGATTTAAATTTAATGTGACATGACTTTAACCTATATATTTTAAGATGAAATTCAATTATAAATAAATTATATGATTGGTTATATATATTTGGTACTCCCTTAGACATTCTAAATGATACTATATCAATAACATGATTTTCAATATTTAACTGTAATTACGAATTGCCTCTTTTAAATGATTGTTCATATTTATCTCATTTAGAAAAAAAAAAATTTAAAAAGAGTTTCCAAACTAACAAAATTGTATAAGATGATTGATATAATATAATAAATCTTAAATATTAATAAATTAGTAGAATTGATCAATCAAATAAATTTTTTTTCTTTCTTTTCCAAATTCCAAACAAAATATTTGTCGGATAATTCAATTCATCAATAACAGTTGAAAAAAAATAAAGCACAAAATGAAGAAGAAATTTTCATCAATTTTTTTAAAACAATTCAATTCATCAATAAACTTGAGAAAAAAGATTTGTCGGATATTTCTTATAATATCATGGTAGATTTTAACTAAATTTCTTTAAGAAAAGTTAAATATTTAATGTTTTATGAATTTTTATTAACATATTTATTTTATTAAACCAGTTCAAAGATATAAATTTTACATTTCTATAGGTTAAGTATATTCACAGAAAAATATAATAAATCAATTAAAATTTATGAAAATTTTATAATTTTAATTATAAGTTATAAAATATAAATATATTAAAATATAATCAGTATTTATTTTAATTTGAAATTATTGTAAGTACTAAATCTAATACTAAATTAAAGAAAACTGAAATTTTCTAACCAAAACCAAAATAAAACCAAACTTTTATGGTTTTAGTTGTTGTAATATTAAATATTGAATATATAAAATAAATTAAATTGTAAAAAGAAAATTTATTGTAAATTATATTATTTTAAAATGTCTTTTTATCAATGCGAATATCGCGGGAAGTCACCCAGTTTCTCTGAAGCAGGACACATTCTTCGGTTAAGTTGTAATTGCGTGCGTGTGCGTGCGTCTTCGATTTAGCGAACCGGTTTAAGGATAATAACGTAATTCAACGTGCCAAGGACGAAATTGCAAACAAATCAATCAAATCTTCAGAGCTATCTACTTCGCGTCGATCTCTCTGGTTCTGTCTGCTTCGATTTTTTATCCAGATCTCTACCTTCAATCTTTTGAGATCTGAATATCTCCCGGAAGGGAAAGAAAGAGAAATATGTACGGATTCGAGGCGCTTACGTTCAACATCCATGGCGGATACTTGGAGGCGATCGTGAGGGGCCACCGTGCTGGGCTTCTCACCACCGCTGACTACAACAATCTCTGCCAGTGTGAAAACCTTGACGACATCAAGATGCACCTTTCTGCCACCAAATACTGCTCTTACCTCCAAAACGGTGTGTTTTTTCACATATGATCCGTGATGTCTCAAAATTTGACTCTGTTGTGTAATAAATTTGATTATTTGACTTTAATTTTGTTTAATGGGTTCTGGGTTTAAGCATTTTAAAATGCTTTTAATCCCCAATTTGATGTGGGAGTTAGTGAAATTTCCCCATGACTGATGAGAAATTGGTATCCGGTAGAAGTTTTTAATTTGAATGTTCATTCATTTCTATAAATGGATCTGAAATCTGATGTTTTAGACGAAGTGAGTCTAAAAAAAACTGTTCTTTTGTTTGAAATCTGCATAATTGTTCGTTCTTGTATATCTGAATCTTTGCCTCATTATTGTAAACAAAAAAAACTGTTCTTATTATTATATTTTTTTTATAATTATTGGCTGCAAAAAAAGACTGTTATTTTATCCTTGGATTTTCTAATCCTTTGGCTGCAGAACCGTCACCTCTGCATACCACCACAATTGTGGAGAAGTGTACACTCAAGCTTGTTGATGATTATAAGCATATGCTTTGCCAAGCAACTGAGCCTATGTCGACCTTCTTAGAGTACATCAGGTTAGTGAGATATCGCTCCTCTTTCCGGTAAATCGTTTTTAGATCAACAGAAGATGGTGATAACTTGTTTTTCTTCCCTGGATTTAGTATAGTAGATGATCTATCAAATATAAGACGCTGGAATTTGAGATATTGGGTTTGTTCTTTAATATTGTAATTTAGATACGGACACATGATTGACAATGTCGTGCTGATTGTTACTGGAACCTTGCACGAGAGAGATGTTCAAGAGCTGATCGAGAAGTGTCACCCTTTAGGCATGTTTGACAGGTACCTTCATTGACCTGTTGGATCTTCTATACCTCTTACCGTAGCTGCTTTAGACCCGTTTTCTTTTCCTTTTTATGGTTTTGCTCATGATTTTTTTTTGTTCAGTATTGCTACACTGGCAGTTGCTCAGAATATGAGGGAGCTCTACAGGTTGGTGCTTGTGGATACTCCTCTGGCTCCATATTTTTCTGAATGCTTGACGTCAGAGGTACAAAGCCGAACTATTTATTATTCTTTATGGTTTTCAATCTTGTGCAACTGTTTTCTAGTTTTTCTTGGTAAATATTGGATGTAGTAGATCATGTGAATATTGCATTGCTCTTTCTTTTCTTTTTTTTTTCTGTAGGATCTGGATGACATGAACATAGAGATCATGAGAAATACCCTCTACAAAGCATACCTTGAAGATTTCTACAAGTTCTGTCAGGTGATAGTCGACTCCTAATATTCTTCCAAAATTTCAGAATATACCTATTCCAGCTAACCCTACTTCCTTTTTTTGTGTGTATTCGGAACAGAAACTTGGTGGCGCAACAGCAGAGATAATGTCTGACCTTTTGGCCTTTGAAGCCGACAGAAGAGCAGTGAATATCACCATCAATAGGTAATTAATTACTAAGGTTATCATCGTTCATATAACCACAAGATGTTATCATTTTTGTGTTGCTCTGTTTATATAGGAACTGATAGTGGTGTCCTTTTCTATGCAGCATTGGCACTGAGCTCACAAGAGAAGACAGGAAGAAACTGTACTCTAACTTTGGTCTCCTGTAAGAAGCATTCTTCAATCAAATAATAATTCCACTCAATGGTTGCATAATATTTTAAACTAGTTTTCATCACCATGGTTTTTACATTTCTTTAACAGCTATCCATATGGTCACGAGGAGCTTGCTATCTGTGAGGATATAGATCAGGTAGATACTCAAGCTAATATATAATAAATATATTTAACAAATGGCTCAGCGAAATAACTAGCTGTTGTTAGGTTCGTGGTGTTATGGAGAAATACCCTCCTTACCAAGCAATATTCTCCAAGATGTCGTACGGAGAGAGCCAGATGCTCGACAAGGCGTTTTATGAAGAAGAAGTCAGAAGGCTTTGCTTAGCCTTTGAGCAGCAGGTTTGAGTCCCTCTCCCTAAATGAATTAAAGCACTTTCACTTGCCCAACATCATTGATTACCGTCAGTTACTCAGTTTCTGCTAGAACTGAATGTTATTTGTTTTTCTATAGAAATTCCAAAAATGCAAATCTCATATATATATATATATATATATAGAGAGAGAGAGAGAGTTTGGAGTGCGATTGCATAATGTGATGTGTTGTTGTAGCTGTCTTTAAACCAGGTGTAATACTAACAATGGCTGTTTAAACCTGAGTATTGCAGTTTCATTACGCGGTGTTCTTTGCGTATATGAGGTTGAGGGAGCAGGAGATCAGGAACCTGATGTGGATATCCGAATGTGTTGCACAGAACCAGAAGTCGAGGATACATGATAGTGTTGTCTACATGTTCTGAGTCTGGTAAGAAGTGAAAAACATAAAGAAAACTGTAATCTGTCTAAACTCTGGAGAATAAGAACCCATTTGGTTGCTGTTGGTTTTCTTCATTACTCCTTTTCAGAGAAATCTGCTGTACAATCTGCAGTTTTATATTCATTGTTTTGTCCCCCCGAGTCAGGGCGTGTATGAAAATTCCCCAACAAGAATCTCTACCATTTGTTTGTCCATGGTTCTTCTTAGCGACTAAACTCTTGTAGTCCTCTACATATCTATCATTTGAGAAGCACTTAACTTTAATTTTGTAAAATATTACATCTCATCTTAATCGATTTTATTGAGAATTTATCTTTTGCTTCTATCTTCAATAAATCCATCGTAAATCTTCCATAAAGCTTTATAAAGGATTAGTTCTTTAGAAAGTCCCACAAACATAGCTCTACTGCTAAAATAAAAGGGAAAATACTTTCGCCTAGAACACCTGGTTCATGTTTCATCTAGAACCGGGACCCAAAAAAACAATCTCCAATTTTTCAGGGAGCATTTCTTCGGTTTAATAGACAGACCGCTTTAAGCTATCATATTGGTTATAGCAGATCGGTTTAAGGATACAATCGTAATTTTAACGTGCACGGACGAGTTCGGAAAAAAATATCAATCAATTCAAAGCAATCTTCTTCGCGTCGATCTCTGCTTCAATTTCTTCTTCCTCTTCTTCAGATCTCTCTATCCCGACATTCTTTGAGATCTGAATATCTTACAATCCTCCGGAAGGGAAAGGAGTAGAAGGATGTACGGATTCGAGGCTCTTACATTCAACATCCATGGCGGATACTTGGAGGCGATCGTGAGGGGCCACCGTGCTGGGCTTCTAACCACCGCCGATTACAACAATCTGTGCCAGTGTGAAAACCTTGATGACATCAAGATGCACCTCTCTGCCACCAAATACGGCTCTTACCTCCAAAACGGTGCGTCTTTCACATATGATCGCTCTGCGGATCCGTGATGTCTATTGAATTTGATTAATTGACTTGGATTTTGTGTCATTGTATGTGGGTTCTGGGTTTTAGGCTTACGAAATGTTTTCAATCCTCAATTTGATGTGGGATTTAGTGAAATCTCCCGACGACCGATGTGAAAATTGGTTCTCGCCACAGTTTTATTTTTATATGTCATTCATTTTCATAAATGGATCTTAAGGCTCATTTTTAAAGGAGACTGTAATTTATTGAGTCTCAGTACCATGATTTCTTCTGTTCTTTTGTTTGAAACCTGCAAAATTGTTAGTTTATCTGAATCTCTTTTCCATTATTGTTTCAAAAAAATGTTCTTTATCTTTGGCTGCAGAACCGTCACCACTGCATACCACCACAATTGTGGAGAAGTGCACTCTCAAGCTTGTTGATGATTATAAGCATATGCTTTGCCAGGCAACTGAGCCTATGTCAACCTTCTTAGAGTACATCAGGTTAGTGAGATCAACAGAATATGGTGCCTAGTTGTTTTGTTAGTATTTAGTTTTGCCAAAAAAAACCTCTCGATATATATCATAGTGTGTAAGTTTGGTACTTTCATGAAGCTCCATTTTATTTAAGAGATTGCAGTGAATAATGAATTTGATTTGTTTGAGAATGTTGAGAGTAAAGATTTTGATTATTTTGTTGTAGTTTAAATCCTAGCTTATATTTTTTACCTTTCTTCCTCCCACCCCCTTAATTTACTTTAGTGTATGATCTATCAATAAAAGATGCCGGCATTTGAGACATTGGGTTCGTTCTCTTAATATCATAACGCAGATACGGCCACATGATTGACAATGTCGTGCTGATTGTTACTGGAACTTTGCACGAGAGAGATGTTCAAGAGTTGATTGAGAAATGTCACCCTTTGGGCATGTTTGACAGGTAGCCACCTTGATATTTTGGATCTTCTAAACTTCCTACCGTAGCTGCCATAGATCCCTTTTATTTTCCTTTATATGTTTTTTGCTCATTATTTCACTTTCTCAGCATTGCGACACTGGCAGTTGCTCAGAACATGAGGGAGCTCTATAGGTTGGTGCTTGTTGATACTCCTCTGGCTCCATATTTTTCTGAGTGCTTAACATCAGAGGTACATAGCTGAAATATTTACTATTGTAGTTTTATTTTTGACCTTGAGCCATTGTTTTCTAATTAGCGAATACATTGGTAAATTATGAATTTCCTTTCACGTTCGTATCATTTTCAGGATCTGGATGATATGAACATAGAGATTATGAGGAACACCCTGTACAAAGCATACCTTGAGGATTTTTACAAGTTCTGTCAGGTGCTAGTCGACTTCTAAATCTTTTTACACAATTTCATAATCGTCTTATACTAGCTAACCCGTTTTTGCTGTATATCGGAATAGAAACTTGGTGGGGCAACAGCAGAGATAATGTCTGACCTTCTGGCCTTCGAAGCTGACAGAAGAGCTGTGAACATCACCATCAATAGGTAATTAATTACTGCTGCATGCCTTCGTGCATCAAACTAGAAGATCTTACCGTCGTTGTGTTACTTTCTGTTATAAAGACGCTGAAACTGGTTTTCTTTTTTATGCAGCATTGGCACTGAGCTCACGAGAGAAGACAGGAAGAAACTGTACTCCAACTTTGGTCTCCTGTAAGCATTCTAGAGCCAAACGAAAAATTCAGTTCAATGTCGCATAAACCTCTAAAATAGAATTTCCCACCATGATTTTGATTTTTTCTTCCGCAGCTATCCATATGGTCACGAGGAGCTTGCTATCTGTGAAGACATAGATCAGGTAAATTCGCAAGCTAGTGTATTAGAAATATATCATGTTATAAAAATGTCTCAATAAATCCCATTGTCATTCGCTGTTAGGTTCGTGGTGTTATGGAGAAATACCCGCCTTACCAAGCAATATTCTCCAAGATGTCTTACGGAGAGAGCCAGATGCTCGACAAAGCGTTTTATGAAGAAGAAGTGAGAAGGCTTTGCTTAGCATTTGAGCAGCAGGTTCGTTTCCATAGAAATTCCAAAAGTTCAGGGTCTAATACATAGAGTCCGATTGCATAACGCGTCTTGTTTGTAATTGTCTGTCAGTTCATGTCTAATACTAACAATGGTTGTTTGAACCTGAGTTTTGCAGTTCCATTACGCGGTGTTCTTTGCGTATATGAGGTTGAGGGAGCAGGAGATCAGGAATCTGATGTGGATATCTGAATGTGTTGCACAGAACCAGAAGTCGAGGATCCACGACAGTGTTGTCTACATGTTCTGAGTCTGGTAAGAAATGAGGAACACATATTAAAAATGTGTAAATGTGTCATAAAGTTGGAGAATAAGAAGAAAGAACCAATTTGGTTGCTGCTGGTTTTCTTCATTGCTCCAGTTTTACCAGAGAAATCTGCTGTACAAACTGTGCGGTTTATACATTCACTGTTTCTATTGCTCTACGTGAGTGCCTGTTTTAAATTTTACCCAAATAAGAATCTGTCCAATTTGTTTGTTTGTTTTTGCCATACTGTATTTCCTGTAATAATATCAAGCTATCTATTTATAATGTGCGTTAATAACATTTTATTAAAATATTTTAAATGGTTTTAAGATCTAATGCTGAAATTTCAAAAAGTTTGTTTTCTGACCAAGAAATTACTGATTGATTATCAAGTTGATGTTTGACTAGTGTGGTTAAGCTTTAGAGTCGTGTTACTGTAAATTATTTTATTTACATTTTCACCATTTTGTTAGAAAACATCATATATACGGACATAAAATAAACATAAAATGCAATTTTAGAGAGAAATCCCTAAATCGAATTTGACAATTAAGCCTTGGAAGAAAACAGATCGAGTCTTCTCTCTCTCTCTCTCTCGCTCTCTTCTCACTTCCCTCCTCCTCCTTCCCTGAGAGGAGCTCCGTTTCCTCATGACGCACCGCCGCATCAACACCACTTGCTTCAATGGCGGATCCGCCGGAGTATTCATCCTCTTGTTACTCCTACTCACCGCCACTACCACCACTAGCTCAGCTCCGATTCCAGGATTGGACACCTTCTTGACCAACCAATTCCGCGTCGACCCGAAAGCTACCAACGACTCATTCGGATCTCTCTCATCCTCTCTCAAACGCTCTCTCTCTTCCGCTTCCTCTTCTCTCCACTTCTCCGCTCTCTCTCAGTCTCTACTCTCCCTCTCAGTCTCCGTCTCCCTCCACGTCCGCTTCGTCGGCGATTTCCCTTCCTCCGCCGCTACCACTTTCTCCTCCTTCATATCAGCCGCCGTCACTGGAGACAAGTTTCACGTCATCTCTCCTCCTCCCGATTCATCCACCGATCACCGCCTTGCTGTCTCTCACTCTCTCCACCTCGACGCTTCTCTGTCTCCTCATTCCCTCTCCTCACGCCTCGAAACCACCTTGAAATCCCTAATCGCCGGCACAACCTCATCTCTCCGATCTCAGCTCCTCTCCGTTCCTTACGGCTCGATCGATGAGATCGTTAAGCAAGAGTACGAGAAAGAGAAGCATGGAGACGGCGGCGTATACATCTACTTGATCTCGCTAGGCCCTCAGTCAAAACCCTACGCGTACAGTTACTCCCATGGCGATTCCTCTGCTGGGTTCACGAAATGTTTAGGAAGTATCTGGACCGGTAAGGAACGTTATCTCTGGATTGATCTCTCCGCCGGACCTGTTGATTATGGTCCTGCGTTATCCGGTGATGGAGTTTTGCCAAGAGGCGAGTTTCACCCGCTTGCTGCTTTCCATGGCCGTCCCAAATCAGAGAAAGCTTTGCTTGCGGATTTGGCTTCGTTGGTGTACAATGCGTATCAGGTACTGTTTGTTCCTTCTCTGAGAATCCCGGTCTACTTTGAGGATTCGTTGGTTGTTCAGTTTATTCACATTTATGGATCGGAGCATAAGGACCCGGTTGGGTTAGATTGGGAATCTGTCAAGAGAACGTTCATGGAGGAAGCTAACAATGGTGGCTTGTTGTTAGGAGAACAGAAGTTGAGTTTTAAAAGTTTCAGTGTGAATTACAGAGAATGTCCGATTTGTTCGTTTGCTGTATCTCGAGGCATGAACTCATACACGTCTAGGTTCTTGTTTGATAACTACACCTTGATTGTGAGTGAGTATTTGGATTCCAAGCATATGCATCGGACATTGACTGAGTCAGCAGAGGAGTTGAGAAGAGTCGCAGGGATCCATGAAGAAGAGGACTTCGCTAGGGTTTTACCTGTTTATGTGTTTGATTTGGATATCAATACGCCTTTGTTGCTCGACAGGTATCACCAGTCTGTTGCTTTTAAAGACATGGTCATTGCTGTTAGAACTAGAGGAACCCAAACAGTGAGTGATTATACCTGCAATGGGCGTCATGTGTTTGTTCATACAAGAGACCTTGAACGACCTCTTGTTGGTTCCATACTCCAGAGCATGTGGGGTGTATCTTCGACTCATTTGACATGGAGCCCGAGACATAACTCGACTCTAGTGGACTACACATGGAGCGTTGGGCAGACACCTTTTGGACCGTTCTCTGATATCTCGTCTCTATCGTTTGTTCAGAAAGACGCTGCTAAGAGAAACGTTCTGTTGACATCGTTGAACACAACTATCTCAAGTGCGATCGATATTATCGATTCTGCGGTCGCTTATGGAGGTGATGTCAACCTTCTGAAACAGAACCGGCACTCTGAGTTCATGCAAAGGTGGAATCTTTTGAAGTACAAATTGGAGAAATCGGTTTCTGCTCTATCGCACAATGATTTCGAGATGGCTTTGTTCTACCTGAGATCAGCTTCGCACGACTTGTACTCGATGCATTCAGTGGTGTACCTCGCGTCACAAGAAGTGGAAGCGAGTCTCAACTGTTTCAAAGATCCTCCGTTCCCATGGGGAACTGTTTCAGTGTCTGGATTAGGATTAATGGCTTTGGGTTACGTGTACTCGAAAAGAGGTAGACTCTTCAAGAGCAAAAGAAAACAGTTCTGAAATAATCCAGGCCAGAGCAATTGGATAAAGACGTTGATAGTTTCGTTTTTTTGGGGTTAATACAACATGTACTATGAGCTTGTTTCCTTTTGCTAATGTTGAACAAAGGAGAAAATTGGCGAATCTTTTTGTGTTTTTGGTTGTCTATTTATTTATATGAAAAGTTAAGACAAAAGGGATGTTTGGGCCATAACCATAAAAATTGTTTTTGTGTTAACTAAATCCTTGACAAAGCTAAATTTTTATAAGAAAATGTTAAAGCAAATCATATATCTAAGATATAATTAAGCAATTTAACCCTCTAATAATTTTAAAATTCGAAATTGTATTATAAAAAGCATAAAATTGCACCCCACCGCCTAAGTATTTATCATAGTGTTAAAAGCTCAACAACAGTCTCTTCCTCTTTCGACCGTCTCTCTCGTCTCTCATCGGAGCCATGGCGGACGGCCATTCCTTCAATAATATCTCTCTCAGCGGTCGCGGTGGAACGGTGCGTTCCTTTCTCTATCTCTATTATTATGCCGGTTCCTTTTAGCATATTTCTCCTCCTTTTAGCATATTTCTCCCTTTTCCGACTTGCTTCGAAAACCCTAATTTCTTATTATTGTAGACGCCTTTGTTTCCGTCGTTTGATTATTCGGTAGGAGACGAATGTGTGATTTTCGTGTCAGCAACGTATATTGTGGGTTTTTTTTCTGGTTTACAAATATTTTTGGATCTTACGAAAAGGGTTACAAATCTCGTCGCTGTTCTTTGGTCCGATGATTGATGGAAAATTTCTTCAACGACGTTTATGTGATCTTCTATTAATATATTATATAGATTTCTCGACACAGAAAATGGTGTCTTGTAGCTATTTAGGGTTTTTTTTTGTGCTTAATGTTGTTTAATGTGGTTTCGATTTGGTACTGCAGAACCCTGGACTCCTGAAGATAAACTCTGGAGGGATTCAATGGAAGAAGCAAGGTGGTGGAAAAGCTGTGGAAGTTGATAAATCTGATATTGTAGGCGTCAGTTGGATGAAGGTTCCGAGGACAAACCAGCTGGGAGTAAAAATCAAAGATGGGTTGTACTATAAGTTCATTGGATTTCGAGATCAGGTTTTGCGCATAACTTCTTGCTTCTGCTTTCGATTTTATTCCATATGTCAGATATTTGTTTTATTTGAACTTATTATCATGCTCCTGTGTTTGTTTGGTCAATAGGATGTTGCAAGTCTTACCAGCTTTTTCCAAACTACTTTTGGGAAAACACCTGAAGAGAAACAACTATCTGTCAGCGGTCGCAATTGGGGAGAGGTGGAATTGAATGGTGAGTTCTTTATCACCTTATGGTGTGTCCGCTTAAGTAACTGTTTTCTAGTCGTAGAAGGATTTATATAATTTGGTTGAGTTTTTTTTTTTTTTTTTTTAAAGTTAACTTAAGCTTCTCTACTTTTCTTAAGTGAAAAAATCTCTGAGCTCTCTCCCTTTCTTTGTGCAGGGAATAATCTAACCTTTTTGGTTGGTGGAAAGCAAGCTTTTGAAGTATCCCTGGCTGATGTTTCACAGACTCAGCTTCAAGGGAAAAATGACGTATTATTGGAGTTTCATGTTGATGATACCGCTGGTGCCAATGAGGTATTCCTTTTGCATTGCAATTTGGTTTCTCCTTAGAAATGTAATCTCTGGGTTAATATGTCTGTAAGGGTACATATACGAGCTGTTCCTGATTCTGTTGTATGCACATACAGAAAGACTCGTTGATGGAGATAAGTTTTCATATTCCTAATTCCAACACTCAGTTTGTTGGTGATGAAAGTCGTCCGCCTGCTCAGGTAAGTTGCCAAGCCTTTTTAATTATATGGTGTGTCTCGAGTATTTTTCTGCTTATGCCAAGAGCATGTCTCAGGTTCTCCATGACAGAATCATGGCAGTGGCTGATGTTGGTGCTGGAGTTGAGGAGGCAGTCGTCACATTTGAGGGTATCGCAATCCTCACACCCAGGTAAAGATTTTTCCTTCTTTTCTTGACGATTAGAGTATTAGTTGATCATTTTATCATCTGTTGTACTACTGTATGGTTGCATCATCTCATGACTACATGATTGGTTTTTCTTTCATAGGGGTCGGTACAGTGTGGAGCTTCACCTTTCCTTCTTGCGATTACAAGGACAAGCTAATGACTTCAAAATCCAATACAGTAGTGTTGTCCGCTTGTTTTTGCTTCCAAAGGTTTTTTTTCTGATCATATCTCGGGGAATTTTGTTTATGTTAGCAGTAATCAGATTAAAGGGATTATCATATTATGGTTGCTGAATCTTATACTTATAAATGAATCTCTTGTTATCTGTTTTCTGCATGAGCAGTCAAACCAGCCACATACGTTTGTTGTTATCTCTCTAGACCCACCCATCCGTAAAGGTCAGACAATGTACCCCCATATTGTGATGCAGGTAAACGTTACTTTTATTTTCCCTTCTATTTCAGTTTTCTTTTTACAAGTGTGTTTCATTATGTTATTCACTCTGATTTTTACATATCTGTTTCCCCCACCTTGTCTAGTTTGAAACAGACTCCGTCTTCGAAAGTGAACTCTCAATTAGTGATGATCTTATGAATACAAAGTTCAAGGACAAGTTGCAGCGATCATATAAGGTCTCTGTCTAGTCTGCACGTATGTTATCATTCATTGATAGAAAACAAATCTCTACATACACTGGTTGCTAAGGATATGGCTATGAATCTTCAGGGTCTCATTCATGATGTGTTCACCACAGTGCTGCGTTGGCTATCTGGTGCAAAGATCACTAAACCAGGGAAGTTTCGTAGTGCCCAAGATGGGTATGCAGTGAAATCATCTCTTAAGGCAGAAGATGGTGTCCTTTATCCACTTGAGAAGGGATTTTTCTTTTTACCTAAACCTCCAACGCTTATACTCCATGATGAGGTACTTTGTGGTTAGTGATGATTGGGAATTTTTGTTAGGCTTTGGGATAGAGTTGGTTTGTTCAAACCGTTTGCTTTTGCCTCTCATTTTTAGATTGACTATGTGGAGTTTGAAAGGCATGCTGCTGGTGGTGCTAACATGCACTACTTCGATCTTCTCATTAGACTAAAAACGGATCATGAACATCTGTTCCGGAATATTCAGAGGAATGAGTATCACAATCTCTATTCCTTCATAAGGTTAGAACGGGGTATTTCAGTATCAACTGTTTTGAAGTTACTATGAGTGGATTGAATTGTAGTGAATAGAACATTATCTTCCCTTGCTGCAGCTCTAAGGGTTTGAAGATTATGAACCTTGGAGGTGCGGGTACTACAGACGGAGTTGCTGCTGTTCTTCGGGATAATGATGATGATGATGCAGTTGACCCTCATCTTGAGCGTATCAGAAACCAAGCTGCTGATGAGAGTGACGAGGAGGCAAGTGGTTTTTGTCTGACGGAATTACTTCATGTGATCATGTTTTTGATAGTCAATACTTTTAATTTGTGAAGGACGAAGACTTTGTTGCGGGTGATGACGACGGTGGTTCACCAACTGATGATTCTGGCGAGGACGACTCTGATGCTAGTGACGGTGGCGGAGGAGAGAACGAGGTAAAACTTTTTCATATTCTTAAATCAAAATATTTCACCTGCGAAACCAAAGGCTTGACATGTCTTATCATTCGTACCATTGTCTCGTTTCAGAACTCTATCAAGAAGGAAGCCAAGAAAGAGGCTTCGTTGTCGAAAGGCTTGCCCCCAAAGAAGAAAGCATTAGCCCCAGAAGAAGGCAGTAGCAAGAAGAGGAAGATTAAAAAGAAGAAGGATCCTAAAGCACCAAAGATGGCAAAGACTAGTTTCATGTTCTTCTCTACAATGGAAGGAGCTGTGAGTTCATCTCTCCTTTGTTCTACATTTAACTCTAGGATCTAAACTAGAGTATCGATGAGAAGTACATTCTAGTTGTCCGACAAACTTAGCATTCCCGAGCGGTAGAAAAAACATTTTGTGGCGACCAAACATTATTATATATCATTTTCCATTGGTGAACTGAGCAGAACATAAGGAAGACTCAGCCAGAACTCGGATTTGGAGATAGGTCGAAGGCGGTTGGAGATAAGTGGCGTCAGATGTCTGGTAAAAATTAAAATATTCCTTTTAAAAAACTACATTTTCTTGGTCTTAACTTAGCATGTATATATATGTGTGATCTATAATGTGTGTGTGTGTGTTTGGTTTCATGTAACCACAGCCGAGGAAAAGGAGCCGTATGAAGCTAAGGCACAAGCTGACAAGAAGCGATACAAGGATGAGCTTAGTAATTACGAGAACCATCAGCCGATGCTTGTAGACTCAGGAAACGAGTCCGACAGTAACTAAACTCTTGTTAGCTCAAAGATTCTTAACTGATATTTTACATATTATCTTGTCTGCTGCTACATCTTTAGATCGTGTGTTTTTGAATGTAGCGTTCCTAATGATATGTAACATCGTACTTTTAGCTGGCTGGAGTTGACCATAATTTCTCTGTCTTGACGGCAAAGATCCACATATGAATTTTTGCTCTTTAGGACTAGCTGTACAATAATCTTCAAAATTGCACAAAGTATTCCCATTGAATCAAACTTCAAATCATAACAAAAGTTATAGATAAGAAGCAACAAAATCGATTGTAATTCTTTCCGATTAAAAATTCACATCATGATATAATGTTTAACAAGGTTCTCATGATGAAATCTATGGGCAAGAAGTTTCTAAAATCTTATGGACAATGGGACGAGCTCTACACATAGCTTTCAACGGCGTAGCTTTACGCATCGTAGTTCCTTTTTCAGTCTCTCTCATGTCCACAGATTCTTCTCCGGCTCTCTCCCACTCGAAACATTGGACCAACGAACCCAGAGCCAAAGTTACAAGTCGCTGAGCTAGGCCTGATCCAGGGCAAGCTCGTCGTCCTATCCCAAAAGACATCAACTTTTTATCCTCTCCTTCTTTCTCAAACCTCTCTGGCTTGAACTTTTCCGACTCTTCCCAGATATTTGGGTCTCTATGTATGGCCCATGCGTTCACCAATAAGATTGTGCCACGAGGGACGTCATAGCCTGCCACTATGCAATCTTCTGATGCCAAGTGCGGGAGGAGCATTGGAGCAACAGGATAAAGTCGTAAAGTCTCCGACATAATGCTCTGGAGATAAGGAAGATTCACAATGTCTTGTTCCTCTATTAACCGGTCTAAACCGATTTGCTCGTCGATTTCTGCCCTTGCCTTTTTTAGTACTTCTGGATGGTTCAACAAATTCGACATAGCCCATTCTAACGTTCCTGCTGATGTGTCAGTCCCAGCAAGTATCATAACCTATCCAAGTTAAAATTTAGTTAGAAAATGCAATTTTTCCCTTAAATTAGTGTTACTATTTTGATCTCTCGTTACTTACAAGAATGATTCCTTTGATGATGACATCGGTGTAGTAATCAGGCTGAGTTTCTTGGAGAGAAAGCAAGTGATCGATCATGGTGTTACCCTTTTCTTTCTCCGCACGTTTCTCGTTTACCAGAGACTGTAAAAATCCGTCAACCCGACCCGCTAGTTCTTTCACTTGTTTCTCGTAACTCGTAATCCAACGAAGGATTGGAAAATAGTCTGCGGCATTACCAGCGCCGCCACTAACAGCCACCTCGGTGATCAACTGCCTAACATGTCTTGCCTCATCGTCGTGCTCTGTTCCATCGCCATAAAATCGCTTTCCAGCGACCATCCTAAGAATGTTGTTGATAGTCAAGCTCATAAACAATGGCCTCATCTCCACCTTCGCAAATCCCTGAATTACAATTGTTAAATTTGAAAAACCTTAGAGTACTCTATTATTGCAAATGATGACGTACAAATTGTTTATAAATTGCAAAAGTACGTTATGAAAAGAAAAATGCAAACCTTTTTTATTTTTCTAAATCGCAATAAAAGTATATTAAATGGCACATACTTGTTGGGAGTTTCTCGATAGAGAGAATAACAGTCGTCGGATCTCGTCTTTGCGGATGGATAAGAAGCTATTGAGCCTAAGAGACGAGAAGATCTCAATGGTGCCGATACGACGGAGGTTCCGCCAGCTGTCGCCATAAGCCGAACCAACCATGGTGGTTGAGTTGTATCCGATGTGTTTCCCGACGATAAACTCTGGCCGGTTAGCTAAAACGACGTCGTTCTTGGTGAAGCATTCCTCGGCGACAGAGTGAGAGGAAACAACGAAAACAAGACGAGTGCCGAGACGGAGAGAGAAAATCGAGGCGCCGTCTAGTGATTTTGAGAGAGAGAGAAATCTACGGTGTAGCGGTAGCTTTAGGAGGTGGAGATGTCCAATAATCGGAAATGGCCGAGTTGGACTCGGCGGTAGGTTTAATTTGCGCCGCCGTGTTCCGAACAAGAGTTGCAAAGAGAGGAAGAGGAAAAAGAGAGATAAGATCAGGTAGAAAGTTTCCATTATTGATTTAGTTGGTTTCCTTTCTTTTTTTTTTCTTTCTTTATTTGTTAAATTAATGAAAAAACATATGTGCTTAAAGCTGATTTTATAGTGTAACTAACAGTAAAGCGATAAAATATATTATATTGCCTCAGTTTCGTGTATTGAAGAGGATAATCTTTTTGGACGAAAAATAAAGAAGATAAGAGTTTTGATGGCGTCATTGCCTACTATGTATTGTTTTTCCCGACCAACGTGGAGTAGGAGAGGGGAAAGATGATACGAGCTCATGTGATGTGGCGATAACATATGCACATGACACGTGCTATAATTACCATGTGATGTGTTTGACGTCATTGCATATGTCACAGCACTGCTTTCCTACGTCTATTCAACCCCAACAGTTTGTAAACTAAATCCGCATGATGCATGAACTAAAATCATTTGTCTTTGTCTGATTTATTAGGGTTTAAAGATCGCATGTTGTAACTCGCGGCGAGGTGATATGTGAATAATGGATCACGTGATGGTCTAGGTGCCATTAGACGTTGGACGTGGTTTTTAGAAGGTAACTTAGTCGCAAAATCATATGTACGGTACGAGAAAACATGTCAAAATGTATTTTAGCTCGATTTTTTAAGATATCAATTATTACGGCTTGCTTAGACATAATCTAGCCGTCCAATTCCTTTTTCAATATAGTTTTTAGATCCATGTGATATATATTATATATTTTCTTAAAGACCACATATATACCTATCTTGTATAACATTCCATACATATTCTGTAGAGCACTCCAAAAAGAAATGATCAAGAATACCATTGTCTTGATTTATATGGCAGGTTGTATGACACCGAGTGGACTACCATATTGGATTTGAATTCGGTCCGACATAAAAATAGACAAAATTGGATTTGTGGACATGAGAAGTTATACCTCTACTAGATAGATCCGTACAGCCTAGCTATAAAGAAGCTTACAACCTCTAAACATACATGATAAAAAAAAAAACTTCATCTCGTATTACAAGGCTACAGCTATAAAGAAGCAACATAATCGATTGTGGTTGATTCTGTCTAATAAAGTTCACATGACGATACAATATAACAAGGTTCTGAATATGAAACTTAAGGACAAGAAGAAGCATCTAAAATCTTATGGACAACGGGACGAGCTCTACACATAGCTTGCAATGGCGTTGCCCTGCGCATCGTGATTCCTTTTTCAGTTTCCCTCATGTCCACATATTCTTCTCCGGCTCTCTCCCACTCAAAACATTGGACCAACGAACCCAGAGCCAACGTCACTAGTCGCTGAGCTAGCCCTAATCCAGGACAAGCTCGACGTCCGATCCCAAATGGCATCAACTTTTTTTCCTCTCCTTCCTTCTCAAACCTCTCTGGCTTGAACTTTTCTGGCTCTTCCCACATCTTTGGGTCTCTATGTATAGCCCATACGTTCACCAATAAGATTGTGCCACGTGGGACATCATATTCTGCCACCATGCAATCTTCTGATGCCCTGTGAGGGAGAAGCATTGGAACCACAGGATAAAGCCGTAAAGTCTCTGACACAATGTTCTGGAGAAAAGGAAGTTTCACAATGTCTTTTTCCTCTATTAACCGGCCTAAACCGATTTGCTCGTCGATTTCGGTCTTCGCCTTTTTTAGTACTTCTGGATGGTTCAACAAATTCGACATCGCCCATTCTAACGTTGCTGCTGATGTATCAGTCCCGGCAAGTATCATAACCTATCCAAATTGAAATCACTTGTATCAGACAAAAGACTATAGTTAATTATTTTGATGTAAACTCCATTCCTTGTAACTGGATACCGTCGGGAGTTTTAAGTTTCTATGTAATTTAGGTGTGTGGTTGACAAAGAAAAAAAAAAGGAATGTTACTTACGACTATGATTCCTTTGATGATGACATCGGTGTAGTAATCAGGTTGAGTTTCTTGGAGAGAAAGCAAATGATCGATCATTGTGTTACCCTTTTCTTTCTCCGCACGTTTTTCATCCACCAGACTTTGCAAAAACTCGTCAACCCGACCGGCCAACTTCTTGACCCGTTTCTCGTAATCTGTAATCCAACAAAGGATCGGGAAATAGTCAGCAGCATTCCCTGCACCACCGGCTGAAACGACCTCGGCGATCAACTGCCTAACGTGTTTTGCCTCATTGTCGTCCTCCGTTCCATCGCCGTAAAATCTCTTTCCGGCCAACATCCTAATAATGTTGTTTATAGTCAAGCCCATAAACAATGATCCCATCTCCACCTTCGCAGATTCCTTCAATTATTAAACCGAATGGTTACATATCAAATGTTCATTTTCTTATTGGTACATAAACCTGGCTGATTTAAGAAAAATTCCACTTTTCTACCTAGTATTTCAATTTATTTAGAAAGATACAATTGTAGAATGTTTTAATAAAATTATTATGATATTTATTTGATCTATGGTTTGTGAAATTTTTTAGAACGATACTTCTTGTAAATCAGATAAAATATATTTTACTAAGACATTAATATATTACTGAAAAGCAAAGCACTCGAGACCGTATATAGTTAAGTACAGTATGTGTTAAATGTCGCACATACTTGTTGAGAGTTTTTGGATAAACAGAATATCAGCCGTCGGATCTCGTCATTACGGATGGATAAGAAGCTATCGAGTCTAAGAGACGAGAATATCTCAATGGCGCCAATACGACGGAGGTTGCGCCAGTTGTCACCATAAGCCGCACTGACCATGGTGGTATAGTTGTAGCCGATGTGTTTCGCGAAAATAAACTCCGGCCGGTTGGCGAAAACGATATCGTTCTTGGTGAAGCATTCCTCGGCGACGGAGTGAGAAGAAACAACAAAAACGAGGTGAGTGCCGAGTCGGAGTGAGAAAATCGAGGCTCCTCCAAGTGATTTGGAAAGAGAGAGATACCTCCGTTGGAGAGGAAGCTTAAGGAGGTGGAGGTGTCCGATAACCGGAAATGGCCGAGCTGGACATGGCGGTAGGTTTAATTTGCGCCGCCGTGTTCCGAACAAGAGTTTCAAAGAGAGGAAGAAAAAGAAGAAGAGAGAGAGGATCAGGTAGAAAGTTTCCATTATTGAGCTGTGGTGTTTGTTTTTTCTGTTTTCTTCCTATTTGTTTAATTAACTAAAAACTTATGAGCGTAAAGCTGAATTTTATAAATGACAAAGTTAAGCGACAAATAGTGTCTTAATCATTGAGTAAAGCATCTCCATCAATGGAGATAATCACTGAATCTTTTACCAATAAAGTAATATTTTTGTTTTGAAGAATTCAAATTGAGAATCTCATCTACAACTTTTAGCTCCATTGATTGAGATACCCATTATATCATCAATATTATAATAAATTTTAGTTATTTTTTGTAATGTAGTTTTGAAAATATTTAAGTAAAATTTTTATATAAAATTAGAGTATATATTAACAATACTATGTAAATATATTAAACCATTCATTGTATATATACTCAATTATTTAATTAAATATATTTATATAATCTATAGTATTTGTGTCAATAATAATATCGAAAATATCAATAACTTAGCAATATTAATAATGCAGTATATAGTAAACAATATAATCAGAGAGATATATTTTCTTAAATAACATGATTAAACATAAAATTATATAGCATATACCTATAAAAATAAAACTTAAAATGATAGAAAACATATAAACTATGATCAAAAATATAACTAACTTGGGTATAAAATTATATAATTTTAATACAGTATCTAGATATAATTTTTAACTTTTCAAATCTCATAATGTTTTTAATAATAATTATTGTATTAATTTAAAATGATTAATCGAATATTATCATATTAACCTTACCTAGCATCAACTAAAAATAATATTATTATATAATGTTTAATGGAACTTGTTAGATAGATAATTTCACTTCATGATAAAAATATAAAAAAATATTAACAACATACAAATAATTAATTAGGTTTTAAAGTTTTGGTATATTTGATTTATTAAAAAATATATGAGCCAATTGTTAAATGATATGTGTCTTCATGTATGAGGTTCTAAAAGTATCTTGTTTGAGTACTGGTTCTCACAAATATTTTGATAAAAATAAATTTTTATTTTTATATTAGAAATTATTCTTAGATATTTATATAGATATTCACCTTAGAGATCAGAAATAGATGACAAAGATAAGCAAGATATGTATCTAGTGTCTCAATTATTGAGTAAATCAGGTACGTACGTGTGTGGTAGGAATCAAAGCGGATAATAATTTTGCTGACGTCACTGCTTACTATTTATGTAAACTTTCCGGCCACTAGTGCTAAAGCTAGACGCAGAGGGAACTCTGATATTATTAGGTCATGTGAGTGTGCTAACACACTAGATCACATGTAGAATGTTTCAAGTTTTACTACAGTTAACAGTGCTGGTACAAAGATTTTTGATGTCTAAGATGAAATTTTTTTTATTTCTTTATATTTTTTTATAAAATTATAAATCAAATAATAATTATTTTTAACAAAAAAATCTAACACACACTACCTCACAGTTGAGATCTGGTGGTTCAAATGTAAAATAATTTCAGATATTTGTCAATCTTTTAATTTGCACTTCTATGTGTCATGGTTGAATTATAATTACTGATTCAAAATCTCCTATTCAATTATGTTAGAACAATATATTCACTTATTCAGGAATCAGTTTAATTAGTCGAACGTCAAGAATATGAGCTACGGATTTGTTTTGTTCAGATAAAAATGGTAACGAAAGTAGAAATCAAGAAAACATGCGACATTATATTAATTGAATTGGAAATATGAATATTTTTTGAATGGTTAACAAATAGAGATAAATATCGCATGATTTTTGCCTACTTCATAATATTATAAGATGAACTCATGGCTCCTTCATCTGTTGTTGTAAATACGCATAACTTGCGCCTTGGCTCAGTCTAAATGTTTATTGCGAGGGTGGCTCAATGGCCTGAACCCGCTTCCTCCGCCGATCTTTGCCTTACCCGCGGCATCGTACTGAACATTTCCTCCAAACCCCAAGAATCCCCCGGACAATCCTCCGACTTTAGCTTCTTCTTGAGCTCCGACTTTGCCTCCGGCATGAGCTCCAACCTTGCCTCCGGCTTTAGTTCCGGCATGAACTCTAACCTTGGCTCCGGCTTTAGCTCCGAATCCTGCTCCGGTTTTAGCTCCGAATCCGGCTCCGGCTTTAGCTTGGCCGTGGGCGCCCAACCCTATTAAATTACCGCCAAATTCGACACCTTTCTTGACAAAACCATTGATGAGACCGCCGCTGGGAACAGCAGGGATCCCCATTTGCTTCGCAGAGAATTTCTTGCTGCACTGAGAGATCACCTTCACGTAAACAGTAATGAAACCCTTCAACTTAATCAAACACTTTTCGATCTTGGCCTTATCACCCTTGCTTATCTTAGCATTCGCATTGAACTTATACTTGGCCGAGATCTCAGCAATCTTCTCCTCAAGTTCAACAAACCCACCAGCCATTGCGGTGTAGCTCTTCTCCAGCTTAAACTCAAGGTCGCCTTTGACACCAACAATTGCTTGTGCAGCAAACATCGCCTTGGTCATCATAACGTATTTGGCATGAATCCCGCCAAATACATTCTTGACGCCTGCAACCTTGAAGGCTGCGAGATGGTCGCTGTAGGCTTTGCAGAGGGCGAACAAAGTGTTGAATTGAGGGGTCTTGGGTGCGGATTTAACCTTCTTCTCGATGAGCTTAGAGATTTCAACGGAGGGGAGAGTTTGGAGCCCGGACAAAGTTGGTGGACACAAGGTCTTTTTTGTTTTCTTGATGCTAGGTGGGTGAGCCAAGACGGAGCTAATGGCTAGAACCAAGGCTAAAGTGAACAACAGAGATATCCTTGCCATGGTTGTATTGATGGCAAGGTAAATTAAAAAAATTGATAAATAAAACTAAACAGAAAGGAATACGAAGGAGGTGCGTTTTTGGATTGAGGACTTTGAATGATATATATACATTTTCCAGATACCCTAATAATAGGCCAAGAAAGGCCACAAGAACAGAAAAAAACCAACACAAACACAAAATAGAGATTCATGGGCGTTCACTTGAATTTCTTTTTCTGTCTTAGCTAATTTGATGAATCATAAAAAAAACAAAACATAAAACGTTTGTGAGAACAATTCACTACGGCTTAATTTAGACAACCGGTCTAGCTTTTTCTGTAAATAGAATATACATGTTTGATTTTCATCATATCATTTTTGTTTGCGTTTGCATTCAGAAAAATCTTTTTTTGTTTTGGTTTTACATGTAAACGAATAAAAAAAAGCAAATGCAAAAGTTAAATCTGAAACAGTAGAAACCTATATTTAACAATTATATGAGTAGACAGAAACATTTTATTTGATGTCTCAGTGTTATTCGAAAGTTTTGAATCATTTCTCGACAATGAATTCCTGAATCTCTATACCGGTATGGCGTGCGGCGCCCTGTAACCTGATTAATACTTGATCCCCAAGTTTCAGCGAGGTCACGGGAACAGCGGTTTTCCGAGATGCATTTACTACAAGTAGAAACCACATTCATCAGAAACCATTTAATGTAAACAAGTAGCAAACTGCAATGAGGGTCTCAAGAGAAGAAGAACCTTGATGAGGAGTGACCAATGCAACTGTTTCCGCGTTCTGTAGGATGATGCTAAAACCCGTTTGATCCTCCTCTCCACTAAGCTGCAAGAGATGAAGCGGTTTAAAATTCGAAAACACAGAGAAACACTGACAATATATGTACGAATGTAATATATGAACCTTAGCTTCTACGAGGATAAGCGGACGCTTCTCTATTTTAACTCGCCCCACGACTGCTGTCCTTTGTTTTCCTTTCTGATCAACAACGATTACCTTTCTTCCCGTCCTTAACTCCGACAGGTAACAAGTCTTTCCGCCTGGAACAGCGACATAAGCATGAACTGGTCCCTATAAAGTTTTGTGAAAAATGAGATTTTGAGTGAATGATATCTTCAAAAGATGAAAGAAACAAAACGCACAGCGTTAACTCTAAATGGTCTGCTTGCAATGTAATTAGACTCCAAGCATTCAGAGTGAACCAGGAAAAGTCCTCTTGCAAAGGATCCAACCTTATAAAAAAAGGCAGATTCATAGTTAAACGCTTGTACGATTAGTAACATTGTTGATTTTTTTGTTGGAGAAAGAGTATACAGGCAAACATACAAGAAGACCTTCACCGGGTCTCATGAGGCTACAAAGATCAACACAGACTCGGTCTCCCATACCGACCATTTGAACCCGAGTTATTGTAGCTTCCGTCAAGCTTAACGAATCACTCTCTTCGTTCCTTTTGTCAAAGTACTCCTAAATAGTTATGTTTTTTAAGCAGTAATTATAAGAAACCATGTAACATAATAAAAAGGTGCTATGCTTATTGAGAATGAGATGATGACCTTTAGATCAAGAACAGCTTTGACATCTTCGGTTTTAAGAATGATTCCGCCAAGGCCATGTTCTAAAGCCTAAAGCCAAGCATAACACATGAATAAAATCCCTCTGAACGCAATAATTTCAACATCGGATACTAGAAGCTACCTCAAGGTATAGTTTTGCTTCCGAGGGAGTATTTGAAACGGCGAACACCGTTTTCTCACTTCCTTGGAGAGCCGCCACTAGATTTTCTGCTGGGATTGACTGCACAATGAAAGATTTTGTGTTATCAAAAGGTAGAACATTGTGTGTGTTCAAGCTGAGAAAGTTACCTTCCAGTCTAAAAAATCAAGAACAACACTTCCCGTCTGCTCATGTTCGATCTTAAGCTTCTGCAGTTCCTCAGGTGTTGAAACTTCAAAGACCGCAGCGACAACTTTTCCCGAACCATCAGTAACTTTGTTCTCATCAATAAACAATGGATCCATCAAGGCAATCGCTGCAAGAACTCAGTACATAGAATCAAAACCGAGTAACCTCAAAAAGGAAGCTTTTTTTGTTTGTTTGTTTGTAATTCTGCATTGTACATGACCAGCCATCCGAAAGTTCCCGATTTTCTGATAAGAAGAGAAACGTGTTCCACCCGCGTTCCACTGCAACCGTCATCACTTCTTTGCACTCAGTCCATATCCAAACCTTCTTTGACCGGTGAAGATTCAGGGGCAAAGTGGATGCAGAGTTATCAGACATTTTCACGGTAAATCTCTGAAGGAACGTTCTTTTACTAAGTCTAATCGTATTATGATTCTCCTGATGAGAGCTCCACGATAGTAATCTATAAAGTCCCAATTTTTCTGCATTATCAACATAGCTCACAAATGAAGAAACTTGAAAGCTTTCAGATTACATTAAAAAATACTCAATCTTTCTTCATAATCTACAAAACCCAGATGAAATTAAACAAAATTCAAGGCAAGCCTTATCATCTTAAGCTACAGAAACCAGCAATAACCCAATCCATAAACTTTTAATGTCATTATGATATTCGTAAACTTAGGTTTACTTTTCCATCCTGAAAAATACTAAAGAGAAAGACTAACCTTTTCTTCGAGAAAAACAATGGAGTTGGGTTGAAGATTGGATGTAAGAAACAGAGGAGACCATAGGCAAAGCCATAATCCCTTGTCGGATCCGATCTTTTACTTCACTTTCTCTTCAGGACTGTCAGAGTTTGTGTTGGATCATTCGGGTTTGGCCCAAACATCGGTCGGGTCCAACCGGTTTCTTTAAAACTGAATTTTTATTTCAGCCGGAACGCCTAAACCGTATCTGGTTCGGTTCAATATATAAGCTATGATATTCCTGAGTTTTCGAAATCCACATGATTAATCAGCGAATAGGAAAACCACTAATAAGATCGATCTGCTATTTTTTTCAAAGATGAGTCCATCGAATTCTCTAAGTCATTGATTCCATAATTCTAAACTTAGTATTGTCAGAGATTCTTTGCATTATATATAACAGTTCAAGAAGATATACTTCTCATCATTAGATAATTGTAATCAATCATGAAAACAGTTTCTTTGTTGTTCTTATGTTGCATCACCATAAGTTTAAGTCTCAATGTAGTTTCAGCACACGAGGTGGCCATGAACCCGCCAAACACGATTAAAGATGTAGAGCCGTACATCTCTAATAGAGCCATGGGGTTCGTGTTAAAGCTGGAGAATGATTGTCCTATAAGAGAAAAGCTAAGATCATTCTTTGATAAACTTAAGGAACTCCTGAAGTTGGAGTCCTCTGTTACACCGTTGATCGATAACAACGAGCCCGAAACGTTCAAGTTCGATCTGAAATCAAGAGCCGATAATCTACTCCAAACGGTGATGATGCTTGGGAGAGGACTGGTGAGTTCTAGTGAAAGAAAAAAAATAAACTCATCCTTTTTTAATGACTCAAATAATATTTTTATTTATTATGTGTGTGTGTTAATCTATGGCTAATTAATCGATTTTTTTTGGATAACGGTTTTCGACTGAATATAAGTATAGAGATCCAGTGTTTATGAAACAAAAGAGCCTAATTATATGAACTTTGAAAGTAGTTGGTTCGTGCTTAACTGAAAGAAGAGATTAGGTTTAGATTTAGGTTTACGTTTACGTTTTATGTGTCTTCGTTAACGTTTTCAAATTGAAAAATGTGTGTTTTATACAAACTAAAGTATAACATGTAAATGTTAACCCAAAAAAACAAGGTATAAATAAAAAAAATACTGTCCTTTAAAAGCCATGAACGTATATTGTAACACATAAATAAACCTTTTTGCAGTTGAAAGAATCAAAAGTTCTAGTCTTATGTGCCGAATAATAAACTAAATTCAAAGACTATTTAGTAATAATTAAATGACTTGTGGAACTAATCAATGTTGTTCTTTTTGTGAATATGATAGTTGAGTTCAAGTATAAGGAAGGAGATGTTCGAAGTGATGAAATCGCTCACTCAGTTACATGCTGCAATCGGTAAAGTGATTATGGAGAAACATATACAAGGGGACGGATCAATGTCACTTTCTTTGGAACAAAAGAATGCGGTCGAAAATGCTGTATCTCAATGGGAAGTAACAATCACCCGAATAGTGAAGATTGTTGTACAAGTTAAGTCGGAAGGTTCAAGTGCGGCTTCGGGGGAAGAGAGCAGTACTATTGAACACAACAATGCTTCTGTGAATGGAACCTTGGTGGTGACAAATGGAGGAAATGAAGATGGCGTTAAAGAAAGCAATGATTATTCAAGAAACGATATCACAATGGAGGCTAAAGAAGGCGATAAAGTGGAAAATGTCAAAGGAGGTAATGAAGTTTTTGAGAACAAACATAACAACAGAGATAAAGGTCAAACTAGTTCTAATATATATATCTTTTGTGAAAAAAAATGTAGACTCTAATAATGTGAAGCAATTAGAGGTTGAAGGAGGAACTATTGGAGATTCGACCATTGATAAGAATTTGGATACTAAAGAGGATGTTAAGTCCAAGGAAGAGGCTAAAACTGATGGAAGTTCCATGACTGAAAATTCGAAAGAAGTTCAAGGAAATGATGGAGTTTCTACAAAGGATAATAACTTGGAGAACAAAGGAAGTGAGGTCACAACAAATGGTGGAGATCACAGGATGGACAATGGGGAAGAGACTCAAGAAAACACTGGAGAAGTAGTGAAGGACGAGAACTTGGAGAACAACCAAGATAATAAAGAATCGAATGATGATGGATTTGTAAAGTCCAAGACAAATCATGAAATTTCTGTGGAAGAAAAGCAAGAACATACTCAAGGAGGCACTCAAGTTTCCACGAATGGAGAAACGATGCATATTAACGGTGGAAATGCAGATTCTAATAAGGACAAGGAAGTAGAGTTTCAAGGAGAAAGTATTGGAAACTCGACCAAAGATACAAATTTGGAGAATAAAGAAGATGTTAAGTCGGAAGTAGAAGCTAATAAAAATGATGAAAGTTCCACGACGGAGAAGAAAGAAGGTGCTCAAGGAAATGATGGAGTTTCAACAAAAGATCAGAACATGGGAGCACACAAAGAGTCTATGGAACATAAACCAGTTGAGGCTATGAAAAATAATGGAGATCACATGAAGCAAAAGAGGGAAGAAACTCAAGGAAACAATGAAGAATCAGTGAAAGGGGAGAACTTAGAGAACAAAGATGACAAGAAAGAATTAAAGGACAATGGATCAGTAGAGGCCAAGACAAGTAATGAAAATTCTATGGAAGAAAAACGGGAAGAAGCTCAAGGAAATAATGAAGTTTCGATGAACGGCCAAATGGTTGAGAACGTAGGTGGAAATGCAGATTCTAATAAGGAGAAGGAGGTTAACAAAGGACATGTTGAAGACTCGACAAAGAATGCTAATTCTATGGTAGAGGCCACAAAAAATGATGGTAGTTCCACGAAAGAGAAGGGAGAAGAGGCTCAAGGGAACAATGGAGTTTCAACGAAAAACAAGAATATAGAGAACATAGATGGTGAACAAGAGCTGAAGGACAATATGTCCGTAGAGACCAAGACCAACAAAAAAACTTCTTCGGAAGCAAAGAAAGAGGAGGGTCATGGAAACAATGAAGAGTCCGCAGATGGTGGAGATAAGAAAGAGTCTAAAGATGATAAGTCGGAAGAGGCTAAGGAAAATAAGAAAGAATCTAAGGACAATAAGTGGGCACAGGCTAATGAAAATGAGGAAAACCCCATGGGAGGAAACCAAGAACAGGTTAGTGTTGACAACAAAGGAGATAAGAAAGAGTTTAAGGACGGTAAATCAACGGAAGCTAAGGAAAATAAGGAAAGTTCTGTGAAGGAAAATCGAGAAGAAACTCAAAGAGGCAATAATGGAGACCATAGTAAGGTAGACAACAAAGAAGGTAAGAAAGAGTCGAAGGAGAATGAAGCTAAGGAAAAAAATGAGAGTTCTATAAAAGAAAAGCAACAAGACTCTCAAGGAAAAGATGGAGAGTACACAAAGGATGATAAATCTGTAGAGGCTAAGGAAAATGAGGAAAGTTCTAAGAAGAAACAGCAAGAAAAAGCTCAAGGAAGTGGTAGAGATACAACTAAGGTAGAAAAAAAGGAGTCTAAAGATGCAAAGTCGAAAGAGACTACAGAAAAAGATAGAGGCTCTGCACAGAACATGGATGTAGAGGTTCAAGAAAGAAGTGGAGAGTCAATGCAACACAAGAAAGACGAGAACAAAGATAAAACTGATGGAAACTTACAGAAAAAGGATAAAGATAAAAAAGAGAACAGAGAGTATGAAAACAGTAAATCAAAGAAAAAGGAGAAGACAGAGTCTGAGAAAAGTATATCGAAGAAAAAAGAAGAAGAGAGAAAAGGGAAGAAAGAGTCTGAAAACAACAAAACGAATATGAAAGAGCAGAAAGAGAACAAAGAGTCTGAAACCAATAAGTCGAATGAAATGAAAGAGCAGAAAGAGAACAAAGAGTCTGAAATCAGTAAGTCGAAGAAGAAAAAAGAAGAGAAGAAAAAGTTTAATGACAGTAAATCAATGGAAAATGATGAAAAGGAAGGAGGGAAGAAAGTAGATGGGGACAACAAATTAAAGGTAAAAGAAGAAGAAGATAAAACCGAGAAGACAGATTCTAAAGATCAAAACTCGAAGAAAAAGGAAGAAGATAAAAACAACAAGAAAAAATCCGAAGAAAATCAATCAAAGAAACATGAAGAAGATAAAAAAGAGAAGAAAAAATCTGAAAACAATAATTCGAAGAAAAAGAAAGAAGAGAAAAAAGACAAGAACAAGACAGAAGACAAGAGATCAGAGAAAAATGAAGAAGCTAAAAAGGAGAACAAAAAGTCTAAGGACAGTTCATCAATGAAAAAGGAAGAAGAGAAAAGACAGAAGAAAGATGCTAATGACAATGAACTGAAGAAAAAGGAAGAAGATAGAAAGAAAAAATCTGAAGGCAATAAAAAATCGAAGATAAATGAAGAAGATAAAAACGAGAAGAAAGACAATAAATGTAAGAAAAATGATGAAGAGAAAAAGAAGAAGAAAGAGAACGAAGAAAACAAATCGAAGGAAAAGAAGGAATATAAAACAGAGAAGAGTGAGTCTGAAGAAGGTAAATCAATGAAAAAAGAAGAAGAGAACAATAAGTCTGATCAGAAAACTGAAAAGAACAAAAAAGAGAAGAAAGAAGAGAAAGAGAAGAAAAAGTCTGAAGACATGACTTTGAGGAGAAAAGAAGATAAAAAGAAGAAAACAAACTCTGAAGACAGCAAATTGAAGAAAAAGGAAGAAAATGAGAAAGAAAAGGAAACATCGAAGAAAAATGAAGAAACGAAAAAAGAGATGAAAGAGTCTAAAGGTGAAAAATCAAAGAACACTGAAAAACAAGGTGGAGATGCAACAATGCAAGTAGGGTTTCAATCAGATACGAAAGATTCTATGAAAAATAAAGTAGAAGAGAAAGAGTCTAAAGATGCCGAGTCCAAAGAAACTGAAAAGCAACAGGAAATTTCTGGGCAAGAGAAGCAAGTAGGGGTTCAAGTTAATACTCAAGTTTCTACAAAAGATAAAGAGAAGACTAAAGAAGATGTCAAAATGTCTAAAGATGGTAAATCAGAAGATCATGAGAAAGAAATGCAAGCAGATGCTCAAGCCAAGAGTGAAGAATCTGAGAAAGAAATACAAGCAAAGGCTCACGCAACGAGTGAAGAATCTGAGAAAAAATTGCAAGCAGGGGCTCAAGCAAGGAGTGAGGAATCTGAGAAAGATATTCAAGCAAAGGATCACGCAAGGAGTGAGGAATCTGAGAAAAAATTGCAAGCAGAGGCTCAAGCAAGGAGTGAGGAATCTGAGAAAGAAACTCAAGCAAAGGATCACGCAAGGAGTGAGGAATCTGAGAAAAAATTGCAAGCAGGGGCTCAAGCAAGGAGTGAGGAATCTGAGAAAGATATTCAAGCAAAGGATCACGCAAGGAGTGAGGAATCTGAGAAAAAATTGCAAGCAGAGGCTCAAGCAAGGAGTGAGGAATCTGAGAAAGAAACTCAAGCAAAGGATCACGCAAGGAGTGAGGAATCTGAGAAAAAATTGCAAGCAGGGGCTCAAGCAAGGAGTGAGGAATCTGAGAAAGATATTCAAGCAAAGGATCACGCAAGGAGTGAGGAATCTGAGAAAAAATTGCAAGCAGGGGCTCAAGCAAGGAGTGAGGAATCTGAGAAAGAAACTCAAGCAAAGGATCACGCAAGGAGTGAGGAATCTGAGAAAAAAATGCAAGCAGAGGCTCAAGCAAGGACTGAGAAGAAAGATCAAAGTGTACCCACAAAGGAAGGTACCATAGATGGCAAAACAACTGAAATCAAAGAAGGATCTATAATAGAAGGCTCGAAAGATGGTAAGACTGTTGAAACAAATGGAGTTAAAGAAGAATCCATGGAAGAACATTCGAAAGATGGCAAAACAATCGGAAACAATGGAGGTAAAGAACATTCCAAAGATGGCAAAGCAGTTGAAACCAATGGAGGTAAAGAAGGTTCCAAAAACGGAAAGACAGTTGAAATGAACGGAGTTAAAAAAGATTCCATGAAAGATAAGGCGACGGAGGTTCAAGGAAATAATAATAGCTCCACAAGCGATACATCAATGGAGGTCAAAGGAGACAACATACACATCAACGAAGATTCTACAAAGAATAAGACAATGGAAACTCAAGGAGGTACTACTGGAGATTCAACTAATGGTAAAACAGAAGAGACTACAGAGGGTAATGATTCTATGAACAATCAAAACGTGCAGCATGGAGGAAGCGATGCAGGTTCTATGAATAACCAAACAACAGAAATCTCCACAACGGGACAAAAAGTCACAACCGATATCGAGAGCAATACTTCAAAAGAAGTCACAGGTTTCATATCAAACCTTGAGAAGAAAGCTCCAGGAACACAAGATTTCCAGAGCTTCTTCCAGAAGCTTAAAGATTACATGAAATACGCATGTCCGGTGTCTTCAACATTTGAGGCAAAAGACTCAAGATCCTACATGTCTGAGATGATAAACACGGCTACGAAACTCTCCGATGCTATGGCTGTCTTGCAAGCAAAGAAAATTGGGTCAGGACAGGTGAGTTAATTAACTAAAAACATCTCTTATAGAAAAATATAATTAAGTAGAAATCAAGACTGAAACTTTAATCTGATTTATTTGACAGATGAAAACAACACTAGAAGGATATCAACAGGAGGTGATGAAGACTCTTACTATCTTGCAATCGGTTATGGGCAAAGCCGTATCGGGACAACAAAGCCAGAACGATGGTTCCTTGTCGCTTACGTTATCACAGCAACAAGCAATTAAGGAAATAATTTTGAAATGGGAACAAGTGATGTCTCAATTCGTGAAAGTTGCTACGGAGAGCGAGAAACAATTTTCAATAGAGTTTTCAACTGGAAACGGCTATCATATGAAGAAGAGTTTCAGCTCTAGATCTAGCTCTAGTACTAGCTTGAGTTCAAGTCCGGGTTTAGATTTCAAGCCCAACGGTGAAAGCTCGAAGATGGTGGATGTGAATGGTTAGAGATTAAGTGAATAGTAAGCTCCACAAAATATGATTTATGATTCATTAGAAATTTTATTATGTTTGTAAAAATAAACCCAAATCGTTTGAGGTTTAGACTTTTAATTATAGTGTGGTGACAATATAGCTCCGAATACAAAATATGCTTAGTGGTTCATTATAAATTATATTATGTTGTAAAAATAAATCCAAGTCGTCTTGAGATTTAGATTTTTAATTATAGGGTGGGTACTATATAGCTCGGAATACAAATTGTGAACTTGCATGTAAATTGTGAATTTCGTCTCCTGGATATTTAAATAAAGAAGTCTCATTACTCATTGATACCATGCACATTTATATATATATATATATATAGACATTTAGGAATTGGATCATTATGCATATTAATATTATATGTTTGGTTGGGGACAATTTTTTTGAATGCAAATATCCGCCAATTTAAAAAGTTAATGTGTTTCTTTTTTTTTTGGTTTTTCGAATGGTTTTATTTTCTAAGAGATCTCGGTTTATATAAATGCTGAAAAACTCTAAATTTTTATTTAAGAGAAATTGGTGGATCTATTGAAGGCCGCGAGGGAATAGCAAAAAAAAGACTAATGCTCTCATGTTCCATAAACGATTAAGACGGCAAATTGTGTTCCTCTTTGTGACCATTTTATATTTAGAGAATAAATCTCCACCGTATAAAACATAACATTAAGGTCCCTCCTTTTATGTAGAAATATTGAAATTTAAAACCCTCTCATTCCTTGTTACATTTTTCAATAACATGCAATATATAGGTTCGAATCTGATTGAAAAATGTTTTCTATATGTTTTTTGAAATAAAACTACATGTCCTCTAACTAGCTAGTAAAAATTTTACATTTCATCATTTAAAAATAATTTATTTATATAAATCTTCATCGCCAGATATAATTTATTTACATGTAGAAATGTTAAAATTTAAAACCATCTCATTCGTTTTTACTAGCCAATCTTAGAATTTCATAGACCCAAGACAAGTGGAAAGACATTTTAATTCAAATAAATATTTAATACTATTGTAATTCTAATAATTTTTTAATACTCACTAAAATACGATTAATACGATTTAAGAGTGACACATTTCACAATTTAATAAGTTATAATGATCCTGTGTGTGAAACTCATGTTGAATATATAGAACCGAAAAATAATTAAAATTACTCAAAATCCCTGTAATGGGTCTCGCTTACTTTTCTATGTAAAACATAGAGTGAGCGCATACAGTCTAACATTATTGTTTAGACAGTTATTATATGCATACGTCGGTCTATAGGTAGACCTGGCCGGCCTATACCGATCTTAGTTTTATTGAAAACCAAAAAAAAAAAGAAAAAAATTCTCTAGTTATGTTACTAATTATCATATTTGACGGTACTAGTTCGTCTTTCTTGATGATTTGCGGCGCATAAATGTAGCTCAACTGGCCTGGGCGTTCATGGTACTGCCCTGCTGAGACTGAGACGAAGATGTAGATGAAGATGAAGATGAAGATGAACTTGAAGAAGAAGCAGCAGTCTCCACAAATTGGGTCGTGACTTGTTCCCATTTACTGATTGTCTGCTTAAGCTCTGTCTTCTGTGTGGACGTCACTGCTTTGCCTTGACTCTGGCTGATTTGACTGTTAATGGCTTGTAGTTCTTTGAGAGTCTTCATAAAATTTTCTTGGCAAGATTCCATGCTAGTCTTCGTCTATATCGCACCACAAAGAAACAATAGAAGATGAGTTTATTATAATCAAAGGAAATTGATATTAGAGCTGGAAATATGATTTTTTTTTTCTTTTCTTTTCTTACTCACCTCTGCTGATTTGCCAAACTTTGAACGAACGGAAGACATCACTTCATATAGTTTCCCAGCAGCAGATGTCATCCCAGAAATGAAGTTTGCGCCTGAGTTAGAAAGCGGTGAGGAAGCAGACATAGAAGTCTTGAGTTTGTCGAAGAAGACCTTGAGTTCTGCCTTTCCTTCATACTTCTTCTCGAGGCTCGATATGAACGCCATCATTTCTTTGGAAGTTTCACTCTCGACTTGTTTCACTGATGTAGTGGATGAGCTTTCGCTGTTGGTCTTGGAAGTAGCACCTTCGCTACCACTTGCGCTTCCTTCGACAGAGGTTTCACCAGTAAGAGAAGCTGAGCCAGATGAAGGGCTGCCCGTGGGACTTCCATTCGGGCTGCCCGTAGTTGCACCAGTACCTGTAGTGTCTTCGTATGAATTTACATTTCCATTTTTGGTCGAACCGGCATTAGAACTGTCAATGGTGGATTGTTCGGTACTGGTAGAAGCACCTCCGCTACCACTTGCGCTTCCTTCCATAGAGGTATCACCACTATCAGAAGAAGTTGAGGCAGAAGGAGTTGAGGCAGAAGGAGTTGAACTAGAAGGAGTTGAGCCAGAAGGGCTCTCCGTAGGACTTCCACTCGGACTGCCCGAACCTCCACCGGTTGTGTCTTTGTAAGTGCTTCCACTTCCACTGTCTGATCCTGATCCAGAATTGCTTCCAGATCCTGAGGATGCGGCACTTCCGGATGCAGAACTTTCATTTTCATTGGAAGCGGAACCGCTGTTCTGGCTTCCGGTTGTGGTGTCTGAAGAATCGCTTTGTCCACTTCCTGATCCCGAGGATGTGGCACTTCCGGATGCGGAACTTTCATTTTCATTAGAAGCGGAACCGCTGTTCTGACTTCCGGTTGTGGTGTCTGAAGAATCGCTGTCGGTGCTTTCACCACTTTCACCTCCTCCAATACTGGAATTAACATCGACATCAAGTCCGAGATTTGATATATTGATTGCCTTTCCACTCATCTCGGCGGCCGACTTCACCAATGTAGCGATCACTTTGGTCCATTTCACCATAGCGACGGCCAACTCTTTCTTTTGCGCAAGTGTCATAATCATTGAACCACTCCTCTTCTGCTGAATTAAAATCTTTCCCATTGACAGCATGGTCTCTTTGAAATCCGAAATCGATGACTGTTTCAAAAACAAAGATCAGTAAGACGGCATAATCTAATTATTGGAGTTAATTTTTTTTTAATATTAAACGAATGTTAAGGTGTAGATACGTACTGATGCTCCGCCTTTAGCAGCAGTCAATACAGACATATCTTTGGCGAGGCCGTCGCATTTCGTTGTTATCTCGGTATCGATGTCTTTCGATGAGGCTGGTGCCGAGAGTATGAACTGTATGTAACTCGTGAACTTTGTAAAGAACTCCGTGAACTCTCTAGTCACGGGACACCCACCTTGAAGTGTGCGCACCATCATCAAAAGACCTTTGCATGCGAAAGGTGTAAAATCCATGCATCGTCTGGGGAAAAGTTTTCTCCTCAAGTACATCTTTAATAAGAACGTCCCTTGCACCTCGTATATCACACTTGATGCTACTAGAAACATCAGACATATTGCTAGTACGTTTTTTGCCATTTTCTTTTTTTTTTATTTATATATATAAATGTTTTTCTTTATTTTTATTTTTTAATGCTTTTAACTTGTAGAGAGCTGGGTTTATATAGATGCTTTGAAACATCTATTTTAAGTGAAAATGAGAAAATTGTGGATGAATTTAAGGTCGCTAGAGAATAGCATCAGAGGTTCTCTCATGTTTAATCGGCAATTTATTAATTTATGTTGCTGTCCGCGTTTCTCTTCAATCTATATTTGGAATGATCATATTTTTATGTAATTGAGCAACTGATTAAATAAACTGTGTGAAAATAATAGATTCTAAACTTTCTGTCATGCTTGTCTAAACCATTGACTTATTCGTCACATTCAACATGCGCTTATCACATTTCGGACTAGTAATGTAATATATCCTCTGATGATAACACGTAATTGAAATTGAAACAACGAGTAAAAACATTCTAACTCTTGTTACGTTAGGCTCCTATACCATATTAAGACATTATATCATATGAGCACGGTTAGACTGGGGAATCAAGATATCCAGTTACTTAACAATTGGTCTCAAATACTGTTGTGTATAATTGTTTCACTCACTTCATTGTAAAGTTCAAACTAGACTCATAATCCGAAATACTAGTGGATGTGTAATATATGCTTTATAGTTCCTACCATCATATCACATGAGAAAGATCTCCAACGTTAATCATGTAAATGACAAACTGTTATACTAACTATTTTACATATATATAATGTGAATAGATTATCAAAAAAGGAACAAGAGTAATATTACAATGCTTTAGAACAAGAGTTGATCTTGAATCTATGCGTAGGTGAACCATTGAGATAACAACTTGCTTACGAGAAAGGCGGGCAAGGAGGGTATCTGTAATTGTGCGGTCAATCTGCTTGAATACTGCCGCTGGCTGAAGAGAGGAGTTGACAAGTTGTTGTGAAGCTTTCCATTATATACGCTATTTCCTAAGCATATAGTTGCTTGAACTGCAAGGAGCTTAATAATTTTGGAGAGTGGAGACCCCTTTGGAGTGTAACATAACCCAACATTTGAACTTCAACTCTCTTCTTTTGTAAAGCAATGTATATCTGATGAACCTATATCAGTAAAAAAAAACGTTAAATTTCTACAATTATAGTAAACCTTAAGAATTTTATTGTATCTTAAGTCAAATGAACAAGTATTTTGCGTAAAGGATGATTTCTATTTATTTATATTAATAAAAATTACCAGTTAATACTTTTTGTAAGAAAATATTAGACTTCTACAACATTTGAGGTTTTTATGACCAATAACGATTGGAAAAACAATTAATTCATACACAGCTTTTGGAAATCGCACGTTTGTATTAATGCTTCCTCGCATCCGAATCTGATTCTTAGAACAAAGCGGGAATCACATGTCGAACGCAAGCTAGACCCATTAGAACATGCTAGAGTCATTATAGTTAGTTAATCTCCTTTTGATCGTTCTACAAAACCTTGTCAAATTTGGCAATTAGTTTGTGGAAGAAATCATCATCATCTTGGGTTTTGGTTGTTTTATTTGAGTTGCATTTTCAACCAAAGGTTCACTTGGTTGTTTAGAAAACGATGCATTTAAGATACTTCATATCAAGCTTCAAAGAGTATGTTGTGAAAAAAGTGAAGGGACACATTCAGCTTTCCCTTAAAATATCGTTTCTATCTATCCTGAATCTATTTCTGGCCAGTTACTTTTTCCAAACATTGATTCATTCCATTTAGAAAGAACGAAATACCCGAAGATATGGTCACGTGCCATCTCTTCCTTGGCAAAATCATCTTTTGTGTAATTAGGTAGAAAAAACAATATTTATAACTTGATTTTTCTTTTTCTTTGCTATTTACCTAATTTCTAAATTAACAATGTTATAAACTTAGTTTTTCAACCAACCAACCATTGAGATTAAATACAATCACTCTAAATACAAACCTGGCCATAAAGTACACTTGAAACAAGACATATATGTGTAAACGACGGCATGAACAGAAGCTAAACAACTATATAATAATTAACTTTTCTTCTTTTGTTAGACGTTACATCTATATCTAAAACTAATAGTAATACTAAACCATTTCATTTAAATAAAGATAGCTAACAACCATTAAACAATGCAGCATGTTGAAAATTATCTTGTTTAAGTGGATGAAAATAAGTTTCTTAAAACAAGGCTTGGTGGAGGCCAATCCATCCAATTTCCTGTCTCGAAACGGCAACACACAACAAGACAGAAGGCCAACAATACCGTCCAAGGCGTCCACTAAGTCACTAAGTAACCCACTTCTCTCTATTTTCTTCTCTCCAAATTCCCCATTTTCCCGGTAATATTTAAATATTATTCGACATTTCTGTCTCCATTTATCTTACACTTGTAATTTGATGTTTAAGGCGTAAACAATTCCGTGAAAATAATTTTATCCAATTATTGATCAAATGATAGTCTAAATGATTCATATTAGTTTGACGTTGGAAAGTACAACCGATACAATAATAATATTAAGGGGCATAAACTAGGGATGTGTCTTTCAATCAAAGTTTCCGTACTAACACCTAACTAGAGGTTTTTATTCAGTTACTTAGTATAGAGCGATTGGTTACTGATTTTTTTTATTATTTTATCCTAATTGATTGGCTACCCATATTTTTTTGCTATTTTCTATCTGATATACACTAAATTATACCAAATTATCAAAAAAAAAAAAAATTTATATTTACCCGAATATGGACGATTTTAGCTTAATTTAAACAAAAGAAAATCAAAATTTCTAGTTAAACTCATTAAACATTTTAATATCTGATATCCAGACCGATCAAAACTAAACTATCTGACTAACTGAAATATATGAATTAACTGAAATGACAGATCTATAAATAACTATCACCCTATCTTCACTGACCGGTAACTAGAATATGGAACATATATAAATCTAAAAGCATATTTATTTGGAGGTTCTCCCACAAGTATCTCATAATTTGAGAAAAAAATATATATTAAAAAAACCCACAAGTATCTCATAGTTTGAGAAAAAATATATATATATTAAAAAAAAATGAGATGGAATTCTCAAACAAAAAAGTGCAATATTCTTAAACTTCAACTCGAATATTGAATCGATTACTCTATCAGGTCACCAAGTCGACTGATTGAGCAGATTAGACCACGGATCACTTATTTTATTAAAAACTATTTAATTCATGTATAATAACTAAACACATATTATATATATATTTTAAAATTGTTTCTAACTAAAAATAGAAGTAAAACTGTACTTTTTATTTAGGTTCCTAAAAGAAGTTTTGCATATAAGTATTATTAAGTAAAAGAAGTGAAAAAACATTTATATGATAAATAACTAAAATATCTCTTCTAACATTGTGAGGTGTTGGGTTTGAATCCAAAACTTGTGTGATAAACTTACATTTATATTTAAAAACAATTTGAAATATTTGACAAAATTAGGTAGAAAATGATTTTGGTTTGAATACCTTATATTACTTAGTTTGTAGATTTATATTCCTAAGACTAACTGCCATTATTTTGCATCCCACAATCTTGTGAAAATTTTCAAATTTTTAAAAATAAAATTTATAGATTGTTCGACAGTTATAGATTGTGTGCTTTAATTAATATTGATTTTTTAAAGTTTTTAGAATAATTTTTGAATGGGACCGAACACATCTGTATGGAAAAAAACTCATGTATATTAGGTTTTTTTTGCTAAAATTTTTTTAAAAAATGTTAATAATATATCAACCGTAAAAGACATATTTACGTCAAAAATCTCAACATCATGTAAAGCCGACCAATTAAGTTGATAGGGTGGTCAGGTGGTGTACAAAAACCAGAAAACAAAAAGAAAATGAGTTCCTTGTTAATACAAACACAGATTAAAAAGATCGTAGAGAAGAGAAATTTGATAGTTTAGAGGCATAAGCTTGTCAAGGCACAGCTCAGGATTATTAATCATTGAAACGAGCGAGATCATGTTTCAAAGATAGGCCAGAACATATGTTTTTTTTAATAAAAGCCCCCTGAAATGTTATTAATTTAACTACATAACACTAGCACATGCACCTAAGCTTGAGTTACCATATTGGAGATTAATTATGTTCACACAATCGGTCCGATGGAACACTTTCGACAATATAGACTTCCGTCGTTTTTTTCTTTAATATCAAACCTCATTTGTTTATAATAAAAATCCCGTTTTTCGTTTTGTAACCAGTCAAAATATATATATATGTATATATACATTATGTTTCTGTCATTTTCTAATTAAAAATCTATTTGCAGTTTTTTTTGTCAATTTAATTTAATAGTTTTAATATTGAAGTGATTACTAGCCGACTTGCAGATTTCGAGTTTCAATTTAATTAATGTCTATTTGTTTATCTATACTGAGAAGAGAAGAAGAAGACACAGCTAGTTAATTAACTTCGTTTAAAAATTACTTGTATAGGCTATTTCTTATGCAAATAGTCAATCACGCGAATCTTCTGTTTATTTTTGTCACAAAGTCAATCACGAGAATCTAGATTGACATAATCGGACATTAATATATATATAGTGTGTTTAACCTGACTTGAATCTACCTATATAAATAGTTTCAAATATGAAATACATGTAACCATTGTTTCCCTTATTTCAAATATAACATCTTCAATGATAGAAACTTTTAAAAGATTTTTATAAATATTTTTTAAGAATTTTTTTTAAATATTGTTTTTTAAAGTTTTTATTTAAGAAATATTTTTTTAAAAACTATTAAAATACTATTTATTTTAATTTATTTTAATTTTAGAAATTCTCATAAGAAACTCTCTAAAATTTTTTTGGAGATGCTCATATCGATCTATATAATTGGCATGTATTGTTTAGCAGAGTAATCAACTATTTTCTAGTTCAGAAAGAAAAATAAAAGTTTCTGATGAAATCTGAAGTGACAAGTGATTTTAATCGAATAAATCTGGTTTGATTCGGTTTGAAAACGACTTAATTTACTATCTATTAGTAACCTAAAGCTGTAGGCATTCTTTGGATAAATGATTCAAGATAGCAAAAAAAAAAAAAATTGATAAAAAATAATAATGAAAAAAATATGATAAGTATTATTGTATTTGTCCATTATTGTCATTTAAATAGTAAATAATTTTATAAATTTTAAATTTATAAAAATTTAAATTTCATTATATTTAGGTTAGATAAAAATACTTTAACACTTCAATATAATAAAATCATATATATATATATATATTACAGCCAATTTTTAAAAAATATATGTACATATGTTTCATATATATATATATATATATATTTATTTATGCAACATTTTTTCCAATCATACATTCAATAAAATTTGATTATCCAAATTGGTTACCCATTTAAGATAAAAAGTTAACTATTTTTTATTTTTTCAACGTTGTCATAATCAATCATGTTATTATCGTTTTGAAATTAGTATCATTTTGAAAAAAAATATTTTAATACTAAACTTAAATTATCAAACAAAATAGTTTTTATTAGAGTTAGGCAAAATATATGGACTCGAAGACTCGAACCGAATCTGATTCAAAAAAATTAGTACCAAACAGAATTTAGAACCGATAAAATATCTGAACGGATCATAAACTTTTATATCCGAAAAACCGAATCCAAATACGAACCGAACCAAAAACCGAATGGGTATCTAAAATATCTAAAATATAATTATATTTTTAAATATATTAACTATATTTAGGTTTATAATAATTCAAATACCCAAAATTATAATTATAAATCTAAAACTATCAGTTATTTTAAGATCAAAATAATCAAAACACTAAAATGTGAATTATTTACAAAATTTTGAGTTATCATTGACAAAATTTAATCAATTTTTATTTAAATTTAATTATTTAAAAAATATATAAATATATTACAGATATCTGAACCGACCCAAATTCGGGTGAAATCGGACCAAATCCGATCCGAATATGAAAGATACATGAATGGTTCTTATTCTCTAAACCCAAAAAATAACAAAAACTCAAATTATTCGAACTGAATCCAAACGGATACCCAAACGTTCAGACCTAGTTTTCATTTTTTAATATCCAAATTTTGAATAATGTGCTAATATTAAATTGAAAATTGACCAATTCTAATTATAATAATATATTTAATATCATAATCATAGAAATATCATAAGAAATGCTAGAAATATATTTTGCTTTTTAGGAATCCTAATACTATAATTTAATGAAATGAGACTTTTTGGTTTCAGTATTTTGAAATTTATTTTAATTTAAAACTGAAGATTTTTAATAAAAAAAATTAATGTCAATGGAAATATGAAGGTGAATGTGGAGATTTCTAATTGATATGACAATTTACATTATTAAAATAAATATAATTAATTTTTAAACTCTTTCTAAACCAATTTTATATTTCAATATTTTTTATCCAAAACAATTAGTTTTTTTATCCATGACTATGGTTATTAAAAATAAAATGAAAATGTAAAGCTTATCAACAAAGTGTTTTTGAAATTTTCAAGATGAGTGAAATCATGTACCAATTAAAAGATTGAGCTAAAAAAGAACTCATAGAAAATCAGTTGCAGTAGTAATCAAAACCCATTATACAAAATAATAATAATCAAATGTCTTTCCAGATTTTAGTGTATTCTAATTAATAATATGCAACTTTTTGTCCATAAAAGAAAAGAAAATTAAATTATATAAAAGGACACACAAAAACCGGTAGATATTATTCCAAATTTAAGTAATCTAAAAAGTTTTTTTCCGAAAAGGAGCGTGCCTCACGCGCCCTCGAAGGCAACGACTGGAGGGAGAGGAGTCAATGCAAAGAGTTACTACGAAATGGCAAAAAAAAAAAGAAGTTTTTGTAAAGTTTATAAATAATCAAATATCTGAGAGAAAATTCTTGAATTTTTCAAAAACGCGACATTCTTTCTTCTCCGACTTCTTCTCTCTCTGTGACTTTTAGGGAGAGAGATTTTACGAACCAGACGACGAGGCTGACTTACGATCCCGAAGGAGAAACTCAATGTTGAAGATGATGATGTTGTTGTCCTTGTGCTCGCTTTGATTAAAATCATTTGGTTGGGTCCATTTTCTTTCTCTTTATTTTTTAATTCCTCTCAAAATCTCTCTCTTAATCCTATGTCTTGGTCCCCTGTTTCGTCTCTGTTTTTTTCGTCATTTATTGAATTGCTCTTTGCTCGTAACTCGTTACGATCTCTCTTTCGTCTTTGTATTTTTTTCTCTCCTTCCAGCTATTATTTTCACAAATCTCGATAAGAATTATTTGATATCGCATCGATTTCACCAAACCCTCTGTCTCCAAAATCCAATCTTTTTTACATTTTTCGTTCCCCAAATAAAAAAATAAATCATTTTTTTATAAATTCAGATTGATCCATTATGGGTTGTGCGAGCTCGAAGCACCGTAAGCGATGCGTCCATTGTCAGCGAGGATATTCTCCGGTGGACATGAGGCGAAGCCAATCGGTGCACCACCCATCGCAACGCTCCGACGACAGCTGCCAAATGGTTGCTTTCAGTTCCTCCAGCCTCGGATCTCTCAAGCTCTGCGACTCCTCTTTCGGCCATAACCACAAAAACTTGGCAGACTTCAGCGGGAAGCTTGTCGCCGACGAATCTGGAGAGAAGCTACGAGTCTCCGGAAATGGGTTTGGTTCGAAGGAAGTCAGAGAGATGCCAGACAAGGAGATATCGAGTTTGGAAATGCAGGCTAAAGTTATGGAAGCTAAAGTATGGTCAAGTATGATGAACAAGAAAATCCCCAAGATTGTTCCCAAAACTCCGGTTTTGACGCCTCCGGGAGAGCCAGAAACCATCAACACATGGGAGATGATGGATGGGCTTGAAGATTTCGCTAGTCCTCTTCGATCACCTAATCACGTTAGGAGCTTCTCGTTTGATATTGCTCGTGATGGTGATTGTGAACGTCCCAAGTCGAATGGTAATGTAAAGCCATTGTGGCTTCAGATGGAGGAAGAAGGGCTCGACGATTCCAGTTGCAGATTCGAAGATTTCGATCCTGAGATCATTTCATCGTTCAGGAAATCGCTACAAGAACTCCCTTCTGATCATCCTTTTCACATTTCGATTCATGATTTGAAATCGAACCCACAGTTTAAATTCTCTGAAGAAGAAGAAGAAAAGGAGGAAGCTTTGGGTGAAGCTATTGGTAAAGACAAAGTGATACTCTACTTCACAAGCCTTAGAGGTATAAGGAAGACATATGAAGAAAGCTGCGATGTTCGAGTTATACTAAAAAGCCTCGGAATTAGAGTGGATGAGCGAGATGTATCGATGCATTCGGGATTCAAAGACGAGTTGAAGGAGCTTCTAGGGGATAAATTCAACAATGGTGTTGGGATCATCCTACCTACAGTTTTCTTGGGGAGGAAGTATCTCGGAGGAGCAGAGGAGATTCGGAAGTTGAACGAAGACGGAAATCTTGAGAAGCTTCTACAAGGCTGCGAGAGGGTGGAAGATTACAAAAACGGTAATGGGCAAGAATGCGAGGCTTGTGGAGATGTGAGGTTTGTGCCGTGTGAGACATGTTCAGGGAGCTGCAAAGTGTACTATGACTATGAAGACGAAGACGACCAAGAAGAAGAAGAAGATGATGGAAGTATAAAGGAAGAAAGAGAGTATGGGTTTCAAACATGTCCTGATTGTAATGAGAATGGACTCATTAGATGTCCTCTTTGTTGTGATTAGCTGTTTGAACATAGACAAAAAGGAAACCTTACTCTTGTTTTTGTTTGTTTTACTACATTCGAGTTTGAGTGCTTGAGGGTTTTTTTGCCTCTAGAGATTTTGTTGTACATAAAGAGGTTTTTGATTGTGAAGAAGGTTATATTTCAAGTGTAAATTTGAAATTAGTATGTGTTGTTTTGTTTTTGTTGTCTATTCTTTTAAATTCCATTTTGCTTTACATGTTGAACTCATATTTAAAAAGGCAGTGAGAGTTGAAGAAAACAAATCAGCTGACAAAACATGACCGGAGAAACATGAGAATCTGTCAAAGTCAAACTCTTATACTTTTTTCTTTTGTCAATATGTCAAACTTTTATGCTATGTTTGAATAGTAGTCATAAAGGCGTAGTTGGGAAGTAAATAAAATAGGTTTGTTTGCTTAGGGTATATGGCAATTGGGAATATTGAATTTTGAAATTTAAGGTAATGGTAATAATGTGATTTATGCTATCTAACAGCGTTATTTTTTTTGTTAATTTTCAGTTTTACTTCTGTGCAAAATATTAACATGTTATTTTATTAATAGAATTTTTAAAAAGAAAAAAACAAAGATATATTAGTATTTGTATGAATAAATATACCAATATTTATGAAAAAAATTAGATAAAATAATAGATTTTAAATACACAAAAATGTTACCAAAATCATTATTATTTTTATAATAGTTAAACGAATGACAATATCTAAAAAATAATATATAATATCTTTACTAGTTTCATTTTTTTTGCTACAGTGTGCAGATATTCTAAACTTTGATATAATTTTCAGATAAATATATATAAACTGGTTGATGAATATAAAAGCTTGAAAGAAGAATAAATTTTTGAAAAATATAATTTTAAAATCTTAGTGTGGAAAAAAAATAGAAATTTTTTTATTGATGAACGACTAATAGTTTATTGGTTAATAAATAATAACCATTCATTTATTTTTTTTGAGTTCAGATTGATTTTACGTAGGCCAATTTTGTAATGACATATGATTTAAGGATTTCGTTTAGGAGGAAAGTCACACATAATAACTAACACGAAAGAATCCACCACACTACGAAACCACCATGAACGTTATAAAAGACTCTACTATATACGTAAGTTCAGCTACCAATCCTTACTAATGATAAGTGATGGAACATTCCAAATGAGGAAAACCAACTCATTAGTAACTAATTATCCTTCCAATAAATTGAGAAAGATGGTAAATACTTCTCTCGTTTAACATTTTCATATGAATATTTGATACACGATTTAAGGGAGAGTTCTAACACCATTTCCTTAAAAAAAAAAAAATACGACGCATTATCCAATATAAAAATATACTACGACCAATAAAAAAATTAAACCTTAAATAAGACTCTCGAATCACAATTCCCGAATACACTACTCTCAACAGAAGACGTTTGCCTTGGACTTGGAAGTCTTTGGAGAGAAAAAAAAAATCATTTATTTCTCTAAAAATTCATTAGAAATCATTCTATCAATGCAGGATAATCACATCGACAAACATTCTAGAATTTACGCGGAAGGATGTGCCTCATTCTTCTCTTTCCTTTTGCCATAAATGGACATATATCCTAAATTTATCCATTATTACAGATATTATGCTAAAACTATTCTACAAAACGCTTAAATTTTTATTTGCAGTTTGTTTTTATAGTCTGTTAAATTATTGGTTCTAACCATTTGTTTTTACATATTTAAAAATGTACCTCAACTATATAATTTTTTGCGCTTTATAGCGCACGAAAGCATAAAAATGTTCAAATATCATATTTAAGACAAAACGTTTTAATGATCTGTGTTACATATTTGTTTTGTCCCTGGAGGCCTAGAGCCTTCTTGGACCGGGCCGGGGGTGGCTTTTTCCTTGACTCTATCTTTTACGGCTTTTGTATTCGTTCGTCATAAGATCCCAAATACTCCAATTATAGAAAAAGAGGCCTATACAAAATCAATTAATTTTTCAAAGGATTTGTCATTTCGTACACGCGTATTACATTACATTTCTCCAGAAAGTGCTGGGCAAAACCTTAACTTTGTGAAAATTTATCATTTATGTTAGGAATCCAATAAGGAAGAAAATTTCTTATTTTTCAATTGGTTTTTAATTAGCAGCTCATGTCCAATTTGTTGATATTAGCCCGTGAGTGATTTGAGTATGGTTCTAAAGTGAGATTTGGTTTAAGTTAGAACGGCAAGTTATCATTTTTAGGGAGTGTGTTATACATTAGAATTTCAAACAAGACTGAAATAATATATAAAAGACAATGACCAATTTTACTTGTTATAAATTAATTTTAACTTGGAAAACCTTATGAACTTTACAATTTTATAAGAGTAACAAACGCAAATTTTTCACTCATCATTACATATAATATAGAATAATTGCATTGCGTAGTAATGGAAAATAAGTTATTTGATAAAGAAAACAACAGTGAAATTTCATTGCATAATTTTCATTTTCATTTATCTATTTTAAGACTGGTAATCTTTTCCCATAATATATTACTTTTTATATTGATATTTTATTTATTAAACGGAAGTTTGGGTTTAAGACTTCAAATTTAGGGTTTAGTTTTCTTAAAATATTTGATAAACTAAACGTCCACCTAAGAAATAAGACGTGAAAGTTATGTAATAATTTATCGAAAGATAAAATCGAAATTAAACAAAACAAACACATATTTTAATAGCAACAATAAATCACAGTATAATATAATTGACTTCTCAGATGCATTTCTTAATTTTTAAAATTATTTTTATGAAAGTAATATCATTGTATAAAAAAAAAAATGGCGGAACGACATTCACTTAATTGTAAACTTTATGAAAAGTAATGGATCTCTCGTCAAAGTAATAATTCTTCATGGGACATATCAACGTAGTTACGTGGCAGCCTACAAATCCATCCAAATAGATTTGTCGGACGTTTATGAGTCACTCATGCCCATTTGGTTGAATATAGTATTTATATGTCATCGTTAACTGTAGATACCTCTCATTACTTCGTCAACGTCATAGGCATTTATAGAAATGCAATAAATATGAGCCGGTGCTTACCCAATTAATGATACTAATCTTTAAACATTTTTATATTCACTGGATAAAGTGTATATATATGTTTATAAAGTATCCATATTGCTAATAATGAATTTTGAAAATCCCAACTATTTTGATAAGAAATACTCCATTGTTAAAGAGATACTCCATTAATTTATCCATTAATAACAAAAAATAGTATAATGGATTATTCATTATTTATTCATCCTGCATTTTCCTCGATCTTTTAACTGACACATTCGAGTTCAGACTCCTCAATGTTCGATATTTTGTAAGCAGAGAAGATAATCATATATTTTCTCTTTCAAAGTCCTCCCATTATTTGAGTAATAAATATCACATATTTCGGAGACTACAGAGTAGAAGTTAATGTACGTAATTGCTGGACCATAACTCGGAAGCTCATAAGAGAAAAAAAACACGTTGCTTGATAATATATAAAGGACGACCAACATTACATATAAATTAATATATACTTACTATATAAAAGTCATAATAAATCAATATATTGGAAGGTTACATGAGTAAGCTTCTAATGACGGCAGCTTCTTGGCTATCTTCATTAACGGAGTCGAGGAGATGCAACAAACGGTCACTGAGATTGTCAACTTCTCTATCCAGCTTTCTTATGTAATTGCATGTCTCTTGCAGTACCTTCGATGCTGACACCTGAATTTTTTATATTATGCGCTAACATCATCAAGACCACATACATGTACGTGCATCACACAACCATGACTTTTTCGACGTTTTAGTTTGGTCAAAATAGAAATTAAACAAATATGTTGTCAGGAGTCAAAAGTTTCGACTTTTTGTTTGATTTTTCCCATATTCTTTTAACGGAAAAATGATTTTTCTTCCTTTTTAAAAGAAAAAAAAATATATATGAACTATACATAAAAAGTTTAAAATGAAATTGATGTTATGTAATATACCTTGTCGGAACGGCGCCGTTCACGAATCTCCGGCAAAAGCTGACGGAGCTTACTGACGAGGTCGATCATCTGGTCATCAGGGATCCTCGGAGCACTTGAAGATTGTCTTGATCTTCGGTTCGACATTTTCTTATAAGATTTTAGTTGTTGCTTAGTTGTAACACTACAATGTCGCAAGAAAATGACCCTTAAGCTTTGTACTTTCTCTCTGTCTCTAGATTGGATAACACAGAAGAGATGGAGAGTAATAGCGAGAGATATAAAAGTTATATTAATTATTATGGGAGTTAAGTTAGTGAAAATAAGATAGAGGCTATATAGCCTGTAGATATAGAGAGTTTATGTTTATCCCACAAGTTTTATATTTTGTCGAACGTGTGAAAGTAGAGAGGAGAAGAAAACTGAAATGTAAGAAAGTGTTTCGGGGTGTAAAGACACTTAGAGATATAAAGAAAATGAGAAAGTGATAAGAGGGACTTAAATAAGTCAAGGACCACAGGAGAGGGAGAGAGAGATCGAGAAGAGAGCAATAAACCTAGACAATGATGTAATGGTATAGAAAGAGATTTGATAACCTCTAACTGAAATCGTTTAGAATCATTTATAGAAATCTTTATCTCGTCTATATTTAGTCACCTAGAGGCTAGATGTGAAATGGATATGTAATATTAAGTGCTTCTGTTCTATTAGTCAAGAAAAGTAATCAATTTTTTTACTCACTTACCATTGCAATTGTATATTTATAAAGTATGCCATATAGTCTTGTAAATGAATTCATTTCTAACCAAATTTATGACTGTTTTGTGATAGGCATTTTTCTATAAATAAATATCACAAATTAGTTGTAAATTATCCCAGTTTGCAACATGTTTAATTATCATTGACAGAACCGTAACTAAGTTACAGTATATTTTATGGAGGGTCGCTATCAATTTTTAAATATCATTTTTTTTAAACAACATTTAGAAAATTAGTAAAATTTTGATAATTGAAACTATTATTTATAATATAACTATGTTGAATCATGGAGGAGGTTTGGATTTTAAATAGAGAAAGAGATGAAAAAAACTGTGTGTTCCCAAAGCTGGTGTTGAAGTTGAAGTGGGATTTAAGAGAAGTGTTCCATGTTGAGCTAACAATGTGGCCCTTTATGTGCATGTCACTAAAATGCAATACCATGTGATGACATTGACTTTCTATTTTCATTTCCTTTACTGTTTACTAAATTATCCCACCTTGAATTAATATAAAGAGCTAGAGCTAGTGAATGATCTAGAAAGTTCACAGTTGATCATCTTCAAACAAACAAAAAATTGAACATGTGTTCCACTCAAGGTTATAAAAGTTTATGTCATCTATGATATGTCAACTTAGGCAGAACACAACACACACATTTAAATATTATACATATATCTATGAAGATTATAGATTCTGAAATCAGTAATACTTAAAAGAAAAAAAGGTCGGCCTTCAATCTGGTTAAACCGCAAATTTGTGTTTTCAGTTTCCGCTGAAAATAATTGCTGAAGCATCAAATCAAAAATAGAATCAAGCGTGAACTTGCTTCGGCCTTGTAATTAATTACCCAAAAAAAGTAGTCATGATAAGTTCGTCTGCTTCCTAATTTAACTCCTATGTTTCGGAAGCTTGAGATTTAGTACACTTATGCTAAACAGCATACATGTCCCATGTGGTTGCTTAAGATCTCGGATTATGCCTCCTTAGATTCTTAATCATGATTATCACGGGAACACAAGGTACTTAATTACGTCTTTTGTGTGTGCATTGTTTACATAACATACAAAAGTATCAACAAATTAGGAAAAAGGACTAAAAACTATTAAATTTAAATCAACTGAATCATGTTTTCTTCTCCAAGATCAATGGTGTTGGGATTCACATTCCCAACAAAAGCAACATATCTACCAAAATTACTATTACAAAGTCAATATTAAAGACAAGTTTGGTACTTATCAATACCTTAAAGTTATCTTCTAGTTTAAAATCTATCTATGGACTTTTTAAAAAACATGAAGAAAATTTAAGCTTTTTTCTTCTTATGATTCAGAAACTAAATTTACAATGTTAACCTCATTTTTTTCTTTCTAAATTTACATATTTTCACATTTGACAAAAGATTTAAATTTACATAGATTATGACATGGCTTGCTGAAAAAACATTTAAATCAACATTTTGATGCTAATTATTTATTTTATTTATGGTCCTTAATGGGAACACCTAAGTATGTGATTCTTAAGACATTGCTTGCTTAAGTTTTACATCACTGTTATTTTGGACTAAGAACATCTTCATCCATATTTATTTTTCAAGCGAGTATCTAAACAACAAAATATGATATTTTATATAATTTATTTATATAATTAAATATTAAAATTGGAAAAAAAATTGAATCAATTAGAAGGAGACAATTGTTTTTTATAAGTTTTTATGGGGTTTTCACAAGTTCTCATTTGATAATCTCATCCCTTTTTATTTTTGTGAATTTTTAATTTTCTTTATTAGTGAAATACTATCTTAGAGAGTCCCAATGAAGTTGCTCTAATATGGTTGTTTTATCCTCAAATTCAATGAAATGATTTTAAGTATCAAACACATTTTAATTGCATAAAGATACACAAAATAGTCATGTTTGATTAGGAAAAATTGATTTTCAGTTGTTATATATTGATGATTATAATATTGAACTAAATAGAAAATACGTTAGCGTAGGGAGACGAATGGTAATATACAGCATAAAATTGACATGGAATTAGTAGAATAGCCATAGGTGTTGCGAAACAAGCAGTAGAAAACAAATGTCTTTTTTTCAATATAATTTTTGGTCGTCAAATATTTAAGTTAGATTAGATAATAACCTATCAAGGAGCATACAACCATCTTCAAGATAAAAAAGATCAAACCCGTAGTGGGACTGATCCCCTAACAAAGATCAGACCACCCCTTTGCATAGTATTTTTTTGGCCAATTTCTGTTTTTTTGTTTTATTTGGACCCTCCAAAAAACTCACAACCGGTTCTGTTATCGTACATATAATTTTTCATGACACATAATTAGTATATTAATATCATTGAAAAAAAAATTTGTATTCATCAACAGTGATACTAGAAAGATCAACAAAAACCATTTGTATTCATCATCATATCTTTTTTACATATATATATAATATATAACGACATTGACCAACAAACTATAATTTTCAACCGTAAGTATTCATATTGTGTATCAACCGTACGTAAAATATGAAGAGCCCTTGTTTGCAGGATTTGTTTCTCATGTCAGAAAAGATTTGGGCTCTATTTTACCTTCAAACTTGGTTTTTTTTTTTTTTTTTGAAACAGTCTTTTGTCATTATTGCTTTTGGATTCCACCTCTTCTTCCTAATAAGAGTTTGCATTTACACAGGAAAAAATCGACTATCTAACAAAAACTCCCTCTACTCTTTTGAAAAACCAATGCATATAAATGTAGACATTTTTGTGTACATATATTAACATATATACATAATTGATTAATTTTAAAGTGAGATGTAACATGTTAGTCCATGTTGGTTTCGCGTACTAAATGTTAGGCCCTCTTAGGCTCCACGATGTTTTTATGTCCGACGATCCCTTTTGATTTTTCCTATCGACTTTGGTCCATCCAAACATAATGTATAAAATATTAATATTATAATCTCATTTGAATAGTTGGAAATTTCGTATAGTTAGGTTTACGCTGCGGAATCAACGTCGAAGTCTAAGCTTACGATTTTGTTAAATTGCGTAATTATAATAAAACAGCATGCCATAATAGTGATTTATAGAATACTGTATAATGTGGTAGTTAACTTATACGAAATGATATTATGGCCCGACAGAATACTTAATGATGTTTTAAGCACACTTCACCTACCTATAGCTTTACTTAGAAACCGATTGGTCAATTTACCAATTAATAATTGCTATAACTCCTTACACCGACTTTTTTTTTACCACCGTTGAATTGTAACAAATTTTACGATATAATTCCTAATGTAAATGAGTTTTAATACTGAGCATACCATTTTGCAAGTGCTCGGTGAAGTATCACAATAGTAATATGTATGTTTAATCCACAGATTACCAAAATATTGTTACGCATTCGAGAAACGAGAATCAAGGTAACTTAAAACTTGATGCGTTTGGTTATTTTTTTGGGGTTTTCTCGATGATAGCAAAAGAGAAAATGACAGTGACTTCACCTACTTGACATGGCGACAAAGAAAATCAAAAAGAGAAGCTCGGTCGAGACCGGTGAACACGACGAAGGCTTGATGATGGCGACATTGTTGAAAGAAGAAACGGCGACTTTATTTTAAGGTTTAACTTTTCCGGTTAACCGACAACTGAATCCATTTCATTTATCAGCGATCGGTTTCATCACCTAATAAGTAAATAACTGATGCAGAACCACCTTCCCCAAACTTCGGTTTGGTTCGGTTATATAAACCGAGTGCCTATTCTGGATATTTGTTTCCTTTCAGCTGCAGTATATTTTAGCTTACCCAGAAAGCAAAAGCCCAAATAAGGCCCACTTTTAGACCTTTATTTAAAATCGACATATATCAGTTTTCTTCGAGGGTATGTAGTGACGTAGGCCCATATCGAGTTTTTTTTTGGTGAAAGCCTATATATCGGCTTATGTTTGCCTAAACAACATGTAAAATATACGATCTACTTCGCGACATTGTATATTACGCTATTTATAGGATTAGTGCAAATAATTATTTTAATAAGATTTAATAATCTTGTTTTTCTGCAAGGCAAAAATTTAAATTACCTAACCTTTTTTTTTGTTTTTTACTGACATGGTGTTTGTGATAATATGAAATAATCTAATTTTTGGTTATTTTATACAGTTTCGGGTTTCGGTTCTATATGGTCTTGTATTTGTGCATTACCAAATGTGAACAGGATGTAAGTTGACTATTTTTTTACCCCAAGAGGAGATGACCCATTTCAATCAAAGTGAAGAAAACAAGTTGTGATAGGTCGATTTCAATTTTGAAAGTTAAACCAATTACTTGAGAAGCAAAGGTGAGCAACTGAGCAATAATAAAGTTGTAAGATAAATATAAGGCAGAAAGACTTGACGTACAATGACAGACAAGGGACCCTCTGCGTGAGGCAGAGGCAATGCAATAGTCAGCATCTTATCATTATCAAACCACGTTTCATCAATCCTCGATACACAGTACAAATTACTCAAAATCTTGTAGATATCATATACATGCACTGACCTTGTGTGCATCCGTGTCTTTCTACTTCTGTCTGAGTGTTCCTGTTCTCTTGATTTCAAGATGAAATTGATTTCGAGATCTATAACTACAAGATGAGCAAATATCACCCTAAATTATTATATATAAAAAGTATAGTTTTTTTTTTTTGCAAGATATTATATATAAAAATTAAGTTTTGAACTCCTATAGTTTAATAGCCATTTCAATCACTCTTTGGGTTTTTTAAAAAATTGTTGATCCATCACATCAATCATATGTTTCCTCTTGGTCTTTTTGTTGACTGGTTTTGGTCGCATGCGTAGTGGCACGGAGTTGATGACTTGAGATAATCGTCGAGTTATGTAAAATGAGTTCGTTTTTTGTTTAAATAGAATGAATTAGTTTTGGTAAATAGAATGCATTATGTTCAGCAATATTAAGATTTATATTTATTTTTTTCCCAAGGGAGAAGAAATATATCCATATTGATCCTTGGAATTAAAATCGCAGCTGAACGATACAAACCCCGATATTTAAATTTATGAGGTAAACAGTGGTTGGTTTTCGCTCTTTCTAAGAAATTGAGATTTTTAAAGATAATATACTTGATTCAAGTTAAACTAAAATACATCAAGTTAAACTAAAATAATTCATGCGAAGTTACTTAATCGCATATCCAAATTTACATAATCCCATATCCTTAATTTACATAGTACGGGAAAAAATATTTTTATTTTGTTTTTGGTACTCCTTTTCTTTCACAAAAAAAAACTCATTTTACAACTTTTCACAGATATACTACGAAAACTATACAAAACAATAAGGTTAAAACTGAATTTTCTTTCAAAATTTTGCTTTTGAAATACAAAATAATACTTTTGTAAAACAAAAAGTAAAGCCTTAAAATAACTTTTTTGTAAAACGAAAAAAGAGAGTATAATAAAAGGGGAGAACAACTTTAATCGCTATCATGGGAAAATATGTATTATTAAATAAGTTTCAAACAACTTACCTTTTTTAATCAAAGCTATTAATATTGAGTCTGTATATCTACATCGTCTTTTAAATTTTTAGTAATGATCCATGCATGTTTCAATTTGGGTAGTGACACATCTTTTCAAACAGCATGAAATGTATTAAAGATAGAACATTTGTTCACGGTCATGTCGGAACGAGTTTTTGGTCGTTAATAAGTTATGTGAATCTCAACCCTCACGGATAGTGAAACGAGTTTTTGGTCGAAGTATTTAGCCAAATGGTCAAAATCAAACCATGCAACATGGGTCTTTTTAATGAGTTTCTGGTGTTTTGAACCAGACCCTAAGAAAAATCGTACTCATTAACCTACAAAACGCGCATAACTCACTTGGTCAGCCTGACTCTTTGGAAGAAAATTGAATCTTTGTTTCTCAAATCCGAAAATATGCTGACAATAGAAAATTTACGTGTTAATATGTATTATCGAAAACTAGTCAAGTATCAAAAGAGATTATAAGCCTAAAGTTTGAAATTTTGTTTATATATTTGATATCATATTATATATGCAACTCGTACATAAAAAAGACTTATGTAGCAATGTGCTAAAATTGATTGATATGATGTTTTGAAATGATTGATAGAGATATACATATACGGACGGTTTGCGAAAATATGAATGACATTGTTGAACATGGGAGATTGTGAAGCACATGACTGCCCTTTTGCCTTTCTCATTATACAATTAAAAAAAAAAAAGATTTTCTGCATGAAAACCAAAATCACAAAAAGATCAGACTTTAATTGATCGGTACAATACACAGAACTAGGAATACATCCGTTCGATCAGATTCGAGAAAATCCAGAAATAAAATAAGTTTAGGGAGTAAGACATATAGTAAATTTCAATACCCGTTATATGTATAGTAAATTAAAAATAGTAAAAAAAAATAAAATTCAGAATATCCATTTTGCCTAAAAGTATAATTACTTTAAAGAAAAAACTTTCATACATATTATGTTATTAAGCAAAACATTTCTGTTTTTCCATTTTTTAATTAAAATACATTTTTTTATTGTTTGATCGATTGATACTTAACACGATCAAAATTATGTTTTTAAGTTCGATAATTAATTCTCATCACGTTTCTCTACAGCTATCTTTAAGAATATGCATTATGCATATACGAGAGAGATACAAAATACGCACATACACATACTATTGTAAAAGTGTAAAGTGAACACTTAACCGCACTGGACTCTTGATGTATGTCAGTGTAATCCTTCCCAATGCTGCTTCATGTTCAATCTATTTCTTTATTTAAAAGTTTCATTTTCGAATTTATTTTAAAGTTGTAATGATAACACTAACACAGTAACACTTTCCATAAAATTCATAACTCGATTCTGCTTTTCCTGAGGTGTTCATTGCTTTTGCGTGAGATGCTTTTAGTTTTATTTGATGTATAGGTAAAAAGATATATTATCCTTTTCTGATCTAGAACAATGTTTTAAGAGCTTATGATGATATTTAGATATGTTGATGTTATTCAAATTCAAACATTTCAAATACTTATATATTGTTGGCAAGTTTTTAACCGGTTTCAATATGGATAGGACCCGCAAGTTATCTATCTTTATTTTATTTGTTGATTGAAAATATTTTATAAAACAATATACAAGAAGATATGGTCTTTATCTTAAAAGGAGATTTTAGAAAACCACATGCAAATCAAATAAAAGCAAAGAGATCAAACGTATAGAATAAGATTTAAAGAGTTTCACAGTTGGTTTCTTTAGTGTGTCTTTCTTTTCATATAATTATCGAAACTTTATGTCCACACACACACACCAGAAAAAAAAAAAAATGAGAAAGGAAAGGAATCAAGTACAACCTTTTTCATTTTCATCAGCTCAAGATAGATCCACGATATCCTATTTGAGACCAAGTAAGTCTTGGTTAAGTGGTGATTTCTCCAAAGCTTGTGTGTTCTTGAGCCCTCTAATTCAATTTCCCTCTGAATATTAAACACTCATAAGTTGCAATAATTTATTTTAGTGAAAATGTAATTCGTGTATTTTTATGTCTTTAGTAGATAATCAGACTCAGAGACCGATATATCTACATGCTACCTATCTAACCTAACTTGTAGTCGTTTTTGAAGTTAACAGTAATAGGAATGGAAACCAATAACACATCTGAGAAATATACATAAATCGTATTGAGGATTTTGGGTGCAAATGAATGATATCTTAAAGGAACAAAAATCACTAGAATTTGCAATTCTTTTGCATTCCTCTATAATTATACCATTTATGTTGAATTTGCATTCCTCTAAACATTATTAGGAGCCACACAAAAACTGGAAAATATGATCTAATTCCTCTAAAAATTGTTACTCTTCTAAAATAGAGAGGAAAAAGCCAGCAGAAAATGAATTAATTTCACTCATTTTTATTCTGTTTATTTGTTCCTCTAACCTTTTCTTTTAGACAACGTACCACTTGTGCCCTTTGTAATATGCTTTTTTAATTTGAGCGTAAAGATGACAAACAACCAATTTACAAAGAAAATGTTCTAACTCGCCCAACCGAAAACTTTACTGAAAATGCCAGTTAACTTATCACGTGTCGGAACGTGACAAATGGTGATGGCACCTTTGAAGATTCCACCTCAAAGTACAGTCGATTTAGTTGTGTTTTCATGTACTCGTCGAACACCAGATTTGCTCTCAACCAAGTTGTCACAGAAGACATGAATGTTTTTTGTCGTGAACATTTCTGAGACATGTGAGAAAGCCTATGGGCCAAAGAAGCTTCATTTTTTTTTCTCTTACATTTTTTATGGTTAATCGTGGACTCGCTCTAAGACCACTTGACCGGATAACACCATGTCTGATCAAATCACTCACAGCATATCAGACCAATTCTACTTACGAAGCAAACGTTTTTATCAAATATTGATGAACCAAGATATAGGAGATAGGTTTTCTGAGGCATAAGTTAAAAACATAATCAAAACATACTGGAGTCTCATTGTCCCAGAAAAGGGCACACAAGCATATTTAAGCTTCTGCCAAAAATAAATTAAAAGAGAAACCTTGAAGAACCTTCATAAACACTCAAAAGCTTCATTATCTACACCTATTCATATTATCATTATAGTCCATAGAAACCTCCCAAATTAAAATTTTTGATAAAAAAAATACACACCCACTTTTGTTTTTATCCATCAAGCTTCAAATCCTATGCGTTTGAAGCTGTAACAGTCTTGAATAAGCTCCCTCTGGTCGGCTTACAAGCTCGGAATGGCTGCCTTGCTCCACAATCCGGCCGTCTTGGATCACACCGATGCAATCAACGCCTCTTATGGTGGACAGGCGGTGAGCAACTACCACGGTGGTCCGGCCTCTCATGAGCCTCTCTAAAGCTTCCTGCAGCACACATTCTGATTCTGCATCTAGTGCGCTTGTTGCTTCGTCAAGAAGCAACACAGTAGGGTTCTTGAGCACGGCTCTTGCTATCGCGATCCTCTGTTTCTGTCCACCTGATAACTGCACTCCTCTTTCACCCACCGGAGTTTTGTAACCTTCGGGCAAACCACTGATGAAACCGTGAGCGTTTGCGGCTCGAGCCGCCTCAATAACCTCAGACTCAGTCGCACCATCTTTCCCATATGCGATGTTGTCGAAGATGGTTGCTGCGAAAAGAGCTGGTTCTTGTTGAACAAGACCGATTTTCAGCCTCAAAGATTTCAGGTTTAGCCGGCGGATGTCTTTGCCATCAATCATGACTTTTCCGGAAAGCGGGTCGTAAAACCGTTCGATCATCGCGATCACAGAACTTTTCCCTGAGCCACTCGCGCCGACAAGAGCTTGGCTATGTCCAGCTCGGATTCTGAGGTTAAAGTCTCTGAAAACCATCACGTCAGGTCTTGAAGGGTAAGCGAAATCTACATGCCTAAAATCAATGTCTCCACGGATTGTCTCGACCGGATCAGCATCAGCATCGTCGGGGTCGATCCGGGTTTGCCTATCCAAGACCGAGAAAACAGAACCAACCGCTTCACCTCCCCGGATGATTTCAGGAGCAAGACTGACAGTTTCAGCAACAGAGTTTGCAGTAATGACCAAAACCACAAAGACTTTGATCACTTTGGAGAAGGTTGACTTGCCCTCGCTCACGAGGTGGGCACCGTACCAGAGGATTAGAGCCTCGGATCCGTAGAGAGCAAGCTGGGAGAGGCCAAAGAGTAAACCCGAGGTTTGACTTCTGTAGAAGCTTCTTTTCTGAGGGACACGGAGCTCGTGAGAGAACAAAGAGAGGATTTTGCTTTGGGCATTGAAAGCTGCTACGGTTCTAATGTTGCTTACTCCTTCACCAGCAATCATTGAAGTCTTTGCATGAGCCTTGGCTGTGTCTCCGGCAAAACCTTTTAGAGATAGTTGCTGCAATATACATACTTATTCATCAGAACAATTATATATGTTTAATAATAGTTAACTTCTATAAAATTAGATTGGAAATCAAAAGCCTAAATCTTAATGTCCTGTTTCTTTCATTTTATCAGTCATTTGTGAAGTCCCAGATAAAACATGATGCAGAACCATTCAATTAATCACATATGCAAAACGTCAACACCATCAATTATAGTGCAAATACATTGTATCTCTATGTTCTTGTGTATGAAATCTATTGATAGATTTTCAAAAATATAATTAGATCACGGATGAAGTATCTGGTTGAGATTTTGAAAACATGTTGGTGATATCTAAGAAAAGTTCTGAAATTTTGCAGCTGGTAAAAACAAAAGCTTTCACAGCCTAAACTACCAAACAAAGAAACACAAGCAAACATTGTCCATTGGTTGATTGTTAAACACTGACACTCTGACACATACATACACAACTGGGATAGGTAAATAAAAAACTGGGACAAGAACTTTGACTAATGAAGAAAACAACAGCAAGTAAAAAGAGAAAAATGGTTTTTTGAATAAACCCCTGCTCTTCTTACACAAAGCCTATTAATAATTGATTCTTGGTTGAAAAGAAAAGTTGCAGGTTTTTTTTGGATTTAGTGTGAATATAAGAAATGGGTTTATGGGCAAAATAATTAAATAATAAGAGAGTGGGATCAGAGTTCAGAAGTTCAGAGAGAGAAGTAAGTATGAAAGCTTAAAGTAGGAAAGATTTAGCAGAAGTAAAGGAAGAAGAGAGATACAGAAAAGCCATAGGAATCTTAGCTATTTTCGTGAACACTGTTATCTATGGGCCGTACTACCAATATAAACTATATAATAAAATATTCTTCACAGATGCCCACAAATTAAAAGTCTACTGTTTTTCACATTTATTAATGTGAGGGCTCCATGATCTTCACCCTCACACTATTCTCAAAAAGAAGAGAAAAAAAAAGAGACTTGATAATTCTTTTATGATTATTATTGAAAAATTAAATGCACTCAGAGAAGAAGAAGAAGAAGCACGTGCAGAGGCAGTGGATGTGTTGCCATGTTCTATAAAGTTTTGAACTTTTGCAAAAAAGAGAGAAAAAATAAATGAAACTGGCCTTTTGTCGTTTTCTCGGGAGATCATAATGGTGAATGCAAGATTCCCATTGATCCAACAAAACTCACAAATTTTAGAAAACATGAAAAAGCTAAGTTACTCTTTTACTTCATTAAGTTTTAATGTGCAGACTCAATGAAACCGTAACACCCTTAAAGATTTTAATGATTCGATGCATAAAGTTGCAAACTAAAGAATTGAAATTGAAAGATTGAGAGTTTTTTACCTGAGCAAAGTTAGCAAGGACTAGAAGTGGGAATGTAGCTAAGATGAGAAGAGAGACTCTCCACTCTACGATGAAGGCAACTATAAAGGATGTGAGAAGTGAAGTCATGTTCTGCAGGATCACTGAGATTCTCTCGGCTATGGCAGATTTAACATCGGCTGCATCAGTGGCTAACCGTGCAGCAATCAGGCTAGAGTTGTGTTCATCCTCATCGAACCAACCAACCTCGTTCCTCAAGATAGCTTAATAAGAACAATCAAGAAACCAACCAAACGAACAAAAAATCAGAAATAGGACGATATTTTAAGCAAATTCAGCAGAAAAAGTTCAGATTTTGATACATACCTGAGAGCATCATTCTTCTTACTCTTGTTGTAAGGTTTTCTCCCATTATGCTAAAGAAGTAATGTTGGATCAAATAAGCGATCACGGCGTAGATACCAGCACCAATGTAGATGAAAACATACTCTTTTGTTTTCCTCTCCATTGAATCATAGTCTGTGTAGTAGAAGACTTCGATCATATTACTCATCACAATAGCAAACGTAGGACCAATAAAACCAGACAGAACCGAGCCAACTGCTCCCATGATTGAGTAAGGCCATTCCGGTGCATTAAGCTTGAGAAGCCTGTAGAAGTAGTTTTGAGGCGCACGAGTCTTTCGATCCGTCTCTGCATTTGAAATCATCTCTATACGACCATCAGCTCCAGTGCTGTACGAATAGCTCAGATTTCTCAAACTTCCTGATCTTAAGCTGAGTGATTTCGTTGACAGAGAATGGCTTAAACGGGTCGAACGGGTGCGACGAGTCGACGGGTTTGAGAAATCTCGAGTACCAACCATCTCTTGAAACCTGATGAGGGACGCGTAAGCACCGGATTTGGCAATGAGCTCTTCATGTGTTCCGGTTTCAACAACTTGGCCTTGTTGTATCACCGCAATGGAATCAACGTTTCTTATGGTACAGAGACGATGAGCAACAACCACGGTGGTCCTCCCAACCATGACTCTGTCTAAAGCTTCCTGAACAATGCTCTCAGAGCTAGCATCAAGAGCGCTTGTAGCTTCATCTAGTAACAAAATCTTTGGATCTTTCAACATCGCCCTAGCAATTGCGATTCTCTGCTTTTGTCCACCGGATAGTTGAACGCCACGTTCTCCAACCTAATTGTTTTGACATTCAGCATAAAAAATAGAAGTTAAGCAGACACCCATGTCATTTTCTTAAACATATAATCAAATAGCATCAACTGATAGTGATACCTGTGTATCGTAACCTTTGGGAAGAACCGTAATGAAGCTATGAGCGTTCGCGGCAGAAGCAGCAGCTTCAACTTCATCCATTGTTGCATCAGGCTTTCCGTAGAGTATGTTCTCAAGAATGGTGGTGGCGAAGAGAGCAGGTTCTTGATTCACAAGCCCAATTTGTTCACGCAAAAACTTCAACTGAAGCATCTTTATCTCAACACCATCCAACAGAATTTGCCCTGCTCATCAGGGAAGAAAACAAAGTTATTATGATCCAGTCACTAGCCAAAGACTCGGATAGAGAAAGAGAAACAACAGTATGAGGGAAACAACAGTAGAAAGAGAAACAACAGAAAGCTTTTGATCAAATTACCGTTGTTTGGATCGTAAAATCTCTCTATGAGGGAAACAACAGTACTCTTTCCAGAGCCACTGCCACCAACTACAGCCACGGTTTTCCCAGAAGGAAAGAAAATAGAGAAGTTTCTGAAGATGATAACATCAGGACGTGAAGGGTAGCTAAAAGTCACATCTTTAAACTCAATGTTTCCCTGAACCTTGTCCAAGCATTTGCCGTCTAACGGGTCTTGTATTATCGTCGGTGTCTGGTTAATTATCTCCATCAACTTGAAACCAGCAGCTTTACCTTTACTAAACGCCCCAAGATTGGAGAAAGATTGTCCCAAACTCCTAAAACAACAGAACAAAAAAGGTCACATCCAAGTGTATTGTAACAAAAACACCTTTAGAACAAAAACCACAGTTTCATGTTATGTTTCTTACATTCCACCAACAATGGCAGAGAATATAGCAGTGAATGCCTTTCCTCCATCGGTTGTTCCACTCCGGATGAAAACGCCGGCGTACCAAAAAACCAGAGCCCATGACATACAAGCTATTCCATATGTACATCCTAAACCCAATCCTTTAGCCATCCCGGCTTTATAACCGAGCTTAAGCGTGTACTGAATCGCATCCGAGTATGAGCTCAGGGCCTTGCTCTCTCCAACATAAGAGTAAACAGTTCGAACTTGAGCAATTGCCTGAAATTTCAACCCAAAAAAAAAACGTTAACCCTGTTTTTGGTAATATTTGAACAGAACAGATTTAAAAAGGTAATGATTGACTTAAGATTTGACCAAAGAAAAGTGAAAGTTTAAAGGATAATAATTAATTTGAAATCACTGTGTTTAGTCCTTGTTGGATTGAATGAGAAGGAAGAGAAACATGATCATTTGAGGGATCAAGTACAAAGAGCAAGCCTAAGAACAGTAGAAAGCTTTACGTCGAACAGTTTGTGTGGTCAAATAAAAAATATTTTAAAAAAAAAACAAAAAGAAATGATTTTTTTTTGTTTACCTGCTCGGCTATAACGCCGGCATTGGCATAAGATTCACGGCTCTTCGAAGTGATTCCGGTGAGCGTGTAAGCGTATAAACCGCCAGCGAAAGCGATTCCGGGAATCACCGCCACACTCAACAAAGCTAATCTCCATGCTGACACAAACCCAACCACAAGCCCCGCCAAAAATGTTGACAGGTAATGTATGAAATTCCCAACCTGAATCATTCAAAAACACACAAATAAAAAGATTGAATTTTTCTACCCAGAAACTCATGAAAAGAGTGATGATGATAATAATAATAATAATACGCGGGACCCAGCGCAAGTTAACTCGTCCTTGCTAACGTGCAACAACAGGTACAAATGGAAAAAAAACACATTCTTCTTCTCCCTCCCCCACCTGAGGCGCATGATAAATGATGATTTGCTAACGTAAACGGGACAAAGCTCTCTGATTGAGATTGATCAGAGAATAATGGGACCCGCCGGTAAAAAAAAAAACAACCCTTAAATACTAGATTTTGGATGGCCCGGAAATAAACAGAACATGTTCTCGTACAATTACAGGAACGGCTAAATCATCAAACTACAAAAACGAAATAATAAAAGAAAAGAAGAAGATAGCTTTTTGGTTATTACCTTCTCGCTAATGGCGTCTTGGACAAGAAGAGTATCGGTAGAGACACTGAAGACAATGTCACCAGTTCTTGCATCGGTATCGAAGAATCCAACGTCCTGTTTCAAAACAGCTTCAAGATATTTCTTCCTCAATGCAGCAACTTGCCTTTCTCCAGAATACATCCAACATGCAATCTCTGTATTTCAAAATATTATTCATATATAAAATATATGAAGAAAATATTATAAAAAGATTAATATTTTTCGAAGTAGTGTAATAAATGTGAGAGAGATGCCGATTTGATGACGGCTTAGTCGATACGGACAAAGTAGGAGTCCATGAATCACGTGGACTCGGCTTATCCTCCCTTTTTTTCAATTACAAAATTATTTTTAGGGATATTTGTTTATCCTATCATATGAATTCTGTATCTGGGTTTAGTGAATGAATTAAAAAGGAAAAAAAAGTTTGGATTTTTATTATGTCGTTGTTGGTTGAGAAAATGGACAAACCTGCGTATGAAGAGAAGCAAACAACCAAACCCAAGTAGACGAAATACAGAGCATACTGCAAAATTTTAAGACAGAACAAAACAGATCAGATCTTGGATCTAATTTAAATTAAAAAAAAAAAAAAGGGAAAGGGAGAGATTTTGATATTTTTACTCTGGAGACTTCATGTATCATTTGGTGTAAATCCATTTGGTTTTTGCCGAATCCATTAACCATTTCACCGAAAAGCAAGAAGAAGACAGGCATGGAGGAGCCATGAATGATGGCGCCAAGAGAGCCAGTGATCATCAACAGATAATCGAATTTATCTGCGAAAGAGAAGAGCCTAAAGAACGGCAAGCTCTGCTCTTTCTTCTTCTCAGCTTCCGCCGGCGGAACCGGCTTTGCATCAGCCGCAGTCGCCGTCGTCTCCGACATTTTTGTGGATCCGAGTTGTGGAGTGGGTTTAAGGTAGGAAGAAGAAACTGAGTTAGAGCGAGTGAGAGACGAGTTGACTCAGAGAGAAAACGAGATCATTGGTCAAATGGAGGAGAGAGATCCAGAGCAGAGAAAAAGAAAAAGAAAAACTAAAAAGGTCTCGAAAAAAAAAACTGACAATTGTTTTGTGAGTTCGAGAACTCTTTACGAGTGTCTTATTTGGGAGTGAGAGATGAGAGAGAGAGAATGAGAGTGTGGAGAAGGTGGTGTGATGTGTATATATAGAGAGGAGAGAGATAGAGCAAGTGATGAAGAAGACCATTGGTCAAAGACTGTATAAGAACAATGAGAAATGAGATTCGTATGTGTATGCTCATGGACTGGGAACCGTGATTTTGCTGTAACTAATGCCGAGATTTAAAGTTACTACTAAGGAGAAAAAATACAAGTGAAAATAAGGCCATTTGATATTAATTACTTATATTTTAATGGATTGATTTATTTTGTATATATGTTATAATGTGTAGTTTCTTATACTGATGTAGTATTCAATTAATAGTTTTGAATACAAAAATTTAATGGAATGTTATTGAATAGAATAATTTAATAGAATTAAATGTATTTTAGATTTAAATTAAAATTTATTGTTATTTAATTATTGATTTGATAAAAGTGGATTAAAATTATTGAATTAAACATTTGCTATAACTCAAAATGAATTAAAATTCTCTCTTACTTAATATCTATTACATTTTATTATATTTTAATTTAATAGATTTTAATGTATTTTTTATATAAATCAAAAGTAAAAAAAATATTAGATTTTTCATCTGAATTCTAAATTATTTCATATATATATATGTATCATTTTATTAACAATAACATATTTATAAACTAATATTATTAAATATTAGTAAAAAATAATATTTTTGGATATAGAAAAAAGATAAAAAAAACGTAATGAAGTTTATAACAAATATTATATAGCAAAGATCCAAGTAAATGACTTTGAAAATCAATTCACAAATCTTAGATACATTCGGTGAATCGTCGATCAATCTGATCTATCATATTCTCTATATCATCCCTTTCTATGTGTCTTAAACTCCTTTCATTCACGTTCATGTCGTCAATGACTATGTTCTCACTGATTCTCTTCACCTACTTCATGATCGTCTATAGATTTGTTTATGATGTGATTGTCAAGCCTTCATATATATAGTCAGTCGTGTTCATGCAAGGTCGGGGTAATAGGCAATACATAATCAAAAGTTTTCATCGGGATTTCTGTTTGTGCTCATAGAATATAATTTTTAAATTTTTTATTACAGATTTAAAATTATAAAAAAAATATTTAAACCCATATGAAATATCAAAATATATTATAACCAAATTCATTAAAATTTATTATATATTTTAAAGAATATAATTAAATCCACTAAGTACCTCTAATTATAATTACATTAAATTTTATTAAATTTCTTAATCCAATAACATCTCCTAAATTTGGTGTATTTCAGTTAGAGATCTTAAAATACCAGATATATACGTAGTTAACAATATGCAAGTAGAACTATAATCAAAATGTAAAGATACGAATTTTTCATTTATTTGAAAAGTTCATGTTAAAATTTTGACATTAATACTGGAAATATTTTGTGATGTAATAATCCAATAAAAAAAATTGTTATGCGTCTAATAGTTTTTTAACGGTGTCAAAATTGAAGATTAATTTCACATCTGTTTGACTCAATTTAGTGGATATACTAACCCATTTTTCTTTTGTCCCACAACATACAAGTTTATTTATTTTTGTCTAAACTTGTATTCTTTGGTAATGAAATAAAAATTTAACGGAGCGACGGATATATAAAATCGAAAACGGAGAAACAAAGATCGAAAGAGAAAGGTTACTTGTTATGATCATGCAATCATTTTTATCTTTGAGTTAAAATCATAACTATGCAATACTAATATTTGCTAGAGGCTATAATATCGACTCGATTGCCTAGGAACACCGAGAGTTAGCTAGCTACGCATATCTAAGCATCGACATGCATTTTTAATAGATTTGTTAAAAAAATATTACAGTGACGCACATTATCTCTCCCTATGTTACCTTTTGTACATTTTTTATATCTTGTTGTATATTTAAAATTTCATTTTAAGATGAAAATTTTAAATTCAAATATTATTATAGATATTTTCTTTTCATATAATTACACATTTCATCTATACAGCAAACTAAGTAATTTTTTATTTGTTTTTCTTCAAATTGTTCTTATGTATATCTCAATTTTTATGGAGGTTAGTTTGAATTCTTTTTCTATAAATAAAAAAATGAGAGGTAAGTTAAAGGCTTGGTTTCAGGAAAAAAGTTTTAAACTAAAAGAAAGAAAGTTGAACTCTCATGACAAGAAAGAGGATTTCTACACAGTTTTCAAATTCCTGAAATTCTCAACTAATCTCTGATTTTTGCATAATATTACAAATCTTTTTCAACCACCAAAAGAAGAGACAAAAAAAAACAGGCTTGCAATTCTAACTGTTTACTTTTTGGTGATAAAGAAAATAAGTTAACAAGTCTCTTTAACAATATATACATTAGATATTCCTTTTATATGGGTTAAGTGTTCTGGGTGTTCTGTATGATAAGAAAAACAGAGAGAAACAGAGAGTGTGAGAATTGTAAAGGATTAAGAGATCAGTTGAGCTAAGTTCTTAGTGAATCATTTCCGGAGCTTCTCCGGCGAAACGTATGATCCTTATCCAAGGATCTGAACTCGTAAATCTTTGTATCTTTAAATTTTTAACTCGTTTGGTTTTCTTTTCCAAATTCAAACAAGAGATAAAACACAGAACTAAGATAAAGACTTAAACAAAATTAAGTTCATAAAGAAAAACTCTCTACACTCAACTTACAAATTTTTGATTGTTGTCAGAAGAAAATTAATATTGTTAGATCACTTTTCTATCATTTACTATCTCATACGTATGTGTTCTTTTTATACTTTTATGTTTAATCTTTTGTATTATTATTAATATATGTATATATATATATATATATATTATCTTTTATTAATTTATTTATCTGCAGTTGAACCACATTAATTCATGTTAACTTACTGACTAGGTAATCAAAAAAATATCTCGATTTATTGTCTAAATGGGATTTAAACAAATTGCAAAAAAACTAATCCAAAAAATAATAGACAAATATATGTGCTAATGAATGATAAAACGTATAGAATGTTACAGTACAATTCATTTTTGTTTTCACTCTTTACATTTTCATTTTCATGGAAATGGAAAATCAAAAATTAACTTTTTGAAAGATAAATTTGTTAACAAGAATAACAAGTGGTGTTTTTATGGTGAATTGGCAAATTTCTATGTTTGTATTGTTTAATATCTCACATAGACTACTAACTTAAATACTACCAACTAATTAAATATTTTCATATAAAACTGCTATATACGTACTAACTTATATTACATTTTTTATTATTATGATGCTTTTAGAAATTTAAATATCTATAAAAAAGCTTAAAAAAGGTGTCGGAAGAGACGATGTAGTAAATTACAGATTCACAAGCAACTCTTTATAGCGTGACTTCGATTCTAACATTCATCCAAATGTCAGTTAGCACTTCGTTTAATCAGATGCTTCTTAAGTTCTATAAATTCTCAAAGATTTTCACATATACTACTAACTTAAATCATTTATTATCATCATTATAAAAAGTGCTAAAATGGGAAAAATGTTGTTGTTGTTAAAAGGTGGAAAATAATAAAGAAAAAAAAGAGAGGTGCTGGACGAGGAATTACAAATTTACAACCAAATAAAAGTGACTTAGACTCGGTTACGAATGTATGAGCAGACCATGTGAAGTGGTTGTCTTTTTATGTTGCTTTGGTGTAGACCAATGCCACTTCACGGCTTCAACGATGTTTCGTTTATCCCATTACAATTATCTATTTTTATATATACAGCAAAATCTAGAGATATACTTGCAATCAAACTTGAAAACTAATAATTCGCATAAGAATAAAGATAGAACGGTCTTGTAATAATAGTGTACGTACGACGATGTGATTTAATAATCGTCAGAAGTATGGTATTGATCGTAGAGTTTTTATTATGTTTTTATTAAGATTTTGGACATTAAAGATATCGTTTGAATTGTTTTTTAATATCGACCTTTCTATTGTCTATAACAAACTCATAGATGAATTTTGAGTGATATACGAAACTTTGATCCAGATATATATAAAATGTTTGAGATTTGAATTTAATACTATCGATTATAAAAATTCGTAGCAATATTTCATTAGGCGATTAGCCTAATTTTATTATGATGATCAAACTTCGATACGAATTCTAATGTTTGGGTACAGTTAGTTTGGGTAAAAAATAAAGTAATAGCCGTTAGTATATAAATTTATATTCATGAAATTATATAAATACATTATAAAGTGAAATATAATTGTCCACACAATTTTTTTGTTAAAGAAAAAAAATAATTGTCCACACATGTGCTTACAATATTGTACAATATTCAATTCTTGAATGATGAGGGTATATATGTTTGTGTATGTACGTATATGCGTATATACGTCTATGATTTAGCATGTAATGAGATAATTGAAACTAAATCTGCCATGTTAGTGGTTGGTGTGGATGATGCACAATCAAATTTTGATTTATGTTGTTTTGTTTTTCTCTTGATATATATATATATATATGTATGATTTGTCTTCTTTTGTTTTTCTATTGATATTATATATATAAGACCGCGATGTTAAATAATACATAAAATTAGGTTAAAAGTAAATATTTTAGGTGAAACTGTTATTTATATATGAGGTAAAATGCTTTAACAAAAATATCAAGAAACAGCGTAAAACCAACAAACATCTATAACTAAAATAATAATAAGATTTTGGTAAAAAAATATAAAATAATAATAATAAGAGTCATTTTTTTTTTATATCGATGTAAAAAAGTGTGTTAGATTTTGATTCTCTAAAGACAACTTCACAAGCTGCATCATATATAGTGTTTTGATTACATATATATAAAATATAAAATATTGTGGAACTTTCAAATGATTGATTTATTGTGTTGATAAAACTTTATATGTGAACATGGGTGTAATATAGGACGTTTCGGACCTGTCTACATGAGTAGTCTGTTACGATCCATGTAATATATTCTTCTCGGCCATCTGTCACTTTCTCCAATGGTTGCTTTCCGGTATGAATGAATAGGCGTTTCCTTGGTGTCCATACAATTTTAATTTACATGATACATGTATGAAATAATAATGCGATCGTTGAGAAAGTATTTCGAAATTTTTTCATGCAATTGTAAATTTCATGCAATTGTAATGGGCCTTGAAGTGGTTAGGTCTAATTGACAGCCCAATATACACAGAAACATTTAAGTCCGAAAATGGTAGTTTGAAAGTCAGTAACTCGGTTTTAGTTATGATGATCGCTTAAAGCTCGTTCTTTTATGATAAGACCTCCATTTTGTTGGTAATGGTGTCTTATATAGCCTAAAAAACATCATCACACTCTATCTGATTTCATTCTTAATCAAATGTATATGATAGAACCACCATTACAATCTTAAAGTAGTATATGACAATCAGGATCCATGTTATTGGATTAAATTTCAGCTATTGAAGATCGATATGTGTCATCTACACATGTAATAGTTAAATGACAAAAATAAAATTGTTTAAAAATATTTGAATTTCATTCTTGTTCACGTGGGATTGTAATACTTTTTCTGTTTTCCATATATCAATTTGTTATTGTTATAGAATTCTACTGTTTATTAATTTTATATTCACAATTCTTAGTCGGAAGTATATTATTTATGGGGTACATAAGATTATTTCAATCCTAAACATTAATAATTACTTTTTTTTCCCTTAGTTTTCTTTATTATGAATAAATATCATAAAACAAGTACTCGAAGCTCCTAAATAGTGAAAATGGGAAAAATACTGATACTGATAGGCTAAGTGGCCAACGACAATATAAAGAATAAATAGTAAAATAGATGGGTTTGGTTGTTTCTGCGCCCCTTTTCTCGAGCAAAGCATCTCTTTTGTGTTATATTATCATATAAATATTCCTGTAATTATTATTGTTTAACATAAGATTTAAGAATGTGGTGTGTTGAAAAAGTTGTGGTCTACGGTTTACTGCTATTATAATTCCTCTTTTTTCTAGTTTGATCCATTCATGGAATGTTTTTTCAATGCTTAACATAATGAAGATATCGTGGTATATTTTAATTAAGTGCCTTTGATTCTTTTTGAGGCAGCATCGATTGTTTGGTAGGGAACACGATATACAATAACAACAAACACCCCTCAAACAAGTTTCACTAATTTTTTAAAAGGTTGATTGTTACTAGATATTTACAAAGTTTCTAAAGGTTGATTGGTTGGTCTGATTATTGACATAAACAGAGATCGTGTTGATCATATTTTGTATACTTATGAGGAATTTATATTAAGAGACATAGGTCTTGTATCATATCTATAGACTATAGTTAAACCTAATGGATTCTTTTTCTTGTTTGATGAACCTAATGAACTTTTAATACATAAAAAAAAACCCGAAAGAAAGAAAAGAAGGTATCAGCTGATTTGATGACCTTTGTGAGATTTCTCTTGATTACTGGCACAACTTTATTAGTTGTTAAAGGTACTTATAACTCAGCAAAAGAAACTTTCGACTATATAGAGTACATATAGTTATAGATACACCTATCTAGAGATTGATAATTACCACATTTCATAAACAAAACTGATTATAATGGAAGAGGGTTCATGAATTATTAGAGAAGTTGATTCAACCAACTCATATAACATGTTTGGGAATTATTATTGTTTCCCTTTAAATGGGTTTGTAGGGTCCAACAATTAACACTTTTCCTTCGATACAATTATAATTAATTTAGCTTGTCTTGGTGCCATTGTCACCTTTGAATCACACTCTTTATAGCATTCTTTTTTATATAAAAAAATAAATAAATTCAATGTAATATTGTTTTCTTTTTTTATAAAAATAAATAAATTTAATGTAATATTTTTTTCAATATGCAGAAAAAGATATCTTATCCTATGCTTTGGACACCTTCCGTGATATTAGGACCGATGACCCTAATTTTTTTTTTCTTAAATTAAATTAAGTTAATTTAAATATGTGAGATAACATATACGTCATGGTTCAATATTTAACATGCTAATGTGCTAATTCTACTTTCTTAGTTGATAAACAACCGAAAGTTAATTTATTAAACGTAATTTTAAGTTAGTTTAACTCATTTTTTGCTCAAATCTGGTAAAATGTACCATTGCCATCTATATTAATTTTATATTCTTTGTTTTTTGGCGCCGGGTATAAAGACGTATTGACTAATGATGATCAAAGATAATACCAAACTTGACATCGTCGTCCTTGTCATGCCACATTGAAATGCTATAGTTACACTTAAAGTTTATTTTATCTAACTATAGCATTTACATTGAAATGCATAATTCATATAGAAAAAAAAAATCTTAAACCATGTAAATTGGTTTATTTTATCCCAAAAAAATAGATTATTTACAGAGTCGACTGTAACGTGCATCTAATGAGAATAAGTCTCCATATTCAACTAGGTGATCAGTACAACAAAACTATGGATAAACAATGTATGAACTGAAGATAAGTATCATTAGTTTGTTTTTGTCCACAAAAATCTCTTTTGGTTTTGCTGCAACTCTTTTTTTTTTTTTTTTTTTTTCTTTTTTAAAGGTTTTGCTACAACTTTATTAAACGGGATTTGTTTTTTATTTTTAATGGCTTGATCGCATAAGTTCCATTTCGTTTAAAGACGAGTTCACTATTTTCGATAGTTTGCAAAATATGTTCACTGTTTTTGCCGATTGGCAATTCACCATGAGCTTAATATAATCATCTGACATTAAATAAACCATTATAAAGTAACTTTAGTAAAACATTTTTAACTACACAAACAAATTTATGAAACATTTTTTTTTCTTAGAGCAAGCTTTCCTTTAAAATCAAATGAGTCGTTACTCGTTAGTGATATAAATAATCATCTACATTTTAAAGAAAATTGATGTTTTTCTTTTTCAACTTTTGCTTTAGAAACACATTATATATAATGAAGTCATAAGTGCATCTGTTTTAGTTTAAGAAGAAGAAGAGGTGATTTGGAGGGAACAAAAAATCAGAAATCATGATATACCCAAATTAAAAGTATAATGATACAATGCACAAGCAAGAGAGAAGGCCTTTACAACATGCATTCTCGTTAATTCGCTATTATCGCTAATGTTTTTATCACGACCCTTTACTCTCAACTTCCTCATTGACATTGCCGTAAAGTTCACACATCCAAAATCTCTTTTCACAATAAATCAAATAGATCTTTCCGCATTACGAGCCAAAAAATAATAGTATATATATATCTCTTTCCGCCAATGTGTTAGTATATATATAAAATTATAAGACATTAGTAAGAACAACGTTGACCAATATTCCAATTGCTTTGCGGCAAAAACGCTTAATACACTCTTTTGGGAAAAAAATAAGATGCTTTTAATCACAGGCCCAATACATATTATTCAAAAACCAGGCCCAAATCTGATATCCTTTTTTCTGCTAATCCATATCTGATATCTACTAGTGCAAGAACATACAAAGCATGCAAACTAAGCTGATCAGCACCAGTAAAAGGAACAAACAGGTCAAAAGAGTACACTAAAGCATATATAACTTTTATGAATTTGAAGAAAGCTATCAGTATTGACTTGGACCAAATTGTGTCTTAGACATAAATGATAAACCAAACAGATGAAGTATCTTAGGCCAAAACAAAACCCATACTTATAGCTAGTTAATAAATAGTACAATACCCATGGCTGAACATAGACATATTATCAGATAGCTCACAGTTTCGGTAGAAACTAACGTTGACCATGACTGCTAAGCTCAGAGGAAGCGATCAAGAAGAAGACAAATATTTATTTGGGCCTATACATTATACTTCAGAATATAAACTCTAAGGGGCTAAGGGCCTAAGGAAACAATTAAACAAAATGTCTTTGGGCCTATTTTTTATTGTCTTTTCAAATGTTATATTTATTTATGGTGAGAATTGGAACTGTTCGTCTCTAATTCTCCCCTAAATCTTAAGTCGAGGTTTCGCCCTAAAACAGTAAAACCTCTGTCTTTTGATTTTGCCTCTCAAAATTAAACTTTTTCTTATTACGGAGCCGCCATTGGAGGACCTCCATCCACAGCTTGTTTGGTTCTCTGCTAGGTACCACAAAGTTCTAATTTTTTTTTTTGGTTTTTTTTTTAAAAGGTTATAATTTTTTCTTGTCTCAACAGCGTTTCTCAAGCTTTTCCTTTACTCTCAGCTCACTGAAAAATGTCTGCCAAGTGGCGAGCTCTCCAGCATCGCCACCGTTACACTTACTGTGCCATCGTGTTCCCAAGCTCGTTCACGTCTTCTTTGAGCCAATCTAGTTTGTCTCAGTGTTGTCCCAAGTTTTACTCCGACATTGGAGAATTAGTTTCGTTGAATTCTATCTACGCGCAAGTTAATCACGCCAAGAAAGTCGTTGCTTCGTTCGGAGAAGTTCTCGCGAAGACCCATGAGAACGAAGGCGAGAAAGAAGCAGTTTTTGTACGGGAAGCTATCAAGTTTTACTTGGAGGTTCTGTTCATGGAGAATTCTCTGCCTCTACACAGGACCCTTGTTTCAGCTTTGGCTAAAATCCGTAAGTTTCATTCGGTGATTATTTCATGTTTTCGGGAGCTTTGTGATGAATATGGCGGTTTGGAAGATGGTGGGAAGCGATTCTGTGTGTCTAGAGTTGCTTTATCAGTGATGGGTATGCCCAAATTGGGATACTTGGTTGATATAATTGAAGACTGCGCGATTTTGGTGGGTCATGATATTGTTTTGGGGCTGAATGGTATTATCTTAGAGACTGAAGCTTGTGCTAGGCCTCCTCCTACTGTTATGGAGCAATGCCAAGAGGCTTTGTCTTGTTCGTATTACTTGTTTCAGCGGTTTCCTTTGAAGTTTAAGGGTTTAGTTGGGGAGGATGCAAGTTTTATGGAGAGGGTTTTTGCTGTTCAGATAAGCATTTTGAAGTCGGCGGCTTTTTCTAGGGACTGTTGTGTGGCTGCTGGTGTGAGTTTTTGTGCTGCTCTACAGGTTTGTCTCGAAGACGAAGAGCTTGGATTGTTTATAGCTCAAGGTATATTTTGCTGGAGTGGTGTCGTTGAATTTACTGATGTTGTTAGCAAAATTCCATTTGCTGGGGACATTTGTTCTAAGATATGCAGTTTTTCATCTTTGAGTAGACTCTGCTTGATCCGAGGCATTCTTACTGCAGTTTCTAGAGGTGTTCTGGTTTCCTCTTTTGCTCGGTTGAGTAACAGTGATTGTGATCACAAAACTATTCTGTATGACGGAATTTTGCCTGAGCTTTGTGATTTATGCGAGAACCCCATTGACAGCCATTTAAATTTCCACGCACTAACTGTGATGCAAATCTGCTTGCAACAGATCAAGACGTCTACGTTAAATGATTTGGCAGAAGATTATGATCCAATGCCAGACAGCAAGGTAGCCCGGTTGCTCAAAATTATATGGAACAACTTGGAGGACCCTTTGAGCCAGACAGTCAAACAAGTTCATCTCATGTTTGACCTCTTACTAGACATTCAAACCACCATTCACCAGACGTATGATAAGGTGGAAATTAGGGAATCTTTGCTGAAGATTGTCAAATATCTTCTTCGTTTAGGATCACGCTGCAAGGGAAGGTACATTCCATTAGCATCCTTGACAAGGCGGTTAGGTGCAAAGACTTTGTTGGATATGAGCCCTAACTTGTTGTTTGAGATGGCAAATGCATATATTGATGATGATGTCTGCTGTGCTGTCACATCATTTATAAAATGTTTCCTTGAAATGTTGCGTGACGAATGCTGGGGGAGCGAAGGTGTCGAACAGGGTTATGTGCTTTACCGACAGCATTGTTTGCCTCCATTTCTTTACGGGCTTGCTTCTGGAATGTCCAAACTCAGGTCCAATCTAAATACTTATGCGGTACAAGTTTTGCTAGAACTGGATGAAGATAGTATATTTCCTTTGCTTGGTTTCATATCAATTGGGCCGAGTGAGGAAGAGACCAAGCTAATCTATGCGGAGTTGAGTAACATGAGTATGGAACTGACAGTTGAGCAGAAAGTGGCTGTTTTAGTGTCACTGCTCAAAGTTTGTCGCACACTTGCATTCCTTGAAGGAGATATTGAACAAAAAGGAAGTGCTGATGCATTTGCATTTGTCCAAATTAAGGGTATTGAGTTAAAAGTTCCCATTGAGTGGCTAAAAATGGCCTTAACCCATGTTGATGAATCGGTTCGCGTGGATGCTGCAGAGACACTCTTCTTAAACCCCAAGACTGCTAGTCTTCCTTCCCCTTTCGAGCTCTATCTCATGAAGGAGGCTGTTCCCTTGAACATGAGGTCATCTTCTACAGGTTTTCAAATGAAATGGACCAGTTTGTTCAGGAAATTCTTTTCTCGAGTTCGTACGTCGTTGGAAAAGCAGAATAAGCTAGGAAGCTGGCAACCACGTCTAGCCAGTGGAAACAGTGAAACTTGTTTAAATAAAAAAGGTGATGGGAGTCCAGTCATACGAGCAGAGAGTCTGTTCAAGTTTATGAGGTGGCTGAGTTCCTTTTTGTCTTTATCTTGCTACCCTTCTGCTCCTTATAGGAGAAAAATAATGGCGACGGAACTTATACAAATCATGATTGAAGTCTGGCCTATCGTGCCTTCTAAGGACCCTACTTCGCATCAAGGCCATCTTTACCCATACTGTGATATTGTAACTTCGCATGATTCAACGTTATTGCTGGTTGGATCGATTGTTGATAGTTGGGACAGGCTTAGGGAGAATGCTTTCCGTATATTGCTTCATTTCCCAACTCCATTTACCGGCGTTTCAAGTGAAGACATGGTCCAGAACATTATTCCGTGGGCCAAACATCTAGTCTGCTCTCCACGAGTAAGAGAGAGTGATGCAGGTGCTTTGACTCTAAGGCTTATCTTTAGAAAGTACGTAATAGATCTTGGATGGATAGTCAAGGTTTCCACCGATGTTGTTTGTTGTCAAAGAGACTGTGAAAGCACGGATGGTTATTATCAGAACTCTAAACCCCAGTATCCTGTGATTGAGTATATTAAATCACTAATTCATTGGCTTGATACTTGTGTGACGGAGGGAGAGCGTGATCTCTCTGAAGCCTGCAAAAAGAGTTTTGTTCATGGGGTATTACTGGCTTTGCGTTATACTTTTGAGGAATTGGACTGGAACTCTAACGCAGTGTTATCTAGTATATCAGAGATGAGAGAGGAACTGGAAAAGCTTCTTAAATCAGTGACGCGAATAACTACATTAGCACTCTGGGTGGTTTCTGCAAATGCTTTGTGTTTGCCTGAGGATATGGATGACATAGTAGATGATGATAGTTTCTTATTAGATATTCAAGATGATGCTGCTGTTCTCTCAGAGGAACAGAAGAATACATATCCAAAACCTGTGCAAGAAACAATACAATCAGAACAGGTAGTTATGGTTGGTTGTTGGCTTGCCATGAAGGAGGTACTGATTCTGTCATCTTTCTGATAAATATCCTTACTTTGACATCACTTTTTGTGTGTTTCTTAATGCTTCTCTCTACTAGCTAGCTGCTCTTTTTTTATTCTGGAACGCAGAACACTGCATATCTAATTTCTTTGAGTAACATTCTAAGATAAACTGTTCTTTCTTCAGGTGAGTCTTCTTTTAGGGACCATCATAAGAAAGATTCCATTACCTACTAGCAGCCTTACACCTTTAGAAAATGGTGATCTTGCTTCTGCAGTCCCTGATGATTCAGGGATAGAAACTTCTGAATTACTGCTTGACCTGAAGCAACTTGAAAAAATTGGAGATCACTTCTTGGAAGTACTTTTAAAAATGAAGCACAATGGTGCCATAGATAAGACAAGAGCTGGGTTTTCAGCTTTGTGCCACCGTTTACTATGTTCTAACGATGCAAGGTAAGATTTTAAGCTTCTTGCGTGTCCATGTAACTTTTTTTTTTTTCTATTCACTGATATATTGTGTTTGTGTTTTCTTTTCGTAGACTTTGTAGGTTGACAGAATCCTGGATGGAGCAACTTATGGAAAGAACTGTGGCCAAAGGACAAACAGTGGACGATTTGTTAAGAAGAAGTGCAGGAATTCCCGCTGCATTCATTGCCCTTTTTCTCTCAGAACCAGAAGGTTCACCAAAGAGGCTTCTCCCACAGGCGCTTAGGTGGCTGATAGGTCTTGCAGAGAAACCTCTCATGGATCCCGTGGAACAGAAAGGTTCTAAACATATGGATGAGGAGGTCAATCCTTCTAATTTGCATCCAAGTGAAAAACTTTCAAAGGTCCGTAATGAAGGTCTTGTTCCAACGGTGCATGCGTTCAATGTTCTCAAAGCTGCTTTCAATGACACAAACTTGGGCACTGATACTTCTGGGTTTTCTGCGGAGGCTATGATTGTTGCAATAAGATCTTTCTCTTCACCATATTGGGAGGTCAGAAACAGTGCTACACTTGCATACACTGCCTTGCTCCGTCGAATGATTGGTTTCCTTAATGTTCAAAAACGTGGATCTGCTCGGCGTGGCTTGACTGGGCTTGAATTTTTCCACAGGTATGTCTATCAGATTCTACCTGTATAAAATAAAAATCTTCGTAGTTCTTCACATTTGAAAATGCATTGTTTGCATTCGCTAGTTTAATATTGTGGTGGTTTCCTTGAAGGTACCCCTTGTTACACCCTTTCATATATGGTGAACTAAAGGCAGCAACTGAATTGCTCGACACATCTGGTCCATCAGATTCGAACCTCGCAAATCATGTCCATCCAAGTTTATGGCCCATTCTCATCCTTTTATCTAGGCTTAAGCCTTCACCCATTGCAAGTGAATCTGGAGATGACCTGGACCCGTTCATTTTCATGCCCTTTATTATGAAATGCTCTACTCAAAGCAATCTCCGTGTTCGTGTTTTGGCATCCCGTGCTTTAGTAGGTCTTGTTTCCAATGAGAAACTTCAAAGCGTTTTCCTCCGCATTGCCTCAACATTACCTCCTAATGGGGCCCAAGGTGGGTCTTTCAATTATCTTCACGGAATTTTGTTGCAACTTGGTAATCTCCTAGATACAAACTGTAGAGACCTTGCTGATGACTCTAAGAAGGATCAGATTATTGAACAACTGGTCAATGTCCTTACAAAGTGCTCATGGATGGCTTCCCCGTTGTTGTGCCCTTGCCCGATCCTCAGTACATTGTTCTTGAGAGTGCTTGATCATATGCGAGTTATTGGATGGACATGCTCTGAAAGCAAAAATCTAAGGGACGTTTACAAATTGCATTTGGATTTATCTACAAGTTGCTTGGATGTAGACGCTTCTTATGGTTTATCCTATTATGACCCTACAGTCGCTGAGCTTAGGGAACAGGCAGCTGTATCTTATTTTGGTTGCGTATTTCAGCCATCTGATGAAGCAGCTGAAGTATACCAGATTACTCAAAGACCAAATTTACGATTGCAGAAAGTTCCTGAAGCATTAGATTTTCCTGACCTTAAGGAAAGGCTCCTTCGTTGTATATCTGATCAATCATATGAAGTTCGTCTGGCAACACTGAAGTGGTTTCTGCAGTTTCTGAAACAAGAAGATTCCAGTTTCTCAGAGACGAGCATTATTTGGCATTGGGCGAAGAACGGGCTCCAGGTGATGCTATTGGATCTCTTGGAGAAGGAGAAAAATCACAGATGTGAGAATTACATTCTGAGGATTTTTTGCCAGTGGAATCATCTTATGTTCAAAAAATCATCTAACGAGGAATCTGTTGAAGGCATTTATGTTAGTTCTTTGGATTATGATTCGGTGATTCATCTTTGGGGTAGGCTGACTTCCTTATATGAGAGCACAAGACATGTTAAGACTCGAGGTACGCTCATGTCTTGCCTAGCGATTTGTGTGAAGCATCTCACGAATTTGTTTTTCCACAAAAACGAATCTGAGAAGGAAGAGGAGCAAAGATGGAGTTGTGTAATCGATCGTGTCTCCTACTTTGTTAACTTGATCAAACAGAAAAGCTCATCATCCGAACAAGTAAATGTTCGCCATGCATCTGCAGAAGCTATTATAGCATCCGGTATACTGGAACAAGCGAAGCTCATTGGTCCTCTTGTCTCAAATCCCCAAACTCCCTCTGAAACTACACTAAGCAAGTTTCAAAACGCTTGTGATGTATACGCATATCAAATTCTGGAGATGTGGTTCTCATGCATCAAACTGTTGGAGGACGAAGATGATCTCATCAGGTCAAAACTCGCCACGGATGTCCAGAAGTGTTTCTCCACTGCCATGGAAGTTCCTACTCAAGTAGAGAAAGTCTTGGAACTGAGCTTCAACCATTTATCATCCGTCTTTGGGCATTGGAACGAGTATCTCCTATATCTCTCGAGATGGGTCTTCAACACCGCAGATTACACATCGCCATTAAAGGGTGGTAGTGATCTAGTGAGACGGGTTTTCGACAAGGAGATCGATAATCACCACGAAGAAAAGCTTCTGATCTTGCAGTTTTGCTGTCACCATCTACAGAAGCTAGCGAACAGAGACTTTTCCCAAGCACAAGTACACGACTGGAGGAGTAAATTCCACAATAAGCTGCTCTCTTTCGCTAAAGACCACGTCGGGAAACAAAGAGAGAGCTGGGTAGGCGGTGTAGGGAACCACAAGGATGTGTTTTTGCCACTATATGGTAATCTCCTTGGTCTCTTCGTCTTCTCCAACTGCATTTTCAGATTCTCAACTGATAGCAATGACAAGAAAACTCTGTTTGCTGATATGGTTGAACTCGGGGAAGCCTTAAAACCATTTCTGAGGAATCCTCTGGTGTCTAACATGTTCCGAGTAGTTGTCAGTTTACATGAGAAGTCGATGGATGATTCTTTGGTGGATTTATCTACTGTTCTTGCTGGAGAGATTTGGGAAGGTTTTGATCCATATTTTCTTCTCAGATAGTGAGATAATGCAAGTTTTGGTCTTCTATCACTCTCTGGGTTGGTGTTGTAACAAAAGTTTTATGGTAGTGCGTTTGAATATTCAACTTATTTGCTATTTACGAGGTTATATGCCACAATAATTCTAAAACAAAAGAGTACGAACTTGGAAAATATTTCGAAATTGTGATTTCTCTTTTTTATATATACACTTTTTCTCCGTTGGTTGATTTGCCTCTGCAGAGGAAAGGTAGAAAAGTTGTATTACCAACTTTGCCCTTCGCGCAATAAATGACCTCACTGGTATGAAACGGAGGGTAATAGCGTCATTGTAAATACTCACACTACTCTTTTGGTACTATCTACTGCTACATCCACGTCACGTCTATAAATGTAGCAACAATCGCCATTTTTTCCCTCTCAGTTTGTCTCTTCATTTTCCTCTCTGTCATCAGAACAAAAATCAGTTCGTCGGAAAGATGCTCCTCTTTTACTTTTCTCCGATCAATATTCGTTGAGCGAATCTAGCAGTTTCTTCCGAAGTCGCTCCAGAATTTTTTATCACTTGATTTTGTACTCCATTTGAGGAATTTGCCGTTTTCCGTTGGAAGATTTCTTAAGAGAGAGGAAGCTAGGGTTCGGAGATGGCACTGGTGCGATAATCTCAAACTTGGACCTTGTTTCATGTTTTCGTTTCCAAATGTTGCTTGCACGAAGATGATTGAGCTTTGTTGTTAACTTTTCTGTGAAAAAAGTTTGTTCTTTTTTCTCAGAGTATTCGTCGTAGATTGCTTCGTCGAGCTTCTTCGTGCTTTCTACTTGTAGCGTTAGAGATTTCAAAGGGGAACAAAGTTTAATCTTCTTGATTTCACTCATTTGCAGGCATCTCTGAGTATCGATTTCACTGAGATCTTTGATTCCTGGCCGAGAAGTCCACAGAAACTTTACTCCGCCGGAAAAGCATCTCCGGATGGTTCTTACGACGCCGTGTACGCAGTGAACTGTGCTTTAATAGATTCCCTCCTGCTGGACAATAAATCTGAGTTTGTTTCCCACGCAAAACGCCTCTTCGTCGGTGAAGACTTGGAGTTCGAGAAAGGCGAGGCTTTGAAGCTTCTCAGCGCTTGCTGCAGTTACGATTCTCTCAATTGCGCTTTATCCATCTTCAACGGCGATATCGGATCTGTTCCGTATATCAACGATGTAGCTTCCGATACGGGACTCTCGCCGCTGCACACGGCGGCTGAGGCTAACTCGCTACGGTGTGTGGAGATGCTGCTTAAACGACGAGCTCGTACGGATATCAGAACCAAAGATGAACGCGCTTTGCTCCCTTTGGAATTATCTCTCGACAGCGGCAGGTAAGAGTCCATCACTGACTTAACTTTTGATAAATTAGGGAATAAAGCTTTTGAATCGCCTCTTGGTCATAAACCTTGAACATGTGTAAACTATACCTTAATCTGGAAAATTCTCTCTTTACTTTTCCTCTTACCTACTAATGACAATGCACCTGGTTTCTTAACCTTCTTCTACGGTAATTCGTATCATTTGTCTTTATATCAATCAATCAATGTCATTTATTAAATATCTTTCCATATTTTGCAGCGTGGATGTGACCTGGAATCCAAGTGGTGGCTCTATTGCAGACTTGATCCTTCTGCTTAGTGATAAGGTTAAATACTAGTTCCCTTCACGCGTAATTTGGTTGCTTGGAGAAACTATTTTGGTTATGGAATGTAAGGGAATTATATAGATACATTGTTGGAGAAAGAAATCAAGAGACTTTGCAAGCTTGTCATGTAATTTGGAACGTCTTTTATATATAGGACTTGAGGGTGGTGAGACTTCTTGCTGAAAAGACAAAGGAAGTCCACATTGTGGCACATGCATATGCTAGGGCTGGTGCAATAATTCATCTGACTGCATTGTTGATTGTAGCAATCGACAAGATCAAAGGGGCAACTGTAGCATTACAGGATCTTGATGATTTTGTGTCGACAAAGCCGAATACAACGATCTATGAGTCTGTTATTCAAGAAGCGCTGCGCAGTAACAGCGATAAAAGAATGCTTTTGCTTCGGGAGATTGGGCTCCTTCAGCTCTTTGGTGCTGCGGTTTTTAGTGAATCTGTGGATAAGCAAACCTCACCGCTTTTCTCCGTTGTAGAGGTGAGACTTTGTTACTTCGTCAGCAGTATTATGTGAATCACACATGCGAATTATTGAGGGTTGTAATGTAATCTGCCACCATTAATTCTGTAGGCAGGAGATGAAGCTGTTCTTGAACTGCTTATAAACACCAACATAGATGTTAACGAAACAGATGCAGAAGGGAATACTGTTCTTCAATGCAGCCTGAAGGGATCATCTGTGCCACATAAGCAACAAACCAGGTATGAGTACTCTCTCCCTATTACAATAAGGTTGCATGTTGATTACTTTCCAACTTGAGAATAGTACATCTGTGTATCCAGAATCATGAACCTACTTATTGCACACGGTGCCCGAATCACTCAAAGGAATAAGTTGGGTTTATCTGCTGTCCACTTTGCTGCTGCAAATGGCAATTTATCTGCACTTCAGGTTTAATTTCCTAATTTTTATTGTTTGTGTTTCTCATCTAAGCTGAAACATAATTATCACAATTCTGATAAATGTGACCCTACAGATTCTACTAGCGGCCTTCCCTGAGTTAGTTAACGCCAAGACAGTAATCAAAGAGACGCCACTATTCTTCGCAGTGAAGAATAACCATCTGGACTGCGTTGAGTTACTTCTTAAATGTGGAGCAAGCACAGAAATTCAGAATCTACGGTGAGGCAATACACAATCCATTTGTTTTACCAAAATCATCGTAATCACCTTAATCTGATTGTCTACATCTTTCATACATCTTCTTGTGCAGAAAACAGAGACCTATAGAGTTGACACAGTCACAAGATATACGATTCCTCCTTAACCCAACAAATATCAGTTGCTGTAAGTATTTTGTTCTTCTAAACGGACAAAACCATTAGAGAAAAACGACCTTACAAGCATTGTGCTTTTCTTCTCACATAAACAACCGTGAAATGCAGTTAGCAAAGAAACAGAACCTGCGCAGTTGCATAGTCCAATTCCAGCAAAAGGAGATGATGAAGAAACCAATTCCGTATGGCTCAAAAAGTTCGTAAACTGGCTTCCTCGACATGTATCAGACAGCTTGAGAGAGAATGGATATCCCCTCTCATCACTCAAAGCCGATTTCCGCGCTGTTTTTGGCATGGAACTCAATCACGCCTCTCTTGGTTTCCCCAAACTCATCGACTTCATCAAATATTTTCCAAAACTCTGTCATGTTAAATCCGTCCTCGTAGGTAAATCTGGAGCCGCAACCCACTGGGTGATGTTGCCCTCCAAGTGTTCTCAGCTCAAAGGAAGAACTTCAGAGCCACTCATCATCAAAGCCAATGACTCTCTCTCTGCCAACAAACCGAAAGCCTCATCAACTCCAGCTCTAAAATCCACACAACAAGCATATGACTCTGAAACCTTGAGGGCCATTCTCAACAATGACTGTCTCTCTCCCAACAAACCGAAGGTCTCATCAACCCCAGATCTTAGTGGCAGCTTCATACAACAAGCGCATGACTGTAAAACTTTGAAGCCAGAACTAGAACCTCAACCTCCCTTGGCTGCATCTTACAAAAACGATCGTCAACTAAAACATCCGGTTTTAGAGACAGTTTCAATAAACAAGCACACACAACAAGCACATGTACCTAAAACCTTGAAGCCAGAACTTCCCTTGGATGCTTCTTACAGCTATCAACATAAACTAAAACATCCGATTCTAGAGACACTTGCAAGGATCAGAAACAGCACATCCGTATTCTTTCTCCGTGAGTTCGACTTTTATCAAGTAAAGCAATCTCACTCTCTGCTCTTTTTGACATTTTTGATATATTGAATTCTATCATTGTTTTTTCACCTAAGGGGGAACATATTTGCAGAGCTATGAGACATGTGTAAAGGAAGGAATGTGTTTCTGGTGCAACAAGAGCATGCTTCTATGGGCAAACTTCCCATGTCGACACAAACTCTGGTGCAGCTCTTGTAAACAAAAGATTGCTCAAACTGCAAGCGGGAGCCTTGAGGACCACCACAGGTGTGTGGTCTGTGACGCTAAAGTTGAACGTTTCATCCTGTCTCCACCGTTTGGGTTCGATCATCATAGGCTTTCAAGTGGTATCCCTAACGACGCTGAATTAGCTACTTCGTTCCTTGAATTTCTGAGTATATGAAAGTAATGTTTTTTCTCTTATTCACTTAAAACCTCTAAGAAAACGTCTTCCCCGAAAAATTCTAACTAACGTATTGTTACGTTCCCTTACTGCAGCTCCATGAGGAAGTAAGGGACCATTCATCGCTCGGATACATCATGGGGCATAAGAGAAAGAAGAAACTTACCCAATAACTCTTTGTGTGGTAAATGGATTTGACTATATGACCTTTTGCTTAGGAAATGAAACGAAAATAAAATACAATGAAAACAAATGAAAGCTCTTCTTCTTAACAACATAGAAAGTACATAAATGGAACATTTCTGATGCATGCCTCTCTCTATCTCTCTCTTGATCTCACCCAAATTCCAACTAACTAATAACGAACTCCTAACCGAGTGTAAATACCAATAGTGCCCTTATTGAGAAGTAAAACCGTTTTTGCTCCCAAGTTGCAACTCAAAAAACTTGATGTCTATAATTTCGTATCTTAGACCGTAAGGAACAATTTTGTTGATATTTTGGAGGAGATATTAGAAGGAATACTAGATACAAACCACGCTCAACATGTATTATTTCTTTCACAATCTCTCCACTTCTCTTGTTCTGTTTGCAAGTTTGCAACCCATTCTCACTGATTAAACATTTCTCTTTTGTTATGATGTTCCAAAGATACTTTTAAGTCAACAAGTCAGTTATTTACTTTGTCGGATCATCTGATGCATTTTTAGTCGTCAATGTCAAGTCAAGATGTTTGAGTTGGTCCAAAAGCGCCATTTTTCAGATGTTATTTTCTTTTTCCTGAGCTCATTGACAAATATATCGGGACGAATTATAATCATAAAATAGTGAACACAAACCGAGGCAATTCCGGGAAGTAAAATCTGAAGAGCAAAAACTCAAGTCAAAAATCATAAAAAGCAAAATCTGGATCAAACTCATGTCTGAAGATCTCCCCTACAAGACACATTCCTCCCCATCGCTCTTGTAATGTACTGCAAAAACTCCACAAAGAATTCTTCTAACTCTTTGGCGCAGTCTTCTCCGTCGCCTTCTGAAGCTTCAGAACCTTCTTCACAATCTTCTGCTCTTCCACCAAGAAGGCCCTCACGATCCTGGAGCAGTCATAAGTTCGAAGCATTAGTTGCAAAGCTCTTTTTGGAAAGAGCATTTAAGAGCTACTGAATGCTCACCTCTCCCTAACGGCTACTCCAGATAGAGCACCACCATATGCCCGGTTCACTGTCCTTCGGTTCCTTGACAACCTAGACCTTTTGTACTCAGTGGGTCTCAGATGCGGAATCTGCAAAAAAATACAAACAAACATTGAAAGTAAGCCTTAGAAATCAATGCTATAGCGCAAGAAGGAAAAGCTCAGGTGATGCTGGATTATGAGATTAATCCGCTAATTATATTAATCACTCGTGTAAGTCTTGATTATTCTCTAATCAGAAAACATGGACCGGATCCAGGTAGCTACCAACTCATCTTATACCAGGTACTGATTACTATTCAAAAGCGAGTTTCTACTCCTGGCTTTGACCCGATACCAAGTGAATGACATTCTGAACTTTAACAAATCTTAGACAAAACACAAGAGAAAGCCTAATGATGCTCATCTTAAGTACAAGCTATCAAGTTTAAAGGCAAGAACTGGCTAAAATGGGTATGAAGTCTATTCTATACTAAAGACAAGTCACTAAGTAACACCAACCAATAAATCAATGACAAAAACATATGAAGATTTTTACTATTTTACCAAGCTTACACGAACACCTACACTCTTGCAACCAGCACATTCTTGAATTCAACCCATAAACTAAAATTTCTAAATCCCAGGTCTACGTTTTGATTTGAGTTCCAGTTTTGGTCTCAATGCCAAAAGTGAGATACACAACAAGACTGAATTTTTAGTAAGATGACTGTTAATATAAGGTGTGTGCGTCTGCAGTAAGACGAACACTTTCACTCTAGCAAACCAAAAATTTCTAAAATTAACCCCTAAAATGTCTAAATGCCATAACTAAGACTGAATTTGTTCACTACAAGACTTAATTATATAAAACCAACTCAAATACCAAAAGTTCACAAACATTTTTCACCAAATTGATTGAGAAGTAAGTTCGAAACAGGTAATCTAAAATGAAACTGAACAGAAAAAGTAAGATTCAACTAAGAAGAAAAAAGCTTACCCCTTGGATTCTCTGGCCAGTGACAGGGCATTTGGGTCCACTAGCTCTCTTCTTCGTCGTCTGGTAAGTCAATTTGCCGCCTTCACAACACACACACAAAACAAATCAACAAAAAAATTCTTAGATCCCCAGATTACTACAACATCACACATATTAGATCGCCGTTTTACGTACCAGGAGTTTTGACGATCCGTTGTTGGTTGGACTTGGTGGCGTACGAGTGGCGCGACCGGTAAACAAGCCGTTGAACCATCTTTTGCGAGCCTTTTGAGTCGAAGAGAATACAATGGGACGAAGCGGCGCGAGCTTTGATGGGAGTTTATATATCTGTGATTTCTATTCATCCCTAGATCCAAGGGGTGTGAAGAACTTAAAATTCGACGGCTCGGATTAATGATCTTGCTATTCGACGGCTCAGATTATTTGTTTTTTTGTTTTCCTCTTCCTTTTTCTTTTCTTTTTTACATTTGAACTTGGACCTAGCAAAACTCTTTCAAAAAAATTTAAAATTCATTGACCAACAAATTATATAAAAAAGTTAAAAAAATAGAACATTCAATTTTAAAAAAGCCTGATAAAAATAGAACAATGTTATATTTTGGATCTCACTTAAAATCGTAGGATATCATGTGATGTATGTGGTTTAAGGAGGTTTGTAAAAAGAGTTCATACGAACGCTAGAAGAGGCCTAATTAGGATGGGTGCAAGAAATGATGTGGTTACAAATGCTCTTCTTGGTAAGACGTATTAGATTAGGGAAAAAAGTTCAAGGATCGATAGTCATGTTTTTAAGAATTGCTCTTCTTTCAAATGTAATAACTTAACATTTTAGAAGCAAAATTTGGTATTGTTTACGTCCAATATGAATTAATGTGAGTGCCAAATATCATCCATAATATCCTTTTAAATGGTGAATGTGTGAAGACAGACGAAAACTAGATGATCTCTACGTTAATCTCGTCCTCCTACACCATGCAAACTCATACGGACATGGGACTTTTCAAAGTAAACTAAGTGATAAAAGGAAACTGAAATACATTTTGGAAAAACCAAACAATTTTGCTCTACAGATACGTATTTGCTTTCAAGTCTTGAATGTAGAAAAGTATCTCTGAAAATATAATTCTCATGCTTCAAACAAATATGTCTTGAATTTAATTAATCAAACTTACTTTTTCTCGAGTTTTACATGTTTTTGCTTTTAAATTATTGTGTGTTGTTTTATCTTTATTTTTTAAATTATTATACTATTTTGTTTAAACTTATGAACAATTATACATCAAAACCCATATATTTATTGTTTGTGTAAAAGTGGTAGTTGAATTATACGAATGAGTTGGTAAGTTAACACTTTTAGCCGCTTTAGTGATCAGAGGGAAAAGTTATGGAATTGGAAAAAAGGTTTCAATATGGTTTGATTAGGCATTGGTTTCTGTTAAAATTGTATTCATTATCTATGGTTTAAATTGATTTAAGTCTCGAGCATATTATTTATCAAAAGATCCACCTTTTTGTAGATATATTGAGAGAGAAAACATTCAAACGCATATCTAATTTATATATATATTAACCACATTCGACTTAAGTTTTCAATTTTTTCCGGAATCACATTTTCTTTTGCTAGTGATCCTATATACTTTGTCCTGCTTTTTCCTTCGTGCAAGTCCATCTACTCCCACCAGTAGATTTTTGATGGTTCAAAAGACCAAATACATAATGATTATCATAAATTTTGTATGAACAAGGTGGTTTATATAGCCTATATCTTATAACATTCTATTGGTAATTTAAAGAATATGAACTGTAGATAAATCTATTTTAATATATAGAGATGGTAGATTTATTGTATCAGTGCTAAATCTATTGTATTGATTGTAAATTAAAAACATGTGATAATTTTTTTTATACCGATAGATTTTTTGACGTTTATATTCGATAATATATATGTTTTTAATTCTGATATATTTATAGTAATATGGTAGATTTATTTCTTTTGATAATATAATTATTTAATTTTTTGAGTTTTACTCAACCATGCTATAGTTAGTAGAATTATTAATATTATAGTGGTAGAATTATAGCGGTCAAATTTTATATTTATCAAATTAAAGGTAGACTATATTTACATATAATAATGGTAGATTTGTATGTTTACATATAATAATAGTAAACTTGTCTTTTCTTACTTATATAATACATACCAAAAAGTTCTAATGCAAACACCAATTTTAAACGCCGATCAATATATAATTTTGCTATCATTTAGAATATAAATTCATCATCATTAAAACAAATACATTTTGAAAAAAATTAGAGAATTAAAATTATTTATCACTAATAATAAAAAAAAATATTCACAAACGATAATCGATTAAGCTGATGAATTGCAATTGCTAGTTTCAAATGCTAATCACAAACTTATGTTACAAAAAATTGATTTTTTATAATTAAAATTATTATTATTTATTATTATTTTCTCATTTATGATAGCAGTATTGTAATGAAATGAAAAAATATATATTGTAAAAGAGTTTTCTTAATTCATATTATTATAGTAATCTCAAAATCTATAACACCATTTAGTAATATAGGAACTTTCAAAATTATTTTAGTAATTGTTCCTTTATTTTATGAATTTAAACTTTTACAGTGAAATTTTATCATTGAATTATGGATTATTGGTGTACCATTTCGATTATTTAAGCGAAAAAAAAAATTAGATGACAAAAAGTTGGCTTCTATATCTAAAAAAAAAAAAAAGTTGGCGGAATATCTTATTTGCCAACGGCTAGTCTTAATAAAAATATCATCAACCAGATTGGATAAGATGGCCGAATATCTGAGAAGTTATCTTCAAAAGTTAGTTAATGGGTCCCATATTATAAAATGAGGCCCGTTATTCAATCACGAGGCCCAAATATTCAATAGCCTAATTACAGGATTTAACAAACCTAATAACTAAACCAAACAGACCGGTCAAGTTTGGTTATCAATTCGATTTGGTTAAACCATACCGATTCGCATGCACTGTCACTTGCTTATAATAAATATGGACTGAACTCTGCATTTGTTCTCATGTATCAACTGCATGTGCGCTTGCAGTGCTTTTATTTAGGGCTGGGCAAATAAACCGAACCCGAAATCCGAACCCGAACCAAAACCGAAGTAACCAGTTTGGTTCGGTTCCTGTTCTTCTCAAAAACCCGATCGGTTCTTGAATTTTGGTAGTTTGGGTTTTGGGTTCGGGTTCGATTCTGTTGTGATGCATCCAAAAACCCGATCGGTTCCTAAATCTAAGTAGTTCGGGTTTCGGGTTCGGGTCGGGTAACCCGAACTAAACCGAAGTAAATAAAATTTTATATTTTATTAGGGTTTCTCTTATTTTTTTCTTGCGGTTTTCTTCAATCGGAATTTTTTAGTTTGGGTAATTCAATTAGGAACCGAACCCGAACCGAACCCGATAAGTATATGGGTACAAAATGGGACTTAAGATATAGTACTAGAACCGAACCGAACCCGATATGTATAGAATCGAACCCAAACCGAAATAGAGAATTACCCGAATGGGTCCTAAACTTCTAAACCCAAAATATCCAAAACCTGAAATATCCGAACCGAACCCGAACCGAAACCCGAATGCCCAGCCCTACTTTTATTTATCTTCATTGACAAAATAATATTTTAGTTTCTCTTTTTTCTGTATTGGCAAAAATTAATTAATACCTAATATGTATTTTAATGCTTATGGTTTTCTCTCTTATTTTTCCCCTTTAATCATTTTATCTAATAATATTAAAAATAGGTATTTACGCTGGAAAATGTGATTGGCCCGTCCCTACATCACAAGCACCATCCATACATCACACATGCATTCCATGTTATTAAGTCGTCATTTAATAATATCAAATCATATATATATATATATATATATGTATTTATAAGAATATTATGCCTATGAGATTCCACCTCCATACTTATTATTCATCCCTACACTTTAATGCGTTATGTAAAATATATCATGTTGTAGAATACCAAATCTACAATTTATCATATTATAAACTACATATCCCTCATTTTTTGTGGCCGTCGAAATTTCGTATTACTTTAAAAAGAAAGTTGGATTTGTAACTTGTACTAAAATATTATGCTCGATCCGAATGATAATTCACCGAAATGGAGAACTGTAGAAACAAAAAAAAAATTGAACGAAATGAAAATTTAGGAGTGTTTAAACTTTTTTGACTCTAAAAATAATATAATATGTTTTAGTTAGATGTAAACAAAAACCCTTTTCAATTTCTCAAAATTACGTCTTTGAGTTGATAACGCAACTATGCTATTTCAATCCAAATTATTGATTAACAGCTTGTTAACACAATTTTATAATCACATGCATATAATCGGTAAGCTTTCGAAAAAAATGAAATTTCACTCTTGACAAATTATTAAAAGAAAAAGCTACCTGCTTAAATAAATAGATGTAGCACAACATTGACAAAAAAGAAGAAATTTTGAAGTAGTCCCGTGTCTCTTCTTCCGGCCTCGTGAAAATCAAATTGATATCATCTTTTAGTTACTTATTGATATGTATTCATACATACACATGTACACATAAATAGATATGGTTGTATTACTTGTGTCTATCAAATCCAAAAATCCTCATTATATTATGTCAAATTCTCATACAAACATCTATTAATCTCTTTTCACCACCTACGATAACGACATTAATGTAACATACGACATAATATTATGTAACGTACGATTAATTTCATCTAAAACTATGTTTACCAAAAAATCCAGATGTGGTCCATCAATACTAATAGCGAACTATACCCGAATAAAACATACCAAATCATATACTGATATATTTTTATGCATATATAAACATTACATATATATAGAGAAGTCTCTAACATCATGAATGACGTAGACCATCATGTAATTTGACAAACGCCAGAGACCCACTGGTTCAGCCCGAAACAGCAATTTTTTCCTTTTTTCTATTTTCTTGAAAAAAAAAATAATTCATTTTCATGGAATACCGAAACAGCAAATATGACGCAGAGAAAATCTCGTTCGTCAGAAGACCCTTTCATCAATTTCTATTATTAACGAAGCCTATGCATTACACATATAAATGCAATAGCCACTATTCAATTCTTAAAATTATCATGATCAATAAATCAAGAGCTAGAAAGGGAGATATCATATCATACATCATTATCATGTTATCATGCATGCATGTCGCCATTATTCTTAACATAACCACGTTAATAATTTTTTTTTTGATATTAGGGTTTTTGAAAGAAGCAAGCCCACAATTGAATGCCACGCGGTTTTGAGTGGAGGGTAGAGACTTTTCCTTTTGCCACACAGCTGACTTTGGAGGCTTTACCTCCACTTTGTAGTTAATGCTTTACACATTTTTATTTTATTTTATTTTTATTTATTAAATACTCAGTTTTGAAAGACCCAAGAGTCCAAGACCAAGAGGGGTCAGCAATTTTCTCTTTCTATTTTTATATATATATAGAAGAAGAAGGTGGACATAGACCTTTGTCGCCAAGCTTAACCATTAGATCCATCCAAAGCTAAGAGTACTAATTAGTGAGCTTAAGGGTACTGTGACTCGTCAACAACTAAAGTTATTTCAATTTTCTTCTATTTTCTCTTGGCAAAGAGTTGCAGTGAGAAATCAAAAGAGGCAAAAAGAGAAAAGGGAGTGATTTTTTATTAATTGATTGACTAATTAAGAGAGATCAAGATAATGGTGAGACCTCCTTGTTGTGACAAAGGAGGAGTGAAGAAAGGGCCATGGACTCCTGAAGAAGATATCATTTTAGTTACTTACATCCAAGAACATGGTCCTGGTAATTGGAGAGCCGTTCCCACCAATACTGGTATATGTCTAGTCTTCATTCTTCATCTCTCTCTCTCTCTTTATATATATATATATATATCATCTCTCAAGATTTATATACATCACTAGGGTTATGAGAGTGAGACATAGACAAGGAATCAAAACGGGTATGGATTGAATTTGGTTAACTAATATATATATACTGTTTTCTCCAAATGGGTTTGGTTGTGCCATATTTTGAAATTAATTATCTAGGGTTTTGTTTAAGACCTTAGGATCAAAAACTAATGCATGAGATCTTGTTTTTGTATTTTTTATATAAAGCTTAAGTCTTTACTCATCGGTTTTTTTTTTAACTTTTCTTTACCTTTATCGTCATTTGTTCATGTATAATTCAGGGTTGCTTAGATGCAGTAAGAGTTGTAGACTTAGATGGACAAACTATTTAAGGCCAGGAATCAAAAGAGGCAACTTCACAGAACATGAAGAAAAGATGATTATCCATCTCCAAGCCCTCTTAGGCAATAGGTAAGTTTAATTAATCACTCATTAATTAAAAGATTATTTGCCTAATTTTGTCCCTCAAAACTTTTTGAAACTAGAAGAAAAAATATATAATAGAGGGCATTTAATATTTGGTGTAGATGGGCTGCAATTGCGTCATATCTTCCACAAAGGACAGACAATGACATTAAGAATTATTGGAACACTCATTTGAAGAAGAAACTCAACAAAGCTAATCAAGATTCTCATCAAGAACTTGATCAATCAAGAGACCGTTCCTCTCTCTCTGCTTCTCCATCGTCTTCTTCTGCTAATTCCAACTCAAACATCTCAAGAGGCCAATGGGAAAGAAGGCTTCAAACTGATATTCACTTGGCGAAGAAGGCTCTCTCTGAGGCTTTGTCTCCTGTCGTAGCACCGATGATTAACTCTACATTGGCCACAACATCTTCGTCTGCTGAATCAAGACGTTCTACTTCCTCAGCTAGCGGGTTTCTTAGGAAGCACGAAACATCTACCACTTACGCCTCAAGCACTGAGAATATAGCGAAATTGCTCAAGGGGTGGGTGAAGAACTCGCCAAAGACTCGGAACTCTGTGAATCAATTGGTTTCTCCAGATTCTGAGACAAAAGATGAGGTCAAGTGTGACGTCAAGAAAGACTGCGCAGGGGCATTTCAGTCATTTTCGGGTTTCGATCACTTGAAAGATTGTGACTTATCATATCATCAGGCTGGAGTTTCACCTGATCATGAGACCAAACCAGACATAACTGGATGCAGTAACCAAAGTCAATGGTCTTTGTTCGAAAAATGGCTGTTTGAGGATTCTGGTGGACAGATTGGTGATATTCTATTGGATGAAAACCCTAATTTCTTCTGAAGGATTTGGCTAATCAGATGGTTCTAATTTTAGGATCCTCATCTCTTTTTATTTTCCTTTTTATAATTGATTTATATATTTTTTTTGGCTTTCCGAATTAACTCGCTTAGATTATCGTGAGCTAAATCGTTAATAATTTTATTTATTTCCCCTCGTTAATTACAATGAATTATGGGGTTGTTTTACAAATGGCTTTGTGAATTCTAAAGGGCTTGAAATATTGTCCACCCAATGTAGTATTGATGTCAAGTTCTATATCAAATTGTTAATTTGAATAATTGCTTTTATGTTATGTTTGTCTTTGAAATGTCGACATAAAAAGAATGTGTATATGCTACAAAGTAAACTTAGACCTAAACGCCAAAAAGAAAATGAAAAAAATATCTAAATTGAAATGACGAAAAAATCGAACTTAGCCAGTTGTCAAATGGTTTACTAATATCGGGATTAATTAGGCTAATACAGTCTAAGGTGCACACTCTGTGTAGTGGATAACAGGATTACTACTAATTACTAAACAATCATTAATTGCAAGTTACAACTTGCCCTCTTATTTTATATATATATATATATGTATATATATTTTTTATTTTATTAACAGATAATAATAACTCACAAAGAAAACACTACATTTATTTTAAAGTGTCAAATGGCGCCGCTCAATAAAAGAAAAACGTAGATTTAAAGAGAGCCTTACGATTGGTGAATTTGAAAGACCTACTGATAAAGAAAATAGTACTAGTAAAGAAATTAAACGAAATATTTATTGCATGAAATAAATGGGGCCGACAAGGCTTAAAGAAACTAATAATATATATACAAAAATAGATATAAAAAACTACATTAATATTGAAAGTGATGAAGAATTAGAGTTTGACTTTCTATCTTGTGTGACTTGTGAGTTGTGACTTACCTACACCACATAGTGTACTAAAAAAAAGTCAATGTCACCATTAATTTAACTTCTCCTTTGGTTTGAAGTTAATGCCCAGTTGTCGTTCGACGGTAAAAAAAAAAAAAAAAGAAGCTTGAGCTTGCATTTGCATGTATTTATAAATATATAAAATTACACTACAATAATATGTGCATATATGATTGATAGTAACGAAAAAATCGCTCGCATCCGGTTCAAATTAAAGGTGCATGGTAAATCTTTTGTATAATTAGCAAACACGTAGAAACTTTGGAACACTTAGTGTGATGTGTTTCGAGGATTCTTTAGAGCTTAACTTAATATATGTTGATCACGATATTTGGTTAAGACATCAAACGAATAACTTAAGAAAATAGGGATATGTACGCGTACGTTGGGCCTGGGACGGAGTTCCATTGCGTAATCTTATGGTTATGGACTATTTTTCCATTAAGCAAAAAAGTATGGGTCAGGCTTTTGCAAACGCAATTGCAAAATTTTGAAAGTTGAAACTTTGGTATCCTAAAATCTTGTAGAGAACGGATAACAACTCGTTTCAAAGATTTCGAATAATTTTCTCCTTCTTAGGATACGCAATGCAAATTCACTATATACTATCGAACCTTGAATTTATTTGGATTCTGGTTTGACACTTGGTAATGTCTCTCACAGAACAAAAACATTTTAATTTTCTTTTTATCAGATAATTCAATAATGTGGATTAAGTTTTATTACTATATGTGACTTTTAAACTAGAAAGCACATTTCTTCCAAGCGGTTTTCAAACACTAGATCTATAATTACAATAATTTTTTGGATCATTTAAAGTTGGTAAAATAAAATAACACATGCGCAAGTGTGTCTGTGTGAATAGTTGGTGAGGTTGGTCTTGGACCCGTGTACGACTTAAAGCCCAATAGTAAAGAAAAGGGTTGATAATTGAAGAATTTCTGCAAGCGGTCTGCTTGGAGGAAGAGGTTATTCTCATCCCAAGTGGTTTTAAGAGCGACGACTCTTATTGTTGGGAGTACACAAAGTCACGGTGCAATCTGGGAACTGTGTTGCAACTCAATTTCTAGAGAAAGAGAAGAAACCCTAATTATAAGAACCGATTTTGGAGACTCTATTCCTAATTATATTTGGAAGGTAAAGATTAAGCACTTCTTTTGGAAATTCTTGAACAACTGCTTACCATTCGCCGAGAATCCAACTTGTATGCATGTGGCGAAAGATCCAATATGTGCTAAGTGCCAAGAAAGAGCAGAAAATGTCAACCATGTTCTCTTTTAATGTCCATATGCAAGGCTAATCTTTGTCGTAGCAAATGTACCTTATTCACCAGAAGGAAATAATTTGGATTCTTTCTACACAAAATCTATATAACGTTATGACAATCGATTAAAAATTCTTCGACATAAGCAGGTACATCAGACTTACCCCGTGGCTCCTATGGAGATTATTAAAAAAAATAGGAATGATTATGTGTTAAAAGGAATGGATTACGATGCTCAAGAAACAGTGAACAAAGTGAAGGAAGATACGAATAAGTGGATAACAAGGAAAGAGGAGCTGATCCACAAGATTCACACATAATGCGGCTGGAACGATGGGACGAGTGGAAACTGACCACAAAATTGTCTCAAGTGTAACGTTATGGAGCATGGCCGAAGGAGAGGAGATAATGTGGGATAGGCTGGTTACTAAGAGACCATGAGGGCCATGTGAAGTGTTTAGGTGCAAGAGCACTGCCAAGACTGAGAATGGTCATAGAAAGATAGAAACAGAAGCGGAAGCAGAACCATTGAGATGAGCCATACAAGTTAAAACAGGTTTTGGATATTATATATGAATCTGATTCTAAAAAACTTGTTAATGCTTTAACAGGAGAACACGAGTGGCCAATGCTTAAGACAGTACATAGAGACATCTACGAGGTGCTTGCTCGCAGCAATAACCACAAGCTAGTGTTTCATCCAAGAGGAGAGAACGAAGTGGGCAAGAAAATAGTAAGGGAGACTTTTTTATTTTTGAACTATGTCCCTAAGTTGTATTTTTTAGGTTCCAAAATTGCTTAACAAACTTTCGAACGATGGATAAACCGATGTAATGCTTTGAATTGGTAAATGAAAAGTTGATATTGAACCCAACAAAAAAAAAATTCAACAAGACAATCAAATGTTTGAGTACCTACCTGAATCACTACCTGGGGTTAATTAAGTACATCTCATAATATAGGTGACGATATGCTATATTTGATAAGAGGATATTAAGCCTAATATACTATCGAAAAGCGTTTATTTCACAATTAACTTAACTCATGAATATCTATATTTTTATTATTATTATTATTATCATTATTTTAAGAAAGAAAAATTAGATTGCTTATTCATCCTATTTTTAAAAGGACATCATTTTGAGATGGAGATTAAAAAACAGAAATAAATTATAGTGAATACAAATCAAGTGAAGCAAAAACAAGAAGTAGGAAAAGAAAGTTAACCAAGAGGCGGGTCTTAATTTAAACCAAGTGGAGAGGTATGTTTTTGATAATTTTAGTCAAAAGGCAGATGAGTGTTAAATTCTATAACGACCCATTTTTGACAGTTTTGGCCTTTTGGATTTTTGATGATTTTAGTCAAGAGACAGTACTTTTATAAAAGCTTTGTGTTTTAATTTGTCATTTTAAAAAAATTTATAATGACCAAAACTACGATTGAAATCGCAATGGAAATACTGATATTCTAACTTTGACCCAAAATAAAAAGCTAAATTCTCTAAAACATGACCACCATAATATGGAGTTTTTTCTTCTCTAACCGGTTAATACTACTTCTTAATTAATAGGTGTATCTTGATGGGAAAAAAAATGACATTCATCATCATCACCATTTTTATGAGTATTGGTATGATGAACATCGTTCTTAATATGTATTGTAACTACTGGTCCGTGTGTGGTCCAAAACCCTAAGGTATGTACAATATACAGAGGAGGGTAAGAGGTAAATGAAAGCCTTTCTTTCTAGCTCTTTCCCCCAAATGAGACCATTCTTTAATAAGTTAAATGATCCAGATTATCTTGTAATTAATTCCAAACTATGTCAAATTGAAAAAAAAAAACAAAATTTTCCATATGTTTGTGTAATGTTTTGGAACTTATCCAAATTTAGTTGTACCCTTCGTAGCCATGACTCGTGACTCTGTTTAGCTTATTTGTTTTTCCTTCATTCCATCGTTCTCATGAATCATGATCAAATCTAAATCTAAATTCAAAGAACCTATATATATTGGAAAAAAATAATTGCTTTAAAATGAAACCAAGAAGAGGGCCTAGTTCACAGAGGTGAGTATTTTTAATGTAAAAATATATAGGTATATTAAATTTTTCTTTAAAAAAAGTTTATTTAAAAAGCTACTGGCAGTCTCTACATATTCCTTGAAATTTTAAATAGATAACTATAAAAGATTATTGAACAAGAAAACAAGAAATTAAGTAAAATATTTACAATTATGCCATTAGATCCAATATGATGCGGTAATTGTTTATGCACCACGGAGAAAACTTTCAAGATGGCTCGGGGCACTAGAGGATGACTTCTGAAGATATTCCGCCGCTCAAGTCAAAAAGTTATCGATAAATATGAAGGTTTAGCTAGAGAACATGCTGCATCATGTGATTTGCGGTAATTCTTAATTTTAGGTTTTTAAGAGGTTTTTTTTTTCAATATATATTGAGAGTAAATTGGTAACACCTCACATGCGACCTAGATCAGGTCGAGGTGCCAATCTCCTTTCGGTTAAATTGTTGTCTTAAGATCACGTTATTGTTAAAGATTGAAAACTAATTTCGGTTAAAGCACAAAGGAAATTTCTAACATGCCTTGCCAAATAATGAAAGCACAATCATCTACAACTTAACGAAGAAAGAAAGAGGCTTCTAAACATTGAGACAAGGAACTATCGTAATTACCTATGAGAAATATTAAGACAAAAGCTTTTGAACTCAGTGACAGTTAAATAATCAGGAGATAAATAATATTTACTGGCAAATTGGTCATATCACGTTAGTCAGTTAGTCACAGTCTTACTCGCAAGTCCCTATATGCGTCACCTTTAAACATGCCATTTAACCTGTAACTTTGTTACCTTGTCCATATTCAAGTGCCATGTCACTCATGAGACAGTAGCTAATGACACCTAACACATTAAAGACTCTTTCACGTATCGATCACGCCTAAACGTGACTCAGTTCTCATTTTCACAACGATGCACAAGGCATGGCTGGTCACCCCATCACACTCTCTCAACCATGTTCATCAAGGCATACCATATACATCCCACATGTTCATAGGCATGATCCGTGAGATCAATCTCATAAAAAGACCTATACTATACAAGCCTAACTACATGAGCAATGGAAGAAAACTCGAGTTGATTTCGTATATATGGCCGTATATATACAAATTTATTGACTTACCCCACATGGATCTCCTCACATATGCTCACCTTCAAAACTCAACTTATATTTAATCTACACGTTTTTTATATATTTAATCTCCTCACCTTCAACACTTAACTTATATATATACATATTAATTGACTTACTCCACATAGATCTCCTCACATGCTCACCTTCAACATTTAACTTATATTTAATCTTCACATTTTTATGTATGAAGATCGTCACCATGCATATAATGGATTCTTTGAACTAAAAAATGGAAGATCGAATAATAATAATTCTTTCAAAATAGAGATTAAAAATAATTAAAGTATGTGACGTAATCGAATCTAACAAGAGATTGATCTTTGATGAAAACTTAATATCGTGAGATTTTGGAGCAAAACATTAACTTCTGGTTGAAAATGAAAAAGAGATCTTCGCGAGGTAAATGGCAAATGTAACATTCCATACTAGAAGTAAGGATTAATTGATTTTTCCACTATCATCGCATTTAAATATGATATTGGTTATTGGTGTTCGATAATAAGAATGGAAAATATTTTATATTGTTTTATGTTGTTTTACGTGTCTCAAATTAAAAGTTATTTTTCTCGAACGAACGTTGGTTATTGCAGATGGATATCTAAAATAAAAATAATTTTTATATAAAAAGACAATATTCATTTAAAATCATATTATATATAAGAAATTTAAGAAATAAGATTATATATTATAATTATAAAATATATGAATAAATTTAAGACTTTTATTATTTTTTAATAATCTACTATAATTTTATATTTACAAGATTTTTGAACCAAAATTCTCTTGTAATATTTTCTCAACCACTAATATAGATAAATTTAACAAAATATAAATTTCTAAATCTAATATTAATATCCCCAAAAGAAATCATTTTTCATTAAAATCATAAATTTCGTTCAAATTAAAAACCAAAATTATCTATATTATTTTATTACTAAGTTATTAAATTAATAAATTTACACATTATAAAAATAGTTATTGATGTTCTTAAAACTATGTAAAGTTTTTTCATTGTTAATTTATTATTTTATTACTACTGTATTCACTAGTTAACGAATTATAAATATATCTGCAAACATATTTGTTTTTAATCATTGTACCATCTATATGAACCATTTAATAATAATTGAAACACAATTGCCCATTTCTCCTAGCTTTTTCATTGGCATCCACACCTGTTATAGCACTTAAACCAGTGTGAAATCGTTGAATAAGTGTTCTACATATGACAACCATAGCACTTCAAAGATGTGAAGTAAAGTTTCACGTGGTTAGGTGTCACCTCAATTGTGTTTTAAGATTGTCTTTTCGACGTTTCCAGTAGTGTGCATGTAATGTTATAAATTCCAATAAAAATGGGAGGTAAGGGTTTTCCCCTTAATTGGGCAGTTATTAGTTAAATTACATGGAAATTCTATTTAAGATTTATTTTCTGTTATAGAAACATTACAGAAAGAAAAAATATTATAAATGCTAAAAAGCAGGTTTAAAACATCTTTTCTAAAAATATAAGTTTAATAACGCGATGGAAACTCTTGTTTTCATTTTAAAAATGCAATCAAATTTTACTTTTTATATTTTAGAAATATAATAAGTAAATAACTAAAAACATATGATGAGACTAAACGATCAGTTTGATTCATGCATCAAGTAAATGATCAATGTAGTTTCATTAGAGGTATTGATAGGTTTGTTTGATGGAAAAGTCCCCCTCTAGACCTCCAAGCTATCACTATTTGGACCTTTCAGCCTTGGACGCACTCGCAATTCACCACCGCAACCATCATCTTCTACTCCAAGCTGCCATCTTCTTTATTTGGAAAGAACGTAACACTTGCATCTCCCAAAGCTTAGAGATCAGCTACTCTCAGTTAGACCACCGGACACAGGTTCTCAATTACTCCTTGTATTGTATTTTGGTTATATAAGCGCTCCTATTTAACTAGCATTGTTTTTATCCTTTTTATTCCTTCGGATTCTTCTATTTGTAAGCACTAATGTAGCAATTAATTGTATTCGTGCAACAATTAAACTGCGATAGCATGTACACCCAAAATAAATTATATAATACCAAATTTATTCATTTTATTTTTAAAGAAATATTAAAATCAAAGGATAAGTTTGATAAAATAAAAACTATCTACAAACAATGAGGTCAACTGTGTCAACCGTCGTATGAGACATTTTTTATAAAAAAAATTATGTTACTTCTATGTCCATTAATTAGACTATTCAATTTTCTAAACTCGCGCTTCTTATATTTACATTATTGTGAAATTTAAGATTCCTTATCCTAATTAAACACAGAAGATTGACCGTTGAGTAGTCAAAGATTACACATCACTAATGGAAGCTGGGGAATGACAGTTGGGTTGTTGCGAAACACAAACTCTCTTTGCTTTATTTTATTAAATCTCTCTCCTTATCATAAATCATAACCATCATTACTCCACTAACCACTTTTGTCTTTGTCATTAACAAACTGTAATCTTACTTTATATATATGCCTTATAGAATTTTAATCATTTCGATTATATACAGTTAGTAGATGTAGATAACTCAGATTTAGCTAGCTTCGATTTGGTTTTAGTTTTCCTCAAAGTTAGGCAAAAAAATTAAAATTTTACTAAAATTTTTAATTTTTTGTCTGACTCTCAACTATAAAATTAAAATAATTAATTTGTTTCTAATGACGAGTTATCGTATTGATATATTATACTTAACAGTTTTATCAAACCATATTTTTTAGAAAAGTATGTATACGTAAATGTGGATTTTTTATTTTGGTTCGGGTAACATGCTTCAGTTTGGTTTTTGTTCATTTGATCCGAAACTGCACAGTCAAAGATTCTACGAGATTTCATGACCGTGTATAGGTTTTTAGGAAAAAGGTTTTATTTTAATGAAATCAAAGAAGAAAATGTCAACAACGCATTTAATTAAATTAAAGCCAATAACCTAAGCTGAAATTATAAACATTGAATTAGCGTCTGGTTTTATATATACTTGACATTTGGAGAATGGAGTACACGTACTAAACAAGTCTTGACTCTATGAAAATGAACTTGTTTCGCAATTTATGTGAAATTTTCAAAAGAGTGTTTATGTTGGCAGCACGAACTTAATCATATACGATTCAACTGAATTAACATTAATGGATTACGTACAATATGGCACATATGGAAATTTTATACAGTTTATACAACATGACATTTGGAAAAAGTTTATTAAATACAAATTTAGATTGACAAGATGATGCACTCTAGTTTTGAACCTCGAAAATCATTGTACATATATATGATCGAAATAGTAATCTAGATTGAATCCATAAAAAATAATGTTATATAATAAATCTGCGCGAATAGAGTAGAAGTAAAACAAAATATGAATTTGTTCATTTTATTTTAAGAAATTAAATAAGTAATTTAGTATAAAAACTAATAACTAAAAGTGTCATATTTTTAAAAAAATCGCAGGTAAATTATAAAGATAGATTGACAAATGGAAAAATATTATGCATTGTTCTAGAATTCAAAACACTTTTTTATAATCATTATATTGTTATAATATTAATCATTATGTCTAAAATTTAATATTCTAAATTTTTATTTGAATTCAGAAAATTAAAAATGCATTAATTGATATATTCGCGAAATCATTTAATCACAACTTTCGTTGGACAAAAATATTTTGCTCATTTATGTTAAAAAAAAAAAACTAAAACCAATTTTAATGAATAAGTTAATCCTAAGATCCTGAAACTAGGTAGATAATTAAACTTCAAAAATAAATCAATAATAGATGAACAAACCAGTCAAATAATTTCTTATCTAGCCAATTATAAATTAGCAATTCATAAAATTCCTTTGAAACCACAATATCTAAGAATATACTTACATATAAATACAAAGAATAAAAATTAAATATTATAAAAATCGTATTCAATAAAATACCTAAAAAGCTCAAAAAGTTTCTCAAAACAGTTTACAAATTTTCTCTTAAATATACAGCTAAAAGGGATTAAAATTTTCTGATATAGATAAACCACAACTGCTAAAATAAGGTATAAATAGATCATCGGTTAGGGTAGATAAATTTTGAGAGATCATGAAACAAACACAAAACGCCTAAAAAATTATTTTTTTCCACCTGGGTTGGGTAAATTGAACTAGTAGGCAGCTTGTCCAACACTTGCTTTTGAGTCTATAATGTCGTCTGGAAAAGGCATGTATCTAATGGGCAAAGGAGTAGCTGGATCAGTAGTTGCTTGCATGTCCGTCTTTCCACCATAAAGTATTTTCTCACCAATCAAATATATTTTCATGAAAACGGGCATAACTAGTTATGTGCATATAATCTGAAACCAAATACCCGAATTAGTCTAAAGTAACTGATTTGGTTCGGTTCTAGATCTAGCCAAAAGTACTTAATGGATATTGTATTGAAGATCCATGAATATTGGTTTGGTTTTGGATAATAACCGAAATAGTTACCTGAATACCCGAAAGTATATTTACATCAATACATACATCCATATGTTTCTTCAATTACTAACCCTAACCCACTAACATGTATTGCCTATTCCACTCTCCTTCGACGTCGAAGATAACGGGTTTAGTTCAGTTTGAGTTTGTTTTTGGTTAATGATTTAAAACTTATTTTAAATATTTTCTTATTATTTCGGATATTATGTCACATTTTAGATAGAAATTGTTTCGGGTATTAAATACCCAAAGAATCAAAATTTTGGATATGTTACGGTTTTTCGCCCACTATATCCAAACCGACCTAAAATTGACCCAAAACTAAACCAGATCCGAATCAAAAAAATTTAAGTATCTATAGAATTCTAAATTTCTAGAACTAATTTACCCAAAATTGATCGATTCTAATCGAATATTCAAATGTCCATAGCTAGACATAACATTTGTTTACTGTTGGAATACTTTTAACAAATGTGAACTTGATCTATCGCTGGCAAGTTATTCAACGAATGTCAAACTTCTTACATCTTTACATTGTCTTACATTTTCATATTGATCCACAATGTCTTATTTTTTCTTATAATAAAATTGGAAGAAAAAATATCGATAGAAAGTAAAAGATTCTAAAATGTACTTTGACTTTGACTTGAATAAAAACAAGTAAAAATCCAGTTTTTTCACAAAACATTTGAATACCTTGACTGAAGATTTTAGCTATTTGCTCTCACCTCTATGGATATATTAATTTCCAAATGGGGAAATGCTCTTTAACATTGATTATTACTTTCTCATCTCTTTTATCCGAGTGAGGTGGTCCGACTATAAGAAAATTTGTATATTGATTAAATCTTAACACACCCCAAAAATAGTAAAAAGCAACCATACATTTGCCATGAACTTTAGTTATTCATATATAAATTATTAAATAAAACTACCAAACAGGTGTTGTTGGCCCATAATTATATTACTAACATATGGCGCATATATGTTTGGTACGACTCCTAATTATCGTTAGACAGAAACCATCTTATCAAATCAAAAGAAAATTTGTTGTACATTGTCTGTATGTGCTTTATACATTTATATACGTCTTAATATAAAATAAAGAAATTTATTGAATGAACTTTTTAATGGGATAAGTTTTCTCGTAATCGCGTTACCCGAATGTATAGATTAATCTCAGTGCTTGCAGATGTGAAGCATTGTATTGAGTATCCTTCGGCATATAATATGTAATTGAATAGCCAAATTGAACCGACCCAAAATAACTGACTCAGTTCAGTTCCGGATCTAGCCAAAAATATCTATTGAATTTTAATATGTATTGAAAATCTATATGGATATTGGTTCGATTCCGGGTAATACCCGAGAACCAACATAATTATCATAATACCTGAAAGTATATATATATATATCTTCAATTAATAACCCTAACCCATTAATATGTATTACCTTTTCCACTCTCCTTTGGCAAAATAACGTGTTTGGTTTGAATTCGGTTTGTTTTTGATTCACGAGATAACACTTATTTCAGGTTTTTTATTGTTATTTTGGGTATTTGGATATTTAATGGTTTCTCAATCTTAAGTACCCAAACTGACCCAGAACGAAAACCAGATCCAACCAAAATAAATAAATACCTATTGAATCTAAAATCTCTAGAACCGAATACTCCATACCGAACCAAATACGGGCAGTAGTATTGAGTGTGTCTACTAGAAATCAATCATCCCACTAAACAGTAGGATGAAAGTTGAAACGACGGATCTATGATAAGTAGTATTTAACATTTTCAACTCAAAATATTATTCACGCACATGTATATCGTATTTACTTTTGATGCACGATACATCTCATCTTGATGCTTTTTTCAGATAATATCTCATGATTTACGTCGAATTCAAAGGTTGATATATTTAGATGTAATCTCGAAGGAGCAAATATCAAAATATTTCTTATGTACCCGAGATTGATGGAACGCATGAATAATACCATTTGATCGTATACGAATGAATGTACGCACGTGTAATTGAAAATATCAAGACGTAATTGCAAACTAACAAATGATCATGAAGGATTGCTTGTCCTCTTGATGTACACAAAAGGTTTGGTAGCCCAACTTATCAGTCCCACGTTTTTAGGTCCAAATGTATATACATTTATACACACACTTCTATTTTTGTTCATGCACTTTCATCACACAATCTAAACATATTGATAGTTACTTAGATTACAACAAATTTTGAATTCTAGATTTTTAGTCCGTACATTTTGTTGGGTAGAAACCAATTAGGCCACATTACCACGTATCCGACATAAACAGTTCTTTTTGTCTATGCATAGTACGTACTATACTCGAACACGATGCCAAGTTAGATTTTTTACGATACGTATAAATGATTTTCTTAATCATACGTGCAATTATGATAAATAAAATGATTTAGAATAGAATAAAAGAAAGAAAAAAACAGAGAATTAAAGGGAGTGCGGGTTAAGGGGCCACAACAGTACATATTAGGTCTTAAAAAGATAAGCTTAGCTGTTTCCTTCCTTTTAAAACCAATCACTTTGTTTGGTCTTAAAGAAAAGCTTTCTCATCATTTTAGGGTTTTTCTAGCTAAACTGAACAAAAGTTGCATCCACACACTTGCATACATAATTTAATATAGCTTTCATGATATATAATTTATTGTTACAAGTTGTAATTCTGCACCCACTTATTTATATATTACATTATTCTATTGCTTATGGTTACTAACGTTAGTGAAACCCATAAAAATGATTATTAGTTAGCGCCAATATATACTTCTTGGAATATAAGAAATATTTTTTTCTGGAAGTTGCATATAGCAGCAGTTTTGGAAAATCCGGATACTATGTGTAAGGGTAAGAATATCATCTAAAACGACGATACTATCAACTTAAGACGGGTGCCTAAGTCACAAAGTGGTGTGGCTCCATGACTAGTGGCTTATAATTGCAATTTTTTTTTTTTTTTTTTTTGCTTTCTTGTATCTCCGGAGTTACGGACATTTTCGTTCATACAACGAGAAGCAAAACAGGTTTATGGAAAATAAATCTCTTTTCTAAGCCTAGCGAAGTTTTAAATTCTGATTCCGCTAGTAAAACTTACTCAAGCTCTTATAACTGGTTAAGCAACTTAGTGATTGAGTAATATGAACTTTAAATAACATGGGCCAAGGAAACTTCCACCACATTTAGCTTCGTAACAAGAAAAAAAAACATGTACTTATGATTGAATAACATGCATACACATGTGACTGCATAGTCGTGGACGCCAATAGAAATTTAGATTACAAAAAAGGAAAAACATATATACATACGTATATCCATCTAAATAATTTCAAAACTTTGGTAAATTAGCTAGGTAGGTTTTTACTGGCTGTGATGATGCATCAGTATATATATACATATAACATGGACATGTACATGTACACATAAATTAACATACTGACATACACATGCATATAAAAATATATTCGGTTGGTTGTCGATTGCTATCAGGAATGCTATAAATATCTCATCTAGGGTTAGGGTTAACAACTTAGGTCCTCTTGTAATATTCTCGATCTTTCACTCTCTTTCTATCTCCCACCGTAGAAATTAAAAGTAGTAAAAAAAATTGTTTTTTTCATCTTCTTCTCAAATATATATCCCATTTATACATTATTACAAGTTTCGATTTCACAAAGAGTCGAGAAAGAGAAGAAGAAGCATGAGGAAGCGTCAAGTGGTGTTGAGGAGAGCCTCGCCGGAGGAACCATCTAGAAGCTCGTCGACGGCTTCGTCTCTGACGGTGAGAGGTGTGAGATACGGCGTGTGTCAGAAAAACCATGCGGCGGCGGTTGGAGGCTACGCCGTTGACGGCTGCCGTGAGTTCATGGCAAGCAACGGAGAGGAAGGTACGGTGGCAGCGCTAACGTGCGCCGCCTGTGGCTGCCACCGCAGTTTCCACCGGAGAGAAATCGAAACCGAGGTTGTTTGCGACTGCAACTCACCTCCTTTAGCTGGGAATTAGACCAGAAAAACTATAGCTAGCTAAGAGTTGTTTGTGCCTTTGTGTTATATATATACGGATGGAACTCTAAAATATATATATATATACATTTGTCTTTCTTAATGTCAAGGGTTTGTATTTCATTGAGAACTTAAGAAGAAAACTTAAGAGATTTATAGATTGGAGTTCTGGTGGAAGATTCATAATAATTGGATGCTTTTGGGGTTTGAGAATGTTGTGGAAACGGTTAGGGTTCTTCAGTGAAAGATGAAGATTATTGTTGTTTTTATATTGTTTTATAAAATTTGATTTGTTTTCTGTTTTGGTCAAACTAATGTATTTTGATTATGTTGTTGATACATACAGTATATCGTTTCAAATCAATTTCTACTTCAAGACAATAGTTCACTGTATTGTAAAATGAATTGGTAACAAATTAAATATGTGTAACAGTTTCTTGATGGATGAATGAGGTTGATTGTTTCTTAACATATATGGAAGTTTCTACTCTTGTGATAAAGTTAGATAAATATAGGTGTTACTTATTGGTTCTCGCAGTTACTTAATAAAATATACAATTATTGGTTCTCTAAATTACTTAATTATTCAGACATATTTAACGATATAAATCTTCGGGAGTGAATGGGAAAATGTTAAACTTTGATTCTTTTGAGACCACTCCTTTAGCTTTTTTTTGTTTGTCAATATATGTAAATTGTGGTAGTTTAGCGTCCAACTGCTGTTATCATAAAGCACTATCTCATACTATAATACTGTGATTATTAAGAAGTACATGTTTTCAACTCGAGACTGATATATTGTGCCATGATAAGAAATTAAGAACCACTTCCGCTCCATGCATGCTTTCAATGTAAAAATAATATGATAAACATGTTTTCATATTTTTGCTTCAAACGATAAGATTTTCAAATATTATATAACATGATTAGAAAATAACTTTGAAATAAAAGGGAGCCAGAAGGCCCACAAATCTAATCATTGTTGGTTGCTAACTTGCTATGATGAAAAGGATTAATTAGTTTTTATTTGATTTATTATAGAACCGTTAAAACTAATGATCATTCATGATAATAATGGCTTGTGATTTCCGCTGTTTAGTCTTCCATAAAATCAGAAATAGGTGGAAATAATCTAACTGAATACTCAAAAATTAAGTACATTAATAAAACAAACAAAAAATGAAGGAATGCCAAAAGAAAAGAAAAAATTAACGGCATTGTTATAATTTCTAATTAATAGAGATTTGAGCTGTTGTTACTGCTGTAAACTCCAAAAAAAATATGTATCAAATTTAATTTACTAAATGAGTTCGAAAGTAATATAAATAACTAAGGAAGTTAGATAATTTCATACGAAAAAAGTTAGATATCTTTGGCTGGTTAATAGATTTGAAATGACATGTGAAATGTGGACGTCCATTGTTAGGTATTTGAGTATGGAGAGAAACAATTCCTTCTGCATATGTTTGTTAGCAACATTGTACCGAACTTGGTCAGGCCAATGTCGATTTTAACATCCCTAAATTTACATATGTATGATATATATGTTGACAAAATAAAATTAGAATATATATATATATATTCTTTATATATCACTTGAGAAACAATAACATTGTATTTTGTAAGAATTGACAACACATGTGATATATGAAAAAAAGGTTTTCTGATCCGGTTGACGCACATAATTACACTCTCATTTCCAATTACTTTGTAATGAATCTACTTGTATTTCTAAGTTTTCACAGACAATCTGTCGCAGATGGTATGCTATGTATTATGACAAAATACAATGCCATCAACACATGTATTATTTATAGTTTTATATGACCAAAATTATTGGGGTGTGTTACTTTCTTTACACACGAAAAAAGTGAGTTGGCTTCTATTTAAGAAATAGAAGCCCAAATAGTGATTAAACCCTTTCATATCCATTTATGGGCCAACTACATTCTGATAGGCCATTAACTGAATTAAACATATATACTCCACGTACGCACCCTACTTTGTTATTTTTTTCTCTGTTTATAATGTTGAAGTTTTACAGGAATATTCGAGATGAAAGCTCAAAAGAGAAAAACAACAATCTGAAAAAGGAAGTTACAAAGAACTGCAATTACACAACGGTACACAAACTTGACAAAACACTAACAAATTGCAACTTATATCAATCCATCTAAGAACAGATAAAATTATTGATTTAGACACTACAAGAAAAAGAGTGAATTAAATCACTTCAATTGTATCATAAAGCTAAGTGGTGCTATTTTGAATTATTTATTCATAAATGATACAAATATAGATTATCTGGCATCAATTTTAACAAGTAACATATTATTTGGCATCAATTATAATACGTATTGTTAATATTAAATAACTTAATCAAATCATTGACTTTATGCTAAATAATTGCAATCTGTATCACTTTAAATAAAATTTATGTTATTATATAAAAGTATATCAATTAAATAATGTATTTTTTTGCTAACATCACTTATTAAATTGATACAAAATTTACATCAATAAAATTTGATGCTATAAAAATCATTATCACATCAGTGTATATAATAATTTATGTTAACATCACTTTCAAATGACACAATTTTTTCCATCAGTAAAAACTGATGCTAAGAAAAAATTAATTAATTATAAACAAAATAATTATGTAATTAGTTTTATATTTTTACTAGTTTATACCATATTTCAGAGATGAATTTTGAAAACCAAGTTTATACCATATGATAAATTATAAATACGTTTAGAAATAAATAACATCTTATTATATATTACATTGAAACAAAAAAATAGGTAAAGCTTTCTAAAGATTCATCACCGTAAAAAAAAATTAAAACATAGAATTTTTTATCTTTTATTCAAAATTTTGATAAAAAAATATTAAATTTTAATATTTTTTATTAATCAATTAAAATTTGAAATTTTTTATTAGATTTAATCCTATAATAATTAACCTTTTTACAATATATTTGGATGAAGAATTTTTTTGTATTTGGATTGAAGAAAAAAAATAAGAAAAGGATATAAACTAAATATTTTTTGAAATTTCAGTGTGGGAAAATATATTTTTAATGAATTCATTAGTAATCAAGTCTATCGTTAGCTTATTTATGGTTGTTTTCAATGATTTCATTTTCTAATATTAATTCATCAATTTATTATATATGGATGTGAAATTGTAAATTCTCTCGGTTATAAAGAAAATAATATAAATAATATATTTCTTCACGTAACACAAACCATGTTTAATTATCATATAGTGAATTAAAGGTTTATGACGCAACTGATTGTTACAAAAATATATTAGAGGAACAAAATGAATCGAACAAAAAATAGTAGAATAAACTTTTTTTACATTAGTTCATTTCTCTCTTTTTAAGAGTAATATTTATAGAGAAGTTAGGTTTCTCTTTTATTTTGTGGATCTCATTAATTTCTAGAGCAATAATATTTCTATTTAAATAGTACATTTCTAAAGAAATTTACAAAAATTATTAATTATATTCATTTTTGTTCCTCTTAAATATCATCCATTTGCACCTTTAATTTCATAATATAAGCTATATAATAGAAATGTAGCGCATTGGAGATCCAAATCTTGAAGAGACAAAAATAAGGAATAAGTGGTTTGAGAAAAAAAGTCCACAAAAGTGAAATAATCTTTATGCCGAAAGACATTCAAACAAAAAATATTCAAATTACTTAAATATTCCTTTAATTTATACTCTAATCAATAAATATATCTCTGCTAAATACAAATGAACAGAAAATTCTATTAGAGAAATAGACTTTGATAGATGATAACACTCGTTTTTTATTACTAGAGTACAAAATTATAAGCTGCATATAATAACACAACGCAATTTGTTTTGCTTACATCAATAATTAGCTGCATAGAATAACACAACGCAATGTGAAATTTTAAATGACCTTTCTATTTTATGTATTGTTTTATTTATATAATTTATGTGGTCCTCTACATGATTTTCAACTAAAGGGATGCTATCTAGATAATGTTCATAGGTTCCGTTGTATATTTTCTTTCATGGAACAAAAAAAAAATATTCATGATACAAAAGGAGTGGGAAAAAGATACACACAATTTGGTCTTTGATTCCCTAAATCTCAACTTTCTTCGAATAAGCATTTTTGCGAGTTTATGCTATCCCACTTCATGCTTCTTTTTTCTACATCTACATTTTAAGCTCACGTTTGTAAGACTTGCGTGATACTTTTTTTTCTTTTTTTTGTTGAAGAAGATTTACGTAGCATGTGGTCAAAATATGAAGACAATAACCATTAATTTATATCTGTAGCATTATTACTGTAAGAATCTATGGGTGGTGCTAAAAGAAGTCGATCAGAACTGTACATATTTTATCAAAATGCTAAAACTGTTAAAGCATCGTCGCACATATGACTGGTAGTCTGGTGAAATTGTAAAATTTGATTATAATAAATGGTAGTTAATTGAGAAGTCGCCAGGTAACATAATTTTTTAACTCAGAGATAATATAATTGTTGAATGTAAATCGCGTTTCATCAATAATTTTTGATCAGTAAGTTGTAAGAACTATATACCTTGTAGCTTAGCAAAATCATTTCAACATGTTGGAACTTCCCAATCAAAGTCTATATCCCACTAAAACTTTATTGTAAAAATTTGGTCGACCTATGTTGTTATTATTATTATATATATATATATATACTTGATAGCGAACTTTTCCCCAAAAAAAACTTATATAATCAAATAAAATATTAAAAGGTACAATTTTGTTAGCATTAGTTACGTCAGGAAAAATTCAAATTAGTAAGTGGTGCACTGTGCACATGGTATATGGCAGTTAGGGCCATAACCTCAGCCTGTGTTAAAAGTTTTGTCCCCACCACGAAAATGAGATTTGTGACTTCACGAATTAAGTAAAATAATGGCAAAGTATTTTTTTGTTTTGTTTATCAAAATTTAATATCAACAAACCCCGTTTGGAGATAACCCAATATTAAAATTTAATTACATATTTATGCTTGTTTTGTTTGGTAAGCCGACATTTGTTAATCACGACTAGTATCTAAATTGTTTTAAGTTTATCGCATAATCACGACTGCATCTCTACGTTTCCCAAATGGAAAGTTATTTAAATTATTCGTAAAGTTAATGATTAGCTCCACGCCCTGAACCCTATATATATATAGCACTTTAATAATAATAGTTAGATCCCAATTATATATTATATGCTTTCTTTATTTATACTTTAAGAATAACGTAAACTTGAGCATATATACCAAAAACGGATAGTGGGATGAGAGGAAAATGGATTAATGAGGAAATTAAGCTTAGATTATCCAATGAATCTTGGGTTCCAATAAACAAAAGATGACTAATCATTGGAAATTAAAATAACATAATAATAATATTTAATACATTTTTTTAAAAAAAAACTGTCTCTTTGCTCAAAGAATAAAGAGAGATTTACGAAAAGGACACCTAGATCTTCGCATATTAAATTAAGCGACAAAATACTTTCAAGATAAGAAACCAAACGATATTATTAATTAAAAACTAATAAATTGCACTAAATTATAAATTTGTGGGAAACATGCACTTTCTTCATCAGATCAAAGTACATAATTTGGAACTAGAACCCAGTCACATTTTAGGGTTCATATAATTTACCAAAAACCGACTTATAGTGTAGTTACTGAATCGGGTGATTAGTTTATATAAACTTCCCTTTCATGGAAAGATTTAATGAACTCCTAAACGTGTTATATTATTACCTCCTTGGGACAAGTTCATGGTAATGAGAATCACTTTAAAATCGGAAGAAGAAACTAATAGTAGTAAAAAACAAAAAGAAGAAAAAAAGGAGTTAAAAAAAGGAGGAGTTTAATTAATATTAATAAACGTATTAAGGATGATAATAGCAGTGCTTAATCTATGATCTAAGCTAAAAAAAAAAGCTTAAGCTTCCTTATTGCTCTTTCCCTGCAAAACAACAAACAGATTATCTTCTTCACGACGAAGACGACGAGCCATTAGCAGCAGCTCCGCCGCTATCACTCTCGAACCTCGCACCACCGCCGCGGTGCAGGTCGTGTTCTAAACCGATTCCACCGTGAACGTCCACATCGTCGGCGTTGTTGTTATTATTATTATTCTCTCCGCCGGAAACGGCGACGCCGTTATCAATACTCTGAATGGTAGTGCCGCCGGAGAATGGTTGGTCACGGCGGTTGCTGAAGGTGTTTTTGTTATTGTGCATCCAGACCTTAAGCACGCCTTTATCGACTCCGATCTCGCGGCAGAAATCGCGCACCTCGTCCTCGTCGCGCTTCTGAATCTTCCAACCGATTCGATCGGCGAACTCGTGCATCTTTTCTTTCTGATTCTGGCTAAACTTCGTCCTGAACCGCTTCCGGGAACCTGGAGTATGGTGGTGAGCGGAGAGATTGTTGGCGGCGAAGTTGAGATCTGAGAACGGTAAGGTGTTTCCGCCGGTTTTATTGTTACCGGAGAGAGCGAGGAGCATGTAAGAAGAGGATATAGGCGGCGGAGAAGAGGAGTTAGGGCTGCGAGGGAGTGGAGGAGCCGGTGGAGGTGGGTGGTGACGGTGGTGAGGCTGGTACTCGATTGCTGCGGTGGTGGAAGATCGAGGAAGAGACGGTGGTGGCACGAGAGAAGCGAGAGAGGAATCGTCGGGGTCGCGACGGTGGAAGTTACGGTGGCAACCGCAGGCAGCACACTTGAGGGAAGTTGGATCGGAAGGCGTGGAGGAATGAGAAGGCATGAATTCTCCGCAACCGTCGAGCGCGTGACCACCAATCGCCGCCGCGTGGTTCTTGAGGCACTCTTTGTAGGTGACGGAGATTGGGTGGTGGTGGATGTGGTGGCGTTTGGTGATTCCGTTGCTGAAGGAGATTGGTTTGGCAGGTTGGATCCGAGTTGGAGTTTCGGATTCGGGTTCAGGAGATTTAGGAGTCATATCCATTGCTCAGAATTCAAGCATCTATGGCTTCTTCTTCTTCTTTTTTGTGTTCTTTTGCAATATAATCTTGTGAGAAAACGAGAATTAGGGTTTAGGTTAAGCTCAAAACGAAAATTTGATATTCAGAAGCTCAGAATAAAACTGGAGCCGAGGAAGAATATGGATAAAAAAAAAAGAGCTAATCAACTTTTGGAGATCATTTGATCGTTTTTTATTTTAATATGTTTGAGGAAAAAATAACTTTTGGAACAAGAGGAAGATGTTTATAAGATGATAGTGAATCTGGTGTGAATGTTGCTAAGACAGAATAAAATAATTAATAGGAGAAATAAAAATTAATAAATACGAACAATAAATTTATCTATTCCAAAAAAATCAAAGGACAAGGCTTCAGGATTGATGATTTAACTATGGTTAGATGAGTATGGTTAAAGGGAAACTGGGACCCACAATAGAGAGTGGGGGAAATTATATAGAGTAATAAATGTCTTAAACCTAAAGACAGCCCAATTATAAATTTTCTCATGCATTGTGACACATTCTTGTTTCAACTTGTCCTTTTACTCTTTTTTCTTTTCTTCCTATTTGTTATTTCTGTAAAAATCTAGTATAACTCTAAGATAAATTTACAAAAAATGCAAGTGTGTAACTATATCCCAAAAATAGAAGGATGACTCGTAGTAATATTTATATACTAATTTGTCAAATAATTTAAATATAAGGAAAAACTTATAAATTCTTGTTTATAGATTGGGAATGGGAATATTTGTCGACGTCAAAGAAAAAGAAGAATTAGAGAATTTGATATGTATATCGTGAGTTTAGTTGTTTATAACATGTCATAGTGTGTTTGTTTCCATGTATGTTAATTAACTAGCTAGACCAAGGTACTCTTTAAGAAGCAGTATGCATAGAGTTGTATGGGTTTGCAACTTACAATCGATTGGAATTATTACATATATATATATATATATATCTTGTGTATTTTATATCACATCTCATTGTTCGATGTAGCTAGAATTCATAAGACTACGATGATGGTTATGTAAATAACTTGATATAGATACATGGGTTATCACTTAAATTGTGAAAGAATAAGAAAACTCGATCCTCCCAGAAAACATTTTTAAGGTGTGTAACCGAATTGTCTCAAAACAAATTAATGATTAACAAAATTTTAGAAAAATCACAATACCGTAATGGACGGCAATCAAATTCCTATTTGCTCCATTATCATATACCATTTGTGTTCTCGTTATTTTTGTCTTTGTACAAATTTTGGTGGTAAATGGGTATTTTACTTATCGATTTTGTTTAAACTCGGATTTGATTTCAGATGTAAAAAATGAACCCATTTAAGATTAGTTACCGATTCAACTAGTTCGATTTGGATCGGTCAGGGTTCAACATTTCCAATACAAATTAATCCTAAAAACCAACAAAATTAAAAGAACCCACTGAATCAGGTTGTATCGATTTAAATATTTACTGATTAGGGCATTTACTCTAAACACTCATCACATTTACAAGGACACGTATATTCACGCTTATTATTACAGCTAAACGACACTGGTTTCTGTCATAACGTAACGAAGCAACTTTCAGAAACCGTACGTTGATGATTTCCACGAGGGTTCATACTCTCTATTTTTCAAAAAATGGCTGTTCTGAAATTTTTACAAGATTTTAAAAATTTGTTGAATTGAACATTTAACCTATTTAATAATACATTAATATTTACCATAAACAATAACATTATAAATAAAAACAAAACAAGTAGTAGTAATCAACAAAAATATACATTGAAATATCAATTTTTTTGAAGAACATTTGAAACGATAAAATATTTTGTTTTGCCTAATCTGCTCTTAATAGACCAACAATATTTACGATTAACTCCAGAAACCGTGTTGGTACTTGGTAGGCTTTGAACCTTCTGTGCGCTTCTTGTCACTAATCCACCAGACACGACCAAAGTTGTTTTTTTGGCTTGAAATATGATGATTATTAATGACAATAAATATCGTTAAATATGGTTTTGTTATTTTATATACTTTTCAACAAACTACGTAATCATAGTTAACACGCAAAGAATTAAGGCTGACACGTATTTGAGAACTCCACATGTCACCAAGGTGGTATCACTAGAACAGTTTAGGAGCCCGCCACGTAAATTAAGTGGTCTTGGGAGAATCATCTTTTCGAATAGTCAAAACCCCGAAATTTCTTCTAATTTTTCAACGTTTTTAACAATCCTCCGAAGTTAATAGTACTAGTTTTTTTCAATAATCTTAGAAGAATTACATAATATTTCTTTCCAAAACAAAATATAAATCAAACCTCGCTGATAAGCAATCAATTAATGCTATTACAGCTAACAAGTTGACCAACTGATGTATTTTAAATTTATCAGAAAAAATGTTTAGTTTAAAATTTTAATGTTGGATAGATGACAAAGACGGAACATAAAGACTAGTATCCTCTTTTATTTTCATGAATTGCATGGTTGGTCCATAATAAAGATAAAGTTTTGTTGGCTTTTTTATTATGGCATAACCATGTGGTCTTAAAAAACGCAAGAACTTATAATCAATGGGATCAACAAGTGAAGGAAAAAAACCCCAACTTGCTTAACTGTAGACGTTTTGGTTTTATTCTTACACGCTAAATAATGTTTTTCTTTTTTTTGTGTAATCCGTTCTTCACTGAAATATACATCGTTTAAAATCATGGATAAATCACTGCAACTCTAATAAACACTTAATTTAACAAGCAAGTATAACTCTACACCAATATTTTAGAAGTTTTAAAATGTCATACTACAAAACTGGGCATACTATAGTACCACTAATCTCTGCTTATTTTTGGAATTGTCAAAATTATTCTTATTCTTTGTTGAAAAAAGAATAAAGCAAATTCAGACAATCCCTGAAAAAAATTATTTTTAAAGTTCAGTTAAGGATGTTTATAAAATAACAAGTTGATGTCTTTAATCGAAGTCTTTAGTCAGTACGTATTAAAACTTGTTTTCGCTAAGTGTAGAATTAAAACCACTAATCTGAACTAAATGATTTATGTTTGAGGTGAAGAATCCGATCAAATATAAGATTTTTTTTTTTATTATGTTTAGGAAACTACTCAAGACCTATTTATTTTATAGGAAAAGTTATTCACATTTTTCCATAAACTCTAAACTCTCTATTTATAGAAAAAGCTATTCCTAATTCTAATGTGTTTCTAACTTAATTTGATAATAACAAATCTAATAGATAAACTTGAATTTCTCTTTATCCTAATCTTACTTGATTATGAATTTGAATTTCAAATTTTATCCTAATTTGATAATTATCCAACATTCAACTCTTTAATTTCCAAGTTTGAATTAAAGATGTCTTAAACATCAATCATATCCCGCATCTCGTTGAACTTGATGCGCGCTAATAGCTTTGTCAACAAGTCAGCTTGTTGCTAGATGGATCTGGCTTCTATTGTTTTCAATGCATTGTTAACCTTCAACACCACCTTATCCTCATAATTGGCAATTGAATCGAGGATGGAATATATTCCTTTCCATTTGTTGTTACATAAAATGTTTTCTCCATATCTCGCCTCTATTACGTAGTTCACCTTCTCTTAACAACGTTTCTTGAGGACGATTATTAACAAGGTTCTGATCGTGTCTTGGCCTTTGAACACGGTCGTATTACACTTTCTCATCCTTCAATCAAGACTCATATACCAATTGAAGTTTATGATAATAGAGTTAAAAAAGCAAATTTTTATTGATTTAGAAAACTTCTCAAAAACTAAATATTTTTCTCTTAACTTTATGAAACATCTTTCATAAGTCTATATTTATATAATATTAGTTCATTTTAATCCTAAATCTATTATATTGTTACAAATCTTATTATATAAGATCCATCTATATCTTAGAATTTTATCTACATTTATTTGTAAACTCTATTCTTATATTAACTAACTAACTTATTAGAAAATAAACTTATTAATCAATATTGAAATTATCCATAAAAATCAAAAATTTATACTATGTTTCAGATAAATTTAGAATTGAGAAAATAAATAGAATCTCTAACATTCATAGTATATTTTGAAGATTTTTTACTTACAAAGAAGTTTTTTAAATTCTACCCACAAAAATCAACTGTTAGTTCATAACCTTAATTTTTGGTTCAGAATTTCTTTTTTTTTTTCTGGTTTTCTGATATGGCTTTTATTTAATCTGAATATTCAGGTTGGAGGGGAAAGGTAAATGGTGAAAAACATGAAAGATTAGTACAAAGTTTAATGGGATCATATGTGGCAACTTTTTAAGAACAAATATGAATGACCCTATCACCCAAAAATTGGACTACAAAATCTTTTGTGGGTCCAATAATTGTTCATCACTCACCACACCACCAATTTCATATCTACCCTCAGCCTGTTACTGATTACAGTTTCGTATCTACTGTCAGTCTTTGACTGGATTATATCATATAAACCGGAGGCATTACTTACATACTATTCTTTTGATGTTTTCACGCATGCATATAAAATAAAAGAGAGTTTATTTTTGTCAACTTATGATTTTTTGCAACTTTTCGATTAAATATAACTTAAATCTGCAATTTTGGAAAGAAAAACCCCACAAATCCTCAGTTTTTTTTCTCTCTTTGAAAATTGCTCTTCAATGAATCTCTAGTCACATCACAGAAATTAAAGGATAAAAAAACACACCAACTATCGATCGTACTGTGTAAAACGTGGTCATGCATTCGAATTGAGGTGGCTTTTCAAATCGATAAAGAAAAGAAAACGGAATAATGTCAAGAGCCAGTATTCTTGTGTCATGAGCATATTTTTAATTTAGGGGTCTGATTAATAAATTTTATGTTGGAATTGGGTAAAACATGAAATACGGTAAAGTTAAGGGGGTGGGATCTGATGAGTTGTTGGGAAGAACACATGTATGAGTTGTTTGGGGCTTTAAAACCACTTCAAATAATGGATCTGTTTTGTAGGGCACATTGTGTCCTATATCAGGTGTAATCAAAACTCTTCCCATAGACAACTTGATCCAAAATAATGATGTCCTAATATTTACTCCCCCATTATTCAAATGCAAATGCAAATGCAAATGCAAATATGAATTGCTTTGAGCGTGACTAATAATAGCTCACAAGAGTAGTTCATTTTAGACTAAGATTTTAGGACACTTCAAAATCTCAATGGGTCCGAATATTTCAATGAATAGATCTTGCAAATCAATAAGTCATATTGTCCATGATGTTTCTACAAATATTAGTTATCTCACTTTATGTGAGTACTAAGGCTGATGTTAGTTTACTTGTTGGTCTGTAATTAAATTAGTCATTTCGACAATATTTCAAATCAAAATAAAAAATTAACATTGAAACCTTCCACCGCCGTATTAATATCCGACTAGTCCAAAAATTATATGATTGAATATACATGTTTTTTGTTTTTATTTCTATTGTTGAATGATCCCAAAACTGAATCCAAACTAATCTGAAGATCATATAGAACATTGGGTCTTAATAATACCATCTAAAACATCCTACTAATCATTTTGAGGGGACTCAAATCCTTGTTTTTTAATGTCAAGATCGATCAACTGAACCACTATGAGTAAGTTCAACTGGATATTACATTTTTTTTTTTTAAAAAAACGACTCTCTTATGTTAGAAATCACGCCATATTGTTTGTATATTTTATATACAAACCTTCAATTATTCGTCCATAGATTTTCCAAAAATCCGGTTGCATAAACGTGACTGATGGTTATCGCGCGGTATTATAGTATGATTATACAAATCGGATTAAAGACGGGACAAATAAATAAAATAATAAGAGAGCCTATTTGACCCAATATGGGCCCATTTACTTTTCCTTTTTCCTTGTTTATTCGAATGATTTGGTTTTCCCGCTATATTTGCATACTCCTCTAAATCCCTAATCGGTGTCTTGAAAACAACAAAAAGGAAAAAACAAAGAAATAAAGAAAAAAATCAAATATTTAATTTCGTTTTTCAATTTCTTCGTCTCTCTCTCCGACGAATCGAGCGAAAGCTGACTGACGAGGAGAAGTAAAACCCGGTGGAATTTTTCCGATTGAAACAGGTGTCAACACCGAGTTGGCCGGAGAGTGGTGTGGTGATGGAGGAGGAGCCAATGGGTGAGTTTCGCGGCCAGTCCCAGCCTGACCGGAGGAAATCTGGAACTCCGAGGCTTTACATTAAAGAGCTTGTGATGAAGAACTTCAAATCATATGCTGGTGAACAACGCGTCGGGCCTTTCCACAAGGTTAGGGTTTTAATTTCCTCTATATTCATTTTCAAAATTGAGAGCAAAATTAGGCTTCAGGGTTACGAGTAGGACGAATTGGAAGCTGATAAGATTGGGTTTTGATTGAGGTTTTCTTTAATTTGAGCCTAGGATCCTCGTCAATTACAGTTTAGCCTGCGTTGCGAATTACAGGGATTTCATTTTTAACCTATACGTCGTGAATTCGAAAATTAGGCTTATTAAATTTCATTATCTTTGGACTGTCGTAATTCCAGAGTTTTTCTGCGGTGGTTGGACCTAATGGGAGTGGGAAGAGCAATGTGATAGATGCAATGCTGTTTGTATTTGGGAAACGAGCTAAGCAGGTGAGTATTCTTTATTTTTTTTTAGTGCTTGCTTTCGCTGAGCATTGCTCTTTTAAAGGTGCTCTGTTTGAGTAACCTTATGTTTATATGCTATTCAGATGCGGCTGAACAAAGTATCTGAACTAATTCACAACTCAACCAATCACCAGAACTTGGATAGTGCTGGAGTTTCTGTACAGTTTGAAGAGATTATTGATACGGTAAAGTTTTTCTCTGTTTTCATTTCATTAAAGACCTTTTTCTTAGCTAATACTGGTTGTCAAAACTTTCACTTAAGGCTGCACAAATGGGTTAAAAGGAGAGCTTTTGATTTTTGTTTTAGTTTTTGATCCATAAACGTTGGCGGATATCTCGCATTTCTGTTTAATGTAGCTTTTTAAGAAACTGAAGTTACAGCTTTGCTGTCTCTGTAATTTTCTTTGGAAAAGACTTCTAGTAACCAGCACTGTTATTCTGAACTAACACAGGAAGATGGCTCGTACGAAACTGTTCCTGGAAGTGATTTCATGATTACCCGGGTTGCATTCCGAGATAATTCTTCCAAGTATTATATCAATGAAAGGTCGAGCAATTTCACTGAAGTTACCAAAAAATTGAAAGGGAAAGGAGTAGATCTTGACAACAACCGTTTCTTGATTCTTCAGGTTCTCACTTTAGAGAAATTGCCTATATATTGTTAAATTCATATGTATCCCCTACGAATATTGGTTTTTTGAATGTTGACAGGGGGAGGTAGAACAGATATCACTCATGAAGCCGAAGGCACAAGGTCCCCATGATGAAGGTTTTCTTGAATATCTTGAGGATATTATTGGAACGAATAAATACGTGGAGAAGATAGATGAATTAAATAAGGAGTAAGTGATCCATGCATTCTACAATTTCTTTTAAATGACCAAGAATTGCGTTTGAGGCACAATTGCAAACTTTCCTGCTTTCTTCTTGTTGAAAATGCATATTTGCTATTTGTGAATGAGTTCATAAATCATAAGGCAGATTTGAATGTAAGTGGTTCCTGACTTGTTGGATGTTATGTTTATAATTGCAATTGCCTCTCTAAAAAATCTAGGCTTGAAAACCTCAACGAAAAGCGGTCTGGAGTTGTACAAATGGTGAAACTAGCAGAGAAAGAAAGAGACAATTTAGAGGTTTGTAGACGCTTTCCTTATTGTATGTGACCCGGTTTTTGTGGTACTTGTTGTTAAGTGTTTTTTGGAACAGGGTGTGAAGGATGAGGCAGAGACTTATATGCTGAAAGAGCTATCATTTCTTAAATGGCAAGAAAAGGCTACAAAAATGGCATATGAAGATACTTTAACTAAAATTACTGAACAGAAAGAGAGCTTGCAGAGTTTGGAAAATAGTCTAAAGAATGAGCGGTAAGCGCTAGTAAATTTTCTTTGAGGTAGCAAAGAAAATGTTGAAGTCATTTATAACAAATAGCGTAACATTGCTGTTTCAGACAGAAAATGGATGAGAGTAATAAGGAATTGAAGGGACTTGAGTCTGTGCATGACAAACATAAGAAGAGACAAGAGGTTTGTCTGAATACCAGATGTGTTATGCTCTCATACTTATATCCGACGTGCCTAAAATCATTTTTTCTCTTCCTTTACAATATTTAGGCTCTTGATAATGAGCTTAGAGAGTGTAAGGAGCAGTTCAAAGAGTTTGAAAGGCAGGACGTAAAGCATAGGGAGGACTTGAAGCATATGAAGCAAAAAATCAAGAAACTCGAGGATAAACTTGAAAAGGTTGGTAGTTATAAAAGGATTAACTTGTTTAGGTGGGCATACACCTTACCCGTGTTTTTGTGCAGGATTCCTCCAAAATCAGTGATTTGACAAAGGAGTGTGAAGACTCGAGAAATCTTATACCTAAACTTCAGGAAAATATACCAAAGCTTCAGAAGGTCTTGGTAGAGGAGGAGAAGGCGCTGGAGGAAATCAAAGAGAAAGCTAAAGGTGTGTTTTGCTTAGTATCTTATGCCCACTTATGATGACCTTCTTACCTAATCCGTTGCAGCTGCTTTAACAACATTGTCGTAAAAAGGACTTGGTTTGGCAACTTGTTAACATGCTAGCACCCATTGGTAATGATTAGCTAGGTGCACAAGATAAGTTTGTTCAGCTGATTATTTCTGTCAATTTTGTTACAGTTGAAACTGAAGGTTACCGGTCTGAGCTTACAAAAGTTCGTGCTGAATTAGAACCTTGGGAAAAAGATCTAATTGTGCACAGGGGAAAGCTTGATGTTGCATCATCCGAAAGCGAACTCTTGAGCATTAAGGTACATCCATATAGTAAGAACCATTTGGGTAGAGTCGTGAACTTTTACTTATCCAGATAACTTGGCTCACCCTCAACGTAATTACCAAAAATTTTTTTGTATTAGTTAATCCAACTACTTCGTTAAAGAATCTGTTTGCCATATTCAAATCTTTCTATGCTTACCGGACCTGCTTTCTGTCTGTATATTTCAAGATACTGTTGGAAAACTATTTTTGTATCCGTTTTAACATTACAACTTTGTTATTCTAGCACGAAGCTGCCCTGAAAGCCTTCACAGATGCTCAGAAACAGCTCTCTGTTATAACAACGAGAAAAGAAGAAAAATCTGCGGCAACTACCTCAATGACAGCTGATATAGAGAAGAAGAAACTTGAAGCAATGGAAGCTCGGAAAGTGGAAGAGGTACTTGTTCAGTATTGTATTATTTGCAGCTTGGATTTTGAAACTGAGATTATGCTTCTTGTCTTCTGCAGGAATCACATAGAGAACAAGAAACACTTATTCCACAAGAGCAGGCAGCCAGAGAAAAAGTTGCTGAGCTAAAGTCAGCTATGAATTCTGAGAAGAGTCAAGGTGATGTTTTGAAGGCAGTTTTACGAGCGAAGGAGAACAATCAAATTGAAGGAATATATGGAAGAATGGGGGACTTAGGTGCCATTGATGGTGAGTATATTGATCTATCTTCTAGTAGAAACATTGCTCTGTCGTTTAATAGTTCAGATTTTTATTTTTTGTAGTATGAGATGTGATATTTAAGTCGACAATACTTTTATGTTAAATGATTTGTAGATGTAAGTTCACAGTTGCGTGTCTGAATGATTTTAAATGTAATACAACAAATTCTATCAATCACTGACACTGGTTGTCCTTGGCAGCAAAATACGATGTCGCCGTATCAACTGCTTGTGGTGGCCTTGATTACATTGTTGTGGAAACAACTTCTGCCGCTCAGGCATGTGTGGAGCTGCTGCGGAAGGGAAATCTTGGTGTTGCGACGTTTATGATATTGGTATTGCATACCAATTTTCTGTTTGTGTGCTTTTGATCTTACCAGACTGATCATTTTTATTAAAAATACTAACTAGATCTGTGATACTGATTGATCGTAGTAAATTACTATGTATAGTTAGGACGTTAGGAGTGTGTTATGGTGGATTTGAATCGCATATCAAATGCAATAGGTAGTGCTCTGATAGTCCTCCTACAATATTCGTTTTTGCAGGAGAAACAAACCAATCATTTACAAAGATTGAAGGAGAAAGTGAAGACACCCGAGGATGTTCCACGCCTCTTTGATCTGATTAGAGTTAAGGATGAGAGGATGAAACTTGCATTCTATGCAGCCCTGGGAAACACTGTTGTGGCAAAGGATCTTGATCAGGTATATTATGTTTGCTCATTAAGACTGGCTCAGTAACAAAATTCATTTACTTGCTTTTATAAAGATGAATTCAGCTAAGCTTAGCTAATCTAATGAAACCGAAGATGACTAATAGCTCTGAAGATACAAAGTTTCTGCGGAATCAAAGCTGACCTATACAAATTTGTTTTGGTTATTAGGCAACACGTATTGCGTATGGTGGGAACAGAGAATTTCAAAGAGTTGTGACTCTTGACGGCGCTCTCTTTGAAAAATCTGGTACCATGAGCGGAGGGGGAGGTAAGCCACGTGGGGGAAGAATGGGAACCTCTATTCGAGCCACTGGTGTGTCTGGCGAAGTTGTTGCTAATGCAGAAAAGGAGCTCTCGAAAATTGTTGACATGTTAAGCAATATCCGTGAAAAGATTGGCAATGCTGTGAGACAATATCGAGCTGTAGAAAACGAAGTCTCTCGCCTGGAGATGGAACTGGCGAAAAGCCAAAGAGAGGTACTGTTTTCTGCTATTTTATCAGTGTGACCATCCCTCTTGAGATATATAAGTTGCCTTAAATGCAATTAAATGTTTCTTTCTCCCATCTTTTAGATCGAAAGTCTCAACTCAGAGCACAATTACCTCGAAAAACAACTAGCTTCCCTGGAAGCTGCGTCTCAGCCAAAGACAGATGAGATAAACAGGCTTAAAGAGCTCAAGCAAATCATCTCCAAAGAAGAAAAAGAGATTGTAAAACTTGAGACAGGTTCTAAAAAGCTGAAGGATAAGGTGCGTAGCATCAGTAATCTTTTTTTTTTATGTTTTGAAATGTGGCAAATTCTCCGTCTTCCTATCTGTTTCTGGTCTAACTAGCCATGTTTAGAAAATCTGAGTGCTTTTTCCCCGGGAGCTTAGACTAGTAAAATCCTCAATCTATGGATTTGTTCCATTGTATTATTATCCTGTATATAGAACTGAGTGGTGCTTCTTATTTTAGGCTTTTGAGCTGCAAACCAACATAGAGAACGCTGGTGGGCAAAAGCTGAAAGGACAAAAGGCAAAGGTTGAGAAGATTCAGACTGTAAGTTTTCCTTTGCTCTTAGCATGCTCTTAGTGAACTCACAGTTGAGTGTGTCCTAATTTATGTTGCACATGTTTAGGACATTGACAAAAGTAATACAGAGATCAATCGGTGTAATGTTCAAATAGAAACAAACCAGAAAATGATAAAGAAGTTGACAAAGGGAATTGAAGATGGGACTCGAGAGAAAGAAAGGCTAGAGGGTGAGAAGGAAAAGTTGCTGACCATTTTCAAAAGTATAGAACAGAAAGCATTTGCGATCCAAGAGACGTATAAAGAAACACAGAAGGTTTTAACTACCTTATCTGTCATCTTCATACTATTTGGATAAGAGTTATAGAGCAGTCCTTTCTTGTTTGTGTTTCAGTTGATTGATGAACATAAAGAGGTGCTGACTGAAGCAAAGTCCAATTATGAGAAGCTGAGAAAGTCTGTGGATGAGTTGAAGGCATCTAGGGTAATAAATAACTGAATCATTCTCTTTCTTGCTGGTTGCTGCGTTACTTTGCGTGCTTTTAGTCATCTAATACTTGAGTCGTACACAGGTTGACGCAGAATTCAAAGTTCAAGATATGAAAAAGAAATACAATGAATTAGAATTAAAAGAGAAGGGCTACAAGAAGAAACTCAGCGACTTGCAGATTGCACTCACAAAGCATATGGAACAGTACGTATGGTGAACCCCCATTCATGATACCTACTTCATTTGCATCTCAAATTCATCATTTCTCCATTGCAGAATTCAGAAAGATCTTGTTGATCCGGATAAGCTTCAAGCAACATTGATGGATAATAATTTGAACGAAGCTTGTGATCTAAAAAGGGCTCTTGAAATGGCTGCCTTACTGGAGGCTCAGCTGAAAGAGTTAAATCCAAATCTTGACTCAATCGCCGAGTAAGAATTTAGTTTGTTTTATATTGTGTAATCCAATCGAGACATGTTTCACTAGCTTTCTTGATTGTTTGCTGTAATTACTTAAAAGGTTTCGGAGCAAAGTGGAACTTTACAATGGGCGGGTAGACGAACTTAACTCTGTAACCCAAGAACGTGATGACATAAGGAAGCAGCATGATGAATTGAGAAAGAGAAGGTATTCCACGCTTCTAATTTTTCTGCGTATTTATATGTTTTTACCTTTTGTTATTGGTGTCATGAAGCTAACTTGGATGACTCTGAATTCATTTCAGGTTGGATGAGTTTATGGCTGGATTTAATACAATATCGTTAAAACTGAAAGAAATGTATCAGGTTAGCTTCCCTTTATCCTTTTGGACATTTTACAAATCCATAAGCTTGGCAAATAACAATAGGGTGTATCACAAAGATATCCAAAAATGATTAGAAAACTTACAAGGCCATGAGTTATGATGTCTTTCTATGAATTCTGAGTTGCTTGGCAAATCTTACAACTTGAGCTTAAATCTTTTTTTTTCTTCGCCTATCTTATACATCTTATCTTTTCACTGATTAATTTTTCAAATATGATGCTGCAGATGATCACTCTGGGAGGTGATGCAGAGCTCGAGCTGGTAGACTCGCTAGACCCTTTCTCAGAAGGTGTGGTTTTCAGTGTGAGACCTCCCAAGAAGAGCTGGAAGAACATTGCAAACTTGTCGGGTGGTGAAAAGGTCTTTTAGAAAACAAACAAACATCTCTTTACACTTAATATCACCAGTCTGTCTCTCAACTCTCTTAAAAGGCTTCTCTATCTCTTACTTACAGACGCTTAGCTCACTCGCACTAGTCTTTGCACTCCATCACTACAAGCCTACACCGCTTTACGTCATGGACGAAATCGACGCCGCTCTCGGTAATACTTCCATTCCTCCAATGTAATTTCACTTGAAAGACTCTGGTTGATCCGTGAAAAAAAGTTTGACTCCTTTTTTTTCCACCAGACTTTAAGAACGTATCAATCGTTGGACATTACGTAAAGGACCGTACTAAAGATGCTCAGTTCATTATAATCAGGTCAGTTCAATCTCTTTTTTTTTTTTATTCCAACAGACATGAGACAGATCAGTTATTGACACTCTGGAACTTGATTGCCTAATGTATTAACTATTTAAGTAAGAGAGGTTTTGAGATCTAATATATATGAAAGTGGTGCAGTCTGAGGAACAACATGTTTGAGCTAGCGGATAGATTGGTGGGAATCTACAAAACAGATAACTGCACAAAGAGCATTACAATCAACCCTGGAAGCTTTTCAGTTTGCCAGAAAACTTCTGCTTAAGTCTACCAAATGAACCTCATTTTATATTAACCACTTTGGTTTTTGGTGTCTGCATGTATTAACAAAGCTCATTGTATCGTAATGATTTCCTTGTGTGGGAGTTTCTCTACTGTTTAGTTGACTTCGGGCTTGCTTTTTTATTTTTTTAAATTGCTAGGATTATTAACATCAATTATGTCATAAGTTATAAAAAATAATGTTTATAATATGCCTACGTGTAGACCAATCTGCTATTGGTCAAACCATTTGCATAATTATTGTATTTTCTAAGCAATATGATTTTTTTCGATTGTGACCAGATTAGTCTAATTGCACCATTAATCCGATGCCAGAGTGTACCAATAATGTACATTGGTGCGACCGTCTTGGGTCTAACATCAGGTCCAGTAGTATAACACGGAGTCCAATAATATAAGGGATTCTATTTTTAGTCCATATATATTATTAAATATGGATTTGGATACGATAAAATAATTTTATGTTGTAAAATTAAATTATATATTTAGTAAAAATATTAGATAATAATTAGTTTTTGATAAAATTCAGATTTTAATATTTTTATTATAACTTTTAAAAATAATTATAATTGTAGGGGTCTAAAAAGAAAATTTGTCCAAAAAGCTCTACTAGTACTAAACCGACGCTGTGTACCAATCACAAAATGAATATTTTAACTACATTCTTAATGTATGAACTACAAGTGGCATTAATATTTCATTATTTCCTTGTTTTTACGCAATTAAATTAATGTGAATACTAGTGGGTTAAAAAAGATAGCTGAAAAAAATCTAATATGAAATTCCAAGTGTAATTATTTTCCAAAAAAAATTTAAAGTTATCAAATTCCAAATGGTATAAGTAGTTAATGTTTATGCTCAATGTTGTTGTCAAAAGAAAAATTGTAAGATTAATCTAATATAAACATGCAAAAATTCAAAAGTCTTGCCGTAGTGTAGACTTCTTCATTGGCTCTGTTTTCTTGTTTTTGCTCAACGTATTAGGAATGGCGTTCTTAAAATTTACAAATTGATTGATTGGATGTTTTTGTTTTCAACTAAATATATTGTTTAAACTTTTTTTTGAAAACCAGCAAGTACAAGCTGAATGTTACAAGTAAAATGATAACAACACACTTGCAATCGACTCAATAATGATAACAAACAGTACAAATACAACATCATTATTTGTGATTCTGTTCCCAAACTCACGAAGCTTTTTTGATTTTTATTTTGCAGATAGATCAAAGATAGTGATTTTAACACACATCTTGATTAAGAAAACAAAACAAAAGCAGTCAAATTCTTCAGGCCACAGGAGGATCTTCGAATACATATTTCTCAAACTCTTCCCTTGATCTCCCATCCGGATTCTTCTTCCATTCCATGAACTTCTTCGACGCCTCTATGAATTTCTCCATGTGAAGCTTCTTCCATTCCTAACCAAGTCAAAAATCCACACAAAGTGTTTGCGCCAAAACCATTAAGGAAACATAAACTTTAAAAGACTAATTGGTTCAAGAAGTTAGGGAAAAAGAATGAACCTCGAAATCCCATTCTCCATACATATCAGGATCATCTTTGTTAGCCCATACAAAGGTTTCCACTTGCTTCTTCTCGGAAGTGTCCTGCATAAAATGGAGAATTAACGCTTCAATGATTTATCGAAGATCATACTAATGTGAATCATGACGGCCAAGTGAATTTCTAATACTTACAGTCAATACAACTTCAACAGTCTTCCTCACGTACTCATCTCCTTCAATCATATCTAAATTCTCTAACTGAACATCTGTTAATCCGGTTAGTATCTGCACCAAACATCAACCAACCCTTTAATCAGATTCAGAAATGAAATATCACCAAAAAAACCAAACTTGGGGAAGTTCTTTTACTGCTTTCAAATCTGAAAGTTCAAAACTAAGAGAAAGAAGAGTGTATTATTAAACCAGAAACATATGTTTACAAACTTTGTTATTAATTTGTTCTTAGATTTGAATATACCCCTAAAACCAAAGAAAAGAAAAGAAACAGAATAAGAGAAATGAAAATCAAAACCTTTCCGTTGATAAGTCCGTTCTCAGAAGCAGAAATACATGGATGCAAACGCCCTTTGAGCCTATACAGATGACTTCAAAAAAAAAAAAGAAGAAAAGAAATCAGCTTTAATCAATCTTCAAGCAAAGAAAAGAAGGTAGGAGATGTGAAGAAAGACATACTAGCCGTGGAGTTGCGCTGAGACGGTGACCGGATTGCATTCGAGGATCAAACTGACGACGGATGGTTCTTGGAAACTGCCGTAAACGAAAACATTGTGCGACGGAGATTGATCAGAACTAGTCATCGTGTTCTTCTGAAAAATGATTGATTTGATTTAGTTTGAATGAAAAAATCTATGTGTGTGAGAGGGAGAGGGTTAGTGATATCCTCCTTTATTTATTCCCACTCTTTAGCATCATCACGTAGCGTAGCTTCGTTTCTTTCCGACTTTAATATTTTTAACAGCTGTCTGGCTGTCAACTAATAGGAACTTACGGAAATGTAACATTTATAGTTTGTTGACTTTTTTTTTGCTTTATCTTCTTAACAATTCCCGGTCGAGTTCTCTGAAATTTCTTGTCGGTGGAGAATAGTGTCATTACTGATTTAACATGTCAGTGATGTTACTAGTACATAACGTTACACGGTAGAAGAACTATCATAAAAGGTGCCTCTAACACTATAAATGACATGAAAATGTCTTTTTTAAAGAAAAAAAACACTACTATATATGGTCTCCTCATAAGTAAGATTTATTCTGCCATTTCTAGGTTTCGTATTTCAGTATTTTTAGTGTGTTAAAAAAAACAAACATAATTGATTTTTTTTCCTTTTTTTATTCGTCAAAGTAAAGTCAAGATATTCTCTTTCGTTCATATGTTCCGGGATCAAAGTCAATGTTTTTAAAAAATGATATTCCTTTCGTTTTTTAATAATCGATGTCCTAAGCTACATCTTAAACCTTATTTATTGGAGAGTTTTAAGTTTTTCAAATAAAGGTTTTTTCTGCTTCGAACTTTTTTTTTTATAGTGGGCCGGTAGATAATGAATGAAAAATTACAGATAGAGATGTTGTCAGAGACTTTTAATTTTTTTTTTCTGTGAAATAAGAATGTGGGTCTGCTTGTACAGTTTCCGTTGGCAAAATCAATATGACTTTTTTCGGATTCGGATCATACCTGGTCTGAATAGTACGTGTCACCAGCTAAAAGTAAGAGAGAAAAAAACGTCAAAGATAGAATTGATTTTTAGCTAAACAATATATATATATATATATGTAATTTTTAAAAAATTTCAAATAACAAAAAAATAAAAAATTGATAAAATTCAGATATAATATTAATAATTTAAATTTTTTAAAGTATAAATTTTTCACTTGAAATAAGAAATTAAAACTTTGAAAAATTAGTTTGCTAATATTAAAAATTAATTTGATATATTTTTAACTTCATAAAATTAGGACTGATGTTTTTTTTTATTTAAGTTTTTCATGGATTATTCCATTAAAACACACAAGATATATAAAACCACTATAACAATTATTCGCCATTTTTATTATTATTTAAATTTTTTTTTTCAACCATTAGAAATAGATTAATAAGATTGATTAACTAATTATAATTATAAAAAAGACGGATTAAATAAATTGACGGAATACTTTATTTTGGCTCTCATTAATCTGTAATTATAGTTATATAGAAATTACAAATTTAATTCTGATAACATTAAAACAAAAAAATTATTTTATATATTATACATATTATACTGTGAAATATATAAAATAAGATTAAATTTATTTTATATAATTTTTATATGAATTATTTTTTAAAACTAAATTATCATAAAACTGTTTGAAAAATATAATCTATTGTTATAATAAGGATCGAACTTAGCGTATTATTCCTTTTTTCTGTATATTTATTTTAGCTCCTTTAAATTTAATTGGTGCAAAAGTAGAGGAACCTAAAGTAAATAAGTTTTCAGATTATTTTTTAGGCTTAAGGTCAAGTTGATTGATATAACATAATGATTTTATGATAAAGAAAATAAAAATGATGAAAACAATCACATTACAACTCAATGTTCATGTAGTAGATACAACATCGTTCATCTTTGTGTTCCGAACTGACAAAACTTCTTATAATCTTATTGCACTTGAAGAGAGAGAGAGAGAGAGATTTTTATTTTGGATGAAACAATTAGTTAACAAAAAGGCAGAGAAATTCTTCAAACAACAGGAGGATCATCGTGTACAAATCTCTCAAACTCTTTTCTTGTTTTACCATCCGGATTCTTCTTCCATTCGATGAACTTCTTTGACGCTTCTATGAATTTCTCCATGTGAAGCCGCTTCCATTCCTACCATATCAAATATCCACACAAAAAAAGTGTTTCCGCCAAAACCATTAAGCAACATAAAACTTGAAAAAGACTAATTAATTAGTTTTTGATTATTAGTGGAAACTTGTGAGCTAATAAAAGGCCTAAGCGTTTCAAACCTCGAAATCCCATTCCCCATACATGTCGGGATCATCCTTGTTGGCCCAAATCAAAGCTTCCACTTGCATCTTCTCAGATGTCTCCTGTATAAGTGGAGAGACAAGCTTTAACCAATCTCAGGATCATTCATGATCATAGTGATGGTGATTAGAGATACTTACAGTTAATACAACCTCAACGGTCTTCCTCACGTATTCAGCTCCTTGAATCATATCTAAACTCTTTAACTGAGCATCTGTTAATCCAGTTAGTACCTGAGAAATTGCAAAAGAGAAAAAGTTGGTTAAGAGTGTACACTAAACCGGAGAGAAACCAGTAACAATTCATTTGAATACACCAATTCATTTGAATGAAACCTTAATATCTCATTATTGAATACTTACATCCACAAGGATTTCGGAATCGATAACTTTCCTATTCTCTAAGAAAACAAAGAAGAAGAAAGAGATGGAATCAAGACCTTGCCGTTGACTAATCCGGACTCAGAAGGAGCAATACAAGGATGCAGACGTCCTTTGAGTCGATAAAGATGACTGCAAAGAAAAAAGAACCAATAAATCGGATTATAATCAATCTAAGCAAAAAAAGAAAGAAAGAAGAAGATGGGAGATGTAAAAGAAAGAAAAGGTACAAGCCGTGGAGTTGGGCGGAGACGATGACCGGAGTGCATTCGAGGATCAAACTCACAACAGCTGGGTCCTGAAAACTGCCGTAGACGAAGACGTTGTTCGACAGAGATTGATCAAAAGTAGTCATCTTTATCCTCTGAAATTGTTTTGATTATAGTACTAGTTTCAAATCAAGTTGAGTTAGTGCTCTGTATTTTGTGTTTTCTTCCTTTGTCTCTTCATATTTAATATTTTAATAAAATTGACAGTAACGCCAAATTCTTGAACCAATCTCTATCGGTCAAAGTCAAACCATTCACATTTTCTTATATTTTTAATCCACTATGACTTTTTGGATTCAGATTAGATTTGTCTAAATGAAGCCACCCCTAATAAGATAAGACACCCGAATACATGATGCTTTAATGTCAAATGATCGTATAACTCTTGGTCATAAACGAATATAAATTTAATACACAATCATATTTGTGTTCCGAACTCACAAAGCCTATTATATAATCTTATATATTGCATTTGAAGGTGAGACCCTTAAATTTAAAGTAAAAGATAGATAAATATTTAGGATAGTGTAGATAAAGGGAGACAAATTCTTCACACCAAGGGAGGATCTTCGTGTACAAATTTCTCAAACTCTTCTCTTGTTTTCCCATTTGGATTATTTTTCCATTCGATGAATTTCTTTGACGCCTCTATGAATTTCTCCATGTGAAGCCGCTTCCATTCCTACCATATCAAATATCCACACACAAAAGTGTTTTGCCAAAACCATTAAGCAACATAGACTTCAGAGAGAGAGAGAGTTATTAGTTTTGTAATGATTAGGAAACTTGTGAGCGAATGATGAGTTCAACCTCAAAATCCCATTCTCCATACATGTCAGGATCATCTTTGTTGGCCCATATAAAGGCTTCCACTTGCATCTTCTCGGATGTTTCCTGAATAAAATGGAGATTAATTTTAATTAAAAGCTTCAAGCTTTCAGCAATCTCGTGATCATTAGAGATGATGGAAGTGAAACTTACAGTTAATACAACTTCAACAGTTTTCCTCTCGTATTCAGCTCCTTCAATCATATCTAAATTATCTAGCTGAGCATCTGTTAATCCAGTTAGTACCTGCACGAACCATCAACCCTTTTTTTAGATTTTGAGATCAAGGATTATAAAAAATACAAGTTTAACAAAAAGGGTTAAACTTTCCTTTGTTTATTATTAGTCCTCTGGACGAAAATAGAATTCTTGTAATAGAAGTTATTATGTTCAAAAGAGGTTTTTAAAGATTGGGTTGTATTTGTTCTTAGTTAAGATTATTTCATCAAAAAGAAGAAAGGGTTGTAAACAAAACCTTGCCGTTGATTACTCCGGTCTGAGAAGGAGCAATACAAGGATGCAAACGTCCTTTGAGTCTGTACCTGTGACTGCAAAATCCCAAAAGTCTTCTTTTGATCAATCTCCAAAGAATCTAAGCAAAAAGGAAGATAGGAGATATGAAGTAAGACGTACAAGCCGTGGAGTTGAGCGGAGACGATGACCGGAGTGCATTCAAGGATCAAACCCACGACAGCTGGTTCTTGGAAACTGCCGTAGACGAAGACGTTGTGCGACGGAGAATGATCAGAATTACTCATCTTCTTCCTTTTGATAGAAAGCTTTGATTTAGTTTGAAAATTTGCTTGAGTGAGTACGTAGTGCTCTCTCTTTTTATAGCCTCGTATCGTAGCCTACTTTCTTTGAATTCTTACTCCTTATTTCTTCATTATTATTTGATAATAATAGTTGATCTTTTTTTTTCTTTCTCTTTTCCCTTGTCAACGGTCATATATTTTGTTTTCATCATAAACAAATGCATACTTATCTTGATTGATTAGTTTGGAGTAAACAACATATCTAGCAGACTCGGTCTTTTTTTATTATCACTTTTGTTTTGAACAATTAAAAAAATAGCTAAATTGATCTTCTAGTGTACGAGCTACAATGCACAAATACATATACATATATATTATTGTCATTATCGTCACACCTTAAATAAATATAAACGTCGGCCGTCAAAAAAAAATAAAAAAATAATAAACCCACCCCATGATGTATGATTGTATATTATTGTAATATGAATGTGTTTGCCCAGTTTTGTGTCCATGTTCTTTTATAAACTGGTACTATATTTGATACTGACTATCAAATTTTAAAAATCTCAAAAGAAACGATAAAATTTAGTTAAGAATAAATACTCTTTTCATTTCAAAAGAAACAATAGTTTGAAATTTTTTATTTTTGTTTTATGAAAAGTATTATTTCATATTTTCAATATTAACCCTACTTTAGTGTATTGATTAGAAACAAAAATATATTAATGAAGGATAAAAAAATTAATAGATTTCTTAACATCTATTTTTCTCTTCTATTTTATTTTCGTGTGTGAAGAATACATAAATAAAAACGTCAAAAATAAAATTCAAAAATTTTACAGAAGTCCTCAAAAATTTAAAGGAAACCAAAATCGACAGGATGTACTCTTAGCCAAGTAATATTACAAACCAAACTTTGAAAATAACTTAAACGGTGGAAAAAGAAAACAATATACTATTATAAACAGAGAAAACAAAACAGAGACACTCGCTATCACTGGAATGCTCGGACAAAACCAAATACGAGGATTAATAAGAACAACGAACTACGGATGGTGAACACTCTTTATAAATTTAAATAACACTCTTTACTTACTTCTTTTCTTCTGTCAAAGATAAGCAGCCAAGAAACAACAACTTATGTCTATGATTCATTGCTCAAGAATCATCAATCATCAGAAAATAAAAATGATTCTACAACATCCTCTCTTCTCTTCCCACTTAGATTCTTGTTCCACCCCAACACTTTCCTAAACGCCTCCACAAAGTTATCCGCATGAATCACACACACACACAATACAGACACACACACGAAATCCCAAACGTTAACTAAGTATTTGCCCATATTTATTTTGGTAAAAGACATTTCATCATCGACTAGCAAAAATAACCAACCTCATAATCTCAATCTTTGTACATACCATTAAACTAACAAACAAATGATTAAAGAAGAATTATATGTTTCAATTTCAATACGATGACCAACTAAATTTTACGAATATAAATAGAAGACAAATCCGCACATATAGATGCATTTAGTTGTGAATTGTTGATGTTTTTTTTTGTCAATGTGAATTGTTGATGTAACAGTAAATATGTGAAATATTTTGTAATTACTATTTTAATTACTAAATAGAATACTAATAATATTTTATTTTTCTTATATGACAAAGGGACGAAATAAATTAATTTAATTAAATGTTAAATGTTAGCTATTGAATTGACATGTTAATCGATGGGTTTATAATAATATTGACCGTCGGATTAACATGTTCACATGCGTGACATTTCTTGTACAGCAATGTGAATTGTTCATAAATATTTTAAACAACATCAATAAATACAGTGCTTTCCTATAATACTAGGTAATTGCATTGTAAACATAGAAGTGTTGTAGAAGTAGAGAAAATTCGGATTGCATCATTTGGGCTCCAATCAGAACTTTCACATTTTATCAAAACACCAAAAGAATGTGTGATTTATTCTTGGGACTGTTCACACTACAGAAAAGTATATGAAATTCAAACCAAAGTAATCATTTGTTAAACATAGTTCTCCTACTTCAAATTGTCTTTTTTATTTTCTTACCGCTTTCTTCTGTAAGCCTTTAATCCCCTAAACCTCATCATCACTTCCTTCTGGTCCATGATGCAATGAAAAAAAAAAGCATCAGCAGGAGGAAAAATATATAAAAGGTGTGCATAAATGTCAATTTGAATGTAATGTTGGTAAGAAAAAAACCAGATTGGTCTTAGAGATGATATCATTGGGAAGTCCGAGATGTGTTTGGCACATCTTAGAGATGATATCATCACGAACACTCGAGGGGATTTTGCATTCGAGTTTGGGACTTTTAAACAAAAATAGAGAAAAAGAAAAGAAAAGAGACCGATAATTCGGTTTATGCCGTTAACAATTTGTTTGTTTCGGTTTTCGCCCCTTGCTTCAGAGCAATTGGTTAAGCACCCACATAAAGAGGGTCTTAAGAAGTTATGAGACGCAGCATCAGAGACACTCATCTTCTTCCTCTGATTCGATTTGTTTTGACGAAAGTGACAATAATGAATATAATCCATGATCAAACTTTAATCATTGTTGTCTACTTTGAACTTCACTTATTGAGGTTCATGTCCTATTTGTATATAACGACATCAATTATATCAAATATAAAATATCGTATAAGTGGGTGATAGATTAGCCAGCGAAAGCGAAAAAATAAAAATAAATATATATATATATATATATATCAATTCTTGTAACATCTTTATTTGCTACAAAGTACAAACACACTCTAATAAATTATTGATCAAAACTTTTTCAAACACTACCAACGATTTCTCGAATTGCAATGTAAGTGCCTAAAACTCCAATGGGAACACTCATCACCACCATACCAAACAACATTATAGTCTCAAACCCAAGTTTCTTGAAATTTCCAGAAATCTTCAAGTAACATAGGCAAGGGAGAAGAATAGAAACCGTTACGCTCAGTAATGCTCCAACCAGCGACATCATATAACCGAAAAAGGGAAGTGTCTCAGCGATGACCACACTACTTGTTATGAATAATGTACTTATCAAGACATGTAAATATGTTTTCTTGGCGTACCGCGAAGGAAACCAATCTTTTATGGTTTTTACTGTTGGTGTGATCATCAATGCGTATTTGGCTATGGGGTTTACGAGAGTTGTGTATATTGCCACCTTTGAACTCGTCTTATGAATCGGAAGATTCAATGTTATTTGAGATAAAGTTTGTGACCCGTACATTAAGTAGCCCAAAACCGCCATTGATGTGTAACCTATGGTGCATAGTATAAAAGATATAAGTAGGACCTGCCATAAAAAGGTTGACAGCATTATTATTTAAATATACAAAACTAAAACATAAAGAACATGAAATTAAATATATGCAATGACTTACATTGTTGAACTGATGTTTGCTTTTCATAGAGGAATACAAAGTGGGCAACACTGGATGCGCACCATAGCAAAAAGCATACAGGCTCAAAGCCGTAGGGATCCCACTCCAATTGATCAACTTTCCACTTTGACGAAACCCAATCCCATCAAATGCTCCAACCCAAGATATCGATCCAAGAGTCACGGCCGTAGCTAAAACGCCGCTCATAGATACATAAGACAAGACGCTTAGACTATCCCACCATAGAGTTGGCATGATGACGAGGGCTACTGACGCCATGAACGATTGTTTTCCGTTCAATCTCAATCCGAACAGTTTGATGTTGAACCTTGGGAAAAGATTGTGAAGATTGTCGCCTTCAAGGATCAAGAAACCAGTGGTGACTAGATAGAGTTCAAGGTGCATGAAGACTGACACAATGATTCTTCCGGGTCTGCCAAACGCGCGTTCTCCAATGTCCGGATACGTTTTGATACTGCGATCCGCGTTCATACATTTTGTAATGAGTAAAGATGTGTACAAGGCGGTTGCGGCTAGGAGTAACAGAAGTGAAAGACTCAACCATCCTCCACGAGCTAGTGAATATGGTACCGATAATATTCCAATTCCTAACAGAATTCAAGATATCTTCATTAGCAATACTTATTACTATGTTATACAAAGACAACTAAATATATAACCAAGCCAGAGATGATTAACCTGAAAGAGCATTGAGTGCGTTGAAACAAGTCTTAAAGAGAGAGGAAGATCCGCCATCGTCAATTTGTTTTTCGTGGTTATCTTCTTCCATCGTTGATAACTTCTCACAGAAAATTTATGCAAAAAAGTGATGGAGTGTAGATGTTTACTTTTTCTTCAACGTGTACAATCTGAACTTCTTTTAGAGAGAAAGTATTGGAAATAATGATATATCTTTTTCGTGAAAATATTAAAAGATTTTCAAGAAAACAAAGAGAAGAAAGAAATCAATATGGTTGTGATCATCTAAAGCGAAAATATCCGTGATTACTGATTGTGACTAATTAGGAGTTACGTGTGCGTTAATATACAACAATCAAATTACTTCAGAAACATTCTTTTGCCTTCTACCAAATTTTCAAAGAAAATAGAATTTGGGCTTATCCATATGAATTTATATACTATATGACTATAATATCAAAAATTTCAGGGCTTGTTATACACAAACATAAAAAGAAAAAAAAAATCTGTCATCTCTAACGAGTAGAATAAAGATAAATGAGAGATCACATAAACGATTCAGAAACCATTTATTTACCTGGAAAATAAATGGGAAGAGGTTCGTTAAATCCAAGGGGCTTAATCTCCGAAAGAAATTCAATGCCAACTAATTAGATTTTAAAATTTTGCTCCATTCTAAACTACATTCTAAATTCCAGGCGTTAAAACCTCTATCATTTACGGTTGCATATAGATAATAAACCAGGCTTTTCTTTATCATTTACGGTTGCATATAGATAATAAAATATTAAAAATAAAACTTTTGTTTAATGATAAAATTCATTTAAATATATATAAAATAAGTTAGTTGACTAAAATATATAATTATAAGAATTATGTGGCACAATAATGGTCAAAATTCATCACACATATTTAGAGTTCCAACCATCACCATGTGAATTAAAAAAGATATTAAAATTATTATATTAAGTTAACAAAAAAATATAAAAAATAATTTACTATTCAGATATTATAATTATAAAGTATATGAATTAATTTGACACTTTTAAGTTATTATTTACTAACCATTTATAAAAATGTTATATTAATAAAATCATTAAACCAAAATTCTTTAGATAATTTTTGTATTAACTAATACTATATAATATATGTATATAAATCTATTAAACTAAAATTTTCTAAATCTAACATTAGCTTTCTCACAAAAGAAATAATTTTCTATTAAATCATAAATTTCATCTATAATATACATATTACTAAATATGTTGGATTTAAGCTCTTGAAGGAGACTGTTTAGTTGTAAGTAGAGCACTGTGGTTATATTTGTGGTGATTTTTTACATATACTTGACAATTTTCATGTAAAAGTGAAAACAACAATTATTTATTGTGCTCTAAAACTCAAAAATATAAAATGGAAAATCAATATATGAATGGATTGGAAAACAAATGCTATATAGCTTACATAAAAAGAACTCACCGTCAACTTGAGACCTCTTTTGTTTTCTATATAATCTAAGGCTTATGTGCGATGGTGTCTTGTGTATCATGGCTTATCTCCAGTCGATAAAAGACTCGCAAACCCTTGTGAGAGACTTCGCTCAATCACACAATGCGACTTGGATGAACATCTTGGACTGTCCTCGGATTTGATTCGTTTCAAGTATGGCGACGAATAAGAGTATTGAGTTTCTGATATTTCTTCATCATCTTCTTCTTCATCGTAGTCTTTAGATATTTTTCTCTTTAAGCCTGGAACACTTCTTAAACCCGTGTGGCAGCGGCGGTAATCTTTGTGATGCTCATCTAACACCAGCAGCAGAAGAAGAAGATAATAAGACTTATATCAAGAATTCTCAAAACCTCCCAGATTATATAAAAACCAAACATACCTGAAAGAGAATCTTCATAAAGACATGATTCAGATTCTGTGTCACCACAGTTACAAGACAAGCTAGTGTTCTTATTTGGTCCTAAAATGCTGTGAACCACCACATTTAAAGGTTTGGGTTTTTATTGTTTACTCTGTAGTGTAGAATGTGTTGAGAAAGAAAGCTTTGTGTTTGTTCCAAACCTGTACATATGCTCAACAAACTCATCGATAAGGACAGGCCAAGCACCTGAGTGAAACACAAAATAGTAAGATGAATCAAAAACACAAACAGATATACACCACACTTGTTTTGGTGAGAAATCTAAAGAATTTGTACCTTCGGAGTCATATCCTTCAAGATTCTCATGTACACAACGACTAAACGCCAAGACTTGTTGCCACGTATCTTCTGAAATAGTGTGCCGTTGATTTTTCTACAAGATAAAACATCATCTTCTTTTCGTTAGATAGACAAACACAAGAGCGTTTTGGTAAAAACGTTTACACTTACGCTAAACAACAAAAAAAAAGTACCTCGATAAAGTCACACCAGCGGTTAAGTAATCTAAATCTCCCCACCAAAACCAGTTTCCATGCGGTGATAGCTTTACCTACAGCTGCACAATATCCAATGGAGTATCAGTGTTATCTCTATTGGCGTAATGCTGACATAGTAACCAAAATAATGATTGAAAAGAACAAAAGCTCTTACTTATACTCTTCTGTCCATTCTCACGGCACATAAAGTAAACAAAATCATAAAAGCGGGTAAACTCGGAGAAGTCCACCTATAATACAAAGAGGGCAAATCAAAATGGATAGATCACAGTGCAGCTGGTCAAGAAAAGTGTTAAAAGGAACCAATTGTGTAAGAGACGAAAAACTTGCCATTAAGTCAAGCCGTGACATCAACTTGAACAATTCATCAAAAAAGGAGTTTCTGCCATGGGACGCAAGGGGAAATAAGCGAACGGATTAACAGAAGACAAGTAAGTTTTGAATCATATGATAACCATATACATAATGAATTGGAGCACTCAAGATGAGGAAAAAAGAAGAAGCAGTTGAGCAATCACCTTGCCTGAAAATTCTTCTGGACTAGACTTAAGAGCTGATTTAATGCGTCTTTAGAATAGTTGGTTCTTTGTGATTCCTTGTCGGGTTTATAAATATTACATAAAACTTGACTTGATCGAATGTCTGCAAAGGAATATTATACATATAGACTTTTATAAGATACGATTTCAAATTCCAACAGAAAGAAACCCATGAGCAAAGCTACAAACATTCAACAATTCTCAACTTCAATAACCAAAGCAGGAAACTTCATATTAAAAAACAAATGTATTAGCTTTTCCATCAACATAAGACCCTAGTCAACTGCCAATACCATTGAGCTCAAAAAGAATTCACTTTTTCCATAGCAATGTCAGAGAACAAGAAATACAATTTTGGGTTCAAAAAGATAAACCAGAGATCTTCAAGCAATCGATATAAGATTAGAAAAACACTATGTATATAACAAATTCAAATTGAAGGACAAGAATTAACAGACTGATAAAGAAACGGACTTTACCACAAAATCTGCGATAAATCTCGAATATGTCGAATCGACCAGGAACCGGCGAAGAACCCATATATCCTCTCGAGCTCGAAGCTTCTCAGTTAGGAGAGGGGCAATCGAAACTCGAAAGGATCGTCGAAAAGAAATCGATGAAATTCAAGAATAGATCAGGAAACCACAACCAGAAAATCGAACTAGAACCAAAATCCCAAAAGCAAATAGTAAAAGTTACAAAAGACGAAAAAGGGAAAACATTTATTTTTGAACATGTTCAACTAAATCAGACCCAATAATTCAGGGCCCATTAAAAATGCAAAAGGACTTAAATAGAAGATGTTTGAGAAGACAGCTTTTCCTTATGTGGGCTTTATCCCAAATCCTCTCGTTCATTTTTTTGGAGTTTTTTTTAAAGGAAAACCCAAATAGTTACTTTTGATATATGTTGTGATTTTGATGTTTTAGGCATGTGTTTTTGATTGGGTTTTAGTTAAATCCATTTAGGCATAATCAGGAGTATGTATGTTTGTATTTGTTTTAATTAGGTATTGAAGTGATGTTTTGGTAATTTAAAAACAGTAAAGCTATTTGAGATTCAGAATCATGAAGATTTGCAAGAAAATGGGCCCGTGGCGACTTGATATAGTGACGTGATGCAGATTATCAGGTCTTCAGAGGTCTAGCGACATCCCATAGCGATTATGTTAAGTTGTTGTGCAATGCTTTGAAGTGAAGAAATGTTTTAGAGAATCCAGCAAAGTAATTTAGAGACCATATCAAGTTTTCATGAGGAAAGGGCAAATGACGATCCAAAATGGCGAGGTGATTTTGGTCTCTAAACGGATAGCAACCTCTCATGGCGACCATAACACATCGCCAACTGTTGCCTTGAAGATCAAAGAAAAACCAGAGGATACAGCGACCTGATCACTCCAAATTCAGCATTAGTATTTTGTTGACCAGCTTTTGACTAGCCTTTTACTTAATATCTCCTGGGTCGATCCATACTTGTTGTTGGCCATCCCAAAATCTAGTTCTAGACCTATAAAATAGACTTTTTAAGGGGAAATAAAACCCTAAGTTACCTAAGCATCTTTTTCTTAAATCTCTATTTGTACTTTATGTTAAACTCTTTGTAATTCTTGCATATATATAAGTATTTCTCTAAATTTATTCTTTCTACTCTTTTTCTAACATGAATATTCAAGGATTAGTGACAACTCCTTGGATTTCATAGCTTTTAGTGAGTAAATTTTCTTAAGCTTTTGAGTTAGATTATGGTGATTAGATGATAGTTTGTGATGCCTTTATAAATTCTTACTTATTGTTTCTGTTTAATGCTGAATTAGGTTTAGCTAATTCTTAATTTAGATTTTAAGCTTCTCTTTGTTTGATGAAATGTTTGAATGAAACCCTTTAGTGTTTTGTATGCTTAGTGGCTATTAGGACTTGAGATTAATGCATGTTTGTCTTGTGATTGCCAATGAAAATTGATGTTAATTACATGATTAGTATAGAGGTTAGTGTCCTGAAAATGGATTAGCCTAAATTAGTTTTATAAGGCCTAAGGATTAGCAATTGATTAATTGTATTAGCATCATAGATTATCAATTGATCACTCAAAGTCAATTACCTTAATCCAAAGACTTATTCTTTATTTTCTTACATTTTCTGTATAGAGGTTGGTTTCAGTTATTGCAGACCTTAATGTGAATATCATAGAAGACGATCAAGGTTGTGTATCTATTGAGTTCTCTCCCTAGACAGTATGAATCACTTCGAGATACACTAAAGCGTGGAAGTGGAAGGGAGGTCTTCACCATGAATGAGGACAGTAGTCCAACATTCTCGAAAGAGTTTTGTTTCACTTGAAATCTTGGAGGATGCAAAATTGTTAATGAGACATTAGAAAGATTAAGATGGTAAACCGAAAAGTTTATTTATTTATATTAACATGATCGTTTTTAAGCAGTTGATTGCATTCATATGCCGAGTCAAATTAGGATGGAAATAACACTGCATTACAAAGTACAAAGTCTTACGTAAATTCAAAGTCTTGGTAGGTCGAGTTTTGATGTTATAGAAACGATAGTTGAATTCTACGTGTACACAAAGTCTAAGTATTTAACAGAAATATATCCAACCAAACCAATAAAAACATACAATCCTAGTTAATATAATATATTTTTTTTTTGCTAACTCTTTCAAAGATTTTTAGTCCATGTACTTGTATGTTTTCCTTTTTCTTTAGTAATACAAAGAAGAAAATTATACACGCACAAATTGTTTAAGTAGATGAATTAAATATAAAAAAATTAAGTCAAGCCGACCAAACTTTCCTCCAAATAAGACCAAAACACTACTAACAATTCCAACAATGTTCCAAGAAATAGAAAGAAACTTCCTTTTTCCTTTTTTTTTTCAAACACGGAGTTTGTCTCTACCTGCACCACCACCTTCCTCTCTTTTGCCTTTTTAGAAAACACTATCATGTATATAAATTTCATCTAAGCACACAAATTCTATATCTTCAATATCTCCTCTAAGACGTTTTACTTAGTTCTTTGTTCATTCATTGATACACAACCATGGAGAAGAGTTTATTGTCGGAGTGCAAACAATCTTCTTCTCTCACTTTGTTTGCTCTGTTCAACATGTTCCTGATCGGGTTTGGCAGATGGGTTTCTTCTGCTCGCATCTTTTTATCCAGATTCTTGCCTCTTCTTCAACACCATCAACGTGTTTCAGGCAAAAACAACAAAGATCTGGGTTCCTCAGACCAACAGGAGATTTTGATCAAACGCATAGAAGAACAAGAAGAGGAAGATGATTATCTCTCTAGAGAATACGCAGAGATAGTTATGAGAAGTTTAGGGCTTTCTCCCGACTCAGAAAGCGATGAGCTTCATGAACGTTACAGTTCCAAGGAGATTTCAAGCTTGTTCGAAGAGAAAGAGGCGAGCTTGGAGGAGGTGAAGCAAGCTTTTGATGTGTTCGATGAAAGCAGAGATGGCTTCATCGACGCTACAGAGTTGCAGAGAGTTTTGACAATCTTAGGTTTCAAAGAAGGATCTTACCTAGAGAATTGCTCGGTTATAATCAGATCATTTGATGGAAACAAAGACGGAAGAATCGATTTCAACGGATTTGTGAAATTCATGGAGAACAGCTTCTGCTGAATCATAAGATTCTTTCTTTTTTCATATCTATTCTTTAGTTTCTTTGAACACATAATTACTTCTTAATTCTTATCTTTTTCTTCTGCTTCTTTGGATGAGATTGTGTGTATGTCAAACACTCAAACATGGTCGTTGTCAATACTAATCATACTTTCATGATATCCTGAGGACTTTTGAGTAATTCCATATCTTATAACTTAAACCCAGAACACAGACAATACGCCATTATCGAACATTCGAACTTCAAGAGATCACATCTCTCTGCGGCATTAGATCGAACACTTGCGCGCACATAAATCAAATATGTTCCCTCTCTTGATAACGCTCGAGTAACAAAGGCGGGGACTGGTTCCGACTTACCGCGGGGACGAAGCGGACAATGGGTGGCGCCAAAAAAGCTGTCTTTGGGTATACAAAAGAAGTCGCATAAGCGTTGACGAAGCGCGTTGCTCCGAGGTGTGGGCCTGAAAATATATTATATTGGGCTTGATTAATTAAACTCTAGGAGCTAGCTTCTAACTACCTATAGAGCCGTCGCAGCTGCACTCCGAGATCGCCGAGCAACGATCCTCGTCGGAATTTCGATTTAAGGTAAGCTTCCTTCTTATTGGAGTTGAGATTATGCTCCATAACCGGAATCATATACTACCTTTGTTGACTCTGGAAACAAAACAATCAAAGTATCTACATTTGTCTGTTTTCCGACATCCATCTTTTTGCTTTCTGGGTATTTGTGGGTTTTTGAAGAACTTATCTATGGTCCGTGTTACAGACTGTGACTTGACCTTGAAGGAAAGAGATCGCGATCGTTTGCTTATTTGAAGAAGTTGAAAAAAATTCTGGAGATTATTTGATGGCAACTTTTGTTTTAAATATGGCTCTTGTATCATAGAAGCTTCTCAGGTAAAAGCTCAAAGGGCTTAAGATGAGTGTAAATAGAGCCAAGGATTTGAGAATTCCATTGATGAATCTCGTTAGACTGAACGGTACACCGATTTTGCAACAACTGCATTTGGAAGAAAGGCTTCTTAGAACATCCTCTGATAACTGGTTTATCGTTAATGATGGAACCAATGTCCATACCACTGTCATGGGAATGTCAGGGTAAAGACCTGATTTCATCTTTTCCTCTGCCTTTTTGGTGTGATATCATTGCGCTAAAATGTTAACTTTGAGCATCTCGGTTACTCTCGTTACAGGAAGCCTTCTCAACTTCTTGAGCTTGGACCTGTTATAGAGGATCGAATACCGGTAATCAAAAGATTCACGGGAGGTGGAACGGTGATTGTGGACAAGAGTACCCTGTTTGTGAGTTTGATTTGCAACAGAGATGATGTTCCAGGTGTCCAGCCTTACCCTCGTTCTGTCATGGCATGGAGTGGTTCGTTATATGGTGAAGTGTTTAAGGGCGTTAATAGTTTTCAACTACGTGAGAACGGTGTGTGAAAGTAATACTCTTTTTGCGGATCTAGTTAGTTACTCTGGCTTATCTTTCATCCACAATGAAAAGGTTTGATGCATTTTCTTTCTTGTATTTCTAATTTTCAGATTATCTTTTTGGAGACCGTAAATTTGGTGGAAATGCTCAATCAATAACTAGGAATAGATGGATACACCATTTCTATGGGACTACAATGTGAGAAATATGGCTTACCTTAAGCTGCCTTCGAGAGTGCCACAGTACCGGTTGGTATGATCCTTATTTCATCTCGATCTAATTGTCTTTGGATTGATTACTTGATCCAAAACACTTTGATTCGTGGGATTCAGTTACAATTTTTTTATACATTGCAGGAAAGAGATCACACAGATTTCGTGTGTAGAATGAAGGATTACATTGAAAGAACGGATTTTGTTGAGAAGACAGTAAAGGCTGTGGGGAACCAATTCACAACGAAGCAAGTCAACCTTGAGGATATAGATTCCTACGCAAAAGGAGAACATTTGAAGAGCACGAGGCTCCTTACAATGGAAGAACTCGAAGAAGCAATGGCAGACACAACTCAGAATGCATGAGCTACGGCTTATGCTAGTTAAATTCTGTATTCACGTGGAATGCAAAACTGCTACAGTTTGCTTGGTCCTTGATTCTTTGCCTCGTTGTAGACCATTCTTCGAATTCAATTCGTGGTCTCACTCAGAATTCGTAAGAATATGTGTTGACGTTTCGTTTTGTAATATGGATTCAAAGTCAATAAATAGCACATGGAGAAAAAGAAAAGAAGACACTTGATATATTAGCTTGTCATGTTAATGGCTAACAAAAGACAGGGGCTTTGATAATAATGACAGGAGTATTCAAGTTCTTGATTAGCTCCCAGTCTTTTTTTTTCTCTCTCTAAATGTTGGCGCTTTGGTGGCCTACCCCAAGAAAATCTATAAATGCTGGAGGTTTGGTGGTCTCAAAATATCTGGTCACCATTGTATGTTCTGCAGATGATGATGGCAGTGATAATGACGACGATGATGATGATGATGATGATTCCTGGATGGAGACATGCAGTGTCAGTGCCAAGGAATCTGCAGGGAAGGTTGAGTAGTGATGATGCGGGCCCTGCATTGGCATGGGCGAAGAACAATACTCTTCTTGGAGATACTGAGCTTTCAGGTTAGTTGTTTCCTCTTTTAGCATTTTCCAGCTGTACGTTTCCAAATTCATGTCTTTATCATCTACTGTACCTGCAAAACTCACGGAAACATGAAGCTTAAAACTCATCAGCATCGACTGAATATTCCTAGAACTTGTCGTACTAACTCTGGTGGAGAAATTTTGAGCTCGAACAATCCCATAAGCATAATGATCCCAAGCGATAATTATTGAAACACATATAGAAAGAGATTCAGTAAGAGAGACTGGATTATTGGCAAAAGATAATGAAGACTCACTGTGTGTATATCAAGTACTAGATAGAGTAAGAAGAAGACACAAACCCGGAGAAAGATAGAAACTTTTGTGATCTGCAGTAGGTTTATGAGCAGAACCATTGAATCTCCTGATGTAAGAAGTTGATTGCTGCCTCAACTTTCTTGCCATGAGAACATGCCAATGATTTTTCAAGGCATTGTCTGTTCTTCCATTGAAAAGCTTAGCAATCATAGCCCATTTGTTACCAAATTCTCTGTGTGCTGCAAGTAGTCTCTCTTCTTCCTCAACACTGAAAGCTCTCTTGTTGATCCTCGGATCTAACTGGTTAAACCACCTCAATCTGCAACTCTTGCCTTTAACAATCCAAAGAAGGAAGAAGTTCACTTTCTCCTGAAAATAGCAGAGGAAAGGTTTCAAATTTTTGTTGAAAATGCTGGGTTTTACCTGTTCTTCCGTGCATCTTCTCTGCAATGTGGTTCCAGTTTTGAGGACCGTAAACAGAAACAAGTTCCATGAGCTGAGAATCCTCGGAAATTCTCCAATGTCCTCTACTACAAACCTTAGAACCTCTCTGCTTCTTCTTCTTCTTCTTCTTCTTCAATTCATCACTCTCCTTCAGCATCCTTCTTTTATTAGTGAACTCCACTGCATTGTTTTCTCCAAACCCATTAAATGCTCCTCTGCAACGGAGATCAAAAGGGTATTCTTGGAAACATGAGAAATCCATCTAGCTCTTCTCTTGGTCTCTCTCCTATAACCATGTCTCATGTATCACTCAGAGACATAATATATACATATAGAGCATGTGATGTTTGGATTCGGTGATGGTTAAGTTATCGTATGTAATCTTTTTGATTGCTAAAAATGGAAACTTGAGGAGAGAGAAGAACAGGTATGAGGAGTGAGAGTATTAATAGAAATAGAAAGAAACCCCACGCATACATCATTCATGGTTTCTCTGTTAAGAACAGTTTCAGTTCTCTGACATCATGTTTTTAAAAACTCGTTTGAATAATTATCACCTTATATTCTTCTCTCCACGCTTTACTATTTTCTAAAATATACCATTTCCTTATGTATGTATAAAAGTAGGTGTATGAGACCAAAAAAACGCATAACCATTTTTAGATGCAATTCGTATATAACGTGTATATGTGTGTGTTTGTGTGTATCTATTTAACTACGCATATGCTCATAGTGGCAAAAACATGTACATTCGAAAAGAAGAAATCATAACTCTCCTTCATGGTTCTCATACGTCCCACTAAAATCGAGCCAAGCTTAAACCCGCCAGACGTATTAACTATGCTTTGTGATTGGCAGTTAATTGTAGACTAATCCGCAAAATTGCAGAGACAATACGGACATGATTCCGAAAAATATTATAACCTTTTTCGAATAAGCATGTAAAGAACCGTGAGCTCTAATATAGAAGCACAATACCAAATGGATCAGAATCTTACAAAAATAAAATACATATAATACATGTTGAACCAATTTTTATAGAATCAATCCTACAATCTTACGTTATAGTACTATTTAAAAAGAACTCCTAAAATTTTCAAGGAAGTCTTACAACGTTTTAAAGCGATGATGATAGTTCCAACTAGTGATATCTTTTTTTTTTTAGAACTAACTAATGACATCTTCAACAGTTTTATTTATGGACTAAAAGAAATGTCGGCCAATCATTAAGCATTAATAGGCAATTTAGATAGATCTAAAACTTTTAGGGACTTCAAAAAGAAATTGTTTACAACTATTTCACTTAAACACATGTATTGTTTGCACTTTTTCCTTGGTTGTTGATTTAATAATAAAAGGACCCATGATAACAAAAAACGAGTTAAAAACTTAGAAGCCAATTAACACTTTTTTAATATCAGTTTCCTTTTTATTTTATTTTGATAACAATATTATTTTTCTTGTTCTTATGTAAAACGAGGATTATCTCTCTTTCACTCGTTCGCATACATTTCGCTACATATAATTATCAATCCAAATTTCAATTGGTTACCCCAAAAAAAGTCCCCAACTTGGAACCGGAAATTACAAAAAAAGAAAGAGAAAAGACGCAATTACAAAAACCGAAGCAAACCAAACCGGTCTACAATATATATATCACTTAGTTATAGAAGTTAATACCGAAACTGCCCTCCGGTGTAGGTCTGGCCAAAGGACCAACTGGCAGGAGCAACATTGTACGACACGACACTTCGGCGATCACTTGTGGTGACAACAAACGATAGACTTTGACCATTGAGATAAGAGTTGCTTTGCCAATTTTGCCCCCAGTTTCTTGACATTAATTGCCATCTTGACCTTGACCCTCTCATCGAGACAGAGTGTACGTCGCCGGCTCCACCGACGTTCGTGACCAGCACTAAGTTAAAGTATGAGTGACCGTTGATCGTGAACCTTATCCCACCGCTTCTCCTGCACCGAACCCTATATATTCATCCGAAAACAATTATTACATTATAATAGTACTATGATAGTTTAAATAACTCTCCAAAAAAGGGCACCACAAGTTTGGTGTTGCTTTAATTGTTACTGCTATACAGTTTTCGGTCTATTAATAACTTAATACCCAATTTCTGCTACATTTATCAACTGGTCCCAATGCGTATTAATATGTCTAAATTCCATTAAGTGGTGTGGTATAACATGAATCACGCAAATATGTATTTTTGTAGTATTTCCACCGTTTTTTCTCAATGAAAAAAAAAATTAATGCTTTTAACCAATTAATTTAGACATACTAATTTATTCTATATATGGGTTCCACGGAAAATCATACACAAAAATTAAGAAAACGAATACACCAAGATTAACCTTAGTTTTCCTACTCATTGATCTATTAAACAAAACCAAAAAGAAATAAAAGAGAAGATTTGGTTAAAAAGAAAAAAGGAAAAACAGACGAGAGAACCTCTTAAAAGTTAAGACAAAACCCATATACATATCAGCCCATGCACCTGTGTTGACTTTTTCTAAATAAGTACAACTTTAATCTTAGGACCTTACTTACTTATCCCCTTTTTACGATTATTTCTCTTAAATATTCGACTTGGAAATTTGACTACCCCTCAGGTCAAAAGAAAAAATTACTTTAAAATTGTTACGAAAATCAAATATACGAGTAATATTTACAAACAAAAGTATACTGTGTAGTGTTTTATATTCCACTAACTACATATATAGTTCAGTACTATGCAATTTCATAACATTATATAACCTCACTGGGAGGGTCTGAACCGGGTTAATAAATTAATACCTTCTGTACATAACCGGAATGATACCGGACTTGTAAAGAGCAATATGCTCGTAGATGGGCTGAGAAAGATCGAAATGGTGGTTGGGAGGATCGCAGGCGCCACCAGGAGGACAAAAGTTAGTGGCAGTGACCACAATGGACCGGCCTTGTATGCACCACTGAGGATCGTTGACACATTTCAGCTGGAAGCAGGCACCACAGCTAAGTCCGTTATCGAATAACGCCGTACTCAGCGCCGCCGTCTCTGTTCCATAACCTTGGCTGTACAGATTCCCGTACCCGCATGCTCCACCTAATTATGTTCATGTTTATAATCCATCAACAAAAATTAGGCTTCGGTTTTTTTTTCCTGCACATCTAGTGTCTGTTGGTTTTTTAATAAACTCACAATTATTACTTTTGTAATAAAACTATTATGTTAATTGTATACGCAAACGTAAAGTCGACAGACTCACAAATATATATAGCATTTTTTCTTTTGTTTGCGTCCAGCGTTTGCGTTTATGTTTTGTAAACATAACTTATGAAAAGTGAAAATGTTTGTGTTAGAAAAATTAGTTTAAGAAATCGAATTCTAGCTAACATGTATATATAAAGAAAAATGCGAAAAATAGCGTGTGAAACAGTTAGTTCTTAAAAACATATGAATTTTTTTAATGTTATATGCATTTATATAACGTCAAAGAGTACATTTCTTCATGCTCTGTTTGTATAATATAGTATATTTAAAAATATTTTTATGATTAACAGTTGAAATTGTTGGCATGTTACGAGGGGACTAGCTAGCTTTGAAAAAATGAGCTGATGGTGAGGTGAAATGACTAAGTTTAAACTACCCGTTAATCAGTTAAATTAGAGTGAAGCAAATAAAAATGAGAAATTAAAGGCTTTTTATTGATTGGAGATCAATAAGGGTATACCCATAGTGCCGGAAGCATCACCACCGCCGTAGAAAGTGGCATGAGCATTGATCCACGGCCCCCCGTGGCCGCCAGGATGGTGGCCACCACGACGGTAGAATCCTTGAACACAGACGGAAAACGCTAGGACATGCAGCAGGAGAGCCGAGACTACTAAAACCCCCATGATGAAGAGCAAAACAATTACAACATGAAAAAGGGAGAAAAAAGAAGAAGCAAATGGGTATTTTCTGTCAATGTGGAGTAGTAAAAGGTTTGGTGTGATAAAACTGAGGATGAATTGGGTATAAATAGGAAAAAAGTATTCGGACAAAGTTTTAGCTGTAATGAATAAATCCGGGTCCATGCAACTGCTTCATGGTCTTCACTATACTCTGTTAATTAATTTTATTTCATTTTTTTAATGTCGTTTAATTTTCAGAAAAAAAAGAAAATGATAATAGAACCGACCGAATAGATAAAGGAGAGGTGAATGTTAATTTAAGAGGTGGATCAAAGAAAAATTGTCAAAACGAGTTGGAATCTATCGTAAAGGTCACTCAAGATGTGAAATAAATGCGTATCAGAAATTAGTAGATGTGATTGTGATACTGTAACATTATAGATTTTTTCTTCTTTTTTTCTTTTAGAGTACAAAAGTATACTGCAATCTATTTTATTAATTTTTGTTGTATTGTATGTCTGGGTGTTATTAGTCCATTTTCTTAATTTGTTGTTGAAAACCGAAGCTACATTTTATTGGTAGCAGATGTGATGAAGAACGGTTGGGACTTTTTATGAAACTGTAGATATTTCATTGGACACAAATGGTTACAGCTGTTTAGAGAAGAAAACAAAAGTAAAGCACGTAGAAATTTTACAAAAAGGAAAGCACACAGAAACTCTATCATATTTTCTAATACATTTAAGCATAAAATGTAAAAAAAATTACGTTTATGTGGCGATTATAAATTTATTTCTTTTGTTTCATAGTAAGTGTTTGTACACTGAGTTTAGGATAAGTATCTGTTAGAGATTTATATTCTTTCACGTTGATTTTTTTCTTACCATCAAGTCGATACATAAACACATATATGGTTGATTGGTTTCACTTGAGAAAAGAGCTCCATATATCCGATTTCATTTGTTTCACTTTGATTATTTTCTTACCACTAAGTCGATACATAAACATGGTTGTTTAGTAATTAAAACATTTGTTGGTGTTAATTGTATTAAATACTTAAATAAAATCGAATCTTGTAAAGAAAGTACGATCGTAATTTATAAAAAAAAAAAAAAAACACTGGTATGTGACATCGTAATGCAGTGGTGTGTGACATCAGTCTTTCTATCTGAAGCTTCTTAAGGAGAGAGATTTGTCTATGCATGCATGTGATCAGTGGATCTGTACTCTAACCGACAATTTTATTTTAGAAAAGTATATAAATTCTAATAATAGTGATTTCATTTACACCTGGAATATACAGAAGTTTGTATTACTTGACAATGGTACGTACTATATGCATATGAAGTAGTACAATTGTAAATATTGTAGAATTATAATTATTACAAATTCATATTAATCGTCACGGCCAAAAATTATCATAAATATATATATACGTATATGTAAATATTAATATAATGGCATTTTCATATTTGTAATGTATATGTATATTATTGTTGTTTTTTTTTTGCAGGGAAAACTGGTATTATTGTTCAGAAGTTGTTTAAAGGGGTAAATAATTTACGTGCTAGCTAGAAACTAGAAATAAAATTTTGGCTTGATTAAGATCAATAATTTTAGTTGACAAAAATGATCAATAATTTTAATTATGTAAGATCAATAATTTTAATTTTAATTCAACAATAATTTCCATCTTCTGGACACGGATTACATTTATAGTTCTGGACTTCAGAATATAAATACCATGTTTTAATTTAAAATTATATCCTCTTAAAGTTCCAATACTACACTTTTTTTTTGTAGTAAAATATTCTTAGTTATTTGGTTTTTAGAAATAATTCAGACTTGGATTCAGCTGAGTTAAAAAAAAAACATGGCTAAGATAGACTCGAAATTTAAACGAGACGACACAAATCAATAATTTTAATCATGCTCATATACATGTGATGGCAATCTACTTTTTGGTTAGCTTTGATGCACAATAGAATTAGTCACTATTTTGGTAGGCCTACGTTCAAATAAACAATAAATCGAAAGGAAAACGAAAAAAGGAGACAGACGCGTAATCTTGTAATAAATTGGTGATAACATTTTGTCTAGACAATTTTAAGCCACCTATTGAAGTCATCGACCTGGCTGGACAATTTTTTTTTTTTTTTTTTGTTGTAAATCTGGTTCTAAAACCCAGCTTTTTGAATCACATATAACTTTCAATTTCTAGCGTGGCAACGAAATTTTATGCGCACATGCATATATAAACTGTTTAAAAAATATTACAGATTGTGGAAAAATAATAAGTTAAAGTACGACTAGAAAATAGTTTAATAATTTGTACTAGTGTTTGTTTGCCGTCTAACTCTACGTTTTAAAGCTGTATAATGTGTGTTGTTAATAGATATTACGAACCAACAATAGTGGTTTCCATTTCAACCGAAGATTCATTTCGTGCAAATACGTTTTATTATCAGACATGTGCATATCGAGTAAGTATTAAATATAAAGCGGATAAAAATAACACTTTGGATATTGCTTAATTAGAGAAACTTTCTGAATGATTCTGCGTGTGGACCGTCCATCGACGAAACTCGTAACTTGTTTCTCTAATATAGTGAGACCATCTCAAAAAGTTAATATAAACATTTTTGGTATATAATGTGAAAAAGATGATAAATGGTCAATTTTTGGACCAATTTAAACTAAGAAGATGTGGTCGATCTCGAGCATCTCGTTTGGTTGAGTAATGACTTTTATAGATGAAGTTTGATCGTTGATCTGTGGTTTGAGTTTGAGCTGGGAAAGAAATTGCTCGTAAGAATTATTTAATTACAATATTTACCGGTAATGTTCGAAAAACCTGAACATATAATATTTATAACTCTTCGATTAGAAAATTGTAATAAAATCTGGATATATAATCCCTATAAGTTGACACTAGATATAGTTGACATAAAAACCCGATGCTATTATTTTAGTCATAAGAAACTTTGTTAATTTCAAGTTTTTGTTAAAAATCACAAAAATATATTTTTTTAAAAAAATATCTTCATGTAGCATATGAAATGCAAATATGTTTGCATGATTTACCTTTATGCGAATGAAGTCTTAATCCATACTCAAAAATGGTAGAACACTAGTCCCCGTTCTCACGTGGATGAAGCGTGGTGGTTGAATATATATAGACTTTGACATGACGCTATTTCAACGAATTATGTCGGTGACGAAAAATGGCTCAGTTTATCAGCATACCTTATTCACATCACCTTCTAATAAAAATGGTTTTGTATCATTAGAATTAGTTAACACCTTTTTTTATTTATTGCAGTAGATTATGTATCAAAATTATTAAAGAATAAAAATGAATTATCTGATTAATTTTCAAATCTGTACAATAATTTAGATATATATATAATGGTTTAAGTTAAATTACTGGTACACTTAAGTAAACTTAGATATAGTATCTAATACGCTCTTCTCAAGTCTCTGAAATAGAACTCGCTTGTAGAGTGAAGAGACTTGAAACAGACAAACGATGATATATATAGTAGAAAGGGCCTGGTTGCAAACGCTTGTGCTTGTTGATTGGCACTTGAAACATGCATAAGGCGCAAAAATCCATTCTTGACCTGATCATGAACCGTGTGACAATCGATCCATGAATCTTGCACCTGCTTATAAAAGAGTAAAATATACACTCAAGTTTACTTTTTTTATGTGCTGCCTGATTAAAATAACTTATCATTAAACGCTTGTCTTTTTGGAGAAACAATTCGTTTTTATCTGTGGGACAACATTGCCGTCAATTTTCGAGAACGGTGATTAATCCTCAAATCTGTACAATAGTTTTAGATATATATACAATGGTTGAATAAATAAAAAATTTAATCATCCGTATAACTAAGTAAACAGAAATATAATATCTAATAAGACTGATTCCCGAAACATGTAAATAGCCGGACATTTTTATGTTTATTTCATGTTTCGCATCTAAATTTGATTTTTCTCCCCTTAATTAACAGCTAAGAGCAGGTACTAAGTCAAAGTCAACTTTAGCCCATCATGTCGAAGAGTACCATCTCCGTTCATATTACTTTGTATATGCCATTTATCTATGTGTATTTCTAGACATATATCATATATAAGGGTTTCAATTTTTGCTGCTGCATCATTTGCTTGTCAAATTATTTTGTGGAACTATGTATTAGTATATAAGTAGATACGTACTTAGATCAAAACATATATTTGCAAGACAAAATATACAAATTCCGAAAAAAAGATAGGGATTAGATCACATTAAGTCAAGAGTCCCAACAATTTTGAAATGAAATAAAAGTGAAACAAGATGCTCATATAGATATGTCTATTTGTAAAATACATAAAAGAAAATCATAGGTTTAATTTGCTTATATTGAAACCTTTCTAATTTTTTTTTAGAGGGAGATGAAACCTTCGCTGACAAGCAAGCCAAAGAAGAGGACAAAGAGACCCGCGCCGAGAGATTTTCCCGGAGAAACAAAAGTCTGAGAATAAGCACCGAGAGTCAAGCACCTTCTGATCTTCTTGTTCTCGCTTCTCTTCTTCTTTCTCTGTCTCACCATTTTTTAGGATTCTCTGATAAAATGGAGAGAATCTGGTTGTGATTCTATGATGTTGGTTTGATTGTGTGTTGTGATTTGTAATTATAAGTTAATGATGGAGACAAATGTGATCTTTTGGGGATTGCTTTGAGGCCTTTTGATCGATGAAAAAAGTCAACTCTTAATAGAAGAGTTAGTGGTGGGTATATATAGATCCAAGATTCTTTAGATTAATTAAACAACTAGTGGCTGGTGATAGTTGTACATTTTTTTTTTATCGTCACCTAAACCAAAAAATAATGTGACTATCATCCTGTCTGAATTTTAACCCTTGTTACAACCGTTATTTCTACTGTTTTCCTATTAGTTTCATATGTGGATTTTATTTTCATACAAACAAATAGTTTTAACTTTCAATTCATATTAGTATCCAAAAACCTATATTTGAACTTCTGTCTTGGTGAGTCATGTGACCGGACAATCGTCCCACATGTACCCCCTTGGGTGTGTGTGTTTTAGCTCGTAGACGAAATTATACAAATATATATATATATATATACAACTAGTTTATAGCCCAATTATATATAATATTTTTTTTAAAAAAAACTATACAAGTTTTTTCATATGTTGTTGTTTACTGTTCAGAATTTTTTTTTATGTTATATGTTTAATTTCTGAAGAAAAAAAGTATAATCTGGGTGTTTTTTTTTTTGAACTTTTGTTTGTTATGTTATCCAAAATTGTAAACAGTTTCTTACGTCGTCATTCCTTGTATGCAAATGCAAATCAAAGAAAATGGAACTCTTTCTAAATCTCTTGTTAGATGAGCTGTGTGATTTGTTGTATTAGTATTACATGGGTTTGCATATCTAAACGAGCCAAGGCCCATTAAGTATGGATTTTCTATGGTGAATCCATATTTGACCCTAAGTAGTAATTGCAATTATTTATCATGTAGCCAACTCCATTTTATAATACAGTCAGTACAAATTTGAATAAAAGTTAATCTGACATTTTAAAAAGATAAATAATTGAGCACCTTTAATGGAATAAGGCTAAAACGTTTGTATCAGTTAAGCCAAATCTCGATTAATAGTATATTTGAGTGTCCTAATACTCTAAAGATATCTTTGCTGATTCAGTTAACCTGGTCTGTTCACTGATGTCGCAACTCAATGAAACGTTAGAAAAATAAAATATTAAACTGATCATTACTTTAATATATCCACAAAATTGGTTCGCCTAACACAAACAATAATATAGGACCATGTCTTTAGATGACATAATATCCACTAGCAGATAGACACGCGTATTGTTCCGAGTCATTTTACCGATGTTTCGGGCAAGGAAGCTGGTCAAAACCCACTTTAAGTAGTTAATTAGAACAAAGCTTAGTGCTTGCCTTTTGAAGACCATTGAAATCTTACCACGTGTCTTATCTGGCTTTCATCTTCTAATTATGACGTTGACCGTTTACAGTAAATACCAAATCGGCATTCGTTAGATAAGAGGACGATTGCTACAGTTTGAAAGTCTTGCTGTTTATAGAGACAAATCCGCCACGTGGTTTTGGGGGATACGGCTCACGAAAAATAAAACATTTACAATTGTTTTTTTTCTCCTTTTATTTTATGAAAAGGAAGTGATTTTGCAGCATTTGCTTTGGCATTTATTAAAAATAAAGTAAATCATTAAACAAGAATAATTTAATTCCCAAAAATCGGTTAATAGAAAATATCTAGCTCAATTAAACAGTGCCTAGAATTCATTTTAGTAGTATTGTCAGTGGTGAGTTATGAGAGCACAAATTCTTTGCCGACTAAGCAAATAATTGATTCATATAATCACAATTCATGAGATTAAAAGTTGTTTTTGTCGGCCTTTGGTGTGATCCGATCATGCAATTATTCCTTTATATAATTAAATATCTTACTCTTCGAACTGTTTGGATATTTGTCCCAAAATTGTTTTAGACTCTCCGATCCTTCGTTTGGCGGTATACCTTATCACATATGAGTTAACAATACTAATTTCTTGTCAATCCGATTTCCTATAATCTTGAGAATAACTATTCATTGGTCTCTTCTACCTTACAAAATAATAAGCTATTATATGCAAACATGAACTCGTTGGACATGTCCTAACCACCTTTGTACATGTAAGCATGCATGTTATCTCTCTTCGCCTTGTCACATACTTTAATATTAGTACCTCCATACTTATTATAAACATGCACGACGACAAAGGTCACGTTGACAAAGGCTTCACTAAGGGTTTATACATTTTTGGTTCTATTGATTAAAATTCTGTAGCAACCCGAATTTATACATCACATCATCTATGTTTTTCATTGTTGAAATTTAACTAAAATTATTGAAATATCTAACTACCTCATAATTAATAAATTTTATGATCATTACAATTATAAAATCTATATTATAACTTTTTATATTGAACTTGCTAAAAACAACCAAACAAGTTATGACAACCCTCATACGAACAAACGATATGAATTTTATTAAAAATTAATTTTATAATTATTTTACAAAAAAAAAAAATATGTTCAAGCTAAATGTTTACGTTGTTTAATAATTTGACTACTTTATTATTAATGATTTGGCATATTAGTCAAATCCATAGTATTAAGAGTTTGAACTCTAGAGATACAAGTATATACTTCATTATATCTGGACCAATGATTGAGGCCACGCCACAATGTGTTGCTCTAGTTTGCTGCTCGAAAACTCGAGCTCTTGCCAAATATAGAAACTAAAAATATTGTTTGAAGGATAATCATATATAATAAACATTGCTATAGTATCTCGTTTTTCTAAATAATAATAATTATTTTAAAGAATGGACAAAAGCGTCATCAGTGATGTGATAAGATTGTTCTTATCGCATGATCAACAGAATTGGATGGATAGTCACCGGTGAAATGTTCCTGGTCAAATTGAAGCTTTGAGATGTTAAAGTTTCTGAAATAGAAAGATTTAATTATTTTGTTAATGAAACAAAATATCTTCAAAATTAACATCTTTAAGTTAACAAGTGTCCTGTCGGTCTACGCATCTTTCTCCTGCTCTATCTTACTGTTAAGAAGTAAATATAGCATAAAACCAAACATTAAATTTAAAAGATTCTTGTGGAACAATGTTTATGGTTGGGTCGATCGGGTCTACATTGACTTGTATTATATACTTTATTAATATATATAACTGATATATTATAACTTTATTTCTCCCAACTGAGTATAGTTACATTCGGATAATCATATTAAAATAAAATAATAATAATTTGAAACCAAACAGTGACCAATTATTGGTGGATTCAAACTAGTATAAGAGCTTGGCTGCTCAAACCAATTTCTCTTCTCTCCCACAAAAAAATATCAACTTTCTTCTTTCTCTTTCACCGGGAAAAAAAAGTCTTTCTTCTCTTCTCATTTCAACACTAATCAACAACTTTTTCACCTTTGATAATTTCTCAAGGAAATGGATTACGAGGTATCGAGAATTGGGGAGATCGTAGAAGATTCAGAGCAGATTGATTTGCCACCTGGCTTCAGATTTCACCCAACAGATGAAGAGCTCATAAGCCACTACCTGAGGCCGAAGGTTCTAGACACCCTCTTCTCCGTTATAGCCATTGGTGAAGTCGATCTCAACAAGGTCGAGCCATGGGACTTGCCATGTAAGTTAAATTTCTTTTCCTTTTATGGGTTTCTTGCTTTCCTGTAATCACTCTGTTTTATTTCTTTATTATTTTCTACTCACTCTGTTTTTCTTCTTGTGAAGCAGGGAAGGCTAAGATTGGGGAAAAAGAGTGGTACTTCTTCTGCGTACGAGATCGGAAATATCCGACCGGTTTAAGGACGAACCGGGCTACTAAAGCCGGCTATTGGAAAGCTACAGGCAAAGACAAAGAGATCTTCAAAGAAAAAGCTCTTGTTGGTATGAAGAAAACTTTGGTTTTCTATGGTGGAAGAGCTCCTAAAGGAGTAAAAACCAACTGGGTCATGCACGAATATCGCTTAGAAGGAAAATATGCAGTCGACAATCTCCCTAAAACCGCTAGGGTAATACATATTAACTTATATTGTTTTTGTTGTGAAGCTGGATTTGATTTCTGAGTTTTGGTACTGTTTGTGAATGCAGAACGAATGGGTTATTAGTCGGGTTTTTCAGAAAGGCGCAGACGGTAAGAAGATACATATCTCCGGCTTAACGATGCTCGGTTCAGGATTTAAACAATTCAAACAGGATGGTTTACCTCCGCTGATGGATTCTTCTCCATATCTCAAGAATGGAGGAGGAGACTCTTTCGCCGGATCGTTGTCTCACGTGACCTGCTTCTCCGACCAAACAACCGAGGACAAGAGTCAACTTTCCGACTCAAAGGATGAATGTAACCTTACCATGCTCGGTTCTTCATCGACTCACTTGATACCGAACTTTGGTTCTCTGCTATACTCTGATCCTGTGTTCATGCAAGATAATTCTTCGATATTGAAGATGTTGCTTGACAGTGAAGAAACTCAGTTTAAGAAGAGTCTCCACGATTTCGGTACAGCGGAAAACGAGTTAACTGCGAGTTCTTGGCACGCTCATAATCTTTCTGGTTCGGCCGCTCCTGCTGAGGTCGATTGCTATTGGAATTTCTGAATATGGAAACTGAAAACTGATCGAAAATTGGGTATTAGGGGGTATTTTAGGGCTTTATAATGTTATGTGTTTGCTCTAGATTGTAGATTCTAGGATATACAAAGATATTGAAAGACTCCTGTAACATTTTGTAACAAGGAACAATTAGTGAAAATCGATTATCTTACCATTTGTAATCCATTTATAATGTCTTAATAATAATTGAATTTTAGGGGATGGAGTATGATTGACCTTCTGGCAATCTCGTTCTTTTTGAGCGATTTAAAATTTATATGAATCAAATTCAGCATATGACTCAAATTGAAGGAAAATAATTTAGCTTGAATCTGTTTAATATGAGTAGTGAGTACATTTTCAGCAAAGACAAAAAAAAAAAAAAAAATCCGTCAGAAAATTCCTCAAATCTTAAGATTTTTTTTGCCAAAAATTAGTTTCTGTTTAGTTTCGTCAGTTTTATTATTATTTCAAACTTTTAGATTGAGAAAGGATCATTTGACTATCCAAATCGGTTTTTAACTTCTTATAATAGTTTTGTTTTTTTTTCTTCGGTTTGGATTGTATCAATTCAGAAGATCCAAATTAGACACTAAAACCAAACAATGATCGATTGGCAACATAATTATGTTGTTTTAAAGATTAGATTAGTTAGAAACCAAAAATTTGTTCAATGTTTCTCTCAGTGACCGAAGTTTACATGTCATTTCATGTGTCTTAGGCCACCAACCAAAAAAAAAAAACATTCTAAAATGTACTGTAAGTATCTACCAAGTGTGATTTTTTTTTTTTTACAAGTTACAGCAGAGGTAAGAGATGTATGATGTATCTTACCTATAATAAAGTAGTCGGTAGAACATTTAGCCAAAACGGGACAAGAGAAAAGTAGTACAAAATATTTAACGTTAACTACTATCTAACAATACTATTCTGAAATTATGATTAAATATTCGGATCCAGTATAAACACATCCAAATTTTTGAACTATCTGGATCAGAATCTAGCCTACTCGGAATATTATAATTTCTAGAGCGAATTGGAGTGGATATTGCTCAATCGGCCAAATTTTGGAAACAAAAACAAAACTTCAAAAAACTAGTTCACTTGAACTGTCAACATAAAATGTTTAACAATTTTGTCAAAAATATAAATAGTTTCTCAAGTGAAGCCAAACGCGAGTCTGTTAATACCAATTAGACTCTAGTTACATAAAGAGTCGTGATTCTCCTTTTCTCAGTTTTCCGTGTCAAGATTTTCTACTTACTTCTCAAGCAAACTTGATATGTTATAATTCCTTCAATATATACTTGAAGAGCAAGGTTCTCATTGCACACAATAATTGATACATGTATAAGATTGCAAGCAAGCACCAATATCTTCACAGATGCAGAGAGCTTAATCACGTCTTATATATTTCATTTCTGATTTTGAAATTGTCGAAGAACTCCAGTTCATCATCACTTCCTGATTACTTAAGATATAAAGATGTGACAGAAGAGACCAGAGATCTCATGTCATCTCTTCCAAGTGAGAGGCTGGGAGGTGAGTATAATGTATAAGTTCCAAGGAATTGGGCACACACCAGCTCTGTTACAAGGAATCTTAAACTGCCAAAAACATTTCCAAGCTAAAGATTCCGACATTTACCTCGTGACAATTCCTAAAGTCAGGTACCACTTGGTTGAAAGCCCTCGTCTTTACTCTCCTTAATCCACAAAAATATCCGGTTTCTTCTGCTTTGCAATCCTCATCTTCTCATGCACTTATTTTACTTGAAAGAAAGCTATTTTCCAGAGGACCTGCCTTCTCCCAGACTCCTGAGCATGCACAGTTCGCATCTCTCAGTGCCCGAGTCCGTTAAGAGCTCGTCTAGCAAGATTGTGTATTGTTGCAGGGATCATTAAGGACATGTTTGTTTCCTTGTGGCATTTTGGGAAGAAACTTGCACCTCAAGAAACCGCGGATTATCCCATTGAAGACGCGGTTGAAGCGTTTGTAAAGGGGAGTTTATTGGTGGACCGTTTTGGGAGCATGTTTTGGGATATTGGTACGCGAACAGGGAGAACCCGAGAAGGTCTTGTTGCTCACTACGAGGCACTCAAGAAGCAAACCGGAGCTGAGGTGAAGAGAATCTCTGAGTTCTTGGGATGCAGTTTCACTGAAGACGAAGAAGGGCGAGGAAATGTTGTGGAGGAGATCGTGAGGCTTTGTAGTCTCGACAGTTTTGAGTAATTTGGAAGCTAATAGGAGAGAGAAATTGCCTGATGGAGTTGAGACTAACGCTTTCTTTAGAAAAGGAGAGATCAGAGGTTGGAGAGATACTTTGACTGAGTCGTTAGGACAGAACATTGATAGAGCTATTGAAGACAAGTTCCGAGGTTCGGTCTTAAATTTGATTAGTAGAATTTTCAACCTTTACAGTTCTTTTTTCGTCAATAATGATGATTTTTTTTTTTAATTATGATTGTTACATATCCTATAAATAGCGAATGTTGTTGATTACCTCAAAATTATGGTTTCTTGAATGCAAATCTATTAGAGGTTATTATTACAAATATATTTTTGTAAGAGTGGTTAATCCGAATTTCTTCAATTAAGTTCTACAAATATATTATATTTGGGTCGGGACGGTTCGGTTCGAATTGGCTTTTCCAGATTCAAAACGCTACTTTTTGACCCATCTTTAAAAAACCATTTCATAGTTTCATGTCTCGATAATCGACCAAGAAATTAAGAAACTAACATAAGATTAAAAGAAGATATGATTATAATTTGGAAAGAACAAGAAACAGTTAGGCTTTTCTAGAGAAATGAGAATTTCAGGAGAATACTGGCAGCAGAGACAAGAGAACCCGAACTGAATCGGGTCGGGTCATAAGCTGCAAAGCGGATCCCTAATTTTGATATATGCACATAAAATTAATTAGACAGATTCCCCAAATTTTTTTTTATATTTCACGGGGATGTCCCAGTACTTGTGCAATCTCTCATACATAATAAGCCTTCGATAATTAAAAATCAAACAAAATTAATAAAGAAAAAAATGAGAACAATAAAAGCGAAGGATAAGAAAGAAACGGCGGACAAAAATAAGGATTAGGGTTTTTCACTGAAGATTCATAATCAAAGTGTCTCTGCTTGCTCTTTGATAGAGTTCCGATATCCAAGCTTTATATATAAAATAAAAGCCATAGTAAAACCCTACTTATGTTTGTGTATTTTTGGGCCTTGACCTAAACGTTTGGGCTTCTTGTATATTCTTTTGGGCTTCTCTCATCTCATCGTGTTTGCACAATTGACAGAACTAGCCCATGAATTTGTTCATTTCGAATAAATGTATTTCCTTTACAGAATAAAAAAAAATCTTTAGACTTCATAGAAAATAAAACAAAAAATTGAAATTCCTAATAAATTTGTTTGATAAATTCTTATACATTTGTTAACAAACAAACAAAAAAAAAAATTCTTATACATTTTTGTGTACACATGTTATGCCACATTCACAAATTAAAGACCCAAAACAAGACCAAAAACAATTTATATTTGCTGGAAAATTGGCATGAATCAATTTTCATACGATATAATAAAAGAATAATCCAACTTTAGCTGCATTTAGTTTTTGGTTTTAGGAGAAATTAAAGGTATAATTTACATGCTCGTGCTTCCTCCAAGTTCTTGAAAAGCCAAAGGTACAGACTTGAAGGCTCTGTATTACCTCCACATTGTTCAAATGCTCATTTCTCCAACCTGACTACAACACAAAAATTAGAACATAAAATTTCACCCTACGATCTCTTTCTTCGATCAAACTATCTGAAATTTCCGGAATGTGTAGATGAAGATGAGGTTTTAGTCTAGTAGAAAGAAAGAAAACAAAGGCGTTCTTTTTCGATTTAATCATTTCATAGCTTTGAAAATATGGATTGAGTACCGAGGAAGTAAGTGATTCTGTGTTTCTCCCTCTTAGCTTTAGGCTTTAAACATTTCATCACTTCTCGGTGATTTCCATTGGCAAAATGTTGAATAAACGTAGCTTCTACTCTCGACATGAGACTCGAGACCTGATAATGTAAAAGATAAGTATGGTTTCAAGTAACATTCAAGAAAGTTTTGTTTATTTGTATTAACCTCATTGCAGCTGTCCAAATAAGAATGATCCACTGTATTTAGACAAGGCTTCGATGCATTCCTCGAAGTAGTCTGCGAAACATGTTAGAGACATCAATATTAAATCACAGCAAGGACAAATAGAGACCGAACATGACGCTTAATGGGAAGATTACCAACCTTGTCATACTTCTTTAGTATCTTTGAAATATAACTAAACAAAACGTTATTAATATACTAACTGTTACTCGTTAATTTTAATGGGAAATGGAGCTAAACCTGAAGTCCTTCCAAAAAATCGAAATGGTAGAAAAACAGAGCTATTTTGGGCATCTTCCTTCCAAATACAAATCTATCTCATGCAGCTAATAAGGGAAAGAATCATTTTTAACAGATTTATAAAAGGAAATAAAAATCGGAAACGGACTGCGGAAAAAAAGTTGTAAATCCATAACAAATATAAAAATTACCCAAAATTCGTGGGTGAGATTTGGAGAGGGTTGGTTCTATTTTTGGGTTACAAGTCGTCTTAAGTGTTTTGTAACCACAAGTGTGTTATGCTCTAGTCCCAAACCAAACTTAAAACTCATCAGTTCCTTGTTATACGGAAGCTGATCTCAAAAGCTATTTGACATAACCAACATATTTTCTTCTCTTTCTAATTCCAACCATTTCTTTTTATCGTTGTTGTGTAATTGGAACATGGATTTGCTATATTCAAGATTTAAAATTCATATGGCAACGTCAAGATGGATCATAATAACGATCATGTCAATGAGAATAGGAGAATCTATGAGATTGGACATGGAATCAGGCATCACCAAATGCATCTCCGACGACATTAAATTAAATTATTTGACTGTAGGAACTTACTCCATCGTCAATCCCAACGAAGCTCTCCATCTTCCTGCTTCCCACAAAATATTTGTCACTGTAAGCTTTAATTATAAATTGATGATATATAATCTATGATTTATTTGAGTTAGAATCACATTTTTACGTGTAAATCTCTGCTCAGAACTCCTTGATTAACCCTAACAAAAAATAAAACTCATTGTTTACGTATAAAATGTATTGGTAGGTGACGTCACCTAAAGGGCACAGTCATCATCATGCAGAAAATGTGGAGTCTGGAAAATTCGTGTTCACGGCGGTTGAAAACGGCGATTACACAACATGTTTTGTGACTCCCGGTTTTAGACCTCCGGCCAAGTTCGCAGTTGATTTCGAGTGGAAAAGTGGAGTGGAGGCTAAAGATTGGACCAACATCGCCAAGAGAGGCCAGATCAACGTACAAAAATATAGCTATATACTAGTTTCTTCTTTGATATTAAGCGCATATCGATCTAAACTATATTTCCTTATATGTATAACTTAATTTTAGTAAAGTGATCTTTTATGCTCAGATGCTAGAGGTGGAGGTGAGGAAACTACTGGACACAACGGAATCTATACACGACGAAATGTTTCAACTCCGGGAGAGGTACAATTTACCAATCGAATTTTTTAACTCTAAAAGTTATTTCTTCATTATTATTTTTTATTTTAAACTCCAACGAACTATTTACCAGACTAATATCTCTTATTTGTTCTTATAATCATAATCTCATATGATTAATTCACGTCTACATTAACCTACTTTCTTAAGATCTTACGTCTTGAAAACACTAGTTTTTATAACTTGAAACATTCATCAAATTTTTACGTTTTTTGAAAGTATAATTAGAGAAAACTAAACGTCTTCTGATAAAAAAATCAAAAGAAAAACCTAAACGTCAAGTAAAAAGATTCATGATCATTTTTTGAAATTATATTATAAGTGTAGTGTTTTTCCATCATCTGCTCATTTGAAATACTAACATACTACTAAAACCCGTAAATTCAAATGTCAACTTGCAGCCCATTTGAATTTTATAGTCAATGAGATTGTTGAGAAATAAGATTTACACGATCCAATTAACAAACAATATAAGAAAATGATAAGTTTGTAATGGGTAATGTGAATTGTGACAGGGAACGGGAAATGCAGGAGCTAAACCGGTCGACGAACTCGAGAATGGCGTCTTTTAGTTTATTGTCGTTGGTGGTTGCGTTGTCGGTCGCTGGTTTACAACTATGGCATCTAAAGTCATTCTTGGAGAGGAAGAAACTTCTCTAATCAAATAAGTTGTTTCTTTCACTATGATCAGATTTTGGTGTTCTCCGTTTGAACTTCTTTATCTTGGATTTTGGAGAATTTTACAATACATTCTCCGGTTAGCCCAAAGTCAGATCATTCATTCGTATTGATCAGAGGCCTTGAGTCTCATATTGTAGTTTTTTTTTTTTTTTTTTCCTTCTGTTGGTTGCATAATAGACATAGGCTCGGGCATGATCACCATCATTCTATTTCATCTTCAAATTTAGTTTTATCAACTCTGCTTGTGTATTACTCTTATCAGACTTTCTTAGTCTAGACCGAAACCAAAAAATCCTCTTGTAGGTCATTGATGATTCGGAAAGTAATAGCCGAGTTTAAATCAAAAGACATCACTAGAAAACTCAAAACGCATAATTTCATGACTCGTTGAAGTTTTATAGAAGATAGCACAAATGGGGAAGCAAGAAAACAAAACAACAATTGACATAAAACTTAGAGAAGAGCGTGGGTGGGTTACTTAATTAGTGATTAAAAGCTTGAGAGATGCAAATCCCTTATGTTAGAAAGAAGGGTTTCTAGTCATCGTCTTCACGATGGCCCTTGTGGTGCTTATCCTTCTTCTTCTTTTTCTTGTCATCATCACTGTCATGATGGTCCTTCTTCTTCTTCTCCTTCTTGTCATCATCACTGTCATAATGATCCTTCTTCTTCTTTTTCTCATCATAATCATCATCAGCATCATGATGGGCCTTGTCCTTCTTCTTATTCTTCTTCTTCTTCTTATCATCAGCGTCAGAGTTATTGCCATCTTTCTTCTTATCGTTTTTCTTCTCCTTCATCTTGCTCTTCTCATCATCATCATCCTTGCCACTCTGCAACAGTTAAATAACGATTAGAACCAAAGTTTATTCAAATTCTTCCAGAACCTTAGTTACCAACCATAATTTCAAACCAGATACAGAAACTTTGAAAGGATGTTCTTTTGAGACAAGATCGATGAATGAAACAATAATTATCACTGAAAGATTCTAAATTTTTATGGATATTCAACATTTTCAAACTTTTGTAGCTTCGAAAATTTCTATGAAAGTAGAAATTAAACTTTAAAAGATAAGATTTGATTAAAGCTTACGTATTTTTTGTGGCCGTGCCTCTCTTTCTTATCATCATCATCATCCTTGCCATGGCCATAGCTGGGCTTTTTGTAATCTCCATCGTTCTCGATTCTTCCACCATAGCCAGATCCGTGCTCCGATTCAGGTTTCCGGTCATACTCGACCTCCGTTCTTCCGCCATAGCCAGAATTAGGTTTCCGGCCGAAACCAGATCCAGATCCTCCGTACTCCGGTTTCCTTCCGCCGTACTCACCTTCGCCTCCGTGACCTCCGGGTCGGGCGTAGCTACTGTACTCGGTGTTGAGAGCCTGGTCGCCGTGAGCAGCAGGCTCATGGTTAGAAGAAAACACGGGTCGCTGGTACTCTAAGGCTTCACTGGAGCGAGACGAGCGAGGGTAACAAGTCTCGTCGGACGGCGGGATTGAGCGGCCGTACGTCACGGTGATGTCGTAGCCTCCGCTATACGGCGTCGGGTCGTAGTCGTTGAAGTCATCCACGTCATCCTCGTCTTTGGTGTAGTACGGCATCGTTTTGGGAATCTCCTCCTCTCTGATTGATACTTTTGGGATCTTGAATGTTATTACAAGAACTTTAAACTATTTCATGCTTACTTTACAATCTTATTGGTTAGAAAATATATTAGCTAAAACTATCGATTTGGCGTCAGATGAATAGTTTTAAATTGACCATTAGTAAACTTATATATCATATTATATAACGTCGTATCATTGATTTTGTGGAGTCTGTCAAAGTAATATGATCGCCTTCACTATTCTTTTGGCTACAGTAGGACTGGGTTAAAAAATCCACCTTCATGAACTACGGAGTGAATTGATAAATAACTGAAATAGAGGGATGTTTTTGATAAAAAGGGGGTGTTTTAGAAATAATAAAAAAAACAAGTAACCTGATCACAAGAAGAGGAAAAAAACAACTAACAAAAAAAAACAGCACACAGATGGTTATCGAACAACACGACACCTATAAACCGAGTTAAAGCATCTCTTTACCAAGATTCTGCCGCAAATCGACGCAACGAGAGTTTTTTGGACACGGTTACTAGGTTTGTTTTTGTCACTAGAAAGAGAGAGAGAAGAAAGGGAGTTTCAATTTGGGGAGAGAGAATGGCGACGACTCGAATGGTGAGGGTAGCGCAAGATGGTTCCGGCGATTACTGCTCCATTCAGGACGCAATTGACTCTGTACCTCTTGGAAACACTTGTCGGACTGTCATCCGTCTCTCACCGGGGATTTACCGGCAACCGGTGTACGTGCCCAAGAGGAAAAACTTCATTACTTTCGCCGGAATCTCCCCGGAGATCACCGTTCTGACTTGGAACAATACGGCTGCGAAGATTGAGCATCACCAGGTTTTGGGGGAAAATTTTCTTTCTGAAAAACTTGCTATTCTTGGCAGCAGGTGTATCACTCTGATTGGTTGGATTTTTTTTGTTTGTAAGGCGTCTAGAGTCATTGGGACGGGAACGTTTGGGTGCGGGACTGTTATTGTCGAAGGAGAAGACTTTATTGCAGAGAACGTTACTTTTGAGAACTCTGCTCCTGAGGTAAACGTATAAAGTCTGTTACTTTTTCACATTTGTAACTAGAGAATTATCTCAGGTTTAGACAAAGTTAAGAACTTGTTTCATCAGTTCTGTGCGGTGAATGTCTGGTAGGACTGTAATGTTGACATTTGTCTGCTATTAGACTTAACATAAGCTTTTCTTTTTAACGTAGCTCGATTTTGGAATATATTTGCTAATGCTTATTGTGTAAATGATGTTATACTAGTTATGTTTTTTTACCCTTTAACTTGTATATATATAGGGATCAGGGCAAGCTGTGGCGATAAGAGTCACTGCAGACCGTTGTGCCTTTTATAACTGTCGGTTTCTCGGCTGGCAGGTTTGTTTAAGATGTCTCTTTATTCAGATAACTTCAAATGTTTTGTTTCTCTCTATAAAGTTTCGTGTTGGTTTGTTCATAGTTCCTCAGGTCTCTTTAATGTATTGTCCTGGGTATTTTTTGGGCACTTTTATCGAATTGTCCTCCAAAATATATTTATATACTGGAATTGTATACTTGTCAGTTAGATGTGTGGTATATTGCAAGTATGTTTATCCAACCCTCTTTTAGCTTATTGCAAACCGTGAAATGCAGGATACATTATATTTGCATCATGGGAAACAATATTTGAAAGACTGCTACGTTGAAGGAAGCGTTGATTTCATATTTGGAAACAGCACGGCACTCTTGGAACACTGTCATATCCACTGCAAATCTCAGGGTTTTATAACAGCACAAAGCAGAAAATCGTCTCAGGAATCTACTGGTTACGTATTTCTAAGGTCTGTTTTTATCTCATATATCTCCTAAAGGATTGTTTATCTTTTATGCCTTCTATATTTTTCCAAGGAAACTCAGCTTCTACATACTTGTTGCAGATGTGTGATCACGGGCAATGGTCAGAGTGGGTATATGTATCTCGGAAGGCCATGGGGACCATTTGGGAGAGTGGTGCTTGCATACACTTACTTGGATGCATGTATCAGAAATGTTGGTTGGCATAACTGGGGAAACGCAGAGAATGAGAGAAGTGCTTGCTTTTATGAGTACAGGTACATCATCTGAGATTTCTTTACTGTACCAAGTAGTAATCAAGAAACAAAAGGGTTGATGATATTTGATACTTTTTGTTGGATGTAAAAACCTCAGGTGCTTTGGTCCGGGTAGCTGTTCGTCTGGACGTGTTACGTGGTCGAGAGAACTGATGGATGAAGAAGCTGGACACTTTCTGCATCATAGTTTTGTGGATCCAGATCAGGACCGACCTTGGTTGTGTCTGAGAATGGGAGTGAAGACACCATATTCGGCGTAGTAATACTTGAAAAAGATGTTGTAATTGTCACCGAGGCGTGGAATAACAAATGATTCTGGAGAACCTACTGTAAACCAAGTATCCAACTTGGGATAATCTTTGTCTAAGTGAATAAGAGCTAAAAAAAAGAAAATCTTCCAAAGGATTATTAAATTGTACTGTACTCTTGATTTTTATTCACGTAAAGTCTTGCTGAGTTGACCCAGAGATATGTTGAGATCATTTGAGATTGAGGGGTATATGAGATTTTGTCTCGTTTTTCTGAATGAGCGAGAGGTCCTGAGTTCAATTTTCGTGTTAGTGACTATCCTCCTCTTCCTCACTGTGACCGACTTGCATGAATTTGATGAATTTATATGGAGAACACAAAGCAAAATGTTAACATGAGCTTCCTCACCAACTAGTAAGATATTTTCAAAAATTAGAGGAAAACTCATGAACAAAATCGCGACTGTAACAACGCCATGAACTTTAATTAGCAGAGTCAAAGGACAAAAAGCAGCAAAATACACTCAAAGAGAAGAAGACGCACAAGAGAACACACAAGACTTGTTCAGTAACATAAATCTTTGACCAGGGAGGTGCAGAACAGAAGCTTTCACCTGGTGAGTTTGAAATACAAGATCAAGATAATGGCGAGGACAAGGACTGTGATGATAGCCCCGATGGTCCATTTGTTCCTATTCATCCTCCTCGTCATCGCCGTCAATATTTTCTTGCTTTTCCCCACGTTATCATCAACTCCATGAAGCGTCTCATGTGCGCGTAAGAGAGATTGTTTCTGGCCGAGCAAATCCTGAAGGATTGAAACACCAAGCTCTTCAGTCTCCAGCATTAGTTTTCGACTGTCCTTGATTCTATCTGTGGTTCGGCCTAAACGGTCTGTAGACATCATCAATCTTGATCTTTGATCTGCTGAAGCCTAAAAACCCCATTTGCACCAAATCAAAGAAATAAAAAAAATATATATAATCTTAACAAAACCATCAAGACCAAAGTATCTAGAGTCTGTCTCTCCACATACCGTCATTGTGTCAGCCATACCAGATTCTAGCAACTCATCTCGAGCAGCGGCGTTTAGGTTTCCAGACGTAATTCTCTTCACTTCAGTCTTGAAATTGTTCAGATCGGATTTGTATTCCCTTAGTTTGACAAGGAGGCTGGATTTAACATTTGGTGGTAGGCTTCTCGCCTCGAGGTCCATTTTCTTAATCTGGAAATAAAAAATAAGATAGAAGAAGAAGATGGTGAAAACTTGAATATTTTCAACTGGAGCTACGTGGTTCACACACATACCAATGTTTCTGCATCCTCAACTCCAGATTTGATTTCAGATAGCTTCTGCTTCTTTTGTTCTGCAAAATTTATATTAAAGCTTAAAAGATATTGGCATAAACAAGCAGTGAAGAGTGATGACGATACGTGTGAATTTGTCTAAGAACACTAAGGAAAGTTGCACAATTTGGAAAAGATTATGAGAATTGTCTATCAATTTACCTCCATCAAGAGCAATAGCTGAAGTACATTTCTTTGATAGATTTGCAGAAAGCTCACAGTATTGGCGCTCATATCCATCGAACACCCGACTCATCGTTCCCAGGAATGATTGGTACTTGCAAATTCTGCAGAATCAATTAAACAAACCCATAAGAAAATGAGAATAAACAAAAAGAAGCAAAGTATCAGCAATAGTTTCAATTTAATCAAGCGGAAACCTTCAAAACAATCAGAAAGATCATAGAAACGAATTGAAGATAATCGATCTCTGAAACAACCTAATCCCTTAATGATATCGCCTCGTCTACTTAGAGCTAGATCGTTGAAAACGCAATGAAATAGAAGGTGGAGATATAAATTAACATCGAAAATGAATCAAGCACGAGAGAAGATAATCAATATAATTTAATAAAAGTTCGCCGGAGCGCAATAATAAACACACAATTAGGGGGGAAAGTACATGGAGACTAAATGCAAAAGACAATTGGAAGGAAAAAAACTTACAAGATCAAAATTGATCGGCGAAGAAGAGAACGCCGGCGACGGAATGTGGATCGACGCGGCGAAGACAATTCTGGAACAGAAGAACAAATTAGCTTCTTCTTTTTTCTTTTTTTTTTTGGAAAAGGTTTTATAATGGTTGAGAGATTATAACAGACGGTTGTGATTATACCATGTGGTCACATTAACTATTTTATTTATTTGTCATGATTATATATATACTTTTTCACGCAAGGAAACTATCGTATACTCGATGCAATACTCCCGAACAACATCTTAGCAAAATAAGCAATTATTTTTCTAAGGAATTAACATGATCCATATATATATATGACATAATGAACTTCCAATCATCATCATTTTCTTACATAACATTTTTGTTTATCATCTAAAGATCACTTTACTAATATGTTGGACTTTAACAAGTAGGATAAGGAATAGCACAGAACGCTAGGGCCAAGTGAGCTTTTTGGGAAGTAGCGTAAGGTTTTAAAGCTGGATTCTTTATGAAATCACAATAACATGGTTGCTGTTTTTTCAGTGTTCCGCAACATTCCGCTGATGGTTTAGTTCCAGCAAATATTTCTGGAAAGCATCCTGTGATCTTAATCGTCGTGCAAGGTGGTTTCATAGATTTTACGACCACTCTTGCTTTGATCAGAGCCGGAGATGACACGAGGACTACAACAAAGGCGATGAATACTACTGATGTTGTAAACTTCATGTCTTGTGACTTTCTCGCCGCTCCCTATTGCTTTTCTTTTATTTTTGTTTTTCTTTCTTAAAAAGTACTATTTTGAGATTTTGAGTAGTGTTTCACTATGGATGGCCAAATTATTATATATAGATATGAACTTGTAATTGACAAAGTGCAAAAGTCAGATTTTGCAGTACGTGGATTCTGTCTCGATAGTTTTTCTTTAATAACAAAAATTAATTAGAAATAAAATATCAAAATTGGAAATCAGTACATAATGATGAAAACGAGATCTCCTTACTATATTTGCCGAGTACTTTTAGTAAGAAAAGCTTACGTGTTGCCTTCACAGCCCTCACCAAATAAATTACATGACGTGTCTTCAAGAAACTATCCACAAAAAATTGAACTAAATTTTGTAACGTTGAAAATCCAATTAAATTTTTTATTAATTTTTCTTTTAAAATTTCAATTAAAATGGATGATAATTGTATACTCATAGTTAAAGCAAAGGGAAGTTATCAAGTAACACAACGTCGTAAAATTTCATTGATTTTTCTTATCAAAGCTGGTTTTGAATTGTTTTTGCTTTTATGTACTTATCAATTAATCAGATAATGAAACAAAGCTATGAAGGTAAAACAAGTAAGTGTTTTCTCGGTCAAGAAACAAACGCAAGATTTTTTTTTTTTTGGATTTCGCATTTGGATTTCATTCGTCAAGAAGTATGCACATCTGAGTGTTCTGAGTGCTTAGTTACTGACGCAACTCAAGATCAGGACTTCGGTCAAAAGCATCACCAGTAGAATCATCTGGAAATGCGTCTGGATACGTAGCCAAAACTTTACTTTTGATGGCTCCTGAAACATGGGAGGACTAGTGAGCTTTTATAAGAAGAAAGAAAAGTCCTTGAGGCAGAGCTGAAACCGATACAAGAACGGGAGGAGGAGCATCCTTAGTTTCAAGAAGATGTAATCAATGTCTGCTTTCATGGAAATCAGAAGACGAATGTTTCTAGAGAACGCCAATGATACATCAGCGAAGCAATTATATTCTATGTAAATTCGTTGTAATGGGAGAGAACTGCTTATGCTTGTGTTTCCTCTCCATTACAAAATTAAAAGACCAAACCAACCAACTGGACTAGATAACTTCCGACGCGTCTGTGAAGATTAGGCTTGTGATGCATGTCGCGGTCTACATATGGGTTGCGGTATCACAAACGATATAAATTAAGGACAAATGTCTCTTGATTTGTAAATCACATTAATCCAACGACTAGATGTCCATCACCTCTGAAACTTGGAAACCACTTCCCTGAGTTGGGTTCATCATGAATCTCACTTCAATATTTCATTCTATGAGGTAAGTCTTCTCTCCTATATAGTATTTCAATATTCAATAACCGAGTATGATAATGTGAGGATCTTCATTGATCAATATTTACGGTGATTTCTCATATATAGCATCTCTCTGAAATGCTTCAAGCACTCTTTCAAAATTTTTTCTGTGACTCATCTTATCGTTAATTAAGTACTCAAAAATAGACGTAGGGCAAAATCAAGATCTATACTCTGGAAGTCAAATGTCTTTGCAAACTTTTTTATTTTTTGTCTTTGCAAACTTATGAAGCACATGCACATGAATCGAGTGGTGGTCATGATAACTTAAGAATATACCCCCATGAAGTTATTATCTAACCCACATGTATACCTCAAGAAACATGTCACACTCTTTGGGTGAAGTTTCTCATGCAAAAAGCCGAACCAAACCGAAAAAACAAATGCATGAGGCCTAGTCGGAACACTTAATTGACAATTTTTTTTTTCTCATAAAGAACACAACTAATCATTTTTTATCGTAAGTTATATATATGATTTATTAAACCACTATATGGAATTAACATGGTATATGACATAATTCTTACATAACTTTTTTTGTTTATCATTAAAGATTACTGTATCAATTATCTTGAACTCCAACAAGTAGGATAAGGAATATCACAAGACGCTAGGGATAAGTGAGCTTGCGGGGAAGTAGCGTAGTGTTTTAAAGCTGGATTCTCCATGAAATCACAAAAACATGGTTCTTGTGCTTTCAGTATTTGGCAACACTTGGGCGATGGTTTAGTTCCAACGACTATTTCTGGAAAGCATCCTGTGATATCAATCTCGGTGCAAGGCGGTTTCGTTGATTTCACGACCGCTCTTGATTTTATCGGAGTCGAAGATGACACGAGGACTACAACAAAGGCGATGAATACTAGTGTTGTAAACTTCATATCTTGTGACTTTCTGACCACTTCCAATGCTTTTTTTTCCTCTTGTTTTCTAGTCTATTTTAAAGAGTATTTTGAGATTTTAAGTACATATAGTTTTACTAGGGCTGGTGAAATTATTATAAATAGATCTGAACTTGTAACTACACATCACAAATGTCAGATTTTGCTATATGTGGATTCCATCTCAATTTTTTTTATCTTTTAATATCCAGATTTTTTAAAGTGTCTAAATTAGAAACAATACCGTAATGATGAAAAAGGAAATCCCCTTACATTATTTACGAAATGTTTTTAAGTGAAAAAACCTTGATCACCACAAAAAAAATGTGGCTTCAAACCAATTTTCATAATTTTTAAAGAATTCATTTTATACTTCCAAATATAAAATTTCATTTAATCGTCCAATCACAAAAGAGGTATGGATATTTTTTATAAATTTAAAATTTAAAATTTAATTAATTAATTAGTTATAAATTTTAGATAGTACTTTTATTTAATTTATGTGGATTTTAAATAAATTTTCATGTCTATTATCTTAATTAATTAATTTCTATTATTTACCAAGTACTAAATAAACTATTAATAAAACCCGTATTTACAGATTCGATAATATATTGAATAATGCAACGTGTAATTAGATGAGTAACTAAAAGATTTATTCTATTTTTATCTGTAAATATATAATTTATGATATTTTTTAGTTAGCTTAAAAATCATGAGTATTGTTTTGAGATGGGTAATAGATCGATACGGGTAACAAATATTAATGCATATATAGACGTAATTTATACGTATTAGTCAAATGTTAAAATTTTGGTTCTCCTTTATTATAACTATTTTATTAATTTAATGAAAAATTTCCAAATTTATTTAGAAATTATTAGTTTTTGTTTAAATAAAAATATTAATTTTTTTAAGGCAAAACAATTTAATATGACTAAGATATTTAACATAATAGCTTTTCACCTATTAATATTAATATGTTATATTTTGTTTTAAAAAATTCACAATTATTCCATTAAAAGAACAAACTAATTTTAATTATTTTAACGTAGCTTATATATGATTTATTAAAAATATTATTCGGAATGAGCATTAGATATGACAAAAATGAATATCTAATCATCATATGAATCTTACATAACATTGCTGTTCATCATCTTACATAGAAAAGTTATAAAAAAATCCAAATGAAATAATTTTCCAATATATTATAATTGAAAACATAGCAAAAATTATTCTAAAAATAAGAAGAACTAAATTATTCTTGTACAAATGTAAGAGAAAAGTAATGCTACATTATTAAAGTAAATTTGTGAAACTAAATATTTTTGAAAATTGACAAAAATAAAGAATATGGTTTGATCGAACAGCCGAAAATGGAGGAAAAAATTCATAGGAATAAGCAGTGGTGAGAAACGTTGTCATGCACAAATCAAACTTTATTGTTCACCCCAAGCAGTTACAATTCATATTTTGACCATATATTATAAAATGATTCATACCATAAACTCATAAAAGAAACATTATCACTACATGATTATATATATTGGAAGCTTAAGCAAATTAATACACAAACCGCGCATGGCATGCTTAGACCTAAATACATGATTAAATGCATCACTTATCAACGATGGTTTAGAATAGTTTTTGCTTTCATGTACTTTGATATCTAGGAACACATCAGGTAATCTACATGATGAAACAGACCTATCAAGGTAAAAACAATTCAAGAAGCAAACACAAGAAAACAAAGTTTTGGGATTCAACACTTGGGGTTTCTTTCGTCAAGAAGCATTGACATCTAAGTATTCTGAATGCTTAGTTACTGAGGCAACTCGAGATCAGGTCTTGGATCAAAAGCAAGACTAGTAGAATCATCTGGAAATGTGTCTGGATACGTAGCCAGAATCTTACTTTTGATGCTCCTGAAACAATGGGGAGGAGTCATGAGCGCCTTTTGTAAGAAAGAAAAGAAAGTCCTTAGAGAGTCACAGAACTGAAACTGAAACAAGAACTGGAGGAGCATAACCTTAGTTTCAAGAAGATGTAATCGAGGTCTGCTTTCATCGATTTCAAAAGACGAGTGTTTCTAGAGAGGTCTGCTGAAACATCAGCGAAGCAATTCTCTGCAAATTCGTTGTAATGGGAGAGAACTGCATTGCTATCCTGTATTCTCCCCAATCTAAATTTGATCAATGATAGTCATCAAAAGTATCAATCAACATATCAAATCTCTTCATATAAACCAACTCAGCATAGTATAAAATACATTTTCCAAATATTGAATAGAGATTGAAAAGAAAAGACTTTTGTCAACAACATACATACATGAGGTGCTGCAAATGTCTGAGAGAAATGAGATCTTGTGCATTAACAAGAGTTTTGAATTCATCAGAGACTTGTTGTGAAGCTTCTCTTATTGGCTCTTCCATCTTCCTCGTGTCTCCTGAATTTTAGTAAAAGAGCCATAAGACCAAAGGATGATAGTGTTTTCTTCAACTAAGGATTGTTCTTAAATCTAACAAATTAACTTATATAAAAAACCTCACACTCTAAATTACCCAGAAACAAAGCACAGATTCATAGTCTCCCGCAACCAAAAATTCAAAACAATGAAGATTAATGGTTACAACAGAGCACAGATCATACAGAATCGACTCACCTTGTTCTACCTAGCGATAGCAAATGTGCGAACGGATCAACCAAGGAAGTGCGAAATTGTGAATCTCTCGTTTTCTATTTGGTTTCAATCGAACTTGGGCTATACAACTGGTTTAAGAGCATCGGCTCGGTTCGGTTCATGTAATTCGAATTTTCGGTTTGAAATCACTTACAAAATAAAATCATATATATATATTTTTTAAAAGTATTTCTTTAATATTACGGAATATTATTAGTCAACAAGAAGGATAGGGGATTTTACAAGCATCGAAAAGCTTGTGAGCATTTGGACTTTTCCAAACGGAACCAAGCCAATAATCTTTTATGAAACCACACATACACGACCCGTGTTCTGTCACCTTTGCGCAACAGTCTGCGGTCGGTGGAATATGACCGATGATCGGTAGCAAGCGCAAGGATTACACGGCCCGAACCTTCTCCATCCACGGTTGCTCTGACCAATGCCGGAGACAACTGGATGACTATCGCCACAAGCGCAAGGATTACTAATCTTGTCAACTTTATGTTTTTCTTTTGGTTTCAAGAATATCTTTGAGGATGTTTATTTTGATTTATGATAAGAGTTTGTATATATAAATGGATGACATGGAGTTTTTTATGGTTGTATATGTTGATTTCTGTTATTAACTTATATAACCAATAAAAACTTAACTTACATACATATCATATCTATGTTTAATTTATAGACTTTTGACATGTTGGACTTACCTAATTAGAAAACCACATAAAGTTTTAGGCACTATATTGGTCTCATCTTGTTATTTTTGAGTAACCTTAATGCATTTCATATCCACGTGGCATGCTGGCGTTTTGTTATTTTAATAGTTTATAGAATTTTTGACACGTAGCATATTCAAAGCTTATTGAGTAACCTTAATGTATTCAAAGCTTACAAATGTAGGTAAAAATATATGGAACGTAAAGATTTGGGAAGTTATTGATAATTTTTCAACTAATAAGGTGTTGGGGATAATTTAACCAACAATTTTGTATTTTACTAGGAACATTATGCAAGTTTTAATGCACACAAGTTACACGACATGGACAAATACTTTCATAATGCTTGTCTCATTGTAACATCATAATATTTACTGATTTACATTTGAGCATGTAGAAAATGCCAAAGTTGGGAGTTTATATGCTGCTGGGTAATTAAGGCTAAGGGAAGCTACAAAAATCAAATCAACAGGAACAAGCGAAATAAGACCGCAGATGCGCGAACAGAATAAGAAATTTAATACAGTTATAATAGATTTGGTCTTTCGGCTACAGTTAAGTATTAACCTCTCTTAACAAAGACCAATCAAGACATGATGATTGAATAGATAAAACTGTGTTTGTAGCCAAGATTGAAGAATCTGAGTGTAAACAGCTAAGTTTTATGTACACATGATCAAAAACGATCAAAAAGGGAACGATAGTTACAATTACAATAGAGTTTAACTTGGAATCCAGGTATATAAAAGTAACCCGGCAAAGTAAACACTGCACCCACATATTATCTTCTCTACTATTACAAACCGTGAAACTGAAACATGGAAAAACAAATAATGCCTGATCAACGCTTCAGATCACACGGAGCTCAGTAAGAAAGGCGGCGCATAGATCCAAGAAGAGAAACTGCGGACCGTTAACTCTCTGTATATCCAGCAAGTACTTCTCTTCCCGAGCTTTGTATAGCTGTTTCAAAATCAAAAGTAATACAGAAAAATTATTGGAAGGGTTATGTATCTGTCCTAGCCGATTTAGTTTGGTCAAACACAACTGCGAAGTAACCAAGAAACCTAAATACTATTGGAATATAAAAACAGCAGATCTTAAGAACTGGTCTCTGTCCTAACCATTGATTAGATCATATCCCAACCGAACTGGGAAGCTGGTTTTTTTTTCTCTCTAAAGAGTCTTGTTGAGCCAATGATTTCTAAGATGAGCATACCTGTAATTCAAATTTGACGACGGTGGGTGAGGTCATGGCACAGTCATCCTCAATGATGCTCGATTCATCTCTGAAGTGCAGCTGATTGTTGCCCATATTCTGACCATCAGGAAAACCAGGAACCCATCGGCATTTCATGTTGTAGTGACCAATCTTCTTCCAACACACATTGAGTTCTTGAAGAGCTTTCAATACTTCATTCATGATTTCACGAGGATGAGCATGGGACTGTTCAAAATACCACAGTAACAGATTGATTATAAATTTGAGTATGTGGAGGTAAAGAATACTCATTCAGAAACAAGAAAACAGATTATAAAATGCCCAAATTTCCATATAATATGATGATCCTAGCAAGACGAAGCAGATATTTTGACTGTGTGTTTGCATTCAGACAGGTTTAGGGTGAGGAATGAGAATATTCAACAATCAGGTACAAACCTGCAGTCCAAGAGCCCATTTTCGGTCAACTGGGACTTGTGATCTTGCTCCCAACCCGTACTGATCCATATGTGGAACCCAGTGGCCTACAGGTGAAGCAGCCGCTTCAGCTGGGCGCATCGGATTGGAACCACTGTCCTAAATGAGTAAAATTGAAAAGTTTTAAGAGGTTAGTAGAAAACCAAAGGTAGACCTCCGGTATGACCAGCACCCTTATATCATGTCCAAAAAGAATTATGCTTTAAGATGTTGGGAAGCTATCTACTGGGAGAAAAAGAAAAATACATACTGTTGTCTCCTGAAACTCGGATTCAAGATAGCCACTTGGAACACGAAACCGGTTGTCCAATAACAGGTAGTATGTAACAGTAGCCTGAAACAAGGAACAAGTGGCATTTCAGTAACTATTGGAAACTAGTATAGGGGGATTAAAAGCATTACACACAGAAACTACATACATCGTTTTGTACTCTGTTGCGAAGAGATTCCATAACCTGGTTTCTGTCAAATCCCATGTTAACCACTTCTTGAATAATCTCCTCATTTATCTGCACAATATAGGAGAAATTGTTAGTATCGCCGCAAGTGACTCTTTTTGATTTTCCAAATGGTGCTGAAACCAACCTTTTTGGCCTGCTCTACTGTATCAGGTGGAGAAACAGCAAGATAACGAGGAAGATGAGTTTGGAACCAACGGTGTTGACGGATCTCAGGAATGGTTATTCGTTTCACAGGATCAACTATAAGCATCCTTGGGATCAGGTCTCTAGCGTCAGATGATAAATGACTTGGAAGGGTGTAAATCCCACCCTAAAGAGAAAAGAACACCTCGGTTAATTACTAGACATTGATATGACTTCAACAAAAGAATTGTGATGAATCTATCTAAGCGCAAATGTCCAGTTGAGAAAAGTGGTTGAGCTGCATCAAAGCGGAAGAACCTTGATTTTCTTGAAAAGGTTGGGAATGTTTTCATCATCAAATGGAAGAGTACCACATAGTAGAGCATACAATATCACTCCACAACTCCATACATCTACTTCAGGTCCAGCGTATAATTTTCCTGATATAACCTACAACAAGTAGGAAGAGATGGTTCATTGAAGCAAAAAAAGTTTCAGATAGATACTCTGTAATCCAATGAAAAAGGAGAGCGAAACATAAGTAAATAAGAATACTGAAACTTTACTAAACCAATACCTCGGGAGCAGCGTAGTTGGGGCTTCCACAGCTCGTCTTTAGAAAATGACCATCCCGCATGACATTGCTTAGCCCAAAGTCTGCAATCTTAATATTGCACCTCGAGTCTAATAGCAAATTCTCAGGCTTCAGGTCTCTGTGGACAATCATATTGCGGTGGCAATACTCCACACCAGATATTATCTGCTCGAATATGAGTCAAACAATAACAACACTTAAACTCAGAGAAAGACACGATAAGCTACAATCACACTGGTTGTGGTAAGAGAAGGCAACCTGCTGGAAAAAGTTACGAGCCTCATCCTCTTGTAATCTGCCTTTCTCTACAATATAATCAAAGAGCTCTCCGGACTTGACATACTCCATTACAACATAAATGTCACTTGGAGTCTCTATTACTTCATATTGCCGAATAATATGAGGATGCATAAATAACCTGAGAATTTTGATCTCTCTCCTCACTGCCAGGACGAAATGAGCATACAATCAGATATAATGGAAGAGAAAGACCACAGAGCAAATTTACCGGCAAAACGAATAGCATATAATTTCATTCCTCAAACTAGTCAAAGGAAACCAAAAAGTAATTTTAAAGCACATATACTGATATATTAACCCAGTGCAATATCTAAGCATATAGATAAATAGTTAGAAAATATTCAATTATCAAAAAGGCAAGTCGTTTTGTTCAAAGAAACCTCTGAAGATAGAGAGCTTAAGAGTGCATGTGCTGTTGTTACCTTTCTCTTCCATCTCCATGTTCTTGATCTTACGGCGATTGAGGATTTTGATAGCAACCTTGTGGCCCGTGACAACATGCTCCGCTATTTTAACCTTGCCAAAAGATCCAATTCCAAGGGTTTTACCAAGATTGTAGTTTCGTAAAATTGATTCAACTCCATTGCCAAATCTATTTGAAGAATGATCCATTTTCCTGTTCCAATGCAAATAGAAAGTCATAAGTGAGAAAGCTCTCTTAGCAGCTTATGTAGAAAAGACCATGATCAACTCATATTCATGTCATCCAATGTCTCGCTGCCAACAGCTAAACCTCAAACTGTAAATCTAAAAACCTTGTAAGAGACCTGACAACATAAACCGACATCACTACTTTGTAATGGTGGTTTTACTCTGTAACAAAACCATGGAAGTAAATCGCGAATTTAAAGACATTTTTTTCCTCAAAAAATTCATCAGCAATAGCCAAAATCCACAGACTCATCAATTTGGTATTAGCAGAAGAAATTGATGAACTTTACAAACAAAAAAGTCAATTTTACCCGAAGAAACCTCCTTGTTTTCGAGCAGATCCGAGAATCGAACGAAGCGATAAATCTACACAGAGAATCTGGTTTGATAGAGAGCGCGAGAGAAGGAGAAGAATCGTGGAGGCTCTAGTTGATAGAATAGATATGAGAAAAAAAGTTGCTTTCTTACGGTGTAATTGAAAAATCTCGGGAACTCAGATTCCAACTCCTCCTCTCTGACGCAGAGCTGAGTCACTAGTCCTTTAGAGTCTTCATGGTGATCTCAGTTATTTAGTAATGACGAATCCAAATGGAAACCAGAAATATAACCCAAAATTATACCAAATAAATATTGCAATTCCTTCGAATCGAAAAATATATATATATTTTTTTTCTAAACTAGTTTAGTACTTTTTTCGAATCAAGTCAATTATTTAGTTGTATACATTTCAGTTATTATAAACTAAAGAATTATTTATTTAATATGGAAATAAATGAAACTAAGTAAATAACTTACTACAACTGATGTTTTTTTTTTGTCAACTGCTAACTGGTGTGTTTATTCAAAGTAATTTATTCGCTATTTTTTCTTTCATTTGTTACATTAATCCATCCAATAGATAATTTTGATATAATCTGTTATTTTATTTTTGCAAATATACAAAAAATTAATTGTGTTTCAGTATATAATATAATAATACACTAAGGTCCATAACTTAGTTTTACAGATGTCATGTCTAAACAACGAAGGCGCAAAAGAGACTACTAAATTATATATACTAAACCAAAATTTCAAAGGAAAAGATCTGACAAGTGAAAGAGTTTTCAGTGTTATACAAGCAAATCTATTCACTGTCATTCAGTGATATACAACCACAAATGTCAATGTTATGAAGTTTAACTTCTTTTCGTCTTCTTTGTCGAGAAAAACCTAAAGTACTAAAAGACAGAGAGAATTTCGATAACGAAAGGAGTTCAATAAGATTCACAGATTGGATCAACGGAACATAACAAGCTAAGTAGTATCTCTAAATCCAAGCTTTTGTAGTGACTCATGAAAACATCTCATGTCTATTACTGTTGGATTACATTTCTCTAATAAGACTCTTCCTCAGAAAACCAAAAAAAACAGACTACAACTTTACTATGGACAGATATTCAGCTACGTCTCCAGCTACTTGAATTCAGTATGAGGGTATGGCTGCGAAACGGTATCCTTCAGCTCCTCTCCATGAATAGTAAGCAATCCTTGTCTCGTAAAATCCTGTAGCCAAACGATTGTGAAATGTGTCAAGACGAAGAAAATCACTGTTACATCCAGTTGTTACTCATACAGCATGAATGGAAAAAGTGAACAATCAAAGAGAAATATCATTTTCAGTCTCCTTGGATCCAACTAACTCAATTTCAAATTTCCACATCAAACAACAGAACAACAAGGGTTTTCAAATCAAACAACACGCACTCAGAACAGCAACTATGACATTCACTGATCATTCCAGAAAACTGGAGGAACTCAAATCTGTAGTTGGATCCAAAACACTCAACCATCATTGCAATTAAGTATACAGCGAGATTGAGTTCAATAAGTTGAAACAAAGTAGACTAAAGAATTCTATATAACTGTTACCAGGGAGGAAAGTAAGGATCCCGAGGACAAGAAGGGCGTAGCCTTGAGAGCTATCTCCTTCCATGTGACCGGTAAAGATGAAAACAGTTAAAAGGAGAAGCAAGCAACCGAGGAACAGAAGAAAGACAGCAAGTGCTATTGATTTCCAGGGTACTCTGTCAAATGCTTTGGGTGTATAATCGAAGCGAGGATCGAAATCACTCCTTCCAGCACCACCATTTGCATAATCTTCATCATCTTCATCTCCTGGGAGCTGAGCATACCTTACATTTCTCCTGGACGCCATTCCTAATCACAAGATAACCCCTTAGAAGGCCCTTCACTATCACAACACATTATCATCATTAAACATTCAAGAAACACTAAATCATGAGAGTGGATTAATTGACAAAAGCTAAATCTAAAAACCGTACATTAGCTTTATAAAAGATCGTTTTTTTTAGCAACGATGGATCACGTTTCAACATCCCATCAGAGCAAACACACAAAAAATGGCCATAAAAAACATAACTTGGCATCCATAAATAAAATCTATAAACAAACAAAGTCTAAATAAGCTCAAATAAGATTACGTAAAGCAGATCTAGAACGAAATCACCACGTAAAATCAACCGATTTAAACAAAAACCTTATAACAACTATGAAGAAGAGAACGGCGAGCCGTGAAACTAACCGGAACTCGGATATTCCGTCGGAGAAGATTGAGATGGAACTAGGATCCGGATCTACTTTGACGCATATGTTCTTCGTCTCTGTCGTGTGACGACGCGTTTTGTGAGTTAATTTCTCTTTCTACTGTACTTACGATTCTATTTAACTATTTACATATTAATCCATTATCTTTCTATAAATTACATGGAAAACCCTCATATTACTTTTCGTTTGAAAAGACTGTTTCATTTATAATCTATTTACTGCGGGGGGGGGGGGGGAGGAATTTCTAATTAACGGAGATCTAAGTCCTAAATAGGCAAATATCCTGATGTTTTTTTAAAAAATATTTCTGATATGTTTTGTTTTCTATGAATTGGTATATTTTTTTAATTTGTATTCGTTTTTTATATTTACTAGATGTTCGGCATCAACAAAAATCTAAATATTTGACTAGATATTGGATCTATTCCGTAAAACTTGAAAAAAGTGGTGACGTAAGAAATTTTTTTTTTGCAGAATTTAAAATCCACTTTTAAACCCTTTGTCAAAAAAAAAAATCCATGTTTAAATATTTGGCTTTTCATTTGTTTAATTTATCATAGTATATTAACATTTTAATCGCTTACAAAGAATGGATAAATCGGGATTAAAACGAATGGAGATATTGGCAAAGTTGTACTTATTAATACTAACTTACTGCATATGGCTATAATCAGACAGTGAATCCTGTCATTGTCCATAAAATAATTTTTGATTCCTCTTTCCTCTCTGAGTCCTCTCGCTCTCGTTTCTCCCTCCTTTAGAGAGAGTGTAAAGAGGACAAGAGAAGGCCAAAGTGAAGATTTTTTTTTAGCTTTTTAGCTTACTTTTGTGTTATTTGTGTCCGTGCCCGGATCCGACATCTCCGGGTTTCAAAGAGCATCTAATTCGCTTATCCTCTTTCCCTGAGTTCTTCTTCTTCTTCTGAGATTACAAAATCTTCCCTCTTTTTCTTTCAGACAAAAAAACCTAAAAGGGGATTGCCCTTTTATCATGCTCCCTTTTTCAGGTATAAAATTGGCTATAAGATTCATCAATTTTGAGCCTTTTTTTTCTTTCTTTTTCGTACATTCGTATTTAAATTCTGCTCATTGATTCTCTCGTTCGGATCTGTTCTGCTGTAGCTACGGATCGATCATGATCTTTACGGATTCAGCTGTTTTTGTTCATTCGTAACTTTTGCGTTAATTTTTCTTCGATTGCACTGCATGTGTTATGTTGTTCATCAGGGGAATAAAAATTGTTTTTTTTTTTAATTTATTTGATAATTCTATCTCCTCTGTTTCCTGATTGATGTTGACGTTTATAGTCATATATTTGAAATTGTTTGAGTGATTGAAATTTTCTCTGAATTCGTATATTGTGTCGCATTTTTCCGGTGAAGCTTATCTGTATATCAATGCAATTATATTCCAATTAGTGTGTTGCCATGAGCTTTTTTAACATCTAATTTTGTTGTTTGAGAAATTTCTGTTAGGTTATATAAAATTACTGTTTTGAAACAACTTGTTGAATGGATGACAAAAAGTGTAGTTCATGTTCTGAGATTTTCCTATTACTATTAATCTAATAATGAGATTTTTTATACATGATGTTGTGCCCCACTTCGTCTTATAATTGTTTTTTTCGGGTACACATTTGAGCTGGCTATTATATTTTATAGTTGAGAGATCTTGTATTGACTTGGTACTTGATTTTTCAGACTTGGTCCCAATGTTTGTAATACGCCAGAAAGTGACAACCAGTTTCTCTATGTGGGGATTAATTTGCTTAGCTATCTCTTTCATGAACCTGTGTTTTATTATGTTGCAAGTATGTTAAAAGCATTGGCCTTTTCATGAGATTTCTTCTAATCCACCGATTACACTTTTTTTTCTTCCAAACAGGATCTAAATAAAATTATAATATAATGGGTGGATGTGTGTCAACCAATTCAAGAGGAATTAGGCCTCGGCGTAAAGGCCGTCGCAGATCTTCCAAACACTTTTCTAAAGTATCTGATATTGTTCCTCATGCAAATATTAGAAGGCCCAGTGACGTTGGGAGCCGAGTTTCTTTTGGTGAGTCTTTCTGTTTACCTGCTAACTTAATCTTGCAGTGTTAGATTAGACCTTATAGATTTGATTTTGTTGATGGTAAGAAAAGATAAATAACTAGGACAGTCATAGATTTTTTACCTGTAGAGTTCATTTTGTTGCAGCTATCTCGCAAGATGACGCATGGTTTGACTCTGTCAGTGTTCTTGATTCTGATGAGGATGAGGACTTCATCAGCCTACCTGAAGGTAAAAATGTCTACATTCTTTTCAGGATTCATGGAGTTTTAAGAGCTCACCTGAATCAAAATGCAAATAGAGGGATGTTTTCGGTTATTTTGATATGGATTTTTATTTTGTTTGGCTCTCTCCCAGCGGATAACGTATCATCAGCGGGTGGTGCTACGGGTAGCATCTCAAATGGTCAAGTAGTTCAATTCGAATCTTCTTCCTGCATTGTGGATGGGAAAGGAAAGTATGAAGAATACCATGAGAGTTACTTGAAGATAGACGGGAGTAAAACCGAGAAAATCATGAGCAAAGGTGTGTACAAGGATCCTAGTGGTCTCTCTGTTATCACAGGAAACAACAAGAAGAAATTAATGGACCATGCAAGCTTTAAAGGCTTGATGGAACATAAACGGAACTCTCAAGAGAAAACCCTGAGATCCAGCCTGAGCCGATTGATGCCAACCGTTAGTTTCAACGACAAGACTCTAAACTCACCCACATCTCAGAAACGAAAATCTGCAGTTTATCGTCTTTCTTTCAAGAGGAGATCGTGCGATGGTGAGGAAGTTACTGAGCATCGTAAATTGTTGTACCGTCCTAAGGCGGGATTCACCGTTCCTTGCTCAGCCAGAGAGAACCAGTCCAGTGGAAGCTGGTGTGAGATACCACCTTCAACATTTAAACTCCGTGGAGAAACCTATTTCAAGTACACCTTTCACCATTCTGTTTTTTTTTTGTATCTTTTACTTTTAACCGTTGTGTGTGTAACTGTTGAAGAATGATGTTTGCAGAGACAAGAAGAAATCCCCAGCTCCAAATCAGTGTGCGTACACTCCTATTGGCGTTGACTTGTTTGTTTGTCCAAAGAAGATTGATCATATCGCCCAACACATTGAGCTTCCAAACATCAAAGCCGAGGCAAAGCTCCCTGCTCTTCTCATTGTTAATATTCAGGTAACCACCACTGAGATATCAATGGCTTCTTCTTTGGGTTGTCACTGATTTTTGTGTATATCATGTTTATAAGAAGCGTGTAGATAGCCATTTTGATATGCATATATGATATATGTGTGTAAATGATCCTGACCTTTGTGCCTTATTGGCAGTTACCAACCTATCCTGCTGCAATGTTCCTTGGCGATAGTGATGGAGAAGGCATGAGCATTGTACTCTACTTCAAATTACGAGAAAAATTTGAAAAGGAAACCTCTCAGCAATATCAAGACAGCATCAAGGTAGCTTTAAAAGCCATTCCTATACAATTCTCACATCTCATGACTGATCTCTTACCAGGGTTTTTTGTTTGTTGTTTGTCTCTGAATCGAGACAGAAACTTGTCAATGATGAAATGGAGAAGGTGAAAGGTTTTGCGAAAGACAACACAGTTGCTTTCCGTGAAAGGCTTAAGATCGTGGCTGGACTTGTGAACCCCGAAGATCTAACTCTAAGCTCGACTGAGAAGAAGCTTGTACAGGCTTACAATGAGAAACCCGTCCTCTCTCGTCCTCAACACAACTTCTATAAGGTTTTAGCACCATGCTAACCTCTTAAACACACAAACGTAGAAAGAGTCAATCTGTTGGCAGCTAATTAAGATTTGCTTTTGACCCCTCCACAGGGTCCAAACTACTTTGAGATTGATTTGGATGTCCATCGATTCAGCTACATATCACGGAAAGGACTTGAAGCATTCAGAGATCGACTGAAGAATGGAACTCTTGATCTCGGTTTAGCCATCCAGGTAATGAGCAAAGCTTCATACAAAATAATGTATATGCAAATCGACTTTGTTCTTGAAGAATACAAGATTCAAACTTTTGTGTTCTTTTACATTGGAACATGAAAACAGGCTCAAAAACCAGAAGAGCTGCCGGAACAAGTGCTGTGCTGTCTGAGGCTGAGCAAGATTGACTTCATTGACCATGGTCAAATCCCAATGCTACTAATCCCGGAGGATGGGGAAACTCTCGTGTAAGCGCCATCATCTTGTATTCTCAACCCCCTTGGATGACGAAACCAATTATAAAATAAAAGTGTGTAAATTCATCAAAATACTGTATATTTATGTATACATACTTATTTTATTTATGTTATAACTTAATACTCTATATAACGTTTCATAATGCAAAACTCTTGAAGTCATCTTCTCGAGTTTGGCCTTTGTTGTAACTGGCATTCTGTCACCTCAATGATATTATTATATGATTATATCTCTTGTGTTTTATTTATTCTCTACATTTGCTGAAATTTTCAATCTAAACTTTGAATATTTAAGAGTTAATTTGTCTTGACGGTAAGAGAAGTTAGACAAATGATAATGAGTCAAAGACGATAATGTATTAAAAGTGATAGAGGTGAATAATGAAAACAGTCAATAAGTGTTTGTCTGAGATGGGATAATAGTAGTAAGAGATAAACATAGGGGTGAAAATAGGAAAAGGAGAAAAATAAAAGGGTGTATAAAAGAGAGAGAAAGAAACCCTAACAAGAAATGGTAGTGAGGGGTGGCGTGGTATACCCACGAGAAATGGTATTTCTGAGGGAATTTGTGGCGTACCTAAGTGGTGCGTAGGCGCATATCATTCAATGATTTTTCTTTATTATTAGCTAGCTCAGAATATTCATATACAACGTATGATCAAAATCATCATACAATAGATTTTCAAATCACAAGTCTTTGTTTTTCCGACATCTCCTAAAACAAGAAAATTCCTTTTTTGGTCAACTCGTTTTCTTGTGTTCGTTTTGCTGGTTCTCTGTTCGTATTTGTGCCAAAAAAGGATTATAAAGCCGGTGAAACTGTGACCGATTTGGTTATTTCCAGTTATTCACTGCTCTGACCTCAATCATTTAAACTCTGAGCAAATCACGAGATGCAGTGAATGTATAATTATGATAGCACAAGAACACCACATACAATATGAACTCCAGGGTACTTAATTGTCAGCATTGCCCATAAATATTCACTTAAGATGTAATTACTCACCAAAAGATAACGAACCCATTATCAGAAAATAGAGTTAGTTTGAAGTTATGAAGGTAAAAAAAATCCGGTTGTTACTCAACTAATGGACACCACTTCCTCAAACAATAGAGTGGTCTTCGAGAGTTAATGGATTACACACATAAACAAGCTTAAAGAACAAATAAATAGAAACCCATGAAGCTTCACGAGTCTAACTTGTAAGTTGTAAAAGTAAAGCTTTACACATTGTAGATGTATCACTAGTTCTTTATATTCATCTACGCATCAACTTGAATTATGTGAGAACAAAAGGTCAACACTGTATAACTCATATCAACGATCCAAGTCAACAAACTCGCTGTTTATACAGAGTCTCAGAAAGTACAAAAACGACATTCCAAGAACATAAATAATCATAGTGTGGTTTCCATAGAAGAAACTCACACTTTCGTCTCAGAAAAATAAGTTGATGAAACAGCCAAACCTTGATGGTCATATGTACGAACGAGCCTCTGTCTTGAGCCCGATGATTCAAGCCAGCAGAATTCTAAATGGAAAGACTTTAACTCAGCAACACTCTTTGCTACGTCGCAGGGACATCCCATGTACATACCTCCTGGTAACAAAGTCATTTGATATCCTTCCTCGAATGTAACCACGTTCTTAGACATTTCACCCACCCAGTGCACATTTGTTGTAACGTTTTTCACATCGGATGTCGAGGACATAGCCTGATTAGTATCAAAACCTTACAGGGTCAGAGACATCTCATTCATATAAACAAAAGGCTAAAAGGCAATGTTTCAATTTTCTATGTGGGAGTGCTGTTGAATATTGTATACCTGGACTACTTGACCTTTGTCATTCATTTCAAGCACAGCAACAGTATCGGCTTCAGATAGTGTCGCTCCATAGACACCGCTTCGTTTTGTTACTGAACGACCTTTCCAAGTACCGAGAAATGGGGTAATTCTTTCTCCATCACCCTGCAACAGAAGAAAAACTTAATTTAAATCGGCACTAAAATGGAATCATATAAGGACACTATTGATGCTTGAGTGTGATTATAACTGTTTGCTGAGACAACAAATTACCTGGTAATCGTCCAGGACTGGATGAACGAGATTCTCTAGCCCTCTTTCCTCGAGGAATACAATAAGCATTTCAAGAACACCTTTGGGATCCATGATGTGAAAGGCTCTAGCTCTTCTATCCGTCTTATTGGAATACAAGCAGTTCTCACATACTAAAGCAGGACGTCGAGAAGGAAGTTTAAGAAATCTGAAAAATTGTTATAACTTTTATTATTACAGTCTACAATGTAATACAGAAGACGAGCCAAAGGGATACGATGAGAAACAAACCTAGGTGATTCTTCTCCAGTGTCATCTTCTCCTAGAACGCCTTGTCTTAACGTCGTATCCAACATTCCAACGGTTTGATACCTCAATGAAAATGCTCTCTCCTTGGGGAAGAATCCAATCTGCAGACTACTGATGATGAGATAGTCAACAACGTCAAGACAACTAAATCAAATCCCTAAGAGACGAAGACAAACAAACCAAAAATACTCAAAACTTTGAGTATCTTGATTGAGATAACAGAATATACTCTCACCTGCTGATATTTGTCGACAGTGAACATATTGGTTTCTTTGATTTTGTATTCTACCCACTCCGGTTCCTCTTCCTCCTCTTCAGCAACTGAAGTAGCTGATGTTGGCTGCTTTATATATAACCTATATAGTAGACAAGAAAAACTTCAGACTTTGCTTCAAATTCATAGAGTAATCCCATGTCACATCATCTTAAACATCATATTTATGAACAAACTTCTTAAGGACTTCTTCGCTCTCATATTTCAAACATCATTTTGAATTCAGAAACTTGTATAGTTTCCGTTGATTACAGAGATAATTGAATCCTTAACCACAGACAAAAACACTTATTTATCAAAAGCAGTAAGAGAACCATACATACGATTGATTAAGGCTAATGAGCTCATCTTCTCCATATGAAGTAGCAGAAAGCCGAGTATCAATCTTATGCAACAAATCCCCATTTCCATCAAATTGCTTCCCAACAAAAAAAAAGAGCTTTTTAACATATAATCTAGTAAAAAAGAGCAAAAAATCCAGAATCAAGGTTAGTTTTTTGGCATACGTGAAAGGAGCCAGTCCATTTTCCGACGTTAAGATCGACAAATCCGCGTAAATTGTCAATGCTCATTGATTCATCGCTCGTCCTTTTGTCATCCTCTTGGACCGCCAAGGACCTGATAGCAACGCTCCTGGTTCGATAGGTCGAGCGCAGAATCGGATTCGGTTTCAAAAGCTTCAATCGTGTGGACGAGTTGTTTAGTGGAGAGACAAGAAGTGAGCAAGTGACCGCAGCAGTAGCCATGGAAGGAGGAAACGCAGAATCGCGAGTGAGTGAGTGATTCATTTTTTGGGAATTTTATCTTATCCAAGAAACGAGCGTTCGTTTTTACAGTCGCACTGCGTGCCGTTTCTAATCTCTAAAGACAGCGTGTAGTTCTATTACGTTAAATTAAGGCTGCATGGTCTTTTATTGTAGAGCTAATCTTTTTTCGTAGCCTCACAAAGAGGCGTGACGCATGATGACTTCTGTGCTTGGTAGCCGTTACAAGAATGCGACAGATAAAACTTAAATATCCAATCATCATTATACAAGTGTACATGCAATATAAGTCATCGCTTTGATTTCGCAGTTGAGAGTATTGTATGTACACAAACCACACCGTTTCGTTTAGCATAATCTTCAAAACCACTTTGTACAATGGAACCAAACACGGAATAATAGTGTAAGATAACGTTGAGAGAATTGAAAAGTTAAAAAACCCAAAAAACATTCTAGAAAAACATTACTACTTTTTAACTACCAAAGCCATTGCTTTTTCAGTCTAGTCTTCTGAGCAAGTACTCCACTTGAACCTCTTTTGTCAAGGGCATAATCCAATCTCCATACAAGTGGCCGACTAAGATTGGACTGATTTTGTAAACTTGAGATTCATTCATCTCTTCTTCTTCTTCTTCTTTCTCCTTAAGGCCCACTTTCACTTCTTGCCCGTATGTTCGGGTTTTCATCTCAACTCTCTTCTTTATCGCCTCCTCCACGGTCGGGAATGTCAGCATAGCCATCAATGCATCCTTGTCCTGCAACACGTGTGTTGCGAATTTAAAGGTCAGTTTTATGCATGTAGAGATAAGCACAAAAATTTCCAAAAACTTTGGGTGGTTCATTATTCAGGTTCTGTGTGTGTGTGTATGAAAAAAAACTACGGAGAGGTGGAAAATATATACTTGTGCTTTGATGGCAGACTCGTATGCCTCGGGTAACGCTTGGAACTTGGCCTCTGCAACAAATTTACCGTAATGGATTCTCTTTGAAAGAGACTGCAATGAACATCAAAAAACTACATGAGGAGTTAAAAGAGGTAAGAACATTTTAAAAATCGAACATTGCTTCTGTTGCCTAGCACAAGGAATTTGAATCTTTTAAAAGCAGAGAGCGAACCTGAAGGCAGATCGCGTCACATACAGCTGTTGATCCGTAATTACCGTCATCCCCTTTCTTCACTAGTCTTGGGACAAGGTCTCTGAAGTACATGTTCCATATCTTGTTGTTAATGTTGATCGAATCAGCAGCAAAATGCAAAACCTATTTGAAAAACAAAAGAAACTTGAAGCTCTTAGCACGAAGCTAAAAACACAGCTCGAACAAGATTTTATCCAGTTGCTTTGCTAAACATTGAGAAACCACATCAATAAGAAGTAGATAACCCAAGTGAGATTTTGAAAAGAAAAAAAAATCACTAAAGACTTCACCTTTAAATCATCTTTTTAATGTCATCCAAGTGAAATTTTGTAAATTGAGATTATCATTTAAGCACCTTTGGGTACTGCAGAGGCGGCAACATAGGCTCTGGTAGATCGTCAGGGAAGAAGGGATGTTCATCAGGGCTCTTGAACCTACCGACCTAATAATCAATTTTCAATCTTTTTTCGATAAGAATCCATTGAGGTTCTATAAGCTTGTAAAACCTTCCAGGGATTCTATTGTTATGTTTACCTTAGCGTGGAGCTTCTCAGTGCCGCTGACCATGTACTCAACCAAAGAGCCGTTGAATCCATCCATGTCAAAAGCAGTAGGATCATAGGTATCTGCATTGTAACAGTACTTGGCTCTCTCCAACAGACCAAATATAATGCTGTCCTCTTGACGGATCAAAGAGTTTCGAATACCTTCGAGAGTCAAGCTCTCGCTTTCATCCACTCGTTTCTTTCCTGTAAACGATCTGAATCAACAACAAAAGGGAATGAATGTTTGATTCAAGTTCATCAACAACGGTGAACCAAAACACAAAAAGGTTTCTAATTTTGTGGTCTCGATTTCATCAAATTGAAAAGGGCATTTCGAAGTTTTAAAATTCATACCCAGCGAGAGTCATGGCAGCATGAACGGAGCTGGCTCCGGAGCGAGGCGGCTTGGAGGGAGGAAGAGAACATCGAACAGAAAAGGAAGCTTTGGATGACGGAGGAGAAAGAAGAGTGGAAACGGATGTGGAAGTCGATAACTCGCGTCGATGGTCAAGGAACCCAATCGCAGGGGAAGAGCAAGGCGATGTCAACATGGACAATGACGACTCCATTGATGACAAGACAGAAGAGACGGAGAAAACAGAGAATAGAAAAATCAGAGGAAGAGAGAGAGGATCATCTGAAGGTGAATGAGAGATGATGTTTAAAAGAGTTTGGGGGTAGGTGTTGGTGAAGAGGAGAAGATGGAGAAAGGTAAGGTTGTCCTCTTCGACTGCGTGCACGTCTTTAGCCCACGGAAGCCACCCAACGCACTAAAGTGTTTTTTTTTTCTTTTTTCTTACCATACATGCACTTTATTAATAAAGATACATATTAATATCAATTTAATTATTCCAAATTCGATCACTTCAAAAATAAATTATTTCCTACGAATTACAATTACATAACGTTTGTAATTTATTTTTGATTGATTTAATACTAATATCTAATTGAAGTGATCGATCACTTCAAAAATAAATTATTCCATCTTTGATTACAATTTTATAATTTTCATGGCTATTTTTTTGTTTTATGAACGATGCTAAAAAAAAGACCTTCCATTCTAACATCACAGACATCTGATGTTGAATATGACTAATTTAAAGAGACAAAGCAGGCCAATCTCTTGGCTTCTGAATGGTTCTCACTATCTCCAAATCCGTCAAAGCAAAAACCACCTTATCAAATATCAAACTTTTCATATTTTCAACAGTCCATTCCAAACTCCTAACCTTAGCATCCAAATCAGAAAAAAACACAAAAGCAAAGGCGCATCGACTATGCATCAACAATTCATTTCTTAAAATCCAAGAAGCCCATGAACTCAAATCATTCGCAGACCAAGAAAGCTTTGCTTTGGAGATGCCCAATGCATATTCTGATTAAGGAGTGGATGTTCATGGTTCTCCTCCAAAAATTGAACATTTATCCAACTTATACTATCATCACTAATCTTTCTGCACAACTCATCCATAGAAGAATACTTTCCTTCAAACAAGTAATTTTTATTCTTCCAAATATTCCATACAATCCAAGAAAGACTATATCGAATATCCAAACTAACACTGTCATCCTTACTGAGATCAAACAAATTTTGCATATTTGTGTAAATTATATTTGTGTAAATTAAAGTATAAAAAAAAAACATCTAAAAAGTGAGGAACATTTGACATACCATACTAATCTTGCATACGTACAAGAAAATAATATATGATTTATGTCCTTACTATCACATCCACATACCTGACAACATTGATCAACTGTTAACCCACGTCTTTAAAGCCTTTTAGGAATAGCTAAAGACCCATTTAACACTATCCAGAAGAAATTTTTGATTTCTGGTGCTGTGTGAAACTTCCTTACTTTGGCCTTCAATGGATCCAAAGATGGGTGAATCTCAGCTTCTTTTATTAGCTCCCTAAGCTTCTGATTACTACTTAACCAATACCCTGATTTAATAGAGTAATTTCCATTTTGATTATAAATCTAACAGTAACAATCAAAACGCCTCATGTTTGGTCTCTGCTTGAGAATAATATCAATATCATTATCATTGAAAATGGCCCTAAAACACTGCATACACCACTTCCCCGGTGACCAGATTGATAAGATCTTTGACTCTCAAATCAAAATATTCATCAGACCACTTTTATTTAAAAGAACTTTTGGTACTCCATCAAAGATCCACTTGTCTATCTATACCAAAGTATCAGCTCTATTTTTAATGGTTTTTTGTTAAACCTTTCATGAGCAAATCTCTTCCAAAATGGATGCTTCGCCAAGCACATGAAGGCTGAAGTCCCAAAGTTGTTGACAAAAGATCTAGAATTATTGTAATAGCGGCTCTTGAACAATCTGGAAAAAAAAAAAGCAATCTCCACGCTTGCTTTGCTATTAAGGCTTTATTGAATTCTTCTTTGCATACCAACCAGTTAATCTTCCTTTCAACCTGTCCGTAATGAAACTAAGCAAAGCTTGCTTTGACCCACTACAACATTCAGGTAGTCCAAGATAAGTCCCCAAGCCCCTTTCATTTTGAATTCCCAAAATGTTTTTTTAAACGATCTTCATACTCTCTCGACCTTTGCTCCAAAAATGACTGAAGACTTGTTAAGATTAATAACTTGGCCAGAAGCTTGATCGTAGCAAATCAAACAATTAAGAAGTTCAATACATTGCTCCTCATTTGCCTTACACGTGACTAAACTATCATCAGCGAAAACAAACTGGACAGTGCCAGCCCATTCTATGCAAACTGAATCCCATTTATCTTATTATGATCTCAGACCTCCTTAAACACATGGATGAGAGCTTCAGTGCATAAGTCAAAAATCTTTTGAAGGAAAGTGGACCAATGGCCTCATTAAAAACTTAAATTGGTAAACCCAGTGAGACAAACTCAATTAGAGAAAAAGAGCACCATTGGAACAATAACTCATTAATTGCGTTCCAAAGGTCTGAAAAAGGGTAGATGTGGCCGTCTTTGGATCATGCTGGAACAAAGTCTTAATGGTCTTGAGAGAACCTCCAAGGGCGTTTATAAGTCTTCTGAGTTGGTCCTGGGTCATTGGACCGACTGGTTCTGTCCAAACGTTCATGTCTTGGTCGTCCGAGTCGTCCGTGTTCTGCTTTGGTTCATCCATGGAGCTGTCCTCCAGTTGTTTATTTGGCCGTCCGTCCAGTCATTCATCTGGTCGTCCTGATTGTCATTAGGCCTGGTGAAGATTACATCATCCCCTCTCTCTTAAAATGGATTTGTCCTCTTTCTTGAAATGGATTTCGCCAGATAGGGTTTTCCTGCCTTATCCCACACTTCGGTGTAATCAACCTCATCTTTCGTCACTTTTCTAATCAACAACTTATCTTTAATTCTTCAATTTTCACATCAAAATGAAAATATATTAACAATTTTTTTAATATAAATTTTTTTATTTGTTCTAATTTTTGGTTTTTGGGATTTATTTTTTTAATTTTTCTATATTTTATAATTTTTTTTTATTATTTAAATAATTGTTTTTAGAATTTTAAAAAGTTAACTTAATTTTACTCACCTTTAAATCTGTGGTGTTAAATATATATAGTTTAAAAGTTAATTTATTGTTATGGAAAAATTTAAGTTAATGTATTAAATTAGATAACAAAAAAGTGCTATAATAAATTTGTAATTAAAATTAAAGTGATATATTAATATTAAATATTAGGAAACTCAGATATGAATATTTTTTTAAAAAAAAAGTTAATTGATTTTCTCCATTTTTCTATTTAACAATTCAAATTAATACCGTCTGAATTAATGTTGGATTTCACACAAAAAAAAAAATTAAATTAAAAAAGTTTGGATTGAAACTATATAAACATAAAAAACATTTTATGAAAATTCAAATATGAAAATTATTGGGTGCATTGATTTTTCCCATTTTTTCTATTGACAACGCTAACTGTTTATTGTTGTTTCTTCTTCTTGCCCCCAGCCAAACTTTCCCCTTCTTCCAAAAACTTAGCAACTTTTTTTTCAGATTTGTTATCTCTTCGGTTGCTGGTGTTCTTTGTCGGCGCCGAAGAGGGCTCCCTTTCTCTTTTTTTCTTTGATCTTTTTCTTTTTTTTTAGCGATGGTGGCGGAGTTCTCCGGTGGTCTTTACGACGGATGGTGGTGGCTGTGCTTTCGGTGATGAAGTCGTCTCATCTGGGTGATGTTATCGGTGGTTCTACATAGATTGGGCTCTTGGAAGGATCATATTCGAACTCGGATTTGATGAGGACAAGATATTGTGTTCAGATCTGTTTCTTTCCTATCCCTAGGTGTTCCGTTGCGGCGATTTCAGGAGTTTCGGTAGTGACTTCTGGATTCATTGAAGAGTCTCCGGCGAGGATTTCTTACGACATCTTGATGATTTACTATTAGATCTGCGGTGGTTGCGTCTTAGCGTAATCCATTCGGGTTCTTGAGTTTAAGAATTTTAGAGAATTTGATCATTGTTTTTTAAAGGGTCATTTTTATTTTGGTTGGTTTGTAACTGGCGTAAAAAAGTTACTTGAGTCAAGTTTAGACAGATGTCTAGATGTTTAATTCCCAAGAAATTTCAAGTTTAGACAGATTTAATTTCCAAGAAATTTTGATTATTCTTTAGTGAAGTCTATTTTTAGTCATTGTAACTCTAACTTTGTTGTTTGTATTTGGATATCATTTAAATAAAAAATGGTATTTATGTTAAAAAAAAACTGTTTATTGTTTAGTGAAAAAATCAAAAGGTCTCCTGACTCCTCCAATAGTGTTTTGTAGCCGAAGTGGTGATTCGTTTGAACGTATGCCGCGGATAATATCCAGAAATTGCTAATCACACTTTCTCCAGACTCCCAGATTCACCCATACCTATACACACAAGGTCACATGTAGACACACATTTTACAGATAACTGTTAGTAACAAGACAAAACCCAATCACTCAGTTTCTTTTAAGGATCTTCTCAAGTACGCCAATTTCAAGCCACCATTGCGCCTCCACATAAATTTAGATCACCATCCCCTCCGTCGCCGCCGCCTTTGCTGCAGCCGACAGCGATGACGTCGTTACCGGTGCGAGCGCCGTCGTGGGTTTCTTCCCGGAGAATCTTCGAGGAGAAGCTCCAGGATCTTCCCAAGTGCGCTAATTTAACCCAGGTGAAGCAGCTTCACGCCCAGATTATTCGGTGGAACCTTCATCAAGATCTACACATCGCGCCGAAGCTGATCTCTGCTCTTTCTCTCTGCCGACAAATGACTTTAGCTGTTAGGGTCTTCAATCAGGTTCAACAACCGAACGTCCATCTCTGCAATTCACTGATAAGGGCTCATGCTCAAAACTCGCAACCCTACAAAGCTTTCTCCGTTTTATCCGAGATGCAAAGTTTTGGCCTTTTTGCTGATAATTTCACGTACCCGTTTCTTCTCAAGGCTTGTTCAGGTCAATCGTGGTTGCCTGTGGTGAAGATGATGCATAACCACATTGAAAAATTAGGACTTTCGTCTGATATATATGTACCCAATGCCCTCATCGATTGCTATTCCAGATGCGGTGCTTTGGGTGTTAAAGCAGCAAAAAAGCTGTTCGTGAAGATGGGAGAGAGAGATACTGTGTCTTGGAACTCGATGCTAGGTGGACTTGTGAAAGCAGGGGAATTGAAGGATGCTCGCCAGCTGTTCGATGAAATGCCTCAGAAGGATTTGATTAGCTGGAATACGATGTTGGATGGTTACGCTAGGTGCAGAGACATGACTAAAGCCTTTGAGCTGTTCAAGCTAATGCCTGAGAGAAACACTGTATCTTGGTCGACATTGGTTATGGGGTATAGCAAAGCTGGAGACATGGAAATGGCGAGGATTATGTTTGATAAGATGCCGGCTAAAAACGTGGTCACGTGGACCATAATCATTGCTGGATATGCGCAAAAGGGGCTTGTTAAGGAGGCTGATAAATTAGTCGACCAAATGGTGAATGCAGGACTGAGATTTGATGCAGCAGCTGCGATTAGTATCTTGACTGCTTGTGCCGAGTCTGGTTTGCTCAGTTTAGGAATGAGGGTTCACTCCACGATACAAAGGTCTAACCTCAGTTCTAATGCTCATGTGTTAAATGCGCTACTTGATATGTATGCAAAATGTGGGAGCTTAGAAAAAGCGTTTGATGTGTTTAACAACATGCCCAAGAAGGACCTTGTCTCTTGGAACACTATGCTTCAAGGTCTTGGTGTTCATGGCCACGGAAAGGAAGCGCTTGAGCTTTTTTCGAGAATGAGAAGGGAAGGGATATGGCCGGATAAAGTCACGTTCATTGCTGTTTTGTGTTCCTGTAATCACGCAGGTCTCATCGATGAAGGCATAGATTACTTCTACTCAATGGAAAAAGTGTATGAACTTGTTCCAGAAATTGAACACTATGGTTGTCTTGTTGACCTATTAGGTCGAGGGGGAAGATTAAAGCAAGCGATTAAAGTTGTCCAGAAAATGCCTTTGGAACCAAATGTTGTGATTTGGGGTGCTCTTCTTGGAGCGTGCAAGATGCATAACGAGGTGGATATTGCTAAGGAAGTCTTGGATCGTCTGGTAAGATTAGACCCTTCTGATCCGGGAAACTATTCGCTGCTGTCAAATATTTACGCAGCAGCAGAAGATTGGAAAGAAGTTGCTAACATAAGGTCAAAGATGAAGAGTATGGGAGCAGAGAAACCCTCTGGAGCTAGTTCGATTGCATTGGAGGATGGTAGACACGAATTTACAGTGTTTGACGAATCACACCCAAAATCTGATCAAATATATCAGGTGCTTGGTAGTCTAATCGAACCTCCAGATACTGGTGAGCTGGTTGCTGCTGGATAATCTGCTTAGTTTATTGTTTTAGATACAAGAATTTGGTCAAAGCTACATTGTCAAGATCGTTAGGTAATATATTAGCAGTTTTCTTTAGGCCATATAATTGTAGTTCATTTTCCAAAGGAACACAGAGATGGTTTTATCCTTGTAATTCACAAAATTGGATGAGTTGAGGTAATGTATATACAGCATAATTTATTAATAATCTTGAGATAGATTTAATTTTGCGATACTAACTCTAACTCCAGAGATGGAGGTTCTGCGTCTTAGTCCACAACAGGTTCTTGTGATCATCCAGAAAGATGGCTATAACAATAGACGTTCAAACTCCCATGGAGCCTCACTTTGAGTATTAGTAATAATCGTAACTTCGTGAAAAAGGTGAAACTCAAACAAAACTTATGGTTACGTGATTCCTAGAACTTGACTTGTAAAATGCTAATGACAATTCCACTGATGACCAGCATGGACGTCAGTACGATGACGTATTGTTTGTGATGTTATTACCTTTGGACGAACTAAGTAATTGGTCCTCTGTAACTTTGTGAAAAAATATTAAAGAAAACTTATGGGGTGGTTGGGTGATCCCTAGAGCCTGAGTGGTAAACGGCTAATGACAATTCCACTGACGGTCGTTATTGTAATGACGTCAAGTAAATGAACGTCGGGACGATGACGTATTGCGGTGATGATTTATTACCTTAAGACGAACTAAGTAGTGGGGTTTATTTTATTACAAAAATCAATGTCTAAATGATTTTGAGTTGATCTTAATCTCCATTTTGAATTGATTTACATTGAAATAGTAATACAATAATGGAGAAAGAGGACCACCGATAGTGACCCCTTTTGATTTGTTCTCCAATCCGCAATAGTTTATGTGGTTGTAGATGGACTTTGAAAAACAAAAACAACAAAAAAGTCTTAAAGACTCATAAGATTATTATTTTTAGGTTCTTCTACAGACCCTTTTTTATGATTGATCCAAAGTTTTACTGGTTCTGACATATAAAAATCATCACCCTTTCTAGCTGTTGTATTAGTATGAAAATGATTAGAGAGACAAAGAGATTATGGATTAGAGTTAATTAATCTAGTATTAAGTTGGATATGGTAATTGTATGTCCTTTTATGTTTTCCACATGAGTGGGTAAGTAACTGCAAAGGCAAAAATGACGAGTGGCCACTAGCCCTACACATTATCCAAAATGTTAGATAAAAGATGTTGTCTCTTATCCAATATCCGAACGCATATGCAAATGTCTATCTTTAAATACATCAACACCTTAAGGTTAAAGTATATCCAATGCCCATCCCTCTGACTAGGACCCTTATAACGCATTCAGCTTCTGGTTCTCATCTGTCCACTATCTTATATGTAGATGTTACTTTTATGTTCTGTCTTCTATATAGAGGAACTAAAACTGAATTGGGTCAGAGAAAAAGAGAAAAAGAGAAAAATAGAAAAAGAGAAAAAGAGACAGGGAGCAAGAGAGAGAGAGAGAGAGAGAGTAATATGGATGCTTGTTTTCTTACCTCAAGATCAATCTCTGGTGTCAAAGAGCTTGTCCCGTTCATCAAAGCCAGAATCTTTTCTTGCCCCAAGAGAAACTCCGGCCAGTTTCTCACCAGGAAGGTTGCTTCTCCGATCTCTGTAAATTGTAAGTAAGGTCTTTTCAATCTATGAGAAATTTATATTCACAAGCACAGCTTACATGTCTTGGTTTGGGAATTTGCCTGTCTGAGAAGTTCAAAAATCTGTATCTGTTTCAAGCCTGATGAGAGCATTTTGGTTGGATAGGTTCTCTTTCGGATTCGTGGAAGCCACTGGACGATGATGCTGATCTCTTCAAAGGTTGTGTCAACAATTCTACAGCAGATGCTGACTGGAGAGAATTCAGGGCAAGGCTCGTAGCTGGAGAGCAAGCTGCAACCTCTGAGAATGAGTCGTCCTCGTGGTCTAACCCGGACATGGTTGTGGACTATCCGTCATCATCACCATCGTCCTCACTTATCACAATTGGAAACAAATGGGCACACAAGATCCACGAGCCAGAGACAGGATGTCTCCTAATCGCCACAGAGAAGCTAGATGGAGTCCACATCTTTGAAAAGACTGTAATCCTCCTCCTTTCTGTTGGACCCTCAGGGCCTATAGGCGTTATCCTCAACCGTCCATCGCTCATGTCGATCAAAGAGACCAAATCAACGGTCTTAGACATGGCGGGAACGTTTTCAGACAAAAGACTCTTCTTTGGTGGACCTTTGGAAGAAGGGTTGTTCCTGGTGAGTCCAAGGAGTGGCGGGGACAACGAGGTTGGGAAGAGCGGAGTGTTCAGACAAGTGATGAAAGGATTGTACTACGGGACGAGAGAGAGTGTGGGATTGGCTGCAGAGATGGTGAAGAGGAAGTTGGTGGGAAGAAGTGAGCTAAGATTCTTTGATGGGTATTGTGGTTGGGAAAAAGAGCAGTTGAAAGCAGAGATCTTGGGAGGGTATTGGACTGTGGCTGCTTGTAGCTCGAGTGTTGTGGAGCTTGGTTCGGCTGTCCAAAGTCATGGTCTTTGGGATGAGGTTCTTGGGCTTATTGGCCCTCAAACGGGCTCTGTTATCTAAACTCTGTTTTTTCTGGTTTTGCACTAATGGTTTTAAGGTTTAATGATCAGTGAGTTATGACTATATTGTGTATGTTTATTAATGTATGTATTCAGGATTCATCACTAATATACTTGTGTGTTCTCGTTTAGTAGCCTACATAATTTGTTTGTAGCAACCGGAATTAACTATCCAAAAAGAAAATTAGCTTAACTGGAATTTGTATGTGGTTAGGTGATGCCACATTGAGGAAAAAGACAAGAGTATAGCATGAAACTCAATTTTCTTCATTGCTTTCTGATTATTTCCTAAATTAATTTGATACCTTAAAAAAAAAAAAAAAAAAAAAAAAGAACTAGGCAAGCGCATAGGATTGGATAAACATCTGTTTACCACATTAAGTCTTTAATACTGTGATTTCCAAGTGGGAGTTGTTTATAAGAGTATGCAAATATCTCATTTCATTAAACTTTCTCGATTTTCCAGTTCCCAGTCTCCATTAACGATACCTGTTTTAAAGTTTAACATGATCACGTGGGAAGATGCATTTTTTAAATAATAAAAAAAAACTCTTATTCTATGTGACAGAGACAAACAGAGGCTACGAAAACATTTTTCAGTTGAGATATACTATGAAAAAGGTTTAATATTACGATTAGTCAAGAATCCAAAGAAAGGTAAATATTATTCACAACGTTTTCATTTTTTCTGTGAGTATATGGAAGGGGTAGAAAGACAAGACTCTTGTTTTCAAAAGGGAGAGACAAGAATACTCTCTCTCTCGAGCATTTAGTTCGTTTTTCTTGCTGGATGAAATGATAATCGTAAATTTCATCGCTGCTCGCTTTGCCATCTTGGTTCGTGCTTCATCGTCTCTGATGCACTATCCTCATTCCCCATTGTTGCTCGTGCTTCATCACCTTTGGTACTTCATCACCTTTTCTTATATTCTCTTCTTCGTTGTAATCTTCCACATCTCACCACTAATATACTTGTGTTTTCTTTTAATCTTTCTTCCTCACCTATTTAGGCTAAGTTTTCACTCTGTACTCTTTAAACGCTTTTTTTTTTTATTTCACATCTAATTAATTATTTTGCATCATATAAGCTCCTCAAGAATAGTCTGAATTCCTACTAATGAACCACAACCTCAAAATTCCACAAGGTTAAGATCTGTTTAGCCGTTACTTTGATCACATTCGAGCTGAATTATTTACAGATACGTATATCTCAAAATATTTTTTGGTATTCATAGCATAACAGTTAATAATTGTATTTTTTCCATTAACAACTCAAATATCAGTACAGAAAGAAGAAGAAGAACATAATTTACCTAGCATGAGCAATGAGTTACTTTTTGAACAATTTGATAGTTGTTTCCGTTACTTAAAAAGAAACTATACTCCATAAATTTAAGTACTTTAGTACCTTCTTGTTTTTAACCTATAAATTCTAGCCTTGTTATCATCTCACATCCAAACCATCCAAGAATCTTAAATTGAAAACGAAGAAAAAAATAGATAGAAACTCATATAATCTAAGAGATGAAACATATACACATCAAGAGCATTAGACTTAGCTTAGAAAATTATGGAATCTCTTATATTCGTGTTTGACGTCATATTAATGTCATTTCATATCTAACCAAACTAAATCTCTTACCAAGTTCATTGACATTTTTTGCCTTTGGTCACGAATATAAAAAAAAATACACATGAAGGTTTGGAAATCTGATGTTGAGTAGTCTTTGATGAATCTAATCTATACTATTATAAGTTTTATGTTTTGAAATTTTCAAAATACATCTTTGGATCATTGGATGGAAAAAAAAACTTGGGTACACGATTGATAACCGGTGTCGTTTTATAAAGCAAACCCAAACTGGAAATGACTGAGCATCTCTTCAACGCATGAAACAAGAAGCTCACTTGCGAATTCCAGAGAGGGAGAGGGAGAGAGAGAGAAAGCTCGAGACTTTCGCGGCGCAAATCTCGTGGAAAAGAATCGGTACGATCTTTATCTGTATCAGGGGCCATTGATTGATGTCTGTTCGTTCCCTCCTTTCAATTATATTATCTTTGGGTCTCATTATCTTTGCGACCTAAGGCGATTTAGTGTCCTTGTTCGATTTCCACGTTTATCTGCTTATGCTGTCATTCGATAATTGTTTCAATGGTTTTGATTTATGATTTACGGATATTGGGTTCTTGCTTATTGAATGTTTTGAATCTGAATAGAGTTTAGATTAATCTCTTAGATACAGAAATGATCGAGCTTGAATGTGCTTCAAGTGATATCGACCTTGAGCATAAAGATTGAAACTTTGATATTATAGGGTTGCTTTATCAGATCTCAGATGTAATGGATTCAATTTTGGATTAATGTTTATGCACAAATATTCTTTCAGTATGTATTTTTGGATTCAAGTACGGCCTACTTTCTTCCACCATGGCAGCTTCATGAAGGTTGGAGTTGGGTATTAGTAGAATCGGTTTTGGCTTTTATATCTCGAAGAAAGGCATTCATGTTATCCATCTCTGATACCAGAATGTGGAATCTAGCGTCGAGTTATCTTACCGGAAACATTGGACCGAAAAACGAAACAAGAAGACCAGTCCATGCTCATGCGGAATGTTCTGATGACGATGCGTCATCTGTAGGCAGCAAAGACGAAGGTCTTGAGTGTCCTATTTGCTGGGAATCATTCAACATTGTCGAAAACGTTCCTTACGTACTCTGGTGTGGCCACACAATGTGCAAAAACTGCATTTTGGGACTTCAATGGGCTATTGTGAAACTACCTACTCACCCGGTTCAGCTTCCTCTTTTCATTTCATGTCCGTGGTGTAACCTCTTGTCCTTCCGTCTTGTCTTCAGAGGAACTCTGAGATTCCCTCACAAGAACTACTTTGTGCTTTGGATGGTTGAGAGGATGAATGGCGAGAGACGCAATTCGCCAGGAATAGATCAAACCGATGGAAATAATGATCATACAAGGGAGCCTCCTCCATGTCTCCACCATCGCCATCATCGCACTCAACCTGAACCATCAGGTTCTGTTCATGATCATCGCATTCCTAGGGACAACATACAAACTTCACTGAGGAAGTCTCCGGTCTTCTTTGTCCAATTGACAGCAAAGTTCCCCTTGGTTGTCATATTTCTGCTGATAATACTCTATGCAATACCGACCAGTGCAGCCATATTGGCCATGTACATTCTAGTCACTCTCTTGCTGGCTCTACCGTCGTTTCTCATCCTCTACTTCGCTTATCCATGTCTTGACTGGCTCGTCAGGGAGATTGTCACTTGAAGTGACTAATTATTCGACGACTTTTCTTCATCAAGTTAGTCCCAAGACCGGTTCGTCCTCCATGTAAGTATAATGATTTCGTAATTACCGTCTTTCCTATCTATATATAGATGAAGTTCTTAGTTTGCATTGTTGCTCTATGGAAGTTGGAAAAAGGACATGTCCATATGTTGTAAGGGATCGTCTTGTAGGAACTTAATAGTATTGTAATATTTGAGGATCTGCCTTGCGATTGCTTGAGGTTTGTCTCAATAAGATCTGTGTGTATAAAATGCTACCTCATACTTGTGCTTACTGTAATACTGATCTTGATTAGGTAAAAGTTAAAGTAAATACCATCGCATTCTATCTGAAGAATTAACCGAAATGTCAATTGTTTTCAACAAAAAAAAAAAGCTAATGCGAATGTCAAAACCCCAAACTACTATTTACTACTTAGTCTTTAAACGAGCAAAATTATTTTACTTCTTCATTCATCGTCTTCCGTCTTGGTTTTCTTCTTTTTCTTCTCTTTCTTCTTCCTTTTCTCTTCAGAGGCATCAGTCACTTCATCTGAAAGAAGCCAATGAGTGTTGAGTACACACACACATCAAAACAAATGAAACCTCAAAGCTTAGTTCACAAAGAGAACAAGAACAGAGAATATATATACACAATACCTTATTTCTCAAGACTCTCCAAAACCTCTTTCATTACATCGACATTCTTACGTGGGGCAATTCCTTTCTCATAAAAGTCAAGCCTTTCTTCTACTTGTTCACGAAGTTTCTCACCAAAAGCTGTAGTGCTATTATCTACAATAAGAGATTGTACATATAATTTATGCAACAATGAACAGCAAAATCTCACTGGAATTACAAAAGGGCAAATTCAAGATCTTTTACCTCCAAAACAATCAATCCGGGAAGCAACAGAACACTTGTTGGCTAGATAACGAGCAATACGTCCCTTGTTTTTAGCAGAGGCTCGACCAATGAATGAAGATTGGAATATCAGACCGTACTTTGGTGTGTTTCCGCGTGTTTTCAGTGCCCTGAAAATTTTCAACAACAGTTTAAAAAAAAAACTGCAGCAGTAGAGTAGAGAGCAAGCAAAAGGCATGATCTTGAAAATGCACCTGAAAAGTGCCTTCTCGGCTCCAAGAATCTGGAGAGTTGAAGACGGGCACTTCGCAAGATTTATCAGACTTCCCGCGTGCGAAATCAACCTGGCTGCAACCATCTCCCCAATCAAGGCCGTCAAATTTGGAGCAATGTCGTTCATTTTAGCAACAAGGTAATCATATAGCTTCTTTCTGTAATCTGTAAGTTCCATAACTCTCTGAGCAAAGGTCTGGACATTTATCAAATCAGCCGGTGATAAATCCTGGCCTTCAAAGAAAAAAAGGGAAACAACAAAAGATTTGTCTTTTCAGAACAAACAAACAAACAAATATATATATATATGCAAACCCTAAACTCCCTAGCCCACTTTGGTCCAATTTTAATTTCACGAGCCTGACCCATTAACCTTGGAATTACCTCTAGCCACGGGTTAAGTGGGCCGTGTTAAAATAGGATTGGATTTGTTTAGTGAAAAAGAGGTAATTAACATACAAAAGTAACAAAACTCCCCCACAAAACCCATGATAGATTTGAAGAGGTGACCATCAATTATTTATGAAAACATAGGAACCATATGAAACTATTTACTATTATTTGGAGCTTGATCCACCAAATTCTCAATGGTCAGTGAAATAAATGGTTCTATATATAGAACACTAAACATAACTATAAAAGCAGACAAAGAACTCTGTTGCAATCCATTCATTCTTCAAACTTAGTTTTTTTTTTTCATTTAAAACCAAAAATTAAAAATTTTAAAAATAAAATAATAATAGAATAATGGCAAGAGTTCAGCTATTGTTATGTTTCGCCTTTCTTTTTGCATCTGTGACTTTTATGGAAGTTGTTTCAGCTCACCTAAATATCAAACCATCGTTGCCTCAGATTGAAGATCCGAAGACAGTGAACGATGTAGAGCCTTACACAGTTAAAGTGGTGATGGTGTTTGTGTCCGACCTCGAAAAAGAATGTCCAAAGACAAACAAATTCAAAGACTTCTTTGACAGACTCAGAGCATACGCCAAGTATGTTTGCCCAATAGCAAAGAAAGACGAGAAAGATTACGATCGTGACATGAAGGCCAAAGCTGGGAGCCTCCTCCAGGCCATATCTTCTTTTGCTGTTGGAAAGGCAAGTAGTGAATGAGGTCTTTTCTTCAACGTGTAAATACTGAAAAGTTACTGCTCATGAACCATTTTATTTATTTTACTTTATCATAAATATATTAGATTAAGGAGGAAATTCGAGAGGAAAAAGAGGAAGCCATTCAAACCTTTAAGTGGATGAAATCTGTGGGGGCTAAGATTTTGGGTGGCCGCAAGAAAGAAGAGAGCGAAGAGCCCATGAAGCTAACAGCAGAGCAACAGAAAGAAATCAAAGAAGGGATTTTGAAATGGGAGACAGTGATTACTCGAATTACAAACACAATGGTACAAACCACAACAACAATCACTTCTGAGGGTGAAGGTTCCACAAGTGGAAAAGGAAGTCCAAGCGGCACCGACAGTGGCAGTGGCAGCAAAAGCTCTGGTAGCGGAAGCTCTAGCTTCAGTAGTGGAACCTCTTTTGAAGACACTACAGGTTCAGGTTCTAACTCGGGTAGTCTCAGTGGAAGCCCTGCGAGCAGTCCCTCTGGTTCGACCTATGCTGCTGCAGGTGGAAGTGCAAGTGGAAGTTCCTTTGAGGATACTACCGGTGAAAGTCCCATGAGCCCTACCGCAGGTCCCACCAGCTCTGCCTCAAGTGAAAGTGCAAGTGGAAGTCCCTTTACGGAAACTACCGGTGAAAGTTCCATGAGCCCTACCGCAGGTCCCACCAGCTCTGGCTCAAGTGAAAGTGCAAGCGGAAGTTCCTTTAAGGATACTACCGGTGAAAGTCCCATGAGCCCTATCGCAGGTCCCACCAGCTCTGCCTCAAGTGAAAGTGCTAGTGGTAGCCAGAGCAGCGCCACAACGGTGTCAGAACTCGAAGCTGAGACATCCGAAGAAGTCATGTCATTCATAATGAACCTCGAGAAGAAGTGTCCGCCAAAGGAGGAATACAAGTCTTTCTTTGAAAAGCTAAAGGGTACCATGACAGCCTCCGCAAAAGTAACTGCCCAAACGAAAAAGGGTTTCTTTGCTGGGGTTAAATCTGCTGCTGGAAAGATATCCGATGCTATGTCATTCATGGGTGCAAGAATTGGAAGCAAATCATCAGAGGTAACGTAACAAGAAACTCTCTTTGAAATCTTATGGATCTAAGTCAAAAGTCCATCTTCTTCATTTTCTTGTGGTATGTCGATAGGTGAAGAAATCCATGGAGAACTACCATGCAGAAGTGATGAAGGCTCTGCAAGAGTTAGAAACCATCCACAGTAAAATCATTAGTCAAAACCAAGGCAAGAAAGACGGGTCTGTGACAGTGACAGCAGAACAACGAACAGAGATTAAACAGACAATCACCAAGTGGGAGCAAGTCACAACCCAATTCGTGGAAACTTCTATGAAGAGCGAGGCTTCTTCAAATTCCACAGTTGGTATCGACAAAGTCAAGCTAACTTAAGCTTAAAGGCGTATCTACCTTAATTTGCCGCAACCCAAAAAAAACCATATATATAATCAACGCTAGCTAATAATTAGAGAATTTTGTTGGTTGTAAATAAAACCAAGATTGGTATAGGCCAATCATAGATCTATGGATCGACCTATTAAGTAATAACTTTGTAAAAGTTAAGATAGACTGTAACCGCTATGTATGTAAAAATTCAGCAGTGAGTGAACTCTAAGTAAAAAAAAATTTAAATAAGCTCCGATAGCATAAGATGAGAAGAGCGTCGACAGATTTGTTTTTTTTTCACTCTGAATATGAAAATGTAGACTAGATCCTTGACTGCATTGCACTGGCAAAATCTAATTGTGTTCTACGATAAGAAACAAAGGAAAGAGTCTGTCTTAGTTTGCGTGTTCCTCTTCCACCGCAGCAAAATCAAGCCCAGAGATCTTCATTGGTCCAATGTTAACTGCAAGAATCACAAATCATTGCAGTCAATCAGATTGTGTTGATCCAACAAAGCAAGAAACCATAATGTAATGAGATGATACAAGAACAAAATGATGGTTACACTTACTAACAGCATCAAGTCCAACTAATTTGGGTATAAACTGTCTGATATGGTCCTCTGCTGCATTATCTGCCTTCAATGTCTCACACTCGAACGAAACAGATACTTTCTTCTTCCCGTGTTTTTGTTCGACTAATCCTATCACGTCTTACACCCAACTTTTCAAGGACAAGTGATAACCTTAGAGCTTAGTCATATTCATTAAGCATAGAACAGTAAAAGACTCACATAGAATGAGTTTTATATTCAACTCAATTTGCATGCTTTCTCTGACTTTTTCTATGAGCTTTGTGACTTACTCCAGATTCAGTAAAATAACTACTTATTATAGGTTAATTTTGGCTTTGTTCTAGCCTAAGACATAAGAGATGCAAGACAAGGCCGACTTACCCGTGAGCATGCTCGACATCATTAATTTTAGCAGCATCGTGGCCTTTGCACTCCACTACAACTGTTTGTTCCTTCTTACTCTTTTTTCATGAAATGCCTCATGAAGAAAATCAGGATGAAGCTCAATACAATGGTTTTGAAATTAAGAGTTAAGAGTAAATAATGGGACGTTTGACAGGAATTGAAGTGAGATATTATTACATTGTAGTCTATGATGGTGAGCTTGATCAACTGATAATCCTCACCGCGGCTGCACTCAGTCTCACAAGCCAGTTCTTTGGAAAGATAAAGAAGTTCAATGGTATAATGAATCCGAGGCAATAAAATCAGGCGGTATAATGTTAAAACAGCCACACTAATTCACTTCCTTCTGTCCTCCTAGCTTCGTATGTCAAGTTCAACCAATCCTATTATCGAAAGCTGTAACTGTTGCAAGATTAAGTCTTTAAATCGGAGGACTAAACATTTCCATCAAATCGCAGCTAAATGGATGTGGACATATAAGAACATATATTTTTGCAAAGTTCAATAAGAAGCAGACAAAGTTGCAGACGTATATGACAACAAAATCAAACCCAACAACGCTAGCAAAACAGGGAAAGTAAGAGATGAGTGAAATTACCAGTGCCATGGAGGCCGTAACAGGTGGAGCGAGGCATCTGATTGAAATGGCCAGAGATAGAACCACATGGCAATAAAGCTATTGATGCTACTCCTTCTTTCACTTCTCCTTCTTCCTTGAGTTCCTTCTTCTTCTCTATATCTACTTCTCTTTCCTCGTCTGGAATCACACGGTCACGAAATTATAGAAACAACACTGAAACAATTGCGAAATAAAGTCAAAAACTTTACCATTGTTGATAGAAAATCGATTCTAGAGATGCCTCTATTACCCAATGTTCAAATTTCGCTTCTCTGTGTGTTCGGCTTTTGGTTGTTTTCAACTACATGAAACGCCGGCGTTTTTGGGATTTTCAAACGACGTCGTTTCTGTGTGGATTGTTTTGTCTTTAAGCATAAACCTGCATCTTCTCCCTCCTCGTCACAGCACTCCTCAGCCTCAGAACAGGCTTTTGATTCATCAATTCTGCTGGAAGAATCGGGTTTGCTTTGGTGTCATGCCTGCTTGTTCTCTTGGAAACTGATCATTACGTAGCTGCTCTTCTTTGATTAAGGTTTGTTTGCTTAGACATGAAGTTGTCTTCTTAATTTAGTGAATCCTTTCGTTGGTACTGAAACTTTCACTAAATTTCTCAACTTTTTTGCTGAATAGGAAGCGATATTTCAGATTTTTTCGTATTCTTTGTCTGAACTATGGTCAAAGAGTATGTTCTCTCTGCTCATGTGTTGAAATTGGAGGTGTTTATTGCTGCGGTTTTGGTGTTCATAGTATCTCCGATCCGGTAAAGTCATGGGTGATATATGGTTGAGTCCTGTCTCCATCACTTCTACATCGAATCAATTGGATTGTCGATGTTATTCCCTGAAGAAGATCAGTTGTGTCTGGAGAAGTTGTCATTGGTCTTTGAGTCACTCGTTGGACTTTGCATTGACCATGAAGCCGAAACGAAGGCGTCTAGTTTATGGTAGTGTAAAAATGGAGTCTTTTTCATTAGGAGCAACCAGAATACGTTTCAGGAAGGTGAGTAGTGAATTAGACAGATATTTCAACGGTGAAACTATGGCTTTGGATTTCGGATGTGGATTGAAAGAAAGAGGGAAAACAATTAGTTTTCTTGAACAGAAACCAGAAAATCTTTGCGACTTCTTTGTGGAAAATGGGTTAGACGAGAAGCCTGAAGCGGATAGGAGTAGGATACATTTTCTAGAGGAGAGGGACGAAGAGATGTTATCGAAGAGACTGCTGAAACTTAGCAGGTTGAATAAAGTCAGAAGTGCGTTAGAGTTGTTTGATTCTATGAGAATTTTGGGTTTACAACCCGATGCTCATGCCTGCAACTCTTTTCTCTCGTGCCTTTTGAGGAATGGAAATCTTCAGAAAGTCTTTATCGTCTTTGAGTTCATGAGGACAAAGGAGAACGTCACAGGGCACACGTATAGCTTGTTGTTGAAAGCTGTTGCAGAGGTTAAGGGTTGTGATTCTGCACTAAGAATGTTTAGGGAACTAGAAAAGGATCCAAAACATAAGAGTTGTTTCGATGTGATTCTATACAACACCGTCATTTCTTTATGTGGACGGATAAAAAATGTGTATGAGACAGAGAGAATCTGGAGAGTTATGAAAGATGATGGTCAAATTGGAACGGAGATTACATATTCTCTGCTTGTTAGCATTTTCGTTCGGAGTGGAAGAAGCGAATTGGCACTTGATGCATACGATGAGATGGTTAGCAACAAAATATCTCCAAGAGAAGATGCAATGTACGCGATGATATGCGCTTGTACAAAGGAAGAAAGATGGAGTTTGGCCTTGAAGATATTTCAGAGTATGATAAAGAAAGGGATGAAACCTAATCTTGTAGCGTGCAATACTTTGATAAATTCGCTAGGAAAGGCGGGCAAAGTAGGGTTGGTGTTTAAAGTTTACAGTGTTGCAAAATCTTTGGGGCATAAACCCGACGAGTACACATGGAATGCGCTGCTCACGGCTTTATACAAAGCAAACCGATATGAAGATGTTCTTCAGCTATTTGATATGTTAAGAAGAGAAAACCGGTGTTGTCTGAATGAATATCTGTACAACACAGCTTTGATGTCATGCCAAAAACTTGGTTCTTGGGAAAAAGCTGTGAAGCTTTTGTATGAAATGGAAGGTTCGGGATTAGCAGCTTCAACTTCATCATATAATCTGGTGATAAGAGCTTGTGAAAAGTCAAGGCAATCAAAAGTTGCATTGCAAGTATATGCGCACATGGTTCAAAGGGACTGTAATACAGACACGTTTACGTATCTGTCGCTTATAAGGAGCTGCATTTGGGGTTCCCTGTGGAACGAGGTGAAAGGTATCCTAAAGGTATGATGAGTCTTGTCTAGATTCTATAAGTTTCTTACTCAATGTGCATTTTTAGAAGATAATTGTCTAATGCTGTTTGTTTCTTGAACAGAAAGTGGAACCCGATGTGTCACTTTACAACGCAGCTATACATGGGATGTGTTTAAGACGCGAGTTCAAGTTTGCAAAGGAGCTCTATGTCGAAATGAAAGAGATGGGTCTAGAACCGGATGGCAAAACCCGAGCTATGATGCTACAGAACTTGATGAGACACTAAAATTTAAGGTGGTAATGCGTTTATCTACTCATGCTTGTTCGTAGTAATTGCCAGTATCGTGAGACAAACTCAGATAAAATGCACTACAAAGGGAAGATTAACTTTCCATATTGAACCATAAACAATTGGTTTCCAATTGGCCACTGTATGATTTCTATCAATGCTTAGTATGAAGAATGTTTTGGTGGCTATGTTCGTTGTCCTCGGAAGCTATTTGAAGCACGAGCTAGTGATGGTATTGGACATTGTTGTTTGTCTCTGATAAATGAGGTTGTAGCGCTGTTACAACAGAGATCAAAGGTTGGCGATGAAGTCGCTCGTGACCAGTTTCTAACATTGGACACATAGATGTTTGAATCTGGAATATAAGGCTGCACCAGCGGTACACGAGAAAGCTCTAATATCATTCTTAGCCAGTGATGTTTGTGTCGCTCTGTTACTGATAATAGTGTGTGTTTGATTATATTGTATTCCCGTTGTGGCATGCACAATTTGGGATTTTGAAACACTAAGATACACAAAATGTGAAATAAGTTTGTTTTTTTCTTAAATGTAAAAGAAAACGCTTTTGGATTACTTTCGTCATAAGCAATCACACATTCCAAAAAAACCTAACATCATCGTGAGTGATCAAGCTCATTTACAAGCTTTTGAGATTCTTTGACTCCACCTGTCATTTTCTCTTCACTCATCTGCAATTCACATGCTGCCCAAATCGGAAGTTACAGTAATACCCTCCTCCCTCAGTGGGCAAATTTCTTTTTCATGTTGATGTTTTAAAGCTCGTAAAACAGAGCGCCTCGTATTCCTCGTACCCAATCCTCCCTCCCTCTCTGCCACAGGCCCACAGACTCTGAAAAAAGCAAAAAAAAAAAAAACTCACTTTCCCGCCAAAAAACAAAGCCTGCTTCTTACTAACTCACTCACCACTCGTCTCCTCCTCTCTGTTCTGCACACTCAGACTCAGCCCCGCAAAGAGAAAAGAGGAGGCGAAGTAGCCAGAGAGAGAGAGAGAGAGAGAGAAGATGAATAGCTCATCGAAGGTGATAATGGCGGCAACTATGGTTATGGTAGTGAGCTTGGTCATGGTTTTAAGCTTAGTGTTAGTACTCCTAGCCGAACTCTACTGCTCTCTCTTACTTCGCCGCCGCCGTCACTCCCTCACCCTCCCCACCACCACAATCACGGCCGCTGCAACCACCACCACAAGCCTAGCGCAAGCCATTTCAACCACCAACGACCTTTCACCATCTAACATCAATCTTTCAACCAATCCTCTAACCACAGGCGTTCTTCAAACTCCAAAATCTTTTCTCATAACCAAAACCCATATTCACCATGACTCATCTTTACCAGCTTCTCCTGATCTGATTTGCGAAGTCCAAGTACCCATTGATAACGATTCGGTGGATAACTTCATCTACATATCCAACCCAATGTACTCAAACGAAGCTACAAGTAAACCAATCACGCCTTTTGAAACCCCAGAGTCGTCACCGTCGCGGCTTGAGACCGGCGATTCTTCTTCTTCCGGCGAGGAAGATGACGACGTAATCCAAGATTCGACGCCGACGTTGACTCCAATGAAGGATCTACCTGAAAAGGCATGCTCTGTTTCGCTAAAGGACAATGCAAGGTCGTTGGAAAGTTCTGCTAGTGAATCCAACAGTAACAACAACAACGAAAAAGAGGGTGCTTCGTCTTCGTCGTCTGGTTCGCCGTCGTATACTTCTCCGTCGTGGTAGTCTTTATTAATTAATTATGATGATTTCGGTTTTCTTTTTTTTTTTATGTTCAAATTTTGGACTGTCTTGGAATGTGTATGATTTGTTGTGGGTAACAGAGATTTTGGACATGTGGCTCGATGACCCAAGCCACGCTTGTTTTTACCAGAGTTTCCTTCATATGTCGTTTCCTGTGTTCTGGAAAAAACACTTGTTCAATAAATTTTTTTATAATAACTCAAAAGTAAGATAAAGCTGTAAACTTTACCTTATTGTTAGCTTTTATTTTATGGTGACAATGTAAACAATATGTTACAGGCGTGTTGAATTCAGATTTGGTTTAGTGGAAAGTTGTTGTCGTTGAGCCTAAACATTAAAAGGTCAGAAATGAATTGAGTAATTCACCTATTCCTTTTACGAGTCCTTGGTTCTGTAAATTGCACATAACCCTCATATTGTTGACCTTATTTGATTTAAAGAGTTAACAACAAAATTCAAAAGGATGTTTATCAATCAAAATCTACAAAAGATGTGACATTTATGTGATGCAGAGACATGCAGTAGCATATTGTAATTTAGGATACAAATTCTGCAAAAGATGTGGAACAGACTCTATGTTTAGCAACTTATAATCTCCTTCAAAACCCATCCAGTTTGGTTCGACCGGTCAATAAGATGAAATGCGTGCCGGGTTGTTATACATGATAACGACTGCGTGACGTTTTCAAACTATCTTTTTTTTGTCTTATTCTTTCTCAGTTCACGGGATCGATTTGGTCAAAACCATAGTCCATGCCCTCCATCTAGCAAACCCCGCCGTCGATTCCATGGCATCCCGCCAACACCACGGCTGCTTACGGCGCCAGAACCGCCACTTTAACATCCCTCTAGTCCCCACGTCATCACGCTGCTGCACCTACGGAGATTCTACTCCCTGCTGCACCCAATCCAACCACCCTTCACTGCCACCGTTGCCGGATAATATTGTTCATCTCGTCGCTTCTTACCTCCAAATCCAGCAACAAGAAACGCAATTTCCTGACCAGAACTGCTCCTGCGAAACGCCATGTCGGGGATTCAACGGTATCAGACGCCAGGGAGGTGTTTTGCACCAGCAGAAGAATGTTCCACGAGAAGACGACCATGTTATATTGTCTTCTCTTCTACGCAAAATCGATAATCTCGAGTCGTCTCTCAACCAGTTTGCAGCTCGATATGAAAAACGTCGCGATCGGTACTCTACACTTAGAGATTCCGCGGCGCGTGTCATTCAAACCCATTTCCGCTCTTACCTGGTTCGAAGATCCATATCCTTTCGGCATCTCAAGGAACTCGCAACGATAAAATCCAGCTTCGTGTCTCTCAAATCTTCGGTTTCGGGGAAACCCCATTTCCCTTTCAAGACTGTTTCTCGGAAAGCTACAGACTTGCTCCTTCAACTGGATTCAATTCAGGTATTTTGTGACTTCTTCGTAAAGTTTGTCACTTTTTTTGTTTTTCAGATGTTTGATTTAGTATAAATTTTCATCACTTGCAAGTATCAGGGTAGGATTGATCCAATGATACGAAACAGTAAGAGATCGTTGGGCAGAGATTTGGTGAGGTTTTTGCAGTACATTGATGATTGTGCTGTCAGACGATTTGAATTCGTTAGTAAATCTGCAAAAAATGTGTGCTTTGTGGGTAGCCACAGTAGACTTAGAGGCTATGATGGCAAAAAGCCTCAGGGTTTTGGTGTAGCAGAAGGCAGAACAATCGAGACATTGAGGAACCAAATGTGGAAAGTCTTTGTTACTTCTGATGAGGATGAAGATAGCAATGCAGAGCTAGAAGAGTTGGATTCGTTGACTGATGATAGTGAGGAAGTCCCAATGAATTCTATTGATAATAGAAAGATTGGTAGCTCTAAGTTTGTGAAAGGCAATGTAGTGAAGCCTCCGGTTGGGAAATCCATGGTAATTGGCAAGAACAGGAATGAGTATCAGGTATATGGAAAGACACGTGAGCTAACTTCGAGTGAAGAGAATGATTCCGTTGATAGTGGCGAGGAAGTTCTCGTGATGTCCAGGGATAATGAAAGGAAGCATGGTTCTAAAACGAGGAACATGGTTTTGGTGAAAGGAAGTGGAGGGAAAACTCGGGTGGTGAAAACTGTGAGCTTTGATGAGAATGGGAACGTATACAAGGTTTATGGAGATACGCCAGAGTCAAGCATAAGCGAGGAAGATGACTCGACAAGCGGATCAAACGATGGAAATGGAGAGAAGAAAGGGAATGGGAATGGAGTTCTGGAAATCAAATATGTGCCCAGGGAAAACGAGTGCTTTGAAGCAAAGGAAGAAGAAGAAGAATCTCGTCCTGAAAATGAAGTCTCTTCTTCAGAGGGTAGTGAAGGGGATGCAATAGTTATAAGAGATGACAATCACCCGGGAAGTAATGAACACAAAAGGGAAATCCAGCTTCGCAAAGGAAGCTTAACGTTCTCTCCTCCATTGCCACTAAAAATGGAACCTTGACCATTGGGTCATGAAAGAATCAAAGTCCTCCAAGGCGAATGAGTTATTTGGTTATGACTAGTTTAATTCCGAAAACTGCAGTTGTAGTCTGCTCTCTGAACCCAAATAAGGTAACTTTCTTTGTTGTAGAAATTGTAACATAACCAAATGGTTTAGATGAGTAGGTTTCAATTTCCTCTGGGAAGATCTGTGAGAGTTCTTTTTTCTTGGTTTGCTCATTCTGTTTCTGTCCTTTTTCTGTGTTATCTACGCCATTTTCGAGTTGAAGAATTTTTTCATCGATAAATTCTATTCTTTGTTTGATGGTTTCCACCCGTTGCCTGTGGAGATCAGCTTGGTTAGGTTAGATCAAAGTGTAATCTTGTTTTTTTTCTTCGAACTCAATAAGAAGGTTTTATTTGTTGCATTACTCTTGAGTGTGTATAATGTATGATTCTTGTTCTTATAAACGCATTGTTCTAATTCATATTCCAGAAAGTTGTATAATCAAATCTTTTACTTAAGTTAGCACTATAAATGTATACCGGCTGATTTGGCTCTGTACCAAACAAACATGGCTAAGTACATAAAGGAAAGTTCTTGGATTTTGACGACAGTGTAGTTATGCACTTGTGCTATTAATTACTCTCGTTCAATTGAAGAAATATTTTCACGAGTGCACTTAACTATTGAGTATTGACAAAAGAAGTCACTAAATTGACGATGAAGACACCTTACACGTGGACGGTGGACATTGCTTCTTGACAATTTTATATTTTTTGTCTTGTCGCTTTCTCCCACAAATATCTCCTCCTTTTCAAGATTCAGCCCCAGCGGACCCACTAAAAAGAGGTGATCTGTCACGGGTAAGTACAGACACGATATCCAATAACACATTTACACGTGGAAAGTTAGGCCACGTGGCGTGGTCAATCTCAGATCACTTATAAGTGATCACTGACTGATAAGAGAGAATTGCCTCGTGAAATTGAAAAGTTTGAGCACTCCAGTGTTCTCTACTCTTTACCAATCCAGAGAGAGAGAGATGGATACGATGCGAATCTCCGGCGTATCTAGCGGACCTGAGATTTTGGCTCAATGCAATTCCTTGTCGAGACTCGTTGGTCGTCGTTGCGACAATGGAAGATGGAGGACGAGGATGTTTCTGGCGAGGAGCAGAACCTGGAGACCGGCGCCGACGGGAAAGCGATTTTCAACGGCGAAGTCCGTCTCTAGCGAGCCGAAGGAGAAGGTCGCCGATGTAGTTACCGATTCCGAACAAGGTCCAGTTTTCATCTTTTCGATTCTCATTAGATAGTTGCCTTTTTTAGCGGATTTGATTCTAGTACGAGAATTAGGGTATAATAGTGAATGTTGGATATATGTGAAGTTAATCATTCGTGTTACTGAACAAATTTGCTTTTGTTTATCTTTGGTTGAATACAGAAGCCTTTAGCTCGCTGAGCCCGTTTGGCCCAGATGCTGCTTCGGTAGCCTCCAGCATCAAGTACCACTCGGAGTTCACGCCTCTGTTTTCTCCGGAGAATTTTGAGTTGCCTAAGGCTTTCTTTGCCACCGCTCAAAGTGTTAGGGACGCTCTTATCATAAACTGGAACGCCACCTATGAGTACTACAACAGGGTGAATCCCAAACAGGCCTACTATTTGTCAATGGAGTTTTTGCAGGTTTGCTTTGAGTTGACTCCTCCTCCTTTCTTGATGTTTGACTCTCAGAAATCTTGTACTCATGGTTTATTATCTGACCATCTTCTCCCATTGCAGGGTAGAGCCCTATCAAATGCAGTGGGTAACCTTGGTCTTACTGGCGCTTATGCTGACGCTTTAAAGAATCTAGGCTTTGATTTGGAAACCGTAGCTAGTCAAGTAAGTTATTAAAGCATTTTTGATTCTGGAGACTGATCTTTGATTTACTACAAAAGTTTAAAGACTCTAGTCTTTGCGATTCTGTTATGTGGTTTCGCAGAGGCTTTATCTTTCTTTATATGAGCTGAGTTGCTTAATTTCTTCACTTCCAATTTGTAGGAGCCAGATCCTGCACTTGGGAATGGTGGACTCGGGAGACTTGCCTCGTGCTTTTTGGATTCCATGGCAACTTTGAATTACCCGGCATGGGGTTATGGACTTAGATACAAGTACGGCTTGTTCAAACAGAGAATCACAAAAGATGGACAAGAGGAAGCTGCAGAAGATTGGCTTGAGGTCTTCTTCTCTTATTCTTTCTCCCGTGTAGCGTTTTCTATTGAACAGTATTTCCTAATTCGTACAATGCTGAACAGTGGACTTGCCTGTTTCTTTCAGCTAAGCAATCCTTGGGAAATAGTCAGAAATGATGTGTCGTATCCTGTAAAGTTCTATGGGAAAGTGGTTTTTGGATCGGATGGTAAGAAACAGTGGATTGGTGGAGAAGACATTGTGGCCGTTGCTTATGATGTTCCTATACCTGGCTATAAAACTAAGACTACTATCAATTTACGACTCTGGTCAACAAAAGCCCCTTCAGCAGATTTTGATTTATCTTCATATAACTCTGGGAAGCATACTGAGGCAGCAGAAGCTCTATTTAACGCAGAAAAGGTCTGTCTCTTTCTACTCTTCTCTTACACTGCACGAGCATCAGTACTTAGATTAATGTCTTGCGTCACTTGTTCTTGTATATATATAACAAGGAGTTGTCGAAGTGTACATACTGAAAAATCGTTGTTTTCTTCCCTTCTCCTCTAATGGAATTAGATTTGCTACGTGCTTTATCCCGGAGATGAGTCAAATGAAGGAAAGGCTCTTCGTCTGAAGCAACAGTACACTCTCTGCTCAGCCTCGCTCCAAGATATCGTAGCACGTTTTGAGACAAGGTCTGGAGGAAGCGTCAACTGGGAAGAATTTCCAGAGAAAGTGGCAGTGCAGATGAATGACACTCACCCTACCCTATGCATTCCTGAGCTAATGAGGATTCTAATGGATTTGAAAGGACTAAGCTGGGAGGACGCTTGGAAAATCACACAGAGGTACTTCCCAAAATGACTGAACTAATTGTAGAACTGGGTCACGCCACACTTTTTTCTACTTTTTTCCTATATCTAGTCTCTTGCTCTTATCTGTCTTTCTTGTCCCAAGATAAAGATAATCTACAGGTTTTAAACCTGCAACGTGTTTCTGAATAGTTTAATAATGTTTCTAGGACTGTGGCATACACAAACCATACAGTCTTGCCTGAGGCACTGGAGAAGTGGAGTTTAGAACTTATGGAGAAACTGCTCCCTCGTCATGTGGAGATTATAGAAATGATTGATGAGGAGGTCCATCCCTGAATAACACTAAATATCTGTTCAACTTTTTTTCCCCGTATCTGGTCTAAATTGCACGTTCCTGTATTGCAGCTAGTTCGCACCATCGTTTCTGAGTATGGCACCGCGGATCCTGACTTGCTCGAGGAGAAATTGAAGGCAATGAGGATATTAGAAAACGTCGAGTTGCCTTCTGCATTTGCAGATGTGATTGTGAAGCCAAAGAACAAACCAGTTACTGCAGAATACACCGAAGATTCTAAAGGAGATGCTCAAACTATGGTGAAAAAGGAACAAGAAGAGGAAGAAACTGTTGGTGAGGAAGCGGAAGTTATCCCAGAACGGACAGTTAAACCACCAAAGATGGTCCGTATGGCCAACCTCGCTGTTGTGGGTGGTCATGCTGTAAATGGGGTTGCAGAAATACACAGTGAAATAGTGAAGAAGGATGTGTTTAATGAATTCGTTAAGGTAAACATTCTAACTAGTGAAGCGTAATGCTAGATAATGTGCTGTCTGGAAGAACATGACTCTCATTGTCGAATAATATTTGTTGCAGTTGTGGCCAGATAAATTTCAGAATAAAACCAATGGAGTAACACCAAGGCGATGGATTCGTTTTTGCAACCCATATCTAAGTAATATTATAACTAACTGGATAGGCACAGAGGACTGGGTCTTAAATACTGAAAAGCTTGCGGAACTAAGAAAGGTATGTGCTTTATCAGATTCAATGTTGTTTCAGATGCTGTTATCTTTATAGTAAGACACCGGTTACCTTCGTTCGGTCTTTCTCCAGTTTGCAGATAATGAAGATCTTCAATCCGAGTGGAGGGCGGCAAAGAAGAAGAACAAGTTAAAGGTTGTATCACTAATCAAGGAAAGAACTGGATACACTGTCAATCCGGATGCAATGTTTGACATTCAGGTCAGTTCCAGAGGATCTTGTTTACTTTTCGATTGATGAGTTGTTTCTTGGATGCTGCTTTTCGGTTTGAGAAGTCCATTCCACATCCAGGCTTTATCCCAATGAATCTTGTAAATCGCGAATCTTAGGAGCTTTCTTATCATCTCGTCAAATAGCAAATTTATTGTTTTTTTGTATTGAAAACTATTATTGCAGATCAAGCGTATCCACGAGTACAAACGACAACTGCTTAATATCTTTGGAATTGTGTACCGCTACAAAAAGATGAAGGAAATGAGTGCCACTGAGAGGGAGAAGGCATTTGTTCCAAGAGTTTGCATATTTGGGGGAAAAGCATTCGCCACATATGTGCAAGCTAAGAGGATTGTGAAATTCATTACAGATGTTGGGTCTACAATTAACCATGATCCAGAAATAAGTGACCTGCTTAAGGTACGCGACCTATTATTACATATACTTGTACTTGTATTAATCATATTCTGAGCAGACAACCTGCATAATCTCCTCCATCAAGTTTGGTATAAGCGTCTTGTGGAAATTGGTACCTATTATAACTGCTAATCAGAAGTATTAACTACCTTGTAGGTTATCTTTGTTCCTGATTACAATGTCAGCGTTGCTGAATTGCTCATTCCAGCAAGTGAGCTTTCTCAGCACATCAGGTATCAACTTCTTATGCTAAGTCACCTTTTATTTTTTCCACAATTCCATGAGGTTGAAACACAGAAGTTGAGATAATTGGTATACCAGGAAGTGGACTAGTTTATATGTTTATCATTAGAACCTTAGGAACGTATCCTGACATGAGGAACAATTAGAAAAAACTCATCATCAATGGTTCTCTTCCATTTTCTGAAGACTAAGGTTTCTCTCTGCAGTACCGCTGGGATGGAAGCGAGTGGGACAAGCAACATGAAGTTTTCTATGAACGGTTGCATTTTGATTGGAACCTTGGATGGGGCGAATGTTGAGATTAGGGAAGAAGTTGGCGAAGAAAATTTCTTTCTCTTTGGTGCTAAAGCTGATGAGATTGTGAACCTCAGGAAAGAGAGAGCAGAGGGAAAGGTATATGACTTGAAGAGTAAATCTTGCTGTGAATCCGTCTTCTTCTCAGTGCCAAACAGAGCTTCATTTTTACCTTTATTTGGCTTTGCATTCCAGTTTGTTCCAGATCCCATGTTTGAAGAAGTCAAGCAATTCGTGAGAAGCGGTGTCTTTGGCTCAAACACCTATGATGAACTAATTGGCTCTTTAGAAGGTAACGAAGGCTTTGGACGAGCTGATTACTTCCTTGTTGGCAAAGACTTTCCTAGCTACGTTAAATGCCAAGAAAAAGTCGACGAGGCATACCGAGACCAGAAAGTAAATAGTGATGCTTTTTCTTTTTAATCAAGTGTATATGTTTACTCAATACGAAACTTCCTCAGTATCCAACCTTGACATTACTATTAATGTACAGAGATGGACGAGAATGTCAATCTTGAACACAGCAGGTTCATTCAAGTTTAGCAGTGACCGGACCATCCACGAATATGCCAAAGACATATGGAATATTAAGCAAGTTGAACTTCCATGAGCCTTGCCCAATCTACCATAAGAACTTTGAACTTTTTTGAATATCTCTTCTACTTCCCAAGCTTCCAGTGTATCCAGGTATAATAAGGAAATCATATGTAATGATATGCAGTACAATGAATGGACGAAAATAAGATTCAAGAGTCTATGCATTTACAGGGGCTTGTGCCGCCTTAGCGGCGTGCTTCTAACCGGCCAAATGATTGTTGTAAACCCTGTCGATATTACAAACAACGTTGCATATGCGACACACTCTAATTGACTCATTTGCTACCCCACATTCCACGACTTTCCGTCTCTTTGATTCTAGATTTTTTGTTGATTCCGCACCTGTCTTCCCGTTCTTCCAAGCCTTGATTTTACACAGATTTTCTTGTGGTCCTATCAACGGAACTGCAACGGTTGGTCCAGCCAAAGAAGAAGAACCTGTGCTAGATGGTAACTGTAAGCATGGTTTTAACTTCTCCAAGTTCTTTAAGTGTTTCTTCCCCAACTTATGTTGCTCGAGCACTCTGGGGCCATTACAGTCAACCTTACAAACTTCACAGTAAGCAGATTGAACAATCTTTGCCTTCTTTGAATGTTGCTTTGATGAAACATATTCAGGAAGTTGAGGTTGAACTACGTGGCTGGTCCAAGAGAAGCCTTGGTATATGCTATGAGGCTGCCCTGGAGTCACTCTCTGGTGTTTCCTGAAACTCACCTCTCATAGAAAAAGGTAATGCTTCAGCAACAGCATCACTGTAACTACTAGACTTTTCGAAACCCGAGTAAGAAAACACTTCACTGAAATATTGTCTCAGCTCAATACAATGTTCACTCACGGTATCATCTCTACGTTCAATCAACTCCTCCTGAGAGACTTCAAAGCATGATGGTTGTGGAACAACCTTCTTAGCTCCTGAGCCAGTCAACACAGACAGTGAATAACCAACTTCAAATTCTTCCTTTTTTACGTGCTAACTGCCCTCTATTTGATCTGTGGAGCGTTTGGTGGCTACCTAGAGAACGCTCAAAACTCTTGCCGCATATTTTGATTCTATAGCTGAAGTTACTCTCGCGTTTTGACTGACATTTACTACTTCTCAGAGGAGAAGGCAATGCTTGAGAAACAACATCACTGCAAGTATTTGACACTTCACTGAACTCTTGTTTCGACTTAACACAATGTCTGATCTTCTCTAAATCCATGGCAATATCTCACCTGGAGGCAAATATCTGACAACAGAAGCTCGTTCAGAAAACATAACCAAGCTCATCGCAGCTTCATTCATCTCATGTTCCTCAATCTCAGTCATAAAAGAAGAGGACCTCTTTAGTGGCAACAAAGAAGTGGCTTTGTATTCTCTCCGTAACGGATAAAGCGTTTCTGATTCAGTGGAGGTTGAAATCGAGCAAACCCAAGGCTTCTTAAGACCCCAAATCCGTTGCAGCCCAGAATGCATCCTCTGGTGACCATGCACAGCTTTTGCGGTTGCGAACCATATTCCGCAAATTATGCAAACATGAAGGCTCTGAGACATTTTGGCTTTCTCGGACACTTCAAAGCTTAAGCCTCTTTAGGGATTTCGCTACCGAAAATACACAGAAGTTGAAAGTTGAAACTTTCTCTGCTTATAAACCTGTTCATCACAAGTAAACCAACAAAAATCAAAACCCAGGAAAGTAACCCTGACATTATCGGAAAAATCCTGAAACTTTCCTCTCGATTTCGCAAAAAAAAATGCGAGAAATCGAGAAAGGACTTGCTTTTCCGTTCGCTTTTCTCGAGAAAATGAGGAAGATGGAAGAACCTTAATAGAAACGAAAAAAAGTCTTTGATCAGCTTACTGGAGCAAAATCGTCTCTTGATTTCTGAGCTTGGAAAATCACAGAGTTTTCTTTTCGCAGAGCCTGAATAAGTCTCGCTCTCGATCAAGCTTACTCACAGAGACCGGTGAGAAATTTACTTGTTGCGTAAGGTAAAGGCTTACACCTAACTTCGTAGTGTCTCTCTCTAATCGCGCTATGACATCTTACACAAAACCGACCCGGGATTTAAAAACCAGAATCAAACCAAATTACATCATACACATCAATTGGTCCAGAGGTGTTAATTTTTTCGGATGAGATCAACCAATCCATACTAATGATGATTTATCAACAAGAACCATCATCATTTCTCTCTTTTGCACAATCTAGTATTGAGTTTCTTCTGAGCAAACCAAAAAATCCAAAATATATTAAAAGAGAAATAGAAGAATGCAAATTTGAGTCATCATCATCTTGTTCTTCTGTTCATCCCGCAAGAGCATTGCAAGTCTGGACTAACTTTCATTTAATATCCACTTGAGGAACTTTACCACCAGCTTGAATGATTTGTTTCTCAAGCTGCAACAAACACAATGGCATGAAATTTTATCAATTGTTCGTCAAAATGATTCATTTCAACCATCCGAAATAGAAGTCACTCACATTGAACATATCTTGAAGCTTTGACTTTAACGCCTTGTACTCGATATCGACCTGCTGCAGACATCTCACACACCTGTAACATCACAGATTGTTTATCAAATCATAACCAACCAATTATTTCCAAAAAAGAAACCGATAATTCACTCCTCAAGCTCGTGTTAAAGCCTCACCCTTCGTAGTTCTTAGCCTCACAATATTCCTTGAAGGTAACACACAAGCCTTTGACTCTCTTGGCACCAACACTGCATTAAAAAGAAAAACACAGGGCTTCATCTATCCACCACACGCAAGAGTTAACTTTCTACTATTAACGATTAGGACAAAGGCGACAAACGAAACTTACCTTGAGCTACTACCCTTCAATTGATGCACGCTAGCACCTACCTGACCAAAATCTACAGTTCCTGTCTGGTCCCTGAGAACAGATGTTTAAGAGAACACAGACAATGATGATGATCTAGCTGTTCTATGATGAACAGTAGGGGGATACTTGTGAGCGAGTGAGAGGAAAAAAGATCAAAACTTACAAAGCTCTAGCCATGTTACCGATAAGCTTCACACAATCTTCAAAGAAAAGAGAGAGAACCTCAGCCACAAAATCAGGACTTCCATCATCTTGCAGCTTTTTTAACTCAGTAAACTGATCATCCAAAAAGCCCTTCACACAAAAACAAAACAAGCAATGACCTTAAGAACAAACCCTGGAATCCAAGTTTCACACATTTGAAACCAAAAACCCCATCAAAATTCCAAACTTTTTCTTTAAGAACCCTGAAAAGTATGTGGAGAATTCGAATCCCTAAATCAAAACTTGTAAGCAAACACACAAAATCTACAGGACAGGTTCCAAAGTCATCCGCAATTTTCCCACGAAAGGTTCACGCTTTCTTCACTTTAGTCACGAATCTGCCATCTCTAGATTCAGTTATCATCGAAAGATCTATATATCCGAACCACAGACATCTGATGGAATGAATTGGGTTTGTGGAAAATGATGAATCAAACCTGTTGGTAGAGAGAAACGGTGTAATCACGAAATTGCCTCTGCAGCTGAGTAACGAGAGCGTCCATGGGTAAAGAGAGTGTAAAGCAAAGAAGCGGAGATCGAGAGAGAGAGGAGGAGGAGGAAAGGAATTCGTCGTTTGATTCTTTTGGACTGATTTGGACTTGGGTTTCTGCAATTAGCCAATCCCAAGAAAAACTCTTGTCTTTCTCACGAATTATATAAAACGCTCTGCATCTATATAAAGATGAAAAAAACGCACAATATTTGGACACTAACTTTTTAAAAAAAAAAAAAAAACACTAACAAAGTTGGGAGTTGAGGACCATTGATTGGGCCATTGGGGCATGAAAAAAACGAAATCAAAGACATAAAGCATATAATCTTTACGTCAAATTTTTAAACGTGGAACTGTTAATGTCAAATCTGATACTCAGAATCTCCAAGCTGGTAACTTCTTCTAATAGATGGTTTTGATTTCTAACCCACTCGAGAGATGAGAGATCATGAGATTCTCCGGAACTATCTTTAACAGACAAAAACTCAATTAGTGTTTAACTACGAACACATTTTACAAACATGGACTGTCCTAATATTAACAAAACTGAAGTGACTTCCATGGAACCAATTCGAATACAACATCCCCTTAGACCAAAGAGAAAATACACACCAGATAATCAAACAATAAGAGAGCTTACATAACAACAAAAAATACATTGTAAAAAAGCTGTAACAAGTCTCAAAGACTTGAACAATGATCACAGGTGAAAACCAATATAGGAGGACAAATTGATGGAGGAAGAGATATGTAAGGTAAAAAAGAATCTTCATTAGGCAACGGCAGGCATGTCCTTGAGCCAAGCGTCTAGTGGCTTACCAATGGAGTATACAATGAAACCAATCTCCCTTAGCTTCTCAAGATTCATAATGTTTCTTCCATCGAACACAAAAGCCGGTTTCTGCATGTTGTCAAAGATCTTCTGGTAATCCAAGTTCTTGAACTCATCCCACTCGGTCAAGATACAAATACCGTGCGCGTCTTTAGTTGCTTCGTATGCGTCCCAAGTCACGCTCACTTGTTTCACCGAAGTTGGGCTCATGGGTTGCAAATGAAGCGGATGGTCCCAATCAAACTTGTTCATTGACAAATCCCTCTGGATCTGATCCTCTGTCACCTGCGGGTCGTAAATGCTCAACCGCGCCTTGTCTCCTAAAAGACCTTTGCACACGTCGATGGCTGGAGTCTCCCTCGTATCGCCGGTGTCTTTCTTGAATGCAAAACCGAGAACCGCAATCTTCTTGTTGGACACGGTGTTGAACATAGAAGAAACAACCCGGTTCACGAACCGGCTCTTCTGGTAGTCGTTGATCTTGATGACTTGCTTCCAGTACTCCGCCACTTCAAGGAGTCCGTTGCATTCACAGATGTACACGAGATTCAGAATGTCCTTTTGGAAACACGAACCGCCGAACCCAACACTCGAGTTCAAGAACTTGGAACCGATTCTCGAGTCGGTACCAACCGCGTAAGACACTTGCGTGACATCCGCGCCAGTGGCTTCACATAGAGCCGACATAGCATTAACAGATGAAATACGTTGAGCCAAGAAAGCGTTTGCCGCAAGCTTAGAAAGCTCTGCAGACCAAAGATTGGTAGTTATGATTTGGTTTTCAGGAACCCAATGTGCATACACATCCTTGAGCGTCTGAACAGCTTTAAACCCTTCAGGGGTTTCCCGCCCTCCGATGAGAACACGGTCAGGGTTAAAAAGGTCTTTGATCGCGGTTCCTTCCGCAAGAAACTCCGGGTTCGAAAGAATCTGGAACTTGATTCCTTTGCTGTTATGCGTCAAAATCTTCTCAATAGCTTCTGCTGTTTTGACAGGGACAGTCGATTTCTCGACCACGATCTTGTCAGATACAGAGACGTCCGCGATCATACGCGCTGCACTCTCCCAGTAAGTGAGATCAGCTGCTTTGCCAGCACCGAGACCTCTGGTTTTGGTCGGTGTGTTGACCGAGACGAAGACGATATCTGCTTCCCTCACGTGTTTCTCAACGTCGGTGCTGAAGAAGAGGTTCTTGCCACGGCACTGCTTCACGACGTCCTCGAGACCAGGCTCGTAGATTGGAAGCTGGTCGCTATTCCAAGCGTTGATACGTGGTACAGAGATATCCACGACCGCTACTTCAACGTGGGGACATTTCAGAGCAATGACTGCCATGGTTGGTCCACCGACATAACCGGCACCAATGCAGCATATCTTCACCATTATTCAACTTTCTGCATATAATCAAAATTTTACAAAGTCTTAATCAGAACCAAAAACCAACAGAGGTTTCATTTATTTACTCTGCATCAGAAAAAGTGGTCCTTTCAAAAAGCAAAATATTCAAAGTGAATTTATTGGAGAAACATTTGTTCCAATTTTAGATTATTTAAGAACAAAGTGAAGAAAAAAGAGAGAAGACAGTAAGCATCTGCAACAGTGATACTTTTAGAGTATCATATCAGAAAAAATAAATAAAAAAGAAAAAAATAAATAAAAAAAGCAATGAATTTTGTTGTGAAAATTTACATAGAGACTTTTGAGACGTCTCATAATTTTTTTATTCATCTGTTGTCTTTTCTCTCTCCTGTTTTTTATATTCTAATAAAATAATAATATAATTAATAATATAATATTTTTTTATGCTAAGACACATCGGACCCGACATTCTAACATCCTTTTACAAGAAACCCAAATAAGAAAAAGGATCAGATCTGAAATCACACATAACTACTAAACTCTGACATCGAACACTAAATATGTAAGCAAGACAAACACTAAACGAGGAATAGATCACAATGTACAAAGAAAAAGAACCTACCTCTTGAGATTTACAGTTAAAAAGATATTCACTTCGGAGAGAGGAGAGACTTTCAGACACGAATTGTCGAGTGAAATGGGGATGACTTGGTCAGACCAAAGACGAAGCAAAGCTGGCTTTTATAAGACTTGCCCCTGACACCGACCAGAGAGAAAACGAACCTGTAGGTTCGGCATTCTCTTTTCATAGAAACGAAGGCAAAACCGAGTAAATACGGTGTTCAAATGACAATGATACCCTTATGTCAGTGCCGTACGCGCTTGTACATTGTAAGATCTTCTGTCATACACGAGCCGACGAATGAGAATATTAATTATTATATATATATATATGTGTTGTTTATAATTTTATTTCCCAAAATTACAGTAACAAAAGTTGACTTTTAATGAATGGACGCACTGCATTGTTTTTCTGGATTTTGATAAAAGGAGGAAAAAGAAAATTGTTTTTTTTTTGAAGTTAAAGAAACAGAAAATAAAATAACGAAAGAGGTTTGTTGTAAGTACTTAGAAAAGAGGCACACAAAACATGAGTTCATCTTCTAGCAAAACTTCAAAACCAAGAATGTGAGATTGCTTACGAATCAGAATATCTTTCTTTAGCTAATTATTCTTTATTGAGTGTTTTATCATGATTTTAGGAGTGACAAAGTGGCAACAAAACTGAAGATCCAATAAATGATACAAATGAGTTTTATAACATAAAGCCGTTGATAAGTTTGCTCAAATAGCCTCATATTCTTCATTTCTATATTTTGATATATCATTGAATTGATAGGCATTATGTCATACACTAAAAAAATTATCGATGGACGTTGTTGATGACGTGCACGTGATGATTCATTAGTCATGATATAGTTTTTTTATTTTTATTTTTATTTTTACATTATTGGAACCTTGTTAAAGTATTTTGAAACATTTATATTTTTTTGCTTTTAATAATTTTCACACTTTTGGAAATTTTAACAGATTCTTGAAAAAAATATACGTCTTTCAAGCAAAACCGTTTTTCTTTTTTTGAGTATCGTTAGCAATTAAAATCAATAAAAAGAAAAAGGGTATAAAGTATAAACCAATGATTGTTACAAAAGAAAAAAAAAAGTATAAATCAATGGAAAAGCTACAACAAACAGACGGAAAATTGGTTTAAAAAGAGCTAATTTCAAAAATTGGAAATAAATCTAGCTAATAAATTGAATATTTTAAAACAGAAGACACAGAAACAAAATTAATTTTGTGTAAAATGAAAAGAAATACAAAAATCCATGATTTGGGGAAGAGACAAAACTAAATTTGGGTAAAAAGAAAATAAATGATTTTGGGATGAAATAATTTGGAAAATGGAAATAAAACGAAAAAAAAAAGAATATTCTATAGTTAAACCTTTAATCACGAAACCTAAATCCTAATTTTAAAATTATTCTATAGCGAAAATGTTAAACCATAATTAGCTCTGTAACCACACAAAATGATCGATGCTGCGATGACGGAAGTTGGAGAAATGTATGGCAAAACTTAGAACATACAGAATAAAAAATGCATAAGAGACAAAATAAAAATGAGGAAGAATGACCACTGAGACAACACTTGTCTCTAGTGAGATGAGGGATGATTGAACCCCAAGAGATAATTCTAATTGCATTCATATTCTGCTTTTTGAACTCAATATCCATGGAAAATCTAGTCAACTTGTGATCCAGAAGAGTGAATTCAAAAAATATTTTCAAAAAATATGCAGATCCTATAACAAAATGTCTTAAATATGATACATTAATTATTGATGCCCGGACACTAAAATTCTGCAATATCTCAAGGCCAATAAAGCAATATATCTGCGGATTCTCATAATTTCCTTAAACTATCACACGAACGTTTCATATTCATCTATATATAACCATTCTTCTTTTTTCAGCATAATTGTAAATTAAGCCGGAGAAAACACACAAAAGAAGATGAATCGTTTAATTACTTTTGTGGGGTTACTTGCGATTCTTGTATCGGTGGCTGACGCAGGGTGGGACGATGCTCACGCTACGTTTTACGGCGACATTAGCGGTGGAGAAACCATGCGTTAGTATTTTATATTATGTCTATATATATATCTTCTTAGGTTCAAAATAAGTGTCTAATTAGTTATACTAATAAAATGTTTATACGATTTCGCATGTCGAATTATATTCTTCTTCTTCTTCTAAACCATGTTTTCGATCTATTCATCCCCTCATTACATTAGACTTACGATACACAGCAAAAAACATTCAGTCATTTCTCTCTTTTTTTTTTTTTTTTTTATTAAATGACATTTTGTCTCGTTTAGTTTCCATTAAACTCCACAAGTTTTAAAATCTATTTATTGATAGATGTTTGCAAAAAAAAAGACGTAGTCATTTGCATTTGTAAATGAATCTTGTAAATCATTGGCAGTTTAACGTAAATTATAACCGTATCTTATATATTTTCATTTGTTTTTTTTTTGTAATGATTTGGTGTGACAGAAGGAGCATGTGGTTACGGAAATCTATTCCAAGAAGGTTATGGGTTAGAGACGGCTGCGCTAAGCACGGCGCTGTTCAACAACGGCCAGACATGTGGTGCTTGTTTCGAGCTCAAATGTGCGAACTCACAATGGTGCAAACAAAACGCCGGCACAGTTAGAGTCACAGCAACTAATTTCTGCCCACCCAATTACTCCCCACCGCTTGATATCCGTTGGTGCAACCCTCCAAACAAGCACTTCGATCTATCAATGAAAATGTTCATTTCTATCGCCGAGTACAGAGGAGGGATTGTTCCGGTGAAGTTCCGGCGAGTGAAGTGTAGGAAGAGAGGTGGTGTGAGGTTTGAGATCAAGGGAAATCCTAATTTCATCATGGTTTTGGTGTATAATGTTGGAGGGGCAGGAGATATAACTAACGTGGCTATCAAAGGGCATAATAGTAACTGGATCCCTATGCATAGGAACTGGGGCCAAAATTGGAATACCGGTGTGGGTTTGTTGGGACAAAGGCTCTCGTTTGCGGTCCGAACCAGTGATGGTAAGAGCATGACGTTCTTTGATGTCGCGTCCGAGTATTGGGGATTCGGTCAAACTTTTGAAGCAAGATCAAACTTTTATTAGATTCTCTTCACCTTTATTTTTTTTTCAGATTACCTTATTAGTTTCTACAGTTTTAAGTTGGAAGCTATTATTTCATCATACTAAATAAATAAAAGTTTGTTTTGTTACTGAATAAAACATTAGTTAGATTCTTTTGGAAGTTAAGAAAACACCAGACAATGACATCGTTTCTAATGATGAATGAAGTGTCACCGTCGTAGAGTAGAGTGGCAAGCATTATTGGCATGGAGTAAATCAGTCAAGACATTTTAAAAGACATTAAAGATTATTTTAAAACATGTTAACAATAAAGTTACGGTGTTGGGACAGGAATATATATGTTGATTACTCTACTCTCTTCTCTATCGCGTGTTATATATTTAGAAATAAATCTGTTTCATATGCGTCTTTTTCTTTAAGACAATATAGATTTTGGTTATGTATTTTAGATATATGATATCATTTTTTTAACAACATATAGTATATCATATTATTTTATCCAATAACAAGCTATTTTACATAATATCACCTTTTTCTTTCTAATCACGCTAAAAAATGCACCACCGTACGTACATACACATTAAGGCAATTTTTTATGTCAAAGAGTTGCTACTAACATTGAGGTAGCTTATAGATAATACGGCACATCAAACCTATGTTTACTTCCCCAAATAAACTGATTCTTACAGAAGAAGACAGTGTAGTGGCTCAGGTAGGTTCTTTGGTATTTGTATTTCAACAACGTATCTTTGGGGAGTTGATCTTGTAATGGTCTTTGCGTGGCTATGAAACCTGGCGAGACGGTTTATCACATAGAATCTTTCGAGGTCTTGGGTTTCTAATATGATGTCTAATATCGATGTGGTCGTCTCCAAGCTGCATGGACAATTTGAGGAAATGTTGACTGCAGATACATGTTTTAAAAGGACAGTTTAACACTTGGCCATTGCAGCTGGATCCTTACCTTTGGAAGTCACTCTCAAGCTTCTGCATTTTTTCCATGAAAGCTTTGATGATTGAAGAGTATCGTTGATTTTGATCCCTAGATGTCTCGGAAGTTAGACGACTGCAGAAAAAAATAAATCTTTCTAGGGAATTGAGCATAGCATATAAAAAAGGAGATAAAATTGAAATGTAAAAATTACATGAAACTCACTTTGTGCTCTTATCAAAATCCGAGTGACATTTGAGAGAACATGCATCAGCGAGGGCGATTCTCGACTCGAAGTAAAGCATGATCTCGTAGTTGAAAGCTGCGTTGCCTGAGAAAACAAACGATGGTGCTGGTTGGAGAAGTTGTTGCATAAGACGTGTGGATAAAACAAGCCTCCTCTTTGAAGAAGTTTCTTCATTTGGATCGAACTTATCATAAGACAGTACCAACAAAAAAATAATTAAAAATCTCTGTATTTTAAGATAAAGATGGACAATAGTAAAGGGAATGTGATATATACAAGAGTAGTATTGGTACCTTCTCACATAGCGTGTTTGTCGTAGTGGCCCATTCTTGTTCTGAAACACTATATAGACCAACATCAAATATGGTGAAAAAAGATATTTCCCCATCTAGAATGTGGTATTAGAATTTACTGTTGAAGACAAGCCTGAGAAAATTGACCTGATGCTATGACAAAATTTTGAACCTTGCAGATAGATTTTGTGCCATGGTGACTGTAAAAAGGTTGAGCATTTGCGCTTCTTCGGTCTAGAAGGAACCATGTGTTGGTGCAGAGTGTTTGATTTACTCTGTCCAGCGTTTTAATTGGAATCATTACTATATATCCCCTGCATCTTCTGATCATTGTCAGCCTTCAGAATAACCTGCATTACACGGTGAATGTCCAGCAATTTTGGTGGATATTGTTGCAAGATCGTTGAAATGTAGTTGATGCTGCTAAGTGGAGTGGAGGATCATATATAGCTAAAGGCCTTGTATTCTTCTAAAGCACATTTTCCATAAGTTCAGTTAAACGATACAGAATCCTAAAATGTTAATTATCATTCCAAGATACAGAGTCTTTGCCTCTAGCATGTGATACAGGATCACTTGTTAAGCTGGTTATATGATCTTCAACATGTACACTTGTGCTTTGCTTCATGCTTTTACACAGTTGCATTTTGCTTCTCAGTGTCACCAAAATTTAAAGATTCCAGATCCTATAAGGCACTATCATGCATGCTTCAATGAGTAGCAACATATGATGAATCTAATACATCCAGCATCCAATGGTTACTTATGATTTTAGTAGATAAGGACATGAGCTCTATCTTCCATGTTTTTGAAAAGCTACAAAGCAAAACAATCTAGCATTTGAGAATGCATGCAAAAAACTATGAAGACGAAATATCTTTTCATTCTTTTGTATGAGCATGCAATGGATATTAACATCTGAAAACAGACAACTGAATCGAGAAAAATAATAAATTTCTAGGAAAATAACATCCGATCAAAGCGGAAATTAAAGAAAAAATTGGATTTTTGCTGCAGTAATTTCAGATTAATTCCGTGGAAATTAAACCATGAAGTGAATTAAAGTTTCGCTCTTTTTTTTTTCAAAACAAAAATATTGAAAATCTCGGGTCTTGGCTACAGGCTACAGAAGAGAAAATAAACAAACAAAAACAATAACAAGAAAGAGAGCTTCACAATCCTTAAAGCTGAAAGAATATCCAGAAAGGCAGTGACATTTTTTACCTATGAAGAGCATGAACACTGAACAGTCTCTTTGACTCTCATTTTTTTTTCTTTTTTTTTCCGGGAAAAATGAAGGAGAAAGTCTCAGTTCAAAAGAAATTGAGTAATGTTGTGAAGTAAAGGACGAACTGGAGCTCTCAAGTTTTAAAAGCATAATCAAATTGAGTAATCTAATTAAAAAAAAAAGAAGAGTTAATAGATTTTTATTTAAAATAATATAGTAAAAAAACATTTTAGAGACTATACGAAGAGACTTTATGTCATATGTCAGAATATTATAGATTTATTATATAATTAATAAAATTAAATAAAAATTATTAATATCACTTATGTTAGATGCTATAAAGTCTCGAAATTATATGTTTTCTATTTTCACAATAAAATCCCAAAAGTTTTCCTATTTTTCAAATGAACCCAAATTAATGGTAAAAATTTTGTAATGGGATCCACAAAGTTTCAACTTTTTGTCAGGAAAAAAAAAGGACAACTTTTTTAGGCCGTCCGAATTCAATTCCATTGTCTCGAGTTTACACACACATTCTGCGCGATTTTGGAGTATCCTTTCTTCCATCTGATTGTTGGTCGTCTTCTTCGTAGCCGTGTGATATCCTAAAAAAAACCCAACTTTTTGTATCGGAGAAGGGCTGAAAGATGACAGGAGACCGCGACGAGGCTAAGGTTTCTCCGAGCGACTCGGCTACAGCGAACGATGCTTCTCGAACGAGGCAAAGGTACCTGTTTCCTTAACTTAAATCATTCGATTCCCAGCTAATTACTTCTTTATCATCTTCCATCTGATGCGTTTTTGTGAAATCGAGGATTGGTTTTTTTATTATTTGCTTTTGCCAATTGTATTTTGGGTCCTAATGCACCAATTGATTTTACTTTTGGTGCATCTTCCGTGAATTGCTGCTTCAACCAAATTTTGCATCCTAATTTTGTGTAACTGACGCTGGGATTTTTTTTTTACATTTTTGGGTGGCAGGAGGAAGAGAAAGTGGGATCAACCCGCGGAGCAACTTGTTGCAGCTGGAGTTTCGCTTCCTCGATTATTCCCTTTAGGCAATACTATGAATGTTCCTCCTGCTATGACTTGTTTAAACAACAACGTTTCTGCAACTGTTGCGCCATTCTTCCAAACGGTTTCCTCCGTGCCTCAACAAACTACATCAGTTCCAAAAGTTAGTAGTTTTACCATGTGTCGGCCCAGTTTTCTCTGTTCATGTATGAGATTCCACAAGCGCCCGAAAGACGGTGGCTTTATTTTTGACTTCAAACATGGTGATTCATTGTACTTTCTTTTTTGTTGCGTGTCCATTTAGCCTAAGATCCAGGATGAGTTGACCATAGCGAGAGAAATTGTTATCAACGATGCTGAGGCTTCTCTTAGGCACAAGCTTACTAAACGCTCAACTCAAGAAGAAGTATGTGTAGTTTGCTGTGCATACACTTTCCACTTTTCCTTTCTCTAGTTTTAAGTCTCTATTCGTCTTGCAGATTCAGAAGTCTACTGGTGCGGTGGTGATTACTAGGTTTGTCTGACGTCTAAGTCATGGAAATGAAAGTTTTTACAATAATCTTTTCTAAATTGGATTTATGAATTTTTCTTCTAGGGGCAAGTATCGTCTTCCAAATGCACCTCCTGATGGTGAAAAGCCATTATATCTTCACATATCTGCTGCTGCCCATGTATGTTATCCTTTTTAGCTTAACATAACACTAGTCAAGGGGAACTGAAAGGACTACGCTTATAAGCTACTGATGCTTTATGCTTTACTTTGTGACCAAAGTCGCTTCCGTTTTTGTGTGGAAATTTATTGGTAATAGGTGGTGTATGTTTATGGTCAAGATGTTTTTGAAGTATGATAGATGTCTTGCATGTGATGGGAAGAAAGTAAAACGTTTATGACTAAAAAAAAACTCTGTGTTACCGTAATCTGAGAAGCCTTATAAGATCTCTGAGCTTTGAGAATTTGGCCTGTTTTTTTGTTTGTTATCACAACTGCAGTTAAAAGAGACCACAGAGCGTATTTTAGCCGTTGATCATGCAGCAGCTATGATTGAGGAGATGATGAAACAGAAAACAAACTCACAGGTCGGGTTGGTTGGTTTTCAGACGGCCAAGGTAGATAGTGTGACATCTCCTTTTTGTACTTATGAAATCAGGGCAGCAATAAACTGAACCATGTTTCAGATGCAGAGCACATGTGTATATTTGGGTTTTGAAGCTGACCCCTCATCTAATGTTGCTGCTCGTATTCGTGGGCCTAATGTTAGTCTTCCTTCAATCTCTTACCCTTTGTTCTTTCTAATTTTCGCCAAAGGAACTGAATCTACAGTCTGATATGGTGATACAATGTAATTATAAAATAGTTCAGCACGTTTCCCTATTTAGAACGTAGGCTGTATAAAAGGATCAGTAGAAGTGCTTCCTATTGGTTTCATCTTTAATTTACTTTTGCGTTATTTTTGTCACTCCATGAATTTGGGAAATTCTAATGTTGAAGCTCTCTCCGACATCTCCGTGCAACCGGGAGAGAACTTTTTTTGTCTTGTTGGTGGTTGGCTTTCCTACGTGCAGGATCAGTATATAAATCACATTATGAATGAAACAGGAGCAACCGTTGTACTAAGAGGGCGTGGTTCAGGGAGCCCTGAGAACCAACATGGTGAAGGTAATATTTGTGTGTTGTCTTTGTCTCTACTTGAAATTGCTATTTATGCAAGGATATCGAAACAACTTGTTAATGTAATGCAGCTTCCTGTTTTTTTATCGTACTATTGCAGAAGCACAGCAACCATTGCATCTATTATTGTCTAGCAGCAATCCGAAGAGCATTGATGATGCAAAACGTTTGGCTGAGAATCTTATGGATACAATCAGTGTGGAATTCGGGGCTTCAAGGTTCGTTTTATCTTCCAGAATATCTTCAAACTTTGCCAGATATAATAGACTTTCTCCCTGTTTCCATCATATTTGTATCATTATTTTTAGTTATGTCGTGATGATAGGTTAGGTTTGAAACCACTTTACTTTCTAACGCTAATTTTTGCTTCTAAGTCTTCTATTTTCTGATCGAAGCATGTTCCTATGTTGTTTTTGTCATTTCATTTGCTGACCTTTACTGTATATTGGTTGTCCTACAAAATGTTTCAGGGTTTCCTCGAGCAAGGTGTATGGTGCTGTACCACCACCACAGCAACTGCTCTCTTGGGCTCCTAGTTCTGAAAACGAGCAAAAGCCAAATTTGAGTTCAACATATGGTTTAATGACATCGCTATCCATCATATCACCGCCAAATGCTGTTAATCCGTTTTCAGTTCCTCAAGCAACAACTCTTTATCCTCAGTTTCCAGTGTTGCAGCCTCCAGGGATCTCAAATGGTGGGCACTTGCGAGCAATTCCAGTCAGTTACTTACAGCCTGTGGCTGGTGGAACTAGCTATAGTGGGTATGCAGGAATATATCCTCAAGCCACTCCACTGCAACAAGTTGCTCAAGTCCTTAAGCAATCGGTTTCTCCAGTTATCTCCACTGTGCCCCCTACTTTGTTGACAGCTACGTCCTTATCGAAGCCAAGTGATATTCCAAGTAAGGAACAGGAAAGCCGTCCACCCCAAAAGCGAAAGTTTCAGGAGCTACCAGCTGATTGTAAAGTCCCAGCAAAATCCAAACAGGTAACAGATCTTTTTCTGGATTCACGATGGTTGTTTGACCGAGAAATAGATGGGTAGAAAGCCTTGTTATCTTCCATATCCTAGTTATCATGTGAGAAATTGTGTTTGTGGTTGTTTGAAACAATGTTTGCGAGTGTTGGGAACTTGTAAGCGATAAGCATTAGTAAACGAGTGAACAGATGAAGTATGTGTTTTACATGGAAAAAATGGTTGGATATTCTGGGTGGGGGTGAAAAATTGTTTCTGGTAGTTAAAAGGTGCAGTAACATGAATTGTAGCATGTATGTTCGTAAGCATGTCATATGCGCACGTGTGTTAATTTTTACTGCTTCAAAATTTTTGAAACCTGATTGTGAAACCTTTTTTATTGGGCAATGACAATCTATCATGATATCTGCTTCGGATCATGACAATCCATGGTTTGTAATGCATTCTTTCAGTTTCAGTGTAATAACTTTATCCTGTGCTGACTTTTATCCCATATTATTCCAGGTATTTTTCTGAACTTCTAAGAAGCTAACTAGCTGATTCTGGAGCCATTGGTTTGCATGTTTCACAGGGTATTCTTAATATTGGAGGCACCATGTGTTTGCAATCATTCTTGCTTCAACTTGGCGATCAGAATCAGAACCTTATACTTTTAAAACGTCTTTCAATAGTCGTGACATGTCTCCCTTGTGTGCATGATGACGTGCAGGCCATTTTTGCATAATCCATGGTGTCTACACTTTAGTACCTTGCATCTAGGTTGGCATTAGGCTCGTATCTATGGTAGAATAGGCTCATCCTCCGTTAATTGTCTATGGAATTATGCGCTTGATTTAAAGTTAGTATATCCAGTCAATGTTTCTAGATGCATGAAGTTAGATAATTAACATGAAATCGACCAGTTATATATCTTAGGCTGTCGTTTGAACCAAAGAGCTACATCATCTTCTGATCACTTGTGTTTTTTAGGATGTTAGTGAGCTTGTGGCTGTTTGAATGAAGATGTTGTTTTAGTTCACTTGGATCCTGAATGAACTTGTAAATGGTTTAGCTAACAATTTTTGTCCTGGATTTGAAAGCGTTCGCTTCACTATCTATGCTTTTAAGGAATACCATCTCTTTATATTTTTGCTTGATCACTTTATTATGTCTTCCTATACAATGATCTAACTGTTGTAATGTCAATGGCCATGTTCTATTCCCATCATTTGTTGCAGCAGTCAGATTTAACTATAGCAGGTGAAGCTGCTCAAAAGAATATAGTTGAATCATCATCAAATGGAGTGCGATCACTGCCTTCACCACGATCTCTGATGCCACCTCCTCCACCAAAGACCATCCCACCACCAACATCTAGGGCTGTGTCTCCTCCATCATCGAGAAGCATGCTTCCTCCACCACCGCGATTTACACCATCAAAGCAACCTCCAGCTCCAAAATTACAGGACGACCACATCACTATAAAGAAACAAAATCCAGTTCCAGGTATTAGATAAGAACCAACCCCACTCGGTTCCTGTGTTTTTATCCCTATTGATTTGCTTATTGGGGTTAACGTAACTTGAGCACAACCTAGCGTCAGATTTATGATCAATCACGCCCTGATGTTGTAGATACTTTAACAAAGCTGATGGAATATGGGGATGATGAAGACGATGATGACGATCCCGACGAGACATTGACAGTCAGATCGTGACAGTGTAGTAACAATACATGGAACCATCTGATCTCACAACAAAATGCCAATTTATGTTTGTAACAATAGATGTTTTGGGTCTTGTTTATTTGGCCTCCTACTGGCTCGTTGCTTAGGGTCCTGATATAAAGTTTATAAGACATTTGCTATTTTGCAACTGCAAGGAATTATTGTGGCTAACTTTGTGATGCACTTTTCGTTGTACCTCTTACCATTATTAGTACATGATAGGAGAAGCCTTTCCAAAGTTATACATCGTTTGTCTACAACTAGATTTGGATTATATTGATGTATCTGCTTGCTTTGTCCAAAACAGTAACGTCTTGTGAATATAAAATTTGCATTTCTTTTTTAGATGATTGTTATATACAAATTGGTAAAAATATATCCATGTGTCTAAATTCATATACAAGTTGGTATTATAGTAAGCATTAAAAGAGGTTCTGATATCAAGTTGGTTGTAGATAAATAAAGATTCTGGATACTTAAACTAAGCAAGTAAATTCCAAATTGATACAGTATTTATTTTTGACAACGAAATATTCCAAATTTGTTAAAAATATTATCAATTTGTATAGCCTGATTCCATGAACAGTCGTGGAAGGGAGTTGACCATAGACCTCTAGACCTCTGCAAATTGCTGACATGGTCAAGTCTATTTCTTTTGACTTGTCTCTTCTGCTACAAGAATTCACCAAACTCCATTATTCCTTTTATTTATTTCGTAGACCGACTAACAAAACGACTTCTCAAACTTTTACTTCACTAACAACAATTATAAACTAAACAACAACAAAAAACTTTTATTTCACTACACATATTCATGAAAAGATGAATATAAAGATTACAAGGTCAAACAAATTCAATACAAACATATAATATATGTCTAAATTTATCACCTTCTGTAAGAATTGTTCAAGGATTTAGAAGAACCAGCAAAGAGATCCAACAAGAGCTTCTCAAGATCATCAGTACTGTACTTAATATACTTTTCATTCACACTGTTCTTGTGTCTACTGTAAAATGTCCAGTACGCTTGAATCACCAACATCGAAGCCTTTGTCCTCACGTCTTCTCTCAGCCTCTCATCCGAAATCAGCCACCCGGTTTGCGCCTTGTACACTTCCTCAAACGCAGAGTTGAATCCTTGAAACCGCTCCCTCGGGCATAAGTTTCTTGAACCAGAACCAGAGCCTGAACCTGAACCGGAACCGTCGTCTTTCAGGAAGGACAGGACAGGGAGCCAGGTGGCTCGTTCGTACTCTGTTGCTTCCTGCTGAAACTTCCATGTGTGTTTTCGGTTCCATTTGTCGCCAAAGATATGTCTCAATTCGGAGTTTAGCACTTTCCGGGTAATGTAGTGTATGTTGTTGAGGAGAAAGATGTGTCGCAGAGAGACGTCTCTGTATAGTTTCGATTTCTCTTGAAGGTTTGCTTCAAGAACCGAGGTTATGGAGTAGAAATGCCGCGTCATCGCCAGAAATATCTCTGGTGAAGAAGAGTTTTGGTAAGTAGACTCTTCCTCCACCATCACGGGATTGATAACATCCGGCGACGGCGGTATTGTGAGATCTTCTACATCGTCGTGTTCCATGAGAAGCGAGTCAAGCGTTTGACTGAAATCCGTTAGCGCCATGAGGTAATTCATCACGTAGTTTGTAAGCGGGTGAACCGCTCCTCCCGCGTAAGGATGCGATGAGACATCCGAAGCAATCGCACTCTTGAACTCAAGAAAAGTTGCTCTTGCGCAGTCCCTGAGTCTCCTCATCACTTCCCTGTATTCTGTTCTTACGGATGAGCCAGGATGATCCGAGAACAGAGCGTCGATCTCTGGTAAAAGCTCGGATGCTAGCTCGTACATTTCAAGAATCCTGAGCAACTTCTCGGGTTGTCGTGGACCAAGAGACACAGCTTCACCAAAATTGAGCAACTGCATCATTGGAGCCTTCACTGTATCGACAAAACATGTTTGACCGATCTCGTTAAGGTCCCCGAAGATCTGACTGTCCAGAGACTTCTCGCTAACGAGGTATATCTGCACGATGTTACTCATAACCCGAACCCATTTCTTGATATTCGTATTCAATGTAGCCCAATCCATCCTCAAAACATCTTCGATACTCAACTTCTCGACCTCGTGGTCATAGAGAAACTCGTCCAGCGCGTCTTTTCTAACCATTGTACACACCTGGATACACTCGCGGTCGTATCCTGAATCTACCATAGTGTTTGCAATGTTCCTGAGATCTGACATAACTTCAGGTCTAATCAAATCAACCACGATCTCCGCTGAGTTTCTCCTACTGTTGTTGTTGCTTCCGAGAATCAAATCCTCAGTGGAGGCAGCGCCAAAAGATGCCATGGAACCTTCTTCCAAGCCATCCGCTTCACTTGACCGAAACGAAGCGTGTTCAAGCTTGAAAGGTAACCTGTTCTCCACAAGAAGATGCTTAAACTCATCCTCGAGCCTTGACATTGCCGTTTGAAGAACGTCATGAGCATTTCTCAGAGAGAGCTCCTCGGTTCCAGTCTTTCCCAAACCCAAAGAACCGTCCAACCGATCAATCAAAACTCTCAACTCATTCACAGCATCCAAAAACTCATTGCCTGCATCTGAACCCAAGTCACAAATCATCGTTTCATCAACCTCCCGAGTCATGATCTTCTCACTCACTACAGTAAGCCTTTGCTCAATCTCACCAATTTCATCTTCCTCGTTTTTATCCTCAGAGATCACCACCACACGAGACAACTCCGATAAGAGATTCCCCAAAACCTTCTTAGCATTTCTAGTGAGGCTCTTGCCAGATCTAAGCTCCTTGACAAGATACTTTGCAGCAACAATCAACTTCTCTTCTCCATCTACCTCAAACTCTCCCATCTCCACCAGAATCACCAATAGCAACAAACAAGCTAATGCCTAAAAAAACAAATAAGCTCTAAGCTTTTAATTCTCAGAAACCGTTAAAAAAACCCAGAAAATGGAAACTTAAGCTCGACATGAATGGTTGAGACTTTGGAGTGAGAAGTTAGCAAAAGAGGATTGTTTTTCACTTGGAAAGATGCATAAAGGAGAGAACTTTTAGGAAAATATGGGGGAAGAGAGTGAAAGAGAGATTGGTAGTAAAGAACAAATTAAGTAAGAAAAGAAACGTTCGGAGGATTAGGTAATAACGGAAACCCTCTTTAAAGATCGCTCGCTGCCTAACTCTGTGGAACAGATTTTCCCAGAAAATCTCTCTTCCTCTCCCAAATACTTGGTCTTTTTATTTTTGCTGCTCTTCAAAATTTGCCTCATTGTCTTGTTTTTGGACTGATTTGTTTTGTGGACGACCTCCACAACACAACATAGGAAGAAGATTCAACGAAAGAAATGTCGACGCTGTATTCTGTTTCTATAATTGTTTTTATCCACAATCAATTCATTAATAGAGTATTGGATTATTAAAATTTAATTACTTTGCTAAATACATTCCGCTTCTAAACAAGTGCACACCCAAAAAAAACATTACTAAATAATGCTTGTTATATTAAATTTTTTAATTAGACCAAATGAAAATAGAGACAATTAAGATAAGGGTGGGACAAAACAAATTATATTAGAAAGTAAGCATTTTAATAGATTTGACCTTAGGTGAGTGATAATGCAACATTAGTGGTGTAGTTATAAGATTTTTTTGTGAAGAAACAAAAAGAGACACAAAAAAATATTTTGTAGGCATTTTTTTTGGTTTGTAAGGTAGAAATTCGAGTTTTTTTTTTGTCACTTAATACGTCCATATTAATCATATTAAATTGTAATAGAAGAAAAGTAAACTTTTTAGTCTTTTAATAAATATGATGAGCAATATTTTACACACATATATTGAACATATATCCAATTCAATTTGAGTTTGTCGAAAGGAAAAAGACTCAAAGGGTTAAACCACGTATGAAAATTTAAGGTACAGGAGGACTTCGAGGAAATGTTTAGGTAATTTGAGGAGAAAAAATGTCTATTAAAACATTAGTTTAGTTTATTACCCACGCAAATAAAGTTAAAAGTATTTTAGTCAAAAGCATAGGATCTTCTTTTTGACTTTCATAAGTCAAGTCTATAAAATAATGGTAGTATTTAGAAACTTTAAAGGTTAATTGAGTAAACAAAAAAAAATGTAGAGATATAAGAAGAATGGGTATAGAAAAGAATGGGAAATTAAGATGAAATAGTCGTAAAAGTTTAAGTTTTCTATAACATCAACAATAATCACAAAAGTCAAATAACAAATTTTCCTAAAAATATATCACCAGAAAAAGAAAAATTTGAAATTTCTTCATATTTTAAAGAATAAATTTGACTCCATTTATGCGGCTTTTTATTAAATTTGCATTCCTTTAAGAGAAATGTTTGATGTACAAGTAACATCTATTACGAAGTTTAGTATTTTAAAAGAAATATGTATGATTAAGTTTTGTCCTAGTGAAACCATATTTGTGATTTAGAATTACCCAAATTTTTCTAATGTATTGCTAAGTCTTCCTAATATCTTTTGCGAAACCATATTCCTGTCTTCCATGATGTGTTCGTTGAAAGGAGAAAGAAAGTCCCTTTGAAGTTTGAACTACAAAACCGAAGAGAAACAAAATAATTTGACTTTGAATATGTAAATAAATTTCTATGAATTATAGTACTTTTGTACAGATTTCCACACAACAGCCACATGAATTTTGTCTGTTTGTAATGATTTACGTGTTTCAAATTGGTTGTATTTGAGTCAATGATTATTTCTCGACCTGTTCGTATGAATTTATGTTTTTCAAAAAAACATTAGGAACGAAGCACTATTGCATTAGTAAATCACTAATAAGGAGCATCACCGACCGACAACATACTGGACAATTGGTATCTTAATAAGCTCTGATGTAGCCCATTGTAGGCCCAAACTTAAGATATCTCCAATGGCTAGAAACTCAAAAGTGAATCACTGCAAAATGGACAAATGGAAAGACACTTTTTTAAACTCAATTTCTAAATTTTTTAAATAAAAATACGGTTCCTTAAAAAATCTCGTTCGAGACGTTTTAAGTGTTCAAATTAGTGAAACTGAACCGAACGAACCAATGTACTAAAAAGTAAAAGCTGATACATAAAAGAAACAAATATTTCGCAAGTGGTTAAAGCATCCAGTGAAAATTTTAAAAAATATTTTAACAAAGTTTTTCAACATTAAAATAAATGAAAAAAAAAATTAAGAAACTATTTAAAAAACAGTTTTTAAACAACACTGTGCTTTTCTTTAAATGCACAAAGGGAAACAAATGAATCAAGAAAATAAAATCGTAGAAAATGAATTAAACAACAACAAACAGAAAATATAATCGTGCGAAATAGGAAATAAACTGAGAGAGAATTCGATTCCAAAAAAGTTGAAGACCTTACTTTTTTCCCCCTTTTTACTCAAAATCACTAAACGGCCACTACTGGCCGTTGGTTTAATCCTAAAATCTTGGGTTGGATTTTCTCCATTGAACCGGCCGGTACGTTAACATGTCCCACAAAAATTAAGACGATCTTGACGACCCAACCAGTAGAAGAATTGTATCACCAACTAAACAAGAACAAATTTAGATTATATCGTTTACATATAAAACCTGAGATCACGAGTACGATAAAATTTCTGTTTATACACCTCGAGATATGAGAATTTGTAACATTGTTCCGAATCGATACAACAATTTGGTAAAAAGTGAAACTGTCCCAAAGAGACCACCATAATGGTCACAAGAAGGAAGATGGATTTACAACGATGTACTTCAAGGGATGTGCCACGTCACTGCCACCGGCATGCTTAACGAACTCTGCAGGCGAGAGGAAGCTCCCATGGCACACACACACGATCCTCACCTCCTGGCCTTTCCTGTATCGATAAAGAAACCCATCAATCTTTTTCCCGTTCGGTCCATCGCCTGTCGTTGACACGCATGGCATGTCTTCTATGATGTTTCTTGCCGCCGAATTCTCCGGCAGAGATTGAGCACTTGATGGGCTTGTTTCTATGGACTTGTTTGTTGTTGCTTCAAACACAAGCAAAAATCTCAATAAAACACTCCAAATCAACACACACAACATAATCAACGGAGAGGCCGCAAAGCCTAGAAGATATAATAGTTTGGTATTTGGATTTTATATACACTTTTTATAGCCTTTGAATCCTAGACTCATCCTATGATATACTTGATCATACCTCACGTTGTGCATTTTAAGAAGATCATGCGACGAAAACAAAAAATAGGACATGGAAATCATATGTGTATATTTGACAAAAATGTGATAATGTCTAAGTTGCATTTGGGTGTTAGACAATCGAATTGATCCATCCTAAAAATAAGAAACTAATCATCATATAAAAATGATATCACTAATTCCAGAAGAGGATTCAAGAGTTGGTTAACCTAATCGATCGAGGGAATCAAAGAACTACACAAACTTCACTAAACCTCAACCTTAACGAGCAAGATTTTGAAAGTATCATGAATATTTGAGGTACCTTGAACAGGAGGAGGAGCAGTGTCGAGTTCGGACAGACCAGAGGAACCACTTCCAGAAGATCCAATAGATCCTTCTTCGACAGTCTTCTCTTCTCCTCCTCCAGCAGCTTTATGTTTCTCCCTATGTACTCTAACTTTTCTCTGCTTCTCTGACCTTTTTCTCTTGGCCTCAAGCCTCCTCAAGCTCTGCAACTCTTTCCTCTTCCTCCACTCCACCGTCTCCACGGGCAACGAGCAAGTCCTACTCAGCTCCGATCTATCATCGTTGACCACGAATTCAGGAATCGAAGAAGACCGCTTGAGCAGCCTCGTCTTCGCTAGTGGGTCCACACCGAACCTACCGTTGAGAGAGAGACCCAAATCTAGCTCAATCTCTACCTCTCCGTCTTCAACCGACCGTTTATGGTTTTCTTTGGACATGAAACTCTGCAACAGATCTCTAGGGGTTCGTCGTGTAATATTCCGGTACATCTCTCCGTTTTCTGTTTTCTCAGCTTCCGACATATTTGAGATTAGAAAGAAAAAATTCAACAGATTCTTTGATAAAACAATTCAAATCCCAAGAAAAGAGCAAACATGAAAGATTCCATTTTTCTTCAAATTGCAAAGTAGCAAACAAGAAAAAATCATCACCTCTCCTTTTATTTTTAAAATGTTCCCACGAATTTCAACATTTTTACCCAATTTTTCTCCGATAAATCTCCAACAAACATATAAATTACATAGAAAATAAATAAATCCAAAAAAAAATAAGAGCCCGAGAGAATTTAGATAACGAGAGAGATAAGATAATACGATGGGAAAATCAAAAATAAAAAGTGAAAGTATCCTTCTTCGTTTGGTGCATAACGACATGTGGGTCATGGAAGACTCTGCCCAAGACTTTTAGAGCACCCACGTGGTTTTACTAAAATCAACCATCAAGAAACCAAACAAGACTCGTAGCCGAAACATACACGTGTCATATGTTCAATGGACATCACTTTGCAAGATGGGATGTCGCCACATCAGGTCGTCACGTGTCCCTGTTTTTGTTTTCAATCACATTGTCTTCTCTTTCGCCATGTGTTCCACTACGTTCTCTCTTTCTCTTTTGGAGATAAGTTGACATGTGTATATTTTGTTTGGAGATTTGAGTTGTTCCTATGTCGCTTTTTATTCATTTTATTTGATTGAAACTTTTCTTTTTCCGCATATAAGTAAACGCAACTTGACAAAAAATTTAATAACTATGTGTAAACTGTTCTTCAAAGGAATAATCAATATTAACATAGTATGATAAGATATCTTATTAAAACTTGTTTTCTTTTTGTTTAGTAGAATTGTGGTTTTAATATACTGAAAATATATTTATTCAACCTGTTAGTTTAGGTTTTATGTTGCTCTAACATACATATGACTAAGAGCATTTCAAATGATGCACCAAAACATCTTTGGTATTGATTTGCTCAAAATATGCATTAAACTTGGTGTAGTGAATAGTGTTACACTAAACTTGATGCAATATTATTTACTGCATCAAACATTTAATAATATATATTTTATTTAATAATATAATTTAATTGTTATTAACTAGTTAATTAAATTTTATAGTTTTTCCATTTGTGTACAGTTTGAATTCCGACTCAGATCAATTTTAGGATTTTGATATTTCAGTATCAGAAATGTATGAACCATTTTAATAATTGAGAATTGCTCAAAATATTAGTATTGATTTGATTAAAATTAAAAATACATAAGAAAATTCAATATAATAATCCAACATAAAATTACTTAATTAAAATAAAAACATGAAAAATGCAACAAGATAATTTTAAAATCATAATATTAGGAATGTTGTTAAAAAGACAATTAGTATTTATCATAATTATTTTTTTAAAAAGAAAATTTTAAATTTAATAATATAATAATATAATAATAAAAATATTTTTGGTATTAGATTTAGTGTTATGGTTGGAGATGAAAAAACACTATTCACCTATTACACCAAATTTAACATTATTAATGCAATAGATTTATGCTAAAGTTGGAGATGGCCTAAAAGTTCATGCAAAAGAACTGAACCAGAATAATTTATTATGAAAGGAAACTTCTTCTTGATTTGATATTTAGCTACTAATTGCTTTCCATCTATAAAAATCATCTTACAAATAAGAAGACAAATTATTTTAACCAAGAAGATCATCCAATTTTGAGATATATGTCTTGTGCCCATTAAATTGTTAGGAATGGAACGAGAAAATACTTCTTAAGTATAAAATTGTGTTAAATTATAAAATAGGAAATTATGTTTGAATAAAAGGTTATTTATGTGAGTTTTGTCAGAACTTGTGAAATAAACATTACCATAAAAAAAAATTAATTAGACATCTTTCTTAATTGTTACCGATATCCTGTTTCAAAATTTTAACCTTCACATTTATAGTTTTATGTTATTTTGTTTTCGCTACCATGCTTTATATCCTCGAACACATATTTTGTGACGATAATGGGAAGAAAAGATAAAATCTAGCAACGAAATTACAATTTTTCGGATTGTTATCTTTTACGGATGCATTGAGGTAATCAAAGTATCTTCATCTCACAGATTAAGCTCGCCGAACACGAGGACCAATCCACCATTCTAACTCATATAAAACAAATTATGTAGATAATAGTCAAAACACAATTAGAAAACATAATTCAAAAGAAAGGAAGACAAAGCATGTGAAAGATACGTATGGAATTTGACAGCAACAAAAGAAAAGATACTTGTGAATTTACGGAGTAAGAGAATCTGCAGTGAACACGCAAGAGATCGACAAGAGATCAGATGGTAGACCCCACAACCATTTACTCTTTTAACCCAAGTTGCAAAATCTATCTCGGCGTCATTCCTCTGGGTGTTTGACACGTTCACACTCACCACAATCACACACGTGTCTTTCTCTCATTGCGTACAACAGCTAAGCAGAATAATCAAACCAAATTTAAAAGTGTAGAGAAAACAAAAAACAGGAAAGCGATTTTCTTCATATGAATAAAGGGCACTCAACTAATTATTTATAAATTATTTAATTTCTAATAGTTTGTTACGTGTGTATTTAGGACTACGTCATAGGGTGTAATAAATTACACATGTTTTTTTTTATTTAGTGGTATGTTAATTGAAACAAATAGTTTGTATGGGGTAAAAAGTAGGAATGAGATGAAGATAGGATCTCCTTGTACCATTTACGAATACTTTGTTACTAATCCAAGAAGTAGAAGCGTTTATTAACAATTGATTTACTTTTTACTCAAACAAGGATAATGTTCTATTTTCTGTATCTGTTTATAACTTTTGAAAACTTTACAAATAAAATTCTGTAAATAATATACATATGCAGATTAGTTGACTAATTAATTATGTTGGTAAAGCCAAATCTAACAACCAACAAGGAAAAGATAAATGTTCCAGAGTAACAATTAGTTTTAATTTTGGTGGATTTGCTTTTAAAAACGCAATTTTACAAGTTTTTGCTTACAAAAAATATTTTTTAAGTGTTAAATTAGATTATTTCATGAATCAAATTTTTCATATTATTTAATTATATGATACTACACAGAAATTCCTAACTAAATACTAATAATTGATTTAACTATAATTATTTAATAATATGATATCATATATAAATCTTAAATAAATATTACTAATTTATTTAACAATAAATATTTATACAATAAATAAAATTACATTATGATTTGATTTGATTTTCAACATCATAACATGTCAATCTATTCTTAGAAATATTGAAATAAGTTAAATAATTACAAATGAAAAGTTAAGTTTTTTCCAGTAATATTTAACTTTTTTCTTATAATAACTAACTCAAGTATTAATATATTTTATTTTTATTTTAAGATATATAAAATAATATATAAAATATAATGAAAACTTTATTTTAGATATTTTATATTTTTGCATTGTGGCAAAATTTATCCAATCATGTAAATCTTAATTATGAATTCACAACTATATTTTTATACAAAGTAAGAAAAATAAAAACAAAATCCAACTAAAAATATCATTTTTATCACAAAATATTACAACTATATATTAAATTTATAAAAAAATAAAACTGTTAACGATACATGTTATTAAATATATATATATATATATATATATAAACAATTCGTCTTAGATTTGAAGCCACCAATTTTACGAAGCCCACAAAAGTGAAGAGAAAACATTTGTTACAAGCCCAGAGCTGAAACCATTTAGAAGTGAGGAACTCGATGAGGACTGACGAGAAACCCTGACCAGAAGAAACAAGATCGAGAGAGAGAGAGAGAGAGAGAGAGAGAGAGAGAGAGAGAGAGAGAGAGAGAGAGAGAGAGGGCATGTAGTTAGTGTAAGGAGAGAACAACTAGTTACTGTAAGGAGAGCCAATATTGCATGCAGTTGCTTGCTGCTACGGGATTAAGCTGCCTGAAGGAAGAGATGCTGTTTTTTATGATGATGTTGATGTCTCTGAGGATAGAATGTAGATCACAACTGCAAAACAATACTACAATGGTGAGATTCGGTTGCCATTTTTCTCTTTGTGGAGGGTTTTCTTGACATAAACTTGTGGTTTGTTCATTCGATAAGTGAATTGTTTTATTTCAATCAAGCAAAAACAGGTAGGTTGTTTTATTTCTTAACAATGTCTCATTTTTGTTTCAGCCCGCGGGAAAATAACGAACCAAAACGTTCCACATCATTTTTCGTCAAGCAAACCCCAATCTCAACACCGCCGGTTCCGTCTCCACTCTCCGACAACGAAACCGACGCGTCTTTATCGATCGTCACTATCTCTACCTTCACCGGTTTTCCCCACCCGAAATCCGCTCCGTAAATTCCCAACCGGGTCGACCCAGCAACCGAAATCATTTGTCTACCTGGTTCCATCCTCTTGAACGCCTCGAACGGCGAAAGCATATTCTTCTCTATATTCTCTGGACTCAGTTCGTTGACCCATCCGCTCACAATTTCCACCGCCGTGATAAACCCTTTGCCTTCTCCTCCCTCTTCCAAAATTTGTTCTGCTTTCGCATCGAAGTCTCCTGACCCGACGATGCAGTTTCCGAAGAACGTCGACGGCAACGGAGGGTTTAATCTTGACCGGAAATCAGATGCGAAACCTATACACACGCGCCGGCTCGGGTCACCTCCACGCGCCTTTACCATACATGTTATGACGTAAGCGTAAGTGATGACAAAAGTCGACAAACGCAGCTGTTCGGCTCCGACTCGTGACTCTGTCTTGACTTGTTCGCGTAGCTTCTGGATGCTTTCCCGTGTCAACCGATGCGTGACTCGCACCACGTCAGCTCCGATTTCCTTGGAAGGAAACAGCTTTAAACTTCTTTTGTTGTTAGAAGCAGAAATCCACCGGTTCAAGAGTTTTGTCTCGATTTCGGCTGGATCTCGGACGACATTACGATCCATAGAAGGGATTAGATCGTGCGGTAGACATTCCGGTTCTTCTTTACAGTTGTGAGCCCATGCTTTGAGAAACATAGCAGTCGTTTTTCCGTCCAAAACGGCATGATGTGCGGTTATGCCGAGAGTAAACCCTTGGTTTGGGAACAAAGTTATCTGAACGGCCAGAACACGCGCCGACTCGTCAGAAACCGGTAAATGGGGGACTAATGGATGAAACTCGGTGGCTTGACGAGGTTCGTCTCCGTAGAGACGGGATAGATCACCGTTCGACTCAGCTACCGTGACGAATACGGCATCTTCGTCGTCAGGAGAATAGACAATGGACGGTTTTCTGTCAGTTGGGTCCCACACGAGGTGGCCGGCGAGTGGGAGATAGTTGAGGAGCGTGGCGGAGAGAGAGGTTTTGAGTTTAGGTACAAGGTCAGAGCGAGTCAACTCGGGGACGCGGTAAAAAAGAATGCGGTCAACGGGATGGAGTTTGAGCCAACCCAAGTCGAAGAAAGTTAGTGGAAGTTTGAGCGAGTCAGAAGGCGGTGGGCTTATTCGGACCACCTCGAGTATCTTAACGGTTGGGTTCGAATGCGCCATGACTCGGTATCAAAGTTAAAACTTGTATTGTTTGTCTTTCGCTTTGACTATGTATAGACATACGCTTTGTGGTTTTGGAGGTTGTGGTCTTTACTTACTTATCTCCCAAGAAAGTCAACCACCTGCTAGGTTTGCTGAGAAATTGCACACTTCACCCAACCGGTGGTTGTTGATATGATATGCATCTTTCAAAAAGTATGTATCTTTCAAACTAATTTTATTTTACTTTCTATCTTTTTACGTTTAACTTTATAACAAAAGATTACCAAAAAGCTTAGCTACTTATTACTTATAACAATTAGATCACATATGCTAAAGGTTTGAAGAATAGTGAGAGCCAACTTTAGCAAGGTTGCAGGCAATAATACAAAAATGTGCATTCATTAAGAAAAAAACATTTGATAATCTGATAGTAAATTTTCCTCGGTGATGTGAAATCTACAGATAACAGATTTGTGCTTATATGAGATGCTAATATCACACTTCAAAATAAATTTTCCAGTTACAGGATGATATATCGGAAATTTCAATAGATGAATGTATTACATTGTTTCAAGAACTTGCATATTATCCAAAAGTAAAACACAATTTGATGGGAAACACCAGTACATAAGATAACAAGCGAACATGAGAAAGTCCCACGATCACATAAATCAAAAGCCATTCAGTAATTTAGTTTTCAATCCATTTTTGAACAGAGAAATAAGAACATCCATCTCACTTTTCTTCAAACACAAGCCAATCTCCACGCCACCAGCCTCATCCCTCATCTCCGACGACGAAAATATCTGCACTGGTCATAGGACACGATCTCATTGTTAACCGGTCTTCCCCACCCGAATTCGACACATAAACCGAAAAACGAATTGACCCGGAAGCTGCCCAAACGTCTGTACATCGTTCTCTGTTCTTCGTTTTATCCACACACAAATCAAAGAGTACCTCAATCCCTCGTGATCCTTTTAGCATGTGGATATTAGAGCACCCTCAATGGGCGGAACCGTGGCAACATTAAAATCTGACACAATCAAAATGTCACATCTTATAAAAAAATGTCTACAATGGTTAAAGATCATTCATATATTAAAAACCTAATAAAAACTAAACTATCATACAAAACATTAGTTTTATTTTATTTTTCAAAATAAATCGTTAATCAAACTTTTAAAATTTAAAGTTTGTAACCAGTTCTTTTATTGATGGATAAAATGGTTACATCATCATATGATATTTTATGTGGTATACTCAATCAAGTGTAAAATAGTCAAATAAAAAAAAAATCTTTATATGACATGACCAATTATTTATTAATTTTCTTGTAATTTTTTAACAATCTAAAATTATTTCTATCTTTATACAAATAGCCAATTCAGATTCATGTCATAATATATCTTCGTCTTCAATTGTTAGATGTATAAATATGATTAATCAGAAGAAGAAGAAAAATTATAGATGGAGGTGTTCATGCATCAAGTCTAAGTGGATCTCAAATACACCGATAACACTTGACAACTGTCTATATGAATTATGGAATATAGTCAAAATTTCAAGGTTATTCAAATGGACAGTAAAACGGTTAAGATTTCGAGTTTATTCCCATAAACACTGAAAAATGGTCAAAGTTTTAAGGTCGTTCATATGTTGACTTGGACATAAAAGCGTGGACATGACGTTGTTTTGTATATAGCTGAAAATATGCTTTAGTTCGCTATTATATAGACAACACTCATACTGTAAGAAACAACACGATGTTCTATATCTTAATGTACTTCTGATTTTGGCTTAGTAAAACTAAATACACTTTAAATTTGCATGAAGAACATGCGGTTATGGACATGTATTTGTGGATTCAAGGGCTTGGACATGAAATCGTGTATATGATAGCGTGGACACCATGTTTACACACACGAAGTCCTCAGCGATTTGGTCAGAGGACAGAGTTCACGAAAGGTAGAGACGATAGCGGAGGCGTTCGCGAAGCATTCCATTTCCAGAAAGGGAGCACACAGTTCGGGACTATAGCCGGGTCGACCCAGTTAAAAGTTTACGAGTTGGATTTCGGGTGGGGAAGACCCGTTAAGGTTGATATTGTCTCCATTGACCAAGCAGAAGCGATCTCGATGAGGCGTGACCAATCAGGTGGTGTGGAGATTGGAATGTGTTTGAAAATGACTGAAATGGACATCGTCTTTTCTATTTTCAACCAAAATTAAAACCTTTTTTTTCCTTCTTTAAGACCAGAGTTTCTTAATAAACAAGTTAAACTTTGTCAAATGATTATATCACTCGCATTTGACAATTATATACTCTCTTTTTTATGACAAGATCATTTGCCTATCCAAGCATCAAACGAACATCTTCAAGAATTTGTTGTTCCTTGTACTTTTACTTTTGTTATTATAATGATATAATCAGACAAAATGTTGATCTCATATGCTTCCATCACAAATAGTCAAATACATTACCAAAGAACAGAGCAGATTTAATGGCCTTGCATGTCCAACATCTCATCAAGTTGTTTAATCCTCTGTAATCCTTCACTGATCAGATACTGGATCTTTTACTTGTCCTTGCACTCACTGTTCTTTTCCATCTCTTGCCTAATACTTTGTTTTAATTCCCCTATAGCATGAACACGGATTAACAGGCAAGCTTTACTATATCATCGAGGAACTTTGATCAATAAGTAAAAATAACTGATCACAAAACGAGTTGAACTCTCAAGCAAAGATAATAATGTAGAGAAATGAATACACTAACCTCTAGCATCAGGAGGAGCTCTCTGAGCTATCTTCAAAGCTTGCCTGTAAAGTTTAAGCACTCGAGCTCGGATAATAAAGCTCTGCAAATCTAAGGCATGAATCATAATAATCCACGATCCCCACCTTCCTGAGAAACAGCCAAAAAAAAAAAAAAAAAAGAACGAAAACACCCATGTCATGTGGCTCTAAACCTTCTGTGACAACATTAGATCCTCATAACTATTTTCCTAACGCACTAGCTCCATTATCAACCATTTTGACTTACTTCTCAGGGTTTTGCATCACTATTTGCTTCGAAATAAAGCTATATGTGGAACAATTTCAAAGAGAACCTCCGGAACAACTCGAAAGTATATAGAGAAAACCATTAACAATTAAAAAAATTCTGAATGTGAAGAAATGGATTATAAAAATCACAATAAACGTCTCTTTAAGTCGTATTTTTGGAAATCGCATTTTACTGAAACTGAAAAAATAAAATAAAAAGCAGTTGAGACAAAGAATCGAACAAGAGTTTTATGAGCTTAGATACAAAAGGTAACCACTTTTGTGTGTGGGTGATTAGATTAAAAGTAGTTAGAGAATCACAACTAAATTTATCTCCAAAATTAACTTCCAATTAAATGACGACGACCATCTAGATCCAAATCCAAAGATCGAAAATTTGGCATTGGCTAATGAACCCTAAAATGAGTAACAGTAGGCAAGTAATTACAACAAGACTCTAAAACCCACAACCAATGCGGTGAAAATTGAACCTGCGATGAAAAGGAAACTGGTTACCTTAGAAGGCGAGAGAAGAAGAGAAAGAACCTAGTTTTGTTTTGTTTGCTCTGAAATCATTAACCATTTGACCGATTAAGGTTGTTTATCCGGTTTTATGTTCAATACAGATCGGCTAGCAGACATGGCAACGATTCGACCGATCAAAACATCCCTTATACATATGCTCCTGCTTTTATCTACGCTCTACAGATACTGCTCGTACATTGGTAATCCATCTACTGACCGACTAGAATCTTTCTCCAATTGGGTTAATCCGGTTTTCGCTGGATACATGAGATTGATTACGACCGGTTTTTGTGTTACACACAGACCTAGTAACTGAAATTGAAACCAAACCATAACAAACTTAAGATTTCAAAAAGTTACAAATTGAAACCAACATTCTAACGTTTGAAAAGAAAAAACAAACAAAAAACCATTATCATAGATGAGAAATGAGAATGTTCTAAAACACTAAACCAAAATCTAAAAACCAGGTCTAAGTAAGCAAACTACTTGTCATTTTCCAACTTCTACAATGAAACACCAAACAAATCTATAACAGCAACATGTAATAACATCACTCTCGTTTTGGTTACTCTTTCTTTCTTTCTTTCTTTCGTTTGTTCTTTCTTTCTTTCTTTCTTTCTTTCTTTCTTATGTTTTTTCCAACAACACTTGCAAAGAATCTTGCAACAATCCTCTTTTTTTCTTCTACCATATGAGGTTTCTAAAACCGCATGTGTGTATGCAGCATACGAATGACCTGGCTATAAAACTCCCAGTTTTCACTAGCTTCCGTAATAGCTTCTTGCCCAAAAGGGTTCTTCTTGATGAAATCTTGAACGTTTTCAGCTTCTACTAACTTCTCCAGATGAAGTCTCAGATCCCCACCATTACCTGAATTCCATAGAAGAAAACAACTTTCAAAAATCTACACAAAGATGCTGATTCTTGCTCTTATGCATAAGAGAATTGATTCACCAAATCGTTACCAAACCCCTCAACTAATACAAGAACTGAATCAGAGGCATACGAATTAGGGGAAATAAAAGTTTACCTAATGACGTGTCTGTCATGTTCTGATGACTGTACGTGTGCGGGAATATCGCTGTATATGGCTGTCAAATTGAGATAATTCATTTAAAAAGTTAAAACGTCTATGAGCCAAAAGAACTGTTCTATAAATGACCCAAAGTAAGATGGGAGGATATGCAAAAAAGCTTACTGGGTTAAGCAAAGCCTTGTAAGGAGAGTCGTCAAGCAAAATCGTGTTAGTTTCGTTGTAATCACCCTTTTCCCACGGAAGTTTCGGGTCGTGTTTCTCCCAGAGCCGGTTTAGATCCTTGAACACCACATATTTGTGCCTATTTTCAAGGGATCCAACAGTTGTCATAGCACAGTAAGACATATCCTGTAACAGCAATATGGTTGAAAATTAGACAGAGAATTTGCTTCGAAAAAAAATCAGTGGAGGTGTCATGGCAAGAGCCACCTACCCAGCAAAACAACAATTTACTCTTCATATCGCCAAGCAAGAACTCAGTGATTTTTTCAACATTGTTCCTGTAAGTAAAATATAAGTTAAAATCGATTGTACACACGGATTTGGAAGCAACTGATCTGTAACTTCATATGATATTTACATATATATGAAGAGTGTGAATATAGAATATGAGTAATGTCTTACTTCTTTCTCGAGGACCAGATACCAACTTCAAACTTGTCAAAGCAGAACTTCAGAAAATCTTCACAAAAAGGTCTCCTATAAACTGACAGAGACAAAGAAAAGATTGCAGACTAGTTAAGTCACTTTCAAGTGGTATTGATGTGGACTCACAAGAGACAATTAAAAAAAAAACTTGAAACTCACTTGCTCTTCTTCCAATGTTAATATCTGCTTTACAATTTGCGAGAGGAGAAACTATATCCGCAAGCAAACCGTTCAGATCAAGAACAAGAAGTTTTTTTCTTGAGACCGACGGATTTGGCCCACTCACTTCTTTGATTCCACCAGAAGCAACACAAGAATCTATCACGGGAATTTCATCTTTGCTTGTAACAGAAGCTTCATTATTATTTTCCAGATCTAAAACTGGAAGCTTTTCTACGTTTGCATCACCTGAGACATCATCATCAACTTCTTTCTCTTCTTTCTCTAACTCTTGACTTTCTTTTGGGTCAATATGTTCTCTATCTGTCAAGCTCAGTGCAGCAGAAACTTCTTCTATCTTCTTCTCTTCTTCAACAACCGTTTTACAGACTTTGCCATTCTCGCTTCTATCACCTCCTGATGCAACACAAGTCTCTTTCATAGCATTAACCGCTGTTTCTACTTGTGACAACATTGGAACTTTTTCTACATTATCAATCATTCTCGCTTTCTTAATCACGGGTTCCTCCTCAGAAGACTGTTCAATTGCTCTCATCCTCCGAGAAACTCACAATTTGCCTCACTAGTTACAGAGGAAGTGCAGAACAATGAAAAAGCAAACTTGACAATGTGATCAATTTGATAAAAACGCGAACTTGAAACCACAATCAACGCATCACTAACAAAAGTATAGATCTTTGCAATCATCAATCAGTTTCATGTTTACAATGATCTGAATCGAAACCATCTAAACAGATATATAACAACCGAGCAAATTAGATCAAAGGAAACAATCGAACAAGAGGAAACGAGTTAATTCCGTAAAATTCATCTTGTTTACGAAAGAAATGAAAATTGAAGAAAAAAAGAAGATTGAAAGAGAGCAAATTCGAGAGTTGACCTTGTTGGAGAGGCTGGAGGGAAAAAAAAGGAAAGTCAAGTGTTTTGTGTAGGAATGTGATTAGATTTTAAGGATCTCGAATTCCGAAAGATGAAACGACAGCTCTTCGATGCCGTTTGGTCTTCCCCATGGATGAGATGAGAGAAATGAGGAATTTTCAGAGACACAGGCAGAGTGTTAATAAGTGGCTTGGACTTGCCTTTTGCGGGACCCCCTTATATTCCACGTTGTCAGTTTCGGTTCGGGTTCTTTGGACCGGTCCACTCGGGTTCTTCATAACCACTGAACCATGGCCTCGTTTATTATATATCCTGTGTTTTATTCGATATAAACATTTGGTTATATATATATATTTTTTTTTTCTTTTGACAAACCTATTAGAGATCATGCATAATCTGCATAGCAGTGTGATCATATGATAATTTTCCCTAAAATCTATCTAAAAGGAACTTAAGCCAAACAAGGGACAAGCCGTCATACACAACAGTTTCAAACATTCTACACACATAAGTTCATGATATATAGATAATATATATGTGCATTTGTCGACAAAAAAGGTTCATGATATAAATACAATCATGCATCAAAATGTTCAACTTAAACAGAAAATAGCCAATAATTTTAGAGATGTATTTTCATGTATTAAATTTCAAACATATATTTTAATTAAGAGAGCCAACAAAGCAGAACTTCAACATAGGAGATTGCTAAATCATTTGGCAAGTCCATCATTGTGTGAGATATATACATCTAGTAATACAATGACCATTTATATATCTTAAGTTTTCATAAATTTTATCTTCACCTAAATGTGTGAAAAATGATCGCATTTGGTTATATATTCTCTCTTTTTTTGCGACATATTTTGGTTATATGTCTGATCTTTTTTGTAGTGTTTCAGATCTGAGTATAGTATATGCCTTATTGTGACAACTGAGAATTGGTCATGGTGGTGGATGACCGGTAAAGTTTATAAGTTATTTCTCCGGAGGAGGTCACAGTCAAATATTTTCTAATAAAGTTTAAAACATTTGTACTTATCATATGATTGCATACATATTGGCATGTGATGATGATAGCTTAGCATCTACATATCTTGACATATATTTACTCATATGCCTCGGGATCTGATTCTCCTAACTTGACATTACTTTAATATATTATATAGTAGTGGTCCAAACAAAATTTTGATCTGGTAATGATCATATTTTCAGTAAAAGCGTGATTTATTAGTCCTTTTCTATATCTTAATGAAAGATCAATGTGGAAGACTGCTTTGTCTTTGTAAGTGGATAGCCACGAGAAAGTTACACTCTGCAATATAAAAAATTTGTTAGTTTTATCTTCCATTAACTCTTAAACTTTTAAATTGGATTCTACCATTTTGCTATTAAAGTCAAAATTTTACCAATTATATTTTTAGACTTTAGACAACTTAAAAATGTTTTTCAAAGCCATTTTTTTAAAAAAAAAATTCTTATATTTTGTTCATCTGTTTTCAAAGTCTATTTTTTAGATTTTCACAAATAACAGCAACCTTTAAAACTAAAATCTCTACAACCGACATTTAAAATCAAAGCCTAAAGGAACAGCCCTTACCAATCAGAGCCTTAATTTGTTTTTTTTTTATTGGTGTTAAACTTAACCACAAATGTGTTAACCAATATTGAAAAATAAAAAAGTGAAAAAACTATGTTTAAATAATAAAAACAAAAGAGTGTAAATATAAAATTATAGGCACTTTCCCCTTTAGCATTGGTCGCTCTCTGGCCTCACCGTTACAGTTTACCAACGCTGAGAAGGCCATTAGAAATTTGCGAGCTTCTCCATTCCACTTTCTGGCCACCACTTTCACCTGAATCCCCACTTCACCCTCTCATCTCTCTCTAACTACATAAAGCCTAAACCTTTTCTTGATATCTATCTCTCTCTCTCTCTTTCTCACAAGCTCGAGCCTTTTTCATTCATTCTCTTCATGGGAAATCTCTGTTCTTTGTTTGCTCCGCCGAAGCCCGTGAAGAAGAGACGACCCATCACGAAGCGACAAACTTCTGCATCCGGGTCGGGTTCTGGTCCTAACAGCAACCGCTGGAACCGGGTCAGGTCGTCTTCCTCTAGGTGAGGCAACAAGTTCGAAGACGCCGTGATTCAAGAACACGCTCTTGCCGCTGCTGCCATTTTGTTCAGACAGCAGAATGACGGCGCCGGCGGATCGCTGCCGTTTGATCGGTCTGCGTCGCAACGTTATCCGGTTTCTGGTTCGAAGAAGAATCAGTTGCCTCGAAGCTCCAGCTCGAGATCAAGGTCCTCCACGGTTCCTCTGTTGCAGCCTCATCAGTTCCTTAACAAGGTTCTGACTTTGAATAGACTTCACATTGACTAAGTTAATTGTTGTTAATATAAATTCCTTGAAATCGGATCTTCATTCGGAAATGTCAGTGAGCTCAATGCTAGTATTTGAATAGACACATTCTTTGGAACTTGAATTGGATTGTGTACTGTATTTTACTCTATGATATGGAAAGAATATGATAAGTATTCCCTATCTTGGCATTTGATGATGAACCTTGGATTCTCATATTCTGTAGAATCTTTAATATTTTGCTTGCTCAACTAATTTAGTCGTTAATTGAGTATATAGTAGTAGAGAGGTTGGTTGCTGAGTCTGTGGTGCCTCTATTTTTGTTTCAATTATTGTTCTTTTTTTTGTCTTTTATTGTGGACATGGTGTTATTGTGGTGACAGTGAGATGAATTATAGTCTCAAAAAGAGGAAGAGAATCTTGATGTTGAAAGTATTTATCTTAATCTTGAGAATATAGTTCCAAATTTTTACCTTGTAGCCAAACCTCATTGTTAAAACTTAATCATTCTCTTCACGTGTTGTTCCAATCTTCCATGTAGGGAATGTCCACTTATAGATGATTCAATTTCTGTTTTCCCTGATGGCCAAACCTCAACAACTTGCAGACTAGGAAAATTTTTTGATACATTTTCTTGGGGTCCATTCTTTATTTGGAAATTAAATTCCTTATTCTGGTCTTTGAATAGGGTATAAAGTTAGATGACTTGGAGACAAACCATTTTGTTCTCATTCATGGAGGAGGTTTCGGCGCTTGGTGTTGGTACAAAACCATTGCGCTGCTCGAAGAAGATGGTTTCAAAGTTACAGCCATAGACTTAGCTGGTTGTGGTATCAACTCGTTAAATATAAATGGCATTACCAGTTTGTCACAATACGTGAAGCCACTTACTGATATTCTTGAAAAGCTTTCTATAGGAGAGAAGGTTCTGTTTTCTGTTTGCATCGATTTCCACACATTTCCCTCTAGTTTCATCTTCGAAAACAAGAAATTGTTTTTTAATGTTAAACATTTGCAGGTGATCTTGGTCGGTCACGATTTCGGTGGAGCATGTATATCTTATGCTATGGAACTGTTCCCTTCGAAGATTTCAAAAGCGGTTTTCCTCGCTGCAGCGATGCTAACTAATGGACAAAGTACACTCGATATGTTCTCGCTGCAGGTTCGCTTTCTCGCTAATCTCTTCTTGTGTTTCAAGCCTTGTTCCGTGCCATAGATTAATGGAGATTATGACACATTTTTTCAGGCAGGTCAGAACGATTTAATGAGAAAAGCTCAGATTTTTATCTACAAAAATGGTAATGAACACCCTCCAACAGCCATTGACGTAGACAAATCTCTTCTCAGAGACCTTTTGTTCCATCAAAGCCCTTCAAAGGACATTGCATTGGCTTCTGTGTCAATGAGGTCAATCCCATTTGCGCCGGTTCTTGAGAAACTCTCTCTCTCATATGCTAATTATGGATCAGTGAGACGGTTCTACATAGAGACACTAGAAGACAACGCCATACCAGTGACTCTCCAAGAAAACATGATCAATAGTAGTCCACCTGAAAAAGTTTACCGGTTGAAAGGCGCTGACCATGCTCCGTTTTTCTCCAAGCCACAAGCTTTGCATAAACTTCTGCTTGAGATCGCCAGAATTAGAACTACTTAACCCCTCCTCTCTAACAGGTGTCTTCCATCATCATATTCACTAACTGGTGTTTTAAGGTGGCTGATCAGAAGGTTTCTCGTCATTTGTATTTTTTGTTGTTTCATTTTTGTTTCTGTTTCTTTTCTTGTATTTTAAGGTTATGTTTGTATTTCTTTTTTTTTTTTTTCTTGTTCTGATTTAAGGTTAATGCAACACTAAGAACGTCGGTCGGTTGAAATAAATGTCAAACGAATTTAATGCAGAAAAATTATTATACTAAGTTAATAAAAAACAATTTAATCACGATAGAAAGCAAAAAAAAAAAAACTAAAATACGAAATAACACAGTGAAGGAGTTGAGATAAATTTTATGAAAGTTAAAAAAATAATATGATACTATAGTAAAAATATGAAAAAACTATATGAATTAGTGGGAGTCACTGAAATTTGAACAAAATTATAGGTTTAAAAAGGGTTTAAAAAAAAAAATTATTGGTCTGAAAACTAATTTTCACCAAACAAGAACAAAAGATACATGAGCTGGGCTTGGCCTAATTCATGATTAGAAACCTATATCAGACTGACTTGGACAATTTTCATGTTAACAGACATTTATCAATATCCAACATAGGAAAATAAAAAATAAACATAAACCGACAAAAAATGACGCGGATTGGGCTTGTTGACTTGGTCATTCTATAACGCTAGGCGGTGATGCGTTTCTCCGTGACAGACGAATGAAAACTTACAAAAATTGGGATTGTAGATTCGGATGGACCCAAGGATTGACTAACATGCCGTCGCTCTCTTAAAACAACTGTACTTTGCAATTAAATTAGTAGCCGTAGATGAAAGCCACTTACATGATTTTTCAATTGAATACATTTCCCTTTGCTTATTAAAAAAAAAATATATATTTTTCGGTTGAACATGAAAGAATAAAATATTTCCTTGTAAATTATGTCTTTGTTTCCTCTTTATATTGTTCGAAAGTCTTTGGTCCCTTGAAAATTAGGCGTTGTTTGTTAAATTTTAGGTTCACAAAAAACCTTCATTACAAATTCTGGTAATTTGGACCACTCATTTATTTTTCTTTTTCATGACATGGATATTTTTGAATAATTATAAAACCAAACTTTCATGCATGGTAATATTTTCTTTATTTTTACTTTATTAGTGGAAATTGTAATCGAATATTTTTTTCCAACAATTATAGTTGAATGTTATTTTGCAATTATTAGATGTTCCTATAATCAATGTGTCTTATCACCAAAATAACACAAATATTTCTAATCATGATTGTTTAATTTGCGAAACTTCTAAATTATTGTATAGGGGGTGTCTGCACTTTGTACGGATTGATGTTTCTTTTTTTTTGTTAAAGTATTTTTTATATTTTGTTATAATTTTTTGTGGTAATATTATCATTATGCTTTAGTCTTTTTATAAGATTTTATATAATTCATATCATGTTTTGATAATTTCCGTTATGTTCTGAATCTGTTATATTTTTTTGTTCATATATTTTGTCGTATTTTAATCTAATATATTAATATACTTTATTTTATAATTAGTCCATTTTCATTTAATTATGTTATTTTCTGCTTTTCTTTTAAAGTTTTATGAACAATTATCAATTGTTTATATCTTTTATAATTTAACATATGTGATGTATTGAAATTTTTTACTTAAATTCATGATTGCAATTTTTTTAAAAAAGTATTGTTCTTATTATTATTTTTTATAAATTTTTTAAAATGATAATTCTTTTTCTTATTATGTTCCATCCCGACCTATCTTGTTTCTATTAAAAAAAATTATTGAGATATAAATGAGATAATTTTCATTTCAACATTCATGTTCTATTAGATTCCATTATAATTTTCAGTCTGATTTCCCCTACTTTTATGCGTTTGTATGATGTTGTTTCTGTTTTTAAGTATTTATATTTTTATTCTATTTTTCAAATTTTCTATTTTTATTTCTTCTGTTATTATTTGTTCCCGTATTTTTCTTTTTGTTATATTTAAACAAATTTTATGTTAGTCTAATAAAGTTTTGTTTGGTATATTTTTTTAAAAAAATGAATATTTTTTTATTCTCTTTAGTTGTATTTATTTTGTTCCTTCAGTTTTTGTTATGTTGTGATTTTTGTAGGTATGATGGATCTGTGTGTAAATATTGTTACTCCATATTGTAAATAAATCAAATATTAGAATGTGAGTTATTTGAAACGATGGATATCAAAACGAATAAAAATAATTGGTTAGATTGAATTGATGTGTCACTTTTTAGATAGATAAATTGTAATAGTAGGATCAGAATTAGACAGGTGAAAAAAATAGCGAATGAGTGAAATGAGATGTGAGAAAATTTGCTGACGTGACACCGTGAGAATATATCCTCATTCTACTTTATATATTTCCAACATAAATGTGATGCTCTTGAAAATATTTGAATTAATATATTTCTTGTGATGCTATATAAATTATAATTATCTCATTCTCTCTTAGTCAAGGTTTATAATTTTTTTACCCAATTAATATTATTATCTATAAATGTATAGAAAACTTAAGCAAGTAAAAGACCGATTAAAACTAGGAACTTTTGGCTTTAAGTGCTCCTAAGTCTTAAAAGTTAACTAAAGCCAGCTCTGTCTCTCTCATTCTCTCTCTCACACCTTCGAGAAGTTTCCGCCGGCGGGAGATCAAGAAACGGTTGATCAAAGATCATATAACAAAGCAATGGACATTCGCTTCTCCAGATTCTTCGTTTTATTTCTGTTTCTCCTTTCTTGGACCAGCTTCACCACAACAGGTTTGGCTCAATGCTGTAATCCAAAGAAAAAATCAAAGTTTTTTTTCTTTTTTTTTTAAAGACTCCTTTGCATTCTGTGATAATTAGTGTTGATTCTAAGAAATCCCTTAGAAATCAATTTTTTTTTTAAAAAAAGTGAAAAGTTAAGAAACAGAGATAGGAATTTAGCATTTCGAACCTCCATCTCCATGTGATGTTGATGACTATGATGATGATGATGATGATGATGATGATGGTCAACTTGTTGAATGCAATCAATTGATAAGAAACATCTTATTTTTCTTTCTGGGTTTGGCTCTGTTCTTGATTATGAGCTCACCTATTTTATACCATCTTCTACACAGAAGCTTATGATGCACTTGATCCAAATGGAAACATCACCATAAAATGGGATATCTTGTCCTGGACTCCTGATGGCTATGTGGTAAGAAATCTTCCCTCAAAAAAAAAAAAGAAAAATGCCACTTGTTATATAATCTAATTCTTGTTTCAAATGCTTGGTCAATTGGAGTTTATGGTTACCACAGTAACCAACTCATGACATTATGCTACTTTTTCGTCAGGCTCGTGTATCAATCTTCAATTTTCAACAATACCGTCACATTCAGGCCCCGGGTTGGGAATTGGGATGGAGTTGGTATAAGAAGGAAGTGATATGGAGTATGGTTGGTGCGCAAGCCACAGAGCAAGGAGATTGTTCTAAGTTCAAAGGTAACATTCCTCATTGCTGCAAGAAAACCCCGACCATCGTTGACCTGTTACCAGGAACTGCCTACAACCAACAGGTATCCAATTGTTGTAGAGGCGGTGTGATTAGCTCGTGGGCACAAGACCCCGCAACTGCTGTTTCTTCGTTTCAGATTAGTGTTGGCCAATCTGGAACAACTAATACGACCGTTAGAGCTCCTAGGAACGTCACTTTGAAGGCACCAGGACCTGGTTACACTTGCGGGCCCGCGAAAACCGTTGCACCGAGCAAATTCATTTCTGATGATAAACGAAGAAAGACTCAGGCTTTGAGTATGTTTTAGTCTTTTGTTAGCATATACATACTGGACAAGTTATGTTATTTTCTTGCTTACTAATTTTACATTTCTTGTGTGTTCATTAGTGACATGGAACATGACGTGCACATATTCGCAGTTTCTAGCCCAAAAAACTCCCACTTGTTGTGTTTCACTCTCATCCTTCTACAATAAGACTATTGTACCATGCCCAACTTGCTCGTGTGGATGTCAAAATAAGTCTCAAGCTGGTACATGTGTCGAGTAAGTTCCTCCTATTCTCTTAGAAACTCCATCTTGGTTTTTGTTTAATTTATATATTTTCTGAATCATTTCTTTGTAACAGCCAAAAAATAGCTTCGGTAGTACCAGTTCTTTCAGGGAAGAACAACCTTGAACCGCTCTTGCAATGTACACAGCATATGTGTCCTATCAGAGTTCATTGGCATGTCAAAACCAACTACAAAGAGTACTGGCGAGTGAAGGTCGCAATCACAAACTTTAACTACAATATGAATTACTCGCAGTGGAATTTGGTCGTTCAGCATCCCAACTTTGACAATGTCACTCAGCTTTTTAGCTTTAACTACAAACCGCTTAGTCCTTACGCTGGCATAAGTAAGTCTATAGCTGCTTATTTCCCGTTTCTTTATTCACATTTCTTTCTATTGTTCGTGTGCATAACTCTTGGTAGGCTTGGTGTTAGGTTCTACGTCTGAAAATATGATCAAAGCCTATAACTATTGGTTTGAAACCGGATCAAATATTTGTTCCCAGCCAATAACTAACGACATTCTTTTTTCACAAGTATCGACATGATAATGTTATGCATTATAAACAAAACTAAGCGTGATTAGATTGTGACATGGAGGCTTTATGTAGGTAATTAATTTGTTTGTTATGGATCATACATTACAGATGACACGGCCATACTGTACGGAATCAAGTTCTACAACGATTTGTTGAGCCAAGCCGGTCCAGTAGGCAATGTACAGTCAGAACTTCTCTTCCGAAAGAACCCGTCAACGTTCACATTCGAGAAAGGATGGGCATTTCCAAGACGCATTTACTTCAACGGCGATAACTGCGTTATGCCACCTCCAGACTCATATCCCTGGCTTCCTAACGCCGCTTCAAACCTAGCAGTTTCGCCTTTCATCATACTTCTCATTACTTTCTTTTCTGTTTTGATTTTTATGTAAAGGGATTAATTTGAAAAAATCTTTTTGCTATCGGCCCCGGTTCATACTTCTGGGATCGGACGGGATCCGGTTAGGGATATTAAGTTACACTGTCCTGGACGTGTTTACTGTACAAGTGTGTCAATGTGAGTGTTATTATGTAGCTACCTAAATTGTATGCGAGTACTTCAACTCTTTGATCCTCCCCAAACTACAACAGTCTCTTTCTGTTGTCCTCGGTCACTTCTTTTCGCTTGCAGGTCACCTCACTTGGGACCCGCAAGATCCTAAAACCGGGTACACAGCTCGGGTCCATTGCTGGTTCAAACCAGTTTGGGCTATACGGTTCGGATTTTGGGTGGGGGAAACCAGTTAATACTGAGTATGTATCCATTGACGGGAATGAAGCGTTCTCGATGTCGGAGAGCAGAGGTGACTCCGGTGGCGTGCAGATCGGTTTGTGTTTTAAGAGAAATTGAGATGAATATATTTATATCAAATAATGGATTCGTAGATTAAATATTTTTCTGTCTTTTGATTATTTGATCGTGGGGCTTTCACTTGTTATCTCTAGTATAAAAAATAAATAAAGGATTAGGACCACACAATATAAACATTTTTTGGCCACTAATGAAAATCTTCTCTGGTGTAATGGTCAGACATGGATAGAATATGACTTTGAAATGACCAATCTATAAATCCGAACTGTATAGAATATGACTTTGAAATTTTGGTTCTTTTATAATTAAACATAATCAGCAATTTCGAAGTCCTATACTATCCATGTTGACCTTCGCACTAGATAATATATTGGTTGATGGCTCTAAAGCTCAGTTTCAAGAGCTTTCTCCAAACCCATGAACCTGTCATCATTCGAATTTTGATATAGATTGGTATAATTCAATGTTGTTCCAGATTTATTTTCTTTGTTTATGCTAAGTTAATAAATTTTAAAACTAATGACAGATTACTTGACCTTGTCAAATTAAGAATAAGATAAAGGAAAGGTCATCAAACACAACAGAAAGAAAGAAAAATCTGAAAAGACTGTATCCGCCCACAGAATTGGTATAGTTTGGTAACAAATCACAATTTTCCAAAAGAAATTAAAAATATTTAGAAATAACTATATTAAAAGTTCTATATGAAAATATTTTTCTCATTTCTTTGCCAAACTACTTAGTAAAAGTAGATTTAACATTTTATTTTTACAATATTTAACAGTGAACAAATAATGTTCCATTACCAGAAATCTTTCTACAATGTCAGTAATTATTGTAATTTTTTTTGTTAACATAGTCTAATGGTTTTAATATCTCCTTAAACATTGTATGGTAATAGATTCGAATTCCAGACATGTGTCATAAATTTTACAGATAAACACTATTATGACACATAATTCCAACAATTATTGTAATTTATCAACAAAATAGATATGTTCTTTACTAAAAAACACATAAATATATACATATATTATATTTTTTGTTCTTTTTCTTAATATTTTTATTATTTTATTAGGCAGCTCAGCGTAAGAAGAAAAATAAAACATAGTATTATCAAAAAAAAATATATTTCTTAAATAGTAAATACTTCAACCTAATTATTAGCATTCCAAAATGAACCATTAAACATAGGTAATAAGATCAGCCCACAGGAACAAGTCCATGGGTTTTAAATTTCAACATCGAGGGCATGTAATTCTGGATTGTATCACTATGTCAAAGCTCTTTATTATATATACGTATTGAATGCCTCATTTCTCACACAACATAATAGACTACAAAATACAAAATACACAAAGGTTGACTGTGTATTTAATTACTATCCTGAAGATTTTATATATATATAGTGTGAATAAAGGATCAACTGAAATGGGCCGGTGGGTAAGACCTGAGGTAAGGAAAAACTATTATTATGTATGATTGAAGTGTTTGAACTCGAAATTGAAAGGAATGATATGTCTATCGTTTGATCTAAATTGAAGTGTTCAATACATAAATTTGTATTTAGTCTGATCTAAATTTTAAAAAACAATTAGGTGTACCCTCTTCTCGGAGCAATGGGATTTGTGACATCTATGGTTGTGTTTCAACTCACAAGAAATGCATTGTTGAACCCTGACTGCAGGTTGGTCTTCATCCAAATCTTATTATTATGGTTGTGTTTCAACTCACAAGAAATATTCTGTTTGTAATTTTATATATTCTATTTTTAATCTTAAAAAAAAACTGTAGGATAAATAAATCGAATAGAAAAATGGGAATTCTGGAAAATGAAGAAGAAGGAGAAAAATATGCACAACACAATCTTCGCAAATATTTGAGGACCCGTCCTACTCAAGTTATGCCTTCTCTCAATCGTTTCTTCTCTCAAGAGGACAACTAAATTATTTTACCTTATCATATATGTTACTTTAATACTTAAAAACAAATTGAAATTTGGTTTAGTTAATTTGTATTGCGATTGTTTCAGATCATCGATCCTTTGTTTAAATCTTTATAATAAAAAAAAAGTTGAAACATGTCTTAACATTGCCATCCTAGTTTAAGATAGTTAGAAACTTAGAATCAAATATTGTTTAGTGAAAAAATGAATCTTGAATCTAGTGCATGCTAATTATGAACGTTCTACAATTGGCTTATGATATTTTACTCGATTGGCAAGAAAATCATTTTTTATGTAAAGAAAAATCTAAATCGAGTTGATGTTGTAAAAATGCTATTGTTTATATTTGTACTGTAGAGATAAGTACGTACATAGATTGGAGGTAGATAGTTAAATAATCTTACGTATAAAAAGTTCTTTCACACCTCTATGAAGCGTTCGTCTGGAATCACCATTCGAAATTCTTTTCTCTTGGTACATCTTGTACTGCATAGGATCCTCTCCTCTCACTTTTGCATATATATGATCAATCTTTCCATTTCAAGAGTCCATGGTGAATAATATCGGGTGGTTCACGACTGTCTTTCAAAGAATCGTTCATTGCGAGCTTACATTTGTGTATAACGACCCTGAGGGCCTGAGGAGAAACTATTTAGGTGTGAGCCACACTCACATGGAAACACTATGCACTTATAAAAACATCTGTACAAAATCTAAGGTTTAAGGTTTCAACATCTGTGCAAAATTCCAGACCTTTATCTGGAGTGGTGAGAGAGTGAGAAAATAAGTATTTAGGACTCATGAAGCTCTTTAAACAGACACCCAATGGCCGTACTTTGAGCTGAATGTGCCTCCACCATGCCGCTCAGCGTACTCAGCCATTGTCGCTCTCGCACAATCATCCCAAGCTTGAGCTATTTCTGTTAGAGACATCGGTTCTGAAATATCTTTCATGGACAAACTGAACCTCGATCTGGTTCTCGTAGATAAATCCTCATATTCGTGTACACTGAAACACACGTGGAAATATAAATCTGTAAGAACAAATATGTTTAGTTCCCTCTTGTGATCAACTTCTACTAAAGTTTCAAATACCTGGCGTCAACGAGGATTTTCTCGACAAGTATTGGGGAGTGTGGGTAATTCGTAGGAACTAGCAAGCGTAACGGCTGAATCTGTGACTGCATCAAACATGGGAAACATAAATAGCTGAGCAAAAACTAGTAAAAGAAGTTTAGAGAGACTTACGATATGTCCTGACTTGTAAAGAGCTTCGAATGTGGCACTGAGAGCCACAGGGGCATAAGAACACGTAACGATTGTTCCTGAAGTAACTTCGCTTGGAGAAACATCTTCATTGCATATACTTACAACTGTCTCTATAAGTCTCCCATTTATTTCTCTGATTTCTTGCAGGAGGGCACAACCAGGCTGCAAGATTGAGAAATGGCCTTATTTTGATTTTGCATTTTCTTTTCATGGTTCGATAAAATTAAAAGAAATTTACAGGCTCCACATTTTACCTCAATCTTGTTAACTTTGGAGCTAGATGATGCAGTGGAATCAACTTCAGATTCCAGGCTACTGAACTGTTTGTAGCTATCAGTTTCTAATGCAATATCTATAGGCATAGTGCTAATTGAGCGCTTAAATCTCTTAGTCGGATTTGTTTCTCCTTGTTGCAAACGGAAGCTTGTCCTTGCACTCAAATCCTCGGCTAAACCAGCTCTAGATCCTCCAATAGAATGGACTGAACCAGCAAGCCTGTCAGTCAAACTGATGACCGAACTCATCTCACTTACCGATTGTGCCAAGGATTCCGGCGATGATGATTGAAACTAGCAAGCCACACACACATTAACAATTGGATCAGTAAATTTGATAAGATGGAGAAACTAAACTTGTACATGACTTCTTCTTCACTCACCGCTTTTATCAGACGATCAATAGGCTGCTCTGCGTTTTGCTCGGGAGGAGGACTAAACGGAGGATGCTCCTGAGCGGGCCTAACAGGTGACTCAACGGAAATGGGCATTTCAGGATCCTCGGGATTTGGAGACGGTGCAACAAAAGGTGAGCCGCCAGACTGCGATGAGATTCCAGTTTTGTTAAATGTTGTGGGAAGAATCTGCTGCTCCACCAACAGAGGAGAAGAGTAGTTCTGTATCTGAGGATTTGAAGTTGATGGCGAAACGTTAGACATCCGTGCCGGAGAAGCCAGTGGCTTTGCAAGCAGGCGCTGACTCGATGAGAGATGTTGCTGAAGCAAACCAGCTTTGATGTTGACCCCTTGCCTTATCTTCATATCATTCATCTCACTTTTCGGGATTTGACGCGGCTGCTGGTTTGTTTGTGGTTGTTGCTGCTGCCTCTTCATGGGGAGATGATGAAACATACTACACTGAGCCGGGCTGATATTCGAGTGTACGACCTGCGGATTACTTGCAGGACTCTGTTTAAGAGAAGGTAAGACGACATTTCCTGATGAGAACATAACGTTGTTCTCATGTTTTGGTTCCATCTTAGGCCTTGTCTGCAACGAATAAGGAATTTCTGTATTGGATGTCGTAAGGCCAGATACTGAAGACGAGGCCTTGTTTTGGTGACTTGGCATCAACCGTGTATTCATTTGATCATTGTTAAGAGTCTGCGACACATGGACTTGATGACCACTTTGGGATTGTAATGCTATTTGATGGATCTGAGAAGGAGGGAGATGCACTTGTTTCTGCTGCTGCATTGGCCTCCGAGTCACGGTCTGATGAGGCTTGGTGAACCTCAATACCTGTTCCTCATACAGACTAAAGTTATCTCTATGAATCTCTGATATACTGCTCCTACAGACGTTTAAGAACACAAGAACTCGTTCCAACGTTGATTTTCCCGTCCTTAGCTTTTCAATGAGCCCATGCTGCATATTTTGTTGAGGAACAGAACCAATCTGGAAACAAAGGTTTAATTTTTTTTCTTTTAAAGAAACAAGAAATATCAGACCGAAATCCCGGCATAACGAAATAATTAGGTTATCACTGAAGTACCTCCCGCACTTTATCAGATATCTTTTGGAACATTTTAATCAGAACAGGTAAATACTCCTGCTTGAGGGCTTTTATCTGAGGAAAATGATGAAAAGTTTATGAACTATTAAAAAAGACAATTGATAGGTTTCATAACATTGATCATAGTTTCATGTTTGTGATGTCAATATGTGCAGAACAAAGGCGAGCCGAGATACCTTCTGATAAGTTTCCTCCTGCCAGTCATCACCACTGGCATTTACCGTCTTGCCTGTAGAATCTTGAGATGCTACAAAACAATATTGGAATTAATATCATTAGATACAAAAAATGAAGTAATTACTATGATAAGTAAAATGCTGGAGTATATAAGAAAACATTATCATCCAAGTTGGTAAGAAAGAAACATACTAGATGGATTTGCCGGAGGGGTTCTCTGCAATTGATATGGCTGATTCTGTTGGTCTGCTAAGTTTCGGGTTTGGCGCAAAGAACCTTCTGCTTGAAACCTTTGTGTATCATCCAAAGGTTGCTGTAAGATTATATTCTGAGGCTGCTGCTGCTGCTGCACGGGAGGTTGCGGTTGGTATTGTTGCCGCAACATTGGTTGAGACTGTCCCACCTCTTGGCCTTGAGTACCCAACAAAATTGATCCATGCACATTATAGTTACCGAGTTTACCACCATGCATATATTGCCGCTGTTGTGAGGGCAAGGTTGAAGCATTATTACTGTGAGAATAAAGGCGTTGTTGCTGGTGCATATTTTGGATGTCATTACTCTGTTGTGGCCTTTCTTGAAAGCTAGCCATGTTGTTCTGCTGGGACGACGGTACCCTAGAAGCTCCTTGTTGCTCTCCGTTGCTTTGTCGTGAGGTTAGATGATTCTGCAGCGTGTCTTGGCCATTTATCAGTTGGCTAATGATTTGCTCGCGTTCTTGTCGTTTCTGTTCCTGGGACGGTACAGCCATCGGCTGTTGATGACTAGAATGGAACCTCTGTTGATGTCTTGGCAAGAATTGAGATTTTTGTTGGCTCGATGATGGTAGACTAGAAAGAGCAGAAGATTGAGGAAAGGACTGCTGAATATTAGACAATGATGTCTGATGAGACAATTGCTGCTGAATAGGTTGTTTTAACAGACTTGGCTGGTGCTGCTGCTGCTGCTGCTGAGCCTGTTGCTGCGTGTACGGAGATCGTAAATTCCCGTGATAGATTTTGTCTTTCAGAAGCTGTTGATCCATTTGATTCTGGAAGTAGTTGGAACTCTGTGGCTGCTGTTGAGGCTGTTGCTGCTGAGGAAGAGGCTGGTCCCTTCCCTGAATCTGTCTTTCAGAACCGGGAAGAAGATTCGAATGACCTCCTTCACCCATTTGAATGTTTAGGTTCTGAGCCTCGGAAACGGTTATAGAAACCTGAGTCGGCAAACCAGAAGACTCAGGAATGTTGAGATTGTTCTGGATGTTGTTTTGAGGTAACCATTGTTGGCTTGTTAAAGTCTGTGTATATGGCATCGAGGTGGGAAGTGATTGCCCTTGATTCAGAGCTTGAACTACTGTACAGATTAAAGACATCAAAAGGAAACCTGATAAGCTAAAAAAATTGTAAAAAAAACTAATGATTTTCAGTAACTTATGTGATCCGAAACAGTTCTAGACACAGGATGTGAGTTATGTTACATCATGATCTGTTTCAGGTAATGAACCCACCAAAAGAGAAGTTCTTGGTCCAATGCTAAATCATCATATTGAAACCAAAACAACAATAAAGTTCTCATTACCTGAATCTGGAGTATTATTAGTTCCGTTGACTGAAGAACCAGATTGCACGTTATTAGATTGCCCAATTCTGAATCTTCTGTCGAAAATCATTATCTTTTCCCTGATTTTCCGCACGTAATCAACCTGAGACATAGGACAAAGATCAGCAAGTGTCTTCACAAGGCTGAGGTCTATTCTCCTATTCAAGATTCAGATGCCGAAGGTAATAATAGATAGAAACCATTTGTATTTGAGTACCTTATTTGTAGCCATGCCATGGATCTTGCCCTCAAATGTTAAAGCGGCATTTTTAATATCAGTTTGGCTATGTGTTGGAAAACATATCTTCAATTTTTCCACTCTACACATACATGAGAACAATTATCATTGACATATCGATTATATATATAAGATTTGGTTACAAAAATGATAGTCTAGACAGCGTGATGCCATAATAATTGCACTTAAAGCACGAAAGGGACATGTAAGAATCTAGAGCTCTGGAATCTCTCAAGGTTGAGCTGGAGAAAAATGTAAACTAAAATCTCCAAATTATTCACATAGAATAACTATTGCTTTTTGAGAACAACGTTACTGAAGCACACAAGTACCCAAAAAATAACAATAGAGGCGAGAGGAAACAAGATTTTCCTTATGAAAAGAAAGCAAAGAAACTGGACGTAAGCTTAGAGGAAAGAGTGATCGCAAGTTAACCTAGTTGAATAATCATATTACTAATTTTCCAGATAATCTTTTATAATATAATGGGGGTGCAAAGTATATAGCAAAACTTGAAACAACAAAGTGAGAAAGATTGAAGGTAGGTTTTGTCACTTCAATAATGAAAAACTTAATAGTTTTTTTATGCACAACTCTTATGCTTTAACTGTTGCAGAGTTTATTGGTGTAATGTAGGAATTATTATCATGTGCAAGCTCACAAGATCACAGACTAAGCATGACCCTTTTTTTTTAAAAAAAAAACCTTTCTCCCTTTCATGAATGTAAATTAGAATCAATGATCAAAATAGTAACAATGGATTCTCACAAAAGAAACGAAGCCTTCATATAATTGGTCATTTATATTACTCTGTAGAAAGAAAGGCTTACATTGCCACAATAACCTTTCTCCTTATGTCAAGCTCAAGCTGTGATCTCCAATCATTATCATCATTATTCGCAAGCGAATCTCTGCCTTGTTCGTTAGGCTTCCAGTTAGAATTTCCCTCCATTAAGTCTTAGCCTAGCAACAAGAAATGATCAGAGACATTGGAAGAATAAAAAAACACACAGTCAAGCATCACTTTTTTTCAACTCGTTAGTATCAATAAATCATTTAAAACGCGTTTAAACAGATCCGTATCGCAGTTGATAATACTGTAATTTACTAGTTACACTTAACCTTCACAATGCCAAAAGCTTATCTTACAGATTGGTGCTAATTAGGACATTAACCTTAGCGAGAAACCGTCCCTCATAGAACCAAAAATCATATTCTGTTAAAAGCATCAATTTTGAATTGGCATTACAACCAAAACAACTAGCAAGTGGTGTGTTTCTGGGAAGATTAGACTAGAGAACTAAACCAAACTCGAAACAGAGATGCTTTGATCACATTAACACACACACACACACACAAAAAACACAAAAATAACAAATCAGATGCATAATATGATCAACTTAAGAACATCAAATAAAAAAACAGTGTACCAGAATGATTAGATCACAATCCACACAAAAAAAAACTCTGTTTTCGGCTTTCGACAGTCGAGATCAGAAAAACAAATAAATCTCAAAACTTTATAGGAATAAAGACAAAACCCATGTTTGGTTCCACAAAACAGAACTGAGATTATTAATTAAAGCAAAACCCAAAAAATAGGAACAGAAGAAAACAAAGAGAGAAGGAGAAGAAACCCACGAGACTGTCGGAGAGATAGCAGAAGGAGGAGGATCGAAAAATTGAGGAAGAAGGAATCAATAATAAATTTTTAAAAAGATTTGAGAAAGATTCAATGATATTTAGAGAAGAAGAAGGGAAAACCTAAGTTAGACGCAAAAGAGGAAAAGAGCGACGAGATTGATTGAAGAAAAGACTACACGTAGGAAGGAATATATATATATATCTCTCTAATTAATCAAATCTTTTTTATTTTCATTCAATCACCAAATTCGAATTTAAGGAATAATCTGTGGAAGTATGACATGTGTCACCGGACTTGTAGGCCCTTTTAGTAACAAATCTGTATGCTTTGGATTTCGACAACTAAGCAAGAAACTAGCCAATCACAATTTTCCACATCATTATTACTTTTATATATATTTTGGAAATATATAATTACGATAGTTTGAACATAAATTTGTTTCCTGGTAAAAATTTACAAACACATGTCATGATGATGTGTCACATTAGAAGTAATCATAGATTTTTTTTTTTTTAAAAAAAGGGTCAAACATATCACAAGAAATTAATTAGGTCAATGCCTTACATTGAAGAGTTTTTTTTTTTGTGATAAGAAGACCAAAACACATTTACAGATGAAATTTGTTGGTAAAAAGAAAGATTTTTTCCCCCCAAAATAGAACATTAGGCGTAGCAGAAAGCTACCGCAAAGTGATGAAGATTCCCTTCCAAGAACATTAGAACCGTTGTGGAGAACGCATAGTCAAAGAGAATGCGTGATGCATAAGTAATGTTATTAGGGAAGTGCAAAAAGAGTTAAAAGGGCCATAACTCACAAGTATAATAACTATAGCTAATGGTACTAACTTACCCATACGTATAAAAGATTACTCCAAACTGTAAATATGAAAGTACTTGCTTTACTTTCGTAAAGCATGTTCAACGTCAACAATGATATCAATATAGAAGACGAGATTCAGTTGTTTGAGAAATAACATTGGCCTAGATAAAAAAAAAAGATAAGTAGTGTTTGCAGTTGAATTTTGTTGAATGTCTAATCTAAGGCCATCCGCATCCCAGATACCCACCTAAGTTTCATACGTGTGAATAATTAAAAAAAAAAAGAAAAAAAAAGAAATTTTAATTGAAACTTATTGAAACTTTTCAAATATATCAGTGAGTTGAGACGGTTCTTTACAGTTTCATTAAATATATTAATATTAAATTGTTTTGATACTTGCTTCAGTACCATCGATGCTGATGGTCTAAAGCAACACTCAAGAGAAATTATCTTCGCTGCATTCTCAATGGCAATTCGGTTTCTGATTGCAAGATCAACATGCTAATGTTGAATACTTTTTCTTTTCTTTTTTTTATTCCCTGTGATTACCCGAGCTTCAACTAGTTTGGGGTAATGATATGCAGTCTTGTCATATTAAAGAACAGTCTCATGTTTATACAATTCTTTGCTATGTAGGCCGAGGCACGATTTATGTAACCACAATTGCAGTAAATTAAACTATGGCTTTGTTGATGTTCAGTGGGGCTTGAATTGTACGTAGAGATAATATAGTTCTGTTGGGCTTGAATTTAATATAAAAGCCCATTTAATTTTAGATATTAAATCCGATGATTAAATTAATAGAGCACCCAAATAATTTAGTATAGAAGCCCAAATAAGTTCTTACGTGGATATGGTATTTATAATATATTAAACTTTTAAAAGTAGTTTAAATCCTCCACAAAGTTAGTCACAACTTATTCCTAGAATTACGTATTAGTTATTGGAATTGGTTTCGTATTTGACCAGTCCTCGAACGATACGTGAAAAGCAAATCTGCCAATCTAAGGCACAGAATTTAAAAGTCGTTGTTTTTGGATGATTCGTTGATAGGAATGGGCACGTGAAAATCAAATCTATCCGCTTTTTTGAACTGGCTTAATATTTGTATTATTCTAAATGAATAATAAATTTTTCGGTTTGATAATTTTTTTTAAATTATTATATTATAAACTTATGTCATTTAAAATTTTTTTATAACTTTATTCTCTCGACGGATTGACAATTGCAAGCAAAATTTTAAACAATTTTTTTTGGTCGAAAAAATCAAACAATTGGCTATATATCAATCTGGAGTTGATTTGTTTTAGGAGTTTTATTGATATTTTTCTTAATTATAATAGAATTTGTGTGTAAAAGAGAAAATCTCAAGGAAGACATAATGGAGACGATGAAAAAAAGCCAGCTATTGATCACATCAAAGATGTTGCAATCAGCCCACATATCGTACCATAAGGACACAGAATTGATTTGATATCCTTAAGCCCACGAGAGGGCAACGTGAATTTGGGGCTAACTGTCATCTTTTTCCTCTTTTGTTCTCTTTATCATTCATTATATACCTATCCATTCCATACACACATGCTTTTGTAACTACATGCATGATCAAATATAATATTGTATCCAAACATCATTTTTAGGTCAAAACTCAAAACAATACTATCGTTAAAACTGTTTAATAGAGAAAAGTTAGGAAGATCTCGAATTTGAACACCGAAAACGGAAACATTGTCTAGGGATTACGAGTCTAAGCTGGGAACTTCGTGGTTAAAAATTAAAATACTATCATGAGTTCATTGGGAACTATTATATCATTATTCTTGCAATTGATTAACCATCTCCCACAGCAACAATTAATTCATGTTATTCAAATATATATGATCGTGAACGGAGCATAATTTGAAATTTGTGTAATATTTCTGGTATGTTGCATTCAAATGCAACCCCACATAAAAAAAAAACAAAATTCAGTAATAATAATAAAGCTATCGCTACTGTTAGATCATTTTTATTGCGATTGATTAACCATCTCCAATCATGCAACTATTATGTCACCGAACTATATGTCACGAAGAAACATAGTTAAATTTGAGAAGTTTTGTTAAATGTTTGGTAAGTTGCATTAACATGTAAACCTCACATGCGAGTGTCTAAGTGAGGAGGTAAAAATCACACCACATGGTAGTCCATTGGTGTGCATGAAGAGGTTATCTTAGTATATGAGATTGTTCAGTTTGAATATATTAGAATTCATATGAATAAAAGAAAGTGATAGCATTGTAAGAGATGTAACTAAGCCTACTTGACAATTAAACCCTCGAATGTGTCTTTGGAGTTGTAAGACCAGACTTTTAGAGACTTAAAATGCATTTTGAAACAACCAATTCGAGTGAGAACTAACAACGTTGATTGATCGAAAGATAAAGCAAGTTTTGCGTAGCGAATGATTTTGGAGAATTATAACTCCTATGGTTTTTTTTTTCTTTGGATTTAGCTTGATTGCTACAAAGCAGAAACAATCATCTGTTTCCCGCTATAGTTCTAAACTACTAAAAACTGTATATTGAGAAACAGGAAAAAAGGTTAAGTGTGCAATGTGCACATCTTATCTTTATTAGCAACCATAAGTCATTTGCGTTGAGAATCTTGAGACCAACCATTGTATCTTGAAAATTCCTTCCTTTCTGGAACAAAAACAGTAATCATATAACCATTCATGTTAATTCAAACTAAATCCGAAACTTGTGAAATTTAATAGTGTAAGATTTGTGACATAACATAACTAGTAGACGACATCCATATTATAAAGCTAAAAAACCTACATGTGTAATGTATCTATCCAACCCCATGAACATGACTTGTCATATCCGTATGGATTTTTCCATATTTGATAGAAACCATAGGTTAAAATGGATGTGAGCCTAAAAGAAAAAGGGGGTAATGGAACTAAATGACTCATCATTTCAGAATTTTATTTTCCTCATTTGATAGAACCATTGTTGATATGGATGAGAGCTAAGAGATGAGAGGATATCATCTATTCGTATCCTTTCTAATAATAACTGTACACACATATCTATTAATATTCTATATTTGAAAGTTGAAGCAAAGGGGAAGATGATGGAGAAGGATACAACAGCCAAGACAAGCACTTGAATATTGAAAAGAAAAAAAAAAACAAACAAAAGAAAATGTAATGGGGACCTGCACACATGGGTGTCATAAAGAGAAGTATATAGTGGAGCCAACCCTAAAGCTCATCTTAAGAATCATTTCTAGTAAAATGTTGGTTGCAACCATCTTCCCTACCTTTAATTCTTCTTAATTTCAACATCGATAATCTTTTGTTTATTTCTCCCTTTGAAAAAAAAGTTGTATTGTTTTTTTTTTTCAGTTACTATTGGTTGTTCCAGGGATCGAATACATTATTAATGTATGACTAAGGATTAAGTTTGGTTAGTATTTTTAACAGACAAAAAGTTTGGGTAGTTGCAAAACATTGTGATGCATGAGCAATGCATGTGACTTTGGTTGAATTTGGACCATATCGCACTTGGTGCATCCATCAAATCCATGTTTATTTATATATAGCCCTACATATATAAATAAGGACCAAAAAGTATTATTAGTCTTCTTTTCTTCTTAAGAGATAACAACCAATATTGCAGTAGCCGAGTAATATTATCAAAATAAAATATGAACGTTTTAATGTTTCACCAGTACTAGTATAAAAGAAACTTTATATCTTCTTTTTTTTTCGAAACTTTATATCTTCTTTTTTTTTCCTTATTGGAATCAAGCAGATATGTGTCGGTTTTTTTAGTTTAAAATATTCCGTGTGATAAAAATAATATTGATGCTTTCTAAAAGAACCAAAAATAAGTGTGCTTATGAGCTTATCCTTGACTTATATAATATATCCTTATATCGTTATCATTCGAAAATTCCATTACAGTTTCATTGTTGCCAGCAAATATGTATAAATAAAGTATCAATCAAATATATAAAAAAAATTTGGACAACATATATATTTAATTTATAAACTTTAATAATAATTGTAGTTGAAGCCCACAGATTCGTTATGGCCCATTATTGTCCATGCAACGCAGTCACCACACGGATGGCTGAAGCCACCATATATTTTGGTTTCCTTTAATAGACCGTATCTTATAATTAAATTTTGATACAGTGATTATAATTATATTACATTTGTAAAGTTAGACCATATGTCACACTTTATGATTAACGCTTAGCCACTCCGCTAGGCTTGGACTTTTAGCATACAACGAAATGTTGTGCCAATTTAGTCTTCAACTTTGCCTTTTGTTTCCTTTGAAAAGGCTTATCAATATTACTAACCTTTTCTTTATCCACATTTTTTGAGATTTTGACCGTAGGATCTGTGGAGTCAAAGATTTTGAGATGACTATCTATTATTTTAATGATTAGTTCGGTAGAATCTATCAGGAAAATTAAATGACAATTATTCCATCCAAATACCAAAGTAGATTTCCCGAATCTACAGTTATTAAGCCAAACTGTCTTGCATCAAACCATTCTATATATTTTAATTTCAAAATCTTGGTAAATAAATTTGTTCTTCATAATTATATATATATATATATATATTCAATTATGTCTGGTGCTTCCATTTGTAATGTAGATAAAAAATAGAATTTTCAAAATTTTGATAATTTTGTTTTCAACAGTACCTAAAACGGTTCTGAAATCTAAACTGAGATACATATCTTATCTACAATATAATAATAATAATAACAATAATAATAATAATGTTAATAATAATAATAATATAATGCATAATTATTGTTTTCATCCAATTTTGATTTTGTTTGCTCTGCACCGTTTAACTCAACGTAATACTAAAGTCAACTTGATTCAAACTAATCAAGTAAATCATATTTGTTTCGTCTGATCAATTTGTTTTATATCACGTGTCTTGGTGTCACCATTTCAGGCCGTGTATACGCTCATCTACAAATTGCACCCTGACCAATTTGATGTGCTTAGCCATCCTGATTTAAAATGATCTCGAGCCTTGTGATTTTTTCAGTCCAGGATTGACTTTATACTACCAAAATTTCACATGTAAGCCAACTTATTATAATAATTTCACATGAAGCATATGTTACAATAACATGCGGCTGTTCCCACTGGCATAGCTATAGATTATATGCTAATTTTCAACAAAAATAAAATTCTAGAGTTTGTAGCTACTAATAATGCAAACGTGGCAAAAAAGACTGACATTTCAAAAATACAAATGAGTATTATTAGTTTATATATTTTAATTAATTTAAAAATTTATATGAAATTTATAAATTTAAACCAAATAAATGTATTTTTAAATATAATATGTAAATTTTAATAAATATTTACAAATTCAAAAGTTCAAAATTTAGTATTTTATTTTTTTATAAATTAAATTTATTAATAAATTCACATAATAAAATAACACATAATTTAAATTAGTATTTTATTAGTCATAAAACTAATAAAACATAATTTTAATATAGATTTTAAATGAGAGTTATTGATTTATCTATTTTTGTCAACTTAGCTTAATAACTTTAATTTTTATTGATATTGTGAAATGTTGAATTTGAATCTCATACTTGTGATAAATTTTATATATAGCTACCATTATGTCATATAATTTCCACTATTAATTTATGTATTTTAATGAATTTAACTGAAATTTAATATTATTATTTGTATAGTTTTATAAATACGGTGTCTTTTCTTTGAAATATCAATTTAATTTATATACTTGTCTAACTAACTAAGAAAACAACTGGCCAAATGAATTGATCTAAACATTATAATAAGTAATAACTAGTAGGTTTTGATGAGAAATCAGTATTTTTGTTGACAAAAATCTAACGCTATTTCAATTGAGATTCACATGGGATAAACGTGGATTCTAGGCTTAGTACTTTGAACAATAAAGAAAAACTTGAGAAAATAGATAAAAAAACAAAATATTCGTTCATTGTATTTTTATTTGATTTTTAACAAAACTGGAGTACATTACCTTTAAAATATATTTAATCATTTCTAAATATATATTTTAGAAATCCAAAAAAATTAGAAAATTAAATAAATATATGAGATTATCTTAGCTTTGAAAATTGATATTCATAAAAAAATTATTTTATTTCTACCATATACGGGTTGATAAATATGTTTTCTACTAATAGTTATGTATTCTAACAAATATAAAATATAATTTTTATTTTTATTGATTAATCTATCGATTATAGAATATAATATTTGTTATGTACTCTATAAGTCCAGAATATATATTATATGGCAACCATTATATTAAATCACCCATAGAACTGAATTTCTACCATTTTTTAATTTTATAATTGTTGTAGGATATGTAGTATGCAAAAGTCTAAAAAATATATATAAAACATATGGATATTAAATGTTCATCATATTTATAATTATTTTTTCCAATAAAAAAATTGGTGTCTTTTTGTAATAAATGTGCTTAGTTTTTAATAAAATCGATTTTCTTTAGTTAAAACAATATTAATTAAGTTTAAATAATGAACCACTTAGATTAATAATACATTAGAAATGGATTTTCAAAAAAATTAAAGTAAAAAGATAATAATTGATTAAAGAAAATATACAGGGACAGTTTTGATCGGTTCTTTTGATTTATTTTGACAAATTTCTCAAAAAAAATATGATATAATAGGCAATGGGCTATACTCACTAGTAGTGTGGTAGTTTGCAGAAGGATATAAAAAGGTAAAACAGAATCGAGCAGCAAATATGAAATGAGTACCTTTCTCTTTTTGACTTTTTGACATTTAGTTCAAAAATGGCTAACGATTGCATTTATTGAACCTCGCATTTCGGTTTGACATTATAATTTATTTTAATTACTGATTATTTTTCTAAGTAGTTACATATATGCCACTCAGATTTTAAAAAGTAAACGAAGTATTTGAAAGAAAGAAAAAAAAATGAACTATTCTGTTCCACAAAAATCTATGTAAATTTTTTATTCAAATTTTAAATAAAGATATAAATTCATTTCCATTTGAAAAAGAATAGAAAGTTAAGCAAAACAAATAGGAAGACAAAATGCAAACTGTTTTCAAACATTTTGATCGTAAATAAAACTTCTATTCATTACCAATAATTTTGGTTAAACTCATATATTTTCACCAACTCTGATGTTTCAGAACTCGCGTTTTCACGGGTAAATATTGTCATAAACATAGTTTTTTAGAAACATCAGTTTTTCGTCTGTTTTTCATTGTTGAAAAAACATATTCAATGACAAAAAAAAACCCCTCAGAACCAACTTTGATGGGCAACGAAAACACAACCAAAATTTGGGGTGATATGTGAATCTTTCTAACAAAATTAATAACGCCCTACAGCCCTGTTCGAAACAACAAAAAAAATGAAAACTTGAAAGTTGCAAACTTATTTACAAGAGACCGTTGTAATTAAGATCAGCCTTTGATCAGTAAACTCCTCCCAGGGTTGTCAAATGAAATTATATGCCTACATTGGCAACAAAACAAGTCAGGATTGTCTACAACAAAATCAGGGTACCACTTAGCTATGCTCTCCAACAGGCAAAACACAAGTACGAACCTCACTCATTCTTATTTCTATTGGATCAATGACCTTTGTTCGGGCTACTTCTCTCCAAATATCAAATTATTCCTCTGGAAAATCTTCCAAAACGATATCCCAGTGGGCAAAATTTTGAATCCACTACCCATCTCTTCTTGTAGTGTGGTTTTGTTCGAGAAGTCTGGAGATAAGCTCTCCTAAAAGATTCTACAAATCCTATGATGATCCAAAACTTCAAACCGAGACTAAAGGCATCACACTTTATGACTTGTCTCCCTCCAACGGGGGTTAGGCGTCAAACCTAGTTTATAAATCTCTAAACTAATAATAGTAAATGTTCATTTAGTTGTAGAGAGAAAAAAATAGAATATAGTAAGGAAAGGACAGGAGAAGTGGGACCTAGAGTAAGTAAAGTAAAGAATGTTAGTTGGTTTGTCCGGAAGTACTCGTCGCCTTCCTGTGAGAGGAAACATTTTATTTTATTTATATATAAAAGCATATTATATGTGTATGTATGCATGCATAAGTGTGATGATTGAGCGCACGTGTGGCTACTGGTGTCCACGTACCTATGTCTTTATTCACAGAAGTTGACCTCTGTCTCTCTGTCTCTCTCTCTCTTATCCTTCACGGAATTTCTTCTCTCTTACTAGTCTCTCTACTGGTTACTCTGGTTTAGTTAGTCTAAGGAATAAAACCGGGATAGGCATTTCGGTGAAAATGTACTGGTTAGCATATTAAGCCGTAAACGGTCAACTTTAGTCTCTGATAACTTCACATGACGTTCTGTAACAAACATAACTGAGTTATCTAGTCGAATAAGATATAGATTATTCATGGATTTATAAATTTGTAAGTACTGATTTATATATTTTAAACAGCGGCTAGTAAAATATTTTATATGCAGACAGATGCATGAACTACACGACCACAACCAACAGGACCAACCAATTTCCAGCAGACTTTGGATACGTTATACGCGTAAGGAATATACATATAAATAATTATTTGAAATATGATTGTTTTTATACGAAAGCTTACTATGCATAATAATATTCTAGCATATATACTTTTTTTATTAAGGGATACTATTGTTCACTCGAAATGCAATAATGAATTTGGAAAATAATTTGAGAGAGAAAGGGATGGAGCAAAAGGGTACAAAAAGAGACCCTCGTGCAACTGGAGAATGGAGATTTTCAATGTACTATATACAATGCAGCTTTTAATTTAATGATTCCATAAAATAATTTTTGAGTTTTCGAAAATAAAAATATTTATGTTCCATTAGTTCTCCTACTTGGATTTTTTTGTGATGTGCAGATAAAAGCATTTAGTATTTAATGTGCGCGTGTGGGTGGACATTCCTCCTCTGGTCTCCATCTATGCACACGTACTTCTAACTATTTATTACATGTCTAATACTATAATTCAGCTTCCATTGTTCACACGATATACGTCGGTCTTATCATATCGACATTCATTTGCATTTATGAGTGTATGGGTCATGTCACTCTTTGAAATTATCTTCAGAATATATATAGAACCCCCAAAAAAAACAAGTGGGAATGTTTTTATTAATCATTATTTTCAACAAGGTTTAGATCTTTCTGCGTGCAATGATCGTGGCAAAGATTAAAACTTGATGTAAGTTCGTTATCGACAAACGATAAAAACCTGATTAGAATAAAATATTATTGTGATAATGATTCAAGGACGACCAAGAAAAATGACGCAAAAGGTGCTCAAGTTGCCACATCTCATTAAAATGGAACGTACGTGTTTTGAACTCTCTTACATTTGTTGGCTCTTGTGCAATAATTTCAGTTCCTCACGTAAACTATATCTCGAAAACTACCAAATCAACCGACACATATCTTTCTTCTATATCTAACACTATTACGAGTTATTCTCTTATACTATAATAACATTAGAACAATTATCAAAGTTGTGAAGGTCTAGTGATATTTTAAAACAAGTTAACTTTTTGTATTATGAATTTAAATGATTTTTGATATATAATTAATATTTTCAAATCGAAATATTGAAAAGCTGAATTTAGATATTGTAAGAAAGTACATATAAAAATTCTGGAACTCTTATAATAAATGTTTTGAAAACCGAACCGAATGATAAACCGGTAAAACATATGAGTCATGGTTCAACCCAGTTCAATAAGTTTAACCGAGTTTTTAATAATGAATATACATATATGTTATAATGTCACCTAAGCATATATATATGTATAGATATATTTTCTATAGTAAAACCACAAAATTAATATTAATAGTAAATTGACTTTTTCTATTCATTAAAGTCATTCCCTTTTTCTTTTTTTTCAATTTTTTATACGGTTCTACCCAGTCACATTTCTTCTTTTTCAATCTTCATCTTTTTTTTTTCCAAATTTCTGTAAAATTGGTTTTCTATATATTTTTTTTTCTTTTCATGCACATATATAAAATTTTTTTAATGATGTAAAAATTTTTAACGTGAATTTGACATATAGAAAACTGGTTTATTTAAAATATTATAATATATATAACACATAAAATTGATTTTTAAATTATATTATAATATATAACCAAATTATAAACATATAAAGTAGCATTCCAATAGACACAAATAAATAACGTGATAAAAATTAGACGTACATGCAAATTGGTAAAGGTATGTGAGTGTCATGTCATTTTCAAAGGATCTGGACTTGGATACACGCTTGGATTCAAGTCATATTCCAGTGCAACTTTATTTGCATACCGAGACAAACCCGTTAAACTCCGTCGCTCTCTCGTCATTGGTTTTATTTTCTAAAAAACTAAGCAATAATAGATAAAATAAAATATAAATACTGTGATTAGACGTATCATTTATCATAACACACTGATGTTCACCGGAAATGTGTACGGACCCGCTCGTGAGACCTACTTGGCTACTTTTGTATTGCATTTTCTTAAATACCAGTTTCATATATAATTTTTAGGACCGTACGGGTCCAAACCAAATTATAATTAATGAAAAAAGTCTAGTGCAAGTAATTGTGTTGTAGTAGTTAAAAACAGGAAGAATCAGAAATAGCAGAGAAAATGGATAACCTAAATAAAGAAAGACGCTTAGAAACAAATAAGATAAAGAAATTAGAATCAATGTTTTGAAACCTTACCTATACTTTTAACTAAAAGCATTTAATACATGAATAAAATTATTTGAATTATGGTTTAAAATAAATTTTATGGATTTTTTTAATTTAGTCAGGACTCGTGTTTAAATCTTATATTTTTTGGCGAAAATTATTTATTACTTTTTATAACAAATAATCTTTAATCAATTACTGGTGATCTAATAATTTTTATTTTTAAAAATTGCTTTGTAAGTTTAAATTAAATATTAATCAAAATAATATTATAGTTTTAACCTTTTAAAGATATGATAGTTATACAATTTGAAATCGTAATTAATTTTTATTTTTTAAAATAAATTAGTTGTTAAAAGTTTAAATCATTCTTTAATTATAAAAATAAAAATTATCCTCAATCTATAATTATTTTTTCTATGGATATTTCACTGTTAAATTGCTGAAGACCATTAACTACTATGACCATATACTTAGATTTAATTTATATCAAATTTTATTATAAAAACATGCATCAGTCGAAATTTCTAATGAAATGGAAAAAATGAATTAAAATAAATTTCCTTTAAAGAGTAAAAAATATGCTATATTTTTTTCCAACCACTATGCTATTTATTTTTACAAAGAGTAATTAATAAAAAGTCTTTAATACAGAATTATGGTAATTTAGTACTTATAGTTTTAAAAGCTACCACCCAAATTTAATCTTTTCACATGTAATAGTAGAAAAATATTTAAAAGAGAAGAGGAGTCATAATTTTATTTTAACATAATGTTCCAATCAGAAGATAAAAACAACTTAGTTGATATGGTATTGTTTGTGTGAAATAATGTCATTTTTAAAAATAATGCCAAATTACATTTTACAAATTTAGAGTCATCTTACGTGATGATATTAGATGCGGATTTAAGTTATTTTGCATTCGTTTGAGTTTTTATTTTTATTTTCTTAGAATAAAGAATAAGTTATGGTTTAATCTTCATTTTTTCTAAAAGTAACAATTTTAAAGATTATGTTTTTTCATCCATTTATTCACTTCGCAGTTTTCACCTTTTTATCTATTTCATATTTTATATATTGAAAAATATAAAATATCCATAATAATTTATCGTTTTTAATATTTTTTAAAAATTATAATTTTTGGCCAAATATACACTTATAATTTTAACCGTTAAGTGTCTCATTTTTGTGGAAAATCCATTAAAATCATTTTAGGACATCAGTTATATAAAAAATATCATTAATGTAACTTTAAAATAACTTAAATCTATTAAACTCATGAAGAATTTTTTTAAAAATAATAAAAACAAAATTTAGAAATCTGCATGTTTTCAGAAAAAAGTTTTATTAGATAAACAAAAACGTAAAATTATTACTTCGTCTAATAGCTTGCTCATACGCATATATATGGAGATAGCACTTACAAAACGATTAAACCAAAGGCTATGATACTATGTGGAAGGTGGTATTACAATCAACATTCAGTCTGATTAATAGAAACTAGCGGATAGCTAAGATCAACAGAAGAATTACTTGTTAAACCAAATATGAAAGTCAAATTAATAATTGTTAACTATTTAATTTATTTATTTAGACTAAAAATCGATTCTCCTTAAGCGTAAAATTATCTAAATATTTTATATTTGACAAGAGAAAATGAGATTATATCTTAAACCTCATTAAAAAAACTTAAAATCGGTATTATTAGTTGGAATTCATACTCCTTTGTATCACCAACCAGTCATTCAGTAATTAAACTCCAGTACATTTTGTTTCGACTGTATCAAACTACCACATTTTTTGCCATATCCCGCTATCAATCAATATATAATAGATTAAATTTCTTAACGTCGTGGATGGATGGACGATGAAGTCTGTAGACACATGCCTATATACACAGTACTTTATTTAAATATATGTGAATACATACTTACATCTTCATGATTCAAGGCGGACCAAAATTCAAACTTGCTGTTATAACAGTAGCAGGAATGTTGTAAAACCAATGCTCTCCCTCTTTGCTATACATACATATATATATATTCATGGGTCTCATCTCAAGAAAAATATTAACTCATAAAAAATGGCATGGCATGAAATTTATCAGTAGTAGATTTAATATACAGAGTATCCATTCAAATGATTTTCTTATATAAAACGTCTACCCACGATATGATATATCCTCTCTGATTCATTGTATAAGATGTTTTAAAGAACTTTTTTGAATTTATAAGATGTTATAAAATATATATGAAAAGATTAAATTTATTTGATTTTTATAACTATTTCTATTCTATTTTATTCTATTAAATATCAAATGGTGTTTCCAATGCAAAAAAACAAAAAATGTATAGTTAATATGTTTTTATAAACTTTGCACTTTTAACTAAAACAATTTATAGAATAGAATAGAGAGGGAGTATATATCCATATCCCATAATGATCTTATTAATAAAAATCAAGTTTATATTTGTTATACAAAAATGTGTGTATATATATGTCATGGAAATCATTTTAAAAATAGAATTAACCATTAAAAAAAAAAGAGAAATCAATTTTCAAATAACATTAAAACTCTAATTGGTAAAATGGTGGAAAAAAGTTAAAGAAAATTTGTATAGACTCATCATAACTAGAATAAACGTTTCCAATTTTTGTATAAAAAATAAAATTTTCAGCTGAAAGAAAAATAAATTACCTAAGAAGAAAAATATTTACTCCAATAATAGTGGATTCAAAGTAGTTTTGTTATTCTGTTTTGCTCCAACTTATTTATCAATTTAAAATAAAAGTACAAGTTAAATATAATAACATTTTTCTATATAACGGTTATTTATAGTAATTTGTGCTGTTTTTATGCATGTTTTATATAGACAACATGTGTATTTATCTGTCAAAAAAACGAGACATGTGTATATTGGTATGCATTTAACCTGAGAAGTCATTTAATTTTAACAGACATGTGTATATTGGTATGCACTTAACCTGGCAATAGTCATTTAATTTTAACTAGTTGAGTTTCGTCCAAAACAAATATTTAACCAGTTGAGAAAATATCTTTTGAATCAATTTTCTTTTTCTATTTTCTTTGATATACTTTGTTTTGGTTGTGTAGTTGTATTAATATAGGTACAATCAATTAATTACAAGCGATTGGTTATATATCATCCATCACAATTTCCATGTATAGGTGCTCTAAAAAAATTATATTTTCTTTTAATACTCTTTTATTCACATGGCGGAATGACAGTTGAAATGTGTCTCAGAGCGAGTTAATGTAAACTTCCATTCGGAAACATATATATATATATTTGTAAGAACATACACGTGAACTTCTTGTAAGTTCTTTTAAGGAATAAATGGAAAAAATGGTTTTTAAATATTATTTAGGTGTTTATTATTTATTGTAGTGCTTTTGGTGTAAATGTACTTTAGTTTTGGGTGGTGCCCATGTGCCCATTCTCTTCTCCCCCTAGGACCCTTCCTTCAGTTCTTCCTTTCTTTTATTTATTTATCACTGGATAATAGTTTCTAATAATTTTGTTTCTCAAAATTTTATTAATAATTATTACTTTTGTTCTACCATCATTTTACTCAACCCTACAACAAAGTCATATCATAAACATACCTATTATTCTAGTCCAGAAGGTGATACCAAAATCTTTAAAGTGTGGAGATAAAAAGAATTTGAAAAGTTTGTCTAATGTACGATATTTTACGGTTTGATTCAAATTTACTAACGATTTAACAGTTATTAGTTTAAGTGTCTATTTAAATTATACACCTTAAATTTGAGTTTTGCAGAGAATATCCGGTTAAATGTTAAATACCTTAGTATAACGATGACTCCCTAATATATTAAAGAAGAAACCAAAATATTTTTGCTAGACATGTCACTCTTGGAGTAAATTCTGAATTTGTTTTGTTCTTCTATTTAATAACCATTAGAGACGAAAATATATTTTATTTATTATCAAATATCTTTAATTTAACTAGAAAATTACTAAAAACAAAATTTAAAAGTTACATGACGGAATGATATTTGAGATAAAATCATATAACATATTCTGATTTGAAAGTTGAAAATATACAAATTTTGGTCCAGAACATCCTAATTACATATATATATATTTATAATTTTATTGACGAAAAGTCTTTCATTTGTTAAAGTACTTGATTTTTGTTCTCTCAAATCTCTGAATCTCCCATATCTATAAAATATTAGTAGAGAAAAAAAGAAAATAATAATGAAACTTTTTTAAGTACACAATTACATAGTCTGTATTTTAAAGTTGATGTCCGTACAAAAAACCATGAATATATATATAGTTCTATATTATATTTACATCTTTCATATCATTTTATTATTATTTAAACTTTAAATGGTATGTGAACCGAAGGTACATAATACCTAAACCTCTTTTTTCATCCCAATTATATTGAAATCATTAATGCTTTTATTTATAACAAAACCCATAAAGATGCAACAATAAAGTAATTAACTTTAATTTACCTGAAAAGAAGAATCTTCCCTCACCCACTACCAAACAAGCATTCATGTCTGAGATCTTGAAGAATGAGTTGGTGGTTTAAGTTCTCTGTCTACATCCCTTTTCCCTAATCTAGACAAATTTTAAATTATTTCATTTTGATATTCAGTTAAAAGGTTCTTAAACCTTGCTGCGGCTACGTAAATGGCCTCTTTAAAATCTAAAGTCGTATTCGAAAACAGGATTAATAGTAGAACTGGTGCAAACTAAACTAATAAATACTTATTCTTGGTTATACTTCCTATTCTAAATCAGATTTTCTCTTTTTTTTGAATAAGAAGAAAAAATCAGATTTTCTTTCCATCATTGTTCGGCTAATAGTTTTATTTATCGAAATAAATTTTCTGCCGTAATCCAAATTTATTTTTGTTGTATTTTTCCGTTTTTTTTTTGTTTAAGTACATTCGATAATAGTAAAGCTAATTAAGATTTGACAGCAATGAGTAGAAGTATTGTACCTCGATTGTTAGTATCATCCTCTTTGGCTGATAATAGTATATCTTTACAACCCTAGATTATGATTCTTTGATGTCCAAAACTGTATGTGATTTGTCATGAGTATACGATGATTGACAGTGAAATTATTACAGACGTGTGAAATATCTCTTCTCAAACTTTGTTCGATTCTACTTTGTTAAAGAGTTTGTCTGCGTTTTTTTCCAGAGAGAGAAAATGGCCGAATTGTGCTGAAACTTGTAAATAACTAAAAAGATTTGCAAAAATGTTATTATATTTAATATTTAAAAAGATTACGCATGTGAGACATCCATATCTGCTATTTCGTAATTTACCACTCAAACCCATACAATATGATATAACCTTTAGAGTTTTTTCTTTCTTTTTTAACGCAACCTCAATCATATCTTTAGAAAGTTATGTGTATATATGTTTTACTTCCGTTTTTAAATTATTGAGGTTATGTTAGGATTTTGAAACTAGTTATTTATATTAATGATGTTATTATATTGTACTCTATCTGGATCAAATCCACAATTTAGACAAGATGTGTAAAGTATATGGTGCATCGATATCTCTTTTTTTCTGTCTTATCATAATATGGTGTCTCTTTTCTGTATGAAAATATATTATTTTATTTATTTTGGGAAATATACAATTGTGATCCATTTGGGCATATGTTCTCAAGGATCAGAAGAATTATTTTTTCATCACGTTTTAAAAATACGATTCTGCTAATTTTCTGTATATTTAAATAGTTTTAAACTCCTATAAAGCTATTATGTTTAAAATTTTGATCTTTAGAAATCTGCTTGTTTTTAGTATAAAACCATATACTGTTTAATTACTCTAGAGTATGCACTAATATTATTATTTCTTTGTAAAAAAAACTTTTATCACTAATTTTGGATTTAAGAGTTCAAACCCAAAAAAAATTAAGAGACAAAAGTTTAACTAAATAAAAAGAGTAACAGTATTTAACTATTTCTAATAAAAAATAATAACTATTTTTTTTGTTCTACAGTATTATCAATTTATCATCATCATTATTATTGAATACTCTAGTATATCATCCCCAAATTGATAGTTGTGCACAATTAATCTTACATAAATATTATTCAATTTATCTTCGTATATAGATTTGATAAAATAAATGTCTGTAGTGATAGAGATATTTCAGTAAAAATATAAACATTTGCAATATTTGATATATATATGCCCTAATACTATAATTTATTTGTAAAAAAACTTTATCATTAAATTTTGGATTCAATAATACATAAGAACTTATGGAAATAAATTAAGAGAAAGAAATTAAGCTTAACTAAATAACAAAGAGTGACCAGATTTAACTATTTCTAATAAAAGATAAGAACTATCAATTTTTTTTTGTTTTACAATTATTATTGTGATATATTTTTTTTGTCAACTTAATCTAGTGACTTTAATATTTCCTCAGAAGGATGATGGGTTCGAACCCCAGATCTGTGTCATGAATTTTAGAGGTGAATACCATAAATAATCTTACATAAATATTATCTTCAGTTTATCTTTTAATAGTATCAAAACTATAGTTTTAATTAGGAAAAGATCTTTAGTGATAGACATATTTTAGTCATAAAATAAAAATATTTGCTATATTTGATAGTTTAATTTTCGTGGTGATTTCCTTAATTTATTCCCAAAATTATGCTTATATTATTCCCAAAACAAAAACGATAGCGTCCTTGAAACAACTTTTTAACTAAGAAATCTTACAGAGTTAGTTAACAATTAAAAGCCAACATCTCTCCTTGACTCTTTCTATGGTAAATCGGTCATCTTATTTCTCACTCTCGTTCCCTTTAGGTGCCTATATAAACAATACCACACACACCCATTAAGTCTCAAACCAGAGACCCTTAACCATCTCTTCTTTTCTCTCTATCTCTTACTGTTTCTGTTCGAAAACAGAGCACACAAGATTAAGAACAAAACAGAGGAGAAAATAGAAGAGAAGATGGGTATAGTGATGATGATGTTTGGTCTTCTTCTGATCATTGTCTGCATCTGCTCTGCTCTTCTCCGATGTAACCAGATGCGATATTCCAAGAAAGGTCTCCCTCCTGGAACAATGGGCTGGCCGATTTTTGGTGAAACCACCGAGTTTCTCAAACAAGGACCAGATTTCATGAAGAACCAGAGACTCAGGTACAACAAGTTTTTTTTTCTTTTTTTTTTTTAGCAACCTCTGCTCGTGCGCCACTTGGTCATTTGGGTTTACTTGGTGATGACTTTGGATCAAATCAGATACGGGAGTTTCTTCAAATCTCACATTCTTGGTTGCCCAACAATAGTCTCAATGGACGCAGAACTCAACAGATACATTCTAATGAACGAATCGAAAGGACTAGTCGCTGGTTACCCACAATCTATGCTCGATATCCTCGGGACATGCAACATCGCCGCCGTTCACGGACCGAGCCATCGGCTCATGAGAGGCTCATTGCTTTCTCTGATAAACCCGGCTATGATGAAAGACCATCTCTTGCCTAAGATTGATGAATTCATGAGAAGTTATCTTTGTGGTTGGGATGAGCTAGAGACCGTTGATATCCAAGAAAAGACCAAACATGTACGTTTTTGCCTTTCTTTCTCTTTCTTCTTTCTTTGTTTTTAGACATTGAATCTGAATCTCGGGTCTATTCCTTTATTAGGGATTTAATATTTTTTATATTATGCCAGAGAAATTTATTTATTTTTGATCAACGAAATTATTAATTACTATATTTTTTTTGTGATAAAAGACATTATATAATTACCCCTCTCTCTAATAAATACTCTTGGTTTATTTTTTTAACACATTAAAAATTATTTTAATATATTCATACGTTTCTGTTTAGTGTATGCTAAACAACAACGTTAGCTCATTTTTATTTGTTTTAATTTAAAGGGTAAATTAGGTGTTTGGTTCTCTGACTGCAGGTAGAATCGTAAATTAGACGATAATTGTTAATTTTGTAATGTTTAATCTGGAAAAATTCTGTTTACTCACTTTTGTTGTTGTTGTGCAGATGGCATTTTTATCATCGTTGTCACAAATAGCAGATACTTTGAAAAAGCCAGAGGTTGAAGAATATAGAACAGAGTTCTTCAAGCTGGTTGTCGGAACTCTTTCTGTCCCAATCGATCTCCCAGGAACGAAGTACCGATGTGGAATCCAAGTAAAATACTCAGAATCCGGATATCGAAAAAAAAAAAAAATATTGAAAATATGCTGACGTTTTTTTGGTTGCTTTTCAGGCAAGAAACAATATCGATAGGTTATTGACAGAGCTGATGCAAGAACGAAGAGAGTCGGGAGAAACTTTCACAGACATGTTGGGTTACTTGATGAAGAAAGAAGATAACCGATACTTGTTAACCGATAAGGAGATAAGAGATCAAGTAGTAACGATCTTGTATTCGGGTTATGAGACTGTCTCTACAACTTCCATGATGGCTCTTAAGTATCTCCATGATCACCCTAAAGCTCTTGAAGAACTCAGAGTATGTTCTTAAAGAAACAGCATAACGAAATTTTCCGGTTTCTGACGGTTTGATCCGGTTCGGTTATTGATTCTTGGTTTTGGATTGCAGAGAGAACATTTGGCTATAAGAGACCGAAAACGACCTGACGAACCGCTCAATCTCGACGATATTAAGTCCATGAAATTCACTCGAGCTGTGAGTATTTTTTTGTACACATATTAAATTATTAATAATTTATTGTCTGATTTTGACATTGTGATTTAATATTCATTTGGACCATTTTTTAATAGGTGATCTTTGAGACATCAAGATTGGCAACGGTTGTTAATGGTGTTTTGAGGAAAACTACTCACGACTTGGAACTCAACGGTAAGAAACTATTATAATTTGATTGAAATTGAACAAATTTTATCATCATTAGTTTTCTTTTTTGGGTGTGTGATTTAAAAGAGAGAGAAAATGTTTTGGGCATGTGGACCTTACATTACATCAATTATTTACAAATATAAACCCAACCAATCCAGCAAAGCAATCATCTCCCCGTGACCCATGGTTTTATTTCAATTATTTTTGACAGTGGAAAAGATCAAACTTTTTTATTTTTATTTCACATCCTTAATAAAAAAATATGTTAATCTGTACTAATAGGTGTCATTTTGAAAATATTTACAGGGTATTTAATCCCAAAAGGTTGGAGAATTTACGTATACACAAGAGAGATTAACTATGATACATCTCTGTATGAAGATCCAATGATCTTTAACCCATGGAGATGGATGGTTAGTATTTGCAATCCTCATGTATTTTTTGTACACTTGTGTTTTGTTGTTTGAAAACTTCTGGCTCACGTAGAGGGCTTCTTTGGGTATTTAATTATGCAGGAAAAAAATTTGGAATCAAAGAGCTATTTCTTACTCTTTGGAGGCGGAGCAAGACTTTGCCCTGGAAAGGAACTAGGAATTTCTGAAGTCTCGACCTTCATTCACTACTTTGTTACGAAATACAAGTATGTTATAAATCCATGTTTCTTTAATGTGCAAAGATCTGATTTATTTGTTGTTGTTGTGATTGATGATTTGAGATCTTAATGTTTTGATTTTTCTTGTGTAGATGGGAGGAGAAAGGAGGAGAGAAACTAGTGGTATTTCCAAGAGTTTCTGCACCTAAAGGATACCATCTTAGGGTTTCACCATTACTAACTTTTGTTTTGTCCTAATATTAAGACTATGTACATAAATCAATTAAGGGTCTTTTTGTTACGGTCAATTAACCTATTTTATCTCTCAAGATCTAAGAGGAGATGGATTATGTACAGAGAGAGAATAAACCTAATAGAAAATAATATATTTTCAAATGTCGAGCTCAGTCTCTTATCTTGTACAGTTGAAACCTGTAATTTTTACATGTCATAATTATGTCTGATACATGACCAGTTTTATTCAAGTGTCAATATTTGTTATTTTGTTTTTACTATTTCTTATATTTAACAAGTAATTTTTTAAACCTGAAATTCACTTGTTCTTGGAACAATATGATGATAGGATATCAAAAGAATCAGTCGCTCGAAACTGGACCCGCTAGCACGGATTCAGCATTCATCTGGCACTAGCCCATCACTATTAGAAACATGGTTCACATATTTTTAAATATCTCTTTCTGTTGTACTATGTGCTCTCTTTTGAGCCCTGTTTGCCGCCGTTCGTCCATCTTGCGAGAAAGTTTTTGTTTATGCATTATGGCTTTGGCGAGGTTGAGTGGACTACGACACTCAACTAAGAGTTTTAGATTGTATTAGGTTTCTTTCATAATGAAAATCAGTTAAAAAAAAAAAAAAAAAAAAAAAAAAAAAATGATGATAGGATATTATAGAGTAGACTGTTAAAGTAACAGAGATCCATTGGTCACCAAATTTTTTTTATCAGAGAATATGTAATTGGGAGTTGGGACACCCCAAAAGTTAGTTTTGGCAATGAAAATGTTAATGGGCTTAACATTTATGATTAAATAAATCGGACTAACCATTAATTTATGCAACTTGATTAAGCCCATCACAGCCCACAGTACTTAAATGACGAAACTTGAAGAGTATTCCTTTTTAAAAAAGAAAACCCACAACCCAATTTAGTCAATTACATAAGGACAGCCCAACTATTTTTATTTGAAGTCAATCCATTAAAGTTTCACACCAACCTCTTGCATCAATTCTACTTCCGAGAGACGAGGTCAGTCACTGCTGAAATTCGCCAGGTTCGATTTCTATTTTCTCTAAGGCTCCAATATTTACGTTAAAAAAACTTGAAACTCAGTCAATCAATGCAGAGAGAATTGAATGAGTAAAGTGATCAGCTCGAAGTTCTAACTATTCATAAAACCTAGAGAGCAAGAGTATTATTCGAAATCTCCCACGGCACATGCCTTAGAACCAGGTATGTTTGAGAATAACTTTTCTTAAATTCTCAAGGAAAAAGATAGCTCACTACTGAACCTCTCTAACGGGTCTGATATCTCATGTGCTTCATTATTCACCATATGACAAGCCGGAGTATCCACTTATGAACCAAGCAATACCAAAAGCCCAAAAGACTTCGTCAAACGTCAACATATACGCTGAATAGTTGACTTTGATACTTTAATTTTTTAAACATATAACTAAAAGATCTATCTGTTTGATCGCCTTGGTATATGTGCATTTTAAACTATTGTAATCATGAGAACAATAACATATCATCTAATTCACAAACCTATATCTGATATCAGAGCAGGTTATACACGAGTTTTGATCTAACGATCAAATTCTGTTCTTTTTCATTTAGTTGTAAACGTAAGTGCTTCAAAATCATATTTCTTTGACAAATCACAGCCCATATATATTTGTTAAGCTAAGTGTTTTTCCATTTAACTCATCGTAAACCCTTTGAATCCAAACTATAATGCTTTCACAAACCATAATACTTTCACATATCATAGTGTTTTTTTCAATTTACTAAAAAACATTTTTTAATTCTAATTTTTCGTGTTTCCTCCATACTTATTCATATGATAGATATAAAATAAAATAATAAAAAATTTATTTTCATTACTACTAAATTATATATATATATATAAATCCTCGTTTTTCTTTACATTTCATAAAAAAATTTATAAAATTTTTGGTTACGTTTCTTCTTATTTTTTAACAAACAAACTTCACCTTAATTAAAAAGGTTTTATACACCTCTCATCTTCCGCCATGTCTATTTATGCTGCCATTGCATAGCAAGCTCAACATCGCTGCAGTCACACCACTTAAAGCATCTCCACCAACGTCCAACCATCGCAGCCACCATCTGAGTTCCCGAGTGTCTCCATCATCAGCGCATTAGATCTTCGTCTCTACCATGCCATCATCGGATCTCCATCTCATGTGGCTCTTCCCCATTACCACTCCTCTCTGCCAAAACTCATGTCAAAGCTCACATTATAATCCAGTGACCTAATACTGCTGTGAACAATCCGCTCCTCTCCTCCAATCCTCCACTCCTCCATGCTAGATTGGATTATCAATCTCAAACCACTGCCTTGAGTTTTAAAGGGCGTGTATAAGAATTAAGGAGATCGAAGCTATTAATGTTAATATTGTGAATATATTTGTAATTATGACAATATGGTTCTATCAATTTGAGGATTAGGTTAGATGGGTTTTCTACACAAATGTAAGTATTATAACCACTGTAATTATGAGAGCAGTAACATAATCTTCCAATTGCAAATCGTCATCATATTATCAAGAATCATTTGGAGCATACTGATGTTATAAGTACTTCTCTACGAACTTATGAGTTATAATGACGACTCACAATATATAGATTCGTACATGAAGTATATAAATGGAAATGAAAAATATTTAGTTTAATAAATCCTTCTTTTTGGTTTTAAAAGTAGTTAACTGTATTAGATATACATAAATAATAGAAAATACAACTAAATGATCTACGAAACATTAATAACATAAAGAAAGAGTCGAAGACACATCATCCTACAAAGATTTGCAGTAAAAAAGAAGAGTCTTCATACCTAATTATTCACATTAATCTAATTGTATATGAGTATATGTGTGCATATACATTCTCTTGTTTTTTAAAATTTTAATCGTTCTTATACTTTAATAATTGAGACATTACACTAAACAATTAATAAACATTTCTCTTAGACGTTACACGTTAGCAACAAGTTTTCAAAAATCTTTCAATGGGTCGTACACCTCATTCACCTTCAATTCTATTAATTTATTTTAGTAAAAAAATATAATTTTAGTTTCATTACTTTATACAATTACTGCATTTGATTATGTTGTGGTCCTTATTCTTCATGTGGGGAAAAATGATCGAATCATCTTCTTATTTAAATGTATGAGGTGTCGACCAGCTCTCCAGTCTTATGATGTCACAACAATGATTTGAGGCTTATTTATTTATAACATTCATAATTTGATGTTATCTGTTTTTTCCTTGATTAAAGCAAATATAATTTTGGTGCGTAAATCTAAGCGATAATATATACGTACTTACGTTGTATATTTTTGATCAATAATTTAGTATTTAGATAAATATGAAAAATTTACTTTTTAATATCAACTCAAAGAATTTTATCGATTATTTTTTTTCCAGAAGGTTTACGTCTTCATATTTTTCGTTTATCAAATTCATACTTAATATATTTTATTGTTCAATAATAAAATATAATATTGATCATATTCGAACCAAAACCATAACAAACATCTATAGTGTTGAAAGAAGGAAAAACAAATCATGTAGAGTAGATTCTGTTTTATTTTGAATATACTATTTCTGATAAACCAAAATAAACATGAATAAGTATTAATGCCAACTTTGCTATATATGATTTATTCTTAATTTAAATGATATATAGTCCAAAACACATAATTTTATATTAAATTAAACACAATTGAAGCCAAAGCCATAAAATATCATCTACAGTAGATTATGTTTTATTTTGAATACTACTGTTTGTAAACAAAAATAAAATCCTGTAATCGAAAAAATTTACAAGACATATAAACCAAACCAAAATTCGAGTTAAACACCACTAATAATTTTCACCACGAAATGAAGTTTTATACCTTATTTAATAGTTAAAACATTAAATAACATTTAACAGATGTATAGCACTAAAAATCATTTAGATTAGATTTTAATATAAAAAACTAGGCTAATTCAAGTCCGAACTTAATAAAAGTTTGGTGACGCGTAATTGGTTCGTCACAACATCCCTTTGATAGCTCGCATTTAACCGCGAAGATCGAAGTTAATGCGCCTTAAAAATTATCCATAAACCAGATCCTTCTTGATTTCTAACGAGCGTTTGAGAGAATACTGATCATATATAAAATGATCGATGTAGTTGGAGAAAGCCGATCATCAATCGACATTTTTTGAAAAACAAGGCACCTGATAATGAATATAAATCTAAATGTTAGGTTCGTTCAATGATGATGATATTTAAGCCGGTGATGGTTCCATCACATCAAATCCATGATGTTAAAGACTATAAAGGTGGATACAACATCAAAAATTCACTTACATTTTGACTACAAGTACCAAAATAATACAAAGGATGATGGTTTACTCACACGATCTTCTCGCGATGACAATGGTCACTGTGTGGTGGTAATAGTTACTAATTTAAGTCTAAACTTTCGATTCAAGATGAGTATACACAATTTATATGTTCCCACTTTTGGTGAAGATATTAGAAATTTCCATTATTATAGAAATCATCGAAACAATTATAGAATAATTGGAATTTTTTTTCTAATTGTGATTATATTTAATATGTTAAGTATTATATTTATTCTTCAAAAAACTATATATAAGATATTTTTTCTAGGTGATCAATGAAAAACATACAAAATGGCATAATCATTAATGTCGTTTATAAATTCTACAATGCGGATTGACAAACGATGCTAGATACATATTTGTGCTAATCAACTCTAGGTGAAGTTTGTGTAATGGTGCATGTGCCGTATGCGTTTACTTTCAAGTTCAGTGTATTCTGTCTCATCAATCAACAAATCAAACATGTTTCAATCACGGACACAATTCCTATATTCGAATAGCCGAAGAACTGCAGTTGTAGAAAATGATGGAGATAGATAAAAAGCTAAGCAGTTACTTCGACGTGTATATATATATTTTTTCTTTGAACATTAACTTAGTTTATGTTTTAGGAGGCCATTCATTATAAGAAATTGAACTTACGAATTAAAACACGACAAAATGATATAATATAACTAGTATGTCATTTTTATCCAAAGAAAACGTAGAAGAAAAGACCAGAATCACTAAAATACCAAAAAACAAAAACAAGTTGCTAACGATAGCCGAATTATTTTCATTTCTATCTTTGAACATTGATACTCGATAGTGTCAAAAAGTAGTAAGCAATCTAAGTAAAGAAATACATGATAGGTCCATCACTATGTACCATGATAATCTTTCTAGAAGCTATTTCAATCTTAAAACGAATTTTTATTATTTTATTTTAACTATATATATATTATATATATAGAAGTACTGTAATTGTTTTCAAGGTACGTAGTTTAAAAACTTTTTCTTGAGGTTTGGATCATGTCGTAGAAATCATCGCTTTTTCAAAATAATTTTGCAATGTTTTGCTAATCTTACCTTACATGTACGTAAAAATTAGAGAGCTTATTTTTTCTTGAATTATGGTTGTGCATACTTGTTGAAATTTTGTTGTTGTCCATACGTGTACAGTCTTTGTCAGAATAGCTTTATAAATATAATATTTTATACCAAAAATGATCCTAGTTTCTTACGTCGTTCAAGATTTTGTCTTTGATGCTTATCTAATACCATCCGCCCAAATTCTATTTCGAAATTTAAAACGTAAGCTATATGAAAAGCTTTCTAAATATAATTTACCAAAAGAGTATTAAAACCACGATTAAGATTATAATAGTAATAATTAAAATTTATAATTATGATAATTTAACTAGTAATGAAACATCATCTTTAAATCTCGCGATCAAGGGAAGTTGCAATCTCCAAGAAAACCTTATTTTAGAGTTCAAATCTTTAAAAACATAAGGTTGAATCGGTTTAACCAATTCAAGAAAACCTTAGCATTGCCATAAATGTTGATCCGTATGGCCGAAAGGCCACATGGATACAAGCTGAGTCATCGATACTTTATTGTATGGAGGAAATTTCCTGATTTTCCTATTGCCCGAATTAGTATACACTTCATTAGGTCCATTAGTTCGAGCATAATTATATATATATTTTATAATTTATCAACAAACTAATCAAGAATTACTCTTAAAGCATGCCTTTTCATTATTTTATTTCACAGGTGTTGAGGTTTTACTGGCTCATAAGTTATTTTCGAGAAAATAAAGACAACCCACTAGTATTATTTATAATATATATTTTCCCCAAGAACTGAATCCAGAACAAAGTTATGCTTCTATGATGATGTCTAAAAAACTTTGTAAGTGTCCAAAGACAAAACAATGTTGTTCAAGAATATTTTTTTAGTGATGACGAATAAATTTATTGTACGGATCTATGTATGGATTTGGTAATTGGGTACTTGTAAAATCCTAATTGGGTAAGACAAACAATGAGCTGGTTCTCATTATGTGTCAACACTTGTTCGAAGATTAGTGGTTTACCAAGATTGTTTCCGTGATTGAGGAACTCAAGTTAAAATTTATATAATTAAGAAGGCTAATGATAGTCCATAAATTCACATATGCTACATGATTAAATACAAGGTCTTTAATTAAAGTAAATGAAATAAATTAAAATATATAGAATAAACGCCCATAAAAAGTAAGAAGTGACTGTTCTTAAGCATATCATATATACACATAATACATATATATACACGCACATGTTCAACAACAAACATGAACATAGTAGAGCAAATTAAGCGCAGACTCTTAAGTTGTAGTATTTGTTTGTGTGAGAAAGAGTTTCTGAGAGTTGAAGAGGTATGCCTGATTGGGGAGTTGATCAAGTCCATCATCGAAACCATGATCAAGATCCTTATCAACAAAAAGGATGTAGAAAGGGACCATGGACACCTGAAGAAGACAAGCTTCTTGCTGAGTATGTTACTTCGAATGGGGAAGGAAGATGGAGCTCTGTTGCTAAGTGTGCAGGTAAACTATTTCGATTAGATCATGCTACATATATATTTGCTTCTATGTATATATGACACTCATGATATATCTAGTCTTCATCGTTGTTCTATCATAAGCTCGTTTGGACATATTAGTAAGCGAATCTATATTGTATTATTCCATTGATATCGATCTTCTTTCTTATTGAATATTTTCTTTAATGAAAGTCATTTATAGTTTCATACATGCGTTAATGAGGATAAATAAAAGACAAGTGGGGAGATCATATATATGGGGTATAGTTGACTTATAGTTGCTCTTGAAAATACATTTCATTCTTGTTTTTTATTCTTATTTTTTTTATAAGCAGTCTCACACTTTTCATGGTTAGAAATAAGACAATGTCATGGTCGAATAAGCTTTTAGGGTTTTTTTTTTTTTTTTCGAAAATCAAATGACGATCTTATGATTCCTTGTTTTATGGAGTTGACTATGATTAGTTTGGAAGCATTTTTACATATGCTACCTTTTTTATTCGAACATTTTGGTCGAGATACTGTTAAAATAGGAAAGATTTATATACTAAATCTTATTATATAGATAAAGATCATCAAGTTGCATTAAACATTTACATATTCATGTTTTGTCAAACCCATTCTTAGTGCTCTTTTCAATGTTTATGTTCGCCATGGAATTGAAAATTAGGGTTGAATAGAAGTGGCAAAAGCTGTAGGCTAAGGTGGGTGAACTACTTGAGACCAGGGCTTAAGAGAGGACAAATCACTCCTCAAGAAGAAGGAATCATCCTAGAACTTCATTCCCTTTGGGGTAACAAGTAAGCTCCTTCTTTCTTTGAAAACGATAATTAAATGCGAGATATGCTAAACGCAAACCTACATAGTACATACTTGTTATCTGACAAGATGACGATTGATATACAATAATAGTTTTCTTTTACTCAATAATATACATGATTCACCATTGCTTTGTTTGTCACCCTTATTATATCACATTTGTAGTTGTATACTCACGTTTCCTTTATGTACGGATTCAAACACTTCATGGGCATGCATTTACATATGATTTTCACAAAACATATATAGGTGGTCTACAATCGCAAGATATTTACCAGGACGAACAGATAATGAAATCAAGAACTATTGGAGAACACATTACAAAAAAAGAAAAACAACTTTTTTGAAGCAAGAAAAAGTCAACAGATGCCGAAAACCGCAACTACAACCACAGCCGCAACCGCAGAATCAACCGTCTCAGCTGGTGTCTGAAGACCACATGAATCTTGAAAACGAGCAAAACATAGCTGCCTCTTTCTCTTACCCGACTAGTGTCTTGAGTGACCAATTTCATATGCCTCAAAGTGTTGCAGCAACCTCAAGCGACCAATCGATGATCGATGAAGGTAACTTGTGGGGCAGCCTGTGGAGTCTAGACGAGGATGATCCACACCGTTTTGGTAGTGGCTCGGAACAGAGGATAACTACTAATATTGCTGAGAAGTTTAACGGCGGCGGAATTGAGGCTCCACCGTGTGGATCATGGGATTATAGTTATGATGGATGTGACACTGGAGGCTATATTTTTTGATTAGTATGTACGGAAGACATAAAGAAAGTTGTGTCTTCGTACGGTTAATAGAAAAAAAACAGAAAGATCTCCATTTGTATTTTTCTAACGTTCGTAGCGATGTCTTACTAAAGAGATCAGAGTAGTGAGGCTTAAAAAATGGTTTGGATTTATATGTCTCGGCAAATCTATTTTATTTTTCTTTGGTAAAATCTTTATGGAATAAATGGTCCTGTGATTTTTCTTATTGACTCCAATAACTCTTTTAGCTAGTAAACACTATATGAGTAAGCTTCGTCTAGCTTACTCAAATAAATTTAGGTTTTTGTCAGTTTTTTTGGGGTTATTTTTCATTTAGGTTTCAATTTCTTTTTTTTTTATATATAAAACAAGGAATCTATTTAAGCTATTTCAAAGATACGGTTCAATTTTCATATAGTAAATGGTTTCGTTTAGTTTCGAAGCAGATTTAATCGTTCTATAACATCTTGATGTGGAAAAAAGGAAATAAATTTCCATGGATATCTTCCTTACACTAGAAGATAGAATGAACAGTATAACGTGTATTTGATAGAATTCATAATAAAATTTAGAAAACAAATTCTACTAAAATATAGAAGAAAGAGTAATTCTTAAAAATTTAAATTTAGTGAATCACAGAATATGAATTTTACTAAAAAATAGAAGAAATTAATAAATATCTTTTAAGATTGAGTTTTACAACAATTTTAATACATACCGATTCTATTTTCCTTATTTTTATATTTTCTAATTTTTTCCAATTTTAAAAAATATATTTTTAAAAAATAATTATATATATGTAATTAGATTTAAAGGTAGTTTATATCAAAAATACAAAAAAGGAAAAAATATTTATTAAGACAATAGATATGTAAATATGTCCCATTTTTACAAATCACATTATAAAGTATATATAGATATTGACGTCTTACAATAATTTTAGTAGGTAGTTCGACTAATTTTAATATGATTGAAGTATGATAAATAAATCTTGTCTGGAAAGTCAATTATACTTTCTAACTTTAACATCTAAAATAGTTTCAGTTACCCGGTATTAATAATGTTTACAGAAATCGGTTTTATTTAAAAAGCGAATCTAAACAATGCCTTTGGATTAGTTTTGTTAGACATTCACAATCGCAAAGGGATGAAATAGTCCGAAGCAGTATCCAACTAGGTCATCATAATAGTCTAGAAACAAACCCAAACCTCTTACTAAGCCCAAACATAAGAACAATTAAAACGGATGCAGCCATGAGCTAAAGCGCGGTATGATAAACCCAAGAAGAACCTTAAGATGATAGGGCTAAAATTATCAAAATAGGCCCACGAAACTTCATTTGCCCAACAACATTATTGGCGCTGACAATTTGGGAATTATATCGACAGCTCCAGTAATTTTTTATTTATTTTAAATATATACTTTTCATAAACATCAACATATTCGTCGACTTTTAGACTAACTTCACAATGATCCATTTTTTATACAATGGCTTTCGCTACATCTTCTACAAAATTTTAAATGATTCAAGAAAACCATCTACATTTTATATTGAGATTAATATCTATATCAAAAATAGACAAAGACATTAAGTAATACATAAAAACCATGATATAATTTATTTATTATCAATTAGTTTTGAATTGAAATTAAAAAACAAAAGCTAGTGACAACTGTAACAGTACAGAGAGATATCAAAACTTTACTCTTTATTTAGAAATCATTTGAACAATTTTACACAAATCTGGTTAATCAGATTAACACGACATCACGACCTAGACTCGTTACAAAACACGACTCGTTAACAATTCTTTCTCCTTCTTTCTGCTTTACGAACATACCTATTTCAGGAGCATTTTTTCATAAAAAAATGAAAACATTACATGAGCGTACTAAATCTCAAAAAGTTAGTTCATACAATTCCATAGTCTGTAATTTGATATATGGATATTGATGCATTTGTAATTTTGCCAATTGTTTATCTTTTGTGGTCATCCTACCCACTTGGATATAATAAGCTCATTTTCCAAAAGAGGGTTCAATTCATAATTAATGTGGTGGATGCTCAAAAGGAAAATATTTGAAAAAGGTTGATGGTGCAAATTGGAGCATGCAAGAATGGTGCCCAATTATATGCACAGCATCTTCCCTAATCTTCAACTATCTTTCTTTAACTTGGTTTAAGAATCTTTTCGTGCTTTAGTTATTTAGTAGAACAATTTGTAATATAAATATGTTATATTGCTTTTATCTCTTTTGATCTGACGAGCTTGAATACATATTTTCAATCATGATAATTTTTCCATTTATTTTCTTATGGCTAAGTTTTTAGACAAGTAAACAAATATTTTTCATAATAAAATTAAAAATCATATTAATCCCAAAAATTTGTTTTTATTGGTCAACACTGCAGATGTGGTTTAGATTGCATGAAAAAAACGAGGACGCTACTACAGATGTTGTTCTTGGATCTTCATAGCTAATCCAAACTCTCATTTTAGAAATATGTAGATTAGGGACGGTTTTGCTCTTTGAAAATGGTAGGAATTCTATATTCAATATGATATGCGATTTAAACAATAAATGATGATGGATATGAATCGATCTATATCATATGTCAATTTATTTTGAGTTGTTAATCCATAAATTTTAACGTGAAAAAGAACTTATATATGTATAAATACTAACGAGCATTGGGAATAAAAAAGCTATGTCCCTAAATCTCATCAAAAGGTCAATTGCAATATATACAAAGTACTTGTCTTCGAAATTGCAACATTGTGTAAGAGTTCCCCTTTGGCCTACATTAGTGGTACCACAGCTACTTGATTCTTTAATATATATATATACACACTAGTTATTCCCAAGGAGCATGTCATCCATCATCCTAGTAACCATGTCTTATAATTCCACTAATGAAAAAAAAAATCTATATCGTATTATACGATGAACGTTTTCTACTTTTCTTTATCTAACAAAAAAAATATGTTATCTTTTAAATTGTTTACTATTCGGACCGCGAAATCGGATGGTCCCCAACCTTTGATAGCTCAGCGTGAGATTTGAATATTAGGGTTTAGTACAATTTGGAAGCCTAATTTATGCATCATGGTCCCCATAATCTTCGATATATATAAGTTGGTAATAGTACACCATCCTTTGGAAGTTGGTAATGGTACACAGTTTTCACTTAATAATGAGTTTAAAAATACAAAAAGTGACTAAATATTATTATATCTTAGTGCAGTGGACCACATTTGAATGTGACCCTTGAAAGGTCTATCGCGGTCAAGTTCTTTACTAATCTAGTACTAAATCGCATTAACACAAATTAACTTATTATTTCCACATGTTCAGAATATATATACATAAACAGAGAATATATATACATAGACATAGGCACTTACATTTATTTATACCACACCATATTTACGCGTAAGGGGTTGTGTACATGTATATATATAGTCCCATGCATTTGTATACATTTATATAAAAAGTACGTGGCTTAATACACATTTTGGTGTGTCAATTACCATTTACAACCCCTATGGATTGGCCTTCTATGCGACGGTCAATCTTTTAAGATTGTATCTTGAAAGTTATTTTCAGCATTTTCAGCATTGTAGTTGTAGATGATAACATTAGCCTACTTTGGTATAATATAAACAGTAGTAAAACATCCTATATACTTAAAATTTGTATCAAAAGGTGAAAACATCTGAACATAAAAACGAAAACATATTATATTATTATATTGTAAAAACAGAATAAATATTTTATTGAAGTGCATTGTATTTACTTATTAAATAAGGTTAGAGTTTAGAGTTTTATTTGTACCCATTTATTAAAGACGCGCCCATTTATAAACTAAACCTCTATAAAAAGAAATAATAATACAGAAATAGTTACATCATTGATATTTTTTCTTAGTTTTACCTCCAAATATTTCCATCTACCTGATCCACTAAAAAAAGAACAAGAAAATCTACTGAACTAAACCATCGTAGGTGATTATCAGCCACTGTACCATGAAATGCTTGGTTGTTCTGAGTTTTTTTTTGGTCAAAATTATAGACATTTGTTAAGGATATTCAATTAAATAGTCTCAGACTTATTTAGTTCACGTAATTCTTCTAGGTTTTACCGTTTTAGGCTTCTACATACATTCGCAGATCTATGAAATGCAATACACATTCTGTCTACATGCAATATGTATATATTAATATATACTACATCTGCATTAACATATATATAATTAAGGAAGCTGACAGGTACAACATGTATTTTACTTAACGTCAGTTTTGTGGCCAGCAAGTACAATACATAAATGTTTGGTCAAAAGAAAATATCATTCTCTCTAAAATGTTTTTGGGTTGAAATGATATCAGTCTCGAATTCTAATTTGATATACTTTTCAGAAAGTTAGGGTGCATGATTTTGATAAAGAATTTTAAGAAACATAGATATGTTCTTAACTCAAAAGGAATCTAAAAATAACAAGTTGGGTTTTTCTATTCTAGGGAAGTTGGGTTTTTGACACTGCGCCATTGACGCTAGCTAGCTGACGGGCATCCTTGAATTAAGTTATAAATTTTGATTTGAAAATAAAACTAAAAGTAAATTACATTGATGTGACGGTATTCTTAGATTCCACTAAAATAAAGTTCAAGCTGTTTCCAAGCGAAAATTAACTTTATAGACATATTTCGCTAGTTATTCGAATTACATTTAATGTATTTATTAAAAAGTAATCAAAAGAGAGAACTAATATTTTATTATTAAAATAAAAGATGTTTAAAATTTCATACATATATTAAAAATCATTTTTATTTTCCAGAATCAGACTGTCATTTATCATCTACATAACAATTAATTCAACTGCTAATAAAATAAAATACAAAATACAAACAATAAAAATAAATAAAAATACAATCTTGCATTTGACAATTAAAACTTATTCCGAATTTTTCTTATCTAAATCACTATTTAAAATAGACTGTTTATACATATTGGAAAATCATTTTTTCTTTGTAGTAATCATTATTGTTATACCCTTTGAAAGCAAACTAAATATTCCTATTACCATTTCCATGTTTCTTACCAATATATAATCGGAAGATATCATTATACGTGTTTTCATCAGACGCCTTTTAGTACAAACTTTTCGTATGAAGAGAGATGATATAACTTCTTCTAAAAACATTTTATCTTTCCCAATTATTTAAATGATTGCATAAAGTTATGGAATGATGACAGAAATAAAGATACCACTAAAACAATGAAAGTAACATCTTCATCTTTAACTTTGACATCAATATTGCACAGTTCTAGTAATATCATGATTTAAGTGATCTATGAGATTCATACTTTCTTCATTAATTTGTTGACTAGAGACTTCGTCAGTTGCAAACTTTTTAACTCCATTCACATACCAGCTGCTCTCTCTTTGTCTGCAACTTTAGTGATAATCCCATCTACAAAAGACAATACGAATGTTGAGTTACCTTCTCTTGCAGACTCATCAGTTTAGCAGTGTCACCCTTTTATATCTTGTCAAAAGCGTTATTGCTTCAACAAAGCTTGCGTATTAATATGCTACATAGTAAAACACTTTCAATCTTCATGTTCATTGCATACATCACATATCGAAAATATGGTTTTGATACCAATTTGTTATAGCGGATGTGAGAAAATGAAAAAAAAAAACGCACGACTTTTTTGCATTCACCAGAAGACTGATTTACTACTAACATAAAAAATATCATAATAAAATGAAGATAAATGGAGACCATGCATGAATAAATAGAAAAGATTCTAACTTAACCTTCAAATGATTTCGGCTCGTAAGTGTAGGTCTAAATCGATTTAAGGCATATCAACAAACTTTAAGAAAGGTACGTAGTATAAAGAGAACAGAAGGAAAACTCAATACAACCGAGAATGAGATGAGAGAAAATCTTATAAATCTAAATCAGAGCATCTTCTCAAAATGTCTGAGATGCTTCCCGAGTTCCCAGATCTAAGCATCTTAAAAGATTTGGCCACTTCTTGATGCAGAACCACTGCTTGAGGGCACCATGTACATATACATACCCATGGTGGCTGATGTCTTTGTTGCGCTAGTGGGAAATAACGTCAACAATAGTGGTGACAAAGGTCACCATTTTTTCTCTCACTTGTTTTTTTTAAAAGCTCTATTATAAACTGAATTTAAACTAATTTTATCTTTTAAAGAAAATAACCCATGTCATTGCTTTGATGAAAACTAACATAATCTATAATTTACCAGCTTTTAATATTTATTAAGATTTTAATTTTTTTTTAAAAATCATTGAGTTTTAGTAGTTTTTATTGATATATCCAATATTTCTATAAAGTTTTAGAGTTTTTATAGATAATTTGGACTTAACTCTATATATTGACTGAGTATAAGCCCTTCTCTGGCCCTGGGAAAAGCAGCAAACTAAGTTTTTATCTACCTTTGCTATTGACTGTGAGCTAATCAATAGGATTTAAGAAAGAAAAAAAAGTTATCTGCCATGATAGCGAGTTAACCATACGACACTGATTTGAGTTATAAATGAAAAGATGATGCCAACTGCATATAGGATTCCTCTGAATAATTCGGCGCATGAACCCTTTAAGAATTTCTTAAAAGGTTAACGTTTTAAATCATTTTGCTTACGCCATTTTACTTATTTGTTTGCTTAGCTCTAGTCTTAATTAATGGAAGTGGTTTATTTGTAGTTTCATGTATTCTAACTCAAAATTAATTGATAATGAGTGAATTAACTTAAGTAGTATTTTCTATAATATTCAAGGTCTCTTTCAACTTCTAATGTGGAATAATATTCACACACATTTTACAAATTAAAGCTCATTGTCGATTAATCATGAATACATCATTTTGAGATAATGGTTTCTCTAACCATTAATTTCGATATATCATCAATCTTGGGTCAAAATATTCAAAATATTTCAGAATCAAATTATAGAAGTATGTGTTCGAACTCTGATACCAAATTAAATTTTTTAGACTTTGATTTAAAATCAATTGTCGTTGGCATAATAATGCCCATAAACTTGAGCTGGAATTAACCAATCCACCAAATCCCTAATATTAATATGCATTCTAATAATTTGTTGTATACTTTCCGCTAAATCATGTGTTTCGTTAGGTAATCTTACACACAGCAAAATTTCATTTTCGTCAATGATACTAACATCGGACGCTTAGATATCCTAGTTGGACTTTTATTTGGGTTATTTCATTTGTTAAACGGTTGTTTTAGAAATTTAGGCATTATGTGTTTGAACTGTGAGTTGGAAACAACTTTGAGGGATTTTTATGACACTTTTCCATACTTTTAAAAGTGAAACTATAAAACTATATATGCAACTTTTTATGCTCATATATTTAATTGTATTTTTTGTAATCTATTGTATATTTATTTGAGATTTTTGATATTTTCCTATCATAAATGATGATCTATTGAGGCAAAAGAACTTTGAATGAATTTTTATGACATTTTTTTTTCTACCTTTGAAGTGTAAAATTATATTTGCAATTTGTTTAAGCTAACATGTTTAGTTTTCTGTCTACTACATCATTATCAAAAAATATATAATCATTATTTAAAAATAAATGATGAGATGTTGTCTAAGACGTATATATCAAATATATTTATCTGTAATACATATGGATCTACGTAGTTTTTGACTTGTAGTATATTCACAAATAACAATTTTAACCATATTATGTATATCACGACTCTTTTATAAAGTTCCATTTACCACAATCTGTAAGAAAGAATATCGTAAGTTTGTTAAGTAAGATTTTTGACTTTTATTTTTTTATTTTAGATTTGGGATAGGGATTTTTTGCATTTAATTTCACTTTAAATAAAGGCTGACTCCAATAACACAATGATTTGATTAAAGCTTTATTGATATTTTTATGTAAGAAAGTTTGTGGTTCGAATTTTAGAAAAAAATATAATTTATTATCAATCTTCATAAAATGGTGCAGATGGAATCATCAGAAATATATTATCCTAAAAAGATAAAATATCTATTGTAAAATCGGTTGATATATGGAATCATTTTCATAACTTAAAATAATTTTTTTGGAACAACAAATGAAAAAAGTTTTTTTTTAGTCATTCATCAACTTACACATCTAAATGTGTCGACATAACGTGAACCCTTCCATCAATTTATAACGTAAACCATTTTGAACAAAATATTTTTAAGTTGTTAGTGGATCTTCCTATCTATATGTATATATGTTTTTTTTTAAAAAAAATCATTTCCTTTTATTCCATTTAAGGGTTTCAAGTTATTTAATTTTTCGTTGAGAAAGAGGTTTCCAAATTTTGTCGTTAATGTAAATGATGTGTTAACATTGTGATAGGTCAAGTTTTTTTATTATATTTTAATATGTATCTTTTTATCCATTCATATAGTTTATACCATATGGTCAAATTAAAGCAAGGGATTTACAGCATTTGTTAGTAGAAGTTTGATCTTGATAATTACAGGTTTTATATTGAACTAGAACCGGCCAAACTCCGTACAAATAAAACCAGAAACTTGAGTTAAATAATTACTTCATTAACTAATAATATTAATAATAATGGAGACTATTTCGGACGCATCGACATAAATACTAGTTTTATGATTTCACTTTCCCTAATTGTATCATTTGATACTTTCTCTTTTTTTTTCCTCAATATGCCTTTGTGTGTACAACATATTTATATAGAGTAAGTTCACACAAATAGAAACTAACATAAACTCTTTGGCGTAATTTCTCATCTCACTCTACTTTTCTTCTTTTTAAGAGAGAGAATTTAGGGTTTTTTGTTTCGTCTTCTTTTTTTCTGGTCAAGGTTCCAAGGTCTTAGTTTTCTTTAGTTTCTTGAGGGAAATTTTGAAGAAATGGGAAGGGGAAGGGTTCAGCTACGGCGGATCGAGAACAAGATAAGGAGACAAGTGACATTTTCAAAGCGAAGAACGGGTTTGGTGAAGAAAGCTCAAGAGATCTCAGTATTATGTGATGCTGATGTTGCTTTGATTGTCTTCTCCCCAAAAAGCAAGCTCTTTGAGTACTCTGCTGGTTCCAGGTTCGAATTTCTTCCTAAAATAATTAATTTCGAATCTTATTTTACCTTCTGCTTACTTTTATATTAAGACCGGATATATATATCTTTACCTATCTACATATATATATATATATATATATATATATATATCAGCTTATATTTCATGTTTTGACAGATTGGGGAAAGTGGTAGGTTTTAGCTGGTGGAGATTGATGTGAAATTGGCTGAGATAATTTGATTAAAAAATATATATATGGCTATATATGTCGTGTGTGAGAGATTAATTAATACGTACTTGCTTAGTTCTTGCATCTCTAAGTTAGAGAAGAACATAAGAAGATGAAATATTATATATCGTATATAAATCAAATCAACAGAAGCGAGTACAAATAATTATTTCATCAAACCATTATTGTGAGATATAACAGTTCCTTTGATTATATGAATATCCAGAAACATATGGTGGCTAATATGCTAATTGTAAACCAAAATAGGGTGAATATACCATGAAATAATCAGAGATCTTTCTTTTAATTTATGTGCGAGTTTTTGTTCTTCAACTTTACGGAAAATGTGATTTTATAGGGAAAATTAAGGTTGAAGAGCGAATTTGACATAAGTCTACAGATCATTTTTTTTTTTATTCAGACCTGTACGGTTTGAACCAATGGGTAGATCCAATGTTCAAAGGTAGATTACTTTGGCTATTACGATCATGTCAGATTGAAGTTTTTTTTTTTGGTTTTCTGCGTTAAATTGAAGTTTGTTTTATTTATTTCAATAACTCGAATACAAAATAAGTCTGACGGGTTTTAGCTAAACGTTTTTTGGTACTAATAACATAGGAGAATTTTTTTTTTTCGTTATTTTATCTGACATTCATATATAAAAAGGAACATAGTTTAACTAAAATGGCAATTCCTTTTTAATTTAAATGAATCAATCGGGCGATGTAACATAATCTAGCTACTAGAAAGCTCATATTAGAATGGTGATTGTAGAAACAGAACACTAAAAATAAAATAAATATACGAGGAGACATATTATGATGACACCGTTCAAATTATCCCAATGTCCTAGGTTCATGTAAATTATAATAGTTCTCATCTTTTGATAAACGCTATCATTAATTATTGCAAATGAACTGCGGAAAAGAGAAGTAGTCCTACTATATATAGGAAGAACATATCATATAAATTTTTGGTGCAAATTATCATCTTATTAGGGATGGGATTTCGCATTGAAAGTATCTAAATGTACACAAAATTACTAAAGAGAGAAACCAAATCTACTATAAATAGGAGTCACAATCGTAATAGTAGTAAACATGAAAGTAAGATTTCATTATGTTGTACTGTGTTATAATAAACATTTAAGATATACAGTAAAATGTTGTTGGAAGCATGACAAGCCTTTGTCATGGAGCTTTGTGCCTTACTTTGTTTTTTTCTTGGTCGAACCTAGGACTAACCTCGATCTTCACATGAAATTATATACACACCCATGATTATACTTTTCTAGATCGAAGCTTTAAGTAGTATGTCCAAAAATGAAAACTCTTGCGAACATCTTGTAAGAAATGTGGTTAAGTGATATATATAATAGTTATTTTAGTCTAAGGAATACAGTACTAACACAGTGATAAAATTCCGCATGTGGTGGCACAGTTGTATTGTGTGTAAGGATGGGCATAATTAAACATGTTACAATCTCAAGTTCGATATCACTATGTATAAACTTTGCGTGTGGGCTACTTGGTTACTTATGCCTCGGTTCGAGTGCTTTACCTACAGTAGGTTTGTGAGGAAACCTTTACCAAAGGGCATGTTCTCTCTTTAATCGGGCTTTTGACGAGTCCCAAGTATCCGGTGCTAAATCCATAAATATAGTGTTTAAAATGTATGGAAATGTAGATCAATGTTATCGATAGTATATGAATGAATGATGCATATGAATGCAACAATGTATTTGTTTATTTTCCAAAACTTAAAAAAATAGAGTATACCAACTCAAGAAAGAAACAATTATTTATTAGGTTCAATATGTGGTATGATGATAGTATTTACATCGAGTGTTCATTCAAGTTTTATTAAACGATGTTTAGCATGGAGAGGATTCTTGATCGATATGAGAGATGTTCATACGCCGGTCAAGATATTCCTACACCAAGCTTGGATTCACAGGTTCTTCAACACATCAATCAATATCTATTAAATATAAATCATTGTCTATTCCAAAGTTAGCTAACTATTGTTTGTCTACTTCTTCTTGTTGTTTGTAGGCTGACTGTTCAACAGAGTGTTCGAAGCTCTTGAGGATGATTGATGTTATGCAAAGAAGCTTAAGGTTAGAAACTTATTACTAAAGGATCTTCTACAAATGAATATATATACACGTTTCTAAATTTGTACGATATAGTAAATTGCAACTTCATTTTTAAATTATTTGCTTCATATAACAAGACACTTAAAAGGAGAAGAGGTGGATACTCTAAGTATCAGAGAGCTTCAAGGCCTGGAGATGCAACTTGATACTTCTCTCAAGAGAATTCGCTCTAGAAAGGTTCTTTATCTAAAAAAACATTATCTTACATCTTGTAGCATGTATGCATGGATCATTTGTACAAAAGTATTTGTGTCTAATCATGTAGCTATTGTTTTGCTTTGGGAGTACAGAACCAGCTCATGGTAGAGTCCATAGCACAGCTCCAGAAAAAGGTAATATACTGGGTTAGAGAGAATTTCGCTTTGTTATGGTTTTGTACCATGCAAACGTCTCTGATTTGTATACAAATCCTAATACTTTGACCATATACGTGATCTAAACGTTTGCTATTCTTCTCTTTTTTTTTTTTGCAACTAAGAAACGCAAATCCAAATTTTAGATCTAGAATACTTGAGTGTTTAAACGAATTAAATTAATAAATGTGCGATCTTTTGTTGGCACAGGAGAAGGAACTCAGAGAACTAAAGAAACAGCTAACAAAGGAGGTGAGACAAACGTCATAATGTCTGACTATACGTGCAGTATATAAGTGATTTTCGATCCTATTTAATGTGGAGTTCAAAGTTTAAGAAATTAGTCAAGGTTTCAGTCTAAAATATCCTGGTTAAATAATTTTTATTTATGTTTGAATGTTAAAACAATCACAACACGAGAAATAGTATTGAATTTATCAGGTTGATCAAAGAGAAGACTTTGAGCCGCAAATACTTAGCCAAGGGTTAGTCTCATTGGCAACGCCACCGCAACCGTCGCCCGGACCTATATCTCCACATCCTCCTTTATCTATTGGGTAATATAAATTTTGCATTTTCTATATATTTCGATTTCACTTTGGATACGCAATACCAATTATATTGTGTTAATAACTTCATATTGATTAATAGTATTAGTAAGTTAATGTTACTGATCAACATCACGAAATTAAAAGTTGTATCGTTGATATTTGCGTAGCTACGAGCAAGTGTGTGTCATTTATATGGGATGAATAAATATATTACTTACAGGGACACATCGCAAAGCAATGAAGTTGGAGAAGTAGATGCCGGAACCTTAATTCGGCCGACCAATACACCGTTGCCGCATTGGATGCCTCGGCTCACTGGAGAATAAGGGTCCGAATGCTATCTTGGTTTGTTATTTTCAGCACTTAAATATATATATATATAGTAACAAAATAACTTTTCGGTTTAAGTTGAACAAAACCGAATATCAGGCAATGTTACCGGTTTTGGCATTCTTATAACCGGCATAATTAAGATGTCCTCAAGTTTCAAACTCCAACTGAATTTTAGAAATATTGTATCTCAAATGTGATTTTGTATATTTTATTAATGATTCTACGTTTCTTACATTTTCTGAATTTGAATCTCTCCGTAACATGCAATATTGCGAATTTGAATTCGTGTAGTCACAAAACGATGGTACACACACGGTATGCTATACCTTTGTTAACATTTTGTAAAATTTAAGAGCAAAGCAGCGGAGGTGAACTTTGACGATGGTTACAAGTTGATTAGGATGTATGATTTAGATGTTTCGATAGATAAAAAAAGATCTAGATTTTTTTTATTAAAAGTTTATAAGTTTTGGCGAAACTGAATATAACAATTAGGATTAAAAATTCCCAGTTAAATTTAGATTTCACAATTTAGAGTATATACCAAAAATTAACTTTTCAAATAAGAAAGATGAATAGTGATTTCTAATTAGGGCAAAACTTTGATTAAGAGCTTGTCAAAGTTTCAGTAAACTTATGAAAATTTCCATTTTTTAAAGCTTATTATATTATTTGAAACACATCTATATTGGTTTTTTATTTAAAAATGTATGAAACAGTATATGTACAAACAACAATTGTCCTATACTTTTGTAATCTTGTGAAAATTTCCGAAAACTTGTTAAATCTTAAAAAAAATTGTACAAATTTCTAAAAATATTTTTACATACATATTCTCATCATCTAATCCAGCTTAAAAAAAGTTTGTACCCCCGTAAATTTCATAAACATTCCAATTGGTTAACCTTTTAGTTACTCTTGTTGCGAATAGTATTGACTTATCATTAGGGTATTACTCCATTACAGAATTCATATAATTTTGTAAAATGTTCTTTGTAAAATCATCAATATATATAACAATTTTCATTATTTATAAAAATAAAAAAATGGAAAGAAAAAACAAGAAACAATTCTTCATTCATTCCGAACCATAAAAAAACTTTTTAAAATTGGTCATCCGTCTTGATTATTTAATCAATTCTTAGAAAATTGTGAATTTTAGCCTTTAATATATATTTTTTTACTCTCGGTAAGTCGGTATCAGGCTCACTATTTGGTTCGGTTTATTTTAATTTGGTTTTTTGACCACCCTTGAGTTTGTCAGGAAATAGATTGTCAAAATATACCCCTGCATTTATTTCGAATTTGAAATCTGACCCAAATAACTTTTGTGACTTTTTCTCATCTGCATATCAATCGATCACCTACTAAACGGTTCGACCCGGACCCGTTTCAATATTTTTTCTTCTTTTTTCAAATCTGAAGAACACAAAGGGAAACCTCATCATCACTGAATCACTTTGCAACAAAAAAAAAGAATTCGGGATTCATCTCTTCGATTCCATTTTTTTTCTTTCAAATCTCTCTGTATCTATCGTTCTTCTGGGTTCCCAGATCTGTTCGTCCTGTCCCCATTGCCGACGATTTGAAAACCCTAACATCGCATATGCCCTTTTCGAATGCTCACTCACGCTCGTTGAAATCTAAAGGGTTTCTCCTTTGAATAATCAAAAGGTTTGTGTTTTTAGAAATCTCTAATTCCAGAAAATGCAGAGCGTAACGAGCTCAGCTCCAACACCAGAAGCCATATTAGAATGGCTTCAGAAGGAAATGGGTTACCGGCAATTAGGTCCGGGCAAATCCCATGTGCCTTCTATTGATGCTATTAGGAAGATTTGTAGAGGGAATATGATTCCCATTTGGAGTTTTCTTATTAACCGTGCGAAGTCAGAGAAGACCGTTGAGAGCATTAGGCGTAACATCACGGTTCATGGAGGTAGTAGTAGTAGCGATGCTAGTATTGCTAATTCTGTAAATACAGTGAAGGAGGAGAGTAAGGCTAAAGGGAGGCGGAAAGAGAAGGCCTTGGCTGGGGAGAGTTTGAGTTCTGCTGAAAGCAGAGAGGCTGCATTGCAGGAAAGAGAGTTGGCTGCAAAAGAAGTGGAGAGGTTGAGGAACGTTGTAAGGAGGCAAAGAAAGGATCTTAAAGCTCGAATGCTTGAAGTCTCGAGAGAGGAAGCTGAACGGAAGAGGATGCTTGATGAGAGGGCTAATTACAGGTTTGGCTTTAATCATCATAATCTGCTACGACGGCATGGCTTGAATCATCATTGATTATGTATAGAGATTTTGTGAATGGTTTCATGAGATTGTATTATTTTTTCAGGCATAAGCAAGCAACGCTGGAAGCTTATGATCAGCAATGTGACGAAGCAGCAAGAATATTTGCGGAGTATCACAAAAGGCTACAGGTCTACGTTAATCAAGCGAGGGATGCACATAGATCGAGTTTAGATTCTTCGAGTGATTTATCGAGCAAGCTCAGCACTAACAACGAGAGGGAAGCTGTTTATTCCTCTGTCAAAGGAAGTAAGTCGGCGGATGATGTCATTCTCGTTGAAACAACCCGAGAACGGAGTATCAGGAAAGCTTGTGAATCACTTGCATCACACATGGTTGACAGAATATGTAACTCTTTCCCTGCTTACGAAGGAAACGGAATTCATTCGAATCCTGAGCTGGAAACTGCCAAGCTGAGTTTTGAATATGATGGAGAAATATCTGATGAGATGAGAGCTGTTATACTGAACTGCCTGAGTAGTCCTCCTCTACTCCTTCAGGCTATTGCTGCACACACCCTACGCCTTAAGACCCTAATATCCAAGGAGATAGAAAGGGTAGATGTCAGAGTTGATGCCGAAACATTGAGGTGCCTCTCTACTTTCTTTACAATGCCTTTCTCTATATGTGCAATTCTGATTCAGCCGGATTTGATTCACTTGAATGCACCTTGCATGATATTTATACTTAATTTATTGAAACAGCAGAAGCAAATTGTCCAACCTATCATGCGAAGTGATAGTTAACTTAGTTTGAGTCGTTGGAAACTAACTTCCATTCAAAATGTGTCTTATCTGGTCGATATAGGCTGTTCTTGGACCTGCTTTTACACCTGTTCAATCAATGATATTTATACTTGACTCTCTTTTTCTTTTACGAGATGAGATATCTTTACCCTCTGTTCATGTTCCAGTGTATCGATTAGCTGATGAAAGCTGTTTGATGTCAATCTACGCTACAGGTATAAGTACGAAAACAACCGGGTAATGGAAATTTCTTCTTCTGATGTAAGCTCCCCATTGAGTTATCAGTTTAATGGTAATGGGAAGATAGCCACAGATACTCATTCCAAAGGATCAAACAACCAGCTCCTTGAACGGCAGGTTGCTCTCCTTATATGATTCTTTCTGGCAAATTTCAGCATATAAATTTTATAAAGGACATATTTTCAGGCTTACTGTTTAGCAATGGCTTAGTTCTCACTTATGGATTTTTTTTGGTCAGCTGCTACATTTAAACTTGTTACACTGTATGATCATACGTTTAGAATTCATTTATCTCATCTTGCACGCATGTTTGTATCCAGAAAGCACATGTGCAACAATTTTTGGGAACTGAAGATGCACTAAACAAAGCCGCAGAAGCACGGGTTTTATGTCAGAAACTTAAAAATCGTTTGCATGGAAATGCTGACACAGTTTCTTCACATTCACTTGGTGGAGGCACGTCACAGAATGTTAAAAATCTTAGGCAATTTGAGGTAAATGCCTGATTTTTGTTTGCAACTTTCCATGATTTGAGTTAATCAATTTATACATCTTCGTTCTGTGATCTAAAATACTTTTCTCTCCAACTTACCTATGTCCTTTAATGGCTTATGCAGTTAATGCTCTTATATTTAGCAACACCGAATTTAATGATATTTCGTTCTCCAGTCTGCATTATGTAACCAATTCAGTTATCAAGAATGTCCAGTTTAAGTTTAGTATGCTGCTTGACCAAGCTATTATATATTTTTTTGGCAGTTGGACGTATGGGGCAAGGAACGAGAAGCTGCTGGTTTGAGGGCCAGCTTAAATACATTGATATCTGAAATACAACGACTGAATAAATTATGCGCTGAAAGGAAAGAAGCTGAACATTCCTTAAAACAGAAGTGGAAGAAAATTGAAGAATTTGATGCTCGCAGATCCGAACTTGAAACCATATATACTACTCTTCTCAAGGCCAACATGGTAATATTCTAGTTGATATTGTTATTAACTAAAGACAGTAACTGCAATTGGTACAACTTTGTGTGATGATCCGATTTTTTCTCAGGATGCTGCTGCATTCTGGAATCAGCAGCCACTAGCTGCAAGGGAATATGCAATGGCCACCATAATTCCAGCTAGTGAGGTTGTTGCAGACATTTCAAAAAACGCTAAAGATTTCATTGAGAAAGAAGTGTCTGCTTTCTTCCAGAGTCCTGATAACAGCCTCTATATGCTTCCAGCAACTCCACAGGTCTGTATTTTCTCACTGCGTATGTCTGATAATAATCTTTAAGATATATTTTTCACCGAATTGGAGAGATAGTATTTGGAAGATACTGAAAAGTTACAAATTTAAAAAATTTGTGGTTAGTGATACAAGGATTCTTTTGGCTGCAAGTTTAATATTCGTGGAGCATAGGGGAAGCTTAGCAATTCATGGTTTTTGCTGGTTTCATTGCTGTAGCGAAATGGTTATTACTAGGTTTCGAGCTCTTTTGTTTTTAGCAAACTTGAATGTTACTGCGACCATTATGTTCATATCTATTTGACTCTTTTTCTTAATCAGGCCCTTCTGGAGTCTATGGGAGCTAATGGGTCAACAGGACCTGAAGCGGTTGCCTCAGCAGAGAAGAATGCGGCTTTGTTGACTGCAAGAGCTGGTGCAAGAGATCCATCAGCAATTCCTTCTATATGCCGCATTTCTGCCGCCCTGCAGTATCCTGCGGGTGAGTCTCTTTTTTTTGTTCCCCCAAAATACAGAAATTGAGTAGTGAATTCCTGGCAAACATTATTTTGATGGCCAAATTTCAAGGTATTTCCTTGTGACTATTATAATTCACTGCCTCATGAATGGAATATATTTAGTTTCTGTGGAATTGTCGTTTAAACAACCCAACCAAAACACTAACATATCAAGATTTTCCTTTAAACGGTTGGTTCTACATAGATTAGGGCATGCTTGAGTTGCTCTATCTTTTTATCTTTACCTGCATCGTTCACAAGTTGCGGATTTCATGGGATGTAGTGCAATGATGTAAAAGAGTGCGCGAAGTATCTTTAGGACATACATGTTGCTGCTTTACTGTTGGGCTTGCTGTGATCAATATTTCTTGCTACTTATTTAGGTTTGGAGGGTTCAGATGCAAGTTTGGCATCAGTTTTAGAGTCTCTTGAGTTCTGCTTGAGGCTCCGTGGCTCCGAGGCATGTGTGTTGGAAGATTTAGCAAAGGCAATCAACTTAGTGGATATACGTCAGGATTTAGTTGAAAGTGGTCGTGCTCTATTAAGTCATGCTTACCATGCCCAGCAAGAATATGAAAGGTAAGTTCTCTGTACTATCGTGTGGATGATTCACCGATATCTTCTCAGTTGCGTCATATTATTTTTCTGCTTGATTCATTCTTGATGCGAGAATACAATGTGCAGGAAAACTAAGCATTGCCTAGATCTTGCCACAGAACAAGATAATACAATAACAGAGAAATGGTTACCTGAGCTCAAGACTGCGGTCTTGAACGCTCAAACTTCCTTGGAGCACTGCAAATACGTGTGGGGTTTGGTAGGCAACTCCTTTAACCATAAAGCTCAATATTATTATTATGATGCTGTTCTCTTGCCCCCATATAAACTCATTCTTGCTGTATGACAAGCTGTTGGCTTCATAAATGCTTTGGACACATTTTTCGTGGATTAAATTGCTTTGGATCAGTTAAACACAATAACTTCCAAGGTTTACAGAAATTTAAGTAATGAAAGCATGGGGGTTATAAACAGCGTTTTGTTGTATTTTAATGCAGTTGGATGAATGGTACGAACAACCTGCTGCAACTGTTGTGGACTGGGTCACGGTGGATGGGCAAAACGTTGCGGCTTGGCATAACCATGTGAAAACATCATATTGCCTTTTACGATAAAGATGAAGAAATGTCCATTAGAATCGAATCCGAAGGTTGTTCCGAGCAAGACAAAAAGGAGAGGGTATTTAGCAGAAGTCCCTTTGAAACATTCGTTCCCAGACTTTACAGAGATTTTACCAAGGTACAGTTTGTATATAAGACGGTACTCTTCTCCATAATAACCATCCACTGTGTGATTATAGGTCTTGCTTTCTGTTCCCTAGCATTGCTTTGCAAAGGGCCTCGCTTTGTATTACGCATACTGATTTTGTATTTGTATCAGTGTCTTAAGATGGTTCGATTTCGTATTAACAAGTGTTGGATAGCTTGTGTTACAAGGATGAGTTTTTAATGACAGATTCAGTTCTCTACTTTATATAATTCTTGGAGATCCATTTAAGTTGTTGTTGTCGTCTACAACAACTCATGCACACGCTTGGAATATACAAGGCGATGGCAATGCTATGAAAGACTAGGCTTTAAACATTAGTCTATATAAAAGAGATTTAAAATTCAGAAAAGACCAACAAACCTTTTAGAACCAAACTATTGTTGTTCGGCAAAAACCTAAAATTCAATTATACAAAAAGAGTGAACCATCCAACTTGCCTCTAAGATCATGTTACATAGAACTATGTTCATAAAAATCACTTAAAACACACTCAACTGTTGTAAAATTGATCATCAAAAAGATATAAATCTCTTCTAATACACACAACCTAATCACCCATAAACTAATTTTGAGAAAGATGAAAGTACCGCAACCCAAGAAGTGAGCTTTGCTAGTTAGATCTACTTGGTATCTGGCACTTGCTCGTTGTCTATATAATAGGCTATTGCATCTTCAATAAAAACCAATTATGTTTTCCGATAACTCGAGCTTATCTGTCGCCACCCTCAAGTTCTTCTTGATCTTCAAGCTGGCCTTCCTCCTTGTTGTTAGCTTCAGAAATTAGAGTCTCGTTGTTACTATTACTGTTCCCTCCACTTTCCTTGTGACCAAAGAACAATCCTGAAGAAGACAAGTCCTCTTCATCAAGATCCTCTTCTTGTTCTGCATTCTTATTATCCTTTGATCTTTCAACTACAACACCATCCATCCATTCCGGACAACGGTGTGTCATCCCGAGATCCGTTTCAATCAGTGAGGTGTTAAAAACCCGATGATCCCGCTTAATGCAAGAACATTCAGGTACAGGATGCGAAAGAAAACTAAAGGCTTTTGATATTTTGGAAGATTCGATTAGACCCTCGAGTACGCTTCTCTTCAAAAGCTTCCTAACCGATGTTATCCAAGTGTGATTCGCCTCGTACATATGATCTCGTATCTCTTCCAAAAGCATTGCGATTTGTTTCCTGCATATATGATCAACTTTCATGATTACTAAAACATATTCTATTAGTATCTTCCAAACAGGATGATATATTCATTACATCACCTGTCTGGTCTAAATGTCTTAACAGAAGCAGACTGATAAAGCCGATGACCCATCACCAAACTAGCAAAACTCGGATGTCCTTTCCCGTCACGATCAAAACCGGGGATAAACACATCAGCTTCAACGCTCACAACGTAATCAATCGCTTCCCACAACAGCTTGTGAGCATTAGTTCTCAATTCAATTACCGTGTTTTCAGGCTCATTGTCACTCTCAGCCACCCAACCCCACCAACCTTCAGTGTTGTAATACTTCGGTCTAGCCGGTGGAGGTGGAAGTGGTTGAGGCCTTTGTGTTATGCTCTTTAATGAATCATGTTTCGTTTCTTCCTCGACCGAAGGAGGTGTCATTTGTTTAATATCATTATGTTTCGACTCACGACCATACATTTTAGCAAGCTCCCATCCAGTACTAAGAGAAGTCCGGTCAACTACATTTTCAAACATGCCGTGTAATGGAATTAACGTTCTCTGCCCGCCAAAAACCTCTCCACCAGCGACATATATAATTGTATCCCATGAATATCCGTAAGCTCGTAGAAGAATACCAACCTGAGAGAGAGAGAGAGAGAGAGAGAGAGAGAGAGAGAGAGAGAGAGAGAGAGAGAGAGAGAGAGAGAGAGAGAAAATTCCGACTCTTGCTTTAATGCGGGTTTTTTATTTTATCGAAACTAAATCCATAAAATAATTTATGCTCTTGCTTACTTCTTCTGGCATCAGAGGACATAAACCCGCGAGGCGTTGCTCGGCTGAGTCTACAGAGAGCTTCCCTTTGACAATCCCACGTTTTATCATCCAAGCTCGTTTATGTTGAATCAACTCAGTATGAACATCCTTCAAGTAGCTCCAAATGCAATAGACACGTAAATCGCAATATACTATGTCACGTTTGTTCCCAAACTGTACAATACGATAAACTTCAAAGTACCTGGAACAGTTCAGCACAGCCATGATACGCCAAAGCTTCTCTTGTCATCCCTGGATCATAGGCGATAAAAGGTCGTCCCAAAGGTCTCAGCCTTTGCAATACTTTGGTGGAAAGTTCTTGAACCTCTTTTCTAAATTGTAAGGCGTGGAACGCAACCCTACACCGTAACCTCTGATATTCTTCAAGGTCACTTGGAAGTATAGCCTATAGATAGAAAATCAATCAGAACATAGTCAATGATTAAAACTATAGAGAAATGATTGTTAAGAAGATGGGAGATTTTTTCGTTACTTGTAAGCATCCACCGTTAGGGACAACTAGTTCAACGACCGAGTGTTTCATGAGAACAGGCAGAACATGGTGTAAGTAGTAATAAGGCGAAGATCCGTAAGAAACTTTAAAGGAAGGAATCTGTTTCTTTCTTCTAGCCCATTTGAGATTCTTGGGGAGAGTTTTAACAACTCTAACGTCATTTGCAAGTGAAGCCATGAAGTGCTCTTCATTGTACAAATATGCAAAGCTCTTAAACTGTGAGCTGCTCGTAGACACCAACATGTCAATGAAACTAGAGCAAAGAACCAAATCAACATCATCAATCATAGAGTTCAATAATTAAGTCCGAACCTAATCCCTTTGCTGCTGGTTGTTGATTGGATTTCAGGAATAACCAGAGTAGCGTTAAGAAGCCGAGAAACAGCTACGACGTCAGGAATCTTAGAAAAAATGACCGAAAGTCAGAGCCATGAGAAGTGTCACACACTTTATCGCAATGTCAAGATGATCTGAATTTTCTTTCTTCTTACCGAATTTCTAATCTGGTGGAAACCACCTTGTATTCTGACGAAAATAAAACCTTTTGTCCTCGCCAGAGGAACTGTTACCCCCAAAATTACAAACCAAATAAACATAATGAGATACATAATTAAAAAGATTTCATTCAGCTTATCAAAAGACAACAAGGTCAACTTTGGTTCCAAGTTAAGGCTTAACTCTAAAATGGACACAATCTCAAAGATTCAGTTCCAGATCCGACACTGTAGGAAGAAACATGAATTTTGCTAAAAAGAAGCAAACCTGAATGGAAATCTCTTCGATTAGCATGGGGAAGTAATGGCTCCACATGCCTTATTGGACCCCAGAGTCTTCTGTACATTGGGGTCTGTAACATACATCAAAAAGGAAGTTCAAAGATCAAAAAGCTAAACACACAGAGTTTTGCGCAAATAAAGGTAGCAGTTAAAATCTTGGTTCAATGTCTAAAACCAAGTGATAAACTTTTAAACTAAGAAAGGCAAGAGTCATAATTATGGCTAAATACACAAAGGTTTAGAACTTTTAAGGAAAAGGAAACAAAAAAACGATTTCTATAGTATCTTTGGAAAGAAGATTTGAATTCCAGTGAAAATGAAGACACTCAGATGAAAAGAAGAATGGCCCACTTGAGAAAATTAAATAAAAGTTTCTCTGTGATTCTATATTAATCTCTGAGATCCACTTAGAACACTTGAGAATCAAATCAACAAGAAACAAAGTGTGTGTGTATGTGAAGGAGAGAGAGTGATACATGTCGGTTAAATCTGGGATTGTCGAAGACGGGTCTCCAGGAGAAGATAGTGACAGGGATTGAGTAATCGGAGATGGAGTCGTCGGTGAATCCGGCGAGAAGAAAGTGAACGAGGAGAGAGAGAGCAGACAAGACAAGACCAAGAAGACCAATCCATTTCATGCGCGACCTCACGAACACTTTACCTTCTCCCTTCATCTCTCTCACTCACTTACTCACTCGATTAACCTTAAAGTTCTAGTAACGGAGAAGAACAAAACAGAGACTAGAGTCGAAGAAAAGTCGAATCGGACTTTGAAGAGACACGTGGGAGAACATGTCTGGAGAAGTAGATCGGTGTTGATCGGACAATGGGTTGTTTGGTCTCTCTGAAAAAAATCTGCTTACATTGAATTTACTATTTTTTCTCTCTCAATATTTTTCCCAACGCGCTTATTACGCGCGTGTGTATCTCGCTTATTACCTTTAGGCTTTAGCCGAGAGTGTCTTTCATTTTTTCAAAAAGTTTCGTCCCTTCTGTGTTCTTCTCTATTGTGTAAGCTACTTTTTATTTATCAAACCACAAAACACAAAACTTTCAGCAAATTTTAATAATATTATTTTTGATGACAAAGAAAATGATCCGGCACAATTTGAATTTAGTTCTTGATTTTATCATATAAAAAATATATGTTTTGTGTTTTGTGGTTTGATACATAGAAAGTAGCATACACAATTTTGAAAGATTTAGATATGTATGAATATCTTAATATATGCCAATAGAAAGTAGCATACTAAACATTTGTTGTATCATAACAATAGCAATTCGTTTTAGGGCGAATTTTCTATAAAACATAGTGGAGTTTTACTTCTAAAAATGATGGTGATCGTAAATCATAATTATTAAGGTGTTATTCGGTTATATATTTTAGTTGATTTAGAAATTTATATGGAATTTGCATTGTAAAGTTTAATGATTTTTCAAATTAAAAATTCGATTTTAATTACTATTATGCAATCCATATATTTTTAGATTTATGTATTTATATTTTTAACATAAAATTCGTTCCAAATCTACTAAAAGGCTATAATCAATAAAATATTTTTGGGAGATTTGCAGTGATTTGTATTAAAATAATAAATTTATTTTCATTAAAATATGAGTTTAAAAAATATATTAAATTTAGTGTTACTGAACTTATGATTTTAAAATATACTTTAAAATTCATTGTTATTGGAAATATTCTAAACATTGAATTTAAGTAGATTTATTGTGATTTTAAAATGATTTGGTGAGATTTCTTAGTTAAAAATATAAAAATACAAATTTCATGGTTTTAGATAGAATTCTAGAGTGGTTTAATCAAAATTACAACATATTGCCTAATTCACTTAAAATCATTAAAAACTGACATAATTGCCTAATTCACTTAAAATCATCCAAAAACTGACAAAAAATCAAACCACTTCAAATTTTCTCAAATACCATATTCAATAGTCAATACACCTCATAAAATATGTTTTTTTTGTCAACCCTCATAAAATATGTTATAAATTCAAATATATTAGTATATATTATAATTGAATAATATCATATTTCGATTAGTATTTAGAAATTATTATACGAATAACAAATGATTTTGACAAGAATTTTAAAACTATTAATCTGATAACATATTATTTTTTTGGATTTTGAAATCCATTAAAATTAAGTGACCACTAACCTCCACTAAATGGAGTATAATTTTTCGCAAGTTATTAACATGTTATATGATATCATGTAAATTTGTATGTTATCAAATATAATAGTATATAATTGTTTAAAATTTGCGTGAATTTTATGCCATTTCTTTAAAATATGCGCAATATCACATCCCTATGAATTTATGATTTTGTCACCACTTTATTTTGTAAACAAACCTCAGTTTATTTTATGCATATAGTTCTTCTTTCTATATGAGAATATATATATATATATATATGAATATATTAGAATATTAGCCACTTCCCATTTCAACTTGACTCTAGTGTCCAAGGCTGCTTTTAGAGGTGGTCGATTTACGAAGTAAAATGATCTAACTGGTTTATTCGATTTTAGTGCCACAACAACAGTTTTGTTTTTCTTTTATAAAACTTTTTCATAGATACGCATTTGGTCATAACAGATTTATGAAATGATGGTTAGAGAATATATAATATATAGCACCACAATGGATATTTGGGAACATTTGAAGGATGATAAATGGATATTTTTTTCGTGGCCACAAAACCAGCCGGAGAGTTCCAAGAAGTGCATATATTTTATGTCTGGTTACTTGGTTAGTTCTAAATTATCAAATTATACCAACTGTACATCACATGTTTGAAAAATGTGATAAAAATAATTAAAAATGTGATCAATAAACGAATAACTTAACTTTTAGGTTTGATTAAGAGTGTTAATCGGGTTGGTCAGTTTATGTCCTATCCAAAACCCATAAAATCCATATATATTTGAATTTAGTTTAATTTGACTCGAAATTTTTTAATTAATATTTTAAAATTTCGATCTAATTCTAACAATTAAATTATCAAGTTTTTAAGTAAAAATATAATTAAAATAATTATCAAACTTAAATTAAATTTAAAATATCATTAATATGTTTCATCATATCCAACCTTGAGCAAATAAATTTGAATAAATTGTACTATTAATTAAACTATAAAATCTAAATATTTCAAAATCAGTAGCTTGTTTATAGTTAATACTTTTTATAAGAAAAAATCTTCTTTGTATTTTTAGCTAAAATGTTCATATTTAAAACAGAAGAAATAGTTTACAATATTATGCAGAGTTTAAGTAGATTTTATTTTTAATATACCATGTTATTTTCTTTATAATCATATTTGCCATTTAACTGTTTATTACCAATTATAATTTTTTATTTTTATTTTAAATTAAATTACTTGTTATCGTCATTTTCTAATTATTTTTTCAACTCTTTATTCAACTGGCCAAAAACCTCATAACTATCTTATTAAAAAAGTATGAGTAAATAATTTTTTTATAGTAAAAATATGAATTGATCTTCAAAGCTAGTTTTTTCTTTAAAAAATGAATTGTTGGTGTTAATTTTAATCAGATTTTATATTAAACAGCGAGTCAAATCCTTTTTAAGATAAATTATTTAATGTGTCTGAGAATTAAAAAATGCATATATACTAAAGTATTATTGGTCTAGTGAACAAAAAAATTTAATATCTTACCACCGAATTTTGGGTTCAACCTTTGGAATGTAAAATTATTTAGTGTGCTGTAAGTTAGGTCATCCGTCATAATTATAGTGTGATATCGATAGTTATCACTGGCGTCCCTCGAGCAAAAGCAGAAGAACCAATAATGAGTCAATTAGTTAAATAACAAACTGAAAGTTGGTTGGGAATGACGAAGTAAAAATTTGTTATTAAAAATAATATAAAGGTATAAATAAAATTAAGATGAAAATTTGGTGTTATTTTTGTTGCTTTTTTATATAAAAATTGGTTGTTTTCGTGAGTGAATTTGTCATATTTACTCGCTAAATAATTCAGATATTTATTTTTGTAACAAAATAGTTCGAAATTACATAGTTTAGATGTCAAGAATGTAAAAGAACCGAATTGAAATAAACAAATGAATGATACTTAGAGCTAAGCAAAGCATCACATTTTTAGACAGGATTTGACGCATTGTTCTTATCTCCATTAACATTTTAAAAACTTGTCAGATCTTTAATTATATTATATATAATATGCATAAATAATGTATAAGAATATTTCAGAAATTACAAAGTATATATGCTTCTTATTGTCTGCTCAGATCTCTACTTTTTATTGAGAATCTTGCAACAACTATGGTTCTTTTTCCTTTTATGCCAAACAGGCCAACTTCAACCCAACTTAAAATGTGGGTAACTGTGATAAGAAATTATATCGACTCGAGTTAAAAGATTTTAACTAATTTCTTAAAACAATGGATTTTTTTACACTCTTAAAACAATATTTATATATTATCAATTAGGGTAATTTTAATTAATTGTACTAATATTTGTAGTTTTATCATTTTTATCATATTAGTTGTACTAATCTTTATTGCCAGATTAGATCTCTGTTTCTTTTTTAGGGATTCTTGTAAGTTGTAACAACTATATTGTTCTGTTTCTTTATATGGTAAAACCATTATTAAGATCTTTATGCCTCTTAACCAAGTTGTTTCTATACGTATAGTGAATTTAACATATAATAGGTGCATCATGTCACGTTGTGATGATGGAAGCTAACGAGAGTTTCCATTAATTAATCAACTCTCTCTCTCTCTCTCTCGTCATGAATAGTTGAAAGAACAATGACAAAAAAGCCAAGTTGAAAGCACAATGAGATTAGTTAAATTTAAATGCGATAATGATACGATTCTGAGCATTACTTGAGTCACTATATATAGTCACACCCTCATCAAACCTTTATTTCATACCAACTTCTGAAAACTACATAACGAAAAGTGTCTACATATACCTATATATATACACGCACACTTATATACCAATATATATATAATTAATTATGGTGAAGTTTGATGCGAAACTATGGAAAGCTGTGTTTCTGATGTCGATTATCAACATTGGGCTAAGCGTTGTGAACGTTATGTTCAAGAAGATGCTTAATCAAGGAATTAACCGTATGGTCGCTACCACTTACCGACTTGCCGCAGGAACTCTGTTCTTGACACCATTTGCGATTTTCTTGGAAAGGTATGTGTTTTTTTATATGTATATATAATATATCTACTCGCATATTTCGATACAGTGACCTTATTACGGCTTCACTCTGGTCACATGTCTTAGTCGTAAAAGTTCAATTAATTCATCCAATGTTTTCTTGGTTTGTTATTTAGTTAAGATCTTTGAAGTTTTTTTCTTCTTCTTGGATTGAATATACTATTTAAATTATAAGTGGCTGTCTTGTTTATTCGAGTGTCATGTTGACTGTTGGTTTCAGTCTCTTTAGAATAAAGTCAACAAATATTAATGACAAATCTTTTTGAGGGAAAAGATATATTCATATTCCGTCGGAAAGAAAGTTAATTTGGTTTTTCATTTTGTAGACATAACAGGCCAAAACTCACGGGTAGGATCTTGTGTTCACTTTTCTTTAGCGCTCTTCTGGGGTAAGTTTCTTTCGACATAGTTTCAACAATGTGTGTTAAGAAATTGTCTAAATTTTTATCACTTGCAAAATTTACAGGACAAGTTTGGTGCAATACTTCTTTCTTATAGGACTACAAAATACGTCTTCCACTTTCGCCTTAGCGTTTAGCAACATGGTTCCTTCATTCACTTTTGCTTTGGCTCTCGTCTTTAGGTAACGAAAATCGATCAAAACATATTTCAACACTATTTGGCTTCTTTCTTTCTTCTAACTATCACAATTATTTTTATCAACTACTATACAATATAATTAAATAATGAATGAATAGGCAAGAGACATTGAACATCAAGAGCAACATAGGACGAGCCAAAGTGTTTGGCACAATGATATGCATTTGTGGAGCTTTGGTGCTTACGCTTTATAAAGGAACCGCATTAACTCAACAAAACGCTCAAATGCAAACACAAACATCAAATAGTTCAACCACTACGGTAACGCAAAAGTGGGCAATGGGTTCGGTCATGCTGATCATATCAATCTTAGTATGGTCATCATGGTTCATCGTTCAAGCTAAAATATGCCGGGGTTATCCGTGCCAATACACGAGCACCACCATCCTCTCTTTTTTTGGTGTGATCCAATCTGCTTTGTTGAGTTTGATCTCGGAGAGAAGCATATCCATGTGGGTCGTTAAAGAGAAATTCCAAGTTTTAGCTTTACTTTATTCGGTAAGTAATCAAATTCCTTTTCCTAACAAATATATTCTATCAAATACATTATGCGCATTTTACGCTTCTTATAAAATTTACGGAACTTATTATTTCAATGCGTATACACGTTGTCAAATGTTTTACAAGTTGAAAACGAGAAAAAAAGGAAAACTATTTTCGTTTGAATTTGACGTTTGGTTTTATAATTTTTAATAAAACAAAAAAATTTGATTTCATGAAATTGTTCTAAAGTGAATATATGCGTGTACAAACTATGATCGATGCTTGTCTAGGGTATTGTGGGATCGGGATTGTGCTACGTGGGTATGTCGTGGTGTCTCCAGCAAAGAGGTCCGGTTTTCACGTCTAGCTTCATCCCTTTGATACAAGTCTTTGCTTCCATTTTCAGCTTCTCTTTTCTTCATGAGCAAATTTACTGCGGAAGGTAAACCACCAACTATTTTCTTTATACTTATTTATATATGCTTATGTTTATATGCTTTATATTATTTCAACGTGAAGGTTGTTGCACACTACATACTTAAGTTTTCATTGACTTGTATATAAAATATGCCCATCAAAAGTTGTAAAGACCCTTCATCTGCGTGGCGTATCTTTCGAACGTGAAATTGGAACCAAACCAAATTGATGCATGCATCATATGGAATTGCATAATATGTGTCATAAATACCATTGAACATTGAGATTATGTATGAATCTAAAATTATTTACTCAAGGGACAACTAATTTTATGGGTTTTTTTATCGTCTAACGGTGGATATTATATGGTTCTTTTTGACTTTTGTTACTAATAATTTCTGACAAAATGAAATGTATATGTGGTATGACAAAAAAGTGTGATTGGATCAATGGTCATCATCGTCGGACTTTATATACTTTTGTGGGGAAAAAGCAAGGAAAAGACTGCACCAGTAACCAAACAAGTAGCATTAAATCTGGATCTTGAAGGTTGTGGGACAGCTCCAAAGGAACCTAATAGTGATGCCCATCCAGTCTCTGGGAAATAATTATCTAAATATATATTTAGTTGTCAATGATTCTAAGACTAAGTAAATGTATTATAGAAAATCATATCAACGAAAATGTAACACTAAAGCTGTTATACAGAAATAAAATTACGATTTTCAGATTTTGGGTTCCTGTACAGAAAATGTTAGTTTAGTTATTTTTGCCAATGAAATATATTATAATTTGCTAGAAAATAAATTGAGATTTACTGATTGGGGAATATCATCAAATGACCGTATAGCTAAGTTGGTAAACAGCAAGGTTATTAACCTTTTGTCGTGGTTTATATTGATTTTCCCTTTCTGATATAGAAGGAAAATATTCGAAGTCGATTAAAAAATAAAAAAGGAAAATAGCTTCTTGTATATTTTTTTCGATTTTCGTTTATTCCTTTTTTTTTTGCATCGAGTATGATAATCCCAAATGCTTTCGTGTGTAAATTCCCCCACTATCTTTTTTCTAAATCATATAATTTCTGCATGTACGAACTTCTATGTCAAAAAGCCTAAAGTACACAAATTAATTTCAAAACAATGTATATATAAAATAACGACTAAGGGTAATACAAAGCCAAGAAACAAAAGAGAGACCTCAATACTAGCTAGTATCTACTATTACTCTATTACACAACACAAGACGTATGTCCCTAGACACAACAACAAAACTGGAACCAACGTAATTAACTACCTACCTAGCAAAATTGATCATCGTACTTTTAATTATAACACAAATACGTGTCCGACCGATCCACAATCATTTAAATCTTGTCAGGAGCTCGGTTATTGATCGGAGGCTTCCGTCGAGGCTTACTATGGATCGGATAATCATTGTGTAACAATCGAGCAAGTTTCTTCATACCCTTGGCTGAAGAAAAAAGTTCAAGTTCTGGTATGCTATTATCATTGATGAGATCATCGATATGCTGTAAATACATATTACATACGAAAATATTAATACTTTCGGATAATGAAGAGACTAAATATCTGATAGTGTTAAAGAAGGTTTACAAGACAAACCTTAGTGGTGTCAAGATCTGCAAATATATTAGTCTTCTTATGCTCTCCTGCAGTACAGCCAAAACATATCTAGAATGAAGACTGCTCACTACTTTTACCAAGAATTTTAGAATAAAAATAAAGTTCGTTTTTTATAAAGAAGGAGAAAGAAAGTGCTCTTTGTACAAAACTTAAAATGATTATCGAAGATTAAACAGAAAACTAATTTTGAACCAAAAAAAAAAGAAGAAGCGTAAAACTGATTAAAGAAAATATACAAATGCTACAAATATTACAAAAATATATATTTTTGATGTTGTGATTATAGGTTATGTCTAGGAGGATGGCGTGCTGGTCCACGATAATCATCATAGAAAGCTACAAATCGAGCAGAAGATTTTTTCTTCTTGGGTTTCCATTTAAATGAAGAACTCTTACTTCTTTTATGAAACCCTAATTTTCGCTCCACCATCAAATGTTTTGATGCACCTGAAATCATCAAACTCCAGTCATCATTATTCGTCGCCCTCACTTGCTCCTTTTCGGCTCTAGCCACCGCGGTTCTCATTGTTCTCCCGGACCTTAGTTTCCTCGGTGGACCAATGTTGGTGAAGTCGTATGATACCTATTAATTATCGTAAATATCTAATTAAATTGATAAAATGGATTGACTTCTTTTTAGAAGAATTTTATGAAAACAAACGTATGCTTTAGGATGTTGTATCGATGTATCTTTATCTCCAAGGTAGTCAAGACTCTTGTGATTAGCATCTCCGCCTATCAAAACAAATCGAGAGATTTAATGTAAACGAAAGTTACTAATAGCTATATATTAGCTAGGCTAGCTAATCTTCAGAAAAAGAAAAAAGAAAACAAAAAGTTATGTGAGAAAAGAGTAAGGTAACGAAGAAAATTTTAAATTAGGGATCTTTATGTAAAGGCACCTTCATGAGCATAGACTAGGATATGATCCTCTTCTAGGGTTTGAATGATTATAAGGAAAGCTATTATGATTGTGAATCTCATCATGCTTATCAAAGATAGATTCTTCCAAATTATATCTCTCTCTCACTCTTCTCTCTTGTTGTTTTGAAGAAGAGATACACACATGAGGGCAGTGAAGCTCAATAAAATTAGTTACAATTTTGAATTTCTTTTTAGTTGGTCTCATGGGAGTAAAGACCCGAGTCAAAAGGGCACGGTTTCTGTCGTCTAGTAATAACAAAAAGAATATTATTACTTCTAGGTGCATCTAATATTATAATCAATAATTTATAAATATTATGTTGGCCCCTCGAAGATATAAAGAAACCACCTTATCGTGGTGTTATAGTTGAAAGGTTCGTCTTGAAGTTTTAAAAGATCACAATTCAAACCCCATTCATTCCGTTTTCAATAATGATTGGTGAAAATTAACTTGATTCTTACACATGCTTTTTTTTTTAAAAAAAAAGAAGAAATAGATGAGATTTTCACCCAAGAAAAAGAGATGAGATTCAAAGTCCTTTGATGAGATGTAATTAAACATTTTTTTTTAAAAAAAAAAAAGTTATGAGATACTAATGAAGAAGGCACGAGGAAGTGCATCAAATGAAGTGCAGGGGTAGGGAACATGTAAAGGTGTCTTTACGTGGATTTATTACTAAAAAAATATTACGGAGACTTAACCCATAGCTAAACTAATCAATGTTTAATTAACTGAAAAAAGAGCTTAGGATTATTAATATATATTTTTGGAAACTAGAACTAACGGCGTGTTGCCCGAGCTGGTCCCTCTTCTTACATGTTAGTTTCTCTGTGAAAGCCTCGTTTTAATTACTAATGATACTATTTTTTTTCTCATAACCGACTCATCATCAGAACCAATCCCTAAAGTCTTCACAATCGAGATTTATAGACAAATTTGTGAACTTTGAGGATTAGTTGGTCGTCCGTTTTGCCATAACCGTTTCAAACATACTAAGCAGCTCATTAGTTGTCCAGAACGATTCGAGATTTTTTTTTGGTTCAGCAAAAAAATATATACATTTTTTGTCATGACTGACAAGTGACAACTACGGACAAGAGTATCTTATGCATAAAGAAGGCTTTTTAATTGAGGCCTTCAGTTTGGGCTTCATCTGGAGCCCACTATACTCACAAGAACATCATTTATTTATGTTTTACATATTGTTGTTCAATATATATTACCTTTTCGTATAGTTATAACCAAATTTATAATGCAAAACGCATGAAACTTTGTGGAGTCAGTAGCTTTTATTATCTATTGAAAACATCAAAATATTTCTTCGAACCAATAACTTAAAATGATAAAACAGTTTTAACTCAGTCCTGAACCCAAAAAATTGCCATTATATAAGCCCAAAATTACATTCCTTGCGATCTTAGCATATGGCATATTTTCATTCCTATATACTTACAGTACGGTTTGCCTCAAATTTAATTTAATTAAATTCTCCTTCTTCTCTCCCGTGCGTCACTAACAAAAAAAAATTGGCAATAAGCCGATAAAATTACAAAAATAATAATAAAATAAAATCCAATAATGATGCAAGAATGATTAAAGGAAAACAAAAGAATTTTTTTTTTTTTAACACTAGCCTAGTGGTCTTTTAGCTTCCACAACCTTGATCATAATATTTCTGCTTCACTATGATAATAAAATAATAATTAATTTTCTTTTGTTTTCCTTTAATCATTCTTGTATCGTTATTAGATTTTTATTTTAATATTATTTTTGGTTGGGACGACATTTCGAATGGAAGGAAGTATTAAGAGTGGGCGAAATTCTTTATGGTAGTTACCATAAAGAATCCAATATACTGATTCTTTTGATAGAAATAAAAATTGGAATCGTCAATTTTGAACGATTGTAAACATCGCCAAACAACAATAAATTTGCATTTTCATTATTAGTTATCACATGTCCAAATAAAAATAACGCATTGTAACGTAACTGCATTTGCGGTTGTATCACCATGTCCATCTCCCAGTTTCGTAATCTTGATCTGATTAGAATCCAATATTCGTACTCTTGATCTGATAAATTGAAACCAAAATTGAGATTGTCCATTAATTATCTACTTTCTCTTCGACTTTGACACACCATTACCACGGTGACTTCCATGGTAATTATTTCTAAAGCAAAGCGGTTTGCATGAGTTCTTTACCACGTAAATTTGGATTCAACATAATTTTGAGTTCGTTGTCTTGTCGTCGACCATAGTCATAAATTACATGCTGGAGATTGTAACGACGAATCGGAAAGAAGCATAATAAACACCCAATCCCCAGTGAATAAAATATCCAGTAACTGTTTTAAACTTGGATCCAGAAAAGTCATTCATGAAAAAACATATATACAAACGCACTGGAGTTGTGTCCATTGCCGATTAACACTGAAAATTTCACCAGATGTGGAAAGTATTGTTTGTTTTTGTCAACATAGTTTAATGGCTTTAATATCCCTCATAACATCGAAGAGTGCTGGATTCGAACCTCAGACATGTGTCATGAATTTCAGAGCTGACTATATGATTCCGAGGTGAAAATATCGTTTTGTTAAAATATTTTTATCGGATTTGTTTTAAAAAATGTTAATATTATCCAATAATTCTATAAATGTATAATAAATCTACTATATTTTAAATTTATTAAACTTATGTTGATATTTCCTATACAAACACTAGATAATATTAATATGGTGATAAAATAATATATAAATAAATATGTTGAAATAGTAAAATAATATATAATTTAAATTTTAATATAATAATATAGATATTTAAACATTTTGTTCTATTTGATCCACCTGCATTATTTTTGTTTTATTTGTCCATTTAATCCGTTAAATTTACAACGTCTAAGCTATTTTATTTTTCAAACCCTAATAAAAAAAAAAAGAAAAGACATAGGCATTATCTAAACAAAGCAAAACCAAGAGATATGTCTTATCATTTCTGTTAGATCAACGAAAACAAAAACAAAAAAGGACAACGACAAAAGAGTTTTTTTATATTTATTATACAATTTGTTTATCATTCCTCTTCTTTTTGCAAAGATTTAGAGCATCTCCTATAGTAACACGTGTCGTAATTACACTGCATCATCGTATCTAATCTAGTCTTAACTTACGGTAACATCACCTTCAAATCAGTCACATCCCAAATAGCTAAACTTAATAACTTTTGTCTTTCATGAAAATTATTTGCTAGTATCTAACGTGAATCTAATACTCCGATAAGTTATAGCTAGCTGTAAAATAAATAAAAAACTTTTATAACTATATAGGCATCAAATTTCCATTTATATAAAGATAAACAAAATCCGAATAATCATTATGTAGAGGAGGGGTTAGAAAAGTGAAATCAGTAGTATAATTGTGAGGGCTAAAGTCTATTAATGAGAACGAAGAGTTGATGATGAACCGACGAATTTGAAACTTTGAAATAAATAAAATTATTTTTTTTTCAGGGAAAAGAGAGAATTAAATAAAAAAGAAAACACGTACTGGTGGCTTCTCCTCCTCCGCATCGCCGGGTTTTCCTCTTTCTCCCCCGTGAAAACTGCATTTATCAATCTTCCCCTTTTTCTTTTCTTCTTCGGATTCCGAAAACCCTAAATTCTCTCTCTCTCTCTCTCTAATTTTCCGTCGTTTTCCTCATTTTCTCACTGTCAATCCACTTTTTTATATAAAAGATTCTCCATCGAGTTAACCAAATCTAGATCAAAGTTTGAATATTTTAGTTTTTTTTTCATTTTTTTTTTTGTTTCTAAAAAAATCGTATTTGTGATTCTTCTGTCTCGGGTTGCATCCCAAATCTTCAATTTTTCCTCCAAAGAAAATACTTGCTCTGTTTTACGACAATCTGTAAAATCAAATTCAAAAACAGAGGAAATTGCGAATCTTTCTTGGTAAAGTTCGGTTTTTTTTTATCGCCCCCCACCCAATTTGCGCCTAGCTTCAGAAATAAAACGGGTTTTCAAGGATGGGGGCGGTGACGTCATCAATGGCGGCGAAGTTAGCGTTTTTCCCGCCAAATCCGCCGTCGTACGGTGTTGAGATGGAGACGGGAAAGCTGAGGCTAACGGGGGTTGAGAACGTGAAGGAGAACGTCGAAGTATTGAAACTGAAGACCAAAAGAGGGAATCAGGTCGTTGCGGCGTATATTAAGAATCCTTCAGCTTCACTAACGCTTCTCTATTCCCATGGCAACGCCGCCGATCTCGGCCAGATGTTTGAGCTCTTCTCCGAGCTCAGCCTCCATCTCCGCGTCAACTTGATTGGGTAATTATTATTTACTCCTTGCAGAATTTGGTAGATGGAATAAGGACATGTTTTTGAAAGCATCCCTCACGGATTAGGACAAGTTTTTTTTGTTTATCGGTTAATGTCTGCAACAACTAGGAGAGTGTAGATAGGCTTTACAAGACAACGGAGAATCATGCGTAATTGAGACTGAATATGTTAATGGATCTGAGTTAGTTACAAGTGAGAACTATCGTATGAAAACCTTGATTTATTTCATGTTTTGATTATGTTGTTCCTTGTTATGCAGGTATGACTATTCAGGTTACGGGAGGTCTTCAGGGAAGGTATATATGATCTATTGTGTTTTTATCGGTCCGAAAATCGACATTTACTATTGTGTATGAAATCGATATTTTCACTTTGTTTTTTTTTAACAGCCTAGTGAGCAGAACACGTACTACGATATAGAAGCAGTGTATAGATGCTTGGAGGAGCAATATGGTGTCAAGGAACAAGATGTTATCTTATATGGGCAATCCGTAGGAAGCGGACCGACTTTAGAATTGGCTTCTCGGTTACCGAACCTCAGAGCTGTTGTTCTTCACAGTGCAATTGCTTCCGGTCTTAGAGTCATGTACCCTGTGAAGCGAACTTACTGGTTTGACATTTACAAGGTTTCCTTCGAAAGTTTCATCAACATTACATTCTCGTTCTTGATCTTTGTTTTCCATTTTTAAAATTTCCGGACTTTACAATACGTTCTAATTTGTTTTTGCGATTGCAGAATATCGATAAGATATCTTTTGTCAAATGTCCAGTTCTGGTGATTCACGTGCGTATCATCTCGTGTCCATTTCGATTTTTTTTCTTTATCTTTTCATAGTCATTTTTGTTATTGATCCGAGGCTTACGGGTGTGTGCAGGGAACATCAGATGATGTAGTGAATTGGTCTCATGGGAAGCAACTTTTTGATCTGTGTAAAGAAAAATATGAACCACTTTGGATCAAAGGAGGAAACCACTGCGATTTAGAGCTATACCCGCAATACATTAAGCATCTAAAGAAGTTTGTATCGGCGGTTGAAAAGTCGCCTCATCTTCGAAGCGGAACTGTCCCACAAACGGAGAAGGCGAGGAGCAGTACGGATATTAGAGAACCTGCAAGGCCAAGCACAGATCAAAGAGAGAAATCAAGAACGAGCACTGATCAAAGAGAGATGCCGAAGCTGAGTACAGAGAGTAAGGACAAAGCGAGAGCGAGCGTTGATAAGAGAAAAAGAACGAGAAAAAGTGTTGATGGGTCTGAGAAACCGAGTAATGCAACAGAACAGCAAATACAACCAGAGAAAGGGAGGAATAGCATTGACAGGTAAAAAAAATCTCAAGTTTGTATGAATTGATGATCATGATAATGATGATGTTGATTATGAAAGTGTTGATGTCTAATGACAGGTTTGGGGAGATGATAAGATCAGTAGGATTGTGCAATATAGATTGTTTCAAGCCTACAGCAACAGCTAAGTGAATTGGTAGAAGAGACATGAACACACAGACGCACACATGCATGTAAAACATCTAATTTAATTGTTTGATCTTGGTTTGTTATTTCTTTCCACTTACGTCCTCTTGTGTTTTGGAATTTAACAAGTCACATGTCAATGTTTGATTGATCACAGCAACTCTTCCGTCATACACGATTCAACTAGCTTGATTTGGTTATTACAAACTAGGATATAACAAAATAGAATAGAGGATACCAAATACGTATTCTGCATTACATTTGATTGTATACAGAGTTTCTACACACACACACACTCATGGTGGTGCAAAATCAGAAGCAAGCAAAAAAGCCCGCTAAAATACACAACAGGAATGGTACAACAAGAAGAAGTCCCATCTTCTTGATTATTTGATTTTACATAAAAGAGAAGATCATAAAAAAAAAAAGCTTTTCTTTCCTTCATCCAGTAAACAGCAAACTGCGCATTTACTCGGATCACGCACGAGGTGCGTTCTTCTTGAATAACGCATAGGCATCGCTGTAAATGGCAATTGCATTGGACACTACCGCAAGTACAATCATGAAAACGGCCAAGGTCGTGTCCCTGCTTGTTGCTCTGCTATGACGATCCCTGCAAGAACATCACAAAAACCGAAATAAACAACCAAATCTACATAACAATCATCGGTATATAAACGATCAACTTACTTTAGTATAATAGAAGCTGGGAATATGAAGCCGAGACAAACAGCAGCAGTTGCTCCAGTGAATTGGAAAGCATCCCAAATGCTTGGGATGAAGTTTGCACCCAAGAAGACTACAGAGATGAGACCAGCAGTGAGGCAACCGAACCTTACATTTGAGGTAGTTAAAGATGGAGAAGAAGGGAACAAGAGCCCGTCAATGTTAATCCGCAACGGGTAGAAAACAATCGGGAACACGAGCATAAGATGAAGCGCATAGCTAACTCGAACCGCATCATTAAGTACAGAACCAAACGGGATTCCGAGATCTGTGTCAAAGTTTGCAAGGACATCATCAAGAGTATTGTCGCCAAACAATAGGAACCCGAAAATGCTTGTCATTATGTAAACAGATGAGCAAAGCATAAGAGCTGATCGGACTACAGGTCTTATCTGAGTGGGGTCGTCGAGCTCGTTCTGTATGCTGTGAACTGAAACGAATCAAGCAAAACCAATAACATGAGTTTTTGTTACATTCTTAAAAGCTTATGCTTCCAATTAAGAACAGAGCACATACCATTGTAGTGGCAAATGAACGCGGTGACAAGAACAGGTACAACTGTGAAGAGATTCCAGAAGGATGTTAAGTCACTAACATCTGGTAGCAATCTTGGCATCGCCACTCCACCACTGATCAACTTCATGATCGAAATTCCGGCTGTGATGACGAGAAACACGACCGCAAGTGCCACTGACAGGGCAGATGTAAATCTCAAAGAATCTGCAAAGAAAAGTATAAACCATAAGTCAGAAGCAATACATTTTACAACAAAACTTAAAGATCCAGAGTCCCCGTTGACTTCTAAGAGTATTGTACGACAAGAAATGACGACCGAATCTGGCAAAGATCAAGCAATGATCGTTTTAGAAACCCAAAGACTAACCAATTCGCTTGAAGCAAGCCAATGGAGCAAACACACCAAGAGTTGTAATGAGAAGAATAGCAGCTCTTCCGTTCCACCAATGGTGACCGAACCATCCTTCAAGAACACCATAATGGTGGATACCATCTTCTGTCTTTCCAGCCAACACATCACCTTCAACAACAACAAAGAAACAAAGAGAAGAGTAAGATTTCAACAAAGTATCATAGCAGCAGATTATTATTAGACTCTAAAAAACACACTAGGAGATGATTAATGATACCAATGATGATCATGTAGACAATCAAAACACCGATGTTGTTAACTAGAACAGCTACTTGAAGCAAAATCTTTCCAGGTCTGCCAAAAGAGCCACCCATTAAGCCACCATAAGAACGGCTTTTCTTAATCTTACTAAACCTAAGCAAGAACTCAATCGATGCATCGGTCAAGAAAGCCATGACAATAATCATCGTTATCCCGAGCACAAGCCCTAGGATCTTCATCGTTGCAGGCAAAGCCATGATACCAGCACCGATTATAGTTGTGGCGAGATTGAAAACCGCGCCACTAAAGGAAGCTCCATTGAATTCATCGTAAGCAACTTCGTCTCCCTGAGATTTGGGCAATAACGGAGCAGCAACATCGTCGGAGGAAGAACTGCTCCTCTTTGTAATCGACGTAACATCTTCAATCGTCATCTTCGTATTGATAATTGCAAGCTGTCAAAAATTGATTTATAGAAAAAAACTTTAGCCATCATCATACGAAAGTCAATATCTTTGAACGCGTGAAAGAGCGACGAACCTTAAAAGAGAAAACTTTGACGGAATTTTCTCAATATACTGAGCAGAGACAAACTTCCGATTTAACTGATTAGACCAGTAGGAATTAAAAACACTAAAATTGACCCAAACCCAGTTTGATTTTGATCGAAAATGGTATAACCCAGAGACAAAAAAATATACAAAGTCGAAACCTTTGAAGAACTAACAAAGACGGAAAGAGTGAAAGATTTAGATTTCTCCAAAGAAAGAATAATTTCTGAGGAGAAGGAAGAGATGTGAATGAAATTATAGCCTCACGATTGTGTCTAACTGACGCTGACGGTGGAGATGATATAATCTGTACCAACTCTTTAAAAAATATATTAAAAAGGATTTTGTTGCTTATTGGACAGTGGGTAACGTGATTACCCAAAATTGTAAAACTGAATTATCAAAGTTCATAGTATTATGATGACGGCTTAAGGGGTGTTATTAGATTAAAAAATTTAATACAATTGAATATAAGGAGTGATATTGGAACGAGGAGTTTAATGGAATTTAATCTATTTTAGATTTAAAGTGAAATCTATTATTATTTAATTGTAGATTTGATGAAAATGAACTAAAATTTTGTTATTAGATTAAGAATTTAAATGAATTGAAATATTATATTATTGGATTAAACATTTGTTAGATATAATTCAAAATAAATTAAAATATTGTGTTACAATAAAAGTAAAACAAATATAGATTTTTCATTTAGATTTTGAATTCTTTCATATATATATAAATATACTTTTTATCAACAATAGAAATTTTATGAATTGATATTTTCAAATATTGGTAAAAACTTAGATTTGTGGCTAAAAAGATGACATAAGATGAAAAATGTGATGCAGTTAATATCTTTTTTAGGAATAAAAAATTTACGCTTAAATTCACAAGAGACAGAGAAAGAGATAGAGAGAAAAAAATGGAAGAATGGACATGGTCAATCAAGGCTGCGAATTTGAACCGAACCGAACCAAACCAAAATTTTTAGTTTTTTATGTTCGATTAGGAGTTTATCAGTTGGTTCGGTTAACCAAACCGATTAGTTAATTGATTTTTATATTATTATTTTTTAAATTAAATTACATCCAAACTAACCCGGTTTATACCAAAATTAAACCGAATTAAAAATTAGATTTTAACTAATAATTAATTTAACCAAACCAAAATAACCAAATTTAACCGAAAATACCCAAAGTTAACCGTTTTAAACCAAACTATCAATTTTTTTTTTAAAAAAATATCATTTAATTAATTTTAGTTTTTAAACTCAAAAACCGAATATAATCGATAACCAAACTGATATTATCTATGATTTAAGAGCTTTTTAGGGTGGGTTTCTCTAGATTTTAAAAAACTCATCAATTAACTAATATTATCTATAATTTAAGAAACTCCTTCTAATATACCCCATTGGAGATGCTCTTGCCTTTGTTTTCAAGTTTTACGTATTATCTTATATTACGCTGTATTACTGACATTTTATGCGAATAAGTGGGCACGAAACGACTAACAAAATTTAAAATCAATTACATTTTATTTGAATTTTATATTTAGAACTATCTTGTTATTTGGATAAGTATTTTGTATTTCATAGAAAAATGTTTTACATTTTAATTAATAAATTTTTATGCGCATCTCTCTTTTCTTCTTTTGACAAATTTTTCTAAGTATTTCTTTATTGTCTTCAATACTGGAATTAGAAATATCGTTATGTTCATTTCATTGACCCTAGTAAAATGTTCGATTAAACGATGAATAACACAACACATAAATCTTCTAAAGTTTGTTTCGTCAGATTTTCAAAAATATATGTATCAAAGTTAATAGTATCTTAAAATTTATACTATACTGTCATTTAATTTCTGTAGTATTTAAATGATTAATCACAATTTATAGTAAAAAAAAAAAAATTTAGTGACAGAAGAAGTGAACAAAAAGACAACTCAATTCATTATTTTAATTCAAAATAATATGTGGGCAGGAAAGACCGATAGGGATAAGTAACTCGTAATTAATCGTAATTAATTATTGCCTCACACCTCTGATAATTAATCAGTTAACTGAGAAGTGGGATGATAATTAAGCATCTTAATTACTATATTTTATAATCACTAAATATTACCAAGTTTTGGCTTTTAGTGGTAATCAAAGCGTCAAAGTGTCGATTAATCATAGTGAGTCATCCTCATGCCCATTATATAATCGTATATCCAGTCAGGTATACATAGACAGTTAGGCGAATCAGAGCCAGATATTAATATATTGAGAAAGTATTAAAGTTCAGGTCTTGAGTTGCATAATGTATTCATATTTCATGACTTAAGAACGGGTTTCCACGTCCAGAATTTATAATGTACATTCGAATATTCAAAAGTATTATTAACAAAACGATTCTCAACTGGTTGTGTTTTTCTTTATTATTCACAAAATGATAATTTCATATGCGACGGATACCATCCCAAGAGCAAATAGTAGCAATTTGAGTCATATATAGCAAAAGCAATAACATGAAAATGAATTCGACTGGTAGCAAAGTAAACATCTTAAGCCAAAACAGACATGTAGAATAAAGCGTTTTATAGTCCTCTTTTGTTCATTAAAGTCGCTGATCTACTTTTTTTTTGGGTGCTTTGTTTATAAATGAAAAACATCTATTTGGTGTATTACTTCTTAATTACTAGTGTTCACATGTTTCATTGTACTACAGTTTTAGTTTTTAACAAAAGAATCATATTTCATAAGATTGAAATATTAGTGCTTATTTTAAATTTGATTATATATAACTGAAAATTTTGAATGTTTCAAACACAGTCTTTCATCATGTCATAACGTACATACATCCAATGACTAGTTCCTCCTTAGGTCACACCGTCATAGTCAAAGAAAAACACAAATATTAATACCTAAGTGGATTTTGATATACGTGCATCAAAAATGTATATCCTGGTCTAATTTAGACACTTGATCTTCAATAAAATATTAGGAAGAGTGATCACTTGAGAGGTAATTATTAATTTACTTACGTTTAAACTGAAAAAAAAGAAGTCATGATGCATATTTTTCTGGAAGAGATTAGGCAGAAGAAAAAAGCCGTTAAATTGTTATCATTTCGGGGGTTCAGCTATGGGAAACATAGTGACAGTAAAGTTAATTTATATTTGAATTTCTGACTATATACCAAAGTTGTGTTAACAAATAAAGTCGTAATATTGGTAAATATTCCTCGCCTGTCCGGATGAAATGGGTTCGATTTCCGGCAGCTGACACTAATTTGTTTCCAGACAAGCTTTTTGTTATCGATATGTCGGTGCTATAGTTATATGACGTGGCGACAAATCCAATTCAGTAGCAAGACATGTGTTGCAAATCTTGTCCTTATGGATCACATGAAACCATCCGAAATACGCGTGTCAGAATCCAAAACAAAACATTTGAAACACAATCTTTTTATTTTATTTTCGGACAATCGAAAACCAAGTCATGTTAACACATCCTCGTATACTAAAATGGCAGAGTTTCATCTCCCTTCGGAGATCGAGGACGAAGCAGACCAATTTTTAGCCGAAGATTTCGAAGAGAACGCTGCTTCCATCGACGACGAGTACCTCAACTACCTCCATTACTTGGCTTCACGGAGCAATCATGGAAATGAAACGTTTGGGTCTTACGATGAAATCTTTGGTCGAGTGTTGGGAAATTCTTCTTCCACGCGGCGGCTGGAAACGGCGGAGGAACTTCCGGTGGTGGAAATGACGGCTGAGGAACTGATGGAGAGAGGTTTGGTGGTTTGCGCCATCTGTAGAGAGGAGCTCGCTGCTAATGAGAGACTCTCTGAGCTTCCTTGTCGGCATTGTTACCACAAAGACTGTATCTCGAATTGGTTGAGTAATCGGAACACTTGTCCTCTTTGCCGTCACAATGTTAGAAACTAGCTACTTACGTTGGGTTCTTTAACTTTTTTTTTTGTCTGCCGAAGTTAACAATAAATCTTAATCTTATTATTTCGAATATATCACAAAAAAAAAATGTGTGAACTATTTTTTTGGAAATATCATTAACACAGATGATCATTTCTGAAATTTAAAATACATATTTGGAGTTAGAATCTAATATTTGATAATATTAAAAGAAATATTAATAATATTAAACTAAATTAATCCAAAAAAAGAGAAATATAAAAGGTACTATTTTAAGTTTTTGTAGTCTACTTATTTTCACATAATATGGTTGTATTTAGAGATATCAGTCTACTAGCGTCCAAATGGCTCGACCGGCTGTAATTTTGTTTTGTATGTGGACAATGCAGGCCGGCCATTGCGGGCTGCGGTCCAAAATGCTTTGTCCAATTGCGACTCGCTAAATGGTTTTGCGGACCGGTCCGTGAGCCTTATAATTAAAGGAGTATTTTCAAACTTTTTAAATAATAAACGGTTAGAAGAAAATTCATCAGTTTAATTTACTTTTACAAACGTTTTTCTCAAAAAAAAAAAATATTATCACAGCAAGATGTTGATAACGTAAAAAATAAAATCAACCTCAAACTGAAAATAAAATCAACCTCAAACTGAAAATAAGAATTAGATTAGCGAAATAAAATTAGAAATAAAATTAGAATTACAATTAGAATAGAATTAGAATTAGAATAGAATTAGAATATAATTAGAATTAGAATAGAATTAGAATTAGAATAGAATTAGAATTAGAATTAGAATTAGAATTAGAATTAGAATTAGAATTAGAAATAGAATAGAATAGAATTAGAATTAGAATAGAATTAGATTTAGAATAAAATTAGAATAGAATTAGAATTAGAATTAGAATAGAATTAGAATTAGAATTAGAATTATAATAGAGTTAGACTTAGAATAAAATTAGAATAAAATTAGAATAGAATTAGAAATAGAAATAGAAATAGAATTAGAAAAAGAAATAGAAATAGAAATAGAATAGAATAGAATTAGAAATAGAAATAGAAATAGAAATAGAATAGAATTTGAATAGAATTAGAATTAGAATTAGAATAGAATTAGAATAGAATTAGAATATAATTAGAATATAATTAGAATTAGAATAGAATTAGAATATAATTAGAATTAGAATAGAATTAGAATTAGATTAGAATTAGAAATAGAAATAGAAATAGAAATGGAAATAGAATAGAATTAGAATAGAATTAGAATTAGAATTAGAAACAGAATAGAATTAGAATAGAATTAGAATTAGAATAGAATTAGACTTAGAATAAAATTAGAATAGAATTAGAATTAGAATAGAATTAGAATTATATTAGCATTAGAAATAGAAATAGAAATAGAAATAGAATTAGAATTAGAATTAGAATTAGAATTAGAATTAGAATTAGAATAGAATTAGAATATAATTAGAATTAGAATAGAATTAGAATTAGAATAGAATTAGAATTAGAATTAGAATTAGAAATAGAATTAGAATTAGAATTAGAAATAGAATAGAATTAGAATTAGAATAGAATTAGATTTAGAATAAAATTAGAATAGAATTAGAATTAGAATTAGAATTAGAATAGAATTAGAATTAGAATTAGAAATAGAATTAGAATTAGAATTAGAAATAAAATAGAATTAGAATAGAATTAGAATTAGAATAGAATTAGAATTAGAATAGAATTAGAAATAGAATTAGAATTAGATTAGCATTAGAAATAGAATTAGAAATAGAATTAGAAATAGAATTAGAATTAGAATTAGAATAGAATTAGAATTAGAATAGAATTAGAATATAATTAAAATTAGAATAGAATTAGAATTAGAATAGAATTAGAATTAGAATTAGAATTAGAATTAGAAATGGAACTAGAATTAGAATTAGAAATAGAATAGAATTAGAATTAGAATATAATTAGATTTAGAATAAAATTAGAATAGAATTAGAATTAGAATTAGAATTAGAATTAGAATTAGAATTAGAATTAGAAATAGAATTAGAATTAGAATTAGAAATAGAATAGAATTAGAATTAGAATAGAATTAGATTTAGAATAAAATTAGAATAAAATTAGAATTAGAATTAGAATAGAATTAGAATTAGAATTAGAAATAGAATTAGAATTAGAATTAGAAATAGAATAGAATTAGAATAGAATTAGAATTAGATTAGAATTAGAAATTAAATTAGAAATAGAAATAGAAATGGAAATAGAATAGAATTAGAATTAGAATTAAAATTAGAATAAGAATAGAATTAGAATATAATTAGAATTAGAATAGAATTAGAATTAGAATAAGAATTAGAATTAGAATAGAATTAGAATTAGAATTAGAATTAGAATTAGAATTAGAATTAGAAATAGAATTAGAATTAGAATTAGAATTAGAAATATAATAGAATTAGAATAGAATTAGAATTAGAATAGAATTAGAAATAGATTAGAATTAGAAATAGAATTAGAATTAGAAATAGAATTAGAATTAGAATAGAATTAGACTTAGAATAAAATTAGAATAGAATTAGAATTAGAATTAGAATAGAATAGAAATAGAATAGAATAGAATAGAATTAGAATTAGAATTAGAATTAGAATAGAATTAGAATTAGAATAGAATTAGAAATAGAGTTAGAAATAGAATTAGAATAGAATTAGAATTAGAATAGAATTAGACTTAGAATAAAATTAGAATAGAATTAGAATAGAATTAGAATTAGAATAAAATAAAATTAGAATAGAATTAGAATTAGAATTAGAATTAGAATTAGAATTAGAATTAGAATTAGAATTAGAATTAGAAATATAATAGAATTAGAATTAGAATAGAATTAGATTTAGAATAAAATTAGAATAAAATTAGAATTAGAATTAGAATAGAATTAGAATTAGAATTAGAATTAGAATTAGAATTAGAATTAGAAATAGAATAGAATTAGAATAGAATTAGAATTAGATTAGAATTAGAAATTAAATTAGAAATAGAAATAGAAATGGAAATAGAATAGAATTAGAATTAGAATTAAAATTAGAATAAGAATAGAATTAGAATATAATTAGAATTAGAATAGAATTAGAATTAGAATTAGAATAGAATTAGAATTAGAATTAGAATTAGAAATAGAATTAGAATTAGAATTAGAAATAGAATAGAATTAGAATAGAATTAGAATTAGAATTAGAATAGAATTAGAATTAGAATTAGAAATAGAAATAGAATTAGAATTAGAAATAGAGTAGAATTAGAATAGAATTAGAATTATAATAGAGTTAGACTTAGAATAAAATTAGAATAAAATTAGAATAGAATTAGAAATAGAAATAGAAATAGAATTAGAAAAAGAAATAGAAATAGAAATAGAATAGAATAGAATTAGAAATAGAAATAGAAATAGAAATAGAATAGAATTTGAATAGAATTAGAATTAGAATTAGAATAGAATTAGAATAGAATTAGAATATAATTAGAATATAATTAGAATTAGAATAGAATTAGAATATAATTAGAATTAGAATAGAATTAGAATTAGATTAGAATTAGAAATAGAAATAGAAATAGAAATGGAAATAGAATAGAATTAGAATAGAATTAGAATTAGAATTAGAAACAGAATAGAATTAGAATAGAATTAGAATTAGAATAGAATTTGAATTATATTAGCATTAGAAATAGAAATAGAAATAGAAATAGAATTAGAATTAGAATTAGAATTAGAATTAGAATTAGAATTAGAATTAGAATTAGAATAGAATTAGAATATAATTAGAATTAGAATAGAATTAGAATTAGAATAGAATTAGAATTAGAATTAGAATTAGAAATAGAATTAGAATTAGAATTAGAAATATAATAGAATTAGAATTAGAATAGAATTAGATTTAGAATAGAATTAGAATTAGAATTAGAATTAGAATAGAATTAGAATTAGAATTAGAATTAGAAATAGAATTAGAATTAGAATTAGAAATAAAATAGAATTAGAATAGAATTAGAATTAGAATAGAATTAGAATTAGAATAGAATTAGAAATAGAATTAGAATTAGATTAGCATTAGAAATAGAATTAGAAATAGAATTAGAAATAGAATTAGAATTAGAATTAGAATAGAATTAGAATTAGAATAGAATTAGAATATAATTAAAATTAGAATAGAATTAGAATTAGAATAGAATTAGAATTAGAATTAGAATTAGAATTAGAAATAGAACTAGAATTAGAATTAGAAATAGAATAGAATTAGAATTAGAATATAATTAGATTTAGAATAAAATTAGAATAGAATTAGAATTAGAATTAGAATGGAATTAGAATTTGAATTAGAATTAGAAATAGAATTAGAATTAGAAATATAATAGAATTATATTAGAATTTGATTAGAATTAGAAATTGAATTAAAATACAAATAGAAATAGAAATAGAATAGAATTAGAATTAGAATTAGAATTAGAATAAGAATAGAATTAGAATATAATTAGAATTAGAATAGAATTATAATTAGAATAGAATTAGAATTAGAATTAGAATTAAAAATAGAAATAGAATTAGAATTAGAAATAGAATAGAATTAGAATAGAATTAGAAATAGAATAGAATAGAATTAGAATAGAATTAGAATTAGAATAGAATTAGACTTAGAATAAAATTAGAATAGAATTAGAATAGAATTAGAATAGAATAAGAATTAGAATAAAATTAGAATT